>JAUDYJ010000001.1:316773058-318103058 GCA_030761175.1 Masticophis lateralis | reverse complement strand
GAGATCCGAGATACAACAGTCCTGTCTTTACTCATGAGGCATTAAAATTGCATATCCATGAATTTCATTTATACTTTTGGATTTTTACTGGTTTAATGAGGAGTGTTCTCAGCATGCAGAAGAGGTGAGCAAAGAAAATGTGGTGTTAAATGCTTTAAAAACTTGTCTAAACAGCATATTGTGACTCCCTAAAGCAGGGGCATCAAACTCGATTTCATTGAGGGCTGCATCACAGTTATGTTTGACCTTGGGGGGGCCAGGGGGGACGTGGGCAGAGTGGGTATGACCAGCTCGATATCATTTGTGTCGGGGGTGCTGGTGGTGGCCCAAGCACTCTGCCAGTGAAAACAGGCTCCTGAGCTCCATTTTCAGCTGCAATGGGCTCCTGCAACCCTCTGCCAGAAAAAATGGAGCTCAAGAAGGCTGCACACGACCTTCCCAAGCTCTGTTTTTTGCTGGCAGAGGCACCATGGGCCAGACCTTCATTGTTTCCAGGGCGGCCCCCATGGGCTAGATGTAAGCCCCCTGCAGGCCAGATCCAGCCCCCGAGCCTTGAGTTTGTCACCCCTGCCCTAAAGCATTCAGTTTTCGTAAAACTTTTTAAAAATGATAGAGGAAAATTCTATCTTTGGTATCTGGCAAATCATACATGCGAAAGAAATACAAAAGTAAAGTAAACTCAATCATCAACCTGTTTGACAGATATTTCATTTTAAATTGCACTTAAATATTGGTTTGGATGGTATCGTCCTTAGGTATTGCTGTTTCAGATGTGCATTCATATCTTATTGCTTCTCTGAAACATCAAGGTAGCTTACATGGGTATCTTAATTTTTTCTTCTTCAACATCTCTGCCTGATAAGCTGAACTTATTGATTTATAAGGAGATCCTGTATTCTGATCCATATTCTGGATGGGTGTGATTAAGTAGACTTGAATTAGGGATTGATTAAAGAGCAAAGCTTCTGCGGTCTGTCTGAAAGATTGTGAATGTTTTTTGCAGGTAATTGCACATATTTGACTATGTCTTCATTTTGTTTGGTCAGAGCCGTGTGAGGCAGTAATGTTTTTCAATTACCTTCGCTACTGGTTTGGAACTGGGAGTGCTCGCGCGCAGTGCCCTGCACATGCACGGAGCATCCATGATGACGTCTGGGTGTGTGTGGCTCCCATCACCACCACTGATTTGCCCAAACTGGGGCAAACTAATAGAAACCCACCACTGGTGTGAGATGAGTTAGGGTAACATCTACCGGTAGCAACATTATTGGAGAATCTTTTGAATTTGTAAAACCAAAGGAAATGGATAAAGTGGATTATAGTATGATTACTGCTGCCTGGGGTTGGATTTATGTTCCACCTAGCATCTATAGTGTGCATGGCTGAATTGGGAGGTGTGGAACATCTCTCTGAGGAAAAGTGAACTACTACCTATTCAAAAAAGACCTCTCAGTCAGCTTTCATCCTGTCTCCAATCTTCTCTTTTTAAGAAAGGTTATTGAGAGGCTCTTAGTTAAGGATTCTAGAAAACGATTAATTCTTTTTTAGATCTGGTCTTGTCATAGGATAGACACAGAATTCATTATTCTGGTGAATGACATTTTTTCCAGAACTAGATGGGGAAATGTATTCCTCTTTCCCTATTAGACCTTTTACTATTAATACTATTAACCATGTTATCCTTCTGAATTATGTCTGAGGGCTGGGGACAAAAAGACATTGTTCTTTATTGGTTCTGCTCTTAAATGGGTGGACAATCAAGTCCAAGTCCACATGTCTTTGTCTTGTCTCCTATGATCTTTAATAATTGACAAATTGTGACCCAGTGGATGATCCTTTCAAAGATTCCTTTACCAAAGTCCTCAGTGCCTACAACAATGACAGAACTTCACTGGAAAAGTTGGGATATGTTTAGAGATGCATCTGTCTTGAAAACAGCTCATTTTAAGATTATTAAACATCAGCACAGGATATGTTTTATGATATTTTATATTATGTTATAGTTGTTTTATGATAATTTTGTGCCATAAAATGTTTTATAAACTTTTTCAATTTTCAATCCCATAAGAGTCGTGAATCCTGAATTTTGGAAACATTCTGTAAATTAGCCCAATAGAGATACTTTGCTTCAAAAAGTGTTGCCCTATGAGGCACCATTTTCTCACCATTAATTAGTTGTGAGAATTAGAGTTATGGAATTAGAGTTTAGTGTGTGTATGTGTGTGTAGATGGATAGATAAAGACAGAAAGAGAGAGAAAGAGAGAGAGAGAGAGAGATGATAAAAGATAGAGATAGAGATAGATAGATGATAGATAGATAGATAGATAGATAGATGGATGGATGATAGGATAACAGAAGTGTGATTTCAATGGCACTGACTTTTCAGCACTTCACAATCTACTCACCACAAGGAACAGCGGGGTGTACATAATTAAAGTTTTACTTAAAGTTTAGTGTCATTTCTTTGATGTATCACTCTATCTGCTCTTTGAGATTAAGATCTCAGATCATTTCCTTCTGCTTATGCTCCCAGGCCTGCACACACAGAGCACTTGTTCTTGGCTCTCCTTTTTAAGGAAGTATAGTAGAACCTTTGATCACGACCATAATTTGTTCCATAACTTTGGTCAAAACCCGATTTGGTTGTGACCTGAACCTAATTTTGAAATTTGGTGCTTACAAAAAGAAAAAAAAAGGCACAGAAGGGGAAATAGGTCACGGGAAAAAAATTATGAATTTTTTGGTCAGAACCTGATTTGGTCATGGTCAAAAGTGTTCTACTGTAGTTAGCTTTGCCTATCCAATCCCCATCATGTTGTTCCTTAAATACATTTCTTTTCTGGCATAATTATAAAACATACTTCATTAATCATTATCTAGGTTAGATTCCTATTCTCAGAAACCTTATACACATGTACAATCTTTTTTGTCATATAAAAGTTCTACTATAGAATTTCCCAATGAGGTGAGTGGCCAGAGAAAGGGAATAGGTTGATCATCAGCCCATGTTTTATGTACAGGGGATTAGAGGAATTTGTTCTTCTGTCATAAGGACAGAACATACTGTCACAATACAGTTGCAACAATAATCACTCACCACATATTTCACAGCAGTGACCAGTAGGCTTTATTGCATCTTTGCACGTAACCATTGGACATTGATTCCTGGAATTCTGGAGCAAGGCAGCACAGATTCTCTCGTGGGTCTTTCATTTTAAAAAAAATAATAATTGAAAAGAAACTAAGTAATTGACTTCTGATAATTCTAACATAGCCTATCAAGAGGTTCCATAAGAAAAAACTGTTACTACATTGTCATTATCAAACTATTGGTAATGGAGGAAAACTAGATTTTGGGACCAAGTTAACTTCTCTCCCTCCTTCATCCCTTTCAGACATGGAACCACACAACAGAAACTATAGGAAACCAGATAAATGTTGGTGTCAGCTGCCACCTCACACTTGTGGTTCGCAACCATTCAGCATCAGCTGCCATGAACCCTAGGGCAGCTGGATGGGAGACGGGAGATGCTTCTAGAGAAACTTCACTGTATCTCTCCGAGATGGGCTTCAAGGACAATCGGCTAGGAACGGAAAGACAACTGCATACCAAACCTAGGCCTGAAGTGACCATTCTTGAAACATCTTGTTTGAATTAGATTGGACATTGATGGGAGGCAACTAAAGGAGGAAAAAGTTAAACTTGGGGATTTTGACATGTGATTTTTCAGTTCTGGCTATGCATTACTGTAATTCACTTGATTTCTAGTAAACCATACCTTTCTCGATAAATGGAGTTAAGAATCATTCTTACTTAGAGGTTCAAGCTGAGGCAGGTCTGGGCATAATCCATAACAGAGATCAATACTTTGAAGCAGAAGTATTGCAATGCCTTATTGTAATTTTAGTAAGTTCTAAAATATTTCCCCCATATACACACATTGTTGGCACATCATAGTTTCTACAGGAAGGCTTAAAGAGGAATACCTGATCAAGGGTTCAGGTTTTAGGCTATTATGCTTCTGTAGTCAGGAATTCCACTGCCCAGTTTCCTTTCTTAGTTTAAAGGATCAACAATCCTTTCTGTCTGAATGGATGTTTATGACTCAGTCAATCCACTGAATTAGTTCAGTAATATATCATTATGCACACAAGGTTTCTAATAGGTCATTCCATTTCCTTCAATCCTTTCATTAGTAGTAGCCTCTTAATAGCAGAAACTAAACTAGAGAGAGACTATCTATAGCTCTAATGTTGCCCATGGCTTCATTTCAAAAGCCCTCTGTCGAGATTCCTTCTAACCCAAAGGAACAGAAATTCACTATTTCTTTGGACAGGAGAGAACGAAAAGTACTTTAGCCTTCACTAACCTGCAATGAGACATCTCCCGGGGGTGTGACCTGGGCAGAAAGCAAAGTTCCCCACCCTGATATCAAGTCTGAACACAAAGACTTACTGCTGAATTTCCACATTCACAGCCAGATTTATCTGGACATCTGGTATGTGATAACCGGAGTGTCCCTTGCCCATGGAACTGAAGTTTTGCAGAAGAGCTCTGCATGTATTCTGTCAAGGTACTGTCATTGGTGAAGTTCTAATTCCAATTCAGGAAAGAAAGGACAACACAAAATCAGCAAATCATTTTCTTCTAGAGCAAATCACCATCGAAGTAGTTTAAACTTATGCCTTCATTCTCACCTCAAAACATTAACTGCATTGCAACCAAGAACGAATGTTTCGGAGAGAGGATGTGAATGCAGTGAGTAGGACAACCAATCATACATATGTCATACATATGAGAGCTGTGATTTGGTTTTCCTAAATTGTGTTTGCATTATACCAAAATCTGTGTACTACTGGTGTCAATATTGCAGAAATTCAGTTTGCTAGGTTTCACTGATCTTACCATTCATGTTTGGTATGGATTCCAGAAATCTCCCTCCCCCCTCTCCCTCTCACACACACACTAACCTAGGAAATACACAGGGTTGTGTTACTCTAGACAGACAATTGACTGCTATTAAAGCAGCTTGGTGCCCTCTGGATGTATAAGAAATCAATTCCATAATAGCCATCTAGCACAACAATAGAATGATGGAAGGTATAAAATTGGGAAAATTAATGCTTCAGACTAAAAGTAACTTTCCATGTTTTCTATCACTATTGAAGGGCTTAAGGTGGTCTGGTTGGAAATGGCAGCTTTTCCAATCAAAACTGGAAAACTCACGTGAGCAGTGCATTTGCAACATCATCATCCATGTTTATATTTAGGAAATAGTGAGCGGTATTTCCTGGCAATGGGCCAAGCATAAAGTGTAGATCTGCACTGCACCAATACATCTTTTACTCCTCCTCCTTAAATGAGTTTCTTTAGATCCAGTAAACATTTTAGCAATTTTATAACAGATGCAGTGATCTTTCTTCCTAAGTCTGCTCACTGGGCTAATATCTTTATATTTTGAAATATAAATACTGAATGTTTTGCAGGGCTATGTGTTGTGCAATGACCTGATCCGATTCTTTAGATATCTTTAGCCCTTCTTCTTCTTCTTTTAATTGCAAACATACATACGCATTGTGTTTTTCTCATCTGGAATTAATGCTCTGTGTTTGTGTTAAATTGACCGAGTTAATAAAGTGGGGATAAATATTCGAAAGTAATTCTGTTTCTTTTTTACGACAATTCAATATAAATTTGGAAAAAGTTGATATTACTAGTTGTGAGCTTTTCTGGGGGGGGGGGGGAAAGGAGACACGGTGTAAGATGATGAAATCACAGCTTCTATTTTACCTGGCCCATGATTGAAATGCTCTTAAGCTGTATCGTTGGCTCAGAGGTGAGGTCCACTCGAAAGGAGGTTTCAGGCTGAAAAATAACATCATCATACTGGCACGGAACCTGTTCTTCATCAACAAGGAAAATGTATTTGCCCAGATCTAAGTTTTCCAAAGAGGCTGCAGCATGCCATAACGTAGGATCATACCATTCGTAATTGTCTGTACTTTTAAATGTGATTTCTGAAGCTAATAATGAAAATGACAGAAAGTAAGAGCCATAGATGAAGTCCATTTGCCTTAGCTGGTTTTTAAAAATTGCTCATAAATCTACGGAGTGAACTCTGAGTTTTTTTTTTTAAGTTTAAGAACCTGTAGAATATGTTGCCCAATCTACATAGCAATTTGACTCATAAGATTTGTCTTCATAATGAAGAATAATTGAAAGTAATCTAGAAATCAGTCTAGTGATATCGGCATTAGGCATCCCAGTATTAGTTTTCAAATGCCAAAGTTTATTGTTAACCTGAACTTCTAATAATATGGTTCTGTCCTGTGAAATTTGATACTTTTCAGATATGTCAATTATACCATTTTTAAAAGCATATCCATTGGCCATGGCAGCTTGGAATTCTGGGAGTTGAGAGAGCAATAGATCTGAATGTCACCTTGATGAGAGGACTTCTTATAAATTGTAACATATAGTGCATTTTATCTAATGCATTCCAAAATTTCCACTGGTTTTTTTTTCTCCCATAGAACTCTGTCATTACATCTCTTGTTATTTAGCCTAATAATAAAATTGAGGAAAAATTTAAATTATCTAATCTCTCTGAATTTACCCTACTTTTCATGAACAAATATCCCATAGATGTACAACTGGATTTATTAGAGTTTGTGTTTTATGTGTAGTGAAAACCTTATTTTTCAGAATGAATATATTTGTAATTGTTCAGTTACTACATAACAGGAATCATTGCTGAGGCTAACTGAGAAGCAGCAACAGTCTGGCAATCTCCCTCATGCACGGCCATTACTACTTCTTCCTTTCTGCCCCCAGTTGCCACTGCTAAATTAATAAGAAGTAAAATAAACAGGAGAAACACCTAAACTCCCTTTGACTTTCCTGGGCCAATTTATGATGTGTAAGGCAAGAGGAATGAGGATTCTGAGAAAGTTGTCTTTACCAAAAATTGAACCTCTCCATGTTATGCAGAACTAACATTTTTCTTACGACATGTAGGTTCTATCATACCAGTGGTGGGTTGCTACTGGTAGTAGCGGCGGCGGGAGGCTCCACCCACCTGTCTGGATGTCATCAAATATGCTCTGTGCATGCGCAGAAGCTTCTACACATGTGCAGAAGTGGTGCGCATGTGAGCAAAGCAAGCACACACATGTGAGTGAACCAGTAGCAAAGGTAAGTGAAACCCACCACTGTATCATACAGATGGACAGAGGCAGTACTGTCCATAGGTGTGTGTGTGTGTGTGTGTGTGTGTGTGTGTATGTAAAGCAACAAGATGTTGGGCATGTCATCATCCTAAAGGGGAAGGGCTTGCTACATCTATCTATCATCTTCCCAATTTTGGCTGCCCTGGCAGATACCACTGGACAGGGATAAGATTTTTAATTTCTTTTATTTGTACAAATCTGGTTGGAGAGTTTGCCAACCAAAAATAGCCCATGTGCTTACTTATTTATCACTATTATTTATTTATCATACAAATACTATCACTAACATATTTATATTTGATAGCAATCATATTTATATATGATAGATATCTAAATATATAACATGTTTATCTCTAACATGATATCAAATATATCTAAAACCTCCCTCCCAATATAATCACTTGTTTATATATAAAACAAATTGAAAAAGTAAATACAATGGAAGACAGAGGTGGAAGAATGGGTTGCAATAAGGATACCATTCTTGCCCAACCAGTCTTCAAACACTTTATGAAAAGTGTATTTCCCAGAATTTTGGCTTTCTTGGCCATTGTCCATGCTTTGTGGGTGGAAAATATCCAACCTTGGATACCAGATTGGTAAAAGTTGAGCTATAGCATTGAACAGGATGTAGTTGTTGGATTACTGCATTAATTTTTTTTTTTTAGAGAAAGCAACCCTTGCTGGTGACAAAAGATTAGAGTCATCATACTGTAGTATGGCAATATTTGGTTTATTGCCTCAGACGGTTTAATAGAACACTACCTAGAACTTGACTGGAGCTGCTGGAGAGAATTTTCCATAAATATGATATGTGAATAGACCTGTGGGAAGCTAGGATGACAGTAAGCATGACAATTTTATTAGTAATGTATTAACCATTAATACATTAGCCATCACTTTTTTTACAAACATGCCAACTATAACTGAATATCATAATTCCTCTGCTAGGGAATTATAGTGCATGAGGGCTATTATACACAGTATATTACTGAAATTCATATTTAATTCATTAACAACTTTCTATTTAATATTTATGAAGCTGTCGTGCATCTACGCATAAACCAGTATACTCACAAGAACCTAAAGCCCTTGCTATGGGGCTTAATATTCCCGAACTGCATAGGACATGGGATTTTCTTTTACAGATAAAGCTTCCACATCCTCTTCCTTCAGAAGAATATCAACTACAGTATATAGATTGCAGACAATTGACTTCCCCATTTACTCAACACGAGGGACTATTTCTCTGTGATATCTTTCTCTATGCCCCATATCTCACCACAAATTCCTAATTGATTAGAATTAGCTGAATCCCATATTCAATCACTATGTCCTCCTACTCAAACGTCAGATATACTATTCTATGCTTGCTTGTGCAAAACATGATGCAAGCACCTTTGCAACTAATTTGCAACTTCGCTGTATGAGATGTTGCTTCCTCAGTGTTTCTCAGCCTTGTCAACTTTAGGTTGTGAGACTTAGCTAAAATCATTGAAGAAACAGACAGAACTATATTGCGTGTAACAGCGTTATAGTATGCTTAAATCCACTGCAATCAATTTGGTTAGATAGACACAACTTAATGTGCAAGCTCTGAGTGCAAGAACCCACAAAGGCTATACAGATTTCAATATCACCAGTAGAAATTTAAAAAAAATTAATAAGCTGGTGTATCCTCTATGTGTGTTGCCCTACAGCAAATATAGAGGTAGCAAAAACAAGCCTCTTGTCCATAACACCTCCACCAGAAATGGTCTCAAAATATATACCTGGCCAGTGTTGATAATTTCCTTCGTCTTCCTCCCACTACGGAAAAGAAAGCTCTGATGATAATTCCAAAAACTTTGGAGAGCTCCAGGGGAAAGTTTATTATAACTAGAAAAGTGACTCAAATGAACAGAGGCACAACTGAGGAATAATCTCATAGTGCTTATTTTGCATGACTAATTAATGGTTGGCTGAGCACAATACCTGTCTCACATCCTGGATTGTAATTGCCGTTGAAAGCTGCAAACCCAGCAGTGGGGGCCATAATGAATTCTCCATTCAGTGGAAGGTACTAAGCAGCAAAACAGAATAAACAAAAGGCATAAATTTTGCAATTTCTCTCTGGGCTGAACTGCTGAAGACCAGCTATGCCCATAATGCAACATTAACTACCATCTTCCCCAGTTTGTATTATTCAGAAGCACTATCCAAACTTCATCAGTAATGGCAATATTGACTCATTTATTATTTATACAATATTTCCATTTGAAATTAAAGTCAGCCAGTCTTAATTATTCTGACAAGCACTATTTTGATATAAGGGAAGGTGGCTTTTTTCTCTTAGGCTGCACAACTCAGAGTGACCTGGGAGAGTGTGGATAAGTGGAATATAATACAACAATCAGAGAATTCTTAACCTGAAAGTTGCAGAGCTCCCCTTGAAATTTTCTATCATTGCCCATGATTCATTTTAATAAGAAAAGAAATGCTGTAAAATCCAAAGGTCTACTCAGATTCAGGATGCCATTCTTCAGGGTCAGAAAGAAGCAGATTGACTATAATTACAGGGGCTCTTTCATTTCAAATGGAAATATGATTTTTAAAAAACAGTACATTATGTAGTATAAGCCAAACCAAGTCTCAAAATTGTGGGGAAAAAAGAACAGGTCTGGTTTTCTTTTTTTGTATTTGATGATCTACATAAGGGCAACCCAAAGATTACAGATGGCCCTCAAATATTTAAGATGCTACACCCCTACTTCCAAATCCATTGGAAAGATCTGCTAGCTTTTAAAGCAAGGAGACAACATGTGAAGAGCATCTTCTGCAAGTGCCCTTTTCTCTAGCACAACTGTGGTAGCCATGCTAGTTTACCATTAACAGGAATAGAAATATTCAGGACGATGTGACTATCAGTGGCTCCCATTCACAATATTAGTGCCATGAGCTCTAATGTTGGAGGCATTTGGCCTTTATTTTGTTCTTTCTAGTGGTAGGGCAGGCGGCACGATGGCTCAGCAGTTAAAGATGCTCAGCTTGTTAGCTGGAAAGCAGACAGCCAGGTTCGAAACCCAAGCGCCATACAACGGGGTGAGTTCTCATTCCTGCCCCAAGCTCCTGTCCACTTAGCAGTTTAAAAGCATGCAAATGTGAGTAGATTAATAGGTACCACTTTGGTGGAAAGGTAACAGCGTTCTGTGCGCCTTTGGCATATAGTCAAACTGGCCACATGATCACAGAAAATGTCTTCGGACAATGCTGACTTCCTTGGCCAAGAAACAGAGATGAGCACCATGCCCTAGAGTTGGACACAACTGGACAGGGAAACCTTTACCTTTAATGGTAGGGATGGCCCTACCATCACCTGGCTTACAATGTTCTAAAAGGTTGCGTGACTGACTTATCAACAGAAACATCAGAAAGGTCGTTTACTGCATAGCCATTTACCAACTTCATAAATCATAAAAAATGCATAATGCATCACACGCAACTGCAAGAAATATAAGCACCACTGTTAACAAACAGCTGTAAGTACGGTAAGATCAATATATCTTTCTGAACTCCAAACTAAAGAAGATGGTCTTTCTTGGTTTCCTAAATAAAAGTGAGGAGCAGCCATCTTAACCCCAAAGGGAATAGAATATCACAGACTGAGGCAATCACAGAAAAGGTCTCCTAAGCCTTTCAGACAGAGCAAATCAAAAGCACATCCCTCTAGTGTCAGGGATATCAAACTCAAGGCCCGTGTGCTGGTTCTGGCCCATGGGGAGCTTATATCTGGCCCATGGGGCCACTCTGGAAACAGAGAGGGGCTTGTTCATGGTGCCTCTGCCAGTGAAAATGGAGCTCAGGAGGGTCGTGCGTGGCCTTCGCAAGCTCTGTTTTCGCTGGCAGAGGGTTGCAGGAGGCTGTTGCAGGCGGAAATGGAGCTCAGGAGCCCATTTTTGCGTGGCAGAGTGCTCGGGCCACTACAGGTGCCCGTGACACGAGTGATGTCGAGCTGGCCATGCCCACCCCAGCCACACCCACCCCAGCCCCCCTAGATCAAACACAACCCTGATGCAGCCCTCAATGAAATCGAGTTTGACGCCCCTGTTTTAGGGAGTCACAATGTGCTGTTTAGACAAGTTTTTAAAGCATTGAACACCAGGAAGGTTACATGGTCTTTCTCAAGCTAGCTGTCTAATGATCCCTTTTTAAAGGGTGGGAATGGAATAGACCCTATTCATAAACACCAGCACTCTGCAGACATATAGCTAGGTGCTTACACAAGGAGACCTGTTGCAGAGAAATTCCCTCTCATTATAGTACAGAGCAAATCAATGCTTGCCTGATGCTTCTGAACCAAGAAGTGATAGATTAGTCTGGCAACCACATCCACATGCTTTGCATAAGGATGGAGCTACCTATGCATTTGAAAGAAAAAGAGACCCAGACATTAGAGAGTTATTGCTAGATGGGCAAACAGCCTACCCTATCGTGAAGCAAGCTACTAAGCAGAATATTATAGAGAAGAGAAGATATAAATATCAGGTTTATTAAGCAGCTAGAAATTGTAATTTGATATTTTATATAAGAGCAGCCATTATTCGTGCATGCTAAAACTAATGTTTGCACCATCATAGTAGCCTTTTTCAGGTGTTCAAAATACCCATTATGGCAGGAGGAAAGGGTGCCAACTTTGCCATCGTTTTTCTGTACTTAAACTTGTGATGTCCTGGAAGGCCTAAAAGTGGCAGTAATGACTCATGCATGACTGGGAACTCTGTAACTGGAATGTGGGCATAGTTTGTTGAAACCTTCACTGTCTGCTTAGAGAGCATTTGGTTGAAGCATTTCGGCACTTCCAGATGAGTACAGGTTGTCCTCGATTTACAACAGTTCATTTAGTGACCGTATGAAGTTACAATGGCACTGAAAAAAGTGACTTATGACCAGTGGTGGGATTCAAATAATTTAACAACCGGTTCTCTGCCCTAATGACTGGCTGGGTGGGCCCGGCCATGGTGGGCATGGCCAGGGGTGTGTGACAGGCAGCACTTGGCCTCCTGCACTCCCCTAGGAGCAAAAACGGGCCACGGGGTGGGTGCTGCACACACACACACACCCCATTTTGGGTCTAGTAGGCCTCCCTGCACTTACCTGGGAGCCGAAACGGGACATGTGCAGACTCCTGGAAGGGGCAGGGAGGGGAGAGGAGGGTCTAGCCAGCAATTTAACAACTTGTTCGCCTGAACTGGCCCAAACCAGCTGAATCCCACCACTGCTTATGACCATTTTCACACTTATGACCATTGCAGCATACCGATGGTCGTGTGATTTATATTCGGATACTTGACAATTGGTTCATATTTATGACCATTGCTGTGTTCCGGGGTCATGTGATCTAGTTTTGTGATCTTCTGACAAGCAAAGTCAATGGGAAACCCAGATTCACTTAACAACTGTGTTATTAATTGAACAACTGCAGTGATTCACTTAACACATTGACAAGAAAAGTCATAAAATGGGGAAAAAACTCACCTAACAAATTTCTCACTTAGCAATATAAATGTTGGGCTCAATTGTGGTCATAAGTCAAGGACTACCTGTAGATGTTCCATCTCCAGTCTTCTTGGATCCATTTTCAAAGGAAACTGAAACTGATTGTGCTTTATTTTTGTTTATTTCTAAATTAGAATTGAAGATTATTATTTCTTTACAGATAGAGGATCCTATCCCTGCAGACATTTTCCCCTCTATCTTGGGGGTAAAAGAATAGTAGGAGTGATAGTAGGAATAGTAAGTGATGAGAAGAACAGCAAGATAAAGAGTTACCAGCTTTGGGGCAATTTCAAGAGGTCCCCACCAGCTTCTCTGCATCTGGAATTTTCCCTTTACTCCCATATCTCTAATATCCAAGCTGTTTTGTGGATTTCCAGGTGTTTTAAGGACAAAAGCATATTGCTATGACACCACTTTAACCTAGATAGAAGTGTGAGCATCTTTCTCCCATCTATTCAGTGCCTTGAAATGACAACTTTTCATTCAAAGAAATAACCGAGACACATTGGAATTGTTTGTCAAGGCAGGTTCCTAGTTATAGAATTAACCAATCACCAAAGGACTCGGATTATGGCCAAAGTGGGCCTCTACCTCCATTCCACACTAACATTTTTAGGATCTCCGGAGGGCCACATTTGAAGTAGTTGACCAACATTTCAGATTTGCCTCTGTCTCTGATAAGCTCAGAGCCGCCTACATGGGGAAAGGGGCTGCAGTAATAATTTCTTCCTCACAAATAATGCTAAATGTACTTGTGGGGCTCATGTCTAGGTTTACCCATGTTCAAAAGCCAATTCTTTTAGTCACTGTTCCACAGCTGTCAGAGACGGGAAGTATTACGTGTTCTTAAGGTGGAACAATTCTATTAGATGTCATCTGTTATGCTGTGATTTTAATTTCATTCCTCTCAGAAATGAAAACCATTTTCATTTCGCTCTGCCTGCATCGTGCCAGCGTTGTCCTGCTCGCATGTCACCGACTGCATCATCAGAGCATGCTGTTCTGCAGTGCTGGAATCACTTGGGAGTGCTGCAAAAGGGCTTGTTCGCAATCAAGCCTGCGCGGTGTTGCTGATTGGAGGTAACGCTCGACTTTGAATTTCTTCTCCAGCCATAAACCGAGGCTGAGTACTTTTTAGCTACCCTAGCCCTGATTGATGTCTCTGAGATGTATACAGCTTTTTAATATAGAAGCTTCCTGCAAGGCTCTTTACATTAATGCATACCTCTAAGATTAAAATTCGAAATAGGAGAGAGTGGAGAGAGAGAGGTAGATTCTAATATTTCCCAGTTATTACTTTCCATCTGTTCGTGGTCTACTCTTCTCTTTTTGTGTGTTTGCCACTTCTTACCAGAAGATGGCAGCAGATTGTCAGACCTACCTATAAGCTTACATGGAATAAAACATTATTTCTGTGTTCAGTTGGGGTGAAATGAGGAAGAGGAAAGGGAATCTAAGGATAAGAGGTTTGCCAATAATTGCTGGCTACTGAATCTATGCTCAGAGGGAAAAAAAAAAATCAAAACCCAAAGCAAACGTATACCTGACCTTTTCATACAAAAAGAAAATTGGACCTGACTAGGCTGTCTTCAGATTTGAGGAGACTGTCAAGTTGTTTCAGAAAAAAAGACCGAACTGGATTTTGCACAGAATGTGTTTGCTAAGAGAACAGTCTACCCCAGCAGCAAGCTGATACAACATTCTTTGAAGGATGAATAAAATTGGGGATTGGATTTTGATTGGCTGTTTCAGGAATAGAAGACCTTTTCCATTCATGGAAGGAAGCATTCAATGGAGGCTTCCCACTGAGAAAGGGGGCACCAGTCATGATGTTCCAGATGCTTTTGCAATGCTCCATAGTATTTATTTATTTTTTATTAATCATATTTCTATGCCGCCCACTCTCCGAGGTCTCTGGGTGGCTTACAATTGACAGTATACTAAATAGCATATTGCTCTCAACAATCTGGGTCCTCATTTTACTCACCTCGGAAGGATGCAAGGCTGGGTCAACCTTGAGCCGGTGAGATTTGATCTGCTGAACTAGCAGTCAGCTGAAGTAGCTGCAGTACAGCACTCTAAGCACTGCACCACCTCGGCCCAGTGGCTGAGTGGTTCATAGTAGCTTTTCAGGAGGCACATTTTTCTATTCTCAATCCTACCAGCCCTTATTTGAATGTTTAATGAATAGTAGCATCACTGCTGCATTAACCACAATTGCATTGCAGTTATCTTATTGGTAACAAGACATATTTTAGTCACAGTACTTGGGGAAAGTATTATATACTCCATTTTAAGGCAACGGTGGTCTGCCATTGGTGGCTTCATTATATTAAGTATACTATTGCACTAAGCCATAATATGATTAGTTCGGTTTTTATTCTAGCATATTGTGCTGTTGTTAAAACCCACTCCTCCCCTAGATAAATGAAATATTTTAGGATATACTAAAAAGGCAGAATATTTCCCCCTAAAAGGAAGGCAGAAACTCATTTCCCGCTATTTTTGTCAATGGGCCATTAAGGCCTCAGCATTCCATCTGCAACACAAAGGACCCATCTAACAACAGAAACTAACACAATAGGACCCATCTAGCAACAGAAACTCGCCATATGGCACCTGGGATTACATCAGCCAGCAAGGCTAGCTAAAACCCCCACCCCCTGGGAGTCTGACAACCAATCAGGATACTCTTCCTGTGCCCCAGGAAGTTCAAAGCCAGACAGGGTATAAAACCCAGAGACTCTCAGCATCTCTGCCCTTTTCTGCTTAGGAACTCAAGCCATGTGATCCTGCCCACCATTAAACCATCTTTCCAAGCAGTCTCCATGTTTCCAGTGTCTTTTTCCCCACTTGGAACTGAACCCAGATGGACATTTCTTCCAACAGTGCAAAATCTGCCAATTGTGATTTACTGAATACCAGTGTTATACAGCCCTTTATTGTAGTTTACATATGCAAATATAGTTAAGGAGACAGCTAAAAAATGTTTCTGTTAATCTGGCACTGGTCTAACTACAACTGCATATCTTTTACTATATGCTGTGCAAAACACATGGACAATTCTTGGGCTGATTTTCACTCCCAAGTTTCTGAGTAGCACAGTAATTACAACATTTATAGACATGTAGTACTTCACCAGTTTGTAGCTCTAACAAGATTTTTTTTTTAAATTACTATTTTTCTTTTTCTGAGCTTTCTTGCTTATTGCTGTTAAACTTTAATTAGTTTAGTGGTGCATCAAGCCCATTGGAAAAGTGGGTAGCGCTCAAAAATAGTGGCTTTTGAATTGAGGGAGTGTTATAACTATTATGTAACTGAGAAAGCCCTCAGAAGTGCATCAACTTAACAGTCGACAGAGCAGGGAATATGAAGTGAGAGAACATGTCTGCCTTTTATCAAAGTGCAGGAGGGTGGATATCTAGTAGAAAGCAAAGTCTAACTGACAAATGGGATAGCAACTCTAGAGCCAGCACAAGCTAGAAAATACTCTTTCTATTCTGGAAAAGGGAAGTAATGGCAGAGGTCACATTCTGCATGGGAAGTAGAAGGCAATGTTCATTCCTACCTTCAAGAAATGGTTGGAGGCCTATATTTGTGACAGAATAACTTGGAAATGTATATAAGCTCTTAAGTATTGCTCGAAATATTCAAGAGAGTGTTATAATAATTAGTAAGGTAAAGGTAAATGTCCCCCTCACATATATGTGCTATTTGTTCCCGATTCTAGAGGGTGGTGCTCATCTCCGTTTCAAAGCTGAAGAGTCAGCGCTGTCCGAAGACGTCTCCGTAGTCATGTGGCCAGCATGACTAAACACTAAAGGCACACTGAACGCTTTACCTTCTCACCAAAGGTGGTCCCTATTTTTCTACTTGCATTTTCTACGGGCTTTCGAACTGCTAGGTTGGCAGAAGCTGGCTCACCCCGTTACGCGGCACTAAGGATTCGAACAGCTGAATTGCTGACCTTTTGATTGACAAACTCAACATCTTAGCCACTGAGCTACCACATCCTTTTCATAATAATTAGTATTTAACCCCTAAACTATATTGGATGTTTCTGCTGCTTTATTTTAAAACGCCGTGGAATGGTAGCAGCCTTGGTTTTCAGATTTTGAAATGATAAGGAAATTGACCTATTTGCTTAGAATTTTGATCTATTGCAAAAGTTTGGGGAGATTTATGTTGAGTGGACAAAATTCAAGCCAAGTATTGACCAGATAAATTGATAGTCATCTTTGCCATGACCTGGAAATAATTACTGGCTTCTTATTTAAAATAAGAATAATCATTCTTCCAAAATACAGCTTAGTTATGAATAAATGATCCGTTGCACAAGGCACTACAAAAGGAAAAAAAAAAAAAGGATGAGACTGTTTATGCCAAAGGTGAACAGCCTGATATTCCAGGCTACCTGTGACCCTGGAAAGCACTCTATACTGTCAAGAATGTCATCTCTCCTCCAATCACTGACTTCCAACATGTTTTTGCCCTGGGATCAAGCTACCTGCTCCTTCTAAAGGGGACTAGGGAATGAATGATTTGTTTGTTTGTCTGGGGAACAGGTAAAATATTGGACTTATTTTTACATATTTTCATTAATAAAAAAATGAAATAGTGTATCTTTTTCTTTTTTAACCAGGTGAAATTGTTCTACAAGTATTTCTTTCCAACACAAGAAGAACTTTCTGACATGGGCTGATGGATTGCCATAGCCAAAATTCATACTGTATCTGAAAAAAATATTTTTTTCAATTCATTTCTGAACTAGATGGATCATTTTAGATTTATTGAAAGTATTGTAATGTATGGAGTTTAGAGGGGTTTTTTTGGCCTCATCTTCCTTTGTGGGTCTATTTGTTTGAATCCTAAATTCAGGGTTGCCTTCTTTCATGATATTGTACATCCAAATCAGGAGATATCCTCATGTGATTCTGTGACTCTTGACAGTTCTAAACAGAACCTATTTTGATAAATTTAATACTTGGGCTGAATCATATGAGTCCTATTTATCATAATAAATAAGCCATATTTATCAGAAACTGCTGACACCTCAAAACTATTTGTTTGAGATTTGCATAAATAAGATTGACAAGAGGGTTGGTATAAATTATTAGCTTAAAAGAATGCAGTCTACACCGATATAAAAATATAAAAACTACTTAACAAGCCTATGTACATGTCAAGCTTTCTTTATCTACAAATATGTCTTTCTGCATTAAAAAGACATTCAAAAATAAAATGCAATTCGGCTTCCATTCTTATTTATGTAATTGGACATTTCCCAGCTTGTAGTTTGGATTAGTTTCGAAATATCACCTTTCAGTCCTTCATTCCATATATTGTAGTAGTGCAGTGGTTAGAATGCACTTACACAGGCTAACTCACTGCTCACTCCAGGAGTTCGATCCTGATTGGCTCATGGTTGACTCAGCCTTCCATTCTTCCAAGGTCAGTAAAATGAGGACCCCGATTGTTGGGGGCAATATGCAGACATTTGTAAACAGCTTAGAGAAGGCTGTAAAGCACTATGAAGGGGTACATAAGCCTAAGTGCAATTTTGCTATTGCTACTGCAATTCCAAAGCATTAACAAGTTTGATAAGCTTATTTATCAACCCTAGTATAAAACCAAGTTCTGCAAAATTCATGGCTGATTCCTGTCTCCAATAGCTAATGGCTTCTCCTGGATTTGAATTTAGTCTATATCATTTTTTTTTCATGATCTTTATTTTAAAAATATGATAATAAAAGCAAGCTAAAGTTAAAAAAAGAAGAAATAGAAAGAATAAAAAGTGCAAAGAAATAAAGAGAAAAAGCAAAAGATAGTAAGAAATATATGTGAAGTTACTTCCAATCTTCATCATAATAAGTAAAAACAAATTTGATAACTCTTTATCCCCTAAGGTAACATAAAATATTTTTTTCTTTCCATAACTCATCCCTTATCTATATGCAAATCCATACAACTAGACACAAGGACAGTTTTTTCCCGATTGCCATTATTCTGCTTAACAACTAATTCCCACAACGCTGTCAAATAATTTACTAAGACTGTATTACTATTATTCTTCTCTTCCTTACTAGTATCTATCTCTTTCCACTTATTACTATAACCATGTTGTTTGTATTTTTCAATTATATTGTTTTTATTTGTTTCCTAGTACGATTTGATAGCTTATTAGTAACCTTGACTATCACTAAGCGTTGTATCTTTTTATTCTTGATGAATGTATTTTATTCTCCTTATGTACACCGAGAGCATATACACCTAAGACAAATTCCTTGTGTGTCCAATCACACTTGGCCAATAAAGAATTCTATTCTATTCTATTCTATTCTATTCTATTCTATTCTATTCTATTCTATTCTATTCTATTCTATTCTATTCTATTCTATTCTATTCTATTCTTCGACTTTTCACTCCTTGTGTCAGGAAAAAATCCAAAAAGGGTTACCAGAACTTTATGAAAACACGGTTTAATCAAACAAATCAGTTTTTCCTTTTACTTCTGCAGTTTTTCTCTATAATTCATTCAGATGTCATAGCATTTGATCTCTCTTTAATTTTTCTTTTCCTTTTCCTTTTCTCAGTTTTCTGCAAAAACTTTATTGAGGCTCTTTTGTAAATTCAGTAAAAAGTCTTTATCAGGGTCATTCTGTCATCAATTCACTTTAGCTGACTTCTCTATTTTATAAACTACCCTTTTGTTATTATCCAGTATTTCTTGATATTTTTACACCAGGTGAAATTTCTTCCATATTTGTCATTCCTTTGTTCATATTTTTTAGACAAAGTCTATCCATAGAAGCTGTATCTATACTAGGGGTGGGTTCTACTTTTACTACTGGTTCACAACGGGAAGCTTCTACGCATGCGCAGATAATCCATTATGACTTCTGGGTTGGGTGGGCGGAGCCTCCCACCACTTTTACTACCGGTTCGAAAGAACCGGATGGAACCGGGGGCAACCCACCACTGATCTATATGCTACTAAACTCTTGTACCTGTAACCTTTAAGTGGGTGAAATGTGCAGCATGGCAAAAACATTTTCAACCAATAGACCCCAAATAATGTACAGATAGCTGGGACTCACTGCCAGCTTTCCACAAGGAAATTCAATAGGGAAGCCAACAGGAAGTTGCTCCCTCTTCCACTGTTTTTGGCCTAAGCAACAACATGAATTGTTTGAGTTGATTAGGACAATATGTGAATTTAGCCACTGTAATTTATAAAAGAGTTTTAGAGTTCAGGAATATATATGAACTTAGTAGCTACATCTTTTTCAACAAACCATGATTAAATTACTTGTGTAACATGCGACTGCCTAGATTTCTGTATAATCTATCACCAACCTATGGTAGTTTGGAATGAACACAAAATAGGGTCTAATCTGGAGGTGACATTACAATTCCAACATTCCCATCATTGTTCCCATCATTCTTCAGTTCCCATCATTCTTCAGTTTTACAAGAAAAGCTGATACAAGCTTCCATTTTCTTCCTAATTAACTTTTGAATGTATCCTATGTATTTTCAGACATTGTCTTAAATACTACCTTTCCCACCTCTGCATCAGTAGGAAAATCATTTATAACCCATCCATTTTAAAAATTAACAATTTTATTCTCTGTTTCCATATTAATTTTGTTTTTAATCTGGGTTTGTTATGGTAGTGTAGTGCTTTGTTTCTTGTATTGTTTCTAGAGACCTTCTTCAGCCAAAGCAATTTAAAAATATTGTAATAAGTCACACAATCTAGCTAGAGTCAGGTGGTTTTATTAAATCCACTGAATTGTTCTAATTTAGAGAACACAGCTGTGGCCTGCTACTATCTAAGCTGATGCAGTGGCCTTTTAAATAGATACATTTTCTTCTCCAAATTTCATCCCATGTTATTAGATCTCCACAGCTTTACTTTCTCTTTCAGGCACAGGAAATTTCACAGTTAATGTTTGTATATGGTAGGGGGAAAAGATGGATAACACAGTGGCTGGCGGGATCACTTTTCTCATACATCCATTTTTTACCACATGGATTGATGTATGTTACTACAGCTATACCTTTTATTTTCTCCTCTCCCCAGAAGTCTTAAAATATGCTGAGCTGTCAGCATCTTTCTGTTTTCTCTCCTTAGCTGCCTTATAAAACTCTGTTTGGGGCACGTTGACATTGATCCAACATTGCAGAAAATTCTGCCTCTTTGAGATTTATACCAAAGGCTCCACGGAGCAAAGGCAAAGAGAGAACTTGGTTTTCTGGTACCTTATACAATAGGAAATGTTCAGAAGAGCCCCTTTCCCTGGACAGACTTTGGGAAACCCATCCTTATAAACAATAATGCTATCCAAAGGGAAGGTCTCCAAATGGTGTTGTGAACTGACCGAGATTAAGGCAGTAGTAGGTTTCAAATCCAGTCACTACCAGTTCGCTTGTGACTGCATGCGTGCTCACACATGTGTGCGCAATGCTTCTGCGCATGCACACGAGCGTCCGGTGGGTGGGTGGGTGGAGGGTGGGTGGAGCCTCCTGCTGCCACCGCTACCAGTTCACTTGATCCGGGGCGAACCAGTAGCAACCCACTCCTGGACTAAGGCCATCATGAGACTGTCTTTCCCTTTCTCTGCTTCTCACTGAATTCCCCACTGAATTCTCTGCTTCTCACTGAACTAAGCTGAACAAATAATCAGTTTAATCTTGGTTTATGGAATTGGTTGGGTTTTGTAAAGCACACCACACCATAAAGTAGGCATGTATAAACTGAGGTTTATAAACCTCCAGCCTCAGGAAACCAGGATTGAAAGTCTCAATACACTTCCAAAAGTTATCAAAATAACACTAAAGTACAATCGTTAAAGTTAGGACTGGAAAGTAGTTATTTAAATTACATTTGATTTTAATCAAATTGCAGTGTAACTAAAATGAAGTTGTTTATTTTTTTGTCTTGACCTGCTTGGGGGTTGTTTCTGACACACGACTCCATGGCTGACATCAATCAATCTGAAAAGGCTTGTAAAGACTTACTATGTATCTCTAAATCACTGCAGGTTGCACAAGATTCATGAAGCAAAACCATTTATGGCTCAGTGCAGGGCTTCGAGACCAGCAAATAATGCCAGCCTTCCCCTTCCTCTCCTCGTTTCGCAATCCTTTGTTCTTTATCTCGCTTCTTTTTTTGCCCAGATACCAGCCATGAGAAGGACAGGTAATCTTTGCTCTGGGTTGGAATTAATCACCTGCAGTACTTTTGAAAGTAGGTAAGAACTGCATGAAATTAGCCAAAGGATATGTGTGGTACAAGACCTGCCGATGGTGTGCCATTGATCTAAAGGAATATTACTTCTGGTTTTCAAAATGGCAAGATTAGAAGAGCAATGCTTACAACAATGCTCAAACACAGAATAGTTTTCATCTGGAAGAAGAAAGGAGTTAAGCATTTTAGCAGCACTTGTAATTCTCTTTATTCTTCAGTGGAATATTCCCAGGTTTATTTATTTGCTTATTTATTTATAAAATTTATATAGCTGCCTGTCTCATACAAGGTGATTTTGGTAACACACAATAAAACAAAAAATTAGAATAAAAAAACAGTTAAAACAAATAAATAATTAACATAAGTAAAAACAAGACTATGAGAGGGTTAAATTAAGATTAAGAGGTTCAGCCAATGCATGGGTTCACTTCCCTCAGAAAATCTCCAGGCCTGATGAAAAGAATCATGTTTTGAGGACTTTCAAAAATGCCACAAGGGTGGGGCTAATTTCACCCCAGGGGGGATGATGTTCCAGAGGGCATGTGCCTCAGCACAAAAGGCCTATTTCTGGGGTCCCATCAGAAGAAACTCATTAGTAGATGGGACCCTCAACATGCCTCTTCTGCTGAAACTGATGGATCAGATAAATGTAATCAGGGAGACGTGGTCTCTCAAATAACATGGCCCCTTTAAAAGTCAAAATCAGCCCATTGAACTGTATCCAGAAGCAAACTGGCAAGCCAATGCATAACTGCTCACACCACTGCATTTTGTACCAGTAAAGCTTCTAGATATTGTTGAAGGGCAGCCTTATGTGCAGAGTGTTAGGGTAGTACCATGATGGTGAACTTATGGCACGTGCGCCACAGGTGGCACACGGAGCCATATCTGTGGGCATACAAGTGTTGCCCTAGCTCAGCTCCAGCATGCATGTGCGCGCCAGCCACCTAATTTTTGGGCCTTCCGGGCCCACCGGAAGTCAGGAAATGGGCTGTTTCTGGCCTTTGGAGGGTCTCCGAGGGGTGGGGAAGGCCGTTTTCACCCTCCCCAGGCTCCAAGAAAACCTCTGGAGCCTGGGGTGGGCGAAAAATGGGCCTACTGGGCCCAACATGCCATCACATGCCAAAAGTGGGGGGAGTGAGGGGGGTTGTGTGCACATGCATGGGGGGTGGGGTGCATTAAATTATGGGTGTGGGCACGCATGCGCGCGACCTCTCCGTGCTCCCCCTGCTTTTGGCAAGCGATGGCAAAAAGGTTGGCCATCACTACTCTAAACAAACATTATTTCTTTCCTTCCCCCATTCCCATATAGAACTCTATTATAGATGATTGCAAGAATTAAGATTGTATTACCTATTCTATTGTTTTCACCAACCAATAAAATAACTTGTAGCGGTTTACATCCATACAGATAACTAACCATTCATTTAAAATGCTCATGGCAAAACAATTAAAAAATCAATAATCACAAACAATATAAAACAATAGCAACAACCAATAGGTAAAAGTATACAACTAAGGTACAAAAGCAAAACCTAGCGGATAAATTAATTTCAAAATAAAAATGATGGCCACAGTCAAAATCGTTTCCAAATGTTCTACATAAAATTTTAGTCTTAAGCAACTCCTGTGATGATAAAAATGATGAGACAAGGTGGAACCAGCAATTGAGAACCAGCGCCTCCTGGCTTCCATTCCACTTACCTCAAGGCAAATGGAGTATAATCAAAAGTTTTTCCCAGGAAGAACATGCTGGTGTAGATGGGCTGAGTCACGTAGGTGAATTCAGCCCTGCAGGTATGTAGGCTCCAAGCATATAGAGCTCGGTAGGTTAAAAATAGCAGTCAGCACTTATTGGTAATGACTGTAGAGCCTGAAGCACCCACCAATAATTAGGCTGCACTTCAAGATCATATACATGAAATCAGTGGTGGGTTGCCCCTGGTTTGGACTGGTTCACAAGAACCGGTAGTAAAACCGGTGCAAGGCTCCGTCCACCACTCCGGATGTCATCATCAGTGATCTGCACATGCAATCCCATTGCGAACCGGTAGTAAAGGTAAGTAGAACCCACCCCCGCATGAAATGCCCTGAAGACTACATAGTACTAAATACAAATATTATACTTTTGCCCCTAGGTAACTACTGGGAGATGGGAAACAAGTGATCTCATCTGCATCATGATACCCCTGCACAAGTGACTTAGATCATATGATTTGCATGTTGTAATTGTAGCTTCTGCCAGATGCCTGTATTTTAATCTTAATTCTTAGTTTGAGGTCCAAATGTAACATGGATAATTTTGCAACAAACAGTACATTAGCACTGGCTTTAAAGCAGCAGTCCCCAAATTTTGGGTGCCAGGGACCGGTTCCATAGAAAAGAGGTTTTTCCGTGGACCAGCAGGGATGTGGTTTTGTATGCTGCCTGCATCCCACTCGTGTGCATGGATGGGACTTTGCTTGTTTGTGTAGCCTGGTTTTTAATGTACCATGTATCAGTCCAGTCCACGGCCCAAGGGTTGGGGACCCCAGTTTAAAGGCAAGGTTTGCACTTTAATTTGTAAAAAGATTTTCTGGTCCATGAGATCAAGTATGAAAGACATGCAACAAGAAAAAGAAGAGAAAACATCTAAGCAGAAACAGAAAGTATCATTCCTTTCACCAATTTAGCTTTTCAAAGAATAGAATATCATATGCTAACATCACTATCGTCTTTAGCATAAATACTCCCTTTTTTACGACCCTGTAGTCCTTATCCAGGGACATGGTGGCTCAGTGGCTAAGATGCTGAGCTTGTCAATCAGAAGGTCGGCAGTTCAGCGATTTGAATCCCTAGCACTGTGTAATGGAGTGACTCCCATTACTTGTCCCAACTTCTGCCAATTTATTAGTTCAAAAGCATGTAAAATATGCAAGTAGAAAAATAGGGACCACATTGGTGGGAAGCTAACAGCACTCTGTGCACCTTCGGCGTTTAGTCATGCCGACCACATGACCACGGAGACATCTTCGGACAGCGCTGGCTCTTCGGCTTAGAAATGGAGATGAGCACTGCTTCTAAAGCCGGAAATGACTAGCACGCATGTGTGGGAGAACCTATACCTTTACCTTAAATCCTTATTCAGGATAGAGTCAGACAACTTGTTGTTCATTTTCCTCAACTCCAATTTTCTATAACTCAACTATTTTATTGGGGTGGGGCTTATTGAAAAAAAAAATCAGGCCAAGGGCTGGGTGATGTGGCAGATTAATTTAGAGGAAGACATTTTCAGCAGTGCTTGAAGTACATAAAACCCCAATGCCTCAGGGCAATAAAGAATCCCTTTTGCTCTGCAAACTAAATCCCATCTCTGGAGATTGTAGCTGGTGGTGCCAGATATATGTCCAAGAGAAAATCCAGAGTTTTTGAATGTGATAGACCTATAGAATTTTGTGCAGTCCTTGGTGCTCTTTGAACTTGGTTGTTTGTTTGCAGAGATTTCATTATCCAACTAAGTAACTTCATCAGTGCTAGTGAGTATGAGGGAGCGGTTTGCTCCCTCTTTATATACAGGAGCTTGTCCTGCCATTTTGATGGGGATGTGGTTTTCTCTTCAGTAACTCTTTGATTAGGATTTTAATAGAAAAGAACATATGTAGCTCAGGGTTGAACTGTAGGAATAACTATTAAGAGGTAATATCTTGCAGACGAACAGTTCATGGGATATCCATGAGAGTTTTGAAAAAGATACTTGGATGCTATGATGTGTCTATAGCTACAAAGATTAGTAAATGAAAGCAATGGTTTTCACTTGGACAGTCTCTGGAAGCAAAAATTGGATTTGAAGAAGCAGGATCAAACCAGTATTAACATTTTTGCATCTTAATGTTGGAGAAGATTCCTGGGAATGCCATGGATAGCCAAGAAAGCAAACTAATGGATTACTGAACAATTCAACCAAGTTTCAGTGTCACTTGTCACTTCAGATACATTATGTGAAGACGTAACTCTCTAAAGAGACTCTAATGCTAAGAAAAGTGGAAGAAAAATAGAGGACGACCAGCAGCAGGGTGGATGGATTCAGTTATAGTCATAAGGGGTACTCTGATGGAAGACCTGAAGGACCAGTTAGGGACAGAATGTAAAGTGAAAAGATATTGCTGTATTGTAGGACCAAGTTTATAATCCCAATTTGAGAGAGGATAAATTCTGTAGAGATAGTAGACCTATCCTATGAGTACAGATGTTCTGGCAAAATCCTGGAGATGAGACTGCAATCAATCCCTCTTGAAACTATTATTTTCTTCTGATCAAAACATAGAGGAAAAACATCGTTTAAGCAAACACTGTTAAAACAAATGTTTAATACGTCCTCATCAAGACGCAAAACCAGGATCATGAATGAATCTACTCCCCAGGCTGATATCTTCACTTTTTTTATTTTTTTGCAGGCGTCTCCTTTCCTTTGTGTTTTTTTTTTTATTAGACATATGCTAGCAAAAGTTAAATTCACTGAACCTGTAGTGAAGTCAGTATAGTTTTTACATTGGTTTAAATTGTGCATACCTTATAAGAATAAAAATAGACAGCTTAAAAATAATGTTCCATTCCAAAGTGAGATTCTACAGATATCTCTATTTTTAACACCGACTCACAGTTATGATGAACAGTAATGAGTATTATTAATTGGAGTTAATTGCAATGTGGTAGATATGAATAGATGCAATTGCCATGTATAAATATTTTATGTCTTTACTTTAAACATGCAATTTTGTTACATACTTTGCAATGATTTAAATGAATGTGTTGTTTTTGCAGGTATGTGTATAAGGAAAAATATTAATTTATCTAAACACTGTTCTCTTCCATAGTAATCCCACAGCAATTCTAATGATTGGGCTCCCTTGAAGTACTATATAAAATGGCTAGATATTTTGGGGGGGCGGGGGGCGGCAGAGGGAAGGTCTCTTTCATCTGATATTATTAGGTGTAGGGTTTCCTGCCTAAACAGGGGGTTGGACTAGAACAAGGGGTCAGCAACCCACAGCTTTGGAGCCACATGTGGCTCTTTCATCCCTCTGTTGCGGCTCCACAATTGATAGGGCTTCCAGTTAGGACAGGTAGAGGAAAAAGGATGCCATGCTAGGAGGAGACTCTATGGTGGGGGAACCGGACTTCTGGTCAGCTCCAGAATTGAATGGGGGCTTTGGGTTAGGACCGTTGTGGTTCTTTGAGTATTTAAGGTTGCCGACCTCCTGAACTAGAAGACCTCTAAGGTCCTTTCCAACTCTGTTATTCTATTCTATTCTATTCTATTCTATTCTATTCTATTCTATTCTATTCTATTCTATTCTATTCTATTCTATTCTATTTTCTTTAAAACAAAGAAATGTCTAGACGATGCAAAGGACAATAAGTCCAGTCATTGCAAAGAATGAATGCCTTTTAAAGTAGCCTTAAAATGTTCATTGTTACTTGGGAGAAGCTGTTCACCTAGTGAATTTAACCTCTTAAGGAAAACAAGGCTCCCTTCCTTTCCTCTTTCAATTCAATTCAATTCATATTTTCTGTAGCTTTTCTCTTCCCATTCTTTCCCAGTACAGCTCCATCACGTCCTTGCTACATTTCTATCCTTGGTTTCTTCGTTGTTGGTTTCCTAGAAGGCAGGAGGGGAATGTGTATTGGCATGTGTGTAGTATATGAGAGAGCATGGTTAACATACTGTATGTGGAGTGAGGAGAATTAATGTTTGTTGTAATGTAATTTCTTATTTCATAGCATTTAATTTTAATTAGAAGTGTTTAATTCAATTATTTATTTTTATGTCATTATGGCGGAGTGTGGTTTCTAATAGGTAAATATTAGAACTATACTTACGTAGAGAGAGAGAGAGAGAGAAATAGAGATAGATAAATAAATAGAGGTATATATATATATATATATATATATATATATATATATATATAGAGAGAGAGAGAGAGAGAGAGAGAGAGAGAGAGAGAGAGGGAGAGAGAGAGAGAGAAATAGATAGATAAATAAATAGAGGTATATATAGAGATAGATAGATAGATAGATAGATAGATAGATAGATAGATAGATAGATAGATAGATAGATAGATAGATGCCTAATGCATATATGTAATGGGCAGGTGAACTTCCAAAATTCCAGGTTTGGGTTGTGATACAATCCTTGATTGATGAAGGAGAAAAGCAAGACTCAGAATAAAATTTTTATGTTTACACTATTTTTCTGTCTATTCTTAATTTTTAAACTCAAGTTCATATCTGGGGAAGAAGTTAAATATAGTATATACACTTGGCCTGGGAGCCTTTTTAGAATTATCCCACTAAATTGATACTCAGTATTAAAATGAAGAGTGACAGTGAAGCCAAGTAATGCAGATTTTATCAATGGTAAAGACAAAAGCTAAATTCTCCTTGAAAAACCCATTCACACATATGTTTATGAGATAAATGAGCCACCACCAGGTAAAGCCAGATGTTACAAACACCCCTTCACATGGCTAAAATTCAAATTACTATGCACATGGCCATTCTAGTAGTTGCCTTTAAATATAAACAATGAATCAGAATTGTTGAAAATTCAAGCTTATTTTTTTACAAACTGGTACACTCTGTTTGACCATGCTATTTGAGCAACTAAAAATACAAAGGGAAGAAACTACCATTTTGTTTTGCTTTACATTTTGGATTCCTCGTTTGTTTGGCCTAAATGCAAAGTTTGTTTTCCGTTTGTGATTTAGCCTCGATTTGACATAGTATTGCTGCCTCTTACTTCATTTGTGTTTGATTAAGTTGCTCCCATCCGAAAAAAGAGTCAAACGACAGTGAACAGAAAGCATTCACAAACATGCCAGTTGTGAAACAACAGCCGGGATCCTCTGTAATACTGATTTATCACTATATCCAAACAATGGGCTTATCTTGGTCCTCCTTGTGAATAGTTTTCACCCAGCGCTGATGAAAAATGAGCAGGAAAGTCACATTCCACTTTATAAATAGTGACATGAATCTCCCTCAAAGACAGAGGAGAACAATTTTTAAATAAGAATTCAATGTGTGCCAGAAGTTAATAAATTGTGTTGTTACGTTATAACACTTGTGATATCTGTTCATTGACCATACTGAATAGGTTTGGTGGAAGTTGGAATTCAATAACCTCCGAAGAGCTACAGGTTTCCCACTTCTAATCAGAATTACGTGTGTGCTTCAGTGGCTTAGAAAACAGATTGGGCAAATAAATAGTGAAGGATACAGAATAACAGAGTTGGAAGGGACCTTGGAGGTCTTCTAGTCCAAACCTCTGCTCAAGCAGGAGACCTTATATCATTTTGAACAAATGGCTGTCCAATCTCTTCTTAAAAACCTCCAGTGATGGAGCACCCACAGCTTTTGGAGGCAAGCCATTCCACTGATTAATTGTTCTCACTGTCAGGAAATTTCTCCTTAGTTGTAGACTGGATCTTTACTTGATATGTTTCCATCTGTTACTTATTGTCCTGCCCTCAGCTATTTTGGAGAATAGGTTGACCTCCCTCTTCTCTGTGACAGTTCCTCAGATATTGGAAGACTACAATTATGTAACCACTAGCCCCTCTCTTTGTTAGGCTAGACATACCCAGTACTTGCAACTGTTCATCATATGTTTTAACCTTCAGCCCCCTAATCATGTTTGTAGCTCTTCTACTTATTTCTATTACTTCTTGCTAATAACCATGTAAAGTGGGTTATCCGAAAAAGATATAAAAGCAATACAACCAACAACACATAAATTCTTTCATTTCACGCAAAAACACGTTTGATTAAAAGCACACTAAAAGGTTGAAAGTGCATGTTTACAGGTGACACAACTTTAAATACTAGTTGCTACCAGCAGGGGGAACTGCTGCATTCATCCTGTGAGTGGGACACTAGAAGCTGAATTTGATGGAAGTTTGGACTGATCCAGAAGCACTTTTTGGCTATTTTTCGGACTTCAAAATTTCACAGAACAAGTTATACTTAACTTTACTTAGTTCCTTGGTAACTTTCATTTTGCCTCCCACCTCCCCTTTAAGGAAACTATTGAGAAGATGATGGAGATTCAGTTGTGGAATATTCTAGAGGAAGCAGATTATTTGGACCATTTTCAGTCAGGTTTTAGGACCATCATGGGGCAAAAACAGCATTGCTGCTCTAGCAGTTAACTGTCATCAGAACTGGATGAAGGGTGGTCAGGCCTCTTGGGCCTTTTAAAGCCTTTCAGTACCATCATCCTGCAGGATTTGGGAATTGGCATTGTTTTAAAGTGGTTCCATTCCTGAGCAAGTGTTGGTCATGGAAACAATAGCTGAGCCCTTGGCTGTTCCAGTGTGCGGTACTATAGTCACTGCTCTTTAACCCATACTATTTAACATATATTTGAAACAACTGGAAGAATTCATGCATCAATTTATGGCAAGAATCATCAATACAATGATGATATTCAATCTATACATTGTCAGTCTAGGTCACGGCTGTCAAACTCGCGGCCCATGGGCCGGATGCATCACACGCTGGCCACACCCATGCCCTGTTTAGCAAGGGGGGAAAAGTCCCAATACATCATGTGATGCTGCCATGATGCCCCAAGTTTGACACCCCTGCTCTAGGTCAAGCACAAAACACTTATTTTTAGATCATCATCCTGGATCAGTGGAAATGCTACAGACACATAAACCTACGGCCTTAAGATAAGGAGGAAAAAGCTCAGATTACTTTGTGTTAAGGCGGAATGAATGTATGTCCATAAATATCAAGCTTATCTATTAACTTTTATCCCATTTGTTCTTTTGTGAAGTTTTGCTCCTCTAGAAGCAACAGGAGGTCCTTCTGAACTCATGGCTCCTGTGAATTGAGCAGAGGAACCTTTATACAGCTTCTGCTGTTATAACAGTTGGGGCCCACCTAGACTACTGTATCCCAGTAACATTAATAAAGGAGAATATTTGTAGCTAAGGGTTGACAATGAGGAGCCCTTGGTTGTTTTCTTACAGTTCTTTCATTATCCAAATTAGATAACATCATCGGTGCTAGTCACTAGTACCAATTATCTAGTTTGGGTAAAGAAACGTCTGCATAATCTACCTGTTGTCTTATACATGCTTGAAAAATAAATAAATAAATATTAAATATATTTAATAATAATAATAATAATAATAATAATAATAATAATAATAATAATAATTTTAATAAGCTCAGAGAGCACCAAGCATCCCTCATATCCCAGCAAAAGTCATTCTGATTACCTTGTGGTAATCCTTCACCTTTGAAGATAACCGGGATGCTGCAGTTAGTACAGTTCATGACCACATTATTAGTCAGGAAGGCCTGTTACTTTTGGCGTATACAGCCCTGTCTTTCAGTAGGTTTCTAGGCCCAATTCTGAGGGCTGATTCTCACCTATAATGGTCTACATAGACTGGCACTGGACACATTGCCAAGCATGATTCTGCCCATATGCTTCAAAGGTCAAGGGAAGGTCTCTCTCCCCTCCCCTGGGAGATTAAGGGGACTTGGAACAGAAGACGGCTTTCTTTGCAAGAGTCCTCTTTTTATGGAACATTCTTCTCCAGAGATGCCATTAGCTTCTACTTCCCTTGCATTCATGAAGGGTCTTAAAACAATATTATTTCAGCAAGTCTCTGTATCTGTTCCTGGCACCTATCTTGTTTGTGACTACTTTCTCTTATAACTATACTGAGTAAAGGTTGCTCTAATGCCTGCAGATATTTGTTGTTTGGATTGCCTGTTCTGCTTCAATATCAAGGCTTGAAATGGTCTTCTCTTTATAGCTGTAATTGCAGAGAAGTTAAAAAGAAAGCAATTCTTTAATTTCTCTGCCTTTGTTTCTCTTTCTTCAAAGTGTGCTTTGCTAACACCATCACAATAAAGGCAAAACCTTTTGTATTCCACAAAAGGAAATACCACTTCAATGTATTTGTTTGCTTATCTATCTTTACAATATATTTCCTATTTCTAAACTAGGAGTATGGTACCGTCATTCGCAGTTCTAAGGCTGGTTGCTCTATTTGGTTTTTTGACACATCTGAATTTTGATGTTGGAGAAGACTTCTGGGAATACCAAAGAAACAAATGGATCAACAAACAAATCAACCCAGTTTTCTCATTCAAAGAATAAATGACGACTAAAATTATCTTTAACTCTGTGGAGATGGCTCTAATGCTGGGAAAGGTGAAAGGAAAGAGGAAAAAGACAACTAGCAGCAAGGTAGATGAACCCGGTTAGAGTCGAGATCAGTACATTGGGAGACTTGAAAGAATAGGTTAGGGATAGATTGTCCTGGAGAAAATCTATGTGGTTGCTAAAGGTCAGCACCAGTGGAGGGATTCAGCTGGTTCTCTTTGGATCGCACGAACCAGTAGCGGTGACTGCGGGAGGCTCCGCCCACCCGCTCAGATGCAATGCGTGACTACTGTGCGTGTGCAAAAGGCCATGCGCATGCACAGAGATGACGGGTGCTCACATTTGTGAACCAATAGGGAAGGTAAGTGAATCCTACCTCTGGTCAGCACTGAATTGATGCCATATGATCAGTCAGGTCACCCAACCATAGATCGTACATATGGACCCCGTACAAGCCCTAAACCAAGATCTGCATCCAAGAATCACCTGGCTGCCAGATTGTAGGTGTGACTATAACAAGACTTATCTACTCTAAAATCAGATTTTATTTTTTCTCCCATCAGCATGGAGGATATCAGTGACTAAGGGAAATAATTAAGCAGGAAAGTGGTTAATTGTTCCTCTGTCTTAGATAGAGAAGCATTTTATATAGTAACACTTCATTGACAAAAAGTTTGTATAAAAAAAGAACAACACATTTCACAAATGAAGGCTATGCGGTTGGCAGTAAGCATCATTATGTTTAATGGAGGCTATAGATAGTAACTCTGCACGCAATTGCATGCACACTGGTTCCAATAAATTTGGTAGAAGGCTATGCAGAGTTGTAAGTGTGTGTGTGTGTGTGTGTGTGTGTGTGTGCACACAATTAAGATGAACACTATAGATTAAAATGCAGTTTATAACTGTCATGTGGTTTTCTGCATTTCTTTACTGTGCCTGAGTCCTGCAATTCAAGCTCTCTGTTTTTTATATATGACTGACATGTACCCAGGCACAGATGAATGCTACAAAAGTGGTGCCAATTGTGCCTCTGAGTCTATACTGGAGTTTATTTTATTTTATTTTATTTATTTTATTAAATTTTTATACCGCCCTTCTCCTACTGGACTTAGGGCAGTGCACAGCCAAGAATAAAAAACACCCCAATACAAAATTTAAAATTTTAAAGAATTAAACAAATTTTGGCCCAAAATTTAAAACCTCCTGACTAAAATCCATTTACAATTAAAAGTATCTAAGGGGGGATGGGGGTTACGCCAGCCCAGCTTGATGAAATAGAAAAGTTTTTAGGGCATGGCAAAAAGCCCGGAGATCTGGTATCCTATGTATCTCCAGGAGCAAGTCATTCCAGAGGGCAGGTGCTGCCACAGAGAAGGCCCTCCCCCTGGGGGTCGCCAGCCGACATTGTCTGGCTGACGGCATCCTGAGGAGTCCCTCTCTGTGGGAATGTACTGGCCGGTGGGAGGCTATCGGCGGCAGAAGGCGGTGCCGTAAGAACCCAGTCCCTATGCCATGAGCAACTGTGAGAAGAGCCTGTCAATCCAAGTATGGGCACAACAAAACCACAACACAAAGTTATGCAAAGTGTCCCCCCCCCAAGCTATGACTGCCACCTGCTCATCAAGCAGGAGTATTGAGGACCCCCAGATTGTGCAGTGAGCTTGTCTGGAGCAGTGCAGACCCATCCAGCAACAAAAATGGCACAGTCTTGGAACACTCAGGATAGCTCAGCAGACTAAAAGTATTGTGATTAACACCAGCTGTCTGCAATTACTGTAAATTCGAATCTCACCAGGCTCAAAGTTGATTCAGCCTTCCATCCTTTCTAAGGTAGGTAAATTGAGGACCCAGTTTGTGGGGGCAATAAGCTGACTTTGTTTAAATATACAAAAGTATGAAGGCTTAACGCATTGTAAGCCGCCCTGAGTCTCCAGAGAAGGATGGCATATAAATCAAATTAAAAAATAAATTAAATTTTAAAAAAATCATGCCCCCAAATCTAGAGCCATTCAGTCTTGCCCAGGGTTCAGCTGAAGCCTATTGTTCCCCATCCAGACCCTAACAGTCTCCAAGCACTGGAATAAGTTCACAGTATTATTTAATTCACCAGGGGCAGATATATATAATTAGGTAACATCAGTATACTTATGACACCTTATGTCATAGTGGTGATGGACTCACCCAGCGACTTCATAGAGATGTTAAAGAGGAAAGGAGAGAAGACCACACTCTACATAGCAGGGGCCGAGAACAGGACATCTCCCTCAATTTCAGATCACATAGCCAGGGCCTTGACAGGAATATCAGATTTGGAGTGCAACCACTGTTCTACATTAGGATCAGGGTGACTTGTGCTAAGACCATGACTGTCACAGTGACCATTAATTTCTGAGACCACCCTGCCAGGGAAGGCAGCTGAAATCTCCCATGACCATGAGCTTGGGGAATTCCACTGCCAACTTGAGACAAAGTCAAGGAGCTCAGACAGGGAGGTCACAATGCAGCAGGGAAGGTTGGTCCAGTAGCAACAATTCCAACTGATCCCTAGAACACAACTTAATGAACAGGGTCTCATACCCACTGACCTGTAATGCAGTGCAACTGAAAGCTACAAGAGACTCTTGATGACAATCGTCACATTCCTATCTTTGCCCTGGAGTCTTAGCTGATGTCACACTCAAAACCCAGCTGGACATATTTGGAATATTTGGAAAGAATAAGCTCGCCTTCCCGACCTAGCCAGGTGTCAGTAATACATGCCAGTCCAGCCCTCTCATCAATTATTATACTACTGGAGGCCTTATTTCAGACTGACTTAGCATTCAGTACCAGCCCCCAGAGTCCAAGGCTATTGAAGATCTGCTGACAGGATACTGAGGTTGAGACCAAGTAGCTGGAATACAAAACTCATATGAGACTACAGTTCCATATCCCCTGAGGTGGCCCATTCCCTGTCATCCACCATATCTCTCCATGCCTGTCAGACAGGAAATGTGACTAATTCTATCTTATTGTAAGACTGTATTAACAGAAGCTTGCAAGTCTGAAAGTACAAACTTCTCACCACCATTTTAATTGCTTGGTCCTTTAGGGCAGGTCCTTAAAAAAGAAAGGTTCTTTCTCTGACCATTTAAATTACTGGGAACTCCTGCCTCTCTTGTCTGGTTATTTCCTAGGCAGCATCTCTTCTCTTTCACCAAGGTCATCCATGCTTTCCATAACAATGCCTGACACCACATATTACGGCCTGACTCCATCCCTTATTCAATGGTAGCCCAGTCCCCAGAACCAATCTTCCCCAAATTGCTTCCATTTATTTATTTTTTTCTGCAAAGGCTTTTACTTTCCTTTGCATTGAATGCCAGTGAAAAATTTCTGCATTTTCACAAAAGTGCTTTTGGAAATGTATACCATTAGGCAGCTTGATTCTGTTTTTGGCTCTCATTTATTTTTACTCAACCTGATGGAACAATCTTCTTGCCACTGGGTTATTGCCAGTAGTGAAATTGATGTTCATTTTCCTGGGAGCATTGCTATTGCTAAATGACATATTGATCAAGCTTGAAGGAGAGAAGTTTTAGAGTAGAAATATTCTCTATTTATATGACCATCATCTCTTTCTTTTCTTTTCCACTTGGGAGGAAGCAGTCCCGAAGTCCCACCTTTCATATACACAAGCGTACCCCTTGCAATGATAAAACCACTTTTTTGCCATAGTACAAGCAGTATGATTTTAAAACTCTATGTTATAAAATGGTACAAACATTATTGGCAGGACTACACTTCAGAGAAGAGCAGAAGAGAAGTAGATGAATTGTAGCTGCTCCCTAAAGAAGGAAGTATGGGCCTCTTTCATGGCACAGGCTCTCCCTTTCATCAGACTCCAAAAACATAGGCCCTCCATCGCCCCCAGCCTCTTTCTATCACTAGAAATTCCAATAGCTATATGAATGGACAGAGCACAAGCTGCTGGCTTCCAAAGCTAAAATGAAGCTTCTCCACTGATATTCAGATTAGTGCTGTAAAGGTCTAGGACAGTGATGGCTACCTTTTTGCTGACGTGTGCCAAAAAGCAAGGGGAACGTGGGGAGGAGGTGTCGCGTCCACATGTGCCCACATCCATAATTCAATGCCCCCATGCCCTGCCCCCTGCGCATGTACCCGTGACCCCCCTGCACTCCCCCATGCATGCATGACTCCCCCCCACCCCCGTGCCCCATTTTGGGCCTAGCAGGCTTCTCTGAAGCCTCCGGAGGCCGGAAACGGCCTGTTTCCAGACTTTGCGTAGGCCCATTTTTTGCCCTCCCTAGGCTGCAGACGCTTTCCTGGAGCCTGGTGAGGACGAAAATGGCCTCCCCCCGCACTAGAGGCCCTCTGGAGGCTGAAAATGCCCTCCAAGAGTCTCCCTGCAAGCTCTGCACTTACCTGACATCCAAAATGGGCCGCATGGAGGCTCCTGGGAGGGGAGAGGTGGCTTGGGCAGGGCCAGCTGAAAATCCGGTGGCCAGTACGCGCATGCATGCTGAAACTGAGCAAGAGCAAAGGCTCACGTGCCCGCAGATATGGATCCGTGTGCCACCTATGGTATGCGTGCCATAGGTTCTCAATCACAGTCTAGGACAACTTGTCACAGCCATAGCCAACTTGCTGCAGCTAAATCACCATGGCCAACTCCCCGTGGGACAATTCAATATTGTATTAACCGTTTCATTCAGTTATTTTTATTGTTGGTGACCATGTTTTTCTTGAAATTATTGTAACTCTTATATTTCTGTATTGACTTTTTTATTTTATTATTATTATCCATGGTTCCGTTTAAATTAATTTAACTTTTTTTTTTGTTGAACTGTCCCTTGACAAGTTGTCCCACGGCTACTTGGCCATGGCAAGTTGTACTATGGTGAGTTGGCTGTGGTGAGTTGGCCATTGGCCATGCGAATTGGTGGTAATGAATTGTCCCATTCCAATGCTGTAAAGAATTCTTCTTTGGCATTTTTCAAACATTAAAAAAGAGACTGGCCATCAAAACTGAACACCACTGTTGGGGACTACATAGGCATGTCCATGCAGCCAGCATTCAGTCGTATAAAAAGAAACTTGTTTTTTTTTCCCCTCAAAGGGCAAGAAACGAAATCAGTGAATTTATTGTGTGTGGGTGTAGAGTTGTCACATTTATGTTAGTTTCCAGGCTAATAACTGGGAAGCATCATTTGCAGGAGGCTCTTCTCTCTAAGAAGGATAGGACTTTAAATAGGACAGGAGGTGGCTCAAGAGAAATGATGGGGGAGGATTGCCCACCCCCAAGTTGAGCTGACTAATTGCAGTCTCTGGACAAAGCTCAGTTTTTGGACAAACCTCACAGAACCTTCTAGATGGGAAAAAATCCTCATGAGTCACCAAATGAGAAATTGTCCTCCCAGTTGAATTGGAAATTTACACTGAAATGTAAGACTGTTTAGTTAAGTTGAGCACTGAAAGCATCCTTCTTCTCTGGTGTGCTCTCACTATGATATTTATCAGGATGCTTTGTGCCTTGCTAATTTTTCCTATACTAGATGAGCAGAAGAAATTCATTTGGCTCCTCAGCATTCATTTTTGCTAAACAGTTATCCCATAAATCTGAATTCTCATTAGATGATTGTCTTCATAGACTGCTTTTAATTAATAAAACCTATTTTACAGCTATTCAAAGAATTTCTTTTACATAGTATAGAAATAAAACAGACCAAAGAATTCCAAAGCAGCAAGTGGTTTTCAGATTGGAATAAGCTTAAAAGCAACAGATGATAGATAGATAGATGATAGATAGATAGATAGATAGATAGATAGATAGATAGATAGATAGATAGCTGATAGATAGATAGATAGATAGCAGATAGATAGATAGATAGATAGATAGATAGATAGATAGATAGCTCATAGATAGATAGATAGATAGATAGATAGATAGATAGATAGATAGATAGCTCATAGCTCATAGCTCATAGATAGATAGATAGATAGATAGATAGATAGATAGATAGATTGATCGATAGATAGATAGCTCATAGATAGCTCATAGATAGATAGATAGATATAGGCAGATAGATAGATAGATGATGGATGGATGGATGGATGGATGGATGGATAGAGAGACAGACAGACAGACAGACAGACAGACAGACAGACAGAAAGATAGATAGATAGATAGGTTTAAGGCTGTGTTTAAGTGTTTACATGTGTTTAAGGTTGAGTGTTTAAAGTTGCAGACCCCTGACCTACCCCATCCGATCGTTTCACCCTGCAGCCAGACCTGTAGGCCTGCACCCGCCTCCCACCTGGGCAGCAGAGGCCTACGTACCCTGCTTGTATCACCTTGCCCTGCAGCCGGTCTGAATGCCCACCTCGGACTGCCTCTGACCGCTCCAGCAGGTCATTTTTATTTAATTAATTTAAATAAGAATGCTGCAATGGGCATAAATGATGACCAGTCATAAGTGCGAAGACTGGTCAAAAGTGCAAGGACCTGTCAGAAATCACGTTTTTCAGTTCTCTGGGTAGTCCCTATGTGCATATGGACTACTCAGAGGGCTGAGAAAGTTATTTTTGACAGGTCCTCGCACTTTTGACTAGTCCTTGTACTTACAACTGTCCTCACATTTTACGTTTTGCGCCCTATCTTGTCACCGTAGTGAAGAGAAGTAGTCGTGAAATGACTGACACGGTAGTTAAGAATACTGCAACGGGCATAAATATGAGGATGGTCATAAGTGTGAGGACCGGTCAAAAGTGCGAGGACCAGTCAAAATGACTTTTTTCAGCCCTCTGAGTAGTCCCTATGCAGATAGCCATGCCCACGCAATCATATGACCAGCTAGCCATGCCCACCGGTCACATGACCAGCTAGCCAAGCCCACCCAGTCACATGATCACCAAGCCACACACTCCAACTAAGCCACACCCACAGAACTGGTTGTTAAAATAATTGAATCCCATTACTGGATAGAAAGAGAGAGAGAGAGAGAGAGAGAGAGAGAGAGAGAGAGAGAGATGAGAGAGAGAGATCATAGATAGATAAAGAGATACTAGAAGGAGAGAGAGAGAGAGAGAGGGAGAGAGAGAGAGACATACGCACACTCATGCAGAGCCTCACACAAACACACATATACATGTGTATGAAAAGACGGAACATGCCTGCCTTTTTTTACTGTACACAAAATACCCAGCTCAGATTCTTTTAACTCCATGCAGTTGCTAGGCAATGGAGAAATAAGGCTCCTAATTAGGCTGCACTCTGAATGATCTCTGCAATTAAAAAAACAAAAACAAAAACTGTAAGTTCAAATTAATTTTGTTGTCCCTTGCCATCACCATTTTACCAGCATTTTGCATGTGTGTGCCATTGAGTCAGCATTGACTCCTGTGACTACCTAGGCAAGTTCCTGCAGTTTTCTTGGCAAGTTTTCAGAAGTGGTTTGTCATTGCATCCTTCCTATGGCTTGGAGACAGTGACTGGCTCAAGGTCACCTAGCTGGCTTTGTGCTTCAGGCAGGACTAGAATTCATGGTCTCTAGTCTAATCTGATGATTTAATTACAAACTGATTTACATCAAACTGGCTCTCTAGTTAGTACTTACTAGGTGAAAATGTTCATGTGAGTTGGGAGATTTTATCTTTAAAATGGCTGTAGCTAAGGCAAGATGCCATTGTTAAGGTGGTCTACCACCAAAATTATACCCATTTTGAAGGAGTTACACTGGAGGCAAATATGCTCCTAACATACACTCAACAGAACTGTACTAACATATTAGCTTCTACCTTGGACAGAGAATTAGACTGAATAAAGGCTTTTAAACTAACATTCATTCAGACTAGGGACAAAGAGTGTGTGTTTGTGTGAGTGTGTTTGCATATACATTTCCCCCCATGAATAAATGTAAAACAAAGTTAAGAAAAAGTACAGGAAAAGAAAGTTATATGAGAAAATAGAAGCTTACAAGCTTATTCCTCCCTCCCTTTAAATCCAAGTCAGAAATCAAAAGAGTTTTCAATCTTACATAGAAGTACTTATTATTTTATCTCTGACTAAAGAAATCTATTTTGTATTCCTTCCTTGTAGGGAGTCTTCTAACAGATGTGTTTGGTTTTTTTTTTGACAAATATAACTTGGTGTTGAAGTACTATTGCATAATTTTATATTTCTTCCTAAGAGAGAGCTCTAAAAAACATTTTTTAATTTTACATATTTTGTGTTAATTATGCACAATCTGTCTGCTTCTATAACCTCATCTTCCGCTTCTCATTCTGTTAAAACCTCAACAACCATCTCCTTAATGCCTTCCCCAGGTTGTTCCAAATGTACTCTCAATTTCAGACAAATTTCTTCCTCTCTTAATTCCAATAAGGCCACATATAGTCCTTCATTAATTTTTCTGATGGTCACTTCCACCTTATTTCCTGGGACCTCTACCTTTTCTTCAATTTGTTTAACTCCTCCAACTATTTATATTGCGGATTCTTCCATTTTTAAAAAAAATCCAATCTCTCTTCCATATTTGCAAATCTTTCAAGCAGTAAAATTGCCACTGACATTATGACATTCTTCCCCATTCTTCAAAATCCTTGATAGCATCTCTATTGTAATGCCTTTTCTTGGTCTTTACTGTGTTAATGATTCTCTAACTGTGTTAGTGATAATAGCCATCTTTCTCTCCCTCTCTTTGGATTTATCCAGTGGTGGCATTCAGCCAGTTCGTACCAGTTCAGGCAAACTTGTAGTGGAGCATATCCAACAAGAGAAAGCAACAGCTAAAAAGGAGACTCTCTCTCTTTTCCTTTTCATTTCCTCTATTTTCTTAACTCTTTAGTCCAATTTAACATGGTCTACAGTCTATGCAATTTAATGACTGACCCTTGAATCCACTTTCCTACAAAATTCAATACCGTTTATTTATTTGTTTAATTATTTCAAAAATAAGCAAAATCCAAATTCACCCAAATCCTTTATCTGTTTTAAACTCTTAGATTTATGGTATATAGATTATTTTTTAATCTGTGTACTTGTTTATTTCTGTTTCTTTTTATTCATGCTCTGGTTTGTAGGAACATTAACCAAGAGGTCTAATTACTCTGCTGCTCCAAAGATCTCTGTAACTTTTAGTTATAATGCAAATGTGTTTTGAAAAGTGGAGTTAGGTTGGACCCAATGTCCATAATAGGCTCCACTGAGGCTGCAAGTACAATTGTTCTTTCTCAACTTTTGATTCTCCTTACTCGAAATTCACCTGCAGGCAGGGGTGGGTTCCACTTACCTTTATTACCGGTTCGCAGCGGGAGCGCGCATGCAAGTTTGTTTCGTGCGGGCATGTGCAGAAGCTTCTGCACATGTGCAGATCACCCATGATGATGTCGTGGCGGGTGGGAAGAGCCTCCCGCCAGTTTTACTACTGGTTCTATAGAACCGGACCGAACCATGAGCAACCCACCACTGCTTGCAGGCTTCCTTGGAAAGCGCTGTCTTCCCAAGCACTTATGGGCAAATGCTTTGGCTTCTCCTCATCCAGAGAAACTCCACCCCTCCAAGCTCACCTCCCATTTGCAGTTCTCTATCTCAGCATCATCTCTTTAGAGATGCGTGAGATTGCCATTTTCTCCATCCTGAAGTCCCCAGCCAAAGATAATGTTGATGAATCATTTACCTGCCTGGTTATGTGATTTTCCTCCTGTTGCACTTTCTTTAAATGATCACTTTAAATAATCACTTTGGGGATATTTTTGGATTAAGGATTTCACTGGAAATCCAACTGGCTTTATCCCCCCATACACACACATTTCCCAGGTCCAAGATAGCCTTACAACAATCATTTCCACTCTGTTTACTTGTATTTGGATTATGCATGCAGCAAACAGAATTGCTTTTGAAAACAAATTCAGAAACTTCAGTTAATTCAAAAGGGAAGAGTTGATTGGCTGTTGGGAGTTTCTTTGCATGTCTGTTTTGCTAAATGTCCTTTAGGATCTGATTCGTGGTGTGTGTGTGTGTGTGTATTTAAGTAGTTAAAAGGAAAGGTGACATGTCTTCAGGTAAGCTAGCTCCAGAGAGGTTAGGGCTACCATATCTGGTATCCATCTCTCTCTCTCTCTCTCTCTCTCTCTCTCTCTCTCTCTCTCCCTCCCTCCCTCCCTCCCTCCCTCTCCCTCTCTCTCTCTCTCTTTCTCTCTCCCCCATACCAGATATGGTAACCCTAAACTCTCTGGAGCTAGTTTACCTGAAGACATGTCGCCTTTCCTTTTTACCTACTTAAATCCTAAACTATTAATCAAAGCCACTGCATAAAGAAGGAAATAGCAATCTTGGGGGAAAAAAGGGGGGGGGGGCTTTCTCATAGTGGTGCCTTGTTTATGGAATCCTGCTCAAAAAAACTGGCCTAGAACCATTTTAGTTTTATTTTGTTGTTATTGTCAATGAAAGTTTTTTTATACTTCTAAGTTCTTTAAAAATAATGTTGATATATTTTTTTAGAACCTCACTGCTTTACTACTATTTTCATTGCTATAAATTTATAGAAAATTATTGCAACTCCTAATCAGTAAATTGATTAGTATTCTATTTTTATTTTTTAATGATTTAATTGATTTAAAGAAAAGAAATTCCTTATGCCCCATCCAATTATTAAAGCCTAGTTGGGTGTTTCCTGATGCAAATTTGTGTCATGATTAAGAAACCTGAGACCTGACCAAGTGAAAAATCCACCTCCCCATTCAACTACAATTGGTGTTGAGTTTTATAGCTTTTCAGCACCACCTGAAATCTCATTTATTCATTTATGATTTTTATTGAATTTCTATTGCTTTTACAGGTAGTCATCAACTTCCGAACACAATGAGGACCAGAATTTAAATTCATTGCTAAGTGATGCAATTGTAAAGTGAAACATCATGTGAGCACATCACTTAGCAATGGCAGTCTCAGTGGCCATCTTTATCTGAGAACCACAAGTCGTTAAGTGAGTACCCATTAAATTTTAATCATTACGTGGGCACTTTAACAGCTGTAAATTTGGCCATGGTTTGTAAGTCCATTCAGTGCCACTGTAACTTTGAACAGTCGCTAAACAAATGGTCATAAATCACAGACTACCTGTATCTCATTGAGCTTATATTTTTTTTCTTATTTATCATGATGAAAAATAAATGATGAATTATACAAACAGGTGAATAAATATTTCCTCACCCTACTTAAAGTTCCTTCCTCTGAACTCCATTTTAACCTAATGCTATTGTCCGTCTGAACTCTGCTTTTGAAACCAGAGTTTGCCATATTTTAAAAGCCAAGAGAAGCATTCTACTCATCTTAGGAGCTGAGCAAGGCATTCATTTCAGTGGAATTTATACTCTTATACCAACATTTGGTGGTATGCTGGAGATACTGGCAACATAGAGTGGCTAGTATGGAAGAAACTAGATTATACTCCAATCTTTAGCATTATGAACCACAATTTAGATATGGGAACCTACAAATTGTGGTTTGTTGTGGTCTTATTCATGTCATTCCACACATATATGCACGCACCAACAGCCTGCTTCCAAATACAAATAAAAATCTTTTTGTCTCTATACTCCAGGGAAAGACTCCCATTCCTGTGACCCTCTAACTCTGGATAATGATCTTGAGGAAATTACATGCCATTCATACATTTGTGAACAAAGGTAGCATCAGGTTGATTGTCAAAGAGCAAATAGACAGGATCACCAGGCTTCAAAAATGGGCCCTGTGGGACAAATGTTCTACTTAAGATCCAGAAGTTCTTTCCATGTAATCTGTCACCTAATTCAGGACAATTAACAGTAATTAGATTTTGATGAGAACATCATAAAAGCCTCTGTCTAAGAGTAGTCAGATACTGGAATAATATAAGCAACAACCTAGTATTATATACTTTTAGCCACAAAACATGAATTTTGTAACGTATATCTTAATACATTTACCTTTATTATTCATAATATCATTATATCATTCCCAATCCTCCGAACCTGCTACTTATATTTAACCTGCAAATCTTAAAACTCTAGGACTATTTCTCAACCACATCCTTTTCTGCTGATTCTGTTGTCAGTAACTTAAATAAGTCAAGTGGCTTTATTCAAGCCACTTGAATAAAAGCAGGCACCGGAAACTCAAGGTAGGGTTTCCCATATTCGTTTTTCTCTAAAAGAATATCATTGGTATTATGGTATTATTGATAAGATCAATAGCTTCGTTCATTAACTCAATAAAAACTAGCTCTTTGACCAATACACAAAATAAATGTGATGAAAAAGATCAACTTCAGTTAAACAAAAATGTATCAAGCAACAAACTAGAAGAATTGTTAAGAAACAAGCTGTAAGAACAAAATAAAGCAGAGCTCTAGATAACATTATAGCAATAATCAATAAACACAGAAAGCCAAAGCAATACCTTTTACAGAGTTAAAAACATTTGTAATAATAGCACTGTCACACACAATCTTTTATTCTTGTGATTTTTAAGATTAAAAGATTCATACAACAAAATGTTTTATGAACATAAATAGGATATCAGATTGAACTCTGGGAATGTTCTTTAGGGATGTCTTTCTAAAGCCAGAGGAAACATTCTTAAAATGGCTTTCTCATTCATGAGTGCCTTCCATTGCTTGGCCTCTAAGGTCATTTGGGTGGAACTATTCTGGAGAGTAATGCTGAACACCATGTAATACCATGGCTGCTGGGGACTGTCTATAGTAGAGGTGGGTTTCAGCAGGTTTTGACCTGTTGTGGAGAACCAGTAGCAGAAATTTTGAGTAGTTTGGAGAACCAGTAATAAAAATTCTGACTGCGCTTGCCCCATCTATTCTCTTCCTCCCAAGTCCCACTGATCGGGAGGAAATGGGGATTTTGTAGTAACCTTCCCCTGGATTGGGGAGGGAATGGAGATTTTACAGTATCCTTCCCCTGCCATGCCCACCAAGCCACGCCCACCAAGCCATGCCATGTCCACCAAGCCACACCCACAGAACCAGTAGTTAAAAAATTAGAAACCCACCACTGGTCTATAGGATACATGAGTTTCCTTCTCCATCATCAGAGGTACAGCCTGAACTGATATTATACTGGATAATATCCAGTATACTTGCTTTTACTCGGCAAAAATTGGTCTTCCCAAAGTCAGAAATTCTAATAGTGGGAAGACCAAAAAAAGGAATGACTGACAATTAGAAAAAAGGATGTGGAAAACTTTATGGTCAAACTCTCCTAAACAAATACATCTTTCTACCTCCATAACTTACTAAGTATATTTCTTTGCCATTCAACAAAATGGACATGTTGTTTGTTTTGAAGAAAAATAAATAAAAAGAGCAGCAAATGCTTACCATCCCTATCCTATACTTCTTCCCTGATGTAATGTTGGAAAAATCAGAATGTTGAAGAAGACGGGCAGTGGGAAAATGTTGTCCTGGTATAATACCTAACGACCATTTATGACCACAATTGACCCCAAAATTTCTATTGCTAATGAGAGAGTTGTTAAGTGAATTTTGCCCCATTTTACAACCTTTCTTGCCACAGTTGTTAAGTGAATCACTGCAGTTGTAACACGGTTGTTAAGTGAATCTGGCTTTCCCATTGACTTTGCTTGTCAGAAGGTCACAATGGCTGATCAGGTGATCCCGGGACACTGCAACCATCATAAATATGAGTCAGTTGCCAAGCATCTGAATTTTGATCACCTGACCATGGAGATGCTGCAATAGTCATAAGTGTGAAAAACGGTCATAAGTCACTTTTTTCAGTGATCAAACGGTCACTAAATGAACTGTTGTAAGTTGAGGACTACCTGTAGTCAGTTATTTGTATTTCTTTTTCCTGATTTACATTACTTTAAAAAAAAACCCTATAACATAATATGCAGAAATACAATTGGTTTTAGCTTTGACATCCCACCATTTTACCTCTTATATAGCCTCTTAAAATACCACAAGTTTAAAATAATTATACACAGTGAAGTACAATTCTCATGTGGATGCTTACAGACCAGTTAAACACAGCATGTTATCCTATTAAACAGTCAAGTAATTAGCAATTTAAACAGCCTGAATAAATTATCACAAATAAAATTATATGGGTTATTTGGACAGATGAAATCAGGCATGACCCTTAGAAAATGAAAAGAAACCTACAACATAAATAAAGAAAAGAGGCGCAAGATAGACTAAGAATCAACCATATTAACTAGAAGAAACTGGATGATTTCCCTCAACATCCATTTATTTTTAAATCCCTTTCTGCCGTGTTGGCTCAGTTCCTTACTGCCAGAGAACAGATATTTGGAAAGGGGAAAAAAACCCCAGAGCATTGTGTATTGGACTAGGAGCAGAGTACATCCCTTACACAGTAATTTTCACAATTGGAAAGCATGAAAATGTTTCTCTGGGTGGACTTTTCCATTGCAGAGTTTTCACATCAGCCAACCCATAACCTACTTTTTCTAAGATAGCCCTACTCATGTGATACATTCCTTAGGTCAGAGGTCTTCAAACTTGGTAGCTTTAAAACTTGCGGACTTCAACTGGAGTCAACTGGCTGGAGAATTCTGGGAGTTGAAGTCCACAAGTCTTAGGCATAAGGCCTAAGGCCAAACACTACTGTGATATTCCTCCCACCAACCCTATGATTTAAAGAACCAGAATTAGCTCTCCATACAGCGTTTGCAGTGGTGGGTTTCAAATTTTTTTACTACCGGTTCTGTGGGCGTGGCTTGGTGAGCATGGTATGGCTTGATGGGCATGGCAGGGGAGGGATATTGTAAAATCTCCATTCCCACCCCACTCTAGGGGAAGGATACTGTAAAATTTCCATTCCCTCCCCACTCCAGGGGAAGAATACTGCAAAATCCCCATTTCCTCCCAATCAGCTACGACTCAGGAGGCAGAAAATAAATGGGGGCGGGGCCAGTCAGAGGTGGTATTTACCGGTTCTCTGAACTACTCAAAATTTCCGCTACCAGTTCTCCAGAACTGGTCAGAACCTGCTGAAACCCACCTCTGAGCATTTGGTATAGGGCTAGAGTTAACTGATCAGGAGGTGGAGATGTTAAAAATCAAGATGGTAACCAAAATATTTCTTCCAACATTACAATCAAAATCCCAGCTCCTTTTTTTTATGTGCCTGAACATAAAAAGAAGCAAGGCATCAATTACATTGTTGTGGCTGCCATCTTGATTTTTTTTTTAATCCCCTCCTTTCAGACATCCTGTGATAAGGAAACCAAATATATTGATCTAATACACGGGTGTCAACCTCACTGTATCATGTTGCTGTCACATGATGTTCTGTGACGTTTTTCCTATTTGCAGAGCTGAGGTGGGCATGGCCTGTGCGTGACGCATCCAGCCCGCAGGCTGCCAGTTTGACACCCCTGTGATAGATAAGATAAGAAGTGAAGGTGGCATATAATAATCAATGGTATAATTTTATTTATTTGTTAAATTTATATGCCACTCATTTTGTAGCAACTCTTTATTCCATCTTTTGACACTGAACAGCTACCAACATTTTTCATATTCCAAAATTTACTTATTTAAATAAAACATTTTACTTCTGAATTTTGACCATTTAAGGACTGTCAAGACAGATAATCAAAAAGGTTCCAAAACAACCAGGTTATTAATTAAAATTTTATCACAACTTCCAAAAAAAAAAAAAGACTTTCTATAAGAAGAACAGACTTAATATGAAATTCAAAGGAAGAAAGAAAAACAAGCTATCAAAATGAATAGCAATAAATGTATTTAAAACAGATCATGGAATATAACATACCAATATAAAAATCAAGAGTTTAGCATCACCAGGTCACACAATCTGAGGGTTGCAGCTAAGAAGACTCTTCTCCCGCTCCTTCAAGTGGTGGCAGGAGATGGAATTAATGCTTCTAGTCACAACTGAAGCAAGGAGATATAGTCATATGGAAAAAGACAATTGCATGTTGTTGCATTATGCAGTTTTGAATGTGGCTATTTAATGGTTGATAACTCTCTCGCTGGGAAATCAAATCACCGTAGCAACCTGAGGTTCCTAGGACGAATGCTGTTTGAGGGGGGTAAATGAAAAAGCAGATATGTTGACAGAGTCATTGTTTACAGCAGCAACCAAAAGGCTGTGCGCTTCAAAATAATTTCGTTTCACTTGCGCATGTTGACTAGGCTATTAAATGCTTTAAGAATGCCCAAGTGTGCAATAGTGAAATGAAGCTATTAGAGAGAAAGGGTCATTTTAGGGCACAACCCATTCTTAAAAGCTCAAGCATTTAAAACAAGAAGAAATGTGTTAACAAGAAAACACAAGCAGGGGAAGGCACTTAGTTATATAGCCTGGCTCTATCCAAATGTAGAATTGTTCCTATTCAATACTTTAGGTTTCTTAGGAGCGTGTACAGATTGAAAAGAGATAAGACACTTCTAGCTGTAAGGTGCTATTCCATTCTTTTCTTTAGTTGATTGCTAGTCAACAGTTCAGAAGGTTCATTAAGATTCCATCAGTTGGAACTAATGGTTAGTTGCCAGTTTCCTGGCAACTCTTTGTTTCTGAATAAGATCATAATTTGGGAAGAATAATACTCTGAGAGGAGAGAAGATATGAATAACTGAGGAATAACAAGAGTATTGTAAATGAAATAGCTGAGGAGAAGGAAAATAGAGAAAAATAATCTATTTTGGCCCAAAACTGAAGGTACTTTTTAATGTGGATTCTATGTGGTATAATTGGAGAAGCACAGAACCTGTGGTAGTCCAAGTGGTAATGAGCTAATTCCCAGAAGCCCCAGCATATAAGGGAACAAGGATAGGAATTGTAGTTCAGCAACAAGTTGCCTACTTCAGATTTGTTACTTGCTGGTTTCAAGATACAGTTATATATATTATAAAGAATTATAAACCTGCAGCACCCAACCCCCCCTCCACTGCTCATGTACCCGACCTACAAAAAGAAAAATGAACATAAAAATGCTGCTCCAAGAATAGTTCATACTTTGTAGGAAAGGGAAGCATGCAATGACAGGAGCACTGTGGAGAATAAATGTACAACCATATTTATTCAAACAAACCAGAAGAATATTTATTATTAAATATTTGAATTGAGTATCTCAGGAACTAGCTCAATAAAGTAATGTGAGTTGAGGCTTGTGAGTTGATCAAGATGTTGGTAGAGTCAAAATGTACCGTAATTTTGACTATGCTTTCTATGAGCAGAATGTTTGTCTGGATTTCCTGAGCCAATACTTCTTCAGAAGTGACAAAGGAAATGGTCTTTTTTCAGCAGAAGTTATATTAGTCCCAAGAAATCATAAGTTATAGAAGAAAGATGACTCAGTTTTGCATTATACTAGACCAAGTGAAGAGGGCAAATCTTATCCATACATTTTTAAGCCATCTGTTGTGAAAATAGGCTTGAAAAGGAGGTAAAGAGCTGACATTTTTGCTGCAAGAAATTTGATGATGCTGTGGTTCCCTTTGAAACAGATGAAGAACAAGAATTGGGTGGAGTATTGATTATGAGAACCTATGAATCCTCACTTTATTCCTGCATACATATCCAAATAAACAATCTGCCATAAAAATGCTATCAGTCTCTAGGGTTCTCCTTCCAAATTGGGATGGCAATATGTACATTTTTAAACACAGAAGACCTGCAGTTCCTGAATTCAATTCTGACTAATTATTGAGTCCATCCGGGTTGACCAACATTATTTTTTCACGAATCTTAAGTAAGCACTGGAAATTCTGACATGTGTCACTAAGCAGAAGCAAGTTGCTCTTACATAAAAGTAAAAGGACAGGGTACTGACTTAAAAGTCAAAACAAATGGCAAAGCTCAACTAAATTGATCTAAATCTAAGCATAGTTGGTCCTGATTAGTAAGTGAATATAAAGTTTAAGGCTATAGACTTTACTAGAAAATAATTTTTAGATTATTATCTAAATAACAACAACAATAACAACAACAATAATAATAATATCTCTTTTAGAGTCCTAGAATAAGGAAGTTCTGACCAATTCCATTTTGCCAAAGAAAAAAACAATATGGCTGCATCCATGTAGTTACCTTGAGTTGTGATCAATTTGGTGAAGAATATACTTAACTTTATAGACTTATCTCCCATGAGGCTTCACATCTTTGGTTTAATCTCTACAGCTGGGGTGTCAAACTCGTGGGCTGTGGGCTGGATGTGTCACACGCTAGCCACACCCACACTCAGTTTACTGAAGGGGAAAAAGTCGTAATACATCATGTGATGCTGCTGTGACAATGCAAGTTTGACACCCCTGCTCTAGAATATCTTTAAACCGATACGGAATTCTCTGAAACCTCCAAGAATTTTACAACAGAACTCAAAATAGTTTCTTAACCAATGAATTAGTGTCAGAAGCAGTTTCAAAGTTTTGCACATTAACTTGGCATGCATACTTTAACATATGATAGTCCTGCTTAACTAATAAGAGAAACATAACTAATCAGTGGTGGGATTCAATTTTTTTTACTACCAGTTCTGTGGGTGTGGCTTGGTGGGCATGGCATGGTGGGCGTGGCAGGGGAAGGCTATTGCAAAATCCCCATTCCTTCTTCACCCCACTAACCTGCTTTCTAGCTCTGTTCTCCTGTGCATGGCAACAAAAGAAGACCCAGCCAATCAGCTGGGACTCAGGAGGCAGAGAATAGATGGGGACTGGGCCAGTCAGAGGAGGTATTTGCCGATTCTCCGAACTACTGAAAATTTCTGCTACCAGTTCTCCAGAACTGGTCAGAACCTGCTGAATACCACCTCTGCATCTAATCTGAATATATATATATGGCACAAAAATAATCTTACACTTACCTGCAGTATAATTTTAAGTATGTAATATATTTAGGCATTACACTGGTTCAATATGTCACAATAATGCGTATACTTACCATATCTGTTAAAGAGTGGGATGCCTGGACAAAAACTGATACAATCTGGAAGGAATAAAAACATGTAAAGACCACATTCCTGAAAAGACCAGCTGTGGAAAATTTGGTTCTGATTCAAAAATTAAGCACCTTATTACTCCCAAAAAGAACGGTATCCTTGGCACATGGGATTCGGTTTTGATCCCAGTTAGCAGCATTTTCAAAATTTGTATTTGGAATCCACTGTTTGTACACAGCAACTGAAGAGCCTGAGAAAGACCAATAATAATAATAATAATAACAACAACAACAACAACAGCAATAACAACAGCAGCAGCAGCAGCAACAACAACAACTATAATATCCACAAATTTTGATTGCGGAGATATGACAACAGCAAAATGGGATGTCTGATTTTTCTTACTCCATTCACTGTATGATTAAAGGAACATTACAAAATTGAAGTTTGGCCTTTTCCTTTACACACACACACACTTTAGTAAATGGTGTGTGTGTGTGTGTGTGTGTGTGTGTGTGTTTACCATTTACCCATTTTAATAAATTTTAATAAATTTATTTTAATATATATTTTAAAAAATTGTGTGTGCGCGCATGCATGTGTATTTACTAAGCCACTAAAAAATGAAGTAGCTTTATATTTCAGATATCACCACAGGTATTAAAGTGCCACTTGCTACAACCTGGCCAGACTGATTAATGTCCTTGATGACAGTACAAATACTTAACAACCCTATGTGTTGTGCTTTATTATATTTTCAACAGCAGTTTTGCTTTATGCTTATTAATAGTATTGCTATGCTCAATTGGATTTATAAGTACTTCTGTTCGGTAAACTTTGCCATGCATGCACTAGCCAATGTTGAAGGTTCATTTTAAGGACAGAATAATTGGGTAGGGACACATTTGTTATTTAGCCAAACTGGTCTCCTCCTATTATTGTTGTTTATTTTCTACTTAAATATTGCTACCTGCTTCAAACAATGATTTCTAGAGAATTTCCAGAAGGGCTTTAAATATGACAAACTCCAGCAAGCACTATAGTAAGCAGCTCCCCACACAATTCATGCTTCTCCTGCAACATTCGAAGAAAATAATCATACATACATATTGGAGAGCCTGATTTTCTGTCACATCTAAAGTAATTGAGATCTAAGCAAACATAGCAAATGGATTGTGAATTAATTCCTGCCCTAGAAGACCCTTGCAGTGTTTTGTACTCATTATGATGAAGAGCTGTCAATTCCTATTATTTTTAAAATACTTTCTCACATATCTAGTCTTCTCAGAGGACGAATTTTGCTCTGGAAGATGGAATTGCCATAAATGAGATCAAGTAAGGAAGATTTCTGGCTCCTAGTTATTAGGATTCCACCATTAGAGGCCTTTCACGGGCTTTTCCACAGAAGGATTCTGAAAGAACACAGATCAGTGTTCCCAGAATGTCAGCCATGTTGGGAGGACACTGGCTTGGAATAAATGAAATTGTTGATATTAGTTTCCCCTCCTTTGCTGAGGTTTCATTTTCCCATTGGAGGGAATTATTTCCACATTGTAACTGGCTGTAAACTGAGGACATATACCAGTCCAGTATCTGATTTATTTAATGTAAACGATGCTGCACTTCAATGGCCTACACCAGACCTGTCAAACTGGCAGCCCATGGGCCAGATATGACCAGTGCAGGCCACACCCACCTCGAATCTGCAAAGGCAAAAAAATCCCGATATGTCCCAATATGGCCCGATATGTCATGATACGGCCCGTGATGCAATTGGGTTTGACATCCCTGGTTTGATATTAATATTTGAACATAGATATTTTAAATGTTTATATTTTATTGGCTAGTTGAAATGTTAATTTATATTGCTAGTCCATGTATGATATGCCATACATTAAATAAATAAATTACCACTTCTCCTCCTAAATCCTGAACTTGTGGTCTTATAAGGGAAATGATAGCTTGTCAGTGCTGCAGGCAAACAAGCAAAAAAAAAAAAAAAAAAGTAAGGTGAAATTACTAATTAATTCCTCCCTCCCCTTTTCTGCCTCTGCCCTACATGCCTGCCCTTTGATGTGAAGTTGTGGTCAATTGATTTTGTTTCTAAAGAAATTGGACTGGCTTGGACATTGCCCCTTGTACTCAGCATTTCAGGTCATTAGAAGTGAGGATCCAGTAATCACACATAGCTTTCTATTGCATCTAAAGCAGTGGTGAAATCCAATTTTTTTTTACTACCGGTTCTGTGGGCGTGGCTTGGTGGGTGTGGCTTGGTGGGTGTGGCAGGGGAAGGATACTGCAAAGTCTCCATTCCCACCCCACTCCAGGGGAAGGATACTGCAAAATCGCATTCCCACCCCACTCTGGGGCCATCCAGAGGTGGTATTTGCCAGTTCTCCGAGCTACTCAAAATTTCCGCTACCGGTTCTCCAGAACCTGTCAGAACCTGCTGGATTTCACCCCTGATCTAAATGGTGGTGGCATGAAAATTGCCCTTGGTTAATGTTGTGCCCACTCTTAGACAGTGGATGAAGCATCTCATGATGATCACTCGCTAACCAAGTAATGCTTCTCTCATTCTTCTGCTCATGCATAGATCCTGCACAGCTCCTTCTGTACTGTCTGAATGCACATGCAGAAAGATTGAAATTAATATTTGCCTTTTATAATAAAAGATTTTGCCTATTCAAGAACTATAATTGTGTGAGCAACCTGCATGTATAGTTTATACTCATTTAATCTTTGTCAGATTTTCCAAAACACGCACACACACATAACCTATGGAGCAAAGTAGAACAAATTAAGAAGCATGAGCTTTTCTTCCATAGCAATTCACTCAAGCCAATATTTGAAAAATTCTCATACGTTCAATTTACTCTTATTAGAAAATGCAAGTTAAGATTATTTGGAACAGTGTCTTTTTGTAATGTCAGTAAGTGATGAAGGGGCTTCAACACAATTAGAAATTGTATATTCCATTAAATTAGGAACCAACATTATTGTTAAGCCAAGTATTAAATTATTGCAGCCTTTCCCTAAAAAACAACAACAGATCACATAGCTGAGTTCATTCTATGGGCCCTAGTAGCATTCATCAGTCAAGCAGAAAGAAAATATCCTCTTTGGGCAACAATAAATGTGAGATTATTTAAGGATCTTCACATACACACCCACAAACAAGTTGATTTGTTGATAAAACCAAGAAAACAAATATAATGTTATTGAGAAGACATGGTCTGTGGCGGTGATGGGTTTTAATCAGTTTTACCACCTATAGGCATTGCGCAAGCGCTTTGGGAAAAAAACAGCTGAGGCATGGCAATCGCCTCTGCTGTGCCTTACAGCTGACCAAAAACAAATGAATAAAGGTAGGTATAGCGCAAGGCCGGGGGGGAGGGCCCAAATGAAATTCAGAGCGAACCGGTTCACTCTACAATGAAGATTTCCACTACTGGCTCTCCCGAACTGGGGAGAACCATAACTGCCTGAGTCTGACTATAACAAACAGTTGTAAATTTTAATTGCATTCACCCATTCTCACAGCAAATATTCCTAGATACAGAATCTTTCATTATTTGCTATCATTCATAGAATTCTTTATTGGCCAAGTGTGATTGGACACACAAGGAATTTATCTTTGGTGCATATGCTCTCAGTGTACATAAAAAGAAAAGATACATTTGTTAAGAATCATAAGGTACAACACTTAATGATAGTCACAGGGTACAAGCAATCAATCAAATCATATTAGGAAACAAGTCAATATAAATAGTAAGGTTTCATCTATGTATCACTTGTACAGAAGTAACCAAATCATGTAGAAATAGTTTTCTTGTTTAATTCTTCGCACTTTATCTGTAAATGTATCTGCTCCAGAAATAACAATCTCTGGCCACTAATTGGCTACCTTTAACATCGTCTACTTTGGGGATGTCAGTTCAGCAGAGGTAATCATCTTGAATGAACTATCTTTCTCCTATATCACCCTTTGTTCTAGGAAAAGGAAGTTTCAAAATCTGTTGACAACTTTATCTCTTTAAAATATATTTTTCTCCCTCTTGCAAGTACAGCTTTTCTGAAAAATTTCCCAATGCTTTGGGATACTAAAAATATTGCTTCACCTGGAAACGGTGAAGAAGATGACAGGGCAGGATTGAAGCCTGTGACTGATGCAGAGATGGTCAGAGAATAATTGTGTACTTTGGATGAGTTTAAATCTCCTGGACAAATTAATTATACTGTAGTACAGCAGCCCCCAACCTTTAGAGCACCAGGAACCGGTTCCACAGAGAGAGGTTTTTCCGCGGACCGGAGAGGTCATGGTTTCATGTGCTGCCTGCATCCCACAGATGGGGCTTTGTTTGTTTTTATGGACCATTTTATGTTATGCCACAGATCACGGACCAGGGGTTGGGGACCCCTGCTGTAGTCTATTGAAAAAGTTAGGTGTTAATCAGACCAGTTCTTATGTATTATCTCTGAGAAATGCTGGTGAAGCACCAGATGACTAGAGGGAAGCTTCAAAAAAGGGGGGGGGGGCGGTGAATCATCAAATTGCAGACTTTTCAGGCCCCTGGCTTGGTTACAGTGTTTATGAAAAAGATCTTGAAATTGGAATTGCAAACTGAATACAAATCAACAAAGTGATGTGACTGCAAAGAAAACAAATACAATTTTAGGCTGTATTAACATAAGTATAATTTACAAATCACATTTCCTGTGATTTGTGATCTATTTGGCTTGACCCCTCAACATCAGCACTTTTTGTATTACTAAGAATCATAATTTTAATTTTAAAAAATCGAAGAAATTAAACTAGAAACAGGCAATAAAGATGATCAAGGAACTGGAATCTAATCTCTGCAAAGAGACACTGAAGAAGTTGAATATGTGTAACCTTCAAAAAAAGATGAGCTATGATGCATTCTTCTAATTCTGAAACACTATCACAGAGAATAAAATCAAGTTTCTCAGTTTTAAGGAAGACTAAAATTTATCTCATATAGTTAGAAAACTCCACCAAGCTAAGGGAGAACTAAAAGAGAATATATTATAGTGAGGGGTCCTTGATGGTCTCTGAGTTTGCTTGTTTTCTTGCAGATATTTCATTATCCTAACTAGATAACATCATCATTGCTAGTCAACTAATGAAAACAAATAAGCTCAGAGAGCAACAAGGACCCCTCATTCCAATCCTGAGCTACAAATATCCTCCTTTATTGATACATTATAGCATCAATGGAAACTTCTCCCCAAAGTAATAGCAACTTCAGAGAGGATGTTTCTACGTTGAATAGAGGAAGGGGTTAGAAAAACTCTCCCTCAGGTGCTATAATTTCAATCCTAATTTCTCCTCACCAAGTCATGTGATTCAATTTAGAAAGGAAAAAATGGTAGATACATTTTTAATATCATAGGCAGTTTGAAACTATTCTTAACAACTTAAAAAATAAATCTGTTCACTTCCTAGCAGACCCAATCAGGGAGACTTAACAGGAGTTTGTGGAGTTTAAGGAGCAAAAATTTAATAGATCATCCCTTTTAGATGACAGTGTGGACAGAGAGAAAGAGAAGAAATAAAAAGTATTTTTTTTTTATTGATGGTACCTTAAAAACAGAAGTGAAAATAAAAAGCCATGACTGCAGATAGTAATTGTATGTGTGAACTGGAACTGTATTTGATCAGCCACTGCATTACTCAGTGGTGTGACATAGAACCAAAAAAGCAAATGCAATTTTAGGTTGTATCAAAAGAACTGTTAACATCCAAATCACAAGAAATAATAGGTCCACCTTATTCCTCATTAGTCAGTCCCATCTTGAACCCTTCCTACATTCAGTTCTCTGCATTACCTTAAGAAAAAATCAGAGAAATTGGATCAATTAAAAAAGGTAAAACTGACAGAACAGAAGTTTTCAAGTCTCTAGATCAGTATCACACAGAAGGTCAATATCATTTTTTAACTGCAGAGTGCAGAAGAGGGATTGACCTAAATTATAGGAAAACTTATTGTTGAAAATTAGAGGGGGATGGAAAACTCCAGATGTTTGGATAGTGAAACCAATTTATTACTGAGGAAAGTGTAAAATCCCTTCCTGGGATGAAAGTTATGCCCCACCTATACCTAACAATATCATGGCACAATCCTTTTCCTCCCAAGACTCTGTGATATTGCCTTCATCTCATTAGTCCATGATTTATGCAAATTTAACTTAACCATAAGGGGACATGGTGGTTCAGTGGCTAAGACGCTGAGTTTGTCGATCAGAAAAGTCAGCAATTTGGCAGTTCAAATCCCTAGTGCCACGTAACAGAGTGAGCTCCCATTACTTGCCCCAGCTTCTGCCAACCTAGCAGTTCAAAAGCATGTAAAAAATGCAAGTAGAAAAATAGGGACCGCCTTGGTGGGAAGGTAATAGTTTTCCGTGTGCCTTCAATGTTTAGTCATGCCGGCCACATGACCACCGAGACATCTTCAGACAGCTCTGGCTCTTTGCCTTAGAAATGGAGATAAGCACCACCCCCTAGATTTGGGAACAACTAGCATGTATGTGTGAGGGGAACCTTTACCTTTTAACTTAACCATACTTGTATCAGTGTTAGAATAGTATTTTTCAGTGGTGAAATCCAAATTTTTTTACTACCGGTTCTGTGGCCATGGTTTGGTGGGCATAGTATGGCTTGGTGGGCATGGCAGGGGAAGGATACTGCAAAATCCCCATTCCCACCCCACTCCTGGGGGAAGGATATTGCAAAATCTCCATTCCCACCCCACTGTGGGGCCAGCCAGAGTTGGTATTTGCCGGTTCTCCAAACTGCTCAAAATTTCCACTACTAGTTCTCCAGAACCTGTCAGTATCTGCTGGATTTCACCCCTGGTATTTTTCGTCCTTATTCAAGCTATTATTTAAGGATAGATTTAAGTTTTATAAAATGTATTAGCGTTTTTCATTCATTATCTTGAAGTCGGATGACTGCAATGATATGTAACAGGAGCAACAAAAGTTAGGTACAGATTGGCAATGAAGATGTGACATTTCATGCTGGAACAGTTTTGTGCCATTTCCATGATAGGAGAATAGCATTGTGACTTCCTAATGGGGAAAATTTACTTTCAGTCAGAAACTGAAAAATTATCTATTGGATATGCTTCATTTTGGATTTCTGGATTGAACAACAGGTTGGATTTGATGGCCTAAATAGCTTGTTTCATCTCTCTGATTCTATTTCTGAATGTAAAAGTAAGAAAAATTAAGAATTGTCTAGGCTGGAGTGGATATAATGTAATATGCTTATGTTTGAATCTACTGATGGCCAAAATTCTTGGACTTTTTTTTAGCTTTAGGTTATTAAAAATATCAGTCAAATTCTAATATTGGTTCAAATGGCAATATTTGAAAATATATTTAACACTTCTCCATCACACACACATTACACATTACACATTACACACACACATACACTTTCCTTATCTAATTTGTTCTTGAAGTTTCTATTAATCCCGTGTGATTTAGTGACAGAATGTGTTTAGCTTGATATTGTATATTTCCCCCCAGTGTTGAGTCAATTGTAAGTCAGTAGCTTTGGCAGTATTTAAGTGCCCAGATGAAATTTGTCTCCATTACAACTTTTAACAAAAAATAACAAAAAATAACCCCAGCCACTGCTTTATGATAAACATAACAAATATACCACAAGCCCCTTCAGTGGAATTGTTCACTGTGGCATCCCCAATGTTAACATAATTGTTGTTCCAATCCCTTCACAACCAGGATGATGTGAGAGGGCCAGGACAAATGTAGATATTCCAATTAACCACTTGCACAAAGAAACACAGCCAGCATATATCACTTCACACTTAGCTCTCTTTTTAGCCTATCATTTAATGCATGGTCGCTATCATACATGGCCAAAGTGCACTTCAGCTTCGGGGCATGTTGCGCAACCTGACTTCACCTCTCACACTTTCAACAAAGGCCCTGAGCAAACAAGCAGTCACAGATCCTTCATCTCACATCATTCCTGAGCTGTGAGGAAGCCTTGAGGTTAAATTCCAATGCTGGTATGCTTAAAGCCAGCATGGATTTTCTACTTTCGTGGGTGGTATTACAAGAAAGGAAGTAAATATTTGATATTCCCTGCCTATGTTTTTCTCATCAACTCTTAAACTGTAAACGTGTCTGCTAGTTGCTAGGCAACCATCAATGGCTTTTTCTTCAATTTCTGTTCCACAGAGTAACAAACAGTCTGGATGAGGATGAGAGCAAGGATCCGGATTGCAAATGTCCAGATGAGCCAATGATGGCAACAAAGGAATCCAGAAAGCTCTGATCCTTGGCAATGAATCATAAGAGAGAAATAGTCATAAGAGAGAAAACAAGGCAGACTCGGAGTAAAACATAACAGAAACAGAAGCTGCTTCCTGCATCTCCTAGATCTCAGAAAGGGATAATTAACTACCATCATTGAGCTCAAAACAATAACAGCAACACCTCAACTCAATCATTTGCTTGCTTGTATTCATGTCCTGCAGAGAAAATGAGCAAACCCTTTCCAACCTCCTCACAATCTGACTAGGGCTTGAACTGGTTAGTTCATTGACAGAATGTCAGTTAACTTGCTAGTGTTATCAGAGACAATCAGCCAAAGCAGGAACATACTTTGTTTTTAATGTGTTTATTTTTTGTAATTTTAATGTGGTTTTTATATTGTTTTACTTTTTACCTGGGTGCTGTTTGTAGTTTGTTATAAGGTGGGCAGCTATATAAATGTTTAAAATAAATACATCAATATTGGTGATTTGTGTGCAACATCTCTTTAGTGATGATGACTTCTGTTCACTCATAGAATCTTTGAACTAGATGGGATTTCAAACAGAAATAAATCTTCAATGATGCATGGCCTAAGTATTGGAAAACTTAATAGCAGCTTCCACTTCATTCAACACTAATTCTGTATAAGACATTGGATAATAAAAAAAACCAAGATCCATTATAAAATCTTCTGCCTCTTTAAATCATAGAAATATCCATGTTCTAGCTTTACCCTAACTGAGAGCTTGATTCTGGATTAGGTCACTGGATTAGGTCACTTCTAAATGATGTCACTGGATTATGTCACTTCTAAATGCAGGTGAAAGAATCATGGGATTGAAAGATTTCCAATGTGTTAAAAAAATGGCTGCATAAAGCAGATGTTGTCTATGCTTCTTGTGGAGATAGGGTTTGGTTCTTTTATTTAAAAGAAATTCAGCCGGGCAAACTCCTATCTGCAATTAAAAGTATTAATCTCCTTGTCAAACAGAAGACAGATAGTAAAGCCACATTCACTGAATAAAACAAAATAAAATACCATGATCATTATCATGAATTAAAATTTTACACAGATGTCTAAACTACTCTTAGAAAAGTGTCTATCAATAATTTTGTTTCTTTTCTAAGATTTTACAATTAATATGCAAGCAAAAACACAAATTTGCAAAATATCATAGATATGATCATGGAAATATACAGTGGAGAAAATGAAATCTCAGTTTATGCAAACTATATTTTTATCTCAGTTATTTGTAATTTAAAGATTATAATACCAGCCTACTTTACAATGTTGTTGTAAAACTTGATGGGCTTATATTAAACATTAGATCATAGTTTTGAAATCAACTGCATAGTCCTAAGTATTCTTTTCATTACACTGCCAGAGAAACATTCAATCTCTATTTTCTAATGTAATTACTGTGGTATTTTATATAATAAAATGTTGCAAATTGCAATAAAATATTTTCAGTTCTCAACAGTTATGGTACTGTTGCTGTGTTTAATTTCTATAAATAAATTGTGACTTCTGCTTTAATCAGTTCTTACATTAAGGGAGCTTGGTCTTTGAATCTTAAATAGCAATGCATATTTAACAGAAGTTATCTCACAGTAGTAGCTTCAGGCTTTATACATAGGGGGGCTGCAGGATGGAGGGAGAAGCTTAGATAGAAGGAAAGGAATGGAAAAATCCAAGCTGCAGAATTTCTATGAGTATGCTGGCTCTGCAAATCACCCCAAAACTTATCTACATGGAAATTACCTTTTTCTGACTGAATTACAAATAAATCACAAATGATCAAATTCTTGATTCTTTTGCACAACACTTATGCTACATAGAAAATGATTTGACCTGCATCCCCCCAATCTTAGATAGTACTTTCTTTACTTACCAAAAACCTCTAGCAAAACAAAGGAGGAAAGGAACGTCTTCATTTTGCAGCCTCTTGGTTCTACTTTGTCTCCTCAGTCTCCTTACGAACTTTGGCCGCTTCTTATCATTTGGCACTTTGTAATTTAAGGAAACTCTGCAGAACTGTGAGATGATTGTGGGGTTAAGAGAGTTCTTCCCTTTTGGTTTAGGCACAATACCTGTCTTCCGTATATTGCTGCTGGAGTATGATCTGAACCATAGCCCTTCCCCCAAAGCAGTATCTCACATTTTTTAATGCTATGCAAAAAGAGTAGGGCATATGAAAATGTAATCTCAGTATAACTTCAACTCTACAATATGTGACCCTTTAAAATCAGATTACAGATTAACAGAATTGGAAGGGACCTCGTAGGTCATCTAGTCCAACCCCCTGCCCAAGCAGACCCTACACCATTTCTGATAGATGGCAGTCCAGTCTCTTCCTGAAAGCTTCTAGTGATGAAACTCCCACAACTTCTGAAGGCAAGCTGTTCCATTGGTTGATTGCTCTCACTGTCAGAAAATTTCTCCTTATTTCCAGGTTGAATCTCTCCTTGATCAGTTTCCATCCATTATTCCTTGTCTGGACTTCAGGCGCTTTAAAAAAATACCTTGACCTCCTCCTCTCTGTGGCAGCCCCTCAAATATTGGAGCACTGCTATCATGTCTCCCCTGGTTCTTCTCTTCACTAGACTAGCCATACCCAGTTTACAACATAACCATTGTATGTTTTAGCCTCCAGTCCCTTAATCATCTTGGTTGCTCTTCTCTGTACTCTTTCTAGAGTCTCAACATCTTTTTTTATAGTGTGGTGACCAAAACTGGATGCAATATTCTAGGTGTGGTCTTACTAAGGCTTTATAAAGTGGTATTAGTATCTCACTTGATTTTGATTGTATCCCTCTGTTAATGCAATTTAGGATTGTATTGGCTTTTTTGCTGCCGCTGCACACTGTTGATTCATATTTAATTGGTTGGCCACTAAGATTCCAAGAACCCTCTCACAGTTACTGTATTAACTATTATCAACCTATCCTGACTTCATTCTCACAAGAATTCTTTGTTCAATGCCACCATCCTCAACCAGCAGTAAATAGAGTTCCAATAAATTTGGTGAGTCTCCATTAAACACAGCATTATTTACAGAGGATTGTTCCTCCCCATTTATCCTCTCTTTCCTAGGTGCTCAAGCTACCTTACAGGGGATCTGCCTTTGTTTTATCCTCAGAAGACTAATCCTATGAATAATGTTTGGGTGAGAACAAGCAACTTGTCCAAAGAGTTTCCATGGCTGACTTGGTGGACATGACTGAAACAACCTCATTCTTAGTCTAATATTCATTTATTCATATCAAATCAAATTTAATACTTTATTACAATCAAGGACCAGCACAATTAAAAATGTTCAAAGAGTATCTAGTTAAAAGTTCTAGAATAAAATAATTCATTTTTAACAAATGAAATCGATATTGAAATCATAATTTGGCAGTCTATCTATTGGTTGTACGTAAACAAGAGCACAGCCTAAACTATGATGTAATATTGTCATGGCCTATTATTTTATTTGTATTTTAGTATCTAATATAGTTATTAGATATTAAAATACAACAGGGTGATAATATCATAAGATTTGGAGCATGAATTATATAAAATGGTTATAATGGATTATTCATCGAGGTCTGGGGAATTTTTAGTGCTGCTGCAAAGAATCTAACTACCTGCACTATGAGTATGATCCGTTTGGCTTTAAGCAACCGCTGAAGATAAATGGTGTTGGAATGATCAGGATACCTATTAACTGTCATGAAAGTAAACTTTGTTTGAATGTCTCTGTAAAAAGAGCAGCAAAGAAGGATGTATCCAGAGGTTTCCACCTCTCCAGAATCACAGGGACAGAGTCGTTCAGCCAGTGGTATCCTTTTATATTTGCTGTCATTTATTTATTCAAATTTATTAGTCGTCCAACTCTGGGTGGCATACAAAAGTTGAAAATGCATAAAAGCAGATAAAACATCAAACCAAACAATCCAGTTGAAAATGATCAAACAAGGCAAAACAAACAAAACATTCCCTTCATAGTTACAATTACAACTACACAGTAATACATCAACTCCTGACTTGGAAACAAAGCCAGGTTTTAACAATTTCCTGGGAAACAGGTGCTGCCCTTATTTCTGGGGAGATACTGTTACAGAGTGGGGGTCGCAACAGAGAAGGCTTACTTCAAAAGTCCCTTTTTAGCAGGGGTCTCCAACCTTAGCAACTTTACAACTTGTGGACTTCAACTCCCAGAATTCCTCAGCCAGCATGCGCCAAGGTTGGAAACCCCTGCTTTTGATGACAATATTTAATACCCAGACTATTATATAACACTGGTACAATGTCCAAACACAAAGCAAAACCATAAGTAATTGCAGCACATCGTACCACCAAATATAAAAGGGGAATGAAGAAAAAAATATGAATAAATGCATACAATTGGAGAGGTGCAATTGTCAGAATGTCTCATCCCTAGGAAACTATTTGCTCGTGAAGGCAGGCAGAAAAATAGTTTCAGTTTCAGTTTCAGTTTATTTAGATTTCTATACCGCCCTTCTCCTGAAGGACTCAGGTCGGTGCACAGCCATAATAAAACATAGAATCATAGAAAAATTCAAACCAGTTAAAAAAGAATTAAACAAATTGGCCTTGTCCATTTAAAACCCATAAATTAAAATATCCCATCGAGAGTCTTATTCAGACAGGCCAGCCTGTTGAAAAAGCAGGGGCTTTAGAGCCCGGCGGACGGTTTGGAGGTCAGGGATCATATGTATCCCAGGGGGCAGTTCATTCCAAAGGGTGGGTACCCCCACAGAGAAGGCTCTCCCCCTGGGGGTCGCCAGCCTACATTGTCTGGCCGACGGCACCCTGAGGAGCCCCTCTTTGTGGGAGCGCGTTGGTCGGTGGGAGGCTACTGGTGGCAGAAGGCGGTCCTGTAGGTATCCAGGACCTAGGCCATGGAGCGCTTTAAAGGTGGTAACCAACACCTCGAACTGCACCCAGAAGACCACTGGAAGCCAGTGCAGCTCGCGCAGGAGAGGTGTCATGTGGGTGAGTTGCATCACACCCATAATCACCAGCGTGGCCGCATTCTGGACCAGTTGGAGCCTCCGGGTGCTCTTCAAGGGGAGCCCCATGTAGAGAGTGTTACAGTAGTCCAGGCAGGACGTGACGAGGGTGTGAGTGACTGTGGATCCCGGTCCAGAAAGGGATGCAACTGGTACATCAGGCGAACCTGATAGAAAGCCCCCCTGGGAACAGCTGTCATATGTTCTTCTAAGGACAGCCATGCATCCAGGAGGATGCCCAGATTGCGAGCCCTCTCTGAGGGGGGTAAAGTTTCACCCCCAATAGCCAGTAATGGAACCAGCTGGCTATACCGAGACACTGGAAACCATAGCTACTCAGTCTTGGAGGGGTTGAGTCTGAGCCTGTTTCTCCCCATCCAGATCCGCACGGCCTCCAGGCAGTGAGACATCACATTAAGGCATCATTGGGGTGGTCTGGGATGGAGATGTACAGCTGAATGTCATCAGCGAACAGATGGCACTCCACCCCAAACCATAGATGATCTCACCCAACGGCTTCACATAAATGTTGAACAGAAGGGGGCAAGAGGACCGACCCTTGCGGCACTCCATACATGAGGCACCTCGAGGTCGACCTCTGTCCCCCTGCCAACACAGACTGTGTCCGACTGGAGAGGAAGGAAGAGAACCACCGCAACACGGTGCCCCCCACTCCTAACCCCTCCAGCCGGCGCAGCATGATACCATGGTTGATGGTATCAAAAGCCACCAAGAGGTCCAATAGGATTAGGACAGAGGAACATCCCCTGTCCTGCGCCCTCCAGAGATCATCTGCCAAAGCGACGAATGCTGTTTCCGTGCTGTATCCCGGCCTGAAGCCCGACTGGAACAGATCTAGATAGACAGCTTCATCCAGGTACCAGGGAAGTTGTTGCATCACGACACTCTCAACAACCTTCACCACAAAGCGGAGTTTGGAGACTGGACGATAGTTCGCTAATATCACCAGATTCAGAGAAGGCTTCTTGAGGAGGGGCCTCACCACTGCCTTTTTAAGGGCAGCAGGGAGGAAACACTCACTCATTGAAGTGTTTATAATCCTCTGGAGCCAGCCTTGTGGAACCTCCCGGGAGGCCAGCACCAACCAGGAGGGACAGTAAACATGTGGCAGAGCTCAACCTACCCAGAATCCTGTCCACGTCCTCGGGAGCCACAAGGTCAAACTCCTCTCAGATAACACTCTCAAGACTCACCCCCATCACCCCCTCTGGATCTACCCGATCAGAGTCCAAGCCTTCCAAATCTGAGGAATTTTGTCATGCAGGTATTGTGCAAAATCCTCAGCCTTCTCCTGCAAGGGGTCTTCCCATGCTCCCGCATGAAGGAGGGAGCGGGTCACCCTAAACAGAGTGACTGGGCATTTCTCTGCAGATGCAATAAGAGCAGAAAAATAATTTCATTTTGCTGCTTTTATTGCCACTAGGTAGATCTTAATATGAGATCTTACCAGTGTTCGGTCAGATTCGGAGCGGCTGGCCCTCCAATCACTCTCCAGCACTTCATCTCCCTTAGTTCCTCTGAAAACCAGGGAGCTGGATGGGATTGGCACCAGGTCAGAGGCTGCAAAAGCGCGACTTGATCCAAGGCTCCAGCGGCCGCCTTTTCCCAGGCAGCCACCAGTTCTTTAGTCGAGTCATGAGCCAGAGCCTCAGGGAATGGCCCAAGCTCCATCAAGAACCTATCAGGATCCATCAGGCGCCTGGGACGGAACAACCTGGGCGGTTCTGACTCCCTGTGGTAGGGGGAAGTGGTTCAAAAGTCTAGTTGAAGGAGTGAATGATCTGACCATGACAGGGGTTTGATGACTAGATCCCCTAATTCCAGATCATTCAACCACTGACCAGAAACAAAAATCAAGTCCAGAGTCTGCCCCCCCCCATGTGAGTAGGGCCTTGAATTAACTGGGTCAGGTCCATGGCTGCCATGGAAGCCATGAACTTCCGAGCTATCCCTGACATTTCACCGACGGATGGCAGATTAAAATCCCCCATGACCATAAGTCTGGGTGTATCCACTGCCACCCCAGCTATTACATCAGGCAGCTCAAGCAGGGTTGTTGCCATGTGGCAGGGAGCCAGGTACGTAGTCAACAAACCCATCTGCAGCCCACGACCCCACTTCACAAGGAGGGACTCACATCCGGCAATCTGAGGAACAGTTGTCTCCCTTGGACAAAGACTTTCCCTAATAATAACTGCCACCCCCCCGCCCGTCCCCTGAGCCCTCAGCTGATGGAATACACAGAAACCTGGTGGGCAAATTTCCATGAGGGGGACCCCCCTCCTGGCCCACTCAGGTCTCCGTGATCCCTGCCAGGTCTTCACCCTCCTCCTGAACCAAGTCATGGATGATGGGGGCCTTATTAACCACAAACCTGGTATTGCAAAGCATCAGCCAAAGGCCCGGGCCCTGTGGGTCTGTGCAACCTGAAGCACAGGAGTCGCATTGGGGGCTGGAGTGCACAATCGCTTTTAAACAGCTAATGTGCACTCCCATAACCTGATTCAGCCCCCTGCTACCGCCGTATCTGCCCCTCCCACTTACCATGCTAATTGCACTTCCCACCCTCTCACCCCTGAGACCCCAACCAGACCCCTCTCCTCGCCCCCTCCATCCTGGCGTCCCAGCCTGCTAGGCTGTCCTGTAGCTACGTGGACCCCCTCGCAATCCAATCATGTAATAACACTCCCCCCTCCCAATACCCCTTAAAATTTTGTTTAAAAACATATTTAAAACCCCCCTCAACCCCCTCTTCACAACATTCACCTCTCTGGGTTCCAAAACCCGTCATCGAGGTAGGTCCTCTATAGAGTGGAGGGCCAGACTTGCGAGAGGGGGAAGTCTCGCAATGCTGGAAGGTCGGCTTTCGTGTACATTAACTGAGCCATAGACGGGAGGGCGGGCCAGTCCAGGATTCAACCATAGTCCAGAGAGATAGTCAGGGTATAAATGGGTCGTAAATAACAGTCGTAGAGCTGGACTCCACTGTCCTCTCATGGCAGGGAGAAGGTCCATTGTTCTTTCCTCTCCAATGGAGGGCAATGTCCAATCCACCCTCTCATGCAAATAGAATGTTGCGCTGTAAATTTAATTTATTAATTCCAAAGTAGTCCTGTTAAAGCTAATAGAACTTTTCCAAAGCAAGTGAAGTTGTAGATTAGAGCTATCAGTTTCCTTCTCTGACATTGGTTTAGGAATTATCATTAAGCTTTCATTAATTGAATTTCATTCACTGTTTGTAAAATGTTAACATTTTATAGAGCTACGATTCATTATGCTATTATGCTCATTCCCACTCTAAAAGATCCATTATCTAATAATTACTAATAATAGTGTCAAATTGGTAGCTTTTCCAATTAAACTTCCTGAAGACATCAGTGAATAAAAATAATTTTATTAAAAATTGGAAATTGGATGATGGTGATGATGATCATCAGAGAAGGGAAGACAGCACAGAAGAAGGAACTGAGAAGAAAGTGAAACATATTTACATAACAGCATTTTTCTTGCTAAAAGCAAAGAGTTAGAACTCAGAAGAAAGATTCAGTAAAGGCCATTAATTAATGGAAGAGGGGGGAAAATGAAGAAAAATAGATTGTGTACTCCTGAAATTAAAAGAGAAGAATTTAATAGCATCTAAATGAATGTGTTCTTTTCTGGAATATAGACAATGAATATGGAAGTAAAGTCTTGATGCAATTATAAATTAAAGGGCTTCAATGTATGTTAGAAAGTATGAATGGGATTCATTGAGATTGTTAGGATTTGTATGAAAACACAAATTGGTAGTTTTGTAATACTTTTGTGTTAATACCATGTTTCCCCGAAAATAAGATCCTGCCTTATATTTTTTTGAACCCTGAAATAAGCACTTGAGCTTATTGACACATGCTCAAAAGCCCGACTGGGCTTATTAACAAGAGATGTCTTATTTTGGGGAAAACGGGGTACTCCAATATGCTTATAATGAAAGAACCAAGGGCGAGTTTTGGAAAATGTTGCAAAATTTATACATATGATCCAAAGATCATGTTATTCTGTTAAGTGACATAGATAAGTGAGTGACAATGAGATAGGAGAGCAAGGCAAAGTGGTTTTGCCATGGATAACCCCAAAAGAACAGAATTGATATGCTTAGATAAAGATCTATTTCAAATATTTGGATTAAGAGAAACTAATAGAGGTAGGTCTATTCAGGTGTATTCATGGCAAAGGAATCATTCTGAAAGCATGATTAATTGTTGATATGGAAAAACTGACTATATATATATATATATATATATATATATATATATATATATATATATATATATATATATATATATATGTCATAGTAATTGGTGGTATACGTCATATATACGGCATCATAATGAATGATTCTGGCAGTTGGCTTTTCCCCCTCTCCATATGGCTTTAAAAAAAGTAGGTTGATTTTGTGGGGACAGAGAAAGGAGTTAAGTCAGGTTTGTTGACTACAATAGGTGTGAGAGCCAGAATGTGGCTGAAGTAATAGATGGAATCCTGAGTAGTATCCCCAAAGCAAAGTGTCAATTAATTAAGTGAGAAACTGGAATAAGCCATTGTCCGAAAAGAATATAGTGGAGTTAGAGAAGGTTCAGAGAGGGTAACTAAGATGATCAAGGACTGGAACAGCTTTTCTAAGTGGAAACTATGATATTTGGTGCTTTTTAGTCTAGAGAGAAGGCAAATAAGAGGGGGCATGGTTGATAAAGTAAACAAGGGGAAGCTATTTTCTCTCCCCCAGATACTAGAATCAGAGACCACCCAATGAAATGGAATCTAGGAAGAGTCAAGGCAGACTAAAGCATTTTTATACAATGCATAATTGAACTTTGGAATTTACTGCCACAGTATACAGTGGAGAAACTGAAATCTCAGCTATCAGCATTCTCTATCAGCTTGGTTGGCTTCAAAATGGGTTGGAGCAATTAATGAAAATCCTGGGGACAATGGCAATTAGCCTTGATGGGCATGTGACTGCCTCTGAAAACCATCTGCTGGGAGTCTAGTAAGCTTCCTTGTGCACTTGGTTGGCTAGTATGGGAACAGCTGAACTAGATGGACCAGGAATCTGATCCAGGAGGTACTGCTTATGCTTTTATGCTTTTATGTTCTAGAGCTAGTTTGGCAGCCTATTGCTGGATGGTAACCATCAGTGATTACTGACTAAGAAGAGCCTGTGGCTTGGATAATGGTGCTGGTAAGACGCTTTGGCAAGCACCTGTCAGAAGTAGATATCGTGGTGTATGGTATGTGTGGAACTGGTGACAATTCTACGGCTTAATCTAAATAGAAGTTGCAGCTGATCTGGCACATTGGGAAGGCTGAAAGAGGAGAAGAGCTATAGTGCTCTGATTTTGTGGAGTATGGGTAGCAGGAACAAAATCAGACTAGACAACAAGCCAAATTCTGACCTGAGCCCTGCAACTGGTAAGGGGGAAAATCCAACATTAGAAATTTCGTTTGGTCCGGAGATTTTCAACAAGGCTTTGATTATTCTTGAGGACAAATGTATGGCCATGATCAATAAAACATTACTGCAACTCGATCTGCCTGCACCACTATGAGACTGATACAACGTATTTCACACAGATTATATATGAGAAAAGAATTACAATGTCGAACAACTTAGTGCATATTTCATGGACAAGAAGCCACTTCTAAATCAAGATTTTAAAAAGCATACCAAATGATCATGGATCAGCTAGCAAAACAACAAGGTGGCATCATTTTACTTGATGTTTCTGGGGGTACAGGGAAAACATTTTCAACTAATTAAATTCCCACCAAAATCAGAGTTCAGCGAGAAGTTGCTCTTGCCATCGTCTCTTCATTCCTTTTCCTGTCTAACACAGGATTGGGATAAATAAATACTTGGGCCATGCCGGGTTATCAGCTAGTAAAAAATAAAAGTGATGAAATAATTTCAGGCTGATTTGAAGTGAGGAATATTTGTGGAAAGGAATATTTTAGAGATTCATATGGAAACAATGGTGATGTCAAAAAAGTGGAATTGAAGTGAGTTTTGTAAGAGTCCAAGTAAAATGAGTGAAAAAGAAGTAATAAATGCTGTAAGAATATTAAATATAGTGAAGTTGCAAGTGTGGGTGATAGAACTGAAGAAATTGGACAGAGTTGAAGGGCTGGTAGAAACATAATGATGTGACAGGCAGAAATGATACATTTTGTTTATGGAGTAGCTGTTTGACTTATTTAATATGTGTGGGAAGACTGCATCGGTGCCTGATGATTAGAAGAATGCTGTTGCTGTTTCCATGTACATAGTAAGAGGGAATATAAAAAATTCACTAAGGTGTATGTGTTGATTAATTGTGCCTCAGAAGGTTTTGAGAAAATTCTGACTGAAAATGTTCAGACAGTGAGAAAAATTGGGAAAGTTCAGTATTGTGAATGCAGAGGTACATAGGCAGCAATTAGGAAGGAAGGAAGGAAGGAAGGAAGGAAGGAAGGAAGGAAGGAAGGAAGGAAGGAAGGAAGGAAGGAAGGAAGGAAGGAAGGAAGATGATACAGTGAATAGAATTGAATTATGCAACAGAGAAGACACACATTCTTGATCCCATAAGATGACAACATTTAGCATAAGGGCCTTAGAGCATACAAATTCTGCTTGGAATGTACCAGATAAACATAAACAGTTGGAAATAGGCAGACTCTCGGTTATGAAGGCCCTATGCTACGAATGAACTTCATAGATAACAACCAGCACATTGAATTACAACTGACAGCCAAAGCAGATTATGTAGCAGTGGTAACACATGGGCATACTGGTAATGGATAGTATATGGTCTGTTATAAAGAATGAATGTCAAAAGATGTATAAATTATTGTATATGAAAGTGAACTGAATTGAATGCAGTGGGAATAGGGTACCGGTCAGTAGTGGATTGCTCCCGGTTCTGTCCGGTTCTTGTGAACCGGTAGTAAAAGCGGCAGGAGGCTCCGCCTACACACCAGATGTCATAATGGATGACCTGTGCATGAGCACGCTCCCGTTGTGAACCGGTAGTAAAGGTAAGTAGAATCTACCCCTGGTATTGGTAATCCTCAAGTTAGAACCACAATTGAGATTGGATTATTGATCATTGAGCAAACCAGTTATTAAATGGGATGTCATCTGACTGCTTCACTCAATGTTTACAATCCCAGCACTCCGAACTGACAGTCTTCTGTGGCAATACCCAAGCAGGATTTTCAACTCCTGAACAAAGAAAAGCTTGTGTGTGGCCTGCACCGGGCCTCCCAGAACCACCCCCATCTACCTGAGGGATCCCACACCCCTTACCTTATTTTACTGACTCTCTGTTTGGATTTTAGCTCCCTGTCACCTCTAGGGATTGGCTGAAAGAGCTGCCAGCTGAAGGAATTCCACTCTCAGTGAATGCATGGAAGGGGAACTCCTTCAGGGGAACTCCTTCAGAGGGATAGGAATTACAACCATTGTATACTGCTGATCTTCTTTTCTTTTTGATTATTTATTTATAAATTTTGCTTGGTTGCCTATCTTAAATGAATAACTCAGGGCAATTCACACAAAAAAAGTGAATTAACAGGCATCACCAGATAGTTAGTACCTGACTACGGATTGCACAGAACAACGTTCAGTAAATGTAAAGCCTATCATTTTAAAGAAGAAACACTTTGAAATATATCTAGTAACAACCACTGATACCGCTCTTTAAACAATAATTGACATGCATAATTTGCTACAACCAGACAGCATTTTTAAAAAATCTCTTATCCATTGAAATATAGATGTATTTTTGATAAACATATTTTGGTTAATGGCTGGCAAGTTATGTTTCCCAGGGAAAGTCACTCAATGGGTGCCATTAGAGATAAGAGGTTGTTTGTATAGCACTCTTATTTCCAAATTCAGGGACTAAATCAAAAATTGTCTAAGACAACACCCAGAATAGAATCAAGTTCCTTATGGGTGCCCTTCCTGACCTGAATGCTAAGTAGATAAACATATACCTGAAGCTGATTTACGAATAACAGCAATACAAAATCCCTTCAGCCATAGTTTTTTAGCTTCTTTCCTTAACCAAAAAGCAAATGTACATAATTAAAAAAAATAATATATAAATGGTGTTTTATTTCACCACAAAATATAAGGAGACAAACACAGAAAGAAATTGTCTCAAGCTCATGCACATACATTGCAGCAAATTAGTTATAAATAATTTCATTATTATTTGAAAAGTGGGAATGTTGGCTAATTAATGCCAAAGAGATGAGTCAGAGGTTACACCCCAGTGGCTAATTTAGGACTAGGCAACTTTATTCATTATTCATTCATACATTAATATTTATAGCTTGTCCCAATTCACATAGACTTTGGGCAGTGAATAACTTAGTTCAAAACAATTTAAAAAAACATGGCAGTAAACAAAATACGTACTGTGATGCCCAGAATCAGCTAGATAGGAAGAGTATAGCAAAATAATATCGCTTTAGCTTGCTTACAAAATGCAGAGAATTAAGAATCACTCTATTTCCAAGGAAACAATATTCCATAAGATGCAGGCAACCGGTGAGAAGATTTGTTTCCTGTTCTATCCCCAGTATACTCACAAGGAGGGGAGACCTTCAGTAGGACCGCTCTAAATGGCAGATTTTATTTTGGTGAGGTTTTATCTGAAGTATCCCAGTGTTGCACCATATAAAGTTTTAAAGGTGATGACCAACAGCTTGAATTGACCCTTGAAATCTACTAATAGACAATGTTAGAACTCCACATTTGGTATCACCCTATATTGACGGGATTGATACATCAACAATTTTGCTGCAGTACTTTATACCAATTGCAGTTTCTGAGTGTCTGATGAGAACCATAGCAGATGTTATCACAGGTTAATACAGTATAACCCAGTTATATATCTTTTCCTACACTTCCCAACAGTTGCCAGTGGAAAACCCAGAATCTTTGGATTTTATTTCATAGGCTCCAGAACGGATTGAACCACAATCTTCAGGTTTATAAAACTGTATAAAACTATTTCTAGGCTAGATCAAGCTTTAGTTCATTAGCATATAAATGGTAGATAATTTCAGAAAATATTTCTCGTGCACAAACTGGGAAACAGGATGTGAAAGATGACATTGATAGAAAAAAATTTTTTTAAGGGAATAAATCAGTGATTGTACATAATAGTCAAACATCTTCTCCTAGGTCTTTATAAATTGAGGGTTATAACTGAAAACTGAAAACAAGGCTTATTCATAAAAATTTAAGGAAAGAATAACACACAATAATATAAGGCAATAATAACTGTACAGCACTGGGGTTTGCACTTATAGCAAATTTTATCATTTGGTTAAACAGCTGGTATGCAGTTAAGCATTAGTCAGAAACCTACAAAATCTCAATACATCTTGATAAATAAAAGCCAGTGACAAGACTTTGCATCCTGCAGAGGGTTGTGAGTGAAAAATCAAATGCAAACCCAAAAGATGGCTTCAGCTGATGGATTTTGTGCTATGAATAGCCATTTGAGAAATAAATAGCAGCATTTGTATTAATGTAGCACTCTCCAAAGTAAAAGCATTAAGGCTGTCTCATGCAGCAGGCTGCTTTTCTTGGTTCTCATTTGAAGTCGTCAGGTGAAATGGGGTTATCTGTAGGATATGGTTGAAAAAATTAAGATAGTGGCCATAGAAGTGCAACTGAAGCACAACCTGTTTTCTTGTGTGTCACATAACAAATAGGCAGAGCTTTGATCCTAGTTGTAGTCACTATCTTGACTTTTTTTAAAAAAACTACATTCTAAGGATACCTCTGCTTGAGAAGAATGGCAAAGTAGGTTTGATTCAAAAAGCAGAAAATCCAAATTCTTTCCCCTCAGTAATAAAGTTCTAGTAATGAATGAAATAATTGTGCACTTATTCTCACTTTGCGTGAAGCCCCAGATGCATACCCAATTCTGATTTAATAACTTGAGAATTTTGAGAATTACAGTCTTTCCATATCTGGCAGGCTTTGTTCTGAGGCAGAAATATCGTGAAGAAGTTTCCTCAGGCAAATGATTGAAAGAGTCACACATTTTTAGTTATTTTAATTAGTCATTCGCAAGCAAAGAATTTTGTGTTTTATGTTCAAAAACAATTTTATTTATTTTAATTTATTTAATTTATTCACCTGGGGGAGAGAGCACCCATCATGGTACAGTTTTAGAAAGCAAAATATATTTTATCAGTCAAGCTCTTAAGCGTATAAAAGCTCTTATTTGCACCTATATAGTGACGAGCAGAAATGTGCTAAATATAGTGAGAGTGAAAGAATAAAATAGGAATTCAGCAGATATATATCCTACAATAGAGAATCAGCCCTCTTGTGTGTCCCCATTTCTCACTGCAATCGAAAAGCCAAACAAGCATAAGGCTAAGTTTAAAGATCATGTTTGTCAAATAGAAATGGGGGTTTCCACTGTAACCACAAGAACTACAATAGAAGTAAGTGGCATTTTGAACTGAACAGTAAATCTTTGTGAGAGAAAAAGCTGAGGAAAGTTCACCTGAAGATCTTGCTTGGAATTTGGCAACAGGCAACACCAATAAACAGTTCTCTCACAATCTGGTTGTGCGGACACAGAGAAAAAGATGAAAGTCAAATCAAATACAGAAGGCAAAAACAATTACTGCACTAATTGTCCCCAAGCACAGCTGAATAGTTTTCTTAACATATGTTAATATTACAAATATAAAATAAATATAATAATTTATGTATCTCTCCTACTAATAATACTTCTGCAACAAAAATTATTAGCCGGGGCAAAAATACATACTTTTCCAACAGATAGCATACTCTGCACTATCTGCATATCTATTCTTAATCACTAGAGCACAGAGGCTGTTAAAGAAAATGGCAGTTGCTGCTGCTGCCACCACTGTAGACTCTGAGAGGACCAGGTCTCCTTCCCTAAGCAGTAGCTATTAATATATTTCATAATTTTGATTGCCAAGGACTTCTGATAGAATAAAGATACGTATTTGTCTTTAAGCTTCCAGCTGCCACAAGACATGTTCTTTGCAACAGAGGGGGGCATAAAAGCAGGGGTGAAATCCAGCAGGTTCTGACAGGTTCTGGAGAATTAGTAGTGGAATTTTTGAGTAGCTTAGAGAACCGGCAAATACCACCTCTGGCTGGCCCCAGAGTGGGGTGGGGATGGAGATTTTATGTATGTATGTATGTATGTATGTATGTATGTATGTATGTATGTATGTATGTATTTATTTATTTAGTCAAGTATATATAAGATAACAGGTAAAAGTATAAACATAATTTGAATACATGAAAAGAGTAAGTAAAAAGGAATATTAGGACAGGGACGGTAGACAAGCTGGTGCACTTATGCACGCCCCTTACAGACCTCTTAGGAATGGGGTGAAGTCAACAGTAGACAGTTTAAGGTTAAAGTTTTGGGGGTTTGGAGAATTTTATTTTGCAATATCCTTCCCCAAGAGTGGGGAGGGAATGGGGATTTTGCAGCATCCTTCCCCGCCACACCGACCAAGCCACGCCCACAGAACCAGTAGTAAAAAAAAATGGATTTCACCACTGTATAAAAGTCAAGATGGTATCCATAACTATGCAGTTGAAGCCCTGCCCCCTTTTTAAAAAAATCTGCATCACAATCTACTTCTAAATCTCTGACCCCCACCATATCTCAGAGAATCATTACTTCAGGGAAATGACCTTCACAGCAGCCAAATGTTAGTTCTAGATGTGCCACTCCCAATATCAGCATCCATTTTTAGTCTTGGTGACAGATACTAGACCAAAATATAAGAGCACTACAGGATTCAGCGTAGTTTTCCTTGGTCCTCAGGTATTTCCATTGCCCTGAACATAGTTGCATTTACTGGAGAGTGTATACAACTTTCCTACATTTGGAGTTTAGAACCCCAACATGCAATTCTCAGGCCCAAATTGATCCTGGATAAATGTTCATCATAGCCACAACATGCTTCAGGAACCAATGAAAGGGAATGAATACTTGCTTGAAGAACACTGTGAGAATACTCATTTGCATTAAGAGCAAATGAGTATTTTCATTCATTATAACCTATTAGAGAACACAGAAATGACAACTTTGGAGTCTCTTGACTGCCTTGAAGTTGAGGTAAATATTTCACTTTATCATAATATTCTGTTCTAAATACAGAAATAAAACCAAATGCATAAGATAATACATACTCCATTTCCCCCTTTTTACAACCCTGTAGTCCCTAATATTAAGATAAAATTGGGCATTAATTGTTTAAACATACCATCATTTTCCAGATAGACAGAAGGAGGGCCCCCATGGAATGGAATGAAATAGAGACTTACCCTAAAGATATTTGTGGCAGTGGTGGTCCTCCTGGTTTGGCCCGGTTCCCCCGAGCCGGTAGTGGTGACAATATGATGTCACCGAACTGGTTCTGCCCCCTCCCCCCAACCCCGCACCCCCCACCTACCCACCCCACATTATTCTTAGCGCTTATTTGGCCCCACCCCCAATCTATTGCTGCCTCCTGAGTCCCAGTTGATGGCTAGAGGGGAAAATACCGTTTAAACTCTTGCCATGGGGTTTCAAAGGGCCGCCCTACAGCTGATCAGTGTTAAAAGAAAACAAATGAGTAGACCAGTGCCTGCAAAAATAAATGGGTAGACCAGTGCCTGCAAAAAATAAATGGGTAGTTCGATACAGCTCTGCAAGCAGTTAAAAGCCTGATAGACCAGTACCTCTGCTAAATCCTAAATAGTTGTCACATGACCATCAAGCCACACCCACAAAATAAGACACGCCCATAGAACCAGTAGTAAAAAAATTTAGAACTCCCCCTGATTTGTGGGGTATTTTTTCAAACAGTAGTTTATTCACTTGAATATATCGGGATTGTTGACAGATTGATCATATATTAAAATGTAATCCTGCACAAGGATTAAATTCCATCCTCCTTTTACATTTACATAGTCCTTTAACAAATGGAATTAGGCCAGCAGGAACTGGGAGGATCAATGAGTAATGACAGAATGTATATCACAGTCCTAACTTGGATGCTTTTGCTGAAGAAAGAGAGGCTGTGCCTTTGAAAATGCATGTAGTTTATCCATGAGAAACATTGCCAAATCTTCTCATATATTCAAATCACCGGAAGGCAAAGAGGAATTGTAATTTAACAAATTCCTACACTCTCCACCCCAACTAGGCCAATGTAGGACATACATTGATGTATGTCGAATATTATATTGCAAAGCTGCATTTTCACTAACGTAATATGTCTAATAAATTGCATGGTTTTTTCAGGGAATTTAGCTAGGTAGAAATGAATGATTAAGTTAGTGGAGCAGCTTGATGTTATCATTTGGATAAGTATTTACCCCTAAATTAAGAAGCAAAGTCGGGACTATTCACGCAATGTATACCTCAGCCAAATTACCTTTATTAGAAAGAAAGTACTAAATCCAATTTATTATAAGAATTAAACAGAAATGACAGAGCTCTTCATTTATTTATTTATTTTGTATTTTTCACATTTTTTCATCTTGATCATCTTGCTGATCCTATTTATAGAATATCTGCATGGTTAAAATGTGAAATTAGGGAAAAGCCAATTTCAGTCATGAAAACTCATGGGGGAACTTTGGGCGATTCACTTTCTCCCAGCAGTCTTCATGACAAAAGTCATATATTGTCATGGGGAATAAAATGAAACCACCTTTGAACTTTGGAAGGAAAGATGGGATATAAATACAAGCCAGCCAGCTAGCCAGTCAGCCAGCCAGAAATAGATAGGTAGGTAGGTAGGTAGGTAGGTAGGTAGGTAGGTAGGTAGGTAGATAGATAGATAGATAGATAGATAGATAGATAGATAGATAGATAGATAGACAGATAGACAGAGAGACAGAGAGACAGAGAGACAGACAGACAATCACTTCTAAAATATAATTTTACGATAAGGTGATTTAGTGTATTTCCTCATTAGCTGTTGTTCTGATGAGATAAAGCGATGATGAGATTATTTCCATTAGTGACATAGTTCCATTATTGATGACTGAATGATATTTTTTGAGATTTGTGGAGAAGAAATTTCTAAGAAATTTAATTAATTAAATAATAATAATAATAATAATAATAATAATAATAATAATAATAATAATAATAATAATAATAATAATAATAATAATAAAAAATGACTAGTCCTGAAATGCTTCTGGGAGAGATTCTATCCTTAAAGGGGCTTCTAAACTGTCGAAAAAATAAACTGATTTTTTTCTGATTAAAAAATAAATGTGGTGGGTGGATGTCCCAAAGATGTTTTTTCCAAAAGTAAACTACCTTTCTTTCCTTCTTTTTGCTTTGAAAACAAAGAGACTGGAAAGATTTATATTTTTTACAGTCATCTGCTTGTTAGCATTCTAAGGATTGGTTGTTAGCTCTCTGAGAATCATTGAGGCTACTTGGGGGTTTATTTGAATCCTCAAAGTCACCTGAATCAGAATGCAAATGGGTGTGGAACCTTCTTGGGACTGCTGAAAGGACTATGTTATAAACAGGAGACAGATGGTGTCATATCCCACCCACCCACCCCTATGTTGAGGGACGGCTGTTCAGTTTTAACATACCATGTTTCCCCGAAAATAAAACTCTATCTTATTTTTTTTTCAACCCTGAAATAAGCACTTGGCCTTATTGCCATGTGCTCAAAAGCTCAATTGGGCTTATTATCAGGGATGTCTTATTTTGGGGGAAACAGGGTAGAAAGCCGCTTTCACTCCTTTTTCAAACCAGTGATCCTCTCTGCCCAGAATGTGAACTATGACCTGGATGATTGAGAATATCCATAGACAAAAATGGAGGCCAAACAAACTAAGTTATCTAAGGGCTCTTGCTGTTTATTTATTTATTATTTATTTATTAGTTAGATTTATATGCCGCCCTTCTCCAGAGACTCAGGGCGGCTTACAATGCGTTAAGCAATAGCCTTCATACTTTTGTATATACCTGCTTAGTAGGGCTTTCACGCCCCCCCCCCCCGCGGTGTTCTTTTTTATACAAAGTCAGCTTATTGCCCCCACAATCAGGGTCCTCACTTTACCTACCTCAGAAGGATGGAAGGCTGAGTCAACCTTGAGCTTGGTGAGATTTTGTGTTTTTACTTGGCTGTACACCGCCCCGAGTCCTTCGGGAGAAGGATGGTATAGAAAGAAAATTATAAATAAATAAATAAATAAATAAATTTGAACTTGCAATAATTGCAGGCAGCTGGCAACTAAGTGCTACTTTAACAGCACGTAGTCCACTGCGCCAGACTCTTATATGGACTTGTTTAAAGTAAGGTAGCCCTCACTTGCTAGCTATTCGTTTAGTGATGGTTAGAAATTATAATGGTGCTGAAAAATAATTGTGGCCCAAAAATAACTACAACCTTTGTAGTATCCCTCAGTCCTATGATTGTCATTACAGTTGGTATGCGTTGTCCTGTGCCTGACCGCTTGTTATTTTTTTCCCCTTGAAGAGCAGAGAGATTGGAAAGAAAGCGATTAAGTTGTTGCTGTTCTACACACACAATGTGATTGTGGTTGCAACCCAGGGTTGGGAGCCCCACCTATGCAACACAATGTATTCAAAATAGCAAATTCTTCACCTGAGAGAAGGCAATTTGCCAGAGACCTTGGTCATAAACAAAATCAAGTATTAAAGATGAAAACAAACACTTCTAGCTGGATCAGAATATAAATGGGAGATACTGTAGGGTTTTTTGTAATATGTAAAATGTTCCTGAGAATTAATTTCATCATTATGTTTTTATTATGAGCTGAACAACATCTTTTGAGCAGGTGGAAAACTGCCCTTATAGGCAGCTCAATGTCAGTGTGGTTGATTAATTGAGGGTGGAACTACACAATATATAAAATAAGTATTTCATAGCTATTTTTTTTTTATTTACTTAAGTTTGGGCATAAGGTGATGTGTTCAGGAAAGGTTCAGGAAACCTTTTCCCCAAGGTTTTTATTTACAAATGAGAAAGTGAGAGGGAGGGAGGGAGGGAAGGAGAGAGAGAGAGAGAGAGACTCTTGTAGCTTTATCCATTAATTATGTGACTTTATTGGCTGGGGTCTCTCTCTCTCTCTCTCTCTCTCTCTCTCTCTCTCTCTCTCTCTCTCTCTCTCTCTCTCTCTCTCTCTCTCTCAATGGAAGCCAATAAATACCAAAATGACAATTTCTTGAAAATCCTCTTAAGCATTGATTACATTATCACAGTATCACAGTTCCTTCCTAACTCCTGCTTTTAATGAATCTGTTTGCACCCAGATTTAACATTTCATTAACCCTGTTATCTGGGTCATATATTTTAAGGGGTTCCATTAAGTTAATTGAATATTATATCTTCTTTTCCTCCTGCTCTTTGTATATATGCTTCATTTTAAATTATCTTCTTGATATTTTTTTAGATGCAATACATGATTTGAAAAAGTGCAAACATACACCTTCACGTACACAGATAACATCCAGTGTAAACAAATATATGTTTGAAAATTCATATACCACACCACAGTTCCTGGGTTTGTACTTTAAAACTAAGGAGTTATTCTTCTTTTTCTAATCAAACAAGTCGATTTTGCCATCTCTGCTAATTCTGTAATTTTTACCAGCCATCCCTACATGGTGGGTATTTCAGAGTCTTTCCATTTTTACCACATACAAAAATTATCATATAAATTTTTTGTATGTTTTTATACAAAAAATTATATTGAAGAATATAAATTGCAAGCATTCGCTGATGACCTGATGTTTATTCTTGAAGATCCATTTGAATCAATAAATAAACTGATAGACAAAATAGGAGAATTTGGAAAGGTAGCAGGTCTGAAAGTAAATAAAGATAAAATGAAGATTTTGACAAAAAAATATATTAAAAAAAACAGAAGAATTGGCAGATGTATCGAAGATGCAGGTCACAAACAAGGTTAAGTACTTGGGGATATATTTGACAGCAAGATGAAGTACACTCAAGGAAAATAATTACAACAAACTTCAACAACAGATAGTGACAGATTTGGCTAAATGGGAGAATTTGCAATTATCATTGATAGGGAGGATATCAACTATTAAGATGAATATATTGCCTAGAACTTTATATTTGTTCCAGACAATTCCAATCAGGTTGGGAAAAGATTATTTTGAAGAATTGAATAAAATAGTGTTAAAATACATTTGGCAGGGTAAAAAGGTGAGGATAAAATTAAAATTGCTGCAAGATGCTAGAATAAGAGGAGGTTTTGGTTTGCCGGATTGGGAACTATATTATCAAGAAACTAATTTGATGTGGATCAAAGAATGGATAATGTTAAGAAATACTAGGTTGTTGACTTTAGAAGGACATGACTTGTTGTTGGGCTGGCATGCTTTTTTATGGTACAAGGGCACAAAAACACAGGGGTATTTTAGAAGACATGTTAATCGAGAGTCTTTGCTATTAAATTGGGAGAAGATTAAAAGACAACATTATTTAAAAATTCTAGTCTGATTATCTACTATTGAAGCATTCTCATATTCAATAACATTTAGAAAGGAATAAATTGTTAGATATAGTGAATTATTGAATGAAAAGGGTGAACTTAAATCGAAGCAAGAACTAGAAGAACAGGATATAAAAATGGATTGGTTTTCGTATATGCAGATACATTCTATACATTACAAAGATTATAAAACAGAAGGTTTTTATAGTAATTTGACTAACTTAGATAAAATTTTAACAGGTTCTGATGACTATGTAATTTAAAAAATTGTATGGTTATTTATTAGAGGTAAAATTGGAAGAACAACAAGTTAGAGAAACCATGATTGTATGGGGGGAAATTTTGGTTATGGAATTGATTTAGAGAAATGGCAAAAATTGTGGATGCAAAATTATAAAATGACAATGTCAACAGCATATAAGGAGAATGTGTATTAGATGTTTTACAGGTGGCATTTACCCCCAACAAGAATAGCGAGAATGTTCAAGAATAAATCTGAGAAGTGTTGGAAATGTCATCAGATATTGGGCTCATATGTGGTGGACATGTGTAGAAGCGAAAAGATACTGGACTAAAATCCACACATGGTTGGAAAAAATGATAAAAAAAAACATATACTTTAAGCCAGAGATTTTTTTATTAGGGATTGTGCCAGAAATATACAATAAAGAATTGAGATACTTGATTGTGAATGTTTTAACAGCTGCTAGAATTGTGTTTGCTAAAAACTGGAAAAAAGAGAAAATACCAACGCAAGATGAAATTATTAAGAAAATCATGGAATGTGCTGAAATGAGTAAATTGACATTTGAAATTAGGGAACAAGAAGATAAACAATACTACAAGATATGGGATTTATTTTATCAATGGCTAGATAATAAAACATGGAAATGAAATATGAAATATGAAATGAATGTTATAAATATATTTGAAAATATTTTTTTTTGAAGAGAAAAAGCCATAGATAAATAAATGATAAATGAGGAAATTGATCTGTTTGACAATATGAAAATTAGATAGTTTATTAGTAAGTTTAGAATATGGGGATAAAGCACAAAAGATTTGTAATCAACTGACACACTGTTTGCATTTGTAATGAACTTTCATGTTGTTTATATTTCCATTTTAAACTTGAAGCACCTTTATACATTTTAGATAATTTCTCTGAATTCAGAAACCAACAGTACATTCATGTTATAAAAAATCTGTTTGAAGTAATGTAAATTTCAGTCCTTCCAACCACATATTTTCCTATTATTTCATCAATATATTGCATGAAATGAAGTAGGTGGGTTTTAATAGTGGCACCACCCTTGCCCCACCTAATTTCAAACACTTTATGAAAAGCAATTTCCCAACACTTTGGCCTTCTTGGCTTATTGACCAAGCTGTGTAGGTGGAAAACATTTGACTTGAATACCAGATTGGGAAAAGCTATGCTATAGCTTTAAACAGGATGCTTTTTTCATATTCAGTTGTTGGATTAGAGCAATTGTTAAATTGTCTGGAATTTTGCAAGTAGTTGAGAGCAGAGCTCAGCCCTAAAGCCTAGTGAACCAATCTGCTCTTTGATAGCTAGCAGCAATTGCAACAGCACAGCTGTTGTTAAATATTTACGAAAGAAACATTCCATTAGCTATCAGAGTGGTGACATCACCATACATCATATAGCCTCTGGAAAACTTGACTCTACATATATGAAGGAATGAGGATGAAAAAGGAAAAACAATGTTTCAGTGTTGTTATGAAAATAGTTTAGAGCACAGTTTGAAAATCTGCTGTGCTACAGGTAGTTCTCGATTTATGACAATCCATTTAACAATGGTCCGGAATTATGATGGACTCAGAAAGGGACAGATGACATCTAGCCAATGCAAAATGTTGCACCCTCACTCCTGCTCTTTTGTGACTATAATCCAGGTTTTTAGCAACCTGTTTGCACGTATGACTTGTTGCCAAATGCCCCAGAGTCATAGACTGCCATTTGTAATATTCTCTACTGGCTTCCCCAGAAAGGAGGAATGGGAAAGCCGTGAGAAAGGGGAAAGTCAATGGGAAAGTGAGCGGCAAAGGTTGCAAACTCTTTCCACCTGCTGAGACGATTTGCTCTCATCTCTGTGGCCTGGATAAATGAGGTAGCTGCTGAGGGGAACTGCACTCCTTCAGCAAGGTGCAGAAACTGAGTTCATATCCTGAAGATTAGTTGATTAAGCTGTTGTGACTGGCAACATCAAAGCTAGCAATGTTAAATAATAGAATTAGAAGAGGTATGCTTCATTTACCTGTTTCTTTCCTTCAGCTTCTTTGGCCAACCTATGGATTCTGAGATTTCAACACCGCTCTGTATAGCTCAACCATACTTGCATCCTCCATGATTTCTCAATCCCCCATTTTTTCCATAGGCAGTATTATAGGGAATATGAGGATACAAGAGTAGTGTACAATTTCATCAAAAACTGATAAAAAGTCAAGGAGGAAGAAATATCTTCTCCAATTGTTGTAATCATATTAGTAGATAATGTTGTTAAAGAGCTGAGGTGGCGCAGTGGTTAGAGTGCAGTACTGCAGGCTACTTCAGCTGACTGCTAGCTGAAGTTCAGCAGTTCAAATCTCAGCAGGCTCAAGGTTGACTCAGCCTTCCAGCCTTCCGAGGTGGGTAAAATGTGGACCCAGATTGTTGGGGGCAATATGCTGACTCTGTAAACTGCTTAGAGAGAGCTGTAAAAGCACCATGAAGCGGTATAGAAGTCTGCTATTGCTATTGCTAAAGGACTTTTTCCTCTTTTTCTCCTTTGCAACCAGATCTCCATTTCTCTCCACCTGAAATTTTATTTATATCTCCTATTGACAAATAGTCCTCGATTTATGACCACAATTGGGACCAGAATTTCCACTGTTGAGCAAAATGGTTGTTAAATGAATCGCACCTGATTTAACAACCTTTTTTGTCATGGTGGAGTGAATTAGGCAGTTATTACGTGAGTCCAACTTTCCCTGTTGATTTTGTTTGTCAGAAGTCAGCTGCGAAGGTTGCAAATAACACTGAGACTTATATACTGCTCCTTAGTACTTTACAGCACTCTCTGAGAGATTTACAAATGTCAGCATCTTGCACCCAACAATCTGGGTCTTCATTTTACTGACCTCGGAAGGATAGAAGGATGAGTCAACCTTCAGTCAGCCAGGTTCGAACTCCTGGCATTGAACAGAGTCAGCTTGCAATACTGCATTCTAACCGCTGCAACACTATAGTAATAACATTACCCTGGGATGCTGCAAGTGTTGTAAATATATGCCAATTGCCAAGGATCCAAATTTTGATTATGTAACCATGGGTATGCTGTAATGATTATAAGTGTGGAAACCAGTCAAAAGTCACTTTTTTCAGTGTCATTACAATCTTGAACAGTTGCTAAAGGAATAGTTGTAAATCGAGGAGTAGCACTATTGACTTAGCACTGATCTTTTTTTGTTCTAAAATTTAAATATTAGGGATGATGAGGACTCAATCAGCCTTTATCATCCCTGTTAGTTCAATACTGACAGCAGGGATCGGGCGTGGGGGAGCAATTTAAAGGAGGTTGCCTTTTAAAAAAACCTGATAAGTCCACCACAGGCAAAAGGGGGAGTAAAAGGCTGAAAGAACTTTGGAAAATGATTCAATCTGTAAATCAGAATCAAAATCAGAATAGAGCTGGAAGGGACCTTGGAGGTCATCTAGCCTAGCCCCCTGCTCAAGCAGAAGATCCTATACCATTTCAGACAAGTGACTGTCCAGTCTCTTCTTAAAAACTCCAGTGATGACGCACCCACAAAATCTAGCTCTCTGTCAAAAATACACCGATCAACCCCAATCAATTTATTCATGTGTGTACTGCTCTACATATATTCATTTCTTGTTTAAGGTATCACAATGTTTGTTTGTTTGTTTGTTTGTTTGTTTATTACATTTTTATACCGCCCTTCCCCAGAAGTACTCAGGGCGGTATACAGCCACAATAAAACAGCATATAATACACAATTTAAAAACAGTTTAAAAACAAATTAAATAATTCGGCCCCAAATTAAAACTCAAAAGATTAAGACACCCAATTTCAATTCCTTATTTAGCCAGCCCAGCCTATTGAAATAATAAGGTCTTAAGGGTGCGGCAAAAGGTACGCAGGTCGGGAATCATATGTATCCCCGGGGGCAGTTCATTCCAGAGGGCGGGTGCCCCCATAGAGAAAGCTCTCCCCCTGGGTGTCACCAGTCAACATTGTTTGACCGACGGTACCCTGAGGAGTCCCTCTCTGTGGGACCTTGTTGGTCGGTTGGAGGCCATTAGTGGTAGAAGGCGATCTCATAGATATCCGGGTCCTAAGCCATGGAGCGCTTTGAAGATGGTAACTAACACCTTGAATCGCACCCAGAAGACCACCGGGAGCCAGTGCAGCTCGCGCAGGAGAGGTGTTACATGGGAGTGCCCTGTCGCTCCCATAATCACCGCGCGGCCGCATTCTGGATCAGTTGGAGCCTCCAAGTGCTCTTCAAGGGGAGCCCCATGTAGAGACCGTTACAGGAGTCCAGATGGGAGGTGACAAGGGCGTGAGTGACTGTGCGTAGGGCGTCCCAGTTTGAGGATGACGTGTGCAGCATTTACTATAGATGCAAAGCAAAATCAGAACCAGAATGTCCATTGTTATGCAAGGTGGTCGTTAAACAAGTCGCACCCGATTTTACAACCTTTCTTGCCATGATTAAGTGAATCAGATTTAGCTCTGGACCCACACCAACCTGTGGACAAACCTTTCTTGGCCTCATGTGGTACTGCAGAGGCTTAGTAACAGACTTGCTTCAGATCTCAGAAATCTTACGAGATACAACCATGTACCATTGTCCTGTTTTCCCCTCCTTAATGCCTCCTTAACTGCTTGATTTCCCCATGCAGGAATTCAATCTTTACATCAATTTGATCCATCCTTACTGCTGCTATTCTGAGCAGTTTCCCTATATTTGACAATTACCATGCAAACTACTGAGCCAACTGTAATGGAGGGATTTTCTCTCCCTGCACTGGGTTTGCCAGCTTTGACTGCAAGTCAATTTTATTGGCTCACAATTACAGAGACCCAAGTCTTGCAAGCAGTTAATTACAAAATTAATGCCTGCTTTCTGCTTTATTTCTAGTACATTTACTATAGTCTTCTGGCTTAATATAGGATGCTTTGAAATAGGGCAATCAGCATTTCTAGCACAATAGGCATGTTTTGCCCTTCAGGTAATCTTTCCTAACTCCACATTTGATGTACGTGCCAGATCTTCCACCACCTCCAAGGCACTTATTACACAGCTCTCTGGAAAGATGCCCTTTGAAAATGGCGGATCTTTTATCAGAAAGGCCTGAGAAGGTTTTCCAAATATCTTTGCTTTGATCTAAATCCCGCACAAGAATTGCACTCCTCCCCCCCAGGCAGTTCATCCCAGCTGCTTTCTGATTTGTAGCTACCAAAGTTCTTTGATCCTGCCTTCTTTCTGTGGTACTTTCTTTGTCCAGGACAAAAGTTACACCTTGGAACCTTATAACAATTTTCTTTTTCAAAAAGCAAAGGGAAAATGTTAGTCTTCTCTGTCAGGTGAAAATCTGCTGTTTCCATTTCTGCTTTCTTTCAGCTACTCAGGATGCTCACTCTTTCAAAACCTCTTTATACATTTAATTCAGAGGGCACATAGCCCTGTTGAAGTGGGTGATTGTATGTGTGTGTGACAGAGAGAGAGGAAGGGAGGGAGGGGGGGAGAGAGGGGGAGGGGGAGGGAGGAGGGGAGAGGGGAGAGGGGAGAGGGGGAGAGAGAAAGAGGGAGGGAGGGAGGGAGGGGGAGGGGGAGGGGAGAGGGGAGAGGGGGAGAGAGAAAGAGGGAGGGAGAGAGAGAGAGATCCTTAGATTGAGACTCTGGCCTGAGCAAGGATTAGTGAGGCATGTTTATATTTCAGTGGAAATATTTATTTAAAGAAATGCATGGAGGGCACCAGCAGAGCACCTAGCTGGCTGAATCCTATCAGGAGGAGAATCAGCAGTCAGAGCCTCTGTGCAGGCATATTTTGGGATAACAGAGAGGAAGAAGATTCTGAGTTTAGCAAACTCCTAGATAAAAAGCCAGTTTGGCGTAGTGCTCATAGCATCATGCTAGATGCCAGGGGACCATCAGTTCAAGTCCCGCCTTAGGCACAAAACCAGTTGGGGTGACTTCAGCCAGTCATTCATGCTTGGCCTTAGGAAGAAGCAGGCAATGGCAAACCACTTCCAAAAAAACTTGCCAAGAAACCTGCAAGGTTTCATTCAGGCAACAAAAAGTTGACTTGAAGACATACATACATATGTATGTAATGAAAGTCAAAGAGGAAGAAACACAGTAATGAGAATATTTGTAGCTCAGGCTTGAAATGAAGGGTTCTTGGTGCTCTCTCAGGTTGCTTGTTACCTAGTTACCTAACTTGCTCTAACTAGGTAACATCATCAGTGCTAGCTAGCTATGTTACCTAGTTAGGATAATGAAACATTTGCAAGAAAACAAGCAAGCTCAGAGAGCACCAAGGAACTCATAAATCCTTAGCTACTGTATCTACAACACAGTAGCCCTTAAATTGGGAGACTGAGAGGTGCTGAAGGATCAGTCCTGTTAAATTAACACTTCTAATGTATCTCCATTCTTTCTTCCATAGTTTAAGTACTGTGTATGCCAATTGGTGAAGAAAGATAGAAATCTCAGTCTCCCACCCCTACTTCAAGAGTCTCTATGCATTCTCTCAGAAGCTGCTTCCCTTCGATTTCAAGGGAACAATCCTCACTGCTGCAGATGGAAACCTCCCTTGCAATGCAAATAATGCTTCTATGTGGTGGGTAAAAAAGAAAAAAAAGAAACTGCTTTCCCTGAATTGACTACTGTGTTTTCCCGAAAATAAGACCCTGTCTTATATTTTTTTGAACCCTACAATCAGTGCTTGGCCTTATTGCCATGCTCTCAAAAAACAGATTGGTCTTATTATCAGGGCATGTCTTATTTTGGGGGAAACAGGGTATTTATTTAACTGAAAAGGTGCACTTGTACTGCACGCAAACCTATCTAGTTTTGGCCCACAGAGACTCAGCAGGTATAATCTAAGGTTCATCATATATTTTTAACTCTTTGCATTGGATATTTAATTATTAAGCAATCAGCAAGAAATTACAATTTGATGGTAGAGCACTAAGCAGGCAAAATGAGATTTTAGAAGCCTCTGAAATCCACATGCTCCAAAATTAAAAGTGCCGCTTTATAACTGGAACTAAGAGGCTCCAGGGCTACCATATTAATTTGGAAGAGTCTAATTAAATCAATAACGGATTCATCTGAAATCATTCACCCACATATACCAATTTGGTTTTCTTCTTAATCAGAAGAGCATTGAAGCACAAGGACAGATTGATTTCTCTTCTTAAAAAAGCAGGATCAAATAATCTAGGTTTACATTCCATCCAGGCAATGCCCCCTCTACCTCCAGTTTTTATATTTGAAAGATTCCTCAATTGCTCTTTGATTCAGTGTTTTCTCTTAATATGATAAGATAAATAGATAGCTGGTTTTACTCACAAAATTCAAATATACATTACATCAATTACGAAAAGATATCCCTGGAACTTTAACAGACTTTAATCTACTAGATATGCAGTCTTTATTGTTCCCTAAAGAATATGCAGTACTTTGTACTGGACTGTTCTGTTTATCTCCAGGGCAAAGTTCTAGGGAAAGGAGTTCCTTCCAAACCAAAGCATTTTTATTTTATTTTTTTGCTTTGTCTTGGGGGAAAAAAAGCAGTGCAATCTGTTCCTTGTTTCTCATCCAGGAGTTATACGAATGATCTCCACTGCACTCCTGCTAGTCAGCTGATAAGGCAAAAGAATTGGAGATGATCCACAAACCGCTTACAAAAGTGAGCATGAAAATCCATCAGCAAAGTAAGTGTTAAATTATTCCACCTTCTCTTCTGAAACTGACAGCGTCTCAGCTGCTACAAATGGATCTGCTTTTCCAACTATAGTGCATCTATAGCATGAATATTGTAATGATACTGTATAGAAAAAAAACCACCCTTCCTGATGGATAGTTTACAGATATTACATTGGGTAAATAAAGAGTTTCAGTATGCTGGTATTTTGTGTTACCTCTCTTGTGTGACTTCTAATTCTAACAGAAGATATTTTATAATTTGCTTTTTATTCCCGCCACACACAATTATTTAGAAAAGTTCCAAAATCATTCTGAGAAAACAAAGAACATTTGTTTTCTAACGTGTGATAGTTGTTCTGTAGTTTCCACAAGTCCCTGCAACTTTAGCATTACCTGCCTCCTACTTCAAGCTATAACTTTCCAGTAAGATGAAGCATCGTATTGAACAGAGGCAGGATATATACACTAGGACCTTACATATCAGAGAGACAACATCAGAGAGAATCTCACCAGGCTCAAGGTTGACTCAGACTTCTATCCTTCCGAGGTAGGTGAAATGAGGACCTGGATTGTGGGGGCAATAAGATGACTTTGTATAAAAAAGAACATTGCTTGGGGGGGGGGGGCAAAAGCTCTACTAAACAGGTATATACAAAAGTATGAAGGCTATTGCTTAATGCATTGTAAGCCGCCCTGAGTCTCCGGAGAAGGGCAGCATATAAATTGAACTAATAAACAAACAAACAAACAAACAAGCAGTTCATATCTTGTATCCGAGCAGTGCAAAGCAAGCACCCGAGGTTCCCGAACACCAAGTGAATTAAAGCAGTGTTTCTCAACCTCAGCAACTTTTAAGATATGTGGACTCTTTTCAGAATTCTGGGAATAAAGCGTCCACATATCTTAAAGTGGCCAAGGTTGAGAATCGCTACGTCAGATAATGAATTGCCCTAACTTAACAAGAGAGAAGATCTTCCTGTTCATAAAGTATCACAACAAATTTGACAATGGGAATACTTTCTCTGCTGTCATATCCAGGACAGTTCTTCAATCTCAATCTCCACTACGCAATTGATGAGTATTCCTCAAATGATTCCTCATTTTACTTCAGGTTTCCTGAAGCAGATTTCCCACATCCCCATCGGTTGACACCCTGTTTTTTGAAGGGCTGTCACAAAGAGGGGATCAATCTATTTACCAAAGCACCAGAAGGCAAGACAAGAAGAAATGATTGGAGACTAACCAAGGAGAGTGTCAGGGTAATGATGATTTAATAGCTGACTAGCTGCTGTAATGCTGTAATACTGAAATGATGATGCAATGAAAATGAATCAGCAGAGTTATTTAACTGTTATCACTTTAAGAGGCTGTATATATGAGAGGCCCTGTGAGGACATCCCTCTCTCCCTGTGTGCTTGTGCTATCGTTAATAATTGATTGCCTGACTTTGCCTAGTACGTGTATGTATATATTCCTTGTAGATAAACCACTATTTGAAAGACAAACCTGTTTACTGTATTTTGCTCCTGGGTTGTCTCAAAATTGTCATACTGTACGCACTATAACAGCTCTTAGTTTGATTCTGCCTTCTCAAAATAGAGGAATTAATTATTTTTCTATACAATTCATTGCATGTGTAGACTTTATAATAAAGCAAATTTTCCATGCTTTATCGTTTTTAGCATGTCAGATATCCTTAGCTCTCCAAACAGGACAAGGACATACAAAGAAATGTCATTTTCAAGAAACCCATTTTTTCCTTTTACCAAGCTAGCAGATAGTTTTATAAGGTGTTTACAAAATCAAGAAGAAAATGATCCAGTTAATCAAAACATCACATTGTAAAGATGGTTGAGGGAATAATAAAGGAAGACTTTCAATGATAATCATGTTAGACAAAGCTATATTTTATACTTATGTTGAAACTAACTTTTAAAATATCATTTATTTGTGTGGAATTGAATCTGAGATAGCTGTCTGCAATTGGGAAAAACAGCTGTATCCAGGCATACACCTCCCATCCGTCTTTTCAAAGGCTCAGCATAGTTTATGCTTTTTTTCAAAAGGGCTGTGAAAGTTTACAGCTCCAGAAACCTCATTCATTCATTCATTCATAAAATTTATTACAAGCATCCAGACCAGAGTTCCAACTGCCTGGCTAATTGAGCCACATCCTTATGTTTTCAAAGACATGCTAATGTCCAGAGACAGCCATATCTTACCAGGCCCTTAGATTGCAAACATAAAACACTAAGACAAGAGTGTATGTGGGTGTGTAGGTGAAAAGGAGGTAAGAAAATAGTAAGCGGTTGGGGAAGCAGGAGGCAATGTTTAGAGATTGACAACTATTGAAGGCAGGCAACAGGGCTATCAGCCAGTTAACTTCGCAGATAACTTGGGGCTTCCAATTTTTGTATTTAAAAGTACCGGTATATTATTTGTAAAGATCTATGCTTATACTAAGAAATTACAAAGTTAAAAGACAATTTCTTTAATAACAAGTTATAATAGGGCTTAGTATGCTTTGAAATTTATATAGGAGCACTGCAGACCTTACATAGCACATCTGCTTTTAATTAAAACTGCATTAATCTTAATGATTGACTTCTTGAAGCAGTGCTATTTTTTCAGGCTCATGTGGAACTCTAAACATGAAATCACTCTGACAATTAGCAGCATTGATGTATTTGTGCATGGTTTGAAACACATCTAAGTAATGTTGAAATGGTGCAATCTTAGTGACAAATCTTCAGGTCACTTAGACTCCAGTCTATCCTAAAACTCTTCCCCTTTTCTTTAGAATCATACTTCAGTTTGACATTTGATGTCATTTGGATATAGCAACTGAGTATGTCTAATCCTATAAAATTTATACAGGAGTATAGATATTCCCATATAGCTAAACCAAACTCTGCATGTAAGTTAATTTCCTTTGTGACCTAGCCTTATGGTAATGCATTGCAGATCTGGTCCACAAAAATCCGTAAGTGGAAGTAAGAATTTTCAGTATCTGCTAGCTCTCTCCTTGGAAACCTAGAAATTCCTGGGGGTTTTTTTGCTTGACATACAGTGTCTGATGACAAGAAAAGTTCTGACCATGCTATAAAGTCCAGGGAATCACTCTAAGTTGAACTGATAAATTTATCTCAAAAGATTTATATTTTATATTAATTTCTTCTAGAAAGCAACTCATTTTTGACATGTATTTTTTTAAATAAATAAATTGGAAATTGAAACTGAGAGTTTTCCCCCCTAATTTAGGAAACAGTCTAACATGTATACCAGGTTACTCAGCTGATGCACTGATGATTCTTATAGATTAAAATAAACTCCTGAAAAGGTCTACTCTTCCATATGGGCGTAATTCAAGGGTGAAATGCTACCGGTTCTGTTTTTTACCCTCTGCGCATGCGCAGAAGGGTCCAAGTGAGCATGTGATGTGTGCAGGCAAGCAAAGTGTACATGTGTGCACGCTGCATGCACTTTCAAACCAGTAAGGAAGGTACATAAGATTTCACCCCGGTGTAATTGTAAGTTTAGAGTATAATGGGTTCATATTAAAACTGTTACATATTGGTTAGATGAGCTGTAGCATACTCTGCAGTGAAATACAAAGCAAAAGAGGGACTGGCAGGAAGCAAGTGAACAGAGAATAGATAAAAGGATATTTTAATTTTGTGCATCAACATAACATGAAAAAATTAAAACACAATTATGTTTCTTAAAAAATATGACTTCCTACTTAGGTTTATTTTTTTCCTTTAATACAGTTCAGCATTTCAAAGTTTTGCATTCTACACACTGTTCTCAATTATTAGCATCAAAACACAAGACAGAGCAAGACCTTCAAATACAAATAAATACCAAATAACAATACAACAAACTGAAGGACAACATAGAATAATGCTATTGGGAAATTAGGATATGTTGCTAATAGTTATTAACAACATTGTATTGCTGAGCAATAAATTATACACTTCAAAGTTTCCTTTCCTTTAAAAAGAAAATACAAAAATCATTGATTACCAGATTCACTTACTTGCACTGTATCCTTTATAGCTATCTATAATTAAAACAGGCAGAATATACACAATCAAATGAGGTTGGCCTTCTTTGGTCTTTGTTTCTGGATCAGAAAACTGAACACAACCAATGTACCTTTTACCAAAGAATAGAATATGAAATAAAACACCACACAAGTTTACACAGACTGATTTTGTACAGAGTTCATAGTACTGATGCATTTAACAGGTATTTCTTCTTGGAAAAGGATGACCATTTTTTCCATCACATTGAATTAATGGCATTTTATGGATGTTAAAAGGTTATCCTACTTGTCTTAAATAACAGATTCATAGTCCATCATTTCAAGATGGGGTGTCCCATTACATCCTCATTTATCCTGAACCTCTGGAGGTTTTGGATCCAGTGAAAAAAACTATTTTCTCATACAAACTGTAGAAGATATACATTTTAGAGAGCTAGAGAGAAAATAATACAATACAAGGTGGTTCAGTGCCTTGACAATTCAATGATTTCCCCCCATTTTCCAAGTGCCCAAAAACTAACTCTCCACCAGGAGAAGAGGTCCTGGTTGGAAAATATTGTGTTCACATGCAATAGCTCTGCTAAAGTTCAGAATCGTCTCAGCAGGGAAGGAGTTATTTTAATTTATTTTAAAATATTATTATTTTAATTATTTTAAAATAGTGGTTTATTTCAAAACCCAAGTTTACAAACTGTTCACGATCAGAACTCCCTTTTGTTAGAAATTAGAAACTTCTAGAAACTTTCTAGAAGTGGCAACAGCAAATTGTAAGGAAAGAAGCAATCTTTCCATCCATCATCTGATAAAAATGGCAAGGGTAAGAGAACGGGATCTAAGTCTAATTTCAAATGTTATGGGATTCTAGACCTGGGATTCTAATTTAATGCTTATAAAATCTGGAGTGCTTGCATGCTTCCAATAAGGAATCACTTATTGAAAAAGTATTATAGATATACACTGCCTAATCCTAAATGTTAATGCATTTGACACACTAGTGCTTGTAATGAGGTATACCCACAGCACAACACACTTAGCATCATACTAGAACCATGAGCAAATATTTAGGATTAGGCTTAAAACTGTCATGAAATGGAAGACGAAAAGCTACATGGTCTTGCCAATTTGCTAGAAGTTAATTAAGATTTAATCAATCCTCTTTGTGGCCTAATGCTACTTCAAAACCATACAGGATAACCATGTTCTCCAGCCATAATAATGCTTCAACTTTCCTCCATTTTGCATTAGTCTCAACAACATTAAGATCAATTTCAGCATATTATTTTACATTCAAAGGATGGCTCTTAATGAATGATTATCCTCACTGTGAATTTTGCTTATGTGAGATTATTTAGATTTACCTCTATGAAGGATTTCAAATGGGGAAATGATAAAATTCCCTTCATTGAGGAAAGGCCACACAATCTACATAGACAAACAAGGTGGTTTGCGTTGTTTCTCAGTTTTAGCTGGCATTTGCACAATAATCACAAGGGAGGAAAAGTGAAGTAATGTGATTCAATTTGTCATTAGAAATGAGGAAGGTTCATCCTTTTATGAAGCAGCTTGATGGAGTGGTTAACTCAAGTCTGTTGAAAAAAGGACTTACTTTGAAATTTGCACAGCCCTATTCTATATGGAGAAATTTATTACAATGAGCTTCCTCTCCCCCTTTCAATTCACACAATAAGTAATGAATCTCATATTCACATTCTTTAGGAGCCATGCATGGATGCAAGACATTTATGCTGGAAGTGATCCTTATATTAAAAAGCAGGAAGTAATAGTTAAGCCCTCAATGTATTTTCTTTAAAATACTTAATTATAATATTCACAGTGCAGAAGTTGACAGAACAGAATTAAGTCATGCGCTTAAAATATTTTTAAGTTCACCTTGTCCAATAAAGCCCTTAAAACTGAAATCTATTTTTTAAAAAAAGCTCTACCAGAAGTTTTTATGAAATCAAGACACAGGTTATCATTACTGTTGGGCACACACTGGAAATACATACTGAATTTCTCAATCTCATCAATTGCAAAAGTAAAAGGACATCATAACATGTACGTCAGACAAATATGTTCCCAAAGCATGATGACTGATCAGTCAGTTATACAGGATAAAAGCAGGTTCCTTGCCCATTTCTATGGCACAGCAATAAATAACAATGTTTAGTGGCCTAAGAGTAGCACAAGGAGGTCAGAGCCTGGGTATTCTATATAGCACCTACACAGACTTGCCCTCCATAGAACATTCAATTTCAGTTTCTACACAAATAAGCAATTTTGAGGCTTGATTGATATCAGTAAAGCACTGCACAGAGGGAAACTGTACCAAGCACCAAGTTACTATTTGGAGTTGACTGAAACCCCATATTCATTGGTTTTAACTATTATTTTTGATTGATAAACAGGAAAAAAATATTAGACACAATTAACTGTGTAAGCTAGCAGACATTTTCATGCTGTCAATTCATTTGTCTGTTTAATAGCTCCGATTTCGGTCTACCTATTTTTATCCTCACTTTTGGTCTGAAAAAGAGCACATTTAACATTTGTGGCAGTCCATCCAACACAAGTGTATTTTAAAGCAGCAATAAACTACTTCTTTATATTAAGCAAAGTTGAATTTTACATATCCTGAGCATTCACTGTTGAATAACTTAGTAGCATCCCTAAGCCCTCACTTTCACAACAAGCAGGTGGGAAATGAAAAACTGTCCGGTTAGATAAAGACTAATTACATTACATTTGGCACACAAGTTTTTTAAGAGGACATATTCTCTGTGATGTAAGCCCCCCTCTCACTTTTGTTATAGGAAGATGGGAAGTCACTTTAATTATCTTATCTACCCCATACTGGCTACTCTGACTGACTTTATCGTTTCAAGGACTGGGCAGCAGCTATCTGTTATCTATTAATTTTAGACTAACACTGCCAAGAGCTGAATGGGTGGGGGTGGGGGGCAATCTTTTGAATGCAAAACATAGGTTCTGCTACTGTCCATCACCTGCTAAGCAATTTCAAAGGACAATTTGAGAATAACCGCTGAGAAAACTTTAGACACGTCACGTAAAATTATTAGGCCCATAGCTGAAATTAATTTTTTTAAAAAATCTATCCACTTATTTATACATTTGCATAGTTGCATGTATGAAGGCATCAAAATGACAGGAGATATCGGAATTTTTGTTAAATCATCAAGGTGCAGAAAAATATCTCCCATAGTAGTCACTGTTTAGCAGCCATATTGTGTACCATATTTTAAAAAGCTAGGAAAGCAATATAAACAAGTGTTTTCTCTTTTTAAGTTTCTCGGGGGAAATTGTAACATTTTAAAATAATGCAATCTCAACCAGATTATTAAATTAAAATTCTAGAATTCAAACAGATTGGCCAGCTGTTAACATCACTGTTTCATATACTCAAATATTCCTTATGCTCTTTCTCATGGTATAAGGAAGGTAGCTTTGAGAAGAGATTGGAGCGTATCTCACCTTTATAGGTTAAGAGAGCAATTACATTCCATTATCTATAATACCACTACTTTTTTTTCTATTTTACATTCTCAAAAGCAGTGAAAGTTACAATATAAGGCTGAAAATGAATGCTGCATATAAACCACCCAAATTCTTACTGTAAATAATTGAAACAAAATAAACAGTAAAACAATGCAAACACAGTCATGCATATTGATCTTTAGGCACTGAAATAATCTTTGTTGGATTCTGTGAGATTAAAAACAGACAGGTTAGCTTGATACAAGATGAGATGGCAAACTAAAGTGCTTTGTTAAAATATAAGGGAGCAAAGCTGCTTGGAGTTCTAAGGTGAATTGAAAGTAACAGCACTGATACTGTAGTTAGTGAAGAAGAAGAAAACACTGATAACTAAAAACTGACTTAATACTGAATTCTATGTATTTCCATTGAAATAAACCTCCCTTGGGGTCATCCTTTCAGAGATATTTCCTTACCTAAACAAAGAAACAGAATGATCATGGGCTGATAAAAAAGCTATGGAATCAGGAGGGGCTTCCATCTTCCTGCTGGCTTCCCCATTGACTTTTCTTGTAGGAAGCTGCAAGAATTGGAAATGATGATCATGTGTCTGTGGCAGTGTGGCAGCACTGAAGAGGCCACAACTTCACCAAATTTAAATCCCATGGGAGCATGAGTCCCGGATTCTTTATATTAGCCCATTTGAGGTATGTTGATTCAAAAATGGTTGTCTTATCTTAATGAAGGTTAAAAATAATCAAACAGACATGAGAATTTTAGTAGTACACAGAAATGCAAGATGTTTTGTAATATCAAGTGCAACTTTGGAGTGGGAGCATCGAAGGGCAGTACTAACAAATAGCCTTTGGGAAAGGAATCCAAAGATATATTTAAAAAAAATAACATATTCACATTTTTTTTCCAGAAAAAGAGCAATAGCTTTGGACTTTTTAACATACTTTTCTCTCAGTTCAGATAAGATATCAAGATGGCTGGTTTTGTAGACAGGCATCTTCTCTTCTGCCCTAGCTCAACATAGATTAGGGCCAAGCAATGATATAAGCTTATATGATCAAATCAATCATGAAAGTGATTATTTGGGGCAATGACTGGACTTTTCTCCTTCCCACTATAGAATCACTTTCCATAAAAAAATTTACAAAATTAAAAATTGGTTTCTGAAATTATTTTTATTTTTAAAATGGGTTAACTTTTGGCAATCAAAACAACTTGGTGATATTCTGCAGCAATATTTGTTATGTTTTATTATAATTTAAATTATATATCCTCTATATGGATTGGGTTAATGTGGACAAATACTTTTAGTATCTTAACGGAGGTAAAATACATAAAATAAAGTAAGTCCTATAAATGCAAATTCTAATCCTATTTATATGACATATTCAATTTACTGTATCTACATTTCAGGATACAATTTCTTCCCCAAATTGGGGCTATTCATGATAGACTAAACAAACATCCTGTGAAGAGCACTAGAGATACATACTATATAAGCTATCGTTCTTTGTCTTTTTGGATAAACATCTTTATCAAAGAATGTGTTATCATCAAGAACATGTAACTTTACAGCCATCCTACAAAACTTACTTCAGAACATGTTAAGGTTGTCTGAGCTAAATAATTTTGTCAATAATTGGCTAGCTAGCTTGCTGTACTATATTAAAAGCCTTAGTGAGCCAAAGTGGATGACAAAGAGTATGTTCACAGCATTAAAATTGGACCATTTTGAAGAAGAAAGCATTTGTTTCTAAAAGACAACACCAAAATATATGAGAAGATAACCTCAAGTTAATCTTCTGAACAGTATGTTTTGTTTTGAATGGGAGTTTTCTCATCCCTACTACTACTCCTTTCTGGGTGCTGGTTTAAAAAGGAACTATGAGCTTATTTTTTTGTGCTTTGGGGAAACAAGTTATTTTTATCAGCTATTAGACTCTGCAGCAGAGATTCCAGCATTTGCATTAATCTACAGGAGTGTGACAAGAAGAAAAACTTCACATAATGGTGGGAAAAATAGCTATAGCAATGGAGCCATAACAGCTGCCATAAATATGTTGATATCCGGTCTTATTTATTAACAAGGAAGTTTTAATAAAGTGCACAAGTCCTAATTTTATAGCCCAATAAGACAAGTCAAGTAATTTGTGTTTTAAATGTGTATATATATATTTTAAAAAGACTTTCAAACTGTTGCACATCAGAGTAATTGGAATATATAAGCCAAAGTTGTTATTGGCAATTTGTAGATTTAAGAAAAAGAATTAGAATTGATTGTTTTTACTCAATTTGCATTTTCAGATGTTTTTGGAATAAGGGTTATTTTTGAAAGAACAATGCCAGATTAGAATAGTCTAGATTTTTAGAACACAATTAACATATTTCAATTGGACATTAACTGCATGATGCAGAAGCTATGGGTGCTGAGCCCTTTGGACATCTTCACTAGGGAATCCTGTTTTCAGTAAAATTCTGTAACGCATATACAAAAGCTCAGCTACCTATACTCATGACTATTAGAATAGTATGAGAAGCCAGGTTAATTCTTTCCCCTAAGAAAAGATGATGGGTTTACATCAGCCTGCATAAAACTGTGGCATATAGATCTTGAGTAGGAAGTCTTCCTTTTGTATCAGAACTAGAATGGTAACGCTTGCCTTCTTACATTGATTTGTACCAGTTGACACCTAAGAACCATAAGAAAGATAGAGTACAGTACCTGAATAATGGAAGGCAAGAATAGGAAGACGTATTGCTACAAAATGCTCTGGCTGCCAAATAGCAGGCCCTATTCAAGCAGGTGGCTTGAAAACCCATGAAAACCACTCAGCATGCACTGTATATTTATTAACAGAAAAATACCTCTTGCAGGCACTGGGTAGGAAGGCACAGCCATAAAGACCAATGGCAAGGGCAAGAAACACAACAATGAAACGTGACAATTCAACTGAGTCCTAGACATGAACTCCGTCTATAATGCCCAACGTAAGAGGAAAGCTCAATGGATGTAACATCACTGGCTAGACAACAGGCCACACAATTCCTTTTTCCAGGTCCACATCAGTTTGTTCTAGGGGAGCATTCAGGTTACACAGCACCCATGCAATTAAGCAGCACCCACATGGTTGGTGTACGCTCAAGCTATGCCATTAGACTTACTAGTCTCACAAAGGACTATTAAAACAGAAGTCAGTAAATTCTGTGGGTTGCAATCAGCATGATTTAAAGGCTGGAGAATGCTTTCTAGTAAAGCTCAGGTAGTTGTTTAGGAGGCTCCTGTGGGTTTCCCTGCAGGGATAGGTGTCAGTTTGCCAGAAAACCATCACTGTGAATTGGCTAGCAAATCTATTCTCTCACAATTCTGAACTGAGCCAAATTGAAATGATTAGCTCTGCTACTTCGAGGCATTTTATCTTGCAGCAGTTTCACTACTGCTTTGGAAACTGAAGGGAAGGGGCACTGTCAGAAGTCCTAGCTCCATAGGAGCACTGTGAACAAAAATATAGCACCTGAATAAGTAGTATTTCATTGATGGAAACACTGGCAAGCCAGACACACATCTGGGTTTCCATTTCTGTATGCTGCAAAATATTGGTGGGTTTTACAGATCAGTCAGCACATTATGCCTAAAGTCCAGTTAAAACAAGTATTCTAAGAATCTGAAATTAACGTCTGAATACAAAACTATGAGCTATAAAGCAGCACGTCACAGCTAAGGCACATGAATGCATGCACGCCACCGTATTTCCATTAAGACACTGCTTTCTCCTAACGGATATCCTCTGTAAGATAAGGTAGAAAAAATTTCTACCTAGAGGATTAATTAGCAGTTTCCCATATAGGTATTACTCAGCACTACGCCTCCTCTCAAACCCAAAAAATATGTTGCACATTTATGCTTTAGCAAAAAATATAATATAATATGTTTATATACACACATCTATTTTATAGAGCTTGGTCTGAGCGCATGAGGCAGAACTTTAAAAACATACAGGATTCCATTTAGAACTCCAAAGTTCAACAAATGCCCTATTTTAGGGTGAAAATTATAAATCTGATAATGATGCACAGCATCCATGAGTGATTTTTTTTCTTAATTTTGAAATAGTGTCATTAACTACGACATATATTGTAGGTTTACATTTCTAAAGAGAAATAACAGCAGTATTGAATAGTTTCTTTTCATATCACAAGTGATAACCTGCATTTGATCTTTTTTTTCTTCCAAGAAATATCAGTCTATCAACAGTTTTAAAATAAAATGTTTTCTGTAGCAATTAATAGAACTCTAAACAAAAATATGACTCTGATTTAGACACTTTTAAGAAGATCTAGACATTTTTGTCAAGGTCTTCTGACAAAGTAATTTTTAAAACAGAGACCAGATGAGGCCTTAAAAATAGACAATATACTGTATTTCAGACAACATTGCACTTAGATGTTCAAAGTAATAATATCTTTAACTGCAACAATACTTCATAATTTCTTTTTTTTTTTACTTAACATGCTGACAGTTTCTAGCTAACCCACATGTGAACTTTTATTTTCTAGTTAAAATGAAAGTAAAGTCGGATGTCGTATTCAGCATAAGATACTTTTTTTTCCTCTCCCAAATTATTGTCAATAAATTACAAAAAGCTTTTCTGACAGTGATCTTTGTCTTCATGAGGATTAAGTAACTTGTCAGAACTTGAAGTGTTCCTATTAGTTTAGAAAATACACCACAGTTATGGTTTCTTAATGGGTTGCTATGTTTGCCATTGGACCCCTATGCAAGTTATACCTCCAAACTCTTCCTCTGTTAACATAAAGTGGTCCCCTCTGAGCTTTAAGGACCTCTCATTGAAGACAGATATAAAAAAGAGCCCCAAATGGAGTTGTCTTCTGTTGAATCTGCCTTTCAGCTATATGTCAGGGGTCTGGTAGATCCGAAGTATCCACTATGACTTTAATAAAAATAGTATCATCTTTAATATATGTTCCATTTTCTAGAACAGTTTGTGCAACAAAGACTGGACAACCAGATGCAATATTCATTTCCCCAGTGGGTTTCTTGAAACTACTGCTGTTGGGGTCTGGCTTGAATGCATCTCCTAAGTGGCGCCGAGAAGGTCCTTGATCCATCAACATAAGGGTGACCTTTTGCTTGAATGGCCAAGGAAGCAATGCATCATATTCTCCCCGCATTATAACAAAGAACAAAGACAAGTGCGTCCCTTTGCCCATCCCATCTCCATTGAGGTAAACCCTGGCACACATCTTATAGCCAAAGTATCCTGTATAAAATGGTTGGCTATATAAGGACAAAGTCTTCCCCATAACAGCCTCTTGCTTTCGACGTTTATAATCTCGAATTTTCCAGATTAATACTCCATTGTAGCTAGCTGTTTCCAGGACTTGAAATCGGAGGTCCATGTCAGCCAGACGGATGTCATGAACACTTAGCATTTGATCATGCCTAGATAACTGTGATTCTAGAAGACCTAGAAAGAAAACAAAGGACTTTTAAAAATTTTTAAAAATGACAAATGGATTTTCCCATTGTGCCGCACTTCTTTCTTCATTTACACCCACCAGGTCTTTAAGCAATATGATCACTAAGTGAACATGTGAGCCTTGCTGCAAAAATTACTGGTTGCTGCTATCTCATTCAAATAAAGTTCTCTTGTACAGCTAGCTACACCAGTATTATTCTCACTCCAGCGGGCAGTATCAGAAACACAGAATTTGGTCATCAGTACACGTATTGGTTGCAAAATTAATATTTTATTACCACTGTATTTGTGAATGGTAGCTGACCAAGGCAGTTACTTAACAATAAATAGCTATGTATACTTGAGAATTCAGTGTGAAGAACATCCAAACTTGATGGATCTTCGCAAAAGGTGTTTCCATAGTATAAAACATGCAAAAAGCTTAGGGTGAAATTAGTGAAAAATACCTTCAAATTAATACTTTGATCACATTAAAAAAGTGTCTTCAGAAATAATTTTGTGAATCAGTCACACATCTGCAAAATTACACAAATAAAAGGCTTCCTTCCTGCAGTGTGACTAAGTATTGAATGTTCATGTACTTACAATTTTTATTTCAATTTATTTGGCCACCCATCTCAAATGAATGATTCTGGGCAGCTAACAGCATTGAAAAACATCATAAAACAAGATAACAATTATATATATTGAATGGCAAGCTGCCCAAAGTCATTGACTGAGATGACTATGGAAGTTGAATTAAATAAATAATCAGCAACTAAAGTTAAAAAAAAAAACCCAAAAGAACCAGCAAACAAATCAATGCCACATCATAGCCTCTACCACACATCTGGATGGAATGGGACAACTTGCTGCAGCCAACTTGCTCTGGTTTTAGTCACCACAGCGAACTCACTGTGGCCAACTTGCCACAGAACAACTCATGTGGAACAATCTAACAATTCAATTTAATTATTTAAAATAAATTAGAAAATATTTTAATTTTTGTCATTCACATTTTATTCTATCCCTCGTTTTGCATCCTTTCTTTAATGATTCTAGTCCACTGTTTCTTTGATATTAGTCCTGCAGTGAGTTATTCTGTGGTGAGGTGGCACTGGCAAGTTAGCTGTGGTGTGCTGGCCAGGGCAAATTGTCATAGACCCCATCTGGAACTCCAAGCTCAGTGACACAACCATGTCTTTGAGGTCTTGGAGGAAAGATACTCCAAAGGTAAATACAAGTTTGTATATGTGGGGGAGATGTGTGTGTAGGTATATTTCATACATATGCAAAAACTGAAATAATATTTTCTGTGTTTTAAATATTCTATTGCTCTAGTTGAATGTTTTTTTAATATTATAGGGGGCTTTAATCTCTCTCAGAATTCTCCTCAGTAAATCAATTCTCCATGCTTACCAGAGTCACTTTCCTCTTTTTGGGATGGGAGCTTGTGAAATTTCAATCACCAGCAGAAGCAAGGAGAATCCTACCTGAACTTCAAGCTCTGAATGACTACAGTACTGCTCTGTAATGAATGAAGAGTATTCAAGGTGCTTTAACAGATGGCAATCCTTTTATATGCTAATTTGTCTTTCAATTGACTAAACAGTATTGTGTGAGCCTCTTAGAAAAGTACATGTCATATTGCTAATTGGTGGCTTTATTGCTTCATTCAAATGAGACAATGACCTTTTTATTTTATCTGATCCCATTGTGCTGCTCAGAAGAAAGATTCCTCTGAACTAAACATGTATGATGTTAAGCCTTATAGTAGAAGTAACCTCAAGCTATAAATGGGGAATGTAACAAGCAAAATATAATGTAATTAAATATGGTTTTCTTCTTCCTTTAGAAGACCAATTGCTATTCATTTTCTGAATACATACTTTATATACTGTATTTCAAGAAATGAAACTCCTTTGGAATTCTGAAAACCTTTTTTCCCCTAAACAATCAAAAGGTAACTTATAGTATTATCAACCATGTGGCTCTTAGCAAACTATATATACCACTTTGCTCTAATAGGGCTTGACAGGAGAATGCCTCAGTTGGTTTAGCAGCATAAACATTCTAAAATAAACATTATGCAAATTAATAAAAGAATCAGGTTAAATAAATAGATATCTTGCAAGAGGTTACAGGGCAGCCGCATTTCAGAATGTCTCATTTGCCAGAATCTGCCGTTACTTCACCATCTCATGTTCAAACTTACCTGTGTTTCTAGCTCCTTGCCCAGTATTTTTATCAATGCTTTCCAGTTCAGTCACCCTATTCTGGAGGGACTCAACACTACTCTTCATGCTGTCTGCTTCTTCCCAGTTCTGTCGGAAAGGTCGAATCTCCTTGTCTAGTTCTTTCAGCTTCTCAGCTTGACTATCTATTACCCGCTTTTAGAAAAAAGTAAATTGCATAAATATAGAAGAACGTCAAGGAAAATAATAGTAATTACATAATAATTATATAAGAATTTCAAATAAACCAGACACGACTGCCTAGTTCCATACTCTGGTACTCACCCACCTAATAAATCTTATTAAATGCAAAACAATTAAGTGAAAATAAAATTTAAGGAAATTTACAAATCTGGGCAAGTCTTTTCAATCAATTTTGAACAACAAATATCTCTGGCATCCATTTAGTTGTGGAAGGAACTTTACTGAAACATTTGTGTAGCACAATACTACTATTACAGTTGCAATGTGAAAAAGAGATACATTGCTATATTCTTTTTGGACAGGCAAAATCAACAGAAATGTGAGAAATAGCAAGTATGTGATTGAGTAAAATCTTGGAGTGAAAAATCACTACAAAGCTTGTTCTCTGTTCCTCTCCAACTGTACCAGCTCCATCACTGCAAAATATAAATGTATTATGCAACCAGAAAGAAGGTCCAATTCCTAGTGTTTAGTGGGCCAAGGCATATCAATAGGACTTTTGCACCTTACTTATATACCACTCTATGGTGTTATACAGCAGTCTCCAAATGATTTACAGTGTCAGTTACAGTGTCAGCATATTGCCTGCAACAATCCAGGTCCTCATTTTACCAACCTTGGAAGGATGAAAGACTGAGTCAACCTTGAGTCCCATCAGGATCGAACTCCAAGCTATGGGTAGAGTTAGCCCGCAATACTGCATTTTAATCACTGCCCCACCATAGCTCTATTGTATTTTTTAATACAAAACATTGCCCATACAATTTGAAAAAGCAAAAATTTTAACTGGAAGCAATTGCAATCACAGGATTTGAAGTGACAAATATTACTATTCAAACCCAATTTAAATAGAATATTTACTCCAGCTATAATGTTCTCTACGGGATCTATATTATTACAGCAGGCAAAAGAAAATTGTAAGTGATTTCTGAATCATTCTTTATCAGTTCTCACCACTAATGACAACTCCTAATCAGTTTCAAATTATAGTATTTCCCAGCCATATTAATATTTGGTTAAGATTTTTAAGCAAATAATTCATTTATTTCATTTAATCAATTGTACCCAAAAGTTGGGTACAATTGCAAAATAAGTGGTCAGGAGTTGCAAAATAAGTGGTCAGGATAGATCAGTGATGTCTAACCTTTTTGCTGTCGCATGCCAAAAGTGGGCAGAGTGGGGGGGATTGCATGCAGGTGTGCCCACACCCATAATTCAATGCGCCCCGCTCTCCCCCCGGCTTTTGGCACATGATGGCATGGTAGGCCCGTTTTTTTGCCCTACCCAGGCTCCAGAGGCTTTCTAGGAGCCTGGGGAGGGCGAAAACAGCCTTCCTCACCCCCCCTCCCTCGGAGGCCCTCCGTAGGCCCAGAAACAGCCCGTTTCCCGACTTCCGGTGGGCCCAGAAGGCCTGAAAATCAGCTGGCCAGCGCGCACATGCCCACAGATATGATTCCATGGGCCACCTGTGGCACCCGTGCCATAGGTTCGCCATCACGGGGATAATTTCATCTTGCTCTAGAAGGAGAACAAGAAGAAACATTTTGTCTTCTATGTGGCTTGATTATGCCTCATTTGTAAGTTCAAACAAGCCAGTGAGGGGGAATTTTTGTACACACACACACACACACACACACACACACACACACACACACGAGATCAAAGCTCAGGCAGAAATTGTGAAATTTAGAGTTAATGGTATAGACAATATTTTCTCAATTATTCACCCATTTTTTAAAAAAAGGAAAGATGCTTTCAAATTCTTTCAGTTTCATTGTAACATGGAAGAACCATACTGAAAAGTATCTACTGTAATCCAGTGGCATTTCAGAATGACTTTCCTTCCATAATTATAACATTTGAAAATTCAGTGAAAATATCACATTTTCTCATATTTTTAAAAAAAAGATACAAAATTGCTCTAGAACCATGATGGTGAACCTATGGCACGCATGCCAGAGGTGGCACGTAGAGCCTTCTCTGCTGGCATGTGCACTGTTGCCCCAGGTCAGATCTCCGTGGTGTTTCTTTCATGAACTTCTGTTTCCTTGCAAACAACGAAACAGAAGCTCACGAAAGAAAAAGATCTCACTCCTTGCTGCGCTGCAGGTGTTGGGATGCTTTGCTTCCCGCCGGCCAGCTGGCCTTCAGATATCTGCTGTGCATTTGCACATTCACACATGTCCATGCATTTGCTCACACACCTTTAAGTTTGGGCATGCACGCGCGTGCAGCTTGGGCACTCAGTGTCTAAAAGGTTCGCCACCACTTCTCTAAAATATGACCTAAATAAATTGTTAAATCACACAGGCATACCTAAATTGGGGTATGCCCTGTCTTTCTGCCCAAAAAAATTATTTTAAAAAAGGTGCCCAGAATGTATTTTCTTTAACAAAAAGAATCAATTAGTTCTGCAGTACTAAAAAATGTAGAGAGCTGTACCTTTATTATTTTAACCCACTGTCTTGGGAAAAAGAAAGTCATAAACAATAATCATCAGCCTAACATGTATACAATGTGTACAATTTACATTAATAAATGAATGCCGCTATTTAAGGTAGAAAAGTGACATTTAAACACATTTGGATTTATAAATAATGATATACATTCTCACCATAAAAGCTGTACCTGTGTGTTTTCATATAACTTCAACCAAGATAGGTTTAGGTTTAGGTTTTATTAGATTTATATACCGCTCTTCTCCTGAAGGACTCAGGGCGGTGAACAGCCATGATAAAAACAGTGAACCATACAACATTAAAACCCATTTAAAACAGAATTAAACAGATTTGGCTATCTTCATTAAACACATAATTTAAAATACCCCACCCCAAAAATTTTTATTCAGCCAGGCTAGCCTGCTGAAATAACAGGGTCTTAAGGGCCCAGCGAAACGTACGGAGGTCGGGAATCGTTCGTATCCCAGGGGGTTGTTCATTCCAGAGGGCAGGTGCCCCCACAGAGAAGGCTCTCCCCCTGGGGTTGCCAGCCTACATTGTTTGGCTGACGGCACCCTGAGGAGCCCCTCTCTGTGGGAGCATGTTGGTCGGTGGGAGGCTATTGGTGGCAGAAGGCAGTTCCGTAGATATCCGGGCCCTAAGCCATGGAGCACTTTGAAGGTGGTAACCAACACCTTGAACCGTACCTAGAAGACCACTGGGAGTCAGTGCACCTCGCGCAGGATTGCCCGCGTGGCAGCATTCTGGACCAGTTGGAGCCTCCGGGTGCTTTTCAAGGGGAGCCTCATGTAGAGAGCATTACAGTAGTCCATACAGGACATGACGAGGGCGTGAGTGACCGTGCGATAACCAAGAAGGAGCTATTAACATGCATCTACATTGCACAGTCATTGTTTTCCTGAACACGTATCTATTCATAGATAGCTGATTCCTGGGGAAGTGTTTAAGTTTGCAGACTTGACCAGTCTTCAACATGAAAACCAAAACCTTAGGGGATGGTTTCTGTTTTTTTGTTTTTTTTTAATGGAAGGAAAGCCAGAATCTTACCTGCAAGTGATGTATTTTAGTTTCATTACTTCGCAGCATTTCCTTCTGTCTCTCAATTTCTATTTCAAAGCTACAAATTTGATTATGTAAAGTTTGTATGCTCTTGTTCTTTTCCAAACTTTCATTTTGGAGCATGGCCACCTGAAAAAAAACCCCTAAAATTATTCCTCCAAATGTGGAAAAGCTTCAGCTATCTCTCATGGTCAATGAATTACAAAAGAAGTAAGATGGGGATAATTGTGACATCCTGCTTTGTCTCTTAAACAAAATAAACCTACTGGGGATGTGTTTTGTGGCCAAGATTGAAGCTATTATATATGTAGTAATTAAATGAAACTACAAGTGATGAAAGCCAAAATCAGCCTGTAATAATTTTATGAATGAAATCACACAAAGGAAAAAATGAAAGAGGGAAAAGCTTTGTTGATATTCCCTGAAAGTAATCAATCCGTGCTTTTGTTTCCTTAAAATTCTCAGCCAACTTTCTAGACTTTTGAACAGTTTCATAAAAGATGGCTAACTAGTATATTTTATTCACAGCATGTGTCACCCACGAGAACTTGCACATGGTTCTTCACTGTATTTCCGTCCCTAAAAATATCTTGCACCTGGAATTCAGCCTTCTTGTCTTGCCAAAGGCACGTTCTATATATTTGAAACTGAGAGCAATTAGGAAATATGTTCATGTAAAGCAAACCTTATTGAAAACTGCTAAGGATAAGCATCTATGATCAATCCAACCTGGCCCTGACTATCAATAACAGTAAAAAAACACACCAAGGTAGACAAACATTCGTTTTTCTACCATTAGTAATTAAACTGTGTAAGATCAACTAACCCTTCTTTGTTTTTGTTTTTTAAAGAGGATGCTCTCCCAACACCTTGCTCTGGAACCCGAACAGTATTTGCAGAATATTGAACTTTAAAAAACACAGACACACAATGAAGATGTATGCCCAGGCATAGCAAATCTCTAAAAACTTTATTTATCTTACTTCCTACCATTTCAGAGCCAGCCTCAGGCAGATTAGGTAACCTTCCAAGGTGGCATCACACAAGTAGCATTCACCATCCCAGAAGTACTACTTTATATTCATACTAAATTCCCCTGCTAATCTCAGCTCTATGAATAAGTGTTTATCCTAGAATTCTCTCAGGGAATACCCAGTATATCTGTTCACATATTCTAGTTTAAGATGACAAAGCTACAATACAATATCAAAGGCAATACAATTTGCAAGAGATAAGATGACTATTCCTGACTATTTTAGAAAGGATGCATATAAAGATATTCAGATTCTGCATTGGTACTTGTTGCATGTAATATGGAGGGGGAATCTGTAGCCCTTCCTATGTTTTTTACTGATTATTGGATTCTATTACCTAGGACAGCTGGCCCTTGGAATCTAAATTTGCAATACCATAACATAATAACCTGTGCCTTTTTTCATATTCTGTCTATTTATTAAGACAACCCGGATAACAGAATGTTTCAAACTTCTCACATAACAACATTTTCCCCAAAACTGGTGCTTTCCAGATATTTGACCAATTCTCATCAAAGGCCATGTTACCTGGAATCATTTTGGAGTTGAAATCCAACATAACTAAATCAAAGGAAAAGTATTTTGAAAGAAATATTACATAAAGTTTTATTAAAGATGAGAATCAGGTTCAAATTTCACTTTTGATTATCAATATTGACACTTGAAAGCCAGTCTAATTTTCTTTTAACAAGGCACTAGCATCACACTTCTGAAAAAAATAAGGTTTGAATTTGTAACTTGTTTCTACCAATACAAAACTGTTTTCCAACAAAAATGGCAAAGCCCACATTTCTGAAGAAACTATTGTTTAATTGCAAGTTAAGTATGTCAAGTCCTAGGGCTGTTCTTTTGAGATTCAAAGACAAAAAATGTTTCAGAATATGTATCTGCAACTCCTTAAACTAAGCACATCTTTTCTCAGGATTGTGAAGGAACAACTACGGACTACTGGGAAAAGATAAATCTGCTTTAAGCTACTGCAGATGGATATGGCAGGGGTATCCTCATGCACTCTAAACCACGTACTTGCCTTTCATCTGAACAGCTGTGTTAGATATCACTTCTACCTTTGAGCCACCTTGAACAGAAAACAGTGTTTTTATATATTTCCTATTATGTTACTGAGATATTCTAGGCTTACAGAATACTAGAACAGAAACTGTACTTTGGTGAGGTAGCTGAGAACTTTGACTACTTCCAGAAGAATTACTAATATTGCATAATATTGTTAATATTCCAGAAGAATTGTTAATATTGCATATGAAGATCTCTTATGCCATCTCTCCATTTTGCCTGTTTTTCATGGAACACAGACAAACCATTTAATCAAAAATAACAGAATAGAAGCACAACTCTAAAACATGAATGTTCTCTGGCATTTCCCTCTGTGGGGATAGAGATGGCATAGAAAAGAGAATTCCAGTATCAGCAATGATGCTCATTCCGTCTCTCTGAAATACTTAACATATTGTGAGAACACACACAAATATTTCAGACATCTGCATGGGCATTAATGATTTTGAGAAGTGCACAAATAAACGTTAAATTGGTTTAGCTAGCATCTTGAATGCTACAATAGCAAATACTGACTTCTGTTATTGGGATGCAAGAAAGCTAGCATCATGACTGGTGGGTTTATTTCATTGTTATATATCATAGGAATACTGATAATGTATATTTCAGGAAGTCTAATGTTAAAAATGTATATGCTGGAGTGTTCTATATTTATTATTATATTTGTTATGTAAGGAGAGTAAAGAAAAAAGAACAAGAAGGAAAAAGACTGGAGTTGGAACTATTATAGATAAGTTTAAATATACAATTTCATGATCCAACAAGTAGAATAAACCTTACTTTGCAATAAAATATAACAGAAATTAATTCTGTGAATGATGCATTACAGTTCTATGAGCAATAAAAAAAAAAAAAACCAGAAATGCAGTAACATTTTCTGGCACAGCCTCTATCAGAGATAGTTAATCAGTAGTAAATGATAAAAGCCTTCAGCTCTTATTATTAAAAGTCCCCAACTCCTTTCTTTATGAGATGAACCCAATGGGAAATATTTTATGAGAAGCATCCAGCTAAAAGCACAATATGAATATTCCACCGATTCATGAAAAAACTACTTCAGTGTTTATTTTTAACTATGAGTTTGGTTTGGATTTGCTCTTAAATTTAAGTCATTTCATTGCCTTTAAAACTGAAGAGTACTTAGATAACCACTCTAAATTCCAGAATTTTACCTGTGCTCCATTAATAAAAATATATTAAATATGAAAGATAATGTGAGCAGGAGATGTACCTTATTTTCTAGACAATTACTCCACTCTTTCAATAAGTCTACATGCTGCACTGCTGAGGTGGCTTCGTGTGCTTTAACTTGCTGGTTTGTTCCCTGTGACAAAGAATATATTTTAGCCAGCTTCATTTCTTAGCAAACCTACACTAAAGTATAGCATTTGCCCATCTACAATTGAACAGTATTATATATTAACCCACTGACTGATGCTTTTTTCAAACGTATTACCGGAGACCTATTTTAACAGAAAAACAGTACAAATAACAACACAGATTCAACTTTCCAATAATTAGTGATGCACCAAAAATTCTTCTTGAAAATTTTAAAATGTAACAACTATGTTATCATTATTTCAAATCACATTTCAGAATCATTTATCTAACTGAAAGTTATGTAGTATATTTTTTAACAGTAAAACGTTCCACAAATGCTGCTCTATAGTAAATAATTACCTCAAAAAGTGGAAAAACCCTGCCTTTTTCTTTAAAGGATTAGTTATAACCATCCATTCATTCTCAATTAAACAATTTCTTCCTTTCACTGTTTTACCATGCAAATGTTAAGTTTCCTTATCTTTATAGCAAACTCCCCTGGGAAAGCATCCTAAATTAGAACCATATAATGGGTGCTGGTGCTTCCATCTTTGTACATGGTTATATAGAAATGAATAGGGAAAATGACATTTTTCTCTTTCTCATCCTAGTAAAACTGGAGTTATCCAATTAAGATAATTTACAAGAGATTCAGTCAGACAAACCAAAAATGTTTTACAGAACCATAGTTATATGATATGACAGACATCAACGTAAAAGGAGTCTTGACAAATTTACAATTAATAAAGTTATCAATGATAATTATATACCACCTTCCGTGGAAGAAAAGGAAAATACGATTTTTTTTTCTAGAAAAATCTAGTTGGTTAGGGAGTGATGAGATGACAGGACTATTGGCTCTGAGATGTTCGTATGATTTTAAACTTCTGTGGCAGAACCAATATCAAAGTATTAATCAGTTAAGATTGGTGAAGGTCAGCTGGGCTGCCATGGATCACCAGCAGATCTGAGACCTATAAGTTTGGAGGGAGAAGGCAATGGCAAATTATATCACTACTGTTGTTAAGAAAACTATATGGGTAGGTCCATGAAGTTATAAAAATTGAGTTTCAACTCAATTACCTTCTATCCATGACAGAAGAAAGAAAGGACAGGCAGTTGGACATTATTAACAGTGTGGTTTTAAGGTCAACAGTTGTAGCAGTCATTTTCTTAGTTACATTAAACAAAACTTGGTGGACTGGATCAAAATTTCTAGGTTATCAAAATGCTTTTGTACAGAGACATGCCGTTTCAGCTGAATAGACTGAAATGAAAACAGTCAGACCCAATTCATCTACCCCCCCCCCCAGAAATAGCAGCACTGCCTGCTTTAATAAATAAAATTCCCTACTCTAAAGAATGTACAGAACACAATATAGTAGACACAATATAGTTCTGCATCTTATATAATTGAAGAAGAAATTATAATATGCAGTGCTTAAGGAAAAGGCTGCATTTGCCATTCCTTTTTGTCATACATTTAGTACACATGTCATTTTGATAAAGTATTATTATGTAGAATAAGTTGCAAATGTAGTATCCTTATGTCAATATGTACCTTGTGTTTAATATATTCAAACTATATGTAAACACATATATATTCAAACACACAACATAAAAATAAAGAAGGAACAGGAAGCAATGCTAACATGAGAGTCTATTTCTTCTCAGAGCAAATGTGTTATATGCAAACCACTTAATTTGCCATTTGGTGTCTAGAGCCTTTTAGAAAAAAATAGTTTATTTGTCTTGTTACTTCTTACTGATCTTATAACATAGTTACATGAAAATATAGCCCCATTTTAAACAGTGAGAATGATAGCTCTGTATAGAACTTGGATTACACTATCCTTCCTTTCCAAAATACTGAAAAACTATGGGGGACAAAGGATTTTGTGGATTCAACATTAGATTTTAAAAGGGGCAGTTAATATTCAAATAAATAAAAGGTCACACGTCTATAAAATAGATTAGAGAGAAAAAAAGACATGCAGGGATTTTATTTCAGTGAGCTACTCTTTACCCTTACCCTTTTTAATATAGCTCTTTTGTTGGAATTTAACACTGATATCAAATAAGCAATTTACAGAAAAACATGTACTGCACAATTTTAAAATAAAAAAAAAGAGCCCATCTTCTACTATACTAATTTGTTTTTGCTGATTTAATTCTCATTGTCAAAAGAGTTAGACAAGTCTGTTAGCACTTACAATAATATTTCTAACAGATTTGTACTGGGCTAATATGTTTAGTTTTCTTGAACACATTCCACTAAATTCTGAATCTATGTGGAATACATATCCAAACGAAATTCACAACAGTGAAAGTTATACAAGTTTTTAGCTGCTATGGATTTGATTCCACTCAAACAGGAAGAATTGAAATGGTTCTTTTCTAAAGAAAAAAAATGTATTGCTGAAACAGCTGAAATAATTACAGTCTGCTTTCTTGAATTTAAAAATGTGTCTTGCATATTCTAAATTTGATATTCAAAACTCTTGAAACCATTTAAATTTCTAAAATATGAAAAAAGAAAAGAAAAAGGACATTACTGTAAATTCAATATGAATCTTTTAATCACTCAAGCAACTGGATGCATTTTCTCTTCATGGATAACAAGAGACATCAAATCCAGTTCAGAGAGTTATTAATAATATTTTCTTATTGCAGACTTTCATCAAGTATATAAATCATTATATACTGACCTGAAAAGTGCAGCCATAACGCTTAAAACTACAGGTACTTGGGGCATTAATACATTCTGACAAATGTGCATTCAACTGTAATAGGAAAAAAATGTGAGTTTTTTTGGGGGGATGGAAAATGTATGCATAATAAGATTAAAAATATATAGGGGATGCAATACAAGTTTGTATTGTGGTTGATTGGTTTTATTTTTATTTTAAAACCATGTGTTCATATTATCTCCAGTTGTACTTGAGAGTATACACATACACATGTAATCACAGGAACATTCCAGTAGAATATACAAATTGACACATTTACAGTGAAACCTAATCAAATAATCATTTCAGCTAATTTCAAAAGGATTTCAGTGTGTTTTTATCGAAATGCCAATTTTTCAAAAGTCACATTAAGTAACCTGAATGGGCCAATCATTCTGGATAGAGGTTTCACTGTATTAATGCACATCCTTCCCCCTCAGGCCGCTTCCCAAATTTTTAATTCAAAACAGATTTTCATGCAAAATTCCAGTGATAAGAAAATAGAACATTTTGACAGAGACTTTAAACAAATATTGCATGAAACAAACATGTACATTTGTAAATTAAATTTTTATTTACTAAAACAACACATAGAAATAAAAGTTGTTTAAGTTACTACTTGTTATTATATATATATATATATATATATATATATATATATATATATATATATATATATATATATATATATATATATATATATATTCTTTTCTTTTCGTAGGCCTTTATATGTATTCCTCTTTAGCCAGGTTCTTCCTACATAAACCAAGATTTTTATGCAGCCCTAGTTCAGTGAAATCACAATCCACTAGTTTCTAGGCTTTTTTTCCGGCAGCCAGAAAGCCTCCCAGTGGCCAGCAGAGTGCTTGCCTGCTGCCAGAAAAAAAGCCTAGAAACTAGTGGATTGTGATTTCACTGAACTAGGGCTGCATAAAAATCTTGGTTTACGTAGGAAGAACCTGGCTAAAGAGAAATATATAAAAATATATTTTAAAAATATATAAAAAACTATCTTAATAGCTAAGAGCAATGGAGACTAAAGTAAATATGAGACAGGAAAAAGTCAAATAGTAAATAAAGGAATAGTCTTCATTATTCCACAAAAAACTTTTGGATCCTCTGAAGCAGAGGTGTCAAACTCCATTTCATTGAGGGCCATATCCGGGTTGTGTTTGACCTGGGGGGGGGGCAGGTTGGGGGGGGGCAGCTCAATGTCACTCAAGTGTCTATTTTCGGCTATGATGACCTCCTGGAACCCTCTGCCAGTGAACACGGAGCCCGGGGAGGCCACTCTCATTTTTGCTGGCAGAGGGCTCCAGGAGGCCATTGCAGCTGAAAACGGAACCTGGGTGGGCCGTGCTCAATCTCTCCGAGCTCCATTTTCACTGGCAGATGGTTGCAGGAGGCTATTGTGACTGAAAATGGAGCCCGGTAGGACCGTGTGCGGCCCTCCCAAGCTCTGTTTTTGCTGGCAGAGGCACTGCAGGCTGGCCCTTCACTGTTTCCAGGGCAGGCCCACGGGCCAGTTCTAAACACGCCTTGAGTTTGACACCCCTGCTCTAAAGCATCACTGAATACTGACTACAGTGAAACCATGGCTACTTAATACAATGTCAGAAGTCTTGTTCCTCAGCCCTCTGCTTTCAACTAATGAAGATTTGTCTCAGGATCATGAAGTCTGTAAAATCTCTACAGCTCAATTTCTTGTTTATGGCATATAACAGATGCAAGACAAAAACAGTTTTAGCTTCACTTTATAGCATCAGAATAAGAATAACTGCAAGTAACATAGGATATGCTTCCATTTTTTTGTAAAAATTAAGAATTTTTTAAAAGATGCTATAAAAGTTGGGGGGGGGGGGAGTCCAAGAAACCTAATTTCCTACAGTAATTTTTAAATAAAGAACAACAGCCAATCCATACTTCTCAAGTAGTAATTCTTTAAAATTGAAGAGATCATCCTAGAGAAAAATCTATTCAGTGTAAAGAGAATGGCACAAATTCATTTTCCTGAACATTATTTTTCCTCCTAGACCTCACAATTTTACTTGGTCAGCTTCATAGAAAGAAAGCTACCTTCATTTTTTATGCACTCTTGCCGTCTGTATTACACTTATTTTTTGGTTGGAGTGTTCATATTAGTGGGAGATTTTCAAGGCAGTGGAAGAGATTACTAATTCACTGTTGGCAAATCAGATGACTTAAGCAATAAGATAAAACGATGTAAAATAGCTATTTTTGCCATTTCAGAAAATTTTGGATAAACTTTGTTTATCATTTAAACTCAATAAAATTATCCCACAAAAGTATAACCCCAACTATGATATTGATATATAAGCTTTATTCAACTGTAATGATTTTTCTGAATTTATTAAATAATCTGGACATTATTTGTTTATTACAAAACCTAATCAATTTTTTGTAGGTGTCCGGCTGAGGAATTTTGGAAGCTGAAGTCCATAAGTCTATTTCACAAACCCACAAGTCTATTTTTGACACAAATCTATTTCCCAGTCAGCAGTGAAACCACCAAACCTTATTAAGTTCAGTGTAAATACTAAGTATTTTAGGATGTTTATTCTACACTTAATTCAAATACATCTTCTGAATAGTTAGTTCCCTCCCTGATTCAAACCTATTTCCATTGGGTCAGTAGACCTCTAATAAATGTTCTATCAAAAGAAGACATCCATATTAATCTCAGACCAATAAATACACTCATCATACCATAATTTTTTTCTAATTAGGGTCAATGAATATGATTATAGTTATACACACTGAAGGTGAAGCATCACATTACTTCAATCAGTTGTATAGTAATGCAAGACATTACCATTCATTTGAACTGCGAAGAAAAATTGCTTGGCAGGATATGGAATGCTAAATCATCTACCTAAATTTCTCCTCCAGGGCTTTTTTAAAACCCAAGACAGTTTTGGAGTTCATTTGGAAAAGAACTTTGGAAATAAAATGATTAAAAAGGACTGGAAAAGTATTGCCAAGGAATGATTAATGTATCTCCTGCACTGATTTTTGCTCAGACAGACCAAAACAAACAAACAAACAAACAAACAAACAAACCCTTCTCTATCTCTAAAGGTAGTTTTTAAATTTCATTTCAGGCAGAATTTTCATCCTGTATGACGGAGTCATCTTTAATGTAGGTTGTAGGTATTTGGGCTAGATATTACATTACAGGTATATTACTTTAGCTCCCAGTACAAATAGCTTCTCAAATCAAAGTGAGTATTGGAAGAAATAAATAAAAGCTTGTATGCTGCTTTCTAGAAATATGGTGCCCTCATGATTGATCGATTAATGTAAATTATAAGACAAAAACTACAGATTATGAACTCAGTTGTTCATGTTGTTAGAGTCTAATGGCTCTAATCTTACCCAAGCAATTACACAATTCTTAAAATCTCCTATACTGCACATTCATTACAAATCACAAACAAGTTTTTCTGATACTTGTGACAATTAAGTGTTTTAATGTAGCATATAATAAGGGTAAAGGGAAAAAATTGTTGCAATCACTGCAGAAGCTTGTTTACTTATTTATTTAAGAAAATTGCAGCATTGTATTCTGGGAGTTTAGGAATACCTTTAAAGTTAATTTCAGCAAGACTGGTTCCCTTGTTTTTCAAATGTATTGTAGCTGCTTCTGGAAAATTACTTGCATACTATTTCAACAAAAAACATTCTGTAGCAACTAATATAATACAGCATGTTATCTGATTTTATAAACAGCTCTGCAATATGATTTTTTACCTCTTTTCTGAGGAGTGCTGAAACACTGCACTGATGAGGACATGTAACCATAACACAAGGACAGTCTGCATCTTCATGTTTCTAAGAAAACAATAGGAAAAGTCATGTCATGTACTTGTACATTCATAATCACTTATATTGGACAAAAAATAAAATGGTGAAGAAGTTGTTTCTTCAAACAAATAACATGAATTTATAACCTGTCAATATAATTTATTTTTAGGACTGAAATATCTGCCTTTTAGAGATGCACAAAATGTTTCTTCCTCCAACCTCCCATTTCAGATGTTCCAAGTTTGAACAAAATGTACATTATCTTCAGTTCTATTATCTGGAAGTAAATGTGCACAAATCATTTTATGCTGACATAATTTTCTAAGAATGCATTTTGCTTGTTAGTTATGCAGCAAGGCGCGTGGGTGTGTGTATGCACATGTGATGTCGTATGATATATATACATACCACTTTTTAAAGTGTATGTGCATGTCTGTATGTTGTAAACACAACACTTGATTGCAGCATAGTAATGTTTTATAGAGCAAAAATAAAGTGGATACTCAATAACAATCCATTAAGTACCCTAATCCTAACAACTATCTTACCATCTCCATCTCTCTCTCTCTCATCTATTTTCTCTCTCCTTCTCTCTCCCACTGCCCCCCCCCCCCAAAATGGTTCGATTCATCCTCTGTCAGATAATTTAAAAACACTGGCTGATTTCTCTGCAACTGTGCATCCTACCAATTTCTGCAGAACTGTGATAAAAAGAAGATAGCAAGGGAGTCACAACCACTTCCTACTATTTCATTCAGAGCTTGAAACACTTCATGTTTGGCTCCAAAAATACATGGACCCTTCAGCTGTTTCAAGTTCTTTTTCAATAGGATATAGGCAGCACAGAATGTTTCAAACAGGATTTTGTTTCAAGCTTGAAGCAAAACACAACCCGGCTTATTTTTCATATCTGAGAATTTAAGTACAAAATATAGACCTTGGAAGGCTACAGGCATGCATTTTGTCCCACTAAATCCTGAAATCTGCAAAGAAATCGCTAAAGAAACAAGGTTTTAATACTGCTACTATAGTAATCGAAGTCACAACTAGCAGATACAATCAGGCATCAGGTTGATAAAAGTTGCCCTTCCCAATGTACAATTATGTCTTTCTTTCTTTTTCTTTCTTTAATTAGATTTATATGCCACCCTTCTCCGGAGACTCAGGGCGGCTTACAATGCGTTAAGCAATAGCCTTCATACTTTTTGTATATTTATACGAAGTTAGCTTATTGCCCCCACAAACTTGGTCCTCAATTTACCTACCTTAGAAAGGATGGAAGGCTGAGTCAACCTTAAGCCTCGAACTTGCAATAATTGCAGACAGCTGAATGTTAATAACAGGCTATCTAGCCTGTGAGCTATCTGAGCTATGTGATATTGTTTTTAAGTTAATTTTTTTAAAAAAACAGTAATCAGTGCCGAAGACATTAGTCTCCAGAAGAGTTATTATTCATTGAATTGAAAATCCTCAACGTAACTGGGATTTCTTACATTTCAGAACATGTAGAGGTTATAAATTTCTGAATTATCAAAAGCAGAAAACTATCAAAGCTTATTTGTATAACTTTCATTCCATCCCCCAGTTCAGTATAGCTTCCTTCCTTCTTTCCACTTCATTTTGAAGCCCTGGAATTTGGGACCATAAGGAAAAAATCAATTGGTTTGCTCTATTGTTTGAGAACTCCCTCTCACCCACGTAAAATGATTTGGAAAAAAAATGGCATAAGTTTCTGTTATTTTCCCCAAACAAATATAGCCACTGAGCACTCCTTATTAAATTCAACAGAATGAAAGATTTAAGAAATCTGAACTCCCAAATGTTCTAAATGAAGCTCATATGCTGCAGCATCATTTCTTAGAGCATATGCTTCTCAGTTTGTAAACTGTTTAGAACAGGGGTCTCCAATCTTGGCAACTTTAAAACTTTTGGACTTCAACGCCCAGAGTTCCTTAGCCATCTTTGCTGGCTGAGAAACCCTGGGAGTTGAAATCCACAAGACTTAAAGTTGCCAAGGTTGGAGACCCCTGGTTTAGAAGACTTTCAAATTACAGCCTCTGGAGAGACAATTACTCTGGAGAGATTACAATTATACTTGGAGCGATTGCTATCTAAATTTGTGGTGGCGCAGCGGTTAGAATGCAGTATTGCAGGCTACTTCTGCCGACTGCCAGCTGCCTGCAATTTTGCAGTTTGAATCTCACCAGCTCAAGATTGATTCAGCCTGCCATCCTTCCAAGGTTGGTAAAATGAGGACCCAGACTGTTGGGGGCACTATGCTGACTCTGTAAACCGCTTAGAGAGGGCTGTAAAGCACTGTGAAGCAGTATATAAGTCTAAGTGCTATTGGCTAAATCATGGTTATCTATTTGAAATAATCATATCAAAAATATTCCTCCACTTTTCAATCAAGGCAATAAAAGTGACTTTAGGAGACTTCAGCCTTTTTGACTTTTTCCATTCAATCCCATTTACAAGGCTGTTAATTGTAATGAATCAAAATCAATGGAGAAAATGTGCATTGCTATTATATTAAGAGAGTGCATATGGCATTGAATGAGCTGTCTGTCTTAAAGACTCCCAGATTCTTCAAAAGACCTTGTTCACCATAGATAGTTTCCTGAAAAGTTGTTTTGCCCTCTAAGAAGGCATACTTACTTGTATCATAATGATTGGTACTTGGCTTTTACAGTATTTACATGTTGTTTCCCGATAGTTACAGTTTTTTTCTATATGATCTGGTAAATCTTTTCTCAGTATTTTTTCTTTACAATCAGTACGAGGACATGGAAGTTCTTCAAAGAGACAGTCATTTCTTAGATGTGTCTGAAACCAACAAACACCAGGTCACCAATATACAAAAGGTAATACATTTAGTTTATTTATCAATTTAAAGATAATATATCTTGTTAACTTTATTTAGTGATTGCAAGAAATTCAAAATATTCTTCCCCCTTGTTTTCCCTTGGGCATAAAATATAAGTTAATATTATATTAAGAGCTGAGAAAAAAAACACAAATGCCTGGTTGCCAAAAAATTTGAGATTGCCACCCAGAAGTTTGAAACATCTGAATCTTCTTGCAGTAGCAGTGCTAAAATATGATAAAGATAGTCCCTGACTTACAACAGTTCATTTAGTGATCCAAGTTAGAACAGCACTGAAAAAAGTGACTTATGACCGTTTTTCACACTTACAACCATTGCAGCATTCCCACAGTCATATGATAAGAATTCAGACGCTTGACAGCTGACTCATATTTATGATAGTTGCAATGTGCCATTGTCATATATTCATCTTTTGCAACCACCTGACAAGCAGTTGGAGGAGTCAATGGGGAAGACAAATTCACTTAATCTGTCGCTAGTTTGACACCTCTGGTCTAGAGACTTAACTTATTTCATACATTACAATTTTGATGTGGGGTTTTTGTTAAAACAAAACTTAGGTAACTTAGATTCAATTAACATCACAAATCATATAATTACCATTCAATGATCAAAGAAGAGGGAGAGACAAAAACATTTTGGAAGGTTTTCAGCTACTTACCAGCAACTGTCCCAAGGTCAATTGATCTCGACAACCTTTGTTTTCATTTCTGCAGAATATCTGAAGGGCTAGAAGCTCCCTTCGGCAGCAATTATCTTTAAATATCTAGAATTAACAGATATTTAATAGAGTTATAATTTTAGTGATGATCTAAAAGTTTATCACTTTGGCACTAACCCGCTTGATGCAAATAACTACATTCTGATAAATAAACTTCTCTTAGAGAATTAAAATATATAAACATAAATTCACATGAAATCTGACAAACTATTTTAGAACATATTTAAGAGTAAGAAATTTTGACGACAATTACTATACTGCTACAAACTGACAATACAAGAACTTCTTCACTTTTCTTTGTACAGCAAGATGTATTGTGTAAAGTCTGAATTAGTTTGAAAAAAGATTCGTACAGATCACATTGCACAATAGGGTACACGGTATTTGCCCTGATCATTTTTTTATTAGCAGTATCTAGAAAATTATACATAAGAATAGTTCTTCATTTTGTAATGGGCAGTTCCTAAATAAGATAAATAAATAAGTTAAATAAAAAATGTTGAGCTATAATTTTTGACTCAGTCCAAAAGATGAGAAAATGAACAAATATCTCATTTTAGCCATAGAAAATTGCAATTACATTTTTTCCACATTAAAGATTGGTTGGTACAGATTTGTCTTTAAACAAAACGAATTTGCAGTCCAAGGAAATTTTCAGTAACCTTTAGGACTTTCTGTGTACTTCCAACTTTTATTAATATCAACTATAGTAGAGAACCATAATTCAATAGAAATTGGAAATACTACCTGTCCTCTCCTACCTGCTTATGATCCATCAAGGAATCGGGTGATAAAAATAACACATCTTTCAAGTCTAGTCTTTTTGTGTTCACACAAGGATTAACTGCCAGATCATACACCAGCAGTCCCCAACCTTTAAGGCTTGGTGGCCTGACAGGGGGTGGAGAGAAGGGAACTGGCCTACCACTTTTGCAAGTTGAGCTGCATGCATGTGCACCAGCCCACTGATCATGCAAGTAGAGCTATGTATACGCATGTGTGCCGGCCAACCAATCATGAGGCCCGGTTCCTAACAGGCCACTGCCCAGTAGTGGGCCATGGCCCGGGGGTTGGGGACCCCTACCATGCATTATTTATGTAGCTGTAGACTGATTTTGAATTGGTCCAATAGTTCTCTAGGTTCATAGTTGTCACTTGTACAGCTGAAGCAAAGTGTATTTCCCAGGACTGTCTAACCTCTTTTTATTGGAACACATATGGACACAAAATTTACAAGGTGAGTTTAGACTATCTATAGAAAAGCAGACCTTATGTCAATGCTTACTGGTTTTAAAGTAGATTTTATGAGGCAATAAAAACATCTATAAAGAGTAATAAGGATCTGTCACAAGTGACTAAGGAGCAGAGAAATGAATAAGATAACAAGACTGTGCACTAAGCAATGTTCTATATGATAAATGCTACACAACCAGCTCAATTTGAAGTCCAGATAAAAAAAGTATATAAAGGAAGAGCTCTAGCAGCTAAAATCAGAATTAATATCATAGAAGAACAGTTCAGGCACTAAAGTAGTACTACAACCTCTAAAGCACCTTATTATTTTGTTATACAGTAGCAGAACATTTGGACTTGTTTTTTTCAGTAAAGAAACATGAGCTAAATGGTATTAACTTTCAATTGCCAGAATCTGATTTTAACTCTTCTTTAAAATGAAAAATACACATTTTTACTAGTGCAAAATACAATTGGTCATGTCTGGTCAATGGAACTCCCAATCACCTTCTGAATTTCAGCTGGAGGATATCACAGGAAATATATAATACCTTAATTTGCGTCTGTGAGTTTTCTGATAGAATTTGTTTGGCCAATATTGCAAAGAGCAAACTGAATTGCAGCCACCCCAATCTATTCTCTAAATATGTTAAGAGTACAAATGCCAGGATTCCCAACACTTCAGGTTCTGTGGAGTATATACGCAGTACAACTAAAGGCACCAAATGGGCAAGGATACTGGACTGTATGCTTCCTCATTTTTAACTTTTCAGTATTTTCCCAGTCATGTGTGCATGCCATACATATATTCTCATAATGCAAAGCAGCTTCCTTGTGGAAGAGCAAACATATATCTATTTTTGGAGGCCCTAGTGTTAAATGTTTTCTCTCTGCTACCTCTGGAGATTGGACATTTATCTTTGGCTATCTGCATGCATGTGTATTTATAAAGAACAGTTTCTCTTAATGGGCATTGTCAGAGGAAATGTTTGTATATGTAGTTGTAGACAACTGAGCACCATTCAATGTTATAAAATATCTTTAAAAAAGGGACTCATGACCTGGATTTGAAGTTCCAATTTCTGCTCCCCCAGTCATGTGACCGCATTTTTGGCACCCAGCAACCAGCCTGCCTTTATGGCCATTTGCTGCATTTCATGGTCACATAACAATGATTTACTCAGCTTTTCCCCTCCTGGACACTGGTACCTACTTCCAGCTTCTGGCAACAACAACAACAAAAAAAAGCACGCCATTGCGAACAATGGGTTTGCTTAATGCCTACCACAGAAAAGCTTGTATGCAGTCACAAGAAGACCCACGTTATGTCCATCATGACTTAACAACCAAAATTGTGGTTTCAATTATGATAAGTCGAAGACCACCTGTATTTGTTCAAAAAGAAGTCTGTAGCCAACCTTGTTATTATTTATTTGTGTACACCATTATAAAAATAAAATAGCAAGTACTACTTCCAGCCCACTGAATGGGTGAAGCTTTAGGGAAAGCCAGAAAAAATCAAAAAGATCTGTTCATTCAAGAACTGCATTCAAAAAAGCTCTGCAGTTAAGAAATGCAGAGATTCATTTACATAGCACAAAACCCTTTTCTAATTCAAGATATATTGTTAAATGGATTTTCAAAATATAACCAAACCAAAGTATTGTTACACTAATAATGGTAACAGCAGCAACCCAAAATTACAAAATTATGGGGGAAAATTATACCTTATCCTTCACTATTGTTTCTTGACATGCTGTACATTTTGGACTTGTGGAACTAGAAGAGAAAAAAAACACCCTTGATTTTAGATTATAATTTTTTATAGAGATATAATTACTGATAGAGAGAGAGGGAGGGAGAGAGAAACACACACAAATCAGAAAATGGAGGAAATGATGTAAATATGAGTGCATTAATATTAATGACATTCAGATGTATGTTGACAGAGAGACCAAGGAGACAGACACAAAGCCAAGAAAGACTAGATTGGAGCAATATTACTGTTAATGTAAATTTTGATTTATGCAATTCATGATACATTTTTATAAATACAACTGCTTCATTGTTCTTGTGTGCCAACACATAAATCAGTTCTGTTTGACACTTATGGAAGCCCATCTTCTGCCAGGGTATCTGTTCCACCAATTTTCTACATTCTTTATTTAAAAGTAAATAAATAGGAAGCAAAACACCAATCTCAAATACAATCTGTATTTGCAGCAATATCTTTGAGACCCAGAGAAGTCTATTTTATTCTTGGAGAATAAAAATGTAGAGCAGTGTTTTAGCTGAAAAACATGCCACTGGTCTGGAAAGAAAGAGAATTAAGATGAGGTGATAGATATCAGCAGAAGAGATTAGAAGAAGTAATCTAGTTTGCCTTCTGCTACATAGATTTTTTTATGATTGTCATGTCCATTTTTAAAATTCTTGCATAGTGTGTGGACAACCAAGGTTTTGCCATGGCATTTGTTTAAAATAGAACAATAATTGTTACAATACTACACTGAATTGTTTGTCCAGCATTTGAAATATAGCTACCATCTTTACAGTTCTTGACCATTTTTAGTCCATTTGAAACCTTATTTTTTAAAAAGCAACAGTTCTGCACTGGCTGTATTTTTTTTCTTTATTGTTTGTTCCTCCGGTAGAAGCACAATGCTACAAACTACATTCTGCAGCAGACCAAACAGCAGAAAGGTCTCATCGTTTTCTAGTCCGTGCTGAATCTACTCGAGCGGCTTGTTTGTTCTCTTGAACTGCTATGTCGTAGAGATTACTGAGCAGTAATCGTCACTGAGAAATCTTCGGTAGCTCTTGTATTTGTATCCTCAAATGACCCAAAGAAGTACTAAAGCTTCACAGCTTCATCACTGAATGCTAACATGTATGCCAGACATGGGAGAAAAAACTATTCTGAAAATCATCATTATGACACATCTTTCATTTATTTTAATAGTTGCAAAAGGAAAAAAAATACAAAATAGTATTTTGAAAACCATTGTTCAGGAAGGTCACTGCATGTAAAGCAACAATGCAGAGAATGCTAGATACTAAAATGCCTTTTGTTCTTTTCAGATTTTATATATTTAAATTTACCTTCATTTATTATTTCCCGTCAGAAAATATTTTGGTAATATACCAACGCTAAACATTTAATATCAGAAAACTATCAGCTAGAAAGTTGTTAATACACAATCACTTTTATCGGGAAAATCAGGAAGATACATTTCTGATATCTGCATATTTAAGGAGGACAAAGTATCTAAAATCTGTGCAGTGAACCTAATGGCAGAAATTTGTAATTAGGAACTACCAAGAACAATAATTCAACCAGAGCTACTGTAAAAGCCTTCAATTTCTTTTTTCTTACACATCTGTAATAGTCACACTGCTGTTTTCTGTACATTCAGCAATTGTAGATATTTCAGTTTTGCAGTCTTACTGCATTATTTCAAATTCCCATAAATTTTGTGTCAACAATCACACACATGCAATTTAAAATTAAATTATTTCTTGGATACTTCACTGCTATCCTACTTTTGGGGTGGGGGTAGGAGTGGGGGGAAGAGCTCAAATGTTCTTTTGCAGGTAACACTTTTTGAATATTCTATTATAGATACAAATAATCAGAATGGTCAATGCAATCCTAGTCATCTCCTAATTCATGGAAGAGCAGCAGCTTCTATTTATAATAACACATATGCTTTTTCTAAGGCGCTCTGGAAGCAACAAGAATTAGAAATGTTTTGAAGTGTAGCATAACATTAGAACAATGTTTCTCATCCTTGGCAAATATAAAATATATGGACTTCTACTTCCAGAATTCTCCAGCTAGTTATGGAAAATTCTGAGAATTAAATCCATGCATCTTAAAAGTTGCCATGATTGAGAATCTCTGCATTAAAGGGAAAGATCTACTCATCTTTTTTTGGGATAACAATGGTGACCTTATTAATTAATTAATTATATTAAATTCATATGAGTAACGGATTGCTCAATACAAACTTAACCTATGTTTACTCCGAATTGTGTCTAAGACTTTCTGCTAATGCATACAGTATTATTATTTAATATGTCAGTTGGAAGAAAGAATTGAGATACAGGTTTAAAATCCTAAGTTTCTTTTTTTTTTTTTTAGTCCAGTTCATATATAAAAAGAATGACTAACCTGAACAGAGAACTCATGCAGGTCTCACAATAGCGATGCCCACATTCTGTCTGTCTTGGATTGCACAAAATGAGATGACATTTTTCACATTTGTATTTGTCTTCCACTGCATTCACAAATTTTTCCTTGTAACCACCTTGTTCTGGTACATAAATGGATGGGATAGGGTGGCGATCAGGATTTGCCTTCTGCTGTATTGTTTCCACTAAGACTGGAGGGTCTGCTTTCTTGCTTGTATCCATGTTGGAATTAATAAATACTATAAAGAGAACATATGTATTCTCAATAATTAAACATATTAAGAGTAAAATAAAGCATAATCTTTTATGCATGCAATTCATATGAAAATGAATCCACAGATCATGCTTGCATTTGCTTGAAATCATACTACTCCCTCCCATGGGTGAATCCATGGATAAGGCGTAATCCTCAATGATTCATCATCAAGTAACCACCTATCACCTTAAACTTAATATTTTTCAATTGAGTTCATTCATACCAACCTGTTGAAATATAATTTCTAGTAGACATAGTGAATACCAATATTTTTTCAGCTTGTTCATCCTTACAGCTCCTAAGTATTAGGGTCATTAATAGTCACAGAGAGGTGCAATGCTCTCACTAATCTTGCATACTGTATCTGCACTGAGAATAAATCAATGAAGTTAAGGAACTCGAACATTTTAGCTCTCAGTGAACTATGTGTGACCTGGTTACCTCTTGTTTATATTTGTGAAAAGGCTTAATCCTTTCCTTTTGTCCTATTTCTGCACTTCATCAACTCAAAATACCTTATTCTTGGATCCAGACTAGCCAGCTCCTCAAAGGCAACATAACGGTTTTTCTTATAACTGGCAGCTAAAGAGCATGTATTACATCTGCTGTCATCTCATCCTTCTAAACAGCATTAGGTAAACTTTCCCAATTGTACTTTAAATCGTATTTCAGGGTGAGAGGATAGACACAACAAATATATCCCTTATATCCTTATGAGTTCAAGTTTCTTGATTTTTATTGTCTTTCTTGACATTCACATGAATTATTCCTGCCACTAAGTTTAGAATGATTTATCTACTCTCTCTCTTTTTAACTAGTTCCAACATTCTGAATAAAGTTGCACTTGCAAACATATTCCACAAAATCAGAGTTTACATCAGTGGTATTTAATCCTTCCAGTAGACTTCTGTCATCTTAATAAAAGCAAAAGGAGAAACTAATGTATCCATAGCTTTCCTTCAGACATGTCATGTCTTATTTTGTACTACAACCATAAGTACATTCAAAACAATATTTCTACATCGAACATGTACACAATAGTTCTGTAAAACCAGTTGTACTGATGCTTTCTGTTAAATCGTTTTCTGATTCTTGGCAAATCTATGGACCAACTCTCTCCACATTTTCAAATCTTGTATGGTTTCTTTCAATTGTTTTAGGCTTTTGATGATGTCTAGCCATGTTTTTGGCAGCTTCTTTTCTTTTATCACTGACCATTCTGAGCATAACTGCCTTTTCCAGTGAATTGTGTCATGGCAAAAATAAGTAAGATGGATTTTTGCGATTTTGCCTTCCAGTGAGATGTCTGATTTTATACACTCCTCTTCTTGCTTGTTTGTCACCTTTCTGTCCAAGGAATGTACAGGAACTTCCCAAACATTATAGCTTGACAGAGTCGAATTTCCCCGTCTAGTTTTTCCATGGTCCAACTTTCGCAACAATAAGTATTATGGAGCACACAACAGTGCATTCTAATCTGCATTTATTTGCCAGCCTGATGTCCTTGCTTTTCCATACTCAATTTATATTCATCAATGTTGGGTGACACAATGCAATTATATACTTTATTTCATTCCCTACTATGATCAATCAGTGATCCTAGGAAAGTGAATTCTTGCATACATTCAATCTTTTCACTGTCAATTGTTATTTACACATTTCTAGTTTTTATAGTGGTCGTGAGTTTAGTCTTTTTTATGTTCAGGAAGAGCATAAGAGCATCAGCAAATGTCTTGCTTTCTTCTTTAATCTTTTTGATCAAATATTCCTGGCCTTCTTTGGTTTCTGAAGATATTATTATATTTAGCATATTAAAGATTGTTGATGTTCCTTCCTCCAATATTTACTCCGATTTTTGATTCTTCAAGTTCCAGCTTTATCATGATCATTTTGACATACAAGTTGAATAAAAAAGGTGAAAAAATGTAACCTTGAAGCACTCCTTCTTCTTTCTTGAATCAGTCAGTGTGTCCATATGATGTTTACACAATGACTTCCTGATTTGTGTTCAGCAACTGCACCAACTTGATCACATGTGATGGCACCCCAGGTCTTCTAGGGCTCTCAACAGCTTGTCCTGATCAACACAATCAAAGGCTTTCTTTTAGTCAATAAAGCAGATGTAGATGTTATTTTGATATTCTTGAGATTTTTCCATGCTCCAGCATAGATTTGCAATATGGATACTGAAACCAGTTTGAGCTTCAGGTAATTCCTTTTTGATACTCAGATACTCTATAGTGCCAGATATGGTTGTATGATCTTATTGTGAATTTGGCTAGTATATCTGATAAGGGCAATTGTGTGGTAATTAGAGTAATCCTTAGAATCACTGGTTTTGGGCAATGGATGAATACTGATCATTTCCAATCTGTGGCCATGTGTTCATTTCCAAAATTTCTGGCACAAAACTATGATGGATGTGAATAGTGCAGGCCTCAGCAATTCTGAAGGGATGGTTCAATATCTTGGGCCTTCTTGTTTCACAACTGGATCATTGCCCACTTGACTTCTTCGTAAAGGATATCTGGTCCTATTTCTGCTTCCCTTTTTTCATCATCCTTGGGAGGTTGGGTCTTTTTGTTGCAGGCATAAAGCTCTTGTCATCAATTCTTGACACTTGTTGATGAGACCGTCCTTTCTCTTCCTTGTTTTTGAAGGTGCTTTTATGAGCAGTAAATAGTGCACCAGTTACTAAAACCAGTTGTACAATGGGACATATTGGCACAATTTCATACTCTAACAAGAAATATTTATAATGTATATGTATTTGAAATGAATTGAATTAAAAGTTATAATTGTTATCAAAAGTCTTGGATTTAACTTGTAATACATAATAAGAGGAGCAAAAAGTTAAAACATGGTTACAACATGGAAATAATTAGAGGAACAATGGTACAGTAATCACATCCTTAAAATTGCTCATATGACATTAATTGGTTTACTATTGATCAGTACATCAGAACTAAAATATATTCTTAAACTTTAATGTACTATCTTACATTCAGTTCTTCCAGTTTATTTTTTCCTGCATGTGAAACAAACATTCTAAGATTCACTGACTTTCTAATCATTCACTATGATCTGTGACCTGACATTTTAAAAGGTCTGTATGTTTAGTCATGGATTTAGTATTTGTTGACTATTCCAGTCCATGCAGATCTGGGCCATGTTACAAAAAACAGAAATGAAAAAAGAAAAAGAAAAAAAAGGAAAGCAAAAGTAAAATACAACAATTTAAAAAAACATAAGTATAATGATGAACTAGAATCAATCAGAATCAAAGGCACAGTGAAATAAAATACTTAAGAATTTGAGGAAGGAAGGGGCCCAGCATGTCTCCAGGATATGAGAGTGGGAGTGACCATGAAGAATGGGTGTAGGAAAATGCCTGTTGTTTCACCCCCAATTCCAGAACCTTATGAGACAGGCGGATTCTTAAATACAACTCCCTACATTTTGAGACTTGATAAGAAACCAATTCTGGAAAAGTAGTGCCTGATAAGTCCCAGTGCTCCAAAAATTATGAATATGAATATATGAAGTCTAGAAGAGAAATAAGATGAGTCACTGAGTTTTTCCATGTGAATAGTTGTGTGTAATTTTATGATTAATAGCTTCCTGCTATGTTGTTATCAATTAGGACCTGCAGGACTAATGAACTAATATTTTTGATTGACAGTGACAGAAAACTCTTATGGTGAAAAGAAGTCTTTTGAGTAACTCTATGCTCAGGAAGAGTCAACGTCAGCATTTTTCTCCTTTGCATAATTTATATTTTAGAAAGCACTGAACAGTGGAAAGAGCAGCTTAATCAACCCCTTTCATTTTTTTCCAAGCCCAATAGCAGTCTTTCAAACTTGCTTTACATTTTAAATAATGAGGTGGAAAAGATACAGAATTTTGTATCCAATCTTTGCTGAGTCCTAAGAGGTGTTGAGGTGGTTCAGTCATCACAGAATGTTCCTAAAAATTCATTTTCATAGATGAGATCAGCAGGAAAAGTAAGTATAAGCTTTAGAAAACTAACTCTATATACACCAAATTCAAAAGACTAGTGAGGAATAATTTACTATTTAAGGTGCATTAGCACAGGAAACCACAGGAATACAGAGAGAATGCACATTCATTAGCAGATGTGAAGTATTCCAGATTCTTTGGGACAGGGCATAATAAACATAAAAGCAGAATTGCAATATAGTCTCAAAAGGATCCTTTTATTAGCACATTTGGAAACTGGAATTGAAATACTAGATATTATGGAGGAAATGATAGAATATTGATATTTTTACTTCATTATTTGGGGTTTTTAAAAAGTGTTTATTTACAAAAGGCAGAGTCACTTTCAGAAACAAAACAATCTGGAAGAGTTGCCAACATTCCATGCCAAAGTCCAAAGGCTTTCCCTATCTAGATGCATTGGAGAAATTGAACTCCAATCAATCCAAAAGGCATAGGCACAACCATAGTTGCATCACCTCCTTGATCTTACATCATAACTGAGCAATATCTGAAATCTAAGAGAGCAAATGTTCCCATAGCTGCCCAACAAGATCTTAGTTACACCACATCCATGCATCTTTCCATCATATATGGATATGGTTTTATTTCATAAAGATCTGATGTTTACTAGCAGCAGCTAGAACCCTGGGTACCTAAAAACTCCAGTACCTATGTCAAGGGATGAACAGCTGGCTTTGAAGTAATATGTTCTTTTTCCTGCAACAATCTCTCTGTGGGAGGACACCAGGATAGCTGTACTTTGGTCCAATGTTTTAAAAGGTCTGCACCATTACCATTTTGAGGAGCCAGTCTTTTAAACAATGATACAGTTGGAGCAGCACAGGAAAGCTTGGCTCTGCAGTGCAGTACCCCAAAGGAGAGAGAGAGATAAAGGAGCTCAAGTGTTAAAAAGAACTTAAAAAAAAAAGGAAGTGGTGCCAGGGAAAGTCTGAGAGGGCAAGTCCCTTGGAAAGGGGATTTTCCAGTCACAAGGAACTGGAAAGCACTGGAGTACTAGGCTGAACTCTGGGAGGGGTTGAGGCCAGAAAAAGTTAGCTTTTCAGCCCCCAGCATTTTCACTTATTCCAAGCCAGGCAGAAGCTGTAGATGAGGTTGGAAGCAGCACAGAGCAACAATAACAACAGCACCAGGTGACAGAGAGAGTCAAACTGGAGCATATTAGACACACAAATTGCCAGAAAAAGTCAAACCAGAGAAGGCATGCCAAAGAGGATTAACTCAGAGTAACAGCATAAACCAGTGATCAGAGAGGTTCATACCAGTGTAGGCTAGAAGTATCACATGCCGGACAGTATCAATCAAAAGGAGCTAGTGCCAGACCATTAGTACCAGAAAGCCAGGGACAAGGTGATGAGAGCCAGCACTAGAGCCAAGTGGTCCTAGCATAATAGCAGTTTATGTCAGAGAAGGTCAGTGGAGATAGAAAGTAAGTTAAGGCTACAGCAGTACTAGAGGCAATCAAGATCTACAATGATGCCAGCCACACATGCACAAGAGAGATGGCAAATAGCCAGGAGAAAGGTCAGTAAAGGTCTAAAATTGACAGACCTTTAGAAAAAATGAAAATTTAATAAAAGAGATTATAATAAAAATACAGTAATGAGTAGCTCGCAGTGTGAGTAGGGGCTGACTAAAGATATCTTGGCAAAAGAGCTGTAAAGAAAGAAAGACCAGCAAGTAGACCAGTCCTCTACATCTCTCTGGGGAAGAAGACTGCCAATGAGTGCTACGAATGGCAGCTCCTCCAGTGGTTTCATGCAGGTTCAAGCCCCAGAAATGAAGGAAGATAACAACTTTGCTCTCAATAGCAGTAGAGCCTTTAGTAAGGACACTAAGCCAGCTGAATTCATTTTCTAATCACATTTTAAAATATTCAATTCCATCACTTTAGGAATATTAGAGACCTTTAAAACAGTGAGCTTAATTTGACATCCGGTGAGTTTTACATTCTACAGAAATTTTAAAGAATTGGCTAAAAGTTTTTTATAAAAGGAGCTTAATTTTTTAAAAATTAAATGGATTGAAAGATTAGAGAGATATGGGGCATTGTTTATTATTTAATTATAAATATATTTATTTGAAACAGATATATTTATAATAAATAATAATTATTTAAATAATTAACTATTTCCTTTCAGTCATTTTCCATGAGATTATATCATAATTAAATAATATATCCTCATGAGAAATGACTGAAAGGAACCATGCTAGGAACCGAGATTTGATGAAGATTGCAAGTGGACACTAGAGGGAACTAAAGGACAAGGCAGAAAAAAGAGTTAAAATGCCTAAGCTAATTACCTTTTCCTTATCTGAAAAAAGTATTTTGAAACACGGATTGAAATATTAATATCTCAGAAAGAATACTTATTTCAATGGATAGACTTTTTAAAGATGATGAAAAAACTTTTACTTGACATAGACATTTTAGAGTTTGAAGGCATGGAAGACAACAAAATTGATATTACCAAAATGGAAATACAAAACACAAATCAAGAAAAGTATTTGGACATGGAACAGCTGCAACAAGAAATCCTAGGTGACTCCTCTTTATGAGATTTACAAAGGTTGGTGAAAGCTTTGAAGACTCTTTTCTGTTAGACTGCAGCATAGGAGATTTTTTTTCAAGCCTACCAAGAATCTAGTCAACTAAAGTTCAATACTAAATTGGCATCAGATAAATGTCAACTGAATTTAGGAGTCATTGGACTTAGATCATTGTTGGCCACATAAGAATTCTAAACTGACGACATGCTTAACTCCGTTCTGCCTATTCTTCTACGCATACAGTGATAAATGATCAACTCTTGTCATGCCATAGGAATGATTTAAAGATCAAGATTGTGCAGAGCAAAAAGAAAGATGATAAAGTTGGACTATTTGACCATGGAGAAATTACTGATTTGATATTTCTGTTAATTCCTAATGGACTTTTTGCTGAGCTAATTTAAACAAGATAATTTCTAGACTGCGGAGAAATAAAGGTTAAGCTATGGGGAGTTTTTTTTAAAAAAAAATTGTAACTTGGGTGTATATTGGTACAGTAAATTAAGTTATGCTCGATGTGAAGAAGGTTCAATTCAATTCAATTATTTAATAATAATTAAATTATTACAAAAAATATAATAGGAAGTATATAAAACAAGGTGTAAAATTTTGGAGAAAAATAATAAAAGTTGGATAAGTGAAAATAAAATGATTGAGAAATATAATTACAATATAATTAGATAGAAAAATATACTTTTAGAAATAATATGGAAATAAAAGAATCTTAAAAATAAGAAGCCTAAATATAATAGGTAAGTCTGAAGAATAAGTTTTTAAAAAGCCCACAATTCTATTTGTAAAGCATACCTTTATTTTTAACAGAATAACAGAATATTAATTTCTCTACTGCACTAGGAGGAAAACCACCTTTTCTCTATGGACTACCTTATCACTCCAAAAACCTTATAACAATTCCGAGCATCTCCTGCTATATCTACATCTGTCCAATTGAACCCCAATCAAATCACCCCTAAACATCAAAATATACACTTCCCTTTCTTATCTTACCTGCACTGGCCATCTATCTATCTCATCAACAGCATTACAGGACATTTCTATGGGTTTAGATTGGCATGTAATACATCAACCCTAACTCAGTTGACCTTCTGCCTAACTTGTAATTTATCCCATTAGCCTTTACCCTTCAATAAGTCCTAGGAACTCCCCCATTATCTGTTCACTTTCAGTATCTACCAGACAGCAGTGCCTCCCTGCCACAATTTTCTCACTGTGGAGTATAAGACTTCCTCAGTACTTTCCAATTTGTGCATTGGACATGTGATATTGCCTTACTTCCTATGTGAAACCTCACACTAGCTATAAAACACCTGATAAGGCTGCTATTTATCTCTCTTTCCCTTTCACTGGTTTCTGCAAATTAATCTCCTTATCAGAGTCCAAGTCTCTGACTCTGCTGCTATCTGTCTCACTGGCCTATCCAATTTTGGAGCTGGGGTCCAATCTCCCAATTTGGTCTTCTAAAGCAGGGGTTAATGAAGGCAAGTGAACTTTTAAGCTGGACATACTGCCAGCACAGTTCACCTCTGCCATACCTCCATTACTACCTGAGGAAGATGGCTTTTCCACTGCAACTCTTTGTAGAGGCCGAACCAAATTCATCATCAGTTAATCTTGTTTTTTTAATCTGATCTATCATTCCTTGGCCCTATCTTTCACTGACTACCCAAGGTGACACAGCTTACCTCCATGGAGGACTAGAATACAGATCTCCCTCCTTAGAGTCCAAGTCTTAACCATACAATGTGCTGGCCCTCATAACATCACTTCTGTTCTTAAAAGTTAATAGTATTTCTTTACCAGAATAAAATAGCTTACCTGTATGAAAGATGAAAAGGATAAGAACATCTAAATTTGATTAGAGGAAAATGTCAAAGAAAAATGAACACTCAGGCTACTCCAAGTTGATGTCATCAAATGTGGATTCTTTTAACCTAAAGATACAGATAAACATCTTCAAGACCACATCCAAAATATAGATGTATACAGAATCATACAAAATTTAAAAGTATCCGGTCAATACATAATCAGACTTTCCTCGTGTCATTCTTGCCACAAATTTTAAGTGTGTCTCTTTTTACTCCTCTTAAGATTTCTTTTCCATATTGTTTACCCAGCAGAGATCTTTTAAAACTTATTTTCCCATCTTATATTATTTTCATTTTTATTTGGCTTTCAGTATTTGTAATGTTACATGTACATTTCAATTTTTACTCTTCCAAACTAGTGGTATTTTTTCCCCGAGTAAGCACAGAAAACAAACAAACCAACCCAGAAATCTTTATAAGATGAATATACTACCATGCAAATTTTTAATTATAATTATTTGAATTGATTTGAATGCAAGCATAGGAAAAAATAGAGAAATAGGTAGGATCAAATATATGCTTTTAAACAATGGCATTTGATTATATGTAATTAATTACTATTGCTTTAACCACAGATATATTTTACCATAAGACTCTTTAATGAGTTTTTAATCTCAGACTTAAATCTGCCTACAGTCACAGGTTAGCAAATATATCTAGTCAAACATAAACATTTCTACCATCATCCCCTTTAATTTGAAAAAATAAGCGCAAAATAAGAAGGCTTGCAAAATAAACAGCTGCACCCTAATCCTGGTAACTTTACTGGTTATTTACAATAAGAAATTGATTTTTGTAGCTCAAAGATACATTTTTCTAGCAGACAGTTACCCTGTGGTAAGATGAGTGGCCAATAAATTTTATAAATAAATAAATACTTTCTGTTTTTCCACAATGAAATAGAATTGTTGTTAGTTACATAATTATTCTCTAATTTTGGGCAATCATAAAAAGTGAGCAAATCTTAAATGTAAAGTGAAGTTACATTTCAGAAAAAAGAAAGAGTAAGTTTGATTAAACAAGAAAATACTATGTCTGAAGTCAGCATATCTTAGTATTAGAGAAATGATTTATCATATTCAGGAACTGGATAAGCAATCTATTGATTACAGAAATAATTTCCATGAAAGAGCTCATCCAACTGATTTTATGAAATCTGCAACTGCAGCATCTGAAAACAAAGTCCTTAGCTACCCTGTTTCCCCCAAAATAAGACATCCCCTGATAATAAGCCCAATTGGGCTTTTGAGCGCATGGCAATAAGGCCAAGCGCTAATTTCAGGGTTCAAGCAAATATAAGACAGGGACTTATTTTTGGGGAAACATGGTATAAACAGTGAAAAATATGGAAGTGCTCTTAGAAAATAAAGCTATAGGACAACAATCTCAAATATAGTTTTTGCTACATCATGATTTCATAAAACATCCATTTTGTTGTTTCTTATTGCTTAAGAAACTTGTCTTAAAAGCTGCACTTCATATTTCTCCACTAGGAGATGCTGTGTTGGTAGCAGCTCACCTCTATGCTCAACTATTTATTTTAATTCTCTATTTCCATACCTATATTATGCAATAAAGAGCTTTTGCAACTTTCTTTTAAGACAAAGTCTGTTTCAGTGCCTAGGGTTGCATTGTAAGCACAAGGACACAAGGAGTTCTGGTAGATGGTGACTCACTACCATGAGAAAATGAAATAAATATGTGCAGAACAGAATCGATCATCTCAATGTAGTTTGCCATATGCAAGAATCAGGAGTGCAATGTAATTTCCAAGATTTATTGTATCTATTAGTTAATATCCCCTCTTGCTCAAGCACAGGGGGACAATTACTTTTTGCAAAATCATCTATTTAAAAATCTAGGAAGGAAGTTCAAGAATCTGGAAACTGAGGCTCATGAGGTTTTCTGCCTACTTATTATTTTTGTTTTTAAATCCAAGGTACATTTTTTATTGTACCTTTTTTAAGAATCAGGAAAGTCCATGACCACTTTTCCCTAAAATGTCTGGTACTTTTCTACCAAGTCTTCCTTATTTTTTATTCATTTATTCCATTGTGTAACCATCTATTTCACAAATGTGACTCTGGGAAGCTCACAGTTAAAATGACAGAAGCAGTAACAATAAAAATTGTCATTGATAAGTGATGCAGTCGTAAAGTGTGACATCACATGACTGTGTCATTTAGCAAAGACAATTCTGGCACTCCAGTTTTGCCAAGCGAACCACCAGCAATCATGTGACATTGGGGACGGTCAGATGGCCAGAACTCTGAGGACCAGTATTAAGAACTACTTGTTCCATGTCACTGCAAAGTCAGGGAGTGGCCATTAACTGTGGATTACTTATATTTTTATTTGTTCCTGTATTTATTTTAATCCAGACACTCTACAGTATGTCCAGGTTCATTTTCTTAAACTTGTGAGCAGATATAAATAATGTATACATCTATAAGGATATGAAAATATAAACACACTAAGACTGCCTTATACTGCTTATAATTTTTTGAGTTTATACATTTATGATAATCATTATTAAATGGAGGATTTATATTTTCTTACTTTAAAAAATCAAATTCACCTTGTTTATTCCCCATATTCTAAGCATTCATATATAACAAAGGCCATGAACTTTATGAGCCATGTTCTGATTATTAATCAGAAAGCTAGAAACCTTAATTATAAATAACAATCATAAATAGCCTCCTATGGCAAGAGAAGCTAATCAGAAAAAGAACTTGTGAAAGGATAAGAACTTGTTTTTAAAAAAAGAGGTATCAGACTTCTTGGGGCAGTTAGATAAGAAACTGCAGAAACAAGACTTCCAAGAATGGAAAAGTTCTGATAAATAGCGAAGTTAATTAAATTATTACAAAAGAATTCCACTGACTGCTATGTACAGTACATCTGATATTTGCTGGTGATTTTATGAGAATGTGTTCTCATGCTACTTCCTTTTCAAAACATCCCTTCCCTTATTCCTGCAGAAGCCTGGTGCTTCCATCCCCCCCACACCTCTCAGATAGTCAATCCAAAGGGTCTCTGTTTCTACAGTGAATCTCTTTACCTTTCTATGCATAAGTGTTGATTTTGTACATGGTGAGTTTCAGTATTCTTTAACTATCAGATGTTCCTCCATCCAAACTCCTGGAGAAGAGGCCATGTTCCTTCACCATAGAGCCAAGTTTACGGCATCTAGGCCACATGAGGGCCAAATGCCCTTACAATGCCTTTGTGCAGGATTTCACAGCTGATTCAGAGCAGGAAAGGTTACCAATACTACAATACCCAAAGTCCCACAATACATAACAAAGGTCATTCATGTGTTGGCACTCCTTTTCCACCACCAAGATTCTGCTGGCGCTTTGCTGCATGTATTAGATGGAGGGAAATGGAGGGGAAAATCAGAGACTATATTTCCCATCCAGTGTGTCCAGTTCTTGAAGCACTGAAGGAATGTTTCTAAAGATTCTGCAGTGTCCTGTTCAATTAAATCATTCTATGGTTTATTAGATAGGCTCCCTTAAATTGGTCAATCTATGTCATCTCATTCCATTTCACATCCTGGACTAGAAGTTGTGTGTCACTTATTTGTTTGATGTAGATAGGTAGGTAGGTAGGTAGGTCGGTAGGTAGACACTTCCTCAATCCAGTTGAACTCCACAATTATACTTTGGGCTTACCTTGTCACTGTTGTTCAATCTTATGCTAAGTTATTCCTTGTCTAGCCTGTTCATCAAAAGCAGCTCTCAGTCAGGCCATAAATTTTAGTATAATTATCTATAAAAAATGGTTGATCTCCAAAAGATGGGATTGCCCATTTTGAGGCTTCCCTGGTCAACAAGTCAATTATACTGGCCCAATAGGTTAAGAGTAAAGTAGTATTTATCAATCTTTAGATGGTATAAGGTTCATCTTTATTTTTATATTTATTATGAATCATTATGTCAGTGTGAGCTCTTAAAAAGCACACAGATTTTCTCTATGATTACTTGATAAATTAGAGAAAAGGGCTAAAAATACCAGAATAAAATTGATCAAAAATAAATGCAAAGTTCTTCACTTAAAAAAAAACAGAAAGTAAAATCATAGAAAGTATTCAGATGTAAGAGGAATATCTATCTTGGGAACAGTATTTGTGAAATTAATTGTGTGAGGTCCTTGGTGCTCTCTCAGCTTGGTTGTTTTTTTGCAGATGTTTCATTACCAAACTAGGTACCTCAGGGCTAGAAAAAAGTGGGGTTTCCTATCTATTTATATATTAATGACTTGCCCTATCAGTGTTGATAGTAGTTTCTTATTTAGGCTGTTGTTTATTTTTAGCTTGTAAGTCTGAGTTAGTAGTTCCTTAATTGGGGTATTGTTCATTTCTTGATCGTTGGTCTTGTATTAATCTTGGTGTTAATCTCTGCTTCTCTGATTAATGATAGTTGGTAAGGTATTTTGGTCTTTTTGTTTCCTTTTTGACTTAGTGTCTCTTTTGAATAGTATGTAATTGTTGTTTATCTCCTGTGCCTGTTGACTGCTGATTTATATGAGTGCCAGGCTTCCAGGAATTCTCTAGCGTTTTTGAATTTGGTTTGGTCTAGGATGCTCATAGTTCCCAGTTGAAACTATAATTAAATCTGTCCATGTGTTGTGACAAATGTTTTCATCTTCTAACTGCTAATTGGTATTCATGGATGCATTCTACTAGTCTTCTGCCTGTTTGTCCTACATAGTGGATATTACAATCCTTTACACTGTATGTTGTAGATGATTCCAGTTTCTTCTCCTGGGGCTGCTACATCCTTGGTTTACTTAGGATGTTTTGGAGAGTTTTAGTTGGTTTGTGTGCTACAATGATACCATCTTGTTGTAACTGTTGGTGGTTTCTGAGATGTTTGAATGTATGGCAGTGTTATCCTTTTCTCATCTTGTGTTGGTTGTACTGTAGTAGGTTGAGTCATCAAGCACTTTTTGATAAAATTGTATGGGTATCCATTTTGCTGGAAGATGTTGTATAAATCATCTGATTCCTTGTTGTGATGTCCAGGGATCACTGCAATTTGTTTGCACTCATCTGTGTTCTTACACACATTCTCTTGTGAGTAGGGCAGCATGTTGTTTTCTTCTTCCCTTATGAATTGTATTCCTTTGAAGATGTTTTGATAATTTAATTATGTGCAATCAAATCAGTGTGATCTCTTAGCAGAGATGGATCTTCTCCAGGAACTTCTGTCCCCAGTCTCATAAGTCTCCCAACAGTACACATATCACCACTATATTGAGTCCATCCATCCTGTTGCTAGCTGTCCTTTTCTTTTCCTGCCTATTATCCTTCCTATCTTTACAGATTTTTCAAAGAAACTGGATTTTCATGTGTCCTAAATATGATCATTTGAGTCTGTTGATTTGTAGTTCAAGTGACAACTCTAGATTGATTTTTTCTGTATTCCATTTGTTTTTCTTTTTTACTTGACTATTTATATTCTCAAAAAGCCTTCTCCAACAGCAACATTGAAAACTGTCAACACTGTTTCTATCCAATTCTTTAAAGTCCAACTATCATCAAAGGGAAAATTACTGCCAGAACAATATTGATGCATATGGGTATACACATTCCACAGTCATATTTTCTAAGGCCTTCAATACTATTCTACCAAGTCCTAATTTGAGGCATATTTATTGATTCTTGGATCCTTTACTGTTAATAGTCAACCCTAAAAAAAGCAGAAGCTATCTACCTCTTCAGTATCTTCACTGATAGTCCTAAAAGCTGGTTGTTAAACTTGTTATTATTTTGGTCTTAATCTTAGACTCACTGTTCTCCTTGATTTTTCTTACTACAGTTTGTAGATCACTTGCATCAGAGAAATGTCATCAGAATATCACAGGTTATTGATACATCTTTCTCCAATTTAAAAACATGTGCATCCTCCAATCCAGACCTTCCTCAATATGTATTCAGCATGTAGGTTGAATGCAAAAGGACAGACTATATAGTTTTGTCTCACTTCTTTGCCATTCTGGTTCAGCCTGTTTCATCATGTTCCATCAAAAGTACTTGTGAAAATCCAATTACAAATTTGATATTAGTCATCAGTGTAACATGGTTGCAAAAAAAAAAAAAAAAAGGCAATTGCAATTTTGGACTCTATCAACAGAAATATAATTTTCAAGTCATGGAAAATATTATTTCCAATTTACTCTGCATTCAACTGAATCCTTCTCAAATAGTGTCCAGTTCTGAGGAGATTCAGGAGCAATAATTTGATGTCCTAATAAATAAGATATTCTAAAGTATGTTTAGCTTAAATAAATAAAATGAAATAACTCATAATTGAACTAGGATCCCAAAACAGGTTTCATAAATTCAGGAAGCCTTGCCATTTTTCCAACATGTCTCCCTTGATACATAATCAATTATTTTTTTAAAAAGCAGCCATTCATTGTTAATACTGAACAAATGGAAAGCGGTGTTGGTCCTACCTGATACATCCATTTTCAGAAGGTGACGAGAGACTCCAGGCATGCTTGACCTACAGCTCTATAGAGTGAATTTAAACTGAAGAGACGCCCCCTGCTGATGCTCCCAGTTTCGACGATGTCACATCGAGATCTCGGGATGTAGTACCTGTAACGACACCCCGAGGATACCCTGGACCAGACCCCTCTTAGGTGGGACTGGAGTCCCTTGTCACCTCCTGAAAATGGGCATATCAGGTAGGACCAATGTCCCTTTTCCAGTTAGGTGACTTGAGATTCCAGGCATGACATTCTGGTACAATCTGGTACCAAAAAGGTACCTCACAGTTGGGTACATGCTGGTCCTGCTCACCAGTCGTCCCCAGTACTTGCTGAAAGGCCTCCTGCCCTTCGGCCAAGGTGAAAGAGTCCAGCCGGTAGTGCCTGATAAAAGGCAATGGCGACGACCAGGTTGACGCCCGACAAATTTCCTCCACCGAAGCCTGGGTCACCCAAGCTGCCGTAGTAGCAGCACTCCTGGTAGAATGTGCTGTAAGCACCTTGGGTCTCAGCAGGGTCTGCAAGTCATATGCAATGGTTGCACCAAGCCACCTACCCACCGTCGATGCCGAAACCTTCTGCCCCATTGTAGCTTGTTGGAACAACACAAAAAGTGCCTCCATTTTCCAGAATACCTTCGTCCTTTTTACATAGATACATAAGGCCCTCCTCAGGTCCAGAGTGTGCTAGTCCCTTTCTCTGGAGTGAGATGGATTGGGACAGAAATCTAGCAAAATCAACTCCTGCACTCAATGAAACCAAGAGTTGATCTTGGGCATAAAGGCTGGGTCCCACCTCAACACTACCTTATCCGTATGGAAAATGCATAAAACTTCCCGTATGGAGAGTGCGGCCAGCTCCGATATCCTCCTAGCTGATGTTATGGCCACTAGAAAGACCACCTTGTATGCTAGAAAACTTAGGTGGATAGTTCTAATAGGCTCAAAGGGTGCCTTGGTGAGAGCCTGCAACACCTTAGAGAGATCCCAGGTGGGGTATCGGCGAACCACCAGTGGTTTTAAATTGGTGACACCCCTAAGGAATCTTTGCACCTCTAGGTGGTATGCCATACACTCTCACGCCCCACATAACAGAACTGGGGCTAATGCCACTACCTGTCTGTGGAGGGTAGCCTGAGCTAACTCTCTCTCTAGGCCATCCTGAAGGAAGTCTAATAATTGAGAGACTGATACCATTGTGGGCTCAATGGTCCATTTGGTGCACCACTTAGAAAAAATCCTCAAAGTAGTGTTATATATCCGTGTGGTGGATTGTTGTCTTGCAGCCTTGATCATCTGTATGACACCAGAGAAGTTTCGCTTTGTCAGAAGTCTCAGCTCAATCGCCACGCGGTCAAGTGCAGCCATGGTGGATCCAGGTGGTGGATGGGATCCTGCCTGAGGGAGACCCTGTCGGGAGGAATCCTCTATGGTCTGGCAATCAACAGGCTGACCAGATCCGCGAACCACGGATGTCTGGGCTAGTGAGGCGCTATGAGTATCATACAACTCCTGGTCTAGTTGTCCTTCTTTCATGGACAGAGAGTCATCGCTCTTAGAAGAGGAAGCCGGAGAGCTGGGACTTGGTTGAGACTCGAGGTCCGTAGGGTCTGGAAAATGCTGGTATCTACCCTGAGTAGACACCTCTGGCCTCACCAAAACTGGTTGCCAGTTTTGTGGTGCATGCCAGCCTCAAAGTCGCATTGTATCGCCTCAGAGATCCATTTCTGAACTATCAATGGCATCGCCACCTTACAATCCCGATTGCCAGGTTCCTGCCGTAGTCAGGATGAACAAAGTTTCTGGTGGAGGCCTAGAACCTATGCCTGTCTCTCTACTCTGAGGCAATGGTGATAGGGGCTGTGGAGGCATGAACCCAGTGGAGGGGCCTGGTTCATCCAACAGGCCTAGATCCATCTCAGCAGCAGATCCATGCTCAGTCGTCGCCTGAGTAGGACCTGATATGGCCCTGGCCTCTTTTTCTCGTAGGGGACTAAGGTGTTTGCGCTTCTCAGCTTCTTTAGCCCCTTTTGCGACTTGCTTCTCTAAAGCCTTTTGCAGCCTTTTCTCCGCTCTTTCCTGGGCCTTAGGGGATCTCCTCATGGACACTGTCTTGGCCTTTATTTTGGCCGCAGCTTCCTTGCTCCCACTCTTAGATTTAGTATAGCTATACCTGGAGCCCCAACCAGTAGCCCTATGAGTGTGCGAGCCTGCCCCTAGCTCTATGTGTTCATTAGGAGAAGTGGGAGACACCATTTTAAGAACAGCCTATCGTAGGGATCCTGCAAGCAGACTGAAAAGGTTCAGTTAGATCCCTAACTGAAATATGGTTTAGTAAGGCTGGTAATCTGTCAAACTCTATCTGGCCACAGCAGTTGATATTGCTGGAATAGCCCTTGTAGCTCATCACTCCATCGTCTGAAGCCTTGGACCAGATTCCTGCCTGAATGCAGCAAACTGTAGCTCTAAAGCAGCTCTCCGAACAGAACAGAACGTAGGAGAAATGAAGCCTTCGTCATCTGTCACTTGTTACCCTGGGACTGCACTCCCAATAGGGCAGGCAGCCAAGAGAAGTGATTCGGAGTCACATGCCCAGCCACTGCTGCACTCTGCTCTGAGTGCATGAAATTCAAGCTCTTTCCCTCCAAAAAAGAACAAGCCACAGCATGCTTTAAAAGTGGCCGCTCTGCCTTTTGCTGCTTGGCACTTCAGTGCACTCAATCCATGGCTCTTGTGCCAGAAGAAGCGTCAAAGAGCAGGTTTGGGCCACTAACCAAAATGGTGTGCGCTGGCAAGGAGGGAGTCTCCTTACAGCCGCTTGTTCTGGTGCCAATTTAAACCATCAAGGACAACTAGCCTACTGAGCAGGATCAGACCAACGGCCCTTCATGCTCTTTCCCAAGGGTCTTTAGCTGGTCTTCAGCTGTCCGTGAGGGACTTTTAGTAAAGCCCTTCTGTCAGCTGCTGTAGCGCCGAAAAACTCCATATCCACGAGGCGTGCAGCTGCCGCAAAATGGCTGCCACTGTCAGTGAGAGATGTGGATGCTAATCATCTTTACAGTTCCATTCGCACCAACCAATTAAGAGGCAAGCAAAAAAACAGTGGGCTAGAGCCAAAGGCTCTTCACGCTATGAAAAAAAAAATCCCAGCTGCCTCTTCCCTCTGAGGTGTAATCGAAGAGAACCAGGCTAAATCAATCTGGTCAAATATAAGAAAGAATAACAAGATCTCCAAGAAATAGATCTAATCGAGTTCTAGACTGAGTCAAAACTGGGAGCATCAGCAGAGGGTGTCTCTTCAGTTTAAACTCAGTCTATAGAATTATAGGACAAGAGTCAACCCATGTCTGGAATCTCGAGTCACCAAACTGGAAAATGAGACAGGTAAAAGAAATAAAATGAAATACATTAAACTAATAAGAGCCTTTTGCATCAACATAAGCAAGTGGGGGATGCCTGCCATGCTTTATAAAGTTTTCTCAGAAATATCTAAATGTATCATGAAGCCAACTTATTTTATTTATAAAATTCCTATACCATCCTCAAAGCCAAAAAGCATAATACTAGTTGCCAACTGATTTTTCAAGCCAGAAAAAATGAGAATGAAATATATTAAAATAAATTTTAAGTACATGAGTTTTAGTATTGATTTAAAGCAAACATACAACTACCCCTAAGATGTATAAACAATAAAAATCACTTAAAACCTTTTTTTTTTCATTACAGGGCTACGAATCACAGTGTTACACTGAAGCAAATGTATTAAATATGTTCAAGATAGTCCTAAGTAGCAGTTTTTAATTGTGAAACCATTAGAGCAAAAGGTATCTACCACTTCGTATTTTGTAAATAATTCCAGCACAGTCTGCTGGTCTCCAGCATTTAGGTATATATTAACACGATGCCAAAGAGTAAATAGGTCTTAGAGAAGCAATTGTTGCTGCCCATCAATCTGGGAAGAGTTATAAGGCCATTTCCAAAAAATTTGAACTCCATTATTCTATAGTGAAGAAGATTATTCTCAAGTGAAAACATTCAAGACAGTTGTCAACCTTCCCAGGAATGGATGTCCCAGCAAATTCACTGTGCAATGCTCAGAGAAATTACAAAAAAATAAAAAAATCCAAGAGTTACCTCTCAGACTCTTCAGGCCTCAGATAGCTTGTTAAAAGTTAAAGTTTGTGACAGTACAATTAGAGAAAGACTGATCAAGTATGGTTTGTTAAGGAAGAGTTGCCAGTATTTCTCTAAGAAATAAAGAAAAAGAAATATTGCCTAATTTGTAAACAGATCTTTAAAGCCTCATCATTCAATCCTGGTCAAAAATAAATCCCATTAACAGCTACTAGAAACAGAACATATATATATATATTTAACCCTAACTGAATAAACTCACTCTGTATAGCTGTTTATTTTAAAAAGCTTGAAGCCTGATTTTTAATCCCATCAAATAATATCCCACAAGTTAATTTCTTGTCATTCTCTTTGTCTCCTTTCAGAAACAGCTTCAGTAGTTTCTCTTTCTCTCCTCAGAGAAAGTTTCCTTGATTTCACACATTCCTTTTTTAGCTTTCCAAGTCACACTTCTGATTTATAATTTGTATGACCCCTTTAATTGTTAAGACTCCAGCTGGTTTCATTTGGCATCTTCATCCATGTTGGCATCTTTTTCCACATCATTTTTTCTTTGGCATTTTAAGTCCATTTTCAGGTCCACAGCATCTTTTTCCATATCACTTTTATAATCCAGCATTTTCCAAATCAGCATTTAAATCGGTCTCACTCAATTTTATCCAATGAAATCTGTTGTTCTTTGCTCCAAAACAATCTTACATTGTTCTTAAGTAGCCTTGATTTTTTTCTATAGTTAAATAGTAACTCTCCTCCCTTAATTGTAAAAATCAAGGCGGTTTAAGAACAATGTAAGATTGTTTTGGAGCAAAGAACCACAGATTTCATTGATAAAACTGAGTGAGACCGATTTAAATGCGGATTTGGAAAATGCTGGATTATAAAAGTGATATGGAAAATTCTTAACTTCTAGGACAGTGATGGCTAACCTTTTTGCCATTGTGTGCCAAAAGTGGAGAAGAGTGTGGGAGGTTTGCGCGCACGCATGCCCACACTCATAATTCAATGCCTCCACGTGTGCACATGATCCCCCTATGTATGCACGCACAAAGCACACACCCCGCTCCCCGTTTTGGGCCTAGGAGACCTACCTAAAGCCTCTGGAAGGCGAAAATGGCCTCCCCAACCCCCCAGGAGGCCCTCTGGAGCCCAGAAACAGCCCATTTCCTGACTTCCAATGGGCCTTGTAGGCCCATTTTTCACCTCCCCATGTTCCAGAAGCTTTCCTGGAGGCTGGGGAGGGCCTTCCCCAACCCCCCCTGGAGGCCAAAAATGCCCTCCCAGAGCCTCCACGTGAGCCCTGTACATCCAAAACAGGCCGCTTGGGGACTCCTGGGAGGGAAGAGGAGGCATGGGAGGGGCCAGTCAAAAATCAGCTGGCCGGTGCACACATGCATACTGGAGCTGAGCTAGGGCAACGACTCACATGCCCATACATTTGCCATCACGGTTCTAGGAAGTTAATAATAAGCATGGCTACTCTAGTGTAGAGAAGGACCAGGGATAATATGATAGCAGTGTTCCAATATTTGAGGGGCTGTCACAGAGAGGAAGGGGACAACCTATTTTCCAAAGCACCTGAAGGCCAGACAAGGAACAATGGATGGAAACAGATCAAGGTGAGAGTCAACCTAGAAATAAGGAAAAAATTTCTGACAGTGAGAAAATTCAATGGAACAGATTGCCTTCAGAAGTTGTGGGTGCTTCATCACTGGAAGATTTCAAGAAGAGACTGGACAGACACTTGTCAGAGTGTCCTGCTTGACCAGGGGATTGGACTAGATGACCTACAAGGTCCCTACAAGGTACTATAAGTAGTATCCTAAAATAGTTAGATGAGGAAATAGTATCTCTTTGAAAAGTGCCAAATGGTGGCTTAAGCAGAATGAATTTTGCTCCTGCTCCCAGAGACTTCAGACCTACTGGAAATTGCTATTCAGAGGAAGATTCTGTATGGAGCAAACTTGGCAATCCTTGTCCATTCCAAAGGGTCAATACATTCATCGGCTCCTATTATCACCATGGTTACCGGTTCTGCAAAGAGTAGAGTTCTGTTCAATCTGCTATTGCTGAAAGTCCCCTACCTTGTCTACGTTGACTTCCATGGCTAAAAGATGTCAGGTTGAACATTATCGAACAATAGCAGCATCACAATACATTCATTACTATCAGTGCTCACTACAACTAGCCCAATGTGCTTTTCAAAAGGCAATTGGACTTTCTTGGTTTTTCTTTGAAAACATTTCGCTTCTCATCCATGAAGTTTCTTCAGTTCATTCTTGGATGAGAAGTGAAACATTTTCAAGGGAAAAAAACTAAGGAAGTCCAGTTGCCTTTTGAAAAGTACCTTGACTCTGAGAATCTCCATAGTCATTACAACTAATTTATACATAGATTTGCTCTTTGTCCTCCAAATGATGAAATACTGAGACTTGTTAAGATGTATCTTATGGCATAAGAAACATTTTACAAGTATTTCAGGTATGCCAGAATTTAAGGTGAATGGACATAGCTGTTTACAATATGACAAAACTATGAGCATGTATAACTTGTTAAGCATGTACAATCAGTAAAGAGAACTACTCCACCATCAGTTGCAGTAATGGGGAAAAAAAGATCAGTTTGCCCCCCAGTTCAGTTTTTAACAGCCAACTCTAAATATACGATCTAGCAGCCGAGCATTTTTAATATTTATAAGAATTTCCTTCAGAACTATGCTGCCAACCAATTAAACACAATTGCAGTTTTGCTCTTTCCCTGTAGTTTACTTTTACATATTATCTCTAATTTTTTTCAAATAATTTTTAAATTTTAAAAATAACAAGAACATTGAGTTTTCACACTGAACATGCTATTTAGTTCTGGATGAGTGCACATAAGGAGTTTTGAAGTCACACAGCAAAAATGCTTAGAGAAACTTAATTGGAACTTAACTGGTTCATAGGCATTGTGAGAAGAGTAAAAAAAACAATTTAAGGAAATGTTGTAATTCATGGATTTTCTTTTCTCTATCATGCTGTTGAACAATAAGCATCACCGTAAATTTGCTTTTCTAAAAAAAAAAAAAGAATGTGGAGAGGCTCCCTGACACCATAAAACATTACTGGGATTAAAAACTAGCACTTGACAGATATTCAATCTTGATTAGCTAAATTAAACAGGAAAAAAAAATCTATCCACAAAAGACATTATCTTGCACACTCCAAGAGTTCAGATGGGCAGCCTTAAAAAAGTGGATTAAAGATAGCCAGATTAAAGAACCGCTCCAAAAACACATATTACTACATTTATCTTATCTGTTCTTCAAAAAGAACATCATATCCAACAAGAGTGGCTGAAGGCAGGGAGAAAGAGAGATCACCACCTCCTCCTCCTCCTCCTCCTCCTCCTCCTCCTCCTCCTCCTCCTCCTCCTCCTCCTCCTCCTCCTCCTCCTCTTCTTCTTCTTCTTCTTCTTCTTCTTCTTCTTCTTCTTCTTCTTCTTCTTCAATCTGTAGTGAGATTCACAGTCTTTGAGGCTGGTTAATAGCTCAGCAGCTCGAGTTCTAACCAAGGACCTAGGAACTGTTAAGGTATCGTCAGAGGATGTAAGCTGTTCCGAGTAAGGTGGCTTTTTGTAGAGTCAAAATGTTCAAGTCTGGTAAATTTAGAATTTCTAAATAGCGAGGTAGCCCTTTGGGTATTGGTCCAAGGACTCCAATTACAATCGGAACAACACATGATTTCTGTTTCCACAGTCGCTCAACTTCAATTCGCAAGTCCCGGTACTTTGTGATGATGATGATGATGATGATGATGATGATGATTATTCCACCCTTCTCCCGAAAGATTCAGGGCGGTGCATAGCCATACTAAAACAATCACAAGACAAAAATTAAAACCATTTAAAAAGATTCAATATCTGGCCACAATTAAAACCCAACTAAAAACCATTTTAAAAACCCCTTTAAAAATTTTGACCCATCAGACCGGCTTGATAGAACAGAAGGGTCTTCAGAGCACGGCGGAAGACGCAGAGGTTGGGGATCCTTCAAATATCCAATATTCTCTTATGAAGAGGAACATTTTTCTGAGCTCTCGTATTATGAAGATGCTGAATTTATTTAGCAAGAACTAAACAAGCATTCTCAAATACAATACAGGTAGTTCTCAATTTACGACCAGCTGCTTTAGAATTATGACTGGCATGGAATGGATGCTTTACAACTCACAAAGCTTTCTCCAGCCATTGTAAATGATTGTGCTGCTTCTTCCATGTTCATGTGACTGCATGCCTGGTGCTTGACAACAGGTTGTCTTTACAACTGATTGTGTGGTTCTGTGGTCATATAACCACAACTCATGACTTTTTTTGCCAGTTTTTGGCAAACACCATTTAATACTAAACTGGGCTCTGCAAACTCTCTGTATTTTTATCCCACAGAAAATACTGTGAGCTCTGGAATATCAAGTTGAGTATTTATATACTAAACCTGACTGACCGTGATCATACGCATAATATATATGAAAGTACTATTTATCATGAACTTCTTCAATTAGTCGTTTTTGAATTCACACATATGGATTATGCACCTGTGGAGAGACCTGTCTGAAACATTTTAGAGATGAGAGAATTCTTTGGTGGGAATCCTTCCCTTTGAGCACAGTTTGCAACAAGGTAAGGTTTTTGCTGAATCACTTGAGTTTCTGAGGCTGACAGAGTAGATATCAGGAAGAACAGTGAAATCACCTGATACAAAGTAGGATACAAGACTGGATGGTATACATTCTTTTTCTTTTTTAATCAAGTTTTTATTATTTTTTTAGAAAATTATACATATTATTGTGTGAATGGTGCAATATTTGAGTATCATACATTTCAATATATATAAACATATTCCTAATTATTGCATTCCATTTTCCTTATTTCATGTTATTTACTCCTACCTTTTACACAAAATTTTAATTTTCATATAAATAGTATGCAATAACATCTAAACCAATGTGCTTTAGCATCCATATTATCTTCCATTATATTTTCAATAGTTTAACCTCAAGAAAAAAAATGAAATTGTCCGTCTGTTTTCTTTTCTTCTGTACACATTTCACTCATTTTTACAACATCCCTCTCCTATTCTCTTCTTTCTCTTCCGTCTCTTCACTACTCCCCTCTCCTTCTACTTTCCTCCTTCCTTCTCCTCTCCTCCCCTCTCTCTTTCTCTCCTTCTCCTGTCCCCTCTCTATTTCCCTTCTCTTCTTCTCTGTTTCTATCTCTTTCCCTTTCTATGCTTCTCCTCTCCTCCCCTCTCTCCTTTCCCCTCTCTCCTTACTTTCTCCCTTCCTCTCCTACTCCCTTCCACTCCACTCCATTTCCCTCTTTTCATTGTTGCATATAATATTCCCAATACCTATAGAATATGTTGTATTTTCCAATTAATATCTTTCAATTATAACCATACAGCTTCTTTAAATTGCATTCAAAAATCAAACAGACTTAATCACTTACACATGTTAACAATAGTAATCATAATTATACTATCATATTAATTAATCTTCATGTTAATAATTTTATACACATCATCATTCTAGTCATATATATATATGCGATTGCAATATTATTCTTTTAATATTAACATCACTTCATTAATCACAGCATACTGTCTAATTATAAGTTTCTTACATCCTCACATTTCCAGCTTACCACTATTTTCATTCTTTGACTATTTTTCGTATTTCTTTCCCTGACTTTGTGATACATTGCTTTACGCCCTTCCATTCTAAACTTCCACTAATATTTCCCTCTCCATATTATTATATTCAAAGACATGATACTGTTTTATTGTTCATATTCCCATTCTCTAACTCTTCCTTTCTATATATTTTAAAATTTATTTAATACACATAAATATATCTACTTTTACTTTACCTGCACGATAATCATATTTTATACATTTTTAATACCATCATTCAACCATATCATTCTAATATTAATACGATTATTACCATATAGTCATGACATATCTTTAACTCTTTTTCTCTCCTTAACCATTATTTTTTCCACATCCCTTCCTTTAATCCTACCTTTTTTAAAACTTGTCTCCCGTTTTCCTCTTAAGTCTTTCATTCCATCTACTTCGAGGTTTATATTCTGAATCCATAATTAAATGTTTCCTCCTTGCCCTGTCTTTCCCCACTGTTTAATTTGAGAGCTTTCTGTTCTAAATTCTATCATTTTCCCCCAAGCCTCTTCTTGTTCCTCCCATTTCTGTTTTAAATCTTTTAAAGTGTTTTCCCCATTTTAATTCCCCAATTCTTATTAATTTTAGTAGTGTCTCCTCCTTGTTATCTTCTGTTTGCTGGTTTCTCAGTTCTAATTCTCCTTCTATTCCAGTTGATAATTCCATTTTTTCTTTCTTGTCCTGATCTTTGCTCTTCATCTCTTGTATACAGTTTTCCAGTCTTCTATCTATACGATCCAATATTTTCACCATGTCTTTGTGCAGTTCTAGGATAAGGTCCTTAACATCTTTGTTATTTTGAGTTATTAACTCCATTTCGTTTAGGTCTCCTCAATTTTCCATTCAGAAACCAGACCTCCTAATCAAGTTTAAATGTCTCATCAATGTCCAATCAAATCAGTTAGTTACTTCAGGGATCCTCCACTCCTCAAGTCGTTTTTGTATATTCAAAAGTATTTAGAGGTCCAGACACCAATTCCTTTTTTTAATATTCCAGTTTCCAGTGGTTAGAAAGTAAATATACATCGCTCAACAATTATATCCCTCCATTTCAATAATTGCTCCCGAGTCACAAAAATTTACTATCATCAGCAGATGGCACTCTTTACTTCACTTTGTTTCCTTTGCTTTTATTGTGGCTCTGTTGCTGTTCTACTTTTATTTTGACACACCCAGTTTATTACTCTTGCTTAGTTTATCTTATAACTCCGTTATTTGAAGAAAAGGTAGGTTTATAGTTACAGCATCTTAATATGCCTTCTTAATATCATGCCTTTTATTTTGGGGGTTCCATTTCCCACTTAATTTTCTTTTTAAACACTTCTTTAAATTTCCAATATGCTTTTTTTCCACAATAGTTGCTTGCCGCTGTAGCAAATTGATCTAAAAGGTATTCCCCTTAAATTTTTTGTGGAGTCCAACTTCAGCTGTAAATCTTTTCTTACCCAGATGACACACCACTCAGCATTTCTCTATTCCTGCACAAACTTACGGTTCTGGCTGTTCCCTGGCTTCATGGCAGCCATTTTGACTGCCGCTGCTCCTAATCTTCAGATGAGGTGGTTTTCCGAGTCAGGGACGGGAGATGAGGCTTCCCTTGACTTGCAAGGCAGTCTCCCTTTGCTTCACCACCCCTCCAAGGTGGCTATGACTTCTAGTGAAGCCCCCAACAGGGAGAGCTTGGAACGGACTCGCAGAGGTCACAGTTCTCGCACCGAAAGTGCCAGAAGTTCATGTAAATTCTAATTAGGCATCTTCCCTGTAGTCTTTGTGATTCACACATACTGGTGAGTAACTTGGAAGAAGGTCTGGTTGACATAAAATAACAAAAGAAAGGACTTCTGTTCCAAAGACAGTATCTCCAAAAATGGAAATTCATGTTGGGGAACTCATCAAATTTGCAGATGACACCAAGCTGGCAGGAATACCAACACTCCTGAAGATAGGCTCAAGATACAGAAGGATCTTGGCAGACTTGAACATTGGGCGCTATCTAACAAAATGAAAATTCAATAGTGAAAAAAGTAAGGTTCTACATTAGGCAAGAAAAACAAAATGCACAGGTACAGAATGTGGTACCATGCTCAATAGTAGTAATTGCGAGAGGGATCTTGGCGTCCTAATGGACAACCATTTAGATAAGAGCCAGCAGTGTGCAGCAGCTGCCAAAAAAGCCAACACAATTCTGGGCTGCATAAACAGAAGGGTAGAATCAAGATCATGTGAAGTGTTAATACCACTTTAAAATGCCTTCGTAAGGCCACACTTGGAATATTGCATTTAGTTTTGGTCGCCATGATGTAAAAAAGATGTTGAAACTCTAGAAAGAGTGCAGAGAAGAGCAACAAAGATGATTAGGGGACTGGAGGCTAAAACATATGAAGAACGATTGCAGGAACTGGGTATGTCTAGTTTAATGAAGGACTAGGGGAGACATGATAGCAGTGTTCCAATATCTCAGGGGTTGCAACAAAGAAGAGGGAGTCAAACTACTCTTCAAAGCACCTGAGGGTAGAACAAGAAGCAATGGGTGGAAACTAATCGAGGAGAGAAGCAATTTAGAAGTAAGGAGAAAATTCCTGACAGAACAATTAATAAGTGGTACAATTTGCCTGCAGAAATTGTGAATGCTCCAAGACTGGAAATTTTTAAGAAGATGTTGGGTAAACATTTGTCTGAAGTGGTGTAGGGTTTCCTGCCTGGGCAGGGTGTTGGGCTAGAAGACCTCCAAGGTCCCTTCCAACTCTGTTATTCTATTCTAAAACCAATCTGTAGCACTATGTCAGGGTGTCAAACTCGCAGCCCGTGGGCCGGATGTGTCACGTGCTGGCCCAGCCCCTTCCCGGTTTAGCAAAGGAAAGTCCTGATATACAACGTGACAACGCTGTGACAACATGAGTTTGACACCCCTGCATTAGGTGAAGATGGAGAATTGTGTCCATATTGCGGCCTTCCATAGCATCGGTAAAGGGGATTCTTTGAAGAAAAGCTGCAGATGCTGCTGTCATCCTGGTAAAAGGGGCACAGTGTCTTTGTCAATGCATAATAATAATAATGCCTGGTAGTTGCTGTTATCCATTTATACAACATTTAAAGAGACACAAACTTTACATCTTGGAACTGTATCTATCTGACTCAAGTGAAACACAGAGAAGGAATTTGGAAGAAGACAACAGAGTGAAAAAATAATCTTCTCTTTAAAAAAAATAAAAAGGTTATTTTTCAAGGTACTGTACACAGTGTACACTCATACTCAGTGAGTTAAAAGTTCTCTTCCATGATAGGTGAATGGGGAAGTCACCATGGAAAAAATGGTGCTTGATCATGGAGAGGAAAAAAGGACAGACTTCGAACTAGAGGTTGTGGAGATACTAATGGATGGAGGTATCTCCACAATCTCTTCATAAAGTATTTTATCAGTTGGTTCCCCTCTCCCAGAAAGGGGAAAAGCAAAAGCTAAGATGGAATATAAATTTTAGGCAACAGACTGAAATTATATTATAAATTGGAAGGCCAAAACATATTCAACCTGACAGAGTGAAAGTCAAGCTTTACTCCAAGTATAGCAATAAATCTTGCCTCTTTAAATAATTTAAGAAATTTGATTATAGCAGAAATTTACAGACATGATAGTGCCAGATTAATTACTTTATTGAGCAGCCAAAGAATACAAAAACCCATATAAACAAAGATCAGACTTCTGCAATATCTAAAAGTGAAATAACTCTAGTAGGATTTTCCAATATATATGGGATAAAGGTAAGAATTAAAAGAAAATGGCAGAACAAGATGCAAAATCCTACTCTGCATTTTGAACAGATTAGAGCTGGTTGAGTTGATCCCATTATTGTGATTGGAAGCCTCAATAGACAGGTACATCCTGCTGGGAGAAAGACTGGTGAACCTTATTTTAAGTTCCTACTATTAATAAGCACAGCAATTAAATCAAGCTCCCAAGGCAACAAACAAATATAGTGATGAAATTTTGGAAACACTTGAAAATGACTACTCCTTAGATATATTAGGGTCACAACCTAAAGTGGTTTAGCTTTTTAAACCTTGCTTGCAGAAGTGTTAAATTATTCTACTATTGGGATACTGGATTTCTTGTTTATAATTTTGATGCTTCCCTTTTTTTCTTATGATACTTCTGGGTCAACTCCGAGGGGTTGTAAATGCTAATCATATATGTAAATGAGTTGTTTAATTTTGAACAGAAATACTAATTTGTCATTATGGTATGAATTTCTCATTAAGCACTGGTATATATTCAAGAAGGTGAAAATGTCAATGTGTGAAGTTTTTCAGATCATGTTTTCAAATTCAAAGTTTCTCCTCAGGTATACCCTGAATGAACTAACAGGGGATTCTTCAGAATGAACAAAAGATTTCAATTCTAGAAGCTTTGCTGCTCATCGAAAAATAAGTCTGTTTTATGGATTTTTTTGCTAAAAAAAGAAAAAAAGTGGAATGATTTATGGATTTAATGATTGAAACAGTTGAGAATTAAATAAAGGATTGAAGAATATCTGTCAGAGATAAGAAAGGTAACCAATAGGTTTCATAGTGAGTGTTGAGGAATAGGTAAGAAGTCATAATATTTCATAATTATTTCCTTTTTGCTTTCTCTTTAGATTTGTCTTTTACTTTATATAAAATTCACAATAAATATATATATTTTTTTAAAAAAAGAAAAACTTCTCTGACAGCGTTCTCACTGTCCTCCCCAGTTCTCCATATTATAGACAGTTTATCAAAAAGGAATAAGATTTTAGGATTTAAGAGCAATAGGCCTTAGGTTGCTATTGATTTATGATTTATGAAGATGAACTGAAAAACAATTGAAACAGTTGAATAAGTATGCATATCTTGGAAGACAATATACCTTTAAATAGCACATATTCAGGAGTGAATTATTTTATTTCACAGGACAATTTACCCTAATGCAGGTGGACAAAAATTGAAGGAAGACTGAATAACTGGTAGTAGGAGCTGTGTTGGCACAGTGGTTAGAATGCAGTATTGCAGGCTAACTCTGCTCACTGCCAGGAATTCGATCCTGACTGGCTCAAGCTTGACTCAGCTTTCCATCCTTCCTTAGGTCAGCAAAATGAAGACTCAGATTGTCAGGGACAATATGCTGACTCTGTAAACTGCTTGGAGTGTGATGTAAAACATTGTGAAGCAGTATATAAGTCTAAGTGCCATTGATAATGCTATTTCCCTTGTATTGTGCATTACAAACTAAAAAAGAATATTGGCAAATGGCATATTTTATGATTATTACAGCATCCTCGGGTCACATGATGACCATTTGCAAAGTTCCCAACTGGCTTTTTCAATAAGCAAAATCAATAGGAAAAGCCAAATTTGTTTAAGAACTGCATGTTTCACTTAACAATTGCAGTGTTTTGCTTAACCATGGCCAAAAACAAAATCAAGTGTGACTCATTTAACAACCACTTTGCTTAGCAACTGAAATTCTGGTCCCAATAGTGGTTGTAAGTTGAGGGGTACCTGTATTATCATTTCTGGAAAGCAACATACCCCGATTAGGAGTCAATTACAATCCTGAAATATCTCCCAACTTATAATTTTCTTTTTTAAAAGATTACCTTTTTTAATGCTTTGAATGTTTGTGTGTCTTTGCTATTAAATATTATCATAGTTTCATATAGGTCTATGTTATACTAAATGGAATCTGAGTAAATAAATAATATCAAAATTTGGTGTTCAATTTCATAACCAAGTCATTTAATATGCAATCTACTCCTGAGAAACATAACCCATAGGTACAGTCACTGGTTACACCTTTACCTACAACAACGCAACCAATAACAAAGAGGTATCTTGCACTGCTATGTAGGAAGTTTGATTAATTTATCCATGACAATCTGTTTCAACTCAGTAAATTTTGAGGGTATTCTACCATAAACTTTTTATTTCAAGACTTGGCACACAATATCAAATCTGGCTTGGATCCAGAGATTGGCCATTCCAAAGCGCTAAATTTGTTCTTTGACCAGCCACTATTTGGAATCACTGTCCTGCTGCATGAGCTACAAGCACGTCAGCTGCAAGTCTTGATATGCTCCTACAGATTTCTGCTACACAGTATTTCTGTTAAACTAGAATTCATGCTTCTTTCAAATATGATGAATACTCCAGGTCCTGAAGCAGTGAGGCTTTTCCAAGGCATGACACTAATTAATAGCTGGTATGAAGTTCTTATTGTGAAGTGCAATGTTTAGTTTCCACCAGACAAAATAATTTCGAGGTAACTCAAAAAATTCCACTTTTAACTCATTTGTCTATAGAATTTTCATTTGGAAGTCTAGAGGGTGATCCAGGTATTTCAGCAAATTTGAGGTGAGCATCAATGTTCTTAATAAGGAATGGTTCTAGCTCGCTAGTTTCCTATGAACCTGTTTTTAATCTAGTGTTTTTCTGATAGTAGAGTCATAAACACTAACTTCAGGCAAAGGGAGAGAGAGAGATCTACAAGTCTAGATTTTTGTTCTGAGGCCATTTCTGATTTCTAAGACAATTTTGTATACAAGTCTGGCTCACTGCCAAAATTCTGTCATCCAAATTTAACAAGGAAATTAAATATTACAGAACAACAGAGTTGGAATGGACCTTGGAGGTCTCCTAATTCAACTCTTTGTGCAAGCAGGAGACCCTATGCCATTCCAGACAAATGGCTGTCCAATCTCTTCTTAGAAATCTTTAGCGGTGAAGTACTCACAACTTCTGAAGGCAAACCATTCTACTGATTGTTGTTCTGTGTCAAGAAATTTCTCCTTAGTTGGATCTCTCTTTGATAAGTTTTCAGCTAACTACTTGCGTATATATACATATATGCATGCATGCATATATAAATGCATGTAAATATACATCTATATAAATATATATATATGAATGTATATGTATTGTCTGTGTAACTTTGTAATCAGCTGAATATTCAAGATCACATATACATGACCTTAATTAAAGGAAGCTTGATTTCTTTTTAATTCAAAAAAGTATCATTAAACATCATGATATAGAGCAGGCCTATCAAACTGCCGGGCAGCAGGCCATATCCACCTTACCCCAGCTCCCCAAAGGCAGAAAACGTCACGATATGTCGCGATCTGGCCCGCAATGCGGTCAAGTTTGACACACTGATATAGAGTATCCAACAATATTCAAGTCAAAAAAAACCAGTATGTGTTTTATAACATTAAAAAGGATGGGCTTCAAAACAGCTTTTCTAGGTTTCATAGATTTAATGTTATCTCCTACATCTTTAAGATATGCAGTAAATAAATAGCTACCTAGTCTAGCAAAATGAGGACCAGGGAGAAACCAGCTTTCTTGGATTCCTGTATCTTGGACAAATCCAGATGCAAATACAAGAATCTAGTCAGTTCAGTTGCCTGTGCCTCTCAGCTGCTAGTGTTTGTTTGTTTGTTTATTCGATTTATATATGCCACCCTTCTCCGGAGACTCAGGGCAGCTTACAATGCATTAAGCAATACCCTTGTAGGGCTTTTGGGAGGGGCCCCGAGCGGTGTTCTATTTTATACAAAGTCAGCTTATTGCCCCCACAAACCGGGTCCTCATTTTACCTACCTCGAAAGGATGGAAGGCTGAGTCAACCTTGAGCCTGGTGAGAATTGAACTCACAGTAATTGCAGGCAGCTGGCAGCTAAATACTACTTTAACAGCAGCAGTTTAGTCCACTGTGCCACCAAGGCTCTTATTAGTAAGACTACAGAGTAGCTTACTCTGCCTCTGAAGATATCAACTAGAACTACCAGAGAAGCATCAGGATATCAGAAAACTGCACTACGGCCATTCAGCCTGAAAGCTCATCCCTCCTTAATGCTAATCACAAAAGCCTACATCAATATTGATCAATTATGTGCTATTAAATTGATGTCAATTTTCTCCAAAATGATCTATCCACATCCTGGTCTTTTGGGTTTTCCCGAGGTATGGTGTACATGACAATATGTCTTTTTTCTTTCTTCTAGTGTTTTTGCTTTATGTGGTTGAGTGAATATTCTTTATCAAGTGCATACAGATGATTATGCTCCTGAGTGAAGAAATGGAGAGAAAACAGAAGGGTTCCACAAGGGGGATAAACTGTGGAGGGGAAAGAAAGAGGAGGAAAATTGCTGACTGATTGCTAGTAGCTGGCTATTTTCTGAAGGTTGCTGATTGTGCACAGGGTATGTTTGGAGGACTGCTTACTGTTAACCTAGATGACACAGTTTCAGGGTCCATATATGGAATCCACTTCCTGAGAGAGCAAACTCACTGAGCAAGCAAACAGGGGAGCAAGTAAGGAAGTTTCATGTGGGAATCCAGCAGAAGTGTGACAGAGAACTCTAAACAGCATATAGACTCAAGGAAGTTTCAAGGTGCTATGAAACTGTGTGCTATGCATTTCCACCAATTTAACCAAACTATACCTTCTGGAAGTGAAAGCTTGTGATTGTTCAAATAGCCCTTGATTTACAATGGCAATTAAAGTGAAGAAATTAATCTACTAGTCCAGTTTTAAAATTTGCAAACAATTAGGACAATTCAAAATGGTCTAGAGTCAACATATATTCCACTTGGACTACTAGTAGTCCTTGACTTACAATCTTTCACTTAGTGACCATTCACACTTACAACCATTGCATCATCCTCATGGTCACACGATTAACATTCAGGTGCCAGGTAACTGGCTCATATTTATGACAGCTGCAATGTTCCAAGGTCATGTGACCTCCTTTTGCGATTTTCTGATAAGCAAAATCAATGGAGAAGGCAGATTCATTTCATAATCTTAACAACTGCAGTGATTTACTGTATATATTTTGAGTCAGCATTGACCCCTGGCTGCCACCTGGACTAGTTCCTGAAATTTTCTTGGCAAGATTTTCAAGGTGGTTTGCCGTTGCCATTGCCATTGTTTGCCATAGAGCCATGGTAGCGCAATGGTTAGAATGCAGTATTGCAGGCTAATTCTGTTGATAGCCAGCAATTCAATCCTGACTGGCTCAAGGTTTATTCAGCCTTCCCATCCTTCTAAGATCAGTAAAATGGGGACCCAGATTATTGGGGGCAATACGCTGATTCTGCAAACTGCTTAGAGAGGGCAGTCAATCACTATAAAGCGGTATATAAATCTAAATGCCTGTTTAGATTTTTGCCTGTTTCCTAGGGCTGAGAGTGGGTGACTGGCCCAAGGACACCCAGCTGGTTTCATTCATAAAATAGGACTAGAACTCATAGTCTATCTGTTTGCAGCCTGACGTCATCAGTAAATTGACACTCTTATGAAAACCTAGTTTTAAAAAATAATGCCAAAATATCTAGAATAAATTTGGTCCAATTTTACTTTATATGTATTTTCAATTCAAATAATTTTTATAAATACTGTATATATTCGTCTATCAATGCAAGCTTTTATTAATGGCATTAAACAGAACACTCTCTCTAAAGTTCCAAATAAATTTCAATTTGAACAACTTGATAAAGAATCACCCTTTCCTTATTTATTTTCCAATTCTTTTCAGTGATGGCTGATACCAAAACCTCAGTACCACACATATTTTTTTCTCTCAGTGCTTTCACTTTGCCAAGCTTTAAAACCAGATTGTACAAAGGATCACTTTATTTCATAAGAATCCTCTAAGCTTTACCATTAATCACAGAAACTCTGCTCTTATTTAAGATAAATTAGAGTTGCAAGGAACATCATTTTCAGTGGTGGCACCACTTCTACAAGTAGTGTCTAACTCCCACTTATTTTAAGTTGGATTTTATTTTATTTCAATTTACTCCATTCTTTCCATCCACTGGGATTCCAGTCTAACTTAATGAATATTAATTGAACCCACTGAACTGAATATTAGTTGAAAATATTTTTTGATAGAATGCGAACGTTTGTTTTGAAAGGTGAGACAAATATTATACTGAAAGAACAGAAGAAATAAATTGTTTCCAGGCACTGCCTCTAAAACCTGTCTTCTCAGAATACCGTTTAGCTTTCAATGAAACAATTAGCATCTTCAAACACAAAATTCAGGTCAAATGAAGGTAGAGCACTTGCTATGCTTGCAAAAGGGCTTAGAATTAATCTCTGGCATTTCCAATGAAAAAAAAAGGCTAATGAGAAAGAATTTATTTGAGGAATCTCAAACAGCTGTTGTTCATCAGAGTAAACAGTACTGTGCTAGTTGAACAAAAAGTTCAGCTTGGAGTAAAAAAGTTTCTCATGCTCTGCATTTATGAACTTATCCTATGCCATAGAGTCTATGGCTTTAAGCTAGGATGTTCAAGATCTAAGAATGGGCCCTTTCCTAATGAATTGCCATGACTGTGTGAATTCACGTATCTATTCAGATTAATAATACAATATAAATACACAATGTTTCATGGAACATTCAGTGTCCCACGAAAGCTTCTATCATCTGAAACTAGCAGAATATTTCTCAAACAGGAACCTTAGCTCTACAAACTATGTATTGATTTCAGATTTGTTCCAAATTATCTCATTCTCATAGAAATACAGCCTCATGAGCTCTTAAAGATTTTTAATAGTTTTGGTTCTTCTCCCTTGTTAATGTGCTTCCCTACTTTAATTTTTAATATCATTAACTTTCAAGTGATTTAATATTTTTTTCTTTAAATTTATATTCCAAATTTTCACCAAAAAGTCAAGATAGCTGAAAAATAACAACAAAAATTCTTATATCTTGTAACTTAATTTCTATTTTATATTATCGACTATATTATTTACTATGCTATTGTACAATAAGGCCACACCTAGAATACTGCATCCAGTTTTGGTCACCACACAAAAAGATGTTGAGACCCTAGAAAGAGTACAGACAACAAAATTGATTAGGGGCCTGGAGGGGGTCAGCAACCTGAGGCATGTGGCTCTTTCACCCCTCTACTGCGGCTCCCTATCATTCAAAATATGCATCATAACCGCCAATGTGCAACACCCACCATCACACAGGTTTACCTAGTTTTTCAACCCCCGGTAGGTCAACCATGGATAAATCCAAGAAAAGAAAAGTTTCAGAAGAAAACAGAACATTTAATTCAACTACATATGCTAGTTTTGTGGCCACTCAAGAAACAGGCACAGGAATGGTTTTGTGGCTCCCGGTGTTTTCTTTTCTGTGGAAAACTGGTCCAAATGGCTCTTTTAGTGCTTACGGTTGCAAACCCCTGGGCTAAAACATAAAGAACGGTTAGAATAATTGGGCATGGTTAATCTAGTGAAGAGAAGGACCAGGGGTGACATGATACCAGTGCTCCAATATTTGAGGGGCTGTCACGGAGAGGAGGGGGACATGTATTTTCCAAAGCACCAGAAGGTCAGACAAGGAACAATGGATGGAAACTGATCAATGAGAGATTTAGCCTAGAAATAAAGAGAACTTTTCTGACAGTGAGAATACCCAATAGAACAGCTTGCCTTCAGAAGTTATAGGTGCTTCATCACTCAAGGCTTTCAAAAAGAGACTGGACAGCCACTTGTCAGAATTAGTATAGGATCTCCTGCTTGAGCAAGGGACTAGACTAGATGACCTGCAAGGACCCTTCCAACTCTGTTATTCTAATAATTTAAGAAAGGGTGGCTCTGAGCCAGGCTCATTCCCAACTTCTCCTGAAAAACATTGGCCAGATATGTATTGCATTGCGTATATCAAGAATCTGGCTTTGATACTGAGCACAAGAATTCCAGCTCAAAACATTGACGTAAAGATCTCTGTGGAACATAAAAGGTTTTGTTAACAACCAGCCCCGAGTTAATTTTGCTTTTGAAAAATGGAATGATGAACTAAGATGTTATAAAATCATCAAATAATGCATTTTCTACATCAATAGGCTAAGTTAGTTAATACTGTTTTCTACCTTGCATACTTTTATGGTTAGATCTTTGTAAAAAAAATTTCACTGTCAAATTTATAGTGGAGATAAGAAAGTCATAATTTGACACTTGTGTGACTTTTAGTAATGATATCCTTCTCATCTCTTAACATATCTTCATATAATGATGCAGGTTTCTGCCTTCTATGCTATCAAAATGGTTATCTGTAGCCTCACTATCTTAGAATTCTCATGAAGAACTAGATCAGCCTTACCCAACCTGGGCATCCAGTTGGTTTATAGCCTTCAATTCCTATAATTTCCCAGTCAGAATAGCTATTGCTGAAAATTCTGGGAATTGGTCTATGCCTTTGTAGGGCATCAGGCTGAGGAAGACAGAACTAGATTTTTAATATAAGAAGGGATGCAAAGTACTAAAATGCTGCTTTGTTTTACACATTATAGAACAGATTTTACACATTATAGCTCACATTCTGGCGTTAGGTTACATGTGAGGATTTTGCTTTTTCCAGATTAATCCATGGCAGCCTATACATTTTATAAACTCTTGCTGTCTTATGCCTAAACTCCATAAATCTGTATCTTAGTCTGCAAAACCTATGACTCAGCAAATAACAACAAACTGTTCAGGTATGACTTTGAAAAAAGCTCTTATTAGAGCTTTGCCCTTTGTTCTGGATCCTACTGAGAACCGAATCAGAATCAGAGATCAGAACTGAGCCTTTAACATATTTTCTACCAACTTTTTACCAAAACTGATTCCAGAAAACCTGTACTAAATTGAATGCATTTTTAGACCTATTTTCATCTATCTATTCTGAGTTATATTCAATCAGAATATAGATCTTTCCAGTGCATTCTTATCCTTTGCCAATTTATCCTATGAGGATACTATTTGGATGAAAAACAACAGAAGACAATCCAAACTGATTACATGCAAATACTAAATTATTAAAGATTAGACTCTAATAAAACAGGTTCATAACATTAAGCTTTCATGATAATGGAAAAAATGATACTGGGTACTTTGACAAATAAGTCAGTCTCCCCAAACTTGGACTTTTCTCATTGCTGATAATTTTAGGAGTTGGGGCAGAGCACCATTGTACTTTGTAGAGCACCGTTATAAAAAATAGATCTAAGCATACCGGTAGTCCTCAACTTGCAACCAGTTACTTAACAACTGGTCAGATTTATCACAGACCTCCTTAGGGATACTTACGACCCAGATTCAACGTTCCGATGGCCCAAACATCCCTTCCTACGGTCAAGTGATCTCATTTTGGGCGCTTGGCAACGGGCCTGCATTAATGGCCGTTTATGCTGTCCTGTGGTCAGGCAACTGTGTTTTATGTTTTGTGCTACACACTGGTGTTTACTTCCACTTTATGACAAAAAACTTTATGAGGGAAATGGTTTTGTTTAACGACCACAGTGATTAAACATCACAAAAAGTTCATAAAATCAGGTTCGGTCATGTGGTTGACCTTAATGATCGGTATAATTTATGACCTTAATTATAGTCATAAGGTGAGGGCTACTGTACAAGCTTTATAATTGTAAAGTGTACAATAAAACAGCAGGAGATCTATTTGTGAAGAAATAAGTTGGGGGCCTATTAGATTTCAAGTTGTCCCTCTTTTCTACATAGATAATCTGCAGAAGGTTGACTCTGATTTTGAACTTCTAGTAATGTAAGATCTAAAAACAAATGGATTTATTTTTCTCACTTGGCCTGATGGGCTGGGATGGGCTGGGATGTGGAGAGTCAGAAGATCTTTTTATTATAAATAAAATTTTAGTTTTGAATATTAGTTTAGTAAAAAGTAAAATAAAAACATCACAAATCACCACATGCTAGACTTACAATTGTTTTAAAAAACTGAACAGTCTTCTATATACTACAGTACTGATTAAAACCCATTTTTGGAAAGGCTGAGACCAGATTGTCATTCTGTTATTTTTAACTAATGTCTTGCTTTCCATTTCTGCCACTTGTCTGCTGTGGTTTCGAAATCACCTTCGAGCTACACACATACAAAACAGACACCATACTTGAGGAAAGCTTTCTATTTCAGCCATGTACGAGGGCTGAGATCACTAAAATGGACAAAAGTGATGTGTTGACACAATTCTGAGCAAGAATTTACAACTGCAACTTGTTCTACATATTCTAATATACACAGACACACAAACAAACTAATAGCAGGTGAGAGGAGATGCATGGTTATCAAAAGATTAAGACAAACCAGTGAAAACACCAATTACTTTCCCATTGCAAAACGAAGTTGCTGTTTTTAAGGATACTTACCAGCTACAAAACATACCAAACAGCCTCATCCCCAGCACAATGACAATAATATTTATTAAAATAGAGTCATTAATGTGAAAAGTCCTTTTTTGAGAAATGGCATGCAATACTATCCTCAGATATCCAAATATTATCTCTCCATTTTATTTAGCCAGTAGGATAAATACATTTAGACAGTTGGCTACTCCTAAAAATAATTTTTGCTTAGTTCTCTTTTTTCATTCAGTTCTTTCTCCTTCTGATTTAATGTATCTTGGTACTCAGTTTGGGCTTTTAAGTTGTGGATATCAATATAATTTCATTCCTTAAAGCACGATATCAGACTTGCCACATCATCTTGCCGTCACGTGACGTATCGCAACATTTTTTCCCTTTGCCGAGCTGGGGTGGGCGTGGCCTGCACGTGACACATCAGGCCCATGGGCTGCCAGTATGACACCCCTGCCTTAAAGCAAGACATTTTTTTTTAAAAAAATTATTAAATATTAATATTTTAAAATATTTTAAAACCTTTGAGATTCAGAGATACTCCTAAATTTGCAAATTTATTAATTGTTATGTTTACGCTATTGCTCCACAAATAATATATTGCCACATATCAGAAGCTTCTTCTTTAGTCTTCATTATCTGCTAAGCACTTTACTCCATCTAGTTTCTTCTTTGTGAATATTTATCTACATTAGTTCCTTTCTTCCTGATCCATCCAGTCAACCCGAATTACAGGTTGTAAAAAGGGAGAATTCCTTTCTCCCTGATAGAGTTCAGTTTCTATAATTATAGTTTCAGCATCCTTGTGGCCCAGTAGTAGGTTTCAATTTTGTTCACTACCGGTTTGCTCGTGGGCACGTAAGTCTGCCACTTCTGCACATGCAGAGACATCCGGGTGGGTGGGCGGAGCCTCCCACCACTGCCACTACAGTTTTGCCCAATCCAGGGTGAACTGGTAACCCACCAGAGTTGTGGCCCCAGCAGATACCTTGCTTTCTTCCCCATTCACAATCAATTACCATGGGGGGCTTAAAATATATATGTGTGTGTGTGTGTGTGCACGCGCACGCGCGTATGTATTACAACTAAAAATGTAAAAAACATTTAAAAACAATAATAATAAACACCTTAAAAACTTCCAGATTTATTAAATATACATACTATAGGAAGAAGGTATTTGGCCAGTTGGCAATACATCCAGGAAACAGGGTATTTAATACATTTAGCACCCCAGGCCTGGGGGCATAGTCAGTGTTAAGGCATTACGAAAGGCTAACAGAGTTGGGGCCATTTTAATCTCCAGAGGGAGGATGTTCCACATATTTTGTTCCAAAATAGCTTTTAAATCATCTTCTTGAAATCACAATGAGTTAGGTCACAACTGATTTGAAGGACATATTCATAACTTCCCCTTCCCCATCAAATGTACTTGGTGATATATTTCATTCCAGGAACTGCAAGGCCCAGGAATACAAAAGGATGTCTGAATATCCCAGGTTTAAGGTAAACAAGGTGAGCCGAGATTAATTAGCAACAGATGCTGAAAACATCTTTATGATTTTCAGAACAAAAGCATTTTATGAACAAGAAATTAATAAAATAAATGGCTAACCTACGAAGATATACTATATTTTTTTCCAAGGGTACTGAAAAATAAAAACAAGAGGTTTTCTTATGAAAAATTAACAGAAAAATTAATAGGATAAAAGTTATGATTTTGAACAAGGTAAGAATGAATTTGAAATAAAATGATACACTAATGATGAGTGTGTTATTGCTAAAATGAATAAACTTTTGTTGAAATAGGAGGCAGAGAATAAGTGAAAGAATGTATGATAAAATGGGCTAAACTTTTGGTTATAACATATAAATGGACTAATGGGAAAATATGTGGTTGAAAAGACTGAAATTTACATTATGTTGTAGCCTTAAAGAGAAATTTTATAAAATAATATATTGTTACTGCTTGTCATCAGAGAAATTGTCTAGAATGTTAGTGACATTCTATCATGTTTGATGGACTGGTTAAAAAATCAAAACATTTTTCTGTATAAATACATGAATAAATTCAAAAGATTTTAAGGATTAAAGTACAACTGAAACGGGAGATTTTGGGACTAATGGACAAATAACTAGGAAAAAATTGGGGAACTTAGTTTTTATACCATATGACAATATGATTAAAGTGGAAAGGCTCACCATTACCTGCAACAGAGAATTGTTTGGTGAAGATGATTGAATTTGCAGAGATGACCAAATTAACTGATTTGGTCAGAGAAAAACTTGTATCTACATTTATGGTTGACCCCTTACAGGACAAATGCACTTAGAATTTGTAGTTTTGATGATCAGGAAAAAAAATTGAATAGAAAAAAACCGAGTGTTTTTTATAATCAGTGTAAGAGATAATTCTGTAATATCATTTATATTTGCTGTAAAGAAAATCAGAAGCTTCTTCATCCAAATTTTTCTTTGATTTTTCTTCCTGCACTTTTGCTTTTGTTCTTTCTTTCTCTACTGATTCTGTTCTTTATTAGTCTATATTAGTTTTTATGTGTTTTGTAAAACTTTAATGAAATGTATTTAAAAAATCAATGGATAGATGTTAATAAATTGGTCCAGTGAGTAAGTTACAAGAAAGTCAACATCAGATTGCTCATATTCAACATGTCTTGAAAATCACTAATTTGAATGTGGTTTATATCTGCAAGAAAAATCTTTTACTTACAGAAATCATAGTAGTAGAAAGATTAATCAATGTAATTTCAACAAATAACAAGATGCAAGATGGAGACATTACAATATATTTACACTTTTTTGAAAGCCAGAATTATTGGATAGTTCAAATAAAAGTATCCAATCCAATGGCCATATTACACGTTTAACATGATAGAAATTCATTCAAACCATTTACACATTGCCACGTATACTGCGTTTCGAAGTTGTTTACAATTACTTTTAAGAACAATAATAAAACCATTAAGTTAAAGCACTCCATATAAGATATATATTAAAAATGAATGGGAGAAAAAAAATAAAATCCAGCTCTTTCAGTCATAATGACAAATTAGTATATTTCTAAATGTACTAATAGTTGCCCTTTGCTTATCAAGTGAGAAGAGTTTCCAAAGGGCAGATATTATGAACAAAACCATTCTCAGTGACTGCAGAATGATGATCCACAATTTATACCAACAAAAATTATTTAACAATCCTAGCAATTTTGCAAATCTGTAATGAAAAGCAATCTGCCTGATCTTGTGCTACTTCAGGTCCAGTAGCTAACTGGGAGCCAATTCACTTGCTTCAACACAAGGATATTATGTCCATGGCCAAGCACTGTACACTAAGGAACCAGACAAAGGCATAGTGTACTGGTCAGATGACAATAGGGACAAATTCAGCTTTTAATCGCTTACTCTTTTCCATTTTCAGGCCATCAATGAAAGCCTTAAATATTTGTATTAACCAGATATAAATGATTTATCATTTAATGATAAATGATTTAAAATTTGTTGATGTCATCATCTTAAATGGTCATAATAATTTATTTATAATTAATATTTCTTTATTAACATTTTATACGAAAGGCTTCTTTCAGGTAAGATGGCACAGCAATTCATGTGCAAGAGGAGTGTTCGAAAAATACTTTTTCTGCTTTCATAATTACCATAATTTGGAACTTATCATATTTAATGCATTAATATGGAAGAATTGCTTCAAACAAAGCCATGCTCCCTTAGGCATTTGGGTCAAGATGTTAAGTGAGTCTTGCTGGTTGATTGTTTATGGTTGTGGGGTTTTTCTATTGATTGTAAAATGGAATATTTTTTAATGTCTGTCATATTATACAATATATTGTTTTTGGTTGACATTTCTTTTGAATTATTTGCATTGTTCTTCTTTTGTTTGTTTTAATTTCTTGTTTGCTGCCCAGAGTAACAATAGTGATAGCCATATAAACAATAGCCATATAAATTATTTAAATAAATAAATAAATACATTCTAGAAGATCCATATTTATTCACACATTTCTTTCCAATTTAAATTTCAAATTAGGTTATTTTTTTTACTAACAAATTCTGATGCAAGTGAGACAGGTGGTAGGTACATCTATGCAGCTTACATGACAGAGGCCATTAAAGACTGCCATGTCCAGGAACTGCCTGCTCTTCCACATTAGAAATGGCTGAAAAACTTGTGTTTGTACAATACAATCATAGTTAATTGATCCATAGTTTATTAGCTCAACTGCTTGAACTTGCAAAATTAGTCACAAATTAGACAACCACATTTTAGCCTAGCAACATTGGTGACACCAACCCAAGTTTAATATGTAATTAAAGTTTGAAGTTAATGGTGATTGGTTATGTATATTAGGAATGAGAAGGGAAAACTGCACAAACTAGCATGGTACAATGAACTGAGCTTTAAGTTGGAAACAAACTGAAAGCCTACTCATATATGTAGCAAATTGGGACTTCTGCAAATCTGTGTTTGCAAAAGTAAAATGCTACCCTGAATTTTAGGAGAAAGAGCAATACAAAGATTGAAAAAATGGTGAAAGCCCTTGGTAATTCAAAATAGTATGTAATTCCTGCTTGTCTGGATTCTACAGTAGAGATAGTACTAAATCACTAAATTACTGAGAGACACTTTGGTATAGTTAAGGTAGGAGACTAGAAACTGGGAGATGAGTCCTGTCACAGATACAAAGACAGCTGGGTGATCTTAAACCATCGGTAAGCCAATCATTTTCCCTCAGGACTTGAAAGGAGACAATGGCAAATTACAAGATTGATTGTGAAACCTTGCCAAAAAACTTCAGGGACTAGTCCAGTTGCCAGGAGTCAACATTGATTCAAAGGCACACCTCCAAAAATAAGAGATACTCCATGCTTGGAATTTTCTCTTAGTTGCCATCTGAATCCCAATTTTAAATCAATTTCCCAGCAAGTTACACTGAGACCAGAGCCAATGAGTGATGGAACAAGGAGCTGACAAATAGACTAGCTTTCAAAATTTCTCTCTGCTCAAGAGGAGAAGATGGGAGCCCACAAGTGCTCCATCTAGAAGATAGTAAAACAATGGTCAATGGCTCATTTTAGAGCTCTGGAGGAACCGCCATCTTTACCCAAGCCATGATTTAGCACCTTCAAAAGGACATTGGTTTTCTTTGCTTCCTTTATGAAGTATGAACATTTTGAAATTTAATGTAAGTATCCTCCCATGGAAAATGCTGTTCATTAAAAAAAAGGTTAAGAAGGGACTTTAAAGGTTGGACATTAGAGAAACCGAAAGAGTATAATTAAAAGAGAAGTGACCTATTAGTGTAGAATGGATCAATGTACTCTAACTTTGGCAGAATCCGATGTTATTTAGGAGCAATGAACTCATGTTACTTTAAAGATTGACACTATCATAAAAATGGATTTAAGAAGTGATAGAAGAGGATGTTTTGAATGTAGATTTAAAAATGACAGTTACAAGAATGATATGGAAAAAGATGTTACACTGAATTTACAAATGAAACCAGTTGTTTTGCTAATTAGAAGGAATATATATATATATAACAAACCAGAAAAGTGACTTGGATAACTTTATTTTAGATTTACAAAAGAGACATGTTAAACTTATGAAGGGATTTCTGAGAAGCAATGAAATCACTATTTAAAGGAATTAAAGATTCTTAAAAGCAAAGGGAAGGAATATAAAGTTGGTTTATTTAAAGTTAAAATGTGTATGTTGTTGTTTCTGGTAATTCTTAATGGATTTTTGCTGATTGGGACTGAACGTTGAGATTTTTGTTTATAGATAAAGAGATGAGATATGGGAAGTAGATATGATTTATAGTAGTTATCAGAGAAGGTGGTAAGTTATTGAAGTGGTTTGTACTTTCTTGATGAAGAAGCCATTTGTTTATATATCTCTTTACTAATATTTTTTTTGTTTTTTTCACATTTTTTACTGTTTGTATTTTCTTAGTTTGTATTGGTTTTTATCTTTGTATCTGGTAACCTCATTAAAAATTCTTACATTAAAAATGTAAGCTGTACAATAGCTGATTTATGTTGTAAATCTCATTTACTGAGAGCATTTACAGATTGTTTTTGTGTTCCAAACATAAAGGAGCCTGCCTATCATGGTTGTAACTCATAAAATGGATTGGTCATATGATCTACCCGATTTATGACTTTATTGTGGCAATCATTAAGTGAATCACCATTGTCACTAAGTGAATGCCACATTCAAACCAGTAGTTGGCTACGGGTATAGTTTTGCCAAAATTCAAAAGTAAACGCTAATTTTTGGTAAAATTGTCATAAAACATGATCACATGATTGCAGGACACTACAATCGTGGGCCAGTTACCAAGTACCCCAAGTACCATCACACATAACCATGGAGGTCGTGACTGTTGGAATTTCAAAGCTGGTCATTAGATCCTCTAGAACATCAAATGGTTGCAAACTCTTAAGTCAAGAACTATCTCTATTAAAACTTCTAAAACAGGTTTGCTTCTATTAATTCTAAACAATAATCTATGAAGAGCAATAGCCATCTTTGGAAGATATTCCTTTGAAAGCATGGATTCTGCAGATTTTCACCTTCTCCTTCCTTTGCACTTTGAAATGTATGAAAAGGCACTGAATGAGTCAGAAATGTAAACAGAGGAAGAGTAGCATAACTATAAAATTTATCAATAAAAGAAAAGCCTTTTCAGTTGTGGTTCTGAGGTTCTTCATTTTATAAAAACCAGTCATCTAATTTAATTGCTTATGGATTTAGGAATACAATTTAAAGATTAATGTTTTACAAATACTTTTGGAAAAGTTATAGGTATGCCTAGATTTGCTTGGAAGGAAGATATAAATATTGCTTATATAAATAAAAGAGAGCCATTGGGATGCAGAAAGCACCCAAATACATTTCCCATTCTGTTGCAGGGATGCTCACCTTGGTCTATGCAATTCTTAAGAGGCTGATTATTATGTATTCCATGCTGCCATTGCACATATTTTCTGTCAGATTCTCTGAGGAGTATTACAGTGTACTTAGATCCAGATTCCATTTTCACACTGAGGAATAGCTAGTACGTTTTTGAATCAGTTCTAGACTGAGAAGATGCTGCTTCATATTTAGTGTAAAAAAAATCTATTTAGCAACATTGCTATTGCTCATATTGCAATTGCTATGTCCATACCAATTCTGGATTATTATCTTCACTTGTAGGTTGCAGGGGAGGATATTTGCACCAGCAACAATACATTTCATTTCATTTCAATTCGTTTATTTATTGATTTATATAGCAAATTTATATTGCCAGCCAACTTACACAAAAATGACTCTGGGCAGATTATATTAAAAATCCACAATATTAAAATCCAACAACATCCTCCACTGTCCCCCATGGCAGCAGCAACAGTTCATTGGCTCCATTTGTGGTCCCCAGACCCACTGAGAAAATCCTGTTGTCAGACCCTTTTGGAAAGGCAACAAGATAGGGGCCAATCATACTCCAAGGGAAATGTTCCAAAGAAGCAACCACTGAGAAGGCTCTTTTTGTGATCTCACCAATGTACATTCCTTAATAGATGGCATCCACAACATACCCCGACTATTGGGCAAATGGGATGAAACAGGGTAAGGTCATGTGGACTTTTAAAGGTGACAACCATGCATCTTTAATTGTAACTGGAAACAAAACTGGCAGCCAGTGCTCCAGCAAAAGAGGCGCACAAATCTAGGCTTTCACAAAATTGTTCAGGCTGCAGCATTCTGAACCAACTGAAGCTTCAGGATATCTTCAAGATATCCATTATATCTTAATAAAGTTTTTGGGCCACAGATAATTAAATTTAGTTCAAATGATAAAATCTGTCCAATTCATTCAAATGTGTTAACTGGATCTACAGTGATAACAAATGTTTCTGCTGGTATGTAATATTACCCATTAAAAGAGATTAAGGGCTTATTACTTTTCTGATTGAACCTGTGTGTGTGTGTATTTTATATATATTGTATTGTATTTATTATATATTATGTATACATAATATACAATATACAATATGTATGCATATTGTATATTATGCATACATACATACACACGCGCATGCACACACACACACACATATATATATCAGAAAAAAACCCTTCACTTTAGTCAATTTTGTTATGCCTGATTCTACAGTTGTTGAAATTCATTTTTTTTATTAATCTACACTCAGTACCCCATAATGACAAAGTGAAAACAGAAATTTAGAAATATATGTAAATTTATTAAAAAGAAAAAACTGAAATATCGAATAGGATATTCATACCCTTCATTCACTACTTTGTTGAAGCACCTTTGGCAGCACTTACAGCCTTGAGTCTTTTTTGGGTATGACTGGATTGGGAGATTTTCTGCCATTCTTCCTTGCAAATCCACTCAAGCTCAGTCAAGTTGGATGGTGACCATTGATAGACAGCCATTTTCAGATCCCTCCAGATATGTCCAAATCAGGGCTCTGGCTGGGCCACTCTAGGACATTCACAGAGTTGTCCCTAAGCCACTCCTGTGTTGTCTTGGCTTAGGATCGTTGTCATGTTGGAAAGTGAACCTTCGGTCCAGTCCGAGGTCCTGGGCGCTGTAGAACAGGTTTTCATTGAGGATATCTCTATACTTTACTCCATTTAGTTTCCTCTCAACCCTGACCAGTCTCCCAGCTTCTGCTGCTGAAAAACACCCCCACAGCATGATACTGCCACCACCACCATGCTTCACTGTTGGGATGATATTGGGCAGGTGATCAGTGGCGTCTGGTTTCCTCCAGACATAACATTTAAAATTGAGGCCAAACAATTCAATCTTGAGTTTCATCAAACTAGACAATCTTGTTCCTCACAATCTGAGAATTCTTCAGATGCTTTTGCGCAAACTCCAAGTGGGTTTTTATGTGTTTTACACTGAGGAGAGGTTTCTATCTAGCCACTCTGCCTTAAAGCCCAGATCAGTGGAGAACTGCTGTGATGGTTGTCCTTCTGGAATTCTGTCCCATCTACACAAAATCTCTGGAGCTCAGTCAGTGACCATTGGGTTCTTGGTCACCTCTCTTACTAAGGTCTTTCTCCCCCAATTGCTCTATTTGACTGGGCAATCATTTCTTGGAAGAGTCCTGGTTATGCCAAATCTTCCATTTGAGAATTATGGAGGCCACTGTGCTCTTAGGAAACTTCAGTGCAGCAGAAATTTTATTGTACCTTTCCCAAGATCTGTGCCTTGCAATAATCCTGTCTCTGAGCTCTGCAAGAAGTTCCTTCAACCTCATGGCTTTTGCTCTGCTACAGTGTGCATTATCAGGTGTGAGGCCTTCTATAGAGAGTTGTGTGCCTTTCCAAATCATTCCCATCAATTTAATTTTCCAAATGTAGACTCCAATCAAGGTGTAGAAACATGTCAGCAATAATCAAGAGAAATGGGAGGCATCAAGTGTTGTTGCAAAGGGTCTGAATACTTATGTTAATATGATATTTCAGGGTTTTTTTTTTCCTTTTTAAATTTACAGATATTTGTAAACTTTTGTTTTTCACTTTGTCATTATATGGTAGCGAATGTAGATTAATGAGGAAAAAAATCAACTACTGTAGAATCAGGCTGCAGCATAACAGAAGTAACGGGGTCTAAATACTTTGTGAATGCACACACACACACACTATTCCATGCAATTGAAAGCTGGTAGCAAATGCAAATATCAAACAATGTAGCTTCCTCTACTGCAACTTGCTGTAAGTTTTGGGCTGTCCAAATTTATTTCAGCATACAAAAGTAACTCTAAAGTTGGGGGGTTCAGTCATATTTTTGTGTCTACTAAATATTGGCAATGTGATGTTTATGAAATTCCTCATGACTGCACAAAACAGAACTGCATGCATTGCTCTTTATTCTCGGTTATGGAAACAGTGTACCCAGATCTCAATGGCCACTGGAGGACAAGCATCATCTTGCTTCTAACCTACTTATATCTTTCTGATCCATTCATTTGAAATGAATATTTAGAATATAAACTAATTTTTTATTTTCTGAAAAATTGAGCAAACTTGTCAAGAGAACTAGATGGCTATCTTGCTGTATTGCCCCCTCGAGTCATTTTAAGAAAAGACTGTATCAAAAGTTTCAGAAGAGAGTTATAAAATGAACTGTTTATTTCTTATGTAGACTTCCATTGATTTTATAGATGGAATCCAAGTTCAGAATAAAATAGGAAGGAAAAAAAAGCAACTGTACAGCATATTATGCTAGCCAGTATCATATACATACTTCAATTATTTCATTTCATCATCTCCAAATTATACGTAGTCTCTTTCCATCTTGAAATATACTTGTGTAAATATTATTTAAAAGCAGAGATCTTTGTGCAGAACTGACATGAAACCAAGAATTAAGAATTCTTATCATCATGGAAACCTCATTCTCTGAACCCTCTGAAACATTGGAAATTCACTGAAGCTATTCCTTATTAATGACCATTGGCAGAACATAGGCATCAATGGGCAGCAATTGTGATAACTACGTATTATCTCTAATATGAAAAGCAGCATGAACCTGAATACCAGTTGCTGGAGAGCAGCAATATCGGGTTATGATTCTTACATCCTACTTGCAGGCTTCCCAGGGACAGCTGCTTGGCTACTACAGGAAACAGGATGCCACATTAGGGAGGACTTTGGTCTGATCCAGCAGGTCAGTCATGTTCTTAAGTATACACTTTACATTTCGAGAAATGTCATAATTCCTGATTTTAGCTTCATGGTATGCTGCATATGTCCACTGCAGACAAAAATAATGTACATATGCAATAAGTTAGTCTAATGTTTTCTTTAGAATGTCAAAATTGTCTGCTCTTCATCTCTAAATCTAAATGACAAACTGTCATAAATATTCATTTCTTACTTATAGATTCTAGAAAAAGCATGGTTTTCAATTTTCTTAACACCTTAATTGACTTGGGATTAGATCCTTGTAATTGTACATAAGGAATATATATAACAACACAACTTACTTTTAAGGACACATGCAAATATTATTTCATTTGTTTAACCTGACACTCTTTTTTCATTCCTTGCTAATAAAAGCAGTTTCCCAAAATGACCCTACAATCTCACTACCATATACTAAAAACAATTCTTTCGTACATGGAACATCTTTGCTATAAACACTAAAATCCATCTTTTGCTTCCCAAATATTTTAAACCCGACTATGGTTTCATAAATCTATCTTCTATTATTTTAGATAACCAAACACATGCAGTTTCAAAACCAACCATTAGCCTTCAGCAAATTAGAATGGAAAGATTAAAAAAGAAAAACAAGATAGTATATGGACTAAAAATGTCATAATGTTATAATTTATTTACTACATGCAGCCGGTAACAATTGTAATAATGCATTTTTCTAAACAGCCTATATAGAGATCAATTAAAAAGTCAAAGTCATTCACATTATAGCATTCAATTGCATAGGCTAGAGCAGACTGCTTCTCTCCACAGACATGCCTGAAGCATACAGTACTACTGGTGCAGTCCTGATCTCAGAGACATGTTTAGTCATCGAGTTCAATAACTGGGAGAATTGAGCTCTAAAAAAATATTACATTTATCCATAAGATCTGTAACATGCATCCTTTTTTACAATCTTTGATCAAAATGCAGAACATTCATCCTTACTAGCTTGAGGGTTACTCCTCCCATTGTCAGCACATATAAAAACCCACAAGGTCCTACAATCCATATGTTTAATTTTCTCGCACAACATAATATAAAGAACAAAGCTTTCCAAAATACATTTAGATGACTGAAAGAACAGAAACCCATGCTATTGACAATAACATCTGAATATTTCAACATCGTCTTAGTAAAACACTATGTAGACATGACTAGACTGACAAATGCAACTATGATTTTCTTAAATTAAATCCTACCTTTTTCTAATATACATTTTATAAGCTGATTTGTTGCCTACGTCCCTTCCTCATTTAAAACAGACAAACCAATAAAAAGCATTACAATCAGCTTTAAGAATCAGTAAGATTTATCTGCAGAGGCATGACTCAGTATAAACTTTTAAGCAAATTCTTCACGGCACTATAAAATGACGTAATCGTGTATAATTCAAGCTTTTCTACTTCTTAAAATAGAGGCACGTTTAAAGTACTACTGTGGTGACAACAGCAAAACAATTTGTAACCCAACGCCCGTAATACCTTCATGTTGTATCCTTTAACTGCTCCTTCTTCTGCACTTGCTATAAAGCTATCCCTATAAAACAAAAACAAAAAAAAGCACACAATAAAGAAATCTCCATTGCATTTCATTCATCCCACATCTTTTACAAGTGTCCTCCCTCCTTTTCAGTTGCACCTGCAACAGTCCTTAATCCTGCAGGACTACTACTACAGATACAAATTCAAAATGCAGCTGCCTGAGCATCCTTCGGTGACTGACTGCAAAGTGATCAAGCAAAACAAGTGTTCGGGGAAGATACAAAGTTGGTAGGTACAACGAGAGTTTGCCACAAGTGAATTAAAAGCAGCATTCCCCCCCACCCCCGTTTTTTACCAAGGCAGACGCTTTCCCCTTTGAAAAACCCTTCGGTCCGCCCACATCGACTGCATATGGAGGGAGCCAGGAATTAAGAGAGCGTTCTGCATTCACACACATCAAATGCATGCAGGCAGACACCTTTATAGCGCAGCAGCAGCGGCCGAAAGGGAAAAAAACCGGCATGCTTTTCTTCCCCGCCGGCAGCTATCAGACCCCGCGTCCTGCTCATCCGATCCTGAAACGTTACAAGAGGTTTCGGCCTCGCAACAAGCTTCAAGAAGCAGGAAAAAAGGGGGGTGAAAAGGCACACCGCGTCTCTTAAAGCAGCCAGACACACCACCTCTCTCTTCTTCCAAAGCGATATAGTGGAAGGAGGAGGAGCAGGAGGGAAGAGGAGGAGGGAGAGGAGCCACAATAGCAGCAACAGCTTGAAGGGTGATGAATGTGCGAGCAAAGCAGCCAGTAGTGATTCTTAGCAGCAGCAGCAAGAGCAGCAGAACGAATCTACCTCGGAAAGGCAGTTTTGAGGTGCATGGAGGCTGAATCTGAATGCCTCTGGGCAGCAGCAGCAGCAGCACCAACAGACTGCCCGCATAATCCCCAAGCAGCAGCCTTCTTTCCGGGCGGCTGCCTTAATTGGAGGGGGGGGGGGAAGAGGCAAGAGAGAGAAGCAACAGCTAGGGGGAGCGGGAAGATGCAGCCCCCTACTCAGTTCTAGGCGACCTCCCACCACTCGAGACACGCGCTTAACTGAGCAGCGGCGGACCTCTCCAGCCTTTCCCTCCGACTAGCCGCGGCGTCAGCCCCTTTCCCACAGCAGGTCCACGGTTCGGGCAGCCGCCCCTCCGCCCCTTGGGCGCCTCCGAAGGGGGATCTCAGGGCACACGACGGTTTTCCCTTCCAGCAAGCTACACCGCCCTTGACTTAGCAAAGCAGCAGGAACGTGGAGGGGGTGGGGGGGAGACCGACCCGCTCTGCCTCGGGCTTTGGGAAATGCTCCCTCTTCCTCCCAACCAGCTCCGGATTCCGCCTCTGCCTGGAAGCGAGCAACGGCCGGCCAATCTTCTCCGGTTCTTCCCCCTACTACTTACTCTGCGCCTGAGGAAAAGAAAGGGGGGAAAAGAACCGCGGCCACCAGCACTACGACCCGCTGCTGTTTCTTGCAGCAGTTCAGCCAAACGTAGTCTTTGCCTTGCCCCGGCTGGAAAGTCCCTGGTGCGCTGCCCCGGCTGGTTCTTTTTTTTTTTTTCTTTCTTTCTTTCTTTCCCCGCCCGCCCGGCACTTCCTCTCCCGCCCTCGAGCCCAGTCTGGAAATCCCCGCCGCGTCGCGTTCCTTTCTTTGCTCGCGCTCGCTCGCTCGCGCGCTGCCGGGCTCTTTCTTACAACCAGCACACCACCACCACCAAGCGCGCCTCCAGACTGGCTTCTCGGCACTGGCGAGGCGGGTTGAACGAGGGACGGGCCTCCGCGGAGCTCAGTCTCCGCCCCGCTCATTCGCCAGCCGCGGGCTGGTTGGCTGTCCTTGCCTGGCCGAACGGAAAAGAGGAAAAAGCGGGGGCTGTTGGGGGGGGCGCTATTTCCGCACACATTTCATTCAGGAGGAAAAAAGGAACGACCGACCCCTAGCCGTAGTTCCGAGGAAGTAGTGACAGAGATGGCGCTCTTTCATTCGTGCGTAATTGGGGTTGCGCTTATATCGGGAGTCCCGCTGGAATTCTAGCACTTGTTTGTGTGGTGAAATGCTTAAATGAAGTCTCTCTCTCTCTCTGAGCATGGGCTGAGCGCTGTCCTCTCCTTCCACTTCTAAGTCCCGTATCTATGCGAGCGCTGACTTCCATCATAAAGTTCATAGGGAATTAAAACTTCGATTTTCCACAGTTGATGTGGAGGGAAGGAGCATTTTGCTTAAATCGTTTTTTCACGCGTCGCCCTTTTCCTTTATATAAGGGTCCTTTATGATTTTCACAGTAGGGCAAGATAGCATTCATAATTATTTCGTAGAGGTTTTAAAAAATTTATGGAGAAGATCAGTACCCCCTCCATTTCACTGGTGCTGAAATGTATCTGACACGGTTTTAAAACAGAATAATTCATTAAAAGCATTTTAATGCAAGTTACAAATTAAGAGTTTCCACAAATATTTAATGGTTTTTTTTTTAAAGTCATAAAGGCATTCTTCAACACCAAACTTCAAAAGCATCTATACTCTCTCTATTCTGCTTCTTCAAAGTCCAACTTTCAGTTCCATGTCACAGGGAACAGTGCACAAGTCAGATCTTTTGGTATGTACAGGACAGTTCACAATATTAAAAAAACATACACCATTGGAATAAAAGCATGAGACAAGATGGTCACCTCACCCCATTCGGTGTTTGTAACTATGAGGTGCAGTATTTCTAAAACGAAATACACAGGGAAACGGGTAAAAAGAATTAAAAGCCTGGCTCCCTATAAATCTTTTCTTAACATGATGCTTTCCAGATGTGTTGGGATGGCATTGGTGAGGGTATCAAATTGGGGAAGGCTGCTTTGGACACAGCCTAGCAACTGTCTCTGCTACCAAAAAACATACTTCTCACGTAAAGAGGTTTTCAGTCAGCCTTGTGTGAAATCACTAGAGAAGCAGAGAATGAAGAAGGAAAAGAAACAACATGACAAGTGAAAATGAAGGGAAATCAAGAGTCATCACAAGGCCAAATAACCAATTCAAGAAAGTAAGCTCATTTCACTCCAAAGTCAAGGGTCAAAACGATGTGAAGAATAAGAATAAACAACATGTAAAACACAACTTCAGATGTGTTCAATGCCCAAGATTTGTGGGAGCTATCAAAACCCAGCCAACAGAGGCAACATACATGTATTCATATTCACTTTTAGCAAATATCTATTTGCCATCATAAGTTAATTCATAGAAAAAACTATTTTTATCTTAAGGTTATTCTAGGAGTGCATACTTAGAAAATGTAATTTGCATGTTTTGGGTGATATTAGAGATCAGAGAAATAGAAGTAAACTGGTACGTAAACTGGTACGTCATTAGACCCACATTAAAGCTGCTTTATGTTTGTAGCTCTTTATTCTGAAATGTCTATAGAGGAAGAATAAACACTTAAAATCATTTTGAAGAAATGCTCATATTTAAGCTATGACAAACCCCTTCTTCAGCTGAAAAAGCAAGCAAATAACTGGATCCTAGTTTATCCCTTTGAGAGGTTGTCTCTTCTTACCAGATCTTTGCCACATCTGGATAATTTGGTGCAACTGAGATGCTTATCCAACACAATCCATGTTGATCATACAGTTGAGCATGTTGTTAGAGACTGGCAGCCATGGCAAAGCCTGTCAGGAAGAAAGAAGCTCTCATGCGAATTAGAGCCACTTCCACAGCATCAGTGTTTCCACCCCTTTAATCCCTCATAAAGCAGTGTGATTCCAAGTCCAACCAATAAATGTTATTACTTCTACCAGCCTCAAAGCACTGAAAAACCTCACTGTCTTGGCAATTGTTCAAGTGGATACTTTTCCTTACAACTGTGACCATGGTTACCTTTGCTGGACTGGGGAAAAGCAGAAATTTTAAATGATACATACAGGAAAAGTCAAGCTCTGAGAACAGGATGCTGAACTTAAAAAGTGTTTATGTGGGGTGGGGGATGGAATCATAGAATCATAGGGCTAGAAGGGACCTTGGAGGTCTAGTTTAACTTAAATTCTAGGAAGTAAGGTGAGGAAAGGATTCCAGTCAATGAGAAAATGAACCACTCACGAGATTTACAGTGTTAATTTATTTTTATTTATTTATTTATTTTATTAAATTTTTATACCGCCCTTCTCCTGAAGGACTCAGGGCGGTGTACAGCCATAGTAAAACACATATAACACAAAAATTAAAACTATTTAAAACGTATTCAACGGTATGGCCCTATTTTTTAAAAAACCCAAGACTAAAAAAATACCCCATTAACATTCATTATTCCGTCAGACCAGCTTGTTGAAATAGTAAAGTCTTAAGGGCATGGCGGAAGGTATGAAGGTCGGAGATCGTACGTATCTCCAGGGGCAATTTGTTCCATAGGGCAGGAGCCCCCACAGAGAAGGCTCTCCCCCTGGGGGTCACCAGTCGACATAATTTGACCGACGGCACCCTGAGGAGGCCCTCTCTGTGGGAGCGTACCGGCCAGTGGGAGGCTATCAGTGGCAGAAGGCAATCCCGTAAATATCCAGGTCCTAAGCCATGGAGCGCTTTAAAGGTGGTGACCAGCACCTTGAATCGCACCCGGAAGACCATCGGGAGCCAGTGCAGCAATTAAGCAATTCTAAATAAAATATTAGTTTTGTAATGATTCCAAAGAATTTGGATTAGACTCAGAACAGAACAATTTTGCATCTGAAAATAAATGATAGCATGAAATCAATCTGGTTTGGAGCTAATCCCAAAATGATTGCAAACCGTTATTTGAGAATGCTTTAGGATTCAAGCGTGGAATGATTGTGCAGAGGTTTGCTTTGGGGTATGTGTGATAGTTAGGTTATTTATTTATGGTGCCTTCTGGTCAATCTTAAATCCTAGTCACTGCCTGTACAACTCCTAGCAGTTTTCTGGCAACGTTTTAGGAAGTGACTGGCCCAAATTCACCCATCTGATTTCATGTCTAATTACTAGAACTCACAGTCTCCCACTTTTTAGCCTGGCAACTTTAACAACTACACCAAATTGGTTGTCAGGATTCCAGATTACGCATTTTCATTTCTTGGAGAGCTGCCAAAGCCTATATTTTCTTTTAAATGCCTAAATTCTGCTTCTTGCAGTTTTCTTAGCATGACAAGCTATCTATATGAAGCAGCTTTAATATGGTTTAAGTGATGCTACCGGGTGCTGTTTTTCTGATATGTGAAGTCCAGTCAGTCAGGACTTGCATCTCCCCAGTTGTTTCCTACAATGAGTGAAAATTAAGCTTGGTACTTTTGTGCCATTTACATCTTCTTATCTCTTATTGTCAGTGGCATTTAATGGCCAAGAAACAATCTGATTCTATCCATTGACCTTCTCATTATTAAAAAAAACCCAGTAACAACTATTTTGCCTAAAGTTGCTACTGTCATTGTAAATTTCACAATTCACAAAAGTTTCTAGAATCTTTATATAGCAACAGCCAAGACTAGGAAAAGGATAGTGAGTAATATGCATATTATACATTATTACAAATTTGATTCTGTAAATTATTAACTTATCATTTAATATACAATATGGATCATGCTGAAGAGCATATTTGTTCAAGTAGTATAAAACACACAGTTATGGCAAGATTACAAAATATAGAAGTAGTTCATCCCTTTGATGAAAATTAAAGGAAAGAAGTAGTATGGGGATGGGAAGGGCAAAGATACATTACAATTTTTTATGGGGCCAAAATAATTTCCTAGAGGGAAAAATGGACTGCAGGGTTATTTTAAAATTATTTGTGAGAAATATAACAGAGCTGAGCACAAATCCAAACTTGGCTCAGCTAAAGGGCAGAATAGGTCATCAAGAAGCTAGAAAATACAATACTACTCTATTTTAGCCAAGTGAAATTCTAATACTAATAATACTATAATACTAAACTATATCAATAATATGCTAATATTTATTGTAAAAATTTTACTCCAAACCTTGTTTACTATATCTATTGATTTTCCCAATGGAAAGTGCCATCAAATATAAAGAAGTTCTAGATAAGTAAACCATGGATATTGACATGGATATTGTCAGTTGAAATTGCTTATTTTAAATTGATAATCTATGGAAGAGAAAATCTTATAGTGTTGTGCTCATGGCTTATGAGTCAATGAGTCAACTCCTTTCAGTCAATGGAGATTGACTGAATTGGTATTGTAAAATGGAATGATTAGTCACTGTTTTGCAATTTAGCTTTTATTGGTGGTGGGGGACAATTGAAGAACTGGTAATCATACTAGGTACAAATTAGGAAAAATATGATCCTACAACTAGGGATCTATCATTCAAGGACTTGAGGCAAGAAAAAGATAATTACAGCATGATCAAGATGGGACTTCCTAATTCATGAGGTTAAGAAAGAGGTATGAATTGAATGCAGGGAGGCTTGTGAAATGAATAATAGCTAATTGAAGAGACTGTTGAGTTTATAGTTAGATCACTTTTTCCTACAATATATCATGTTCCTAAGGTGTAAGATTTCTATAATCAAGAAGATAAGCAATATGGCACATTTAGCTGGCATATAAAGTTAATGAAACTCTCAGATTAAACAAATTATTAAACAAAATATCTCCATACTTGTAATTCTCATAATTTAAATTTAAGATGGGAACCCTAAAAGTTTTATGTGGCTTTATTGCTCCTGTGCAATACCTTGCAGCATTGTAAATAATTTTTCATTCTTCTTTGTATTATTTTTTTTGTGCAGTGTCATGCAATACTATCCACTAATTAGAAAAAAATACTGCAGTAATCCCAACCAAATTGTCATAATCTGCACTGATAGAGTATGATAGAAACTAAAAGTATGCATATCTCAAAGTTGTTTTTTCAAGAGGTAACAAGACTTTCCGAGTTGAAGAAGCTTCTTGGATGAGAAGTAAAACTTCTTAAAAAAAAAAACCCAGAAAGTACAGTTGCCCCTTGAAAAAGCACCTTTGGGACAACCATGACCTGGATGACTGAGAATCTCCACAGACATTTAGCTAAAAGTATGCATGTTTGAAAGACATCAGATCATGGAGGCTAGTTCAGAATTTTGAAAGTTGTAATTATTCTGGAAATTTAATGTCCTCTCTACACCCCAGATGTATTAAAGACTGGCCTGAAATATCACTAGGTGTGAATTGTTTTAAATTGGCTTAGATTAGAATAATCAAAGATATTATCTAAATGAAAGCTTCATTCCATCTGAGACAATCTGATTTCAGCCCAGAGTAACTTGTACAGTCTATATCAAAGTTCCTCCCTCTTCAATTTCAGGTTGTGGTGCACAATGAATTCAAAGCTAAGCTCATACCCAAACCTACATTGTATTCTGCTACCCAGAATAATAAAATATTATATTGATGATCCCAGCTGTTAAAACTGATTTTAAATAAAAAGAAAGAAGAAAAATTCAGAGAATGCCCAGGGAAATATAAATTAGTGTGTTGGGTTAAATTATGTTTCTAGCTAAGAGGAAAAACAAGGAACTATTCAGTGCAGGCTTACCTCAAATCACTCACTGAAGCAGAGAAAAGTCAAAGAACAAAGAAAGCAACAATTAAATTCACAATGTAATCAGTAATGTAAATTCTGGCTCTCCTTGACCTCTCAGTGACTCACGGCCATCAATCATGGTATTCTTCTGAATTGACTCAAGGAATTGGAGGGGATAACACAGCATGCTTCCTTCCTAAGAGATCAAAACAAGTCAATGTTGGTCAGGAGTGAGAATCTAACCTCAGATGCTTTAGTAAGGGCTGTTGCAAGCTTCAGTGCTCTCTGCACTCTGGTTTAACCTCTACATGAAACTGCTGGGGGAGATATCTGTTGCTATGGAGTGAAGTATTTCCAGTATAGTAATGATACTCAATTAATAATCTTTGAACCTGGCAAATTAAGTGGTGCTGTGGAGGTCATGTCATGATGCCTGGAAGCTGTAGGGATCCTGATGGGGAACAATAGGTTTCAACTATACCTTAGCAAGATTGAGTGGCTTTGGGTTTTAGGGTCTTCCAGATCTAGAGTTTTACTTTATTTGGTACTAGATGAGATGGCACTGTCCCAAATAGACCTGATCCATAATCTGGGGCTCCTTCTAGACTCACAACTTCTGTTTGAAAAGCAGGTGGCAGTTGTGGCCAATAGGGTCTTTGCACAACATGTTGTGTGCCAGTTGCCCCTGTTCCTGAATTGTGAACTCTGATCAGTTATTCATGCTCTGGTCACTTAATGTGTGTCCCTAGAAGGACACCCATTACAGCCCTGCACCATACGTTGTTGCCAGTTTGCTTCTGAGTGCAATTCAAGGGGCTGGTTTTGACTTTTATAGCCTTACGGTGGCATGGAGCCAGATTATCTAAGGAACTGTCCCTCTCTGATTAATAAATCCATCCCATCAGGTCCAGCAGGAGAGGTATGTTGTGGATCCTGTCTGTTAAGGAGTTCCATCTGATGGGACTTAGGGTGTAAGATTTTCTGCTGTGACATCCACACTCTGGAACATCGTCCCTCTTGAGGTGAGGCTAGCCCCAATTATTCAAACTTTCTGGAAGGCCCACAAAAAGCGGGTTGTTTTTTTTAAAACAAGCCTAGAGATCCCCTTGTAATAGAGAGCCTGCACATAGGCTGCATTATATATAATACTTTTCCTCTCATGGTCTTGTTGCATCCATGTTTATCATTTTTAATTGGTTTTGGAAAATGCTTTAATTGTTGGATTTATTGTACACCATTTCATGTGAAATGGATGACCAAATACATTTGACAAATAAAAGCATAAACAAATTGAACGTAATCCTTGTAATAAAGGACCGAAAGAAGGGATGGTCAGGGCAGTTCAGGCTATCCAGAAATAAAGAAGGGATTTGACAGTAATCTTGGGCAACTATCCTACACAATGTCCTTAATACAAGGGAAGGTGCAGACCAAGGGAAGAAAGCGGAAGTCTTTTTGGAAAATAATTTGTTTAAATGGGTCCAGTGCACCGTTTATCTAAAAATTACAGGATTTTAGTATGTAACACACAAAAGAGTCATTAGTTCTATTATTCTGTTAAGAGGCATTCCCTTCAGGAAATTTTGCCTGGTTAATTTTTTATTTTATTTTATCTTTTAGATTCCAAATAAGCAAGCTTGGATTATTTAGAAATTCTGCCTGATCACTTAATTTATGGCCAAGAAGAAATGTATCCCACAAGTGAAATTGGGGGGAGGTGACTTTCGGCAACTCAGAAATTGGCTCTTGTTCTTTATTCACCTGAAACTAATTATTCAGTGAAATGTGACTTCCTGTTTGCTTGCACTATAGCACTAATCAATGAAATTTGCACAGAAGAAAAATTTTGTTGTTGTAGAAATTCAAGATGTACAATGGTAAAGGGGAAGAAAGGAAAAGCGGCAACTGTTTAGAATAGTTGCTATCCCATTCATACACACACGTGATGGTTTAGTGGGTTTATTAATATTGTCTAGCAATTCCCTTAGTTTAACTGATAGGTATGCATAGCGCGTGCACACGCACACACACACACACACAAATAATAAATTGTCTTGTCTGGAATAGGCCATTCAGAAAGTAACCATATCCATTTAATTGCTTACTTTAATATATTTCGAAATCACTTATTAGAATAATCCCTAAGAAGAAAATAAAAGGATAAAATGTAAACACAAAGCAATTTAGATAAACCCACAACTCCCACCCCCAAACACATGTATTTATATATGTATATATACATATACTATTAAAAACAGTTATATATTTCATATCAGCACAGAGTAAAGTTACATTCATCAGTCATAAAAGTTGTTTGGATTTTCCCCCTTTTCCTGCACAGATACCGTTTTAACACATCTCAATGGCTGATTGAAGCAATTATTGTAACACATATTTGAGGTATTAGCAAATCTGTGACATCATCAGGCATTAACAAATTATATCAAATGATATTAATGTGAGAAGCCAGAGTATTATTACTATTTCATGATCCGTGATGCACAATGGTCAGAATGCAGTACTGCAGGCTACTTCTTCTAACTGCCGGCTGCCAGCAATTTGGCAGTTCGATTCAGCTCAATGTTGATTCAGCTTTCCATCTTGAGGTTGGTAATATGAGGACCCAGATTGTTGGAGGCAAATATGCTGACTCTGTAAACATATTACAGAGGGCTGAAAAGCACTGTAAAGTGGTACATAAGTCTAAGTGCTATTACTAATGCTATTTCTCTCTAGTGTTCACTACTAAAAAACCCCAGTTGTTATTTCTCTATATCTCATCCCTGCTTTTCTCTGCATTACTTTCTAACTGACGTCAGTGTCAATTATTTGCAGCAACCTAATTTTAAGGATCCTGCTGGTTTTGGAGCCCACTTATCTGCTCTCCTATGGGTAGTTGCTTAGGTTCTGTCTGCCAAATACCTGCAGATATTTGGGAGAATTACTTTCAAAAGATTTTCAACACAGAATGATCAAATAATCAAGTGGTCATCTACTCAGTGATGACTCCTCCTACATGCCCTCTTGCTTCTATAGCTGAGGCTAAAATTTCTTTGTTTATTTTTTTTAAAAAAATAAATATTGGTGGGCAATTGGTGCAGTGGTGGCTGCTCCCTTTACCTATATTAACAGCACAACATATTTTTCATTTTAGGGAAGGAGGCCTTAGTTATCCCTCTCCGTAAGAATCCAAGAAATAGACTTCACCTTGCTAATTACAGACCTATTAGCTTGCTTAGTACAATAAGCTATCTCTTAGCTTATGCTTTACTTAAAACTATAGAATTGAGTCCAAAATGAAAATAGTCTTGTTTAAAAACAACCAGGATTTAGAGGGGACAGTTCAACTCTAGACCATTGTCCAGTCTTGCACCATTTAGCTGAAAAATATACCTTACTGCCCAAAGGCACCTTTTGGCAACATTTATGGATTTCAAATCATCTTTTGGTCTGATTCCAAGAAAGAACTATGGGAGAAACTGCAGGAATTCTCAATGGACAAATTTGCTCCTTTGTACATATCCAGATGGTTTATTCTAACACAAAGAGCCCTGGTGGCGCAGTGGTTAGAGTGCAGTACTGCAGGCTACTTCTACTGATCACTGGCTGCCAGCAGTTTGGCAGTTCGAATCTCACAAGGCTCAAGGTTGACTCAGCCTTCGATCCTTCTGAGGTGGGTAAAATGAGGACCCAGATTGTTGGGGGCAATATGCTGACTCTGTAAACCACTTAGAGAGGGCGGTAAAGCACTGTGAAGCAGTATGTGAGTCTAAGTGCTATTGCTATTGCTATTCATTGACATCCAGGTGCTTCCCTGGGAGCATCTTCTTTGAGTAGGGTGAGACAAGGGTGGATTCTACCTCCTTTTCATATGTCCATTAATTCAATAATTCAGTCTCTTTCATCTTCTAATTATCACTCTCCAATGTTACAACTTTATGCAATTCCAGCTTTGCTATATGTGGTTGATGTAGTACATTTTGTCAGAGACGGGCATTGAGGGCATTGGCTTCCTATTGCCTAAAATAACATTGTAGGAAAAACCAAAGTGCTAGTCTTTGCATAACATAATAGTATGATGCATAAATGACAAATTAATGGGACCCCAAGAAAGCATGTACTGTATGTAGTTATATATAGTGTATATTGGGGTGGAGTTCCAGTCTTCTGTTGTGATCCGCTAGCAGCCTGCGGAGCTGGCAGCAGAGTCAGACAGCGATGAGGCTGAGGAAGAACATGGGCCAGTCCTGGAGGCTGGGGAAGGCCCAGATGAGGACTCTGCGTCAGAGCCAGAGATGGGGCCCTCCCATAAGGCTTAAAAGACCAGCAACGGCTCTTGGGCTCTTTGTCAGAAAACAAAGTTGATAGACTTGTTCTTGTCTTGCTGCACTTATCTCTGGTCTGTGGTTTCTGCTTTTGCCAAGAGAAGCCTTTGGCAGTTTGCCTAATTATACCAAGGTTGGTGATTAGACTGAAGAATTTGTGTTATGAAGAGTTTGTTTTGATTTAGTTTGGACTATACTGAGAATGAGTTAATTCTCAGCTGTTCTAATAAAGTCTGTTCATTTTGGAACTGTTTGCGTCGACTACTACTTTCTTGGGCCTGGGTCACAACATCTTCCTCATCTTGGAGAAAACATTCCTCTTATCAAGCAAGTGTTGCCCAATTTAGTTGCACAGGCGGCTTAAGTTTCTTCCATTCAGGACTTCCAGGTGAGGAGCTATTGGTTAGAATTATCTGTAAGTATCTCCATGTGCAGATACAACATCACAGCAAAAATCAGCAGCCAGGCATCAAATTCTCTCCAGATAGGAGAGAGGAAGCCAAATTGGGATATTGCTCACTTGTGTTCTGGATAGCTGCACCTTGTAATAAGACCACAGGAATTGAGTTTCTTGCAGTCAATCACAAATTGGGTTTCTTAGATGTTGAAGGATTATCCATCCACCCAAACTGCTGTGTAGCATTTATGGATACATGGCTTATAAAAGATACACTCTGTTAAAGCATTTTTAGTTACAATTAATTTACAACTTAAGAGTGATTTTCCAATCAACAGGAAAGAATAAAGACACTTGAATTGCCTTCTTTTTAAAAATGAACAGAACAAAATACTATCATAATGGATTTGATTTACAAGCAAAAAGCTTCACAATATTATGATTTAAGAAAGTTTTAAATGTGTAAAGGGACAATTTTAGAAAATGGAAAAAAATAATTTTATAAAGGTTTCCTTGAAAGTAGTAAAATTAATTAGACAAACAGACCAGATCTTTATGGAAATCCCAATTATTTATTATTGAGGAAAATAGATAATTGGTGGATTTTACAAAATAAGTAAACAGACTATGTGAATGTAGCTATGGACAACTGACTGGGATTAAGGTATTAGACAAAGAAAAGCAAAACAGGTAAAAAAGAAAAGCTTGACTTTTACTTTCACCCTAGTAATAGAAATGTGTATAATTTATTACAGTGGTAATCACACACAAAAAAAGCAGTAAAAACGGGAAAAGAAAAGAGGCAATACTAGAAAAGCATACATAAGGACATGACTAGACTTATTGCAGAAAATGTTTGAAGAATTTGTAAGAGAGTGACTGAAATGGTTGCCAATACTTTGGAAATTTTTAAAAAGAAATGGAAGAAGGCTTAGCAGGGATAAAATATGAAAGAAGTTAAGAAGATTGAAGAATCTGTAGGACAATTGGCTAGAAAAGTTAAACAAATTAATGATCAAATGAATGTTTTTGAAAGTAAGATAGAATATATAATAAAGAGATGGATAAATATTTGAATAACTTGGCATTACTGAGAGAGAGAGAAAATGCTTAAGATTTTTGAGCAATTTTAGATTTTTGGAACAATTAAATGATCAAGAGGAAGAAGAAAAGATTTTAAAGTGTCTATCTAATTTTTGGATTGGGATGAATCCAAAATTAAGAAATTAAGAAATATTCCAAAGGATGTCCTCCTGCATTCCATCTGCAAGAAGACTAGAGAACAGATTTTGCAGCAGCATTTTAATACTAAATTGAGGATTGAAAATATAGATAATATAAATTTTACTTAAGGAAATTCCAAATGGAATATTGCACAAGAAAAAATAGGGTGGGTTTTTTTCCACAAACTTAAAACAGAAATAATTCTATTTAGATGCGATTCTATCTATTTGGAAGGGTAATTTTTACTTTTCAACAGTAGAGATTCAAACTGAAAAAAGCAAGATATTGGTTGGGAAATTTTTAAGAAGAATTAGAGGAAATGCAAAGGAAAGTCACAATAAAGATGTAACTAAACAAATGCCACAATAGATACAGCAGGACAGTGAAGATGCTACCACTGTGGATGCTACCGGGGTGAGTTGCCCCCGGTTCTCTGACCCTGATGTCATGAAAATCTGCACTTGCTCAGAGGAGCGTGCACACGAGCAAAGCAAGTGCACGCACATGGCCCTGTTGCAAACCGATAATAAAGGTAAGTAGAACCCACCCCTGCTACAGATATTCAATTTTCTCTAATTTTGGCATAACTATTGATTATAAAAGATTAACAGGAAGTGTAAATGGTGCAAATGGTCCTAAAAATAGGAGGGGAAAGTTTTGATATTTGAAAAAGTTAAAATGTGATTTGCTTACATGAAAAACATTAGGAAAAAGGATATAAAATATTCGAGTCACAAAAATTTGGCTAAAGGATGAAATTGAATGAAAAAAATGAAACTGTTTTGTATATAAATGTTCAACTATATCCAAAACTTACATTGACTGATAATTATAGCAGATATATTAGAATGTAAATTAATCTACAGGTGGCTATTGGGAATTTATGCCCCAAACAAAGTTAAAACAGCATTTTATAAAAACTTATGGATTAACAATTGGGCTTTCTTTGTGAAAATTGGTGTCTCCTGGAAGATTGTAATGGTGGAATTTCCCACAAATGGATATAACTGAGAAAAATGTTAAAAATACCCAAGGCAAACTATCAAAGGTTTTCTTCGATTTAGCAATAGCAATAGCAGACTTCTATACCACTTCATAGTGCTTTTACAGCCCTCTCTAAGCGGTTTACAGAGTCAGCATATTGCCCCCAACAATCTGGGTCCTCATTTTACCCACCTCGGAAGGATGGAAGGCTGAGTCAACCTTGAGCCGGTGAGATTTGAACTGCCAAACTGCAGCTAGCAGTCAGATGACATTGCCTGCAGTACAGCACTCAAACCATGCATCACTCCATTAATGGAGAATTTGGAGCTTATTATTGTATGGAGATAGAAAAATGGTAATTCAAAATAATATCCTGATTTTTCTAAAAGACATGGATCTTTTTCAAGAATAGATACAATTTTGATATCTAAGAATTTGGCTACTAATAATACATAGAGTGGATATATTCCTAAAGATTTTCTCACACCACTTTACTTTAACTTCTAAAAGGAAAAATGGCTTTTTTCAATGGAGATTGAATGAGATGTTGTTGCAAAAGGAAACATTAGTGAAGGACTGCAAAAAGAAGTTGGAATTTTTTGAGAATAATCTTAGTAAAGTCACAGAAATAAGAATGGTTTGTGATACAAGCAAAGCTTCTATAAGAGGATATCTTATACAACACGTAGCAGTGAATTTTAAAAGAAAGGGCAAGAGAAAACACAAGTTATTTTGATGAGATTTGAAAAGGAAGAAGAGTTTAAATAGAGGACAACCATTACCCACCAAATTAAACTTCTGTAAAAGCAATTATCTATGTTAGCAGTGAGAGAGATGGAAATAAAGATGAATTATGCAAAATCAAGAAGTTTTGAATTGGCAAATAAAACAGGGAAATGATTGACATATAAATTGTGAAAAGGAAAAGAAAAGAAAGTGATGCTAAAGTTCCAAGAAGGAACACTAATAACTGTAATAACTAATAACGAAAAATGTAAATAAGCAAAAAATGTTTCACCAATATTGTTCTACTTTGCACAAGGGTCCGGAAATTTCTTTGGAAAAAGTGGTCAATATTTACATAAGCAGAATTTACTGAATATTACAGAGAGTCAGAGACAAATTTTGAAAGTTGGACCTATAACATTAAGAGAAGCTTTAAAAAAAAAGACCAAATCAGGAAAATCCCTGGTCCAGATGGTCTGTTGAACTCTTACTATAAATGTTTGAAAATGAACTTTTACAACTTTTATTTTTAAAAAATATTAGGATTCTTGACAGCTGGAAAAAGCCTAATACAGCATTAATATCTAGAGATCCAGGGCCTGACTTTAACAAGAAATTATCCATTTTGCTGTTTCAAGATGAAGTGTTAACTATCGGGGTTGGCTGGCTTCAAAAAAAAAAAATGTTCAAGCAATTCAAGGCAATCATGGAAGTCAATGACTAGATGTCAGTGTTACTGCTTTGAAGGCCATCTGCTAGGAGACTAGTGAGCTTCCTCATACAGTTGCCTGGTCATTGTGAGAACAGACTGCTGAACTTGGCCAGCCAGGGGTCCAGTCCAGCAGTTTTCATGTTCTTAAGTATTTACCTAAGGACAGGTGATAGCCCAGAGACAAAGGCCACATTCTGGGCTATAATGCTCACTCAGTGAAGACAAGCTAGAGACTGCAAAAGTTTTTTTTAAAAAAGAGTAAAAAAAAAGAATAAAGAGTAACCGCTCCAAATTTGATTGCAGAAAATACGACTTCAGCAACAGAGTGGTCAACGCCTGGAACGCCCTACCCAACTCCATTGTTACAGCCTCAAACCTTCACAGCTTCAATCTACCATATCAAACTGTCTACTGTAGACCTCACCCCATTTTTAAGAGGTCCTTAAAGGAGGCGTGCATAAGCGCACCAGTGTGCCTACTGTCTCTGTCTTACTGTCCCTATTTATCGGTATTTACTTCCTTTGTTCATGTGTATGTTCATACTTATACTTGTTACCTTGTACATGTTTGACAAACAAACAAGCAAACAAATAAATTACAAGGAGGGGAAAGGATTCTGCAAATTGATCTTATTGTAAACATGAATGGCACTGAACAATGTAAACGAACAAACAAAATATTTGAAACATGTGGGGGAAGCCTGAGCCAACCCTGCTATTGTCTGAGTGCCATTCCAATCACACAGAAAATGAAGCAGAGGTGTCAAACTCATGTCATCACAGTCGTGTCACATGACATATGGGGACTTTTTCCCCCTTTGCTAAACTGGACGTGGGAGTGGCCAGAGCATGACGCATCCGGCCCGTGGCCTGGGAGTTTGACAGCCCTGAACTAAAATATAAGTGCTTACACTCTCTTTACTTATCTTTTGAATACTTAGTTGATGTGGATAATGATCAGTGTTTTGCATTCATAAAACAAGAGAAGCCCAATCATGAAAAACACTATCAATATGTTCAGAAGTTCTCCTATTTTGCTCCTAACTCTACTTTCCCTGCTCTCTTAACACTGTTTCAAAGAATCTCTTACAAGAGATCAATAATGAAAACTGCCTGAAGGTGCTCAGCAGCTGCCCCTGCAGTCATCAAATCACCTTCCCGAATAAATCTACTAACAGAATCTGAGTCTATCCACTTCACATGGGAGTTGTAAACTTTTGCATTTGGACTGGTATTCACAGCAGGCATAATAAGTCACTTTAATTTGGTATTTGCTTTTTAGTATGTATGTCAACAAGATATGTAACAGCTGAATTTTAACAAGCTTAGATCACCACCATGTAACAGGGTAACAAAAAATAAGTTTTAGTCCCTAAACTGGGGCTGTAGCTAGAGATATCAAATAAGAAAAACAATAAACCAGAAACACCTTGAGCAGATGCATCATAGATAACCGTCCCAGAAGAAAGATTATCTAATAACCTAGATTATAGTAATAGAATAGTAATAGAATCTAGAGTTAATAGTGATAGAATAGTTAGGAAGGACTTTTAGGCCATGGAGTAGAACTGCCAGACAAAGGCTGCAATGATAACTGCAAAAATACAGGCAACTCTAATGTGCTGCCCTCTAGTGGTCTTTCAAATTTTGCCACTCACTGGCCTTATCACTGGTATAGTTTCTATTCTAAATGCAATAACCCAGACAGTTTGAGCACCTTCTGTAAGAAAAAGGCATTAATTCTGAGACATTTTTTCCAATGTTTGTATCATTCTTACTGTTTTTAAAAACACTTTTTAATTTTTTTTTAAAAGTCAGAATGTCCCTTCTTTACTTAAATTATTTTGATTTTCATATCCATTTAAGTAGGTTTCCCACCCAAAGTGTTAATAGATGTTACAGGTCTCTTGCAATGTCCTCCAAAGTCGCTGTTCTGTGTCTCCCTTGTTTCATCCTTCGAAGCTTTGTTAGTTGTTTTCAGCAATTGGCAGGTAGCTTCCTCCTGCAGGTTGCAAGACACGGAGGAGGTGCGGTTTTGAAATTTCAAACCTTCAGGTCTTTCCCTATGAATGTTTTGCCTGCTTTTTTTTCAGTTAAAGGCCTTGTACTCACCCCTTTTACAGAGCTGGAGGTTGTTCGGTTTTCCTTGTGTCTTGACCTTGGTGTGAGCAGTTTCCCACTATCACCAATGGCAATGTCCCTTCCTGTAACTTAAATCCATTATTTCAAATCCTACATTGTGGGTAATAGAGAAAAGGTCATGGTTGTCTTCTGTGGACTCCATAAATAGCTCAGCCATATCTCACCTCAGTGCTGTTTTCTGAATGTTAAACTTCCTATAGTGCCATCTACATCCCTTCTTTTTTTCCCCTGGAATATTTAGTAGGTAAGACTGAACAAGTGGGTTATGGTTATGTCTGCACCCAACTGACAGAGAGAAAACACTTTAATGCATAGAAAATGAAGCCTGCTTTTAGTTAAAGCTGCTTCTCTTTAGGCCAGCAAATAGTCAGCTTTAGGTATTTACACTGTACATTAATTCTGCACATGATTAAAATACAATTTTACCAATGCAGCATGTTCCTACCATTTTTAAATTTTCCTTCTTTGATTCATTTTCTTTATAAAAAAAGTTATACTGAATTCTATAATGCCTTATTCTCTCTGTTTTTTATTAAAATTCCTTCTTTCTATCTACCTATCTTTCTGTCTGTCATCTATCACTAACATCTATTTGTCTGTCTGTCTGTTCAATTATTTTCTACACCATTCCTATGCCTCCTGGTGAAGTCCAGATGAATTTATAAAACAACATAATTTAACTAAAATAAATTTGTTTAATAAATAAAATAAAAAAGCAAAATTATAAATGCAAAAAGGGAGGAATCGTCATCTTCATCACCAACAACATCATCAAGAACAACATCATCATCTAAAAGATAGTTTGATCTTGGAATAAACTGTTATTCTACAAATGTCTGAGTGAACATAAATGTTATCTAAGAGAATATAGCTTTTTCCCTTAAGTGAGAGATCTATAGTTGGGCTGCTTCTTCCAAGAAGGTCTAACTCATGGCTACTGTTTTATCTGATGAATCAACCTGTGAACATAGGTTTTATATCTAGGCAGCCTTCCTGGCAGGCTTGGGTGTATGAATTGGTTGATACTGGGGAAAGATTGACTCTTTCTTGAATAGGTTGATTACTCTGTTCTAAGTTTTTAAACTGTTATCGGTCTAATTTTAAGAATGAAGCAAATGATTTAACAGGGCTATTTATGGACTTCATTGATGCTTTATTATTATACTAAAACTGTACTATACTGTGGCTAGATTGTCATGCTCCTGTGCTAAGCCATGTTGAAGGAAGCTAATATTGCATGTAAATAAGTATATAGGCATTTGCAATTCCCTGGTTGTTCGGTATAGATAGGGAGAAATGATCTAGGGCTCACTTCTTTTGAAGTGGATCTACACACCACAGGCTGATACAGACCTGGCATTTAAAAAAAAATCTAGTCCAGGGATGGGCAAAATTTTCAGCTCAAGAATCATATCTAATGTTTACATTCTCCCCTGTTTCCCTTTATACTATTCCATTTTCTTCTTGTCCCTTTCTCTTTTAATTACATTGTACTTCTTTTTTTTTATTGAAAAAGTTTTACAATACAATTTTTTCATTCCCGCCCCCCATTTTCCCCCCTCCCAGCCACCACCCCTTCCCTTCCCTTCCCTCCCCTCCCTTCCCTCCCTTGGCTTCCATATAGTAGATGTATATAAAATTATTCTATCAAATATTTGCTAACCATAAACTTATCAAATATTTTAAACACCCCAAATCCCCCTCACCCCCCCTTGACTTCCGCTACAAATTTAAAAAAAAAACCCTTGCTTATATTAGACTAAAAAAAATACAGTGAAACTTTTAATAGTATAATAAAAAAAACTAATAATAATAAAAATATTTACCTCAATTACCAATTTTACCTCAAATACTCAATTATCCATCACTACTACTCTTTTAATCCTTAAGCCCCACTACAAAATGTTAACATTTCTATCAATCCCGCTAAATGTAATATATAACATCCATACCAAATAATTTTCTGTATCAGACACTCAATTTTTGATCTTTTTCTTAACAATTATTTACGTAAATCAGACCCCCGTAATATATACTAATAAAATATATAACAATTATATCTAATAATTTTCTATCTTAATAATCCAAATTTTAATCTTCTCTTCATAAATATAGTATCCAACATATTTATTATAAACTTCATGTCCTTTCAAAGTGCACAACAATTATATCAAATAAATTTTCTATCTCAGTAACCAAATTTTTGTCTTCTCTTCATCTTCATCTTGATTGAAGTTAAACAACTGTCTTCTAGCATAATTTTTATAAACTACTTCTTATTCCAGCTGCCCCCATCAGCAACAAACATCTCTTCATATATAAATCCCCCCGAGTGACTTTATGTTTATAAAATCCAACCACAAAGGTATCTTGTAATCCTCTAGGTAGATCATTCAACCTGGCTCCTAGTGTATCCGTTAAAAGAAAAACAATGCAGCTCATACAAGCTGCACTCCCAGATGTTCGTTTAGAACTCTTTCAAATCCTGCCAGCCTTTCCACCTCCTTACATTGTACTTCTTAACAATCATATTGATTTTATACATTCTATACATTATCATATTCATTCTTTCCATTTTCAACTTCCCCCCTATTTTTATTATCCATTATTTCTAGTCTCTAACCACTTATACCATTTGTGCCAGATTATATAATATTCCGTATCTTCCTTTTCTTTGAGCTCTTTTGTTAATTTATCCATCTTGGCACATTCTAGAATTTTTTAAAATCAATTCTTCTTCTGTTGTACACACAAATCTGAACATTGATATATGAGTGCATAGCTGAGCTTACATGTAAAAAGTTTCTCCATTGAAACTTTTTGCTCTATGGCCCCTTCATCACTCCAAATCAGTGTCATATTGATGGCTGGATGTTTCAAGTGAAGAGTTAGATACTGTGCATTCCATTATTTATTCAATTTATAGCCTCTTATTTCCTCCAGACCTATAAACTTATGCTAAAGGTTTTGCTGAGAGATACTGATTGGCTCAAAGTCACCAAATGAGCTTTCATTTTTAGAGGCTGACTTGAATTTGAATTTGCCCAGTCAAGGCTCAGCTCTTTAATCAATCATTCCCCAATCTGCAATGAATAACCAAATGGCAGAAAGGTACAAATCCAGTATATAACTAGGGACAAGTGAAGATGATACAATTGACAAGTGGACATTTGCAAATTTTCAGGACCCTGGACAGAGGCAAGGCAGCAGCAATTTATTCTAATCCCAGCCTCTTTTTGAACTGAGCTCTTCTATAGTCCTTGAGCCTGACCATCCTTGCCAGCCTCCACCCGTTTCCTAAAAAATGAAAACCGTCAGACATACAATTGTTAATGGAAACATGGAGAATATATAAATTGTGTCAATTAATCAAGAGCTTGGTATGCAATAATGATTATGACAACATCTTCGAATCTTGCTGTTTGAGGAAGTTGCATAATATTCTCAGAGACTCTTCCCATCCTGCTTACAATCTTTTTGGACTGTTGCCTTCTGGCAGAAGATACAGAACAATTAAAACAATTAAAACTCAGATCACACGTTTTCTGAATAGTTTTTTATCCCAGAACTATAATTGCACTCAACAATGAACTAAAGGGTCACCATCAGTGAGCTGTTGACAGCATTACTTGGCCTGTTGTGTGTATGTTTGGGTGGTTTACGGGTGGGGAATTGTGGGGGTGGGAGTGTGTTTGTGGATTGTTATGTGTGTTGGACCTGATCTTTGGGTGTTAAGTGAATTTTGTTGTATGGGTATACTGTGTATACACGTACAATGACAATAAAAGTTATTATATTGTTGCTGCTGTTGTTGTTGTTGAGCTTATCCTGGACAGGCTGTCTATTTGGGGTACCAGCTCCGTAGCCCTTGGTGGTTGTTACTGAGCTCAGGCCTGGAAGCTGCAGACACTGGTCTCCATTTGGATTCAGGCTCAGTAATGACAAGCCTGATAATACTGTAATTCAGTCATCTTAGAGGTCTATAGTTCTGTTGTTGCCTTGGAAACTACATTTCTCTTCATCAATATGACAAGCTTTTCAGCCTCAGGGGTATTGTTGGACTCCAGGATCCAAAGAAAATCATGCCATAAGACTATATTAGAAGAGAAGGCTCCCAATGCAGAAGTGAACGCACTAATGGGCAGAGGACTACAAGGATGGAAGACTGGAATGCAATAGGAAGAGTGAGACTCACAAGCTCAATCTTATGGGGATAAGCTTTGGATAAAAAGAGCCTGGCGGCTCAGCAGACTAAAGCATTGTGATTAACACTAGCTGTCTGCAAGTTCGAATCTCACCAGGCTCAAGGTTGACTCAGCCTTCCATCCTTTCTAAGGTAGGTAAAATGAGGACCCAGTTTGTGGGGGCAATAAGCTGACTTTGTATAAATATACAAAAGTATGAAGGCTATTGCTTAATGCATTGTAAGCCGCCCTGAGTCTCTGGAGAACAGCGGCATATAAATCAAATTTTTTAAAAAAGTTGTACCTCTGCCAAATGTTGTCTCCATTCCAACTGTCTGGATTCAGCACAAGTTTAACTCAGTGCAGCAATTTTAGAGTAACCTTGTCTTGGGCTCACTGTGCCTATTTCTCCATGCCTATTACTTTTATTCACAATAGGGGAGGGGAAATAATCTGTGCCCTTGTATGTCCTTATATCCATCCAGAGCTGAACATGTCTCGTGCAAGTGTGATGCAAAACAATGATGCAAAAATACTTGAAAAGTCCCTGTTTGCCATAGGTTGGTCACATGTAGTACTTAGCAGAGGGCAGTTCTCTGTTTATAATATTCTCATTTGGAAGGGGTCCCAATCCAAGTCAAATTTAATGATGAGAAAGACCATTAGGAGGGAAAGTAGGGGTTTTAAAATTGTACATGAATAACTATCACCTTGACTGAAGAATCAACCCTAGGGCACAGGGGTGGGTTCTACTTACCTTTACTACCAGTTCGCATCACGCCCCTGCACGCACGGTTGCTTTGCTCGCTCACGTGCGCACTCTTCTGCACATGTGCAGAACAACTTTGATGATGTCCAGGACAGTGGGCAGAGCCTCCCACTAGTTTTACTACTGGTTCTTGCAAACCATGCTGAACCGGGGGCAACCCACCACTGCTAGAGCACATATGTCAGCAGGTCAAAAACCTCTGCTTTATTGTTTTCTGATTAAAATATTCAAATGATTTCCCTATTTATATCTATAGCCATCACTTAATGGGTGCATATTTTATTCAGATAGGTATCTTCCTTTCACTTCTTTTTGGGGTGACACATTTCCTCTTTACAATAGATATTGTGTTTCCTCTTTATTATAGATGTCATTTCACCACCATACTTTTCATATAGTTTTCACCTATCCTCCTTCTCTAGTACTGTTTAAAATAAAAATACTACTTCCACTAATAAATAGGTTAAATTGCCACAGTGCTGCTGTTCTCTTATCAAAGAGATGTTGTTATCCATCTACAGCACATAAAATATAATGTGATATTCCATAACACAAATGGAGCAGAATTCAACAGAATCCACACTTTAGGCAAAATAATTTAACTTTATTATATCAGAACCACAAGTACTTTTCCCAAAGACTAGCATTTTATGGATTTTTTACTAAAAATGGGGGGAAATGAAATGTTAATTTTTGGATTTGCTGATTGAAAAGGTTGAAAACAGGATAGAGAGGAACTGTGTGATGGAATCTTAAAGAGGGTGAAGGAATAATAACTTGGTCTGTAGCTGGGGTAAAGAAGATTGGAAGTTGCTTCTTTAATTATTTTTTGCTTTTCTTTTTTATTTGTACTATATAATAACACACATACAGAAACACGCACACACTGAAATCAAGCAGATCAAATCAAAGTTATCCTTTGTCTTCTTATTCAACTTCATGATAGTTCTGGTTAAAATGGCATATAAATATGGCAAATTATGAAATATTGTACATTCAGTAATAAATGTGAGCATGGTATTTGTTTTTAAATACATTGATAGAAGCAGAAACTGGGCAGAATTGAATAAGGGCTTGTAATGATTGAAGGAGTGATTAAGGGCCATCAAATCATTTTTGACTTCTAATGAACACATAGAAATATTTTCTCTGTGATGATCTGAGGTGGCGCAGTGGTTAGAGTGCTGTACTGCAGCTACTTCAGCTGACTGCTAGTTCAGCAGATCAAAATCTCACCGGCTCAAGGTTGACTCAGCCTTCCATCCTTCCGAGGTGGGTAAAATGAGAACCCCGATTGTTGGGGGCAATATGCTATTTAGTATACTGTTGATAGTTGTAAGCTGCCCAGAGTCCTGGGAGAGTAGGCGGCATAGAAATATGATTAATAAAATAAATAAATAAAATAATAAATGATCTATTTCTAAGCTGGTTTTTCTGGTCTTCCAATGGGGAAGACTTGACCTGAATGCATCCACCTTGCTGCTAGTCATTCTCTTCTCTTTCCTTCCACTTTTCCTAGCATCAGAGTTTTCTCCAGGGAGCTGCATGTTCGCATAATGTGTCTGAAGTAGAATAATTTGAGTCTGGACATTTGTGGCTTGAATCAGAGCTCTAGATTGAATTGTTTGTTTTCTTGCCTGTCCAAGGCATTTTCTCCAACACCAGGATTGTAGTGAATATTTTCTACTCTAATACTTTCCTTATACTTAGCAACACCAAAACATTTCAGGAGCCAGATGTGGCCTCAATTTGTGCACCTCTGAATTATTCCCTTTTGTTCCTTGCTATTCCTTTTACTCAAAGAAGCTTATAGTAAGCATCCATTAAACCATTACACATTATATAATGTGTAAAATTTACAATTTCAGACTGCTGCATCATTTAAAAGCAGCACAGCTGAACAAAAAAGCTCTTGAACAATTCCAAAAATTGTTGCCAAGCTAACATTTTTAATGTGACAGACTGAGAAAATTATTAAATGCCTGATTGAATATGTATCTATATCTATCTACATCGCTGTACAGCTTTAGTTAAATTTAAATGTCAGTACAACAAAAATTGAAATTTGTCTAGCTGCACTCTCTTCTTTTTAAATTATGGCCCCTCATATGCTATGCAAAGACAAAGTTAATATTCAAAGAAGGTTGTAAGTCTTGTTCTACTACAACTAAACTTGTAACTACCTTAAGCACAATAACTCATGTCACCATCCAGTTGGATCATTGTAAAGCGTACCTATGACTGTTCTCGAAGAGTCTTTGGAAACTGCAATTCATCCCAAATGCAATAGGATGGGCAATATTGCATGCTCTGCAATGCATCCTGTACTTTACAAGCTGCAGAGTCTCCCAATGGACTTCCAAGCTGTTGCTTGTCACCTATAATGCCCTGCAGGGCACAAAGCCACAATATTTGTGGGCCTGCCTGTTTCTATAGTTTCTGCTTGCTCCATCAGAATTGGCAGGGTTGACATGTCCAGGTCTGTTTTGTTAGAAAATGTCCTCTAGTGGAAACTAGGAGTCATGCCTTCTCTGTTGCCGGTCTTGCTCTATGGAACAGTGTGCCCCTTGAGATCTAGATGGCTGCAGCTTTTTTGGTTTTCGGTAAAGCATTGTAAACCCAGATGTACTTGGAGGCATTTGGACTAGAAATTGAGCTCTGTCTTTTCTAACTGAAAATGGGATGATTTTTAAACCTCCGGTGTATGTTACTGTGTGTTTCTATTTTGTGTGAGAGTGATGTCTACCAAGGGGTAGGTGAAATGATGGACTACAGTGAAGCAGCAGTTTCCCAGGAAGGAAGGAGCATCTTCCAAGTGGGGGCAAGACAAGAAACAATACAGCCCAGAGCAGGATCAGACACAAAGGAAGGGAGTTAGGGTAATCACTCCCTAGAACAGTGATGGCTAACCTTTTTGCCATCGCGTGCCAAAAGTGGGGGTAGTGGGCGGGGGATTCTGTGCGTGCGTGCCCACACCCATAATTCAATGCTGCCCCGACCCCCCACGCATGCACGCGTGATCCCCCCACTCTCCCTCCGCTTTTGGCAGAGTGGGTCCAGTAGGCCCATTTTTTGCCCTCCCCAGGCTCCAGAACCTTTCTAGGAGCCTGGGGAAGTTGAAAATGGCCTTCCCCATTCCCTGGAGGCCCTTTGGAGGCCTGGAAACACACCGTTTCCCAACTTCCAGTGGGCCTGGAAGGCCCAAAAATCAGCTGGCCAGTGCGCACATGCACGCTGGACTGAGATAGGGCAACACTCGCGTGCCCACAGATATGGCTCCATGTGCCACTTGTGACACCCGTGCCATAGGTTCGTCATCATGGCCCTAGAATCTCCCAGGGTACATCTGTTGCAGTGAAGATTAAAGGTTTAGTAAAGGTTTAGTCTGACAAGATTCTGCCTATTGGCTGTAAGCAAAAAAGAACTAAACTTTGACTGGATTGTTCTACATCATTTTTACGCTGGGCTTGACATTTTGGATGTTTATTTACAGAATACAGAATAACAGTTGGAAGGGATCTTGGAGATCTTCTAGTCCAACCCTCTGCTCAAGCAGGAGATCCTATACTAGTGATGGTTAACCTTTTTGCCATCACGGGCCGGGGGGGGTTGTGCCCGCATGTGCCAACACCCATAATTCTATGCGCCCCACCCCTGTGCATGCGTGTGCACCCCCCTTGCTCCCGGCAGGCGATGGCCTGGTAGGCCTGTTTTTCTCTCTCACCTGGCTCCAGAGCCTCTCTATGAGTCTGGGGAGGATGAAAACAGCCTTCCACACCCACCCCGGAAGCCCTCCAGAGGCCAGAAATGGCCTGTTTCCAGTTGGACAGGAAGTGGCTTTTTTGCTGTCCCCAGCCTCCAGAGACTCCTAGAGGGGCCCTGGAGCCAAGTGAGAGAGAAAAACGGGCCTTCCCCACCACCACCCAGGCCCTCCAGAGGCAGGAAACAGCTTGTTTCCCTACTTTTGATGGGCCCAGAAGGCCTGAAAATCAGCTGGCAGGCGCACGCATGTGCACCGGAGCTGAGCTCGCATGCCCACTGATATGGCTACGTTTGCCACCTGTGGCATACATGCCATAAGTTCGCCATCACAGTCCTATACCATTTCAGAAAATGGCTGTCCAATGTCTTCTTAAAAACCTCCAGTGATGGAGCACCCACAACTTCTGGAGGCAAGCCATTCCACTGGTTAATTGTTCTCACTGTCAGGAAATTTCTCATTATTTCTAGGTTGGATCTCTCCTTAATAAAGTCCCATCTATCACAGTACTTCTTGTCCTGCCTTCAGTTGCTCTAGAGAATAGGTTGACCCCTCTTCTTTGTGACAGCCTGCCTTTTTTTCATGTTAATCATCTATGTTCTACCAAGAGTCATTGTTATAAAACCCATGGTTAAATATTTCTTGTTTTCAGATTATACACATCAATACATATTCAACCATCTCATAATACAGTGTGAGAAGTATTAATCCTGCCTCGCCAGATGCAGCTATTTAAACTGCAATGCAGATTCATATTTAATTTTAACTGTAATGTTTATACTGCCATTCTATGTATAGGAAGCTGTCCTGCTTGGCTAAGCTTAAATTAATTGCTAAGTGGCACCAGACTAGACAATCCAAAAATAATTTTATTTATATATACATATATTTCATGAAGGGGATAATAGTATATTAAGTTTCTATCTTAGCCCGATTTCATCATCTATATATGAAAAGGAAGGCTCAACTTGAACTGTTTATAAATCAAACTGTTCTTATATTCATTACTTTTTCTTAATTGGCCGGTTTGGGTGTATAATTATTTACTGATTTTACTGTTCTTGCTTTTCACAATACTAGCTTTGATTTCATGAAGTAATTCATAGAATTTACAAGAAAGAAAAAAAGGCTGCAAATTTATACAGAAACCCCTGACAGTGTCTGGGTGCCTCTAAGTCTGCTTAAAAATAAACAAATATCCACGACCTCTAGCATTTCACAAAATAGATGCACTTGCTTTGATGTGAGCAGGAGAGAGAAATAAGCAAGCTTCTTTGACGAAAGGTCACTGGTAGAACCCAACAAGGAATATTAAAAACTCTCCTTATTCGCTGCTTGCTGTCACTCTACAACATGTTTTTTACTCACATTGCAGCAGTTCAAGACACAGCTGTAAAATATTAGCATTGCTATTTTATTAGTTACTATAATAACTAATTACAGTAATAAATATGCAATCTAAGTGATGAATTGTCTGACGCAAATGGCATCCAAGTCAAATGCATGGATTAGCACCTCTCCTTCCTTCCGAAGGAAGAACATTCACAGTGAAATTCTGTACATGGCTAAAAGCGAGTCCATAAAGCCCAGCAGAATGCACTAGTAACTGTGTCATGTATTGTCGCCTAAGATATTGTATACGGCGAGTTCTCAATTTACAGCAGTTCGTTGAGTGACCATTTGAAGTTACAATGGCACTGAAAAAAGTGACTTGTGTCTGTTTTTCACACTTATAACCCTTGCAGTGTCCCTTTGATCATATGATCAAAATTCAGATACCTGGCAATTGATTCATATTTATGACAGTTGCTGTGTCCCAGGGTCATGTGACCACTTTTTGTGACCTTCTGACAAGCAAACTCAATGCTTGTTTGTCCGGGGAATCCGGGGAAGCCAGATTCAACAACCATGTTACTAACAGAGTAACTGCAGTGATTCACTTATAAGAAACGTGGCAAGACAAGCTGTGAAATGGGGCAAAATTCGCTTAGCAACTGTCTCGCTTAGTAACAGAACTGTTGGGCTCAATTGTGGTCATAAATCAAGGACTACCTGTACTGTAATACCATATAGAATACCATATACATGGTTATGCTATTAAGTAAAATCTCAATTTAGAATTTCAGAAATCAGAACCTCCTGGCTCAAATTATGAGATCTCATAAAAAATAGACAACACAAAATCAGGAGAGCTCTCCCAAACAGGCAGATATACATGCAGAGTGCTAAACACCCTCCAATGTTATTTTCTAAAAGATTGCTATCTTATATTCGCAACATTTGTTGCTGTTGTTCATTTCATCTCACACTTCAGTAACAATCCTGCGTAGTTGGTTGGGATGAGACAGTGGTTGACTCAAAATCTTCCTATAAACTTCAATGGCTGAGGATGGATTTTCTCATGAGTCCTGGCTCATTAATAGCATTAGCATTTAGCAACAGCACTTAGATTTATATACCGCCCCATAGTGCTTTACAGTACTTTCTAGGCGGTTTAGAATGTCAGCATGTTGCCTCCAACAATCTGGATCTTCATTTTATTGATCTCAGAAGGATGAAAGGTGGAGTCAACTTTGAGCCCTGTTAGGATCCAACTCTAGGCTGTGGGCAGAATTTGCTTGGAATATTGCATTCTAACCACTGCACCACCAAGGCTCTTTAACTACTATTCAACACTGGATCTTTTGTGAATGATCTTGCCATCATTTCAAGCCACATCAAAATAAAGCAAACACCCTTAATCTAGTGCCCCATTAAGGCAATAACATACTGGAACATCATTCCCCTCCTTTTGTGAGGTTGGCCCCCACCCTCCTATCCTTTCATAAGGGCCTAAAGACATGGTGCTGTCAATTGGCTTGAGGCCCCAGTGGGGCAACAGCACAGTCCACTGTGGTGGTTGATTGACTAACAACAGATCCCATCTCTCCCATCCATTCCACCCCCACCATCCCCACAGGTCCTTAGATTTTAATGTATGTGATTTTAATTTATGACTGTAAGCCACCCAGAAGAAGGGTGGTAAGAAGGGTGGGCAATAAATACATACATACATAGATACTAATAAAAAGTAAAGTAAAGAAATAAAATAAAATGAAAAATGAAATGAAATAAAAATATGAAATGAAATGAAATAGTAAAAACCAAGAGAAAAGAAGAAACGTTTCCTGCAGCTTCTATGACTGGCTATGTTGTTTTTCCCAGAAGACAGTAAACTACAGCTTCCCTGTCATTCTTGAACATTTCCTATTGTTAAATCCAGACTGTGTTTTTCCAGTTTAGCTGTCCAAAGTTAACTCTGTACCATAACAAACCGGCCTGGCTCAACATTACAATAGCAAATTCCAGATTCTAAATCAGAGTCACATAAATTATATGTTAAAGAAGGCTTAATTCTGGAACGTTGACACATTTTTATCTTGTATATTTCATTCAACCTGCAAAGGAAAGAGGACCTAGTCAGGCTATAAAACTTGTCTCATATTTTATTGATGCATACCCAATGCTATAATTAAGCATAAGTGCCAGACCTCATAATACTGTGAATCCAATTTGATTATTTGGTAAGACCCATTGGTTCTGGGTTTTTTTTTCCCTGAAGGAATCAGAACTAAAACTGAATCTTCCTTAAGCTTCAGGAGCAGCGGAAAGGGAACTGCTGTGTGCTTTAAACAAAACAGAACCAAAACACGTATTTACTTTTCTTATTTGGGAAACACTGAAGCAGAAAATGGATTTAATAACTGGCATTTCTGTCTTCTAATCCAGAGTTAGATAACATTTTGATCAGGTCATTCTTTAAACATTTCTTTTTATCCCAAACCTGCCAAATTTTATAGATTTTTCCTAAATCACTCATAGTAGGTGGGTGTCTACTTTCAAAATGGCTGAGGCATTTTTCCTGGTTTCTCAGTTACCACACAGATGGGGGGAGAATGGAGCTTTAGAATGCTATGCTACGAGGTGCTAGACATAACACAGGCAGAGGCTGGTCATCTCAACAAGGGCTGAGCATGAAAGGAGGGGAGTGCCTGAAGAGTTTGCCATTTATCCAGTTGGGCAACATGATCTGTGTCACTTGGGGGTCCAACACACATAACAATCCACAAACAGTACACCCACCCACCACAAATTCCCCACCCCTAAACCACCCAAACATCCACACAACAGACCAAGTAATGCTATCCAACAGCTCACTGATGGTGACCTTTTAGTTCATTATTGAGTGCAATTATAGCTCTTGGATAAAGACTATTAAAAAAACGTGTGGTCTGAGTTTTAATTGTTCTATATCTTCTGCCAGAAGGCAACAGTCCAAAAAGATTGCAAGCAGGATGGGAAGAGTCTCTGAGAATGTTGTGCAACTTCAAACAGCAAGATGCGAAGATGTCGTCCAGGGCTGGTAGCTGGAGCCCGATGATATTCTGGACAGTTTTAATAATTCTCTGTAGATCTCTTTTGACTGCTGCAGAGTTGCTCCCATGCCATGCAAGAATGCCGTATGTCAGGACACTCTCAACGGTGCTGCGATAGTAGGACAGAAGTAGGTGCTGAGATAGATTTATCTTCTTGACCATTCTCAGGAAGTACAGCCTCTTCTGTGCCTTCTTCACAAGCATGTTTGCATTCATAGTCCATGAGAGGTCCTCCGAGATATAAATGCCCAGAAATTTAAAACTACCAACCCTCTCCACCTCCTCACTATTTATGTACAATGGTAAATGTACATCTCTCTTCCTCCTGAAGTCAATTATAGTTCTTTAGTTTTTTTGGTGTTAAGTGTAATTTTATTTTCTTACTGAAAATAATTCAAATGGTTTTCTTCTGTTATAACACATTTGGTAACCATTTTTAGATGTCTCAGGAGATCACCCCTAAGGCTTCTGGAAACCTCTACATAGCCCATGGATACACTTGTTGCAGTGGTGGCTTTCAAAACCTTTTACTACCAGTTCTGTGGGTGTGGCTTTGTGGGCATGGCATGGCTTGGTGGGTCTGGCTTGGTGGGCATGGCAGGGAAAGGATACTGTAAAATCTCCATTTCCTCCTGATCAGCTGGGACTTGGGAGGCAAAAAATAGATGGGGGCGGGGCCAGTCAGAGGTGGTATGTATCGGTTCTCCAAACTACTCAAAATTTCCATTACCGGTTCTCCAGAACTGGTCAGAACCCGCTGAAACCCACCTCTGACTTGTTGGGTTCTTTTTTTTTTAAATAATCTTTATTAGGTATAAAAAGATAAAATATCACATTTAACTACATACATTATAAAATATAAAAGAGAGAGAGAAACAAAAGAGCAATAGAAACAGAAGTAAAAAAAAGAAAGACATACAAAGGAAAGAAAGAGATAGAAGCAAGAAAAGGTAAAAGCAAAAAGAAAGAAAAGAAAAAAGAAAGAAAATGAAAAATAGAAAATACATAATATTACTAACTACAATTGCTAAGTCCTCAGACATACGACACATCATTCCCATTGGCTAAGATGCACCCAGAAATGGCGGGAGAATTCCAGCAGCCTGATTGGCTGAGCGGTTTGACAGCTAGTGTATAAATAGCTGTCAAACGCCTGAGTTGCTGTTCTAGTTCTGAAGCTGTTTTGTTAGCTGTTAGCAATAAACCCTTGTTCATTTACACCTGTCTCGCCTCAGTTACTGCCCACCGTCGCTCTACAGAGCACTGGCGACGAAGGTGGGATTCTGGGCGTGAGGTGACAGGTAGCTAAAGTCACTACGAGCTGGGTGAACTAGAAACCCATTCTTGTCAGGATGGCTCCTCCAACCTTCGCGCCTTTCAACCCACTGACGGAGACCTGGAATTCGTATGAAGCTCGCTTCGAATGCTTCCTTGAAGCAAACGACTATACCGGCCTGTCCAGCAACCATAAGAGGGCTCATTTTTTGAACGCGTGTGGCCCAGAAATGTTTACCACTGCGATGGCTTTGATGGCCCCTGTTCCTGTCCAGACGGTTCCCTGGGAGGTCTTGAGGGAGAAGCTTAAAAATCACTATTCGCCAACCCCCTCACGAATCGCTCACAGGTTCAACTTCAGACAGATTCTCCAAGCTGAAGGGGAATCTATCAACCAGTACATAGCTTCCCTCAGAATGGCAGCTTTGAACTGTGAGTTTAAAGACTTAGAAGATTCCCTTTTAGAGTAATTTGAGTGCGGGGTTAAAGACCCATGCATACAACGCCACTTGCTTGAAAAAAAGGAAATCACTCTTCTGTCAGCTATTGAGGAGGCACAGGCATGTGAGCTGTCCAGCAAATCCACCATGGAGATAAGGAAATCGCAAGGCTCCCTCCCTGCTAGCAAGCCTGCCACCATACATTCGGAAGAAGTGGACCCAGAAGAAGAGGATGAGGGGGAGGACAACATTAGCCGCCTCAAAACAGTGAGGGAAAAAATAAAAGCCTCTAAAAAAGAGTTTGCCGGCCCTCCATGTCAGGGTTGCGGTGAAAAACATCCCAGAGCCAGTTGCCGTTTTAAAACTGCAGTTTGCCGCAGGTGTGGGAAGAAAGGACATTTGGCACGTGTCTGTAGAGCCAACCTACAGACCTCCCAAACAAACCCCAATAGACAGCCTTTCCTCAAAAGCACGAAGCCAAGTGGGGACTGCTACACCATTCGGCGGGGAACCAGATATCCTGATGTGGCCACCTGCCAATCAAAAACACCATCTAGCCACAAAATTTACCTCACGATTACCATCGAGGATGTCCCTTGCCAAATGGAAGTCGACACCGGATCCTCCAAGTCCCTCATTTCATGGGACACATTACAGAAGTTGGTCCCTACATGCAAGAGAGGAAACCTGAAACCCTGCCATCTCCGTCTGCGAGATTACCAGGGAAATCATATTCCCACTCTGGGCCAAATTAAACTCCTGGTGGAGTACAAAACTTTCACCGGCAGCCTGCCCTTGATCATTGTAAGTGGCCACCTCCCCAGCCTGCTGGGCCTCGACTGGTTTGGCGCCCTTGGGCTTGGCATCACTGGCATCTGCTCAACCACCTGTGATGACTTTGAGGACATCCTGACTGAGTTTGCCAAAGTTTTTGACAACAAACTAGGTAAATATAATGGATCACCTATCTCCCTTAGTCTAGACCCCCAAGTCGCACCAATTAGGTTAAAACCTAGGAGAGTGCCTTTCGCACTTCGACCCTTAGTAGAAAAGGAACTGGATAAATTGATAGCACAAGGCGTTTTAGTGCCCACTGACATGCCCCCTGGGAGACCCCCATAGTCATACCCATCAAGCCAGATGGGTCTATAAGAATCTGCGGGGATTTTAAGTGCACAGTAAATAGGGCGCTCCAGGCTAACCCCTATCCAGTGCCAGTGGTGCAGCACTTGTTGCACTCTTTGGGGCGAGGCACCATTTTTGCCAAATTAGATATGGCTCAAGCCTATCAGCAGCTTCTGGTAGATGCTGCCACGGCTGAGGCTCAGACAATTGTGACCCACCGGGGCGCTTTCAAGTGCCAACGTCTCCAGTTCGGCATCAGCGTCGCCCCAGGCATTTTTCAGGGTCTGATGGAACGACTCTTGCAGGGCTTGCAAGGAGTCGTTCCATACTTTGACGACGTACTTATCGCAGCCACCAACCAGGCTGACCTGAAGCACAAGTTGAGGGCAGTTCTGCGCCGTTTCCAAACGGCCGGGCTCAAGCTTAAGAAACAAAAATGCAAGATAGGTGTGCCTAGTGTGGAATTCCTAGGGTATCTCATCGATGCCACCGGCACCCATCCAACTCCCTCTAAGGTAGCTGCCATCAGACATGCCCCAACTCTTTCCAATAAAACCGAATTGCAGGCATTTTTAGGGCTTCTCAACTTCTATAGCATCTTCCTGCCTCACAAAGCATCGGTAGCAGAGCCCCTGCACTGACTTCTGGACAAGAAGACCCACTGGTCCTGGGGCCCCACTGAAGCCACTGCTTTTGCGGCTGTAAAAAACCTTCTAACCTCCGATGCTGTCCTTGTCCAATATACTGACAGCCTCCCCCTGGTCCTAGTTGCTGACGCTTCCCCTTTGGGCATCGGGGCTGTTCTCAGCCACGCCTTGCCCAATGGCACAGAAGCTCCCATTGCTTTCTATTCGAGAACCTTGTCCTCTACCGAACGAAATTATGGACAAATTGATAAAGAAGCATTGGCTGCAGTTGCCGCCATAAAACGCTTCCATGACTACTTATACGGCCGGCCGTTCACACTAGTCATGGACCACAAGCCCCTACTGGGACTGGTGGCAGGGAAAAAACAAACCCCTCAGGTTCTCTCTCCCCGTATGTTGAGATGGGTAGAGTTCCTAGCTTCGTACTCCTACAACCTCATTTACCGCCCTGGCAAGCATTTTGCCCATGCAGATGCTCTCAGCCACTGCCCCCTTCCTATCACCGTACTAGACCCTTCCCCAACCTCTTCAGTGCTCCTCATTGACTCCCTCAATCTGCCAGTGACTGCTTCTGACGTCGCTGCCCTATCTGTCAAAGACCCCATCCTACGCCAGGTCCTTGACTGGGTGCGAAGGGGCTGGCCCATGGGTAAAGTGCCCTTAGAGTTTAAACCGTACCAGGCAAGGCAAGACGAGCTGTCAGTCCAACGAGGGTGCCTTCTATGGGGAAATAGGGTAGTAATACCATCCCAGCTACAACACCGAGTAATGGAATGCCTTCACGAGGGACACCCTGGCATCATCAGGATGAAGGCATTGGGTTGCAGCTACGTATGGTGGCCCAATTTTGACCAGTCAGCCACTGCGTGGGTCACTAGGTGCCAGGCATGCCAACTATCACGTCCAGCAGCCCCAGCAGCTCCTGTGAGAGAGTGGGAAATGCCCAAAAGCCCATGGTCCAGGATTCACATGGACTTTGCAGGCCCCTTCCATGGACAAACCTTCCTGATCGTGGTGGATGCATATTCGAAGTGGGTTGAGATAGAAGTGATGGCATCCACCACAGCTAGTGCTTTAATCAGGGCAATGCAGAGACTCTTTGCCACCCACGGCCTCCCTGATGTCCTCGTCTCTGATAATGGGCTGCAACTAACTTCTGCTTCCTTTCAAACCTACCTAGCGGGGCTCGGGATCCGCCATGCCCGAGTCGCCCCGTTTTGCCCGGCCAGCAATGGGCTGGCTGAACGCACTGTAAGAACAGCCAAAGACGCCCTATCCAGGTTTACAAAAGGGGACTGGTCAGAGAAAGTGGCGAGATACTTGTTGACCCAACAGGTAACCCCCTGCCCTTCTACCAACAGGAGCCCTGCTGAACTGTTAATGGGCCGTTGGCTCCGAACGACCCTTGACCGTCTGCACCCCAGTTACACCCCAGATAAGCCCCCAGGGTCTACCAGCCGCGCTCGCAGCTTCCATGTGGGTGACCTCGTTTTTGCTCAAAACTACTCAGGGGAACCAAGGTGGCTTCCTGGGACAATAGTGCATGTCTCGGGGCCCTACTCCTACCAAGTTGAACTACCCGATGGCTGGCTCTGGCAGCGCCACATCAATCAACTGTGTGCACGCATCACAGGAGGCGAAAAAGAATCAATAAGCCAGCAGGAATCCGAAACCCATCCAGTCCTAACTACGAAAATCCAGGCCCTGTCTCAAGCACGCCACCCACAACCAACTTACCTGGTGAACCAGGCCTGCCTTCTGAAGTCGAGTCCGACGTTGAGATTCCAGAAGAGTCACTGGGAGTTCCACAGGCAGCACAGACACCTCCCACTCCTTCGGAGGCCGTCCCTGAACTGCATAGATCTGTGCGGACCAGGCGGCGCCCTGCCTACTTGAGCGATTACACATGCGCTATCCAGGAGGGAAGGGGTGCTAAGTCCTCAGACATATGACACATCATTGCCATTGGCTAAGATGCACCCAGAAATGGCGGGAGAATTCCAGCAGCCTGATTGGCTGAGCGGTTTGACAGCTAGTGTATAAATAGTTGTCAAACGCCTGAGTTGCTGTTCTAGTTCTGAAGCTGTTTTGTTAGCTGTTAGCAATAAACCCTTGTTCATTTACACCTGTCTCGCCTCAGTTACTGCCCACCTTCGCTCTACAGAGCAACAATATATATATATCTATATACATATATGTTATTGGCAGTATCTAGTTGTTAGTTATGTTATCTTGCAAACTTTGTTTTTGATTTATCCATTCATGCCATTTGTTCCATACTATATAATATTTCGAGTCTACCTTATTTTTTAATTCCAATGTTAGCCTGTCCATTTCAATGCAATTGTAGATTTTTTGAATTATTAATTGTTCCATTGGAATTTGGTCCGTTTTCCAAAGCTGAGCGAATGCCAGCCTTGCTGCCGTAATTATGTGCAGTATTAGGTATTTAAATTCTTTCCTGATATTTTCACTAGTCATACCCAGTAAAAAGATTTCTGGCTTAAGTTCCATTTCTTCTGCCGTTATTTCCATTAACCAAATTTTGATTTTTTTTCCCAGTATTTTTTTGTTTTTGGGCAAAGCCACCAGACGTGGAAGAAAGACCCATGTACCTGTTTACATTTCCAACAAATTGGGTTAAGGTTGGGGTACATCTTTGCCAATCTCGATGGGGCCAAGTACCACCTATACCACATTTTGTACTGGTTTTCTTTATAAACTACAGACCTTGTCATACTCTGGTTGGTTTCCCACACCCTTTCCGAATCTTCTAATTGTATATTATTTCCAATATTTCTGGCCCAGGCTATCATTTGTCCTTTTACTATATCTTCCGCCAAATCGTATTCTAATAGATATTTATATTGTTAGATATAAATATAGATATTTATATATTGTTGGATTCTTTGTTCCCATCTTCCAGGCAAGGAATGCCAAGGTATTGCCATTTTTTAAATGTATCCACACCTTTTCCCCCAGTTGGCAGTGACTGCTTTCATGCAAACCTTAACCAGATTATTGAACTGACCCATTTTCTGGATTTGGAAAGTGTACTACATTTTAAACTAGCCAGACAGGCTGTATTGCAAATGCTAACCCCAAACAAACCTAGGTTAAAATTAATCAAGCCCGTGTAAATACATTCACAATCAATCTAGGGGCCATCATTTTCAACTGAAAGTATACAAACCATTTTAGACTGAGGAAAGTTGTGTATAAAGAGGTTTATTACAATTATGTTTTAAATATTTGTATCATGGACAGCTGTGTCAATAAAAAAAGAGCATATTCTGTTTACCCAAAAAGAAAGTAAACCCAAATTTAGGGCAACTTCTGCTAAAGGAAGATTAGACTGAAAAAAACCCCACTTTTCTGCCTCCTGTTGTATATTCTCCACTATCCTAAAAAACGTTCCCATTTTAAAGGTTAATTATTTGAGAAAAAAATTAGATGCAGGTACATATAGCCAATTGTGTAGCTGTATTAAAAACTGAGAGAAACTGCAAATGAAACTGAATTGATTAAAATGACTTGCATACATACATATAAAAGATATGTGTTAGCAAGTTTAAACTGAAAGGAAATGGATTTTCATGACTTTAAAAAAAAGCAGAAGACTTGCTGAGGGAACAGAATACAGTCAATACATGCAGTCATGCCATGGACTAGATTTAGATTCATCTGCAAAACCATTCATGAATTGCTCTTCTGTATATATTGAGAGAAATGGACTACATTTCTGTTGGCAAGAATGCCCTGGGAAGCCATCAGAAATAAAATAAAATGAAATAAAAAATAAAGTCTATCTATCTATTAAAAATATAAAATAAAGTAATTCACAACTATAATACCCAAAATATAAAAAGTCAAGGTAAATTCTCTCACTTATGAACCATTAAAGAGTAAAAGTACCATGAAAATGTAACAAAATAGGGACTACTTTGACCTCTGACGAGAAAAGATTTCCACAAAGGGGTATATGGGGAAATTGTCATAGAGAAGTCTGTCATCACAGTCACATCCCTCATGAATGCCAAAAAGGTGAGTGTGTATTGCACAAGGGAGAGGTGATTAAGGCATGAGTCATATGAGCAAGACTGCTCAATTCAGAAATAGGCGCAGTTGATGCATAAGCTGAATCTGTGCAAACACAAATAAACACAATGCTACAGACCCCCACCTCTTCAAGCAGGAGTTGTGAGTTCAAGAGGCTCCTCAAATTGCACACTGAATTAGAATGAATAGAGCCACAGTTGGTCAGAAGGGTGGACAGCTGGAAAAATGTTTAAAAAAATAGCAGAAGGAATTTCCCATCATTCTGCAAAACTACAAATCTCTATCCATATCCAAGAATACTTGCAGAAGGTTTGATAGTAATGCAGTGATAAATGCACTCTTGGACAGGCATCTGAGCCAGTAGATACATCTCAGTTAGATTAAAAAAGCTGGCAATTAATTCACTTTAACTTTAGTCTAAGCAGCCCTTCTGTGCTCATTACTGCTAGTATACAACATTCTTTTAACTTCTTTCCCAAATTAGAAAGCTGTTGTTTGGTTTTTACCCGTGCAGCAGGAAAATCAATAATCTTAGCTGTATCTGAAACAACTTTTGAGAGGGACATTGAATTCCCAGAGATGCTTAGGAATGAAGCACGTCCAGTACATCTCTGACTTTTGTTTGATGCATCCCAGAGGATTCAGAAGGAAAAGGGACAAAAGACTGAGGATGGATTTGGTCATTAAGACAGGGCTTTTCCTTCATTGAACTTATTTGTAATGTCATTTGATTCAACTAGGGCTTTCACTCATAATTTTTTATTATTAATATTTCTATTAGTTGTCTCAGAGAACAGAAAGAATAATAAAAGAGTTTTTACTGTTTAGAGAAATACAGGCAGAAAGTTAATATTGGGGAAGATCCAGCAGATACTAAAACCCTCAGATATTTATTTATTTATTTATTTATTTATTTATTTATTTATTTATTTATTTATTTATTTATTTATTTATTTATTTATTTATTTATTTATTTTATTTGGCTTATATGCTGCCCTATCTCCAATGGACTCAGGGCGGCTCACAATAATAAAATTCACAAAGTTAAAATCTGATTAGACCAACTAAAATTTAAAAACCCATAAAACCCCATCAGTCCAGGTCGAGGAACTTGAATAACCAAGTTTTTAGTTTGCGGCTGAAGGTGCGAAGGTCAGGAGCCAACCGGAGCTCCAAGGGGAGTCGATTCCAGAGGGTGGGTGCACCCACAGAGAAGGCTCTACCCCTGGGGGCCGCCAGTCGACACTGTCTAGCCGATGGCACCCTGAGCAGGCCCTCTCTATGGGCGCGAACCAGGCGATGGGATATTGTTGCTGGCTGCAGGTGGTCCACCAAATATCCTGGGCCTAAGCCATGTAGGGCTTTATAAGTCATCACCAGCATCTTGAATCTCACCCAGAGGCCAACCGGCAACCAATGCAAGTCGCGCAGGAGAGGTGTAAAATGGGAGTATTGGGATTCTTCCATCACAACCCGTGCGGCTGCATTTTGCACCAGGTGAAGCCTCTGAGTGGTCCTCAAGGGCAGCCCCATGTAGAGAGTGTTACAGTAGTGTTGGATCAGGTTTTGCTTTATGACACAATACCTAAGGTGGGGCACATATGAATGGGAGGGACTTTTCTGATTTTTTTTAGGGCAATTAAGGGGTTCATCACTTATTGATGATGATGTAAGAGAACCCCCCCAAAAATAATAAAAATAAAAGAACAGTTTTTTTTTCAAATGCTATATTCTACAACTTGAATATTTTGTTTTTGCAACAGTCTAAATGAAATGAGATTATTATTTTCAGACACCTCCTTCCCCTCCATCTTGGATAAAAGAGTTATTCATAGCATGTTAGCCTAATACTGCTTTTTCTTTCAATCAAGCTTTTCAGACATCAGTCTACAGTGAAAACACAAAAGCAAAGAACAATGCAGCTTTAATGAGCTGGGAAGCATACAGACTCATTTGTGGCAATTCTATCAATAGCATTATCAAGCAAAGGTAATTTGCCTTCTCTTCTTTTAAACAACGGGCAAAGATGAATGCCAAACAAAATAAAAGGTAACATGAAGGAAGGGAGGGAGGAAGGGCAAAAGTGTGCAAAAAGGCAAAAAGGCAGATATTTCATGTGCCTACAATGTCACAAAACTTTGGAATTTAGCAGGGTCATTTTTGTAGAACACAATAAGAAGCAACTGTTTCAGCTTGAAAATACCAGAAGGAACATCAGTCCTTGTCATTAATCTCCATTTCATGTCACTAAAAAAAACCCCCCCAAAAAAACCCACCCAAACACTGTTTTGAGTATATGTTCAAACACTGTTGGATGTGTATGCGCCTTTGATGTTTTTTCTTCTGTTCTGAAAACGTTTGAGGAATATTCTGATTATATGTAGGACCATCTGGTAACTGTCATAGTGTATGGAACATTGTAACTTGGAATGTAAGAGGAATAACATGTAAAACACATGATTAATAACTGAAATGATGGGGGGGGACAGTGATCGTGTGTGTCTAGGAAACTAAGAAAAAGGGGAAAGTTATGATAGAGCAGAATTAAGTTGATCTGAACTTACAGAATTCATGAATACCAGCAGGGAAGTAAGGTATACATTTAATTATAGATAAAGGGGTTAAAATGCATGTCAGGAAGTATGAAATGGTATCATCTAGGGTTGTTGAAGATGTATTTGAAGGTAAGGCTATAGATTGGTGATAAATCTTTTGAGAGGGACATTGAATTCCCAGAGACCAGGTTGGGCCAGGAGGGGGGAGTTCCCCTCGTGGATATGTGCCCACCAGGCTTCCGTGCATTCCATCAGCTGAGAACTCAGGGCAGGGGCGGGGGGGGGGGTGGCGGTTCTTATAAAGGAAGGTCTTGATCCGAGGGAGACCACTATACCACAGATAGCCGGGTGTGAATCCCTCCTTGTGAAGTGGGGTCGTGGAGTTCAGATGGCTTTGTTGATCACGTACCTGGTTCCCTGCCACGTGTCAACAGCCCTGCCCGAGCTGCTCAATGTCATAGCCGGGGTGGCAGTTGATACCCCCAGACTTTTGGTCTTGGGGGATTTCAACCTGCCATCCATCGGTGAAACGTCTGAGGTGGCTCAGGAGTTCATGGCTTCCATGACGGCCATGGACCTGACTCAGTTAATTCACAGTCCCACTCACACGGGCGGACACACCCTGGACTTCTGGCGCTCCCATGTGACACCTCTCCTGCACAAGCTGCACTGGCTCCCAGTGGTCTTCCGGGTGCGCTTCAAGGTGTTGGTGACCACCTTTAAAGCGCTCCATGGCTTAGGGTCTGGGTATTTGTGAGACCTCCTTCTGCCGCCAATAATCTCCCACCGGCCAGTATGCTCACACAGAGAGGACCTCCTTAGCCGGACAATGTCGGCTGGTGACCCCCAGGGGGAGAGCCTTCTCTGTGGCGGCACTGCCCTCTGGAATGACCTACCCCCGGAGATACGCAGGATACCAGATCTCCGGACTTTTCGTTGGGCCCTTAAAACCTTACTTATTTCACCTAGCTGGGCTGGCTTGATCCCATCCTCTGTTTTTAATTGGAATTGATTTTAAATTGGACTGTTTTAATTTGTCGGCCAAAATCATTAAATATTTTTTAAAATTGTTTTAATTTTTGTATATCATGTTTTACCCTGGCTGTTCACCGCCCTGAGTCCAGTTGGAGAAGGGCAGTTTATAAATCGAAACAAATAAAATAAATAAATAAATAAAATACTTGCTACATTCCAGTGAATAGTGGCAATCAAAGAATTAGATAGAAGGGATTGTGGGGGGGGGGGATATAAAGGTGATGAAATGTAGGGCACTTTATGTCTTGGTAGTATCAAAATTGAATTTTGGGGGGGAAAGGAGCCTTGGTGGCACAGCAGCTTAAGTGGTGTTAAAGTGATACCAGCTGCCTGCAATTACTGTAAGTTTGAATCTCACCAGGCTCAAGGTTGACTCAGCCTTCCATTCTTTCAAGGTAGGTAAAATGTGGGGGCAATAAGATGACTTTGTATAAAAAAAAGAACACCACTTAGGGGGGGCTGAAATCCCTACTAAGCAGGTATATACAAAAGTATGAAGGCTATTGCTTAACACATTGTAAGCCGACTCTCCGGAGAAGGGCGGCATATAAATTAAATTAAAAAAAAGAAAGAAAGAGGAGAGGAGAGGAGAGGAGAGGAGAGGGGAGGGGAGGGGAGGGGAGGGGAGGGGAGGGGAGGGGAGGGGAAAGGAAAGGAAAGGAAAGGAAAGGAAAGGAAAGGAAAGGAAAGGAAAGGAAAGGAAAGGAAAGGAAAGGAGAATTAGAAAAACTGCAGAAAGAGAGAATGCAAGTCATGTACAAAAACAAAATAGGTTGGATTAATGTTCATACAAAAACAATGGAAAACAAACATAAAGAAAATGGCAGTGGAAGCTCTCATATCAAAGTAAAAAGATTTGTAGCTATGCTGCAAAACATCCCAAAGGTGCTTTTCTAAAAGCAACTGGACTTCCTTGGTTTTTATTCTTGAAAACATTTCACTTCGCATCCAAGAGCTCAAGGTTGACTCAGCCTTCCATCCTTTCGAGGTAGGTAAAATGAGGACCCGGATTGTGGAAGCAATAAACTGACTTTGTATAAAAAAACGAACACCGCTTAGGGGAGACCAAAAGCCCTACTAAGCAGGTATATACAAAAGTATGAAGGCTATTGCTTAACACATTGTAAGCCACCCTGAGTCTCCGGAGAAGGGCGGCATATAAATTGAACTAATAAATAAATAAATAAATAAATAAGAGCTCTTTCAGTTTTGATTAAGGAACGGGAGAAGCTTCTTGGATAAGAAGCAAAATGTTTTCAAGGGGAAAGAAAGAAAGAAAGCGCAGTTGCCTTTGAAAAGCATCTTTGGGATGACCATGACCAGGATGTTTGAGAATCTCCATAAACACTATGCTGCAAAAGTTATGGCAACAACAGGGGGAAAATAGTAGAATAATGGAGTGAAAGTGCCTTTGAAAGAGAAGATATACATGGAAGTGCAGTAAATACAGTCATTGATACAAAAATAAGGCTGAGATAATATATTGTATCTTGTATATTGAGGGAGATAGTTGTAGTGAGTAGAGTCAAAGACAGCAAGCAATTTTAACTTTGTTCTTAAACCAGTTTTAACTCTGCTTTTATTTATGCTTTTATACTACTTTTTATATTTTTATGGATGGACAGACAGACAGACAGAGAGAGAGAGAGATAGGAGAGATGGATAGATGAGAGAGAGAGAGAGAGAGAGAGAGAGAGAGAAATCTCTTCCCCCATCCAAGACACGGTTTGCCCATCTTTTATCCTTTATTGACTTTTGTTGTGATCTTTACTGAAATTTAATAAGTAACCAAATAAAAGAGAATATATGTAGCTTAGGAACTGTGGAGTCCTTGGTGCTCTCTGAATTGGGTTATTTACTTGCAGATGTTTCATTACACAACTAGATAGCATCGTCAGTGCAAGTGGGTGTGGGGTTTGCTACCAATTTATACATAATAGCTTTCCCTGCCAGTGTTGGTGAGGGTACGGTTTTGTCCTTCCTAACTCCTTGATTAGGGTGTTTTCTGCTTGATTATTTGCCTGATATTAATAAGTAACCATCAGGTCTAATTGTGTAGTTGAATTTGCTCTGTTCTGGATGCAGGGGTCAACTGGAAATGTATTTTCCACTAAACTGGAAAGTACCCACTGTAGTTTTCCAACAACTCATACAACAGCAGGATGGAAATGAAACAACCCAAAGGACCCAAGCGAGGCAGATAAGCTGACAGGCTCCCGGCGCATCAAGACTCTGACTTGGCGCATTCAGCATGTCACCTGAGCACAAAGCTGTACTTCTCTGTAGCAAAGAGGATTTATAGCAGTGGCAATGGGAGCAGGACATGGCCCAAGCCATGTCAACATCTCAAGGCAGGATTAACTGTGCAATCACCACTCACCCTGCCCTGCCTGGGCACTGAGCCAGACTTTTCAAGCTATTGCAAGGCAGAGCTGTGATGGTGGTAGGAGCAGATAGAGCATGTTTTCACCCTAGTCTTACCATGATAGGTTTGATTCCCCCACCTGCTCAGGCCACCTCAGGTAGACTAGAGGCTCTGTACAGGGGGCAGTGACAGGATCTACCTCTGATTACAGCCCCAAGCCAGCAATAAAGAAGCAGGGTGGGAAGTACCTTTCCCCTTCCCTAGGCCCAGGTCCAGTGTCATTAAAACCTCTGATTATTACGCATCTGTCACCATAGTGATTTACATTCTCTACTCTGCATGCGGGAGCATTTTATCACCCTCCAATCACCAGTAAAGCAAGCAGGTTCTATTCTATCAGTACCACACTCCCTACAAGCCTCCACTGACTCTTTAAAATTATGCAAGATGAAATTCTATCATCTTGTTGTACAACTTGCTATTAATTAGTGCAAAGTAGCAATAACGCTGACAAAGAAATAACTAGAGTTGCACAATTGTATGCAACATCTTTCGGCACAGTGGAAGAGTTTAAGTCAGAAATAACCTTTTTATGCAATTTAGATAAGCCGAATGATATGGATTGAGGATCGCTGGGTTAGTGTCAGAAGTTGGAGAGGCAAAGCAAGAGAATAGTTGTGGGGGGGGGGGGGAAGAGTTTTCCAAGAGAAATTAGATAAATTACATCCCCCCCCCCACACACAAAATTAGAAGGTAAAATTCAGCAATAGCAATAGCACTTAAACTTATATACTGCTTTACAGTGCTTTACAGCCCTCTCTAAGCAGTTTACAGAGTCAACATATTGCCCCCAACAATTTGGGTCCCCATTTTACCCACCTCGGAAGGATGGAAAGCTGAGTCAACCTTGAGCCAGGTGAGATTTGAACTGCCAAATTGCAGGCAGCCGGCAGGCAGCAGAAGTAGCCAGCAGCAGTGGTGGTATTCAGCCAGTTCTATCCCGTTTGGATGAAGCGGTAGCAGTGGCTGTAGGAGGCTCCACCCACCCACCCGGACATCATCACATCCTGTTTTTGACACTCTGCACATGTACAGAAGGTCTTGTACATGTGCAGAGGTGTCACATGCGAGCCCTCACATTTGCGAACCGGTAGTGAAGGTAAGTGAGTACCACCCCTGGCCTGCAGTACTGCACTCTAACCACTGCACCACTGTGGCAATATTTTATTTGTCAACAGACAACTTCTGTTTCCAAGGAATCAGCATTATAGCACCATATCATGATGTATTGATAAAATAACATGCAATCACTGGAAAAACATACATTTTGTTACTTAAAGCAGCATTTGCCAAACAACAAAAGTCCCCCCCCCCCAATATTAACTAGTCTAGTAAAGATTCAATAACAGCAGGTTTTGCAAAATGTGGAATGATAGCTATACCTCTTGTTTGCCAATACAAGCAGGTGCTTCCAGCATTACAGATTTTAGAGATATAATGAAAAGAACCAACTTATTCAAATAGAAAAGACTTTGAAGCATTTTATTTGTTTGTTCATTTGTGTATTTATCAAATTTAGAAACTGCCCATCTCCCTCACAGAGGGAAGGAGTTGCTAATAACAAATTATAGATACTTTAGGTAATGTATTGCATGTAGTGTTATTACATGTAGTGTAACAGATTACATGTAGTGATCTTGGCCCAAAACTCAACTGGAATGGAAAAACAGACTAAGACATCAGCCATGCCTATCACCCTCATAATACTTTGGCTTGCCCCAATCCCCTCTCCCCATAGACAGAACAGATGGGCTACTTTCAGAATCTCTATTGGGTCCACAGGCATGACACATCCTCTGGCCTGCTTCTCCAGGAACAGCCCAAACAGGTCCAAAACCAAATCCAGTTTCACTCCAGACACTTCTCTGATTTATAACATTTTGTACAGCCAGATCACTATGAGGAGAGTCCATCCATGGCTGCTTTCTTCACTTTTCTACTTTAGAAATGTTGGGTTGTATACAAGGCTGCTGGAATTCTAGATTTCTACAAGGTTCACAGGAGCAAATTCCCAAGTTACTCAATAGCTCTGATTCCTGGTACTAGGAATATTTGGAGGCATACATATGTGAACAATTTTTCTCACCTATGAAAATTAACACATCTTTACTAAGGTTAAACTACTGAATATCTGCAATTAACACTGAAGTCAATTTTATCGCAGGATATAAAACCCAATGCTTTTTCAGTAAGAATGGTAATGAATATTTTTTCTTATTTCTGTCTATATTTTTAATTTTATACTCTATAAATTCTTGGAGACCACGTGTAAATAAAGCCACACAAAATATTATTGTAGTTATTGTTTTATTAATTTAATTAGGTACTGAAATAGATAGGTGAGACTGATGGCCTGTGGATAAAGGCCCTGTCCATCATACCTGGCTAGTTTAATTCAATCAGTGATCAAGAAAAGATAAACAAATAACTTTGTGTATGAATTATTCATGCTACATTTGTGTTTTGCTCATTCACAATGTTATAATTCTGTTTCATCAATACTCACTGACTTTTAAACAATCTGCATGAAAACTTACACAAAGGCAGCTTGCTTGTTGCAATGTTCTTTCTGGCATGCTTTTCCTGGATGTTACAGTTTTAGATGTCCAATTTGATTAGCAGGCTCTGATGTTCCCTTGGAATGGCACAATGACCCAGGCACTTAATTTAGTCCCTTCCAAAATGCGCCTGACCCCATCCTAGAAGTATGGCAGCAATGAAAGACAAGAGCAAATGTCAAAAGACTTGTGATGAGAATAAATTTCCCTCTTTTGTGAAAGAGGAAGGGCTATAGAAGGGCTGTAGAAAAATTTGAGCATGGCAGGATAATGAAAGGCTGGGCCCTGATTAAAGAGAGACACAGCAAAGGCAAAGACCCAGTCTTTCGATGAAAACAGTGGGGTAGTGAGGAGAGACCAAAATGCAGAAGCAAGTGAATTCTTCTGGATACTTTGCAAATAAAATTACTAGTGTCAGTGTGAGCAAGGACACTATTATTTTAATGGATGTACCTAGAATGCTATTTAAGTATATCATTGTAGATACCCCTGTAACAGCTGCTTGGAGAATTACCAGTAAATTTCACCACTTGACCTCTGACCTGCGAAATAAGTCATAAATAGAACATGTATGAACAGCAGAGTTTATTACTTCTAAGGCTGTGCAGGTCTTAGTAGTTTGGTCTCATAAAGGTGTCTCAGTAGTAACACAATCACATGGTAGATTTCATGTATATCCGGGGGGAAATGATACGGTTGCTAAATCATGCCAAAAACCTCCTTGAGATTTAATCCAAAGGACTGTGCAGCCCTTATTACTGCTTCCTTCAGGCAAGGATAAATTCCTATTAGCTAGAAGAAAGCAGTGGTGAGATTACCTCCAATGAAACCTGAATTAAATACAGTGGTTACTGCTTAGAACTGCATTTTTATGCAGGTTGGGAAGAAAGAAGACATAGTCCAACACATATGGAAGTGATGGCTTTTTTGGAGGGGGGGGGGAGGGAACTGATTAAGAAAACTGTCCAAATGCAAACTTTGTCATGCCCCATGTAGCTGATAAACCAAAGAAACAAATACCATAATTTCAGAAATATGTCTTTAATGTTAGTCTGAAGTAAAAACATAATCTTTAATCCTGTCAAAGTAAATTCCTCATTACATGGTGAGTTAAGTGGGGCAGAGTCTCTAAAATGGCTGTCACATGGCTCTCACGTCTGGACTATATTATCTCTTTACAACTAAACTATTTTCCTCATCCACCTCCTTGTCCCCATCTCTCCTACAACAGTAAACCTGTTTCCTCAAACAGCGGAAAAGATGAAATCCTTTCAGCTCTTCAATCTAAATTTCAGCCACGCTGTATAGTCTAACTAATCTTCTGGAATCTTCCTGAATCAGAATCATTATAATTCTTCCCCAGATATTGAGGCTGTCATTATCTAACTATGTTTCAGATGAACGCTGATGAATTCATTCTTAATCCTGGGATTTGAACAGAACAAATCCATTCATTTTTCTCTAACTTAAGATTCATCTTATGTTTGTGAATTCCAATGGGCCAGGACATTAGCAAGAAACTTCCAGTATTTCCCCCGCTGCCAGCGCATCAGTGATCATGCATGCTCTGTTCAAGATATAACAGCAGCAAAGACTACACATTGTCATGATAGCCAAGAGATGCTTTCAAATTAAATGGCCTGAGAATTGGTATTTAAAACCGTTTCCACGGGAGCTGTGGTAGACAGTCCAAAGGCTTTTTACTTGGAGCCTTATATTATATTATAGTGGCATGATATAAGATATGAGCAGGAACAGTATACTCTGAATGGCACAACTAAGTAGCTGGCATTGCGAACAGAAACATCTGCATAGAGCATGGACCAGACTCTGCAGGCCCAGATGGTAGATTCCGCCCAGATGGAAGATTGTGGAGAATAATAAAATCCTATGGGACTTCCAGATCCAGACAGACAGGCAAATATTGGCTAATCAACTAGACATTGTAATAATAGACAAGAACCAGAAGTCAGTGGTGGTGATGGAAGTTGCAGTACCAAGTGAAGCAACATCAGGGAGGAATGATGAGCATTGCTTCTTATCAATCAAGCGGAAGCAGTATGCTCTGTCCCATATTTGGGTAGAACAGGTTGCCCTGATAAAAAAACAATCAGGGAGGAATATGAGAAGCAGGAGAAGTGCCAAGGCCTGACAGAGGAACTAGAGTGGATGTGGGAAGTAAAGGTCCCAATGGTAGAAAAAGCACTTGGGGATTGACTCATAAACTAGAAGAGTGGCGCCAAAAGATACCAGGAACAATGTCAGAGCTCTCTGTCCAGAGGAGTGCAGTTCTAGGAACGGCTAAGATGCTGTGCAGAATCCTCAAACTCCCAGGCCTCCGGTAGAGGACACAAGGTTGAGGAAGACACATATCATCCATAGGGGAGAGAAGGGAATTTTTTAAACACACACACACATACAGCCCCCCTATTTTCTTCCAAAATAATGCCCCACCCAATGGTAGATTAGTCGCAAGGGTCACCAACCTTTCGGACCTCAGGGACCACTAAATTCTTAATTTTAAGAATATGAATTTTTTAAAAAGATAAATAGTATTTAGTGCAATATAAAAAATGCAAATAATTTTTCTGCGGACCACCAAAATTTTCTCACAGACCACCAGTGGTCCATGGACCACCGGTTGGTAACCGCTGGATTAGTGTACACTCCAAACCTAGAAAAAACTACAAATTGAAAAAATAAAACTACAGTCTTTACAATGATATACTCTGTTACTGTTCCTTCAGTGTGATGATGGTTTAATTTTGGACAATATTCAGTGCTATAGTGAAAAGAAGAACACCTTGCTCAGAAGCAGAGCGTAAACTTTGCCTGCAAAAAGATTCAAGTTCAGTCCTTGGAGCATGAAACATTTCAGAAGCACGCTACTCCTAGTATTCCTAGTATTCATACCCTAGTATTCATATCCTAGTATTCATACATGTACTGAACCTGAGCGGAAGGTGGTATATCAGAACAAGCACCAAGCAGCAAGCGAGCTAAATAGCAGCATCATCAGATTTTTCAGTACAAGCACATCCTGTGCCATAACATCAACATGGCATTCATTGACAACTTCCAACCATTCATGATAATTTTAAGGCAACTATATACAGTAACAGTTGGCTGAGCAACATCAGTGCATTTCCTTTCACTGACAAAGATGAAATGTTGATTTTCATTTTAGCATGCCACGTTTGTTGCTCTAGGGTAAAACAGAAGGTTGCCTTGTGGTTATCCTGCTATGCAAACAGTATTAATAGAGAAAGAACGAAGAACACATAGAGACAACATTCTGTTCTCCATATGGTAAGGCTCGAAAGCTGAGATGGATTGCCTCCCTAGCATAGCTTCATCGTACAGCTAGGCTATCATTTTGTAAAATTTAATAAAAACACAATAAGTACCACCAAGAACATTTGCTCTGTCAGGGGGAGCTGATAATATTCAAGAATTTTTGAGAAGGTTCTTGCCATTTGTAGCCTGCTTTTGAAGGCTGAACGCAACATAGGGTGTCAGAGACGATGTTGTCCATCAATCTCATCATTCTGCAGCAGCTTTTATGAAGGGAAAATCATGCTCTGAAATGCTGTTCCAAAAGCAGCCCTGTTTATTCTAATCACACCTCATTGCTGCCAAGTTTAGAGCTATAGGAGGGAAAAGCGCTGAATCAGAAACGGCACAGGAGGCAGGCAGAGCAATCTCTGCTGCAGGGTTGTGGGAATTCTGCAGCAGATTTTATTCATTCACCTCCAGCCTCCCAGTAATAACATGGCTGTTTAGAATCTTCTCTGAGCTTCAGGGGAGAAAGAAAAGTAAGTACTGTATTCCCAGAAACCCTGATTTATTACTGAACTGCATAACCATGAGAAACTAGCTTCCTACCAATTCATTAATCAGCTTAAATCCATAATGGTAGCTCTTCTGTTAGCCTTAGTCAGATTGTGCTCGTAGCACACACACACAAAAATCTTCTTGTGAAAATGAGATTTTAAATTCTGACAGACTATATGAGCAAACTATCACAATGCTTACTTTGAACACAGGATGGTTTTCAAAACCTAGGAAAATGCTACTTGGTCTTTTAGCCAAGATGAACTGTAGCATTGCTTCTTATCAAGCCAGGTTCCATTTAGATCAGTATTTGTCAACCTTGGCAACTTTCAGATGTTGTCTGAAAATGTAATACATTTTATTTGAACAAAATGTTACAATCAATGTGGCAATAATATATTTCGTATGGCACAACAAACACAGCAATTGTCATAATGAACCTCTGAATGATTTTCCCACAACCTTGGGGTTCCAGAGAAACCAGTTTGAATATTGCAGGTCTGGATAAATACAGCAGAGGAGAGGTGGAAAGTAGGACCACAGGTGATTTTTCTCTATTCCATATCATAGATGGGCTGATATGGCCCCTCAAAAAGAAATAAAAATTAGCTATAAAAGAAAAAAGTCACAAGACCACGTGGTTGTTAACATGGCATATTGTCTAGTATGCAATACGTTTGCTTGCAAGTCAGAAGCTAAATACAAATCTGATTCTTTTGAAGCACACTTGATATGGAACTGCTGAAATGGACAAGGAATATGTTAGCCATTTCCTACTTCCACCTTCTGAGAGAGATTGCAAAGAACAGCCATTTCTGGAAGCAGCTGTTCCTGGGAAGATGGAAAAGGGCCCCCTGTTTAATTCCCATTGATTGGATTTAGAAAGTGTATGTGCCTCCTATTCATTTAATGGTCCTGGGTGTTTTGTTAAAATAATGGGGTGGGAATAAAATAAAATAAAATAATGGGGTGCATTAACAACAAGAAAATATAAAATACTAAAAACTGAAACAAAACAAAACTTAACGCATTGTAAGCCACCCTGAGTCTCCGGAGAAGGGCGGCATATAAATCAAATTAAAAAAAAAAACATGAAAACATGAAAAGGCCAAGTGAATGAGAACCCTCCTAAACTGTAATAAGGAAGGTTAATTCCATCAACATGTTTTTTCATAAAATGATCTTAGAAAAAGTAAAAGGGGTGAAATCTAGCAGGTTCTGACAGGTTCTGGAGAACCAGTAGCAGAAATTATGAGCAGTTCGAAGAACCGGTAGCGGAAATTTTGAGTAGTTTGGAGAACCAGCAAATGCCACCTCTGGCTGGCCCCAGAGTGGGTTGGGAATGGAGATTTTGCAGTATCCTTCCCGTGCCACACCCACCAAGCCACACTCACAGAACCGGTAGTAAAAAAATTTGGATTTCACCACTGGAACAGATGATATCAAGAACATTTATAGCAAAATCAGCAACAGGAGTCCTATTGCTGACTTCAGAGTATAGAATGAACTGCGCAGAATTACAGTAGATCTTAAAATCTTAGATGTTGGCTGGGGGTAGTTTTATGCTGTCCCCATTTCAGCTTCCCAGTTCCCCAGAAGCAATTGTGATCATCTTCATTGTTTCTTGGACAATTCAGTCTCCTGAATCCTGAAGGAACCTCAATCAATGTTCCCTGCAGCTGACCTATAGGAAAGGAAAGAAACAGCATTCAGAGTCCTTCACCCTTGTCAAGTTTTTAGATCATATTGTGGGTTTTATTCTCTCCCCCCCCACCCAAGTTAGAAAAGTTATTATAGTGGAAGAGCTGCAAAGCTGTACAGGCACTTTCTTCTCTCTTTCAAGTCATCTGTGATGCTCTGATGGCTCTTCTTCGGTGGAGGACTAAGAGCCGCGGGGGCAAAATGATAGGAGAGCTCCTGCCAATCGAAAGCTGGCCCTCCCACATCCTGTTCAACCTTCAGCATTTCAAAAGGAGAATGGCTTAAAGTTCTGTTTGAGACGCATTGCAGCTTATCCAGAAATAAATCAGCTCAGTTGCAAATAAAGTCAATGAGATATGATTATACACCAGTCACGCCAATCTGGTACTGATTTTGGATTAGCTGAACAGCCTTCGGTGGAAATGTCTTGAGTTTAGACATTGTGCTACGTTATAGCTCATTTTCTGATTTTAAAGCCACAGCTAGCACGACATATTAAGCTATGATTTACATACTAACAGTTACAGTTACCTTGGTTTTCACAACACAATAAACCCAAACTAAGCAAAGCACAATATGATTAAAGCACAGAATGCCATAGGGGAAGAAGGGGAAACAAATGATGGCATATGTCATGCTTTATGTCTATGGAGATTCTCAGGCATCCAGGTCATGGTTGTCCGAAAGGTGCTTTTTCAAGAGGAAACTCGACTTTCTTGTTTTGCTCTGAAGATGTTTCATTTCTCATCCAAGAAGTTTCTTCAGATCTCTACACCATCCAGTCGGAGCTGAAGAAGTCATGCTTTACTTTTATGTGGTCATTTCAAACGTTAGGATACCGGGACGCACTTGCATTATGTGAGCAATGATACCATGATGCCTGTGTCATCATTTTGATGTCCTTGCAGCTTGTTACTGATGTCTGTTCTACAGAGTGTGAACTTGGCTGTCTTCCCATGCCAAGGATACACCACGGAAGGTGAGAGCTCTTGGAAATTCAGTTGCTGGAGACAAGACAAGTATGTTTGTGATGGGAATATGATGAGATCTGCCTGTTTAGTAGAAAGCAGGGGTTCGTTGTCATCTATAGAACGGCAACGGGGGAGCAAATTACTACCCATACATGTGCATCGTGATATCATTAAACAAAAGATGCAACTTATGTTTTCAACCAGATTTCCTGTTTAAAACACATGATAGGATCGTATGTGCCATGACTTCATGAATGCCAAGACTGTCATTTTGATGCCACTGTAAATGGGAAACATCTCCTTGCACTGAAAAAAAAAAAAGTCTGTATAGTTGTGCATACACGAATTGTGTGTGGCTCTGTGTGATTGTGTGTGTCTCTGTGTGTAATTTTTTTGTCCCAATGTGCATACATTTCATTTGCTTCCATAGGATTCTTCTGCTGTGTGGTTACTAATTAATTCAGGCTGACTCTATCCTGTATCTATATATTTGAGTCTACCAACATTTAGTTGCATTCAGCCTTATCCACAGTGAATCAATGCATGAATGATGGAATTGTTTGCATTGTTTAGAAAAGAAGCTCCATCGCTTTCTTTTCATGCTTCAGGCTGTTCCGATTAATCATTTTAATCAGAAACAAATAAACTGCCCTTTATATTTTCGAAGCTGCTTATGGAAATTAAATATGCTGTTCACAGTTTTTCGCTATCTAGAAGAAAGAGCTACAGTGACAAAGCTTCTTTTCTACATGTGAGCAGAAAATGTCCCCATTCTTAGCAATAGTCGTAATCTTCACCATCCACACACAGCGAATCCAATGTAAAGATAAAGGTGCCTTTTGGGGGAAAATAACAGTAACCAAGCAACTTCTACAATACTCTAAGCAAGTTTATTTTAAATGCTTTGTTTATTGAATGCATAGGAGTGACTCCCCTCAGGTTTTGTGAGTTGCAAGAAAAACCCAAGGAAAAGGAATCCAAGATAGAGGTCATTAGAGTTTCAACATACTCCATGGAACAGCAAACCTGGCGTGTTAGATTTCTATATGTAAAAGTGGCAGCATGCACATGTTCTCTAGCTGAGATTTTATAGCCAACTCAATATCAATACCATGATGAGAGAAAGTCTTATTTATACAGTATGTCAAATATCCCAAATCCAGTGCTGAATGTTTTCAGTCCAAAGGTAACATGCGTCCAGGGTGAAATGCTCCCGTTTTGGACCGATCCGGTAGTGATGGTGGTGGGTAATTCGGAGAATTGATAGCAAAAATCCCTGCCCCCCCCCCAAGTCCAGCTGAGCTGCACAATCATCAGAGACTTTTTAAATTTATAATTAATTTTTATTTTTTGGCTGAAAAAAATGCTTTTAAAAGTAAAAAAAAAAAGCCTCTGATGATCGCGTGGCTCAGCTGGGATCGTCAGAGGCTTTTAAAAGCATTTTTTAACAACCTCTTCGGCCAAAGAGGTTGGAAAAAAAAATGGTTGTAAAAGTTTTTTTTAAAAAAAAAAAGTTGGCCACCCCCACTCAATCAAATTACCCACCACCACCACCAAGCCACGCCCACAGAACCGGTAATAACAAATTTTACATTTCACCACTGCATACATCTAAGAAAAAGAGCTCTGTCTGAGATGCAGGGAAGGTGCTTTCTTTCAGAACAGAAAATCGCTCTTACAATGGATTTGCATAACAGAAGAAACTATGGTTGGTTGACTAATCAAAGATTATGATTTATAAACCCCATTGGCTGGATTCACAAGCTCGATGCAATATGCAAATCTAGATAAATGATTCTCAACCTTGGCAGCGTTCAAATTCCATAGCCATTCTTGTCAGAACTTGAACATTCAAAGTTAAAGGGCTACTTACAATAGGTCCTCACAGTTGTAGCCATCACGGTGTCCCTTGGTCTTGTGATTACGATTTGGGTGCTTGGCGACCAGCTTGCAATTACAACATCGCAGTGCCCACCGTCACATAATCACCAATTTACAACCTTCATTGCTAAGTTCCAACAAGCAAAGTGAATGGGAAAATGGACAGGGGATCACAAATGACAATCATGTGACTATTGGGTGCTGCATCCATATGGGAGTTGCCTAACCACAGCAAATGGGACTGCTGGAACTGCTGCCATACATTGGTGCAGTCATCTGACATCATACCTTAAAACTATAAAACTATACCTTAAAAATTAAAACTATATCATTTAGTGACAGACTTCCTGGTCCCAACTATCAATTAGTAAGCGAGGGCTACCAGTAGCTTCGTTTTAGCTGAGCCTGGCTCTGCACAATGTTCTAGATTTCTGCCGGGTATTTAAACCCAAGCTGGAATCACAACACTTCAGTCAATCTAAGGCTCTCCACCAAAGGCTGTGTATCTAAATATCAGCAACCAAAAAGGCTTGTTTCATAAGTATCTGAAGGTTATCATGCCATGCAGCCACCATTTGGCATTTATGGAAAATTATATGGAAATCTCTTATATATCTCCACTTCAAATTCCAATTAAAGAGACATAGTAAATATGACTCTGTGATCAAAGAGCTATGTAAGATTGGTAGTGGATGGAGGTGGCTTAGGATAGCAGTCTGGGCTCATTAAGTGAATTTGATGGCTTAGTATATCATATGATTATAGCCTAAATGTCAGTTTGTGAGCTGTAATTAAAGGCCTAAAAACACTGGTTTAGTATGTTGCCATACTGGTTTTTTTTTTAGTTTTAATAATTTGTTGTGTAAATCAGTAGTGGGTTTCAATTTCGGCCATTATCAGTTTGATTGTTGGCGTTGGCGCTCTCTTGCGCACAATGCTTCTGCGCAAGCGAGAGACATTTGGGCAAGTGGGCGGAGCCTCCCACTGCCACTGCTACTAGTTTGTCTGATCTGGGGCGAACCAGTAGCAACCCACCACTGGTGTAAATTAGCCACAGCAGTTTATAACTTGAAGTATGCCCTTGTGTGTTATAAAAACCTAGCAAAATATGGTTTATTTTATAAATCATGGTTACATTTCTCTGGCAATGAAATGTTATATTCCCCTAATGCTAGTTTGAACCGAGAATTAAAACTGCATGCTTTTTCTATTTTATTCCATGCAAATCCTGCTTGTCTTTTCAAACATGTACTCAGTTTTAACAATGCAATAATATGCAGTAAAATACAGAATAAAAAAAATAGGAAAATATAAATTAGAATTAAGAATACAGTAAACATATGCAGATTCTTCCTCTACTTTCATGTGGATTTTGTTCTGATGTGTTATCTTTCTTAACCCACAAAGCTTGGTTTTTTATATTTTATTATATAATATATGCATTCATATTTTAATATATTTTACATAGTTACCTAATGAGGTAGGAAAGTAGAAGAGAGAAAGAAAAGGAAGGAAGGAAGGAAGGAAGGAAGGAAGGAAGGAAGGAAGGAAGGAAGGAAGGAAGGAAAGAGAAAGAAAGAAAGAAAGAAAGAAAGAAAGAAAGAAAGAAAGAAAGAAAGAAAGAAAGAAAGAAAGAAAGAACTGCTGAGGTTTATTGAAGTTACTTGAAGCACTTCTACTCAAAGTCTACCTAAGCTTTTTAGCTCCTGAATAATTGTTTCTGTAGGTTTGCTCTCCTGGGTTTTAGTGCCAGCCTACAGTGCTTTTGGTTTTTGGTTTTTTGCTTCAGCTCCAGCTAATAACTGAATAAATTAAATGACAATTAAATAAATAGCATGTATCTTTCCTTGGCACAGGTGTTTAATTGATTTAAATTCTGATAACCTTGATGCTTCGTCACAGGCATTAAGCAACTTCATCCATAGGGTTTTCTCCTACTGTACGTTCATTTGTGATTTGAGGAAAGGTGAAAATGCTACCCAATCTGCTCAAGTCATAACCTTCAATTTCATAACAGAATGGCACGGCAGGTAAGTATTCATAATATTTGCTGTAATTTACAGTTAGAGATATCCAGATCAGGATAAAACTAATGTATGTTTTATATTGCCCAGTAAGACATTATCAAGCAGAATCAGAGGGTGACAAAATCAGTACAATGATGGACAAAGTGTTGCAATGCAAACTTAATCCATTTTGTACATGCATTGATATTGTACCCCTATTCAAAAGGGGTGTATCTTGCATCATTATCCATACATTGCAATTTTTTTTATTCTGGTTTCTCCCATACGGATGTCACTAGGTGTTATCTTAGTCTATTATTTTTCCAATGGAGGTTAAAACACAAATCTGCATTTGCTCTCATTCACAACTTTTCCTAATGTGCAAAATCTTTCTATGCTTGTCCTTCCTTCCTTCCTTCCTTCCTTCCTTCCTTCCTTCCTTCCTTCCTTCCTTCCTTCCTTCCTTCCTTTCTTTCTTTCTTTCTTTCTTTCTTTCTTTTTCCTTCCTTCCTTCCTTCCTTCCTTCCTTCCTTCCCTCCCTCCCTCCCTCCCTCCCTCCTTGCTTCCTGGCAATTGTCACGACAAGTCCCTGCAATTTTGTTGGCAAGATTTCAGAAGTGGTTTGCTTAAAATTGAGAGAGTGACTGGCCCAAAATCACCCAGCTGATTTTGTGCCTAAAGTGGGACCAGAATTCCAGATCACATTTTCTAGCCTACTGCTCTAACCACTACCAAGATGGCTGTCTCCTAATAAATACAGCTTTAATGTAAACAAAATGTCTTTGTTTTAAGATGTTTTCTGATAACAATCTCTTTAATGTAATGTTCTTCCATGCAGGCTGGTAAAAAAATAACTAGTTTATTTTCCCCTCTTCAATCCTGTTTTCACTCTTTTCAGATGCATATTTCATCAACAAATGTATGTATGTATTTTTTTTTTCAACCAGAGTTAAATGTTAGTAGATTCTGTTCAATGCTGTGCAACTACTGTTTTGAAGTCTATTTTATTCCGGCTTCAAGTCTCAGAGAAATCCATAGTGGGCATCTTATATATAAACCATTAGGATATGAAAATGAAAATGAATGTGTCTGTATGTGTGAGAGGGTTTGGGATAGATTGAAACTTAATTTATTAGAATGGAAGGAGTGGGTTTGGAATGGCTGGAACTAGGGAGAATGAGGGAGCCGGGGGCAGGAAGTGGACTCCCCTCTGCTGAGTGTGCAAGCAGAAGCAGATGGGGGCTTAGATATGACTCCCGGTTCAGTATGAGTGGGGTGCCTTGTCTGCTGGGGAGGTGGGGGGGTCGCTGAGGTGGAGAAGGGGATCTCTGGGGGGATGGAGAGCCAGAACATTGCGGTTATGACTGGGAGAGGTAGACATGGCAGGAACCAAAGGGTAGGCCGCTCTCGGGGAACTAGGATTCGCTGCCTCAAAGCAATTACTTGTTCCGGCCCCTTTGGTTTTGGTTCACCGGGCTCATCTCGTATACCTGGTGACTTGGGATGACAGGGCCCTGGCCTCAGGCTGCTGCTGTTTAATGCCAGGTCTGTTGTTAACAAGGCTCCCCTCATTTGGGACTTAATCCTGGAAGAGGGGGCTGACCTGGCATGTATAACTGAGACGTGGCTGGGCCAGGAGGGGGTTGTGCCCTTCTCAGAGATGTGCCCAGACGGGTTTCAGATATTGCATCAGCCATGACTCCAGGGAAGGGGTGGAGGAGTGGCAGCTATTGTCCGGAAGAGTCTTTGTCCATGCAGGATCCCTGCCCCGGAGATTGTTGGGTGTGAGTCTCTCCTCTTGAAGTTGGACTCATGGGTTCAATTGGGCTTGTTGTTGACATACCTGCCTCACAGCTGCATGACAACAACCCTGCCTGTGCTACTAGAGGCAACAGCCGGTTTGGCGGTAGAATTCCCTAGGCTTATGGTACTGGGGGACTTCAACCTGCTGTCACTTGGCAATTCCTCAGATGTGGCTCAGGAGTTCATGGCTTCTATGACAACCATGGACCTGACCCAAGTAGTTCAGGGTCCGACTCATGAGGGGGGAACAGATGCTCGACCTGGTGTTTCTCTTGGGGCAGTGGAGAAAGGATCTGGAAGTAAGGGATATAGAGGTTTTTCCCTTGTCGTGGTCAGATCACTTCCTGGTGAGGTTGGACTTTAAGATGCCACTCCTCTGTTGCAGGGAGGTGGAGCTGATTAAGTGGTTCTGCCCCAGATGCCTAATGGACCCTGAAGGGTTTCAGAAGGAGCTTGGGAAGATACCAGACTCCTTGTTCGCAGTCTAGCTGAGACCCTGGTGGCTGCCTGGAATAGGGCGGCATCTGGGGCATTGGACCAGATTGTGCCGTTGCAGCCTCTCTATGGCAGTGGATCCAGGAAAGCTCCCTGGTTTACCAAGGAGCTCCGGGAGATGAAGTGCCAGAAGAGACATCTAGAGCGACGCTGGAGGACCAGTAGATCCGAATCTGACTGAACACTCTTGAGAGCCTTTATTAGGACTTATTTAGTGGCAATACGGTTGGCAAAATGTTCACATTTTTTCACACTTATTGCATCCACTGATTCTTGCCCAGCCACCCTTTTTAGGGTGACTCGCTCCCTCCTTAATACAGGGGGAGTGGAGGAACCCTTGCAGGGTGGAGCTGAGGAGTTTGTGCAGTTTCTGTCGGATAAAATCACTCAGATTCAGATGGACCTGGACTCTGATTAGACAATACCGACTGAGATGATGGGGGTGGGTCCTAGTCCTATTGTGTGGGAGGAGTTTGAGCCAGTGACTCCTGAGGAAGTGGACAAAGCTATAGGTGCGATGAGTTTCTCCACTTGTTTGTTGGACCCGTGCCCCTCCTGGCTGGTTTCAGCCAGCAGGGAGGTGACACAAGACTTTGGTAAACACGTCCTTGAGGGAGGGGTCCTTCCTGCAACCATTAAAGGAAGCAGTTATAAGGCCCCTCCTCAAGAAGCCTTCCCTGGACCCAGCAGAATTAAAGAACTTTCAGCCAGTCTCCAACCTACCCTTTGTGGGAAAGTTTGTAGAGAAACTGGTGGCACTTCAGCTCCTGCGGTCATTGGATGAAATGGATTGTCTGGACCCTTTTCAGTCTGGCTTCAAGCCTGGCTACAGCACAGAAACTGCCTTGGTCTCGCTGATGGATGATTTCTGGCAAGCACGAGATTGGGGTCATTTCTCCAACTTGGTGCTACTTGACCTCTCAGTGGCTTTCAATACCATTGACCATGGTATCTTTCTGGGACGACTAAGGGAGTTGGGACTGGGAGGCACCGTGTTGCGGTGGTTCTCCTCCTATCTCTCTGGTCAGTCACAGTCACTGTTGGTAGGAAGACAGAGGTCAACCCCTAGATCTCTCATTTGCAGGGTGCTTCAGGGCTCGATCTTCTCTCCCCTCCTATTTTTTTTTAAATTTGATTTATATGCCGCCCTTCTCCAAAGACTCAGGGTGGCTTACAATGTGTTAAGCAATAGCCTTCATACTTTTGTATATTTTATACAAAGTCAACTTATTGCCCCCACAAACTGGGCCCTCAATTTACCTACCTTAGAAAGGATGGAAGGCTGAGTCAACCTTGAGCCTGGTGAGAACCGAACTGGTGTAATTGCAGACAGCTGGATGTTAATTACAGTGCTTAGTCTGCAGAGCTAAACCAGACTCTTATAAGTCAGTGTTGGTAGGAGGACAGAGGTCGACCCTTAGACCTCTCATTTGCAGGGTGCCTCAGGGCTCAGTCCTCTCTCCCCTCCTATTTAACATTTACATGAAGCCACTGGGTGAAATCATCCGATGATACTGGATGGGATATCAGCAATATGCTGATGATACCCAGATGTACATCTCCACCCCCCGTCAGTTCAGTAATGCAGTGGATGTGATGTGCCAGATGTGATCTGACAGCTGTGGCTAGGGGGACCTTTGCACAGGTTCACCTGGTGCACCAATTGCGACCCTACTTGGATCAGGAGGCTCTCCTCACAGTCATTCATGCGCTTGTCACCTCACAGTTGGATTATTGCAACACGCTCTACATGGGGCTACCCTTGAAAAGTGTTCGGAGACTACAGTTGGTCCAGAATGCAGCCGCGTGAGCTATTATGGGTGCACCTAGATACACCCATATTACACAAATTCTCCGTGAGCTGCACTGGTTCCCTATTGGTCTCTGGACACAATTCAAGGTGTTGGTTATTACCTTTAAAGCCCTACATGGCTCAGGGCCAGGCTATCTTCGAGATCGCCTTCTACCGCATAGCTCCCATCAACTGGTAAGATCCCACAGAGTTGATCTCCTCCGGGTCCCATCAGCTAAACAATGTCGGTTGGCAGGCCCGCCGTGGAGGGCCTTCTCTGTGGTTGCCCCAGTTCTCTGGAACCAATTACCTCCTGAGGTCCAGACTGCCCCCACCCTATCGTCCTTCTGGAAAGTGGTGAAGACCTGGTTTTTCCAGCAGGCCTGGGGCTGTTGATCTTGCTATGACGATCTTGCGAGACCCGGCCATGGAATGGAGTGTATGGGTTTTTAATGTTCTTTTTAAAAAAATTTACAGGATATTGTTCCCATTGTTTTTTTGCTGTAAGCCGCCCATAGTCCCTAGGGAGTTGGGTGGCATAGAAATGCAACTAATAAATAAAATAAATAAATTTTGATTTTTGAATACGGAGTGTTATTTTGGAAGAAACAGGACTGAGAAAGACTCCTTCCCCAAACACAGATAAACAATTTTGTTTTCTTGACTTGTTTTCTTGATTTATCAATACGTTCACTTTAGAGAAATTATACTAAATTTAATGGGCTTTGGCTCTGATTAATAGCACAACCCCATGGACATATAACCTCTGATTTTTAGAAGTTTGGGGCCTATTTATGAAGAAATCACCTCTCTGTGTTGTTGTCTTGCAAGATATCAATATCAATTTCACTGTTTTGTTGAAAAATCAATATGTCAAAGTCAATTTGGTTCAGAGCTGAACAGCTTTAAAATTAGCATTGGCAATCTGAGCCTCCATGATGGCCATCCAGGTAATGGTAGATAGCATGTATAACAGGGAAGAGCTCTAATGCAAAGTTTCTTTGACAGCCTTCTCAAAGATGGAGGCCAGATCCCAGTCAATATTGGAAGCATATATTTGATGCAGTAGTTTTGAGAAAAATTCATTTATCTATTTACAGCCTGTCTGCCTCTGTTCCAGTGGTGGGTTTCAATTTTTTTTCTACCGATTCTGTGGGTGTGGCTTGGTGGGCATGGCATGGCTTGGTGGGCAGGGCAGGGGAAGGATACTTAAAATCTCCTTTCCCACACCACTCCAGGGGAAGGATGCTGCAAAATTCCCATTTCCACCCAATCACCTGGGACTTGGGAGGCAGAGAATAGATGGGGGCGGGGCCAGTCAGAATTTTTACTACCAGTTCTCTGAACTACTCAAAATTTCCACTACCAGTTCTCCAGAACTGGTCAGAACCTGCTGAAACCCACCTCTGCTCTGTTCCCCTAAATACCTGCATCACCATTTTAGAAGTGATAGTCCATAATGCTGCAGCAATATGTTACCTATTTTACCTTCACCACTTTCTCATGAATTTCAAAACCCAGAGTGAAAACCTCTCTGGTCACACTCCAAAAATAGCAACCTCAAAATTATATTTGTGCACAGACTCTATGCACAAAGTCCCCGTATAGGAATGTGCCACCTCCAGGTTGAGAGCCTCTTCAGTCCATTCCCACTTGGAAAACATGTTTCAATATGTTTGCAGCAAAATGCCATGATGTAAAGGAACAATTTCCCACCTCCAAAGGAAGTGGATGTAAAAAGGCAACATAGTCAAGCTTTTTAAAAGTTCACCACATCCAAGGAATCAATCTCTTCATAACATATCATTTCCTGTCCTGGAAATTCTTGACCACTTGCATGAAGGGATGAGGTTCTTGCATCATCTCTTTACCCTGTAAGTCTTTGACTGACTCCCCAAAATTAATTTAAAAGAAATTAGGGAAGGCATATGGAGCATTGCATTTGGAATTCTAATAGTAACAGTTCTGTTCCACACATACGACCAGGAAGAAAAAGTTTGGAGACTGGGAATGAGAGACCACAGATGAATGGAGTACTGAGCTTCTTCATGCAATTTCTTTCTAGCATTTCTTTGGATTGGAAAAATAAATAAAGAGAGCAATCATAGAGCTTGTCCATTGCATCCTGCTTCACTGCTGATAAATCCAGAAATAAACATGAGACATTCTCCACCTCCTTACTTATATCCAGTCTGGAAGATGGCATTGGCAGTCAGCCTTCTCCTTAGAGAGATTCTCTGTTTAGAAAATCAGGTAAGTCTCTCTCTCTCTTGGGCAAAACATCAGTCCCACTGTTGTGGTTACCATCTTGACTTTTATTTTTTAATCATTCCCGTGGAAGTTCCTGATAACAGGAAATCCTTCAGACCAGGATTGGCTGCAAAACTGCAAAAAAGTATAAATGGATTACCAAAATGCCCAAAGGGAGGAGAATCTAGCAGTACATTTCATGCCTTTCTGGCTAGAAATTGTTTCATCAGTTTTTTCTCTTTTTTGTAGAATTACATTTGCTTACATTCAATAACTGGACCATTAATGCAGTCCAATTTTCAGTAACTTAAAAATACTGTGAAGAGGAATAATACAACTTGCAAGTCATTAGTCTACATTTGCAATGATCTGTTATGTTTTCACTATCCAATTGCATGATTTTTTTCTGCCTGAAAATGAAATTAACACAATCATTTATAGAATGGGTCTTATTTCAAACTCAATTTCTTAAAATGTCAGCTAAGCAGCAGTTCACTGGTTTTTTCCACAAACCAAGATCTACTGTTTTTTTGGGGTGGGGAGGGTCCTTTAAAGCCTGAATTGGATAGAAATGCTATTTTCTATCTTGGGGCATCTTCACTCATAACATTTTCTACTTTGTAAAACAGTCATTCTTGAAAACAGGAAGGAGGATTATGCAAAACAATATGGATAACAAGCCATGGCAGTAGTAAGATCACTAAATCATTGTATTATCAACTCTTTCTGCGGTATTTTTAGATTGGTATCAAGTTGTGGAACTTGCAGATCCACATTATTCTAGCAAGTCTGGACAGAATGAATGAAGATATCTCCAAAAAACCATGGCAAAGACCAAAGGACCAGTGAGTACACTGGCTCTTCAAAACTTTTCCAGACAAGAAGAGGAGGGGAAATGGTTCACATGTGTTCTGAACAGCAGCTCCTCATGAGGAGACCAAAGCACGGTGGTTTTTCTGCGGGTTTGAGTGCCAGGAGATGATGCAATCAGCCACATTGCTTGCAACCATGGCAGAGCTTTTTAAAAGACCCTAAATCTTTCAAAGCTTCACTTTCTGATCACTTTTGGAAATTGCCTATAACCAGTGGTGGGTTGCTACCGATTCACCCTGGATCGGGTAAACTGATAGCGGTGGTGGTGGGACGCTCCGCCCACCCTCCTGGAAGTCTCTGTGCATGCACAGAGACACAAGCATCCATAACCGAAATAGTAGTGAATGAAATTGAAACCCGCGACTGCCTATAACCATCTTAAAACTATTAGAGACCTTTGGAATGACAAGTTTGAAAAACCATGGGTAAGTTTAGCTTCAAATCTGAACAGAGGAAAATTAATTACTGAATTAAGTTAAACTGAAGAACTTAAAGAATTTGAAGTAAACAACAACAAGCTAAGATTTTGAATGAAAGAAATTGAATTAAGGGTCCAGTTAAATTTGGAATATTGACTCTTACAATAAGATTTTGGAATTAACTATGAAAAATGAATGCTTCTTATGGTAACAAGAGTTATTCTGGCTATCCTGGCTCATAACAAATGAATTTATTATTTTAGAAACTGGGAATACTAAAGAAAATACTAAATAGACCACATGTTTATTGGACCCGTGTCTCTCCTGGCTAGTGCTCCAAGGGATTATAAATGCCTCCTTGAGTGAGGGTGTCTTCCCCGCCGCCTTGAAAGAAGCGGTGGTGAGGCCCCTCCTCAAGAAGCCTTCCCTGGACCCGGCAATGTTGGTAAATTATCGTCCTGTCTCCAACCTTCGCTTTGTTGCGAAGGTTGTTGAGATTGTGGTTGTGTGACAGCTGCCTCAGTACCTGGATGAATCAAGCTATCTAGATCCATTCCAGTTGGGTTTCAGGTCCGGGTACAGCATGGAGACGGCATTGGTCGCATTGGTTGATGATCTCTGGAGGGCTCGGGACAGGGGTTGCTCCTCTGTCCTGGTCCTATTAGACATCTCAGCGGCTTTTGATACCATCGACCATGGTATCATGTTGCACCAGTTGGAAGGGTTGGGAGTGGGGGGCACCGTTTTACGGTGGTTCTCCTCCTTTCTCTCTGACCAGTCGCAGTCTGTGTTGACAGGGGGGCAGAGGTCGACCCCGAAGCCCCTTATATGTGGGGTGCTGCAAGGATCGGTCCGCTCGCCCCTTCTGTTCAACATTTATGTGAAGCCACTGGACGAGATCATCCATAGTTTTGGGGTGAAGTACCACCAGTACGCTGATGACACCCAGCTTTACATCTCCACCCCAGACCACCCCAATGATGCCCTCGAAGTGATGTCCCGGTGCCTGGAGGCCATACGGATCTGGATGGGGAGGAACAGACTCAGGCTCAATCCATCCAAGACCGAGTGGCTGTGGTTTCCGGCATCCCGATATAGTCAGTTGGCGCCATCACTGACTATTGGGGGTGAGTCGTTGGCCTCCACGGAAAGGGCTCACAACTTGGGCGTCCTCCTGGACTCACGGCTCTCTTTAGAATAGCATATGACGGCTGTGGCCGGGAGGACTTTTTATCAGGTCCGCCTAATTCGCCAGTTGCGTCCCTTTCTGGATCGGGACTCGTTACGCACGGTCAATCACGCCCTTGTCACCTCACACCTGGACTACTGTAATGTTCTCTACATGGGGCTCCCCTTGAGGAGCATCCGGAGGCTCCAACTGGTCCAGAATGTGGCCGCACAGGTGGTGATGGAAGCAATGTGGCACTCCCATGTGACTCCCCTCCTGCGCGAACTGCACTGGCTCCCAGTGGTCTTCCGGGTGCACTTCAAGATTTTGGTTACCATCTTTAAAGCGCTCAATGGCTTAGGACCAGGGTACTTACAGGACTGCCTTCTGCCACCAATAGTCTCTCACCGACCAGTTTGCTCCCATAGAGAGGGGCTCCTCAGGGTGCTGTCGGCTAAACAATGTCGACTGGTGGCCCCCAGGGGAAGAGCCTTCTCTGTGGGGGCACCTGCCATCTGGAACGAGCTCCCCCCAGAGATAAGGAGGCTTAAAGACTTACGCACCTTCCGCCGCGCCCTAAAAACGTTTTTATTCCAACAGGCTGGTCTGGCCTAACTCTCCCCTTTTAAATCGGGTTTTAAAATGATTAATATAATTGGATGTTTTAAATTTCTTCTCTGAGCCCAAATTATTTAATTTATTTTAATAGTTTTAATTTTTATATATTATTGTATTTTATCTTGGCTGTTCACTGCCCTGAGTCCCTTCTGGGAGTAGGACGGTATATAAATTTGATAAATAAATAAATAAATAAATAAATAAATAAATAAATAAATAAATAAATAAATATTCTAAGTAGAAAGAAAAAAAATACAAATCAGCTTTTCATATTGGCTAAGTGAGATTTACAAAATGACTCAAGACGTTACAACATTGGAAATATATAAAAAACTAGCTTAAATTTTAAAAATTAAAGGGGAAGTACCAGTGACAAACCAAAAGAATGACCTGGAAATGGATCTACATCAGATCTTTCTGATTGGATCTACAAAAAAGTCTTGATGTGACAGAATGTACACTTGCAGAATCAGTGGTTAGGAATTTTGGCAGCACAGAAGTTTCCCAGCAAGGAGGCAGTAAATCTAATCAGAAAGAGGCTGAGATTAAGAGACTGCACGATCCAAAGCTAAACGGGGGAATGAGGAAGAAGTTCAGGGAAGCCACACCCTAGAATCTCTTAGGATATAATTAGTAGATTAGAACAGGGAGTCTTCAACCCCTGGGCCAGGGATCACCACTAATCCGCAGTGTGCCAGAAACTGGGTCACACAAACAAATGAAGCCCCATCTGTGCAACCCCACACTCCCTGGTCCACGGGAAAAAAAACTCTCCATGGAACCAGTCCCTGGAGCCAAAAAGGTTGGGGCCTGCTGGGTTATAGCTTTAGGTTGGCAACAATTTATCCATTAAGAGAAAGGACATAAAGGATTGAATTCAACTGGATTTCATTTTGTTGCTTTGAGCTTGGGGCTTGACACTTGCTAAATCATTGAAGAAGTCTATGCAGTGAGATAAAAAAGAATTGTAGAGAAATCAAATTCTATGACAATATTAAATGAACTAGAATTTAAGACAGTTAAAAATGAAAGGAAGATAAAGTTGATTTCTTTGATCAAGGTTAAAATAATGTATTTATTTGCAAAGTTCTAGCAGCCCTTTATGGTCTTTTTGCTGGTGCTGGGATTAAAAAATTGATGTTTTATAGTTTATAGCTAAAGATTGGGATAAGGGAAGAGAGATTGTTTTATAACCTTAATGGGGAAAGAGATACTAAATGTCTGTATACACGTAATCAAAGTTGGAAGTCTCTTCTTTATATATTTCTTTCTTTTTCTTTACCATATTCTTTTTATTGCATTTTATTATATATTTTTCTTACTATTTTTTTAAAGTTTAATTTATATTCATTTTTACTATTGTAATTAAAACCATTAATTAAAAAAGTATGCATAAAGATCACAGCTCAATGATAGAGCACATACCCTGTATATAGAAAAACCCAGATTCTAATCCTGGCACAGTGGTGGGTTTCAATTTTTTTTTACTACTGGTTCTGTGGGTGTGGTTTGGTAGGTGTGGCAGGGCTTGGTGGGTGTGGTTTGGTTTGGTGGGCATGGCAGGGGAAGGATACTGCAAAATCCCCATTTCCTCCGGATCAGCTGGGACTGGAGGCAGAGAATAGATGGGAGCAGGGCCAGTCAGAGGTGGTTTTTACCAGTTCTCCAAACTACTCAAAATTTCTGCTACCGGTTCTCCAGAACTGGTCAGAACCTGCTGAAACCCCCCTCTGTCCTGGCATCTAAGAATATGAGCCAAGATAAATCATGCAAATACTATATTGTGTGATATATAATGGCAACTTGTTACATCTAGATTCTGGAACAGCCCCATGTTTAACTGAACAGTAATAGCCCTTCTCTGCAGTTTACCTGCAGAAACTGAGGTATTTAAGATGATCAGCTTTTTACTCTTATGTAAGCTGCATGGTAAATATAGCCATTAGTAGATCATCCTCCAACTATTTGTCTAATCCCCCTTTAACAACATATGGATTGATGACCATTCCCATAGGTAAAAATACTAAACTTTCATAGTAATATTGAAAAGGAATTCTGTCTCTGAGACTAGTGCTTCTGCTGTCAGTTACAAAAGAAACGCCTATGCCATCAGGCTTGAAATTTTGGGCTTGGACAACTATGGTCCGATTTAAGTGTAGTACACAAAATTATTTGCTACAATGTCCTACCTGTCAATGACTACTTCAGCTTTAACCACAATAATACACGCGCACACAATAGATACAAACTCAAGGTAAACTGCTCCAAACTCGATTGCAGAAAATACAACTTCAGCAACAAAGTGGTCAATGCTTGGAATGCATTACCTGACTCTTTTGCTGCATCCCCAAACCCCCATAACTTTAACCTTAGACTGTTTACTGTTGACCTCACCCCATTCCTAAGAGGTCTGTAAGGGGCGTGCATAAGCGCACCAACGTGACTACCGTCCCTGTCCTACTGTCCCCATTTATTTGTATCCAGTTCCTGTGTTCATATCCATGTTTATACTTATACCTGGTGTTGTGGCTCTGTTGCCTGAGCCTGTGTCATTGTCAGGAGAGGACTCCGAGAGTGAAAGGGAGGAATTGGCAAGACCTCCCTCTCCAGGACCCTCCTCTCTGGCAATGCCCCTGGAGGACACCGAAGGGCAAGAGATAGGCCCAGAGCCAAGCACATCCCCGCAGCCACAGGTGGACAGCAATGAGGGAGATAAGTGCTGGCTGGATCCTCGCCAGCAACGCAGGGAGAAACGTGCCCAACAGAAGGCATGGCGTGCTCATGATTAGCTGACTCACTGGACCACACCCCACAGCCTATAAAAGAGAGTGAGTCAGCCTGCACTTTTGTGACAAACAAAAACAAATATTCCTGCATCTCAGCTTTGGCTATTCTGGACACTTGTGGTGTGTATTTTTCTGTTACGTTAATAAAGGTTTTGGCACGCAGCTCCTGGGATTGCTGCCAAGCTTCTTATCAGACTACTTGGTTGCCTGCCAGCTTATTTTAACCTCCGACTGTCTGAATTGGGTTTATTCCTGGGAGCGGGGACAGAACATCTGTTATCTCATACATGTTTGACAAACTAAATAAATAAATTAAATAAATAAATTAAATGGGCAAATTATCCGATTAAGGCCTCTTCATTTATGTCTAACTGTTCAGTTCCTCTGACACAATGCACCTAACTTCATTGCAATTTTGATATAGGGGAGACTCTGGTTGCTGGGAGTACCTTGGAGCCCCTTGACTTTTGCATTAAAATATAAATATGCAATGGGAAAATCTGTCCAATTCCTGCTACAATGAACCCTAGGGATCAAGCATAAGATGGGAGGGATAAGTTCAGGGAATTTTGAACTGAAATGGGCAGAAGGAGTACAAACATACTCCAGCAACCCAGAATATCAGACTACCAGAAAAAGGGAATACAAAATGTTCCAATGAAATGGATTTCCATGCAATGTTATCAAAAAGTGCCTGACTATTCAACCCACTAGAGCACAACCAACCCAACATATGAAAAGGATAGAGCATCAAAAACATCTTAGAAACAACCAACAGACCATTGCAAACACATGGCATTACTGTAGCATGCAAACCAATCAAAGCCCTCCAAAACATCTTAAGTAAATCAAAAAACCCAGAGTCCCAAGAAAAGAAAACAGAAGTTATCTACAACATACAGTATAAGAACAACAACAAAGATAGACAAGCAGACGACTAGTGGAGTGCACTCATGACCACCAACCAACAGTCAGAAGACATGATGAAAAACTCCTCAATTTTACAACACTTGAAACTATAGTTTATATGCCATTCAAAAGGCACAATAAAAGAGTAAGAAAGAAGCAAAAAGGAGGGGGGAAAGCACATCCAGACTTGCAAGATTCGGTTACTATAGCTTTAAATAAAAGTAGTACAGACCTATATGACATTGGATACCTAGAATGATCTACCTGAAGAGCTACCATGAACAAAGGACATAGTCACAAATGTTTCCTTAGCACAATCTGGGATTTGCAAGCTGCTATGTTATGATGTTCTACCCTTTTTGACTCCTTATGACTTTTTGACTTGATGCAAAATTTACTTCCTTCTGGTGAGTAGGATTTCTTTGACTGAGTTTCTTTCTAGGGTCTTGGAGATGATCTAGGTGGCTCTAACCCAGGGGTGAAATCCAGCAGGTTCTGACAGGTTCTGGAGAACTTGTAGCAGAAATTTTGAGCAGTTCGGAGAACCGGTAGCAGAAATTTTGAGTAATTCAGAGAACCAGCAAATACCACCTCTGGCTGGCCCCAGAGTGGGGTGGGAATGGAGATTTTGCAATGTCCTTCCTCCAGGAGTGGGGAGGGAATGGGGATTTTGCAATATCCTTCCCCTGGAGTGGGGTGGGAATGGAGATTTTGCAGTAACTTCCCCTGCCACGCCCACCAAGCCACACCATACCCGTCAAGCCATGCCCACAGAACCGGTAGTAAAAAAAATTAGATTTCACCACTGCTCTAACCCAGCCATGATACTTTGGTTCTACTAATATTATGGTATTATTGAGGGAGCATATCCTAGGTCAGGGTGTCAAACTCGATTTCATTAAGGGCCGCATCAGGGTTGTGTTTGACCTTGGGGGGCTGGGGTGGCCATGGCCAGGGTGGGCATGACCAGATTGACGTCACTCATGTCAGGGGTACCTGTGGTGGCCCAAGTGCTCTGCCAGTGAAAGCGGGCTCCTGATCTCCATTTTTGGCTGGGATGGCCTGCAACTCCCTGCCAGTGAAAACGGAGCTTGGGTCATGCACAGCCTTTGCAAGCTTCGTTTTTGGCTGCAACGGCCTCCTGCAACCCTCTGCCAGATAAAACGGAGCCTGGGAGGGCCTCAGTTTACACTGGAAAGGCACCGTGAGCCAGTCTTTCACTGTTTCCAAGGTGGCCCCATGGGCCAGATCTAAGCACCCTGCAGGTTGGATCCAGCCTGCAGGTCTTGAATTTGACACCCTTGTCCTAGGAGATGGATCTGGAAAGAATTTTCTGCATTCTCAGCAATGTGTTTTCATTTTTATTTTAATTAGTTATTGCATTTATTTGCTGCGCATCTCACTGTAAGACAATTTTATTTTCTGCATGTTGTTTTTCAGTTACTTGAGTAACTGCCATTACTTGACGAACTGATAGACATAATTTAACCAAATTCTCTATTAGGAACTACTTCTTTGGGTTCTTGTAAACTTATCCTTGTATCACTAAATGTCTATGGAGATTCTCAGTCATCCAGGTCATGGTTGTCCCAAAGATGCTTTTTCAAGATGACACAGATAAACCTCCAAGTAGCCTTAATGACTCACTAAAAGAATGCAAATGACCCAGCTGTCTGCAAGGAATATGAATCCTTCCATTCCCCATCATCCAGCAAGAGCTGAAGAAGATTCTTGGATGAGAAGCGAATCATCTTCAAAGAAAAACCAGAAAGTCCAGTTGTGTCTTGAAAAAGCACCTTTGGGTCATTATTGATGATACTATAGTATCTAGTAACCTTGTCTTTTGTTGGGCTCTTTTCCAATTAGCTTTCATTTAATAAAACAGCAGGATATTCTCCTATGATTTTCAGCTTCTCAACCCTAACTCCCCCTGGAAGCTATTAAGATTGTATTCATCATCATTTTTTGTAAAATCCATAAGCATATGATGCACTGAGTACTGTAAAGAAATCCTTCATTTCTATCTCTGTTGAATCTTGGGCGAATTGGTTTTATTAGGTGTCCACAAGTACAAGAAATACATGTGTAGGAAGAGTTTTCCCTCACTTTCTTCACATTTTTATCAAGCTTCTGAAATGAAACAAAGGGACCTCAGCCCTTTGGAAAAAAATCTCAGTAGATTTCAATAAAAGGGTCATTAATCTTCCTTTGTTACATTTTCCCTGTTAAATAAATAAAATCCAAAACATTATTATTCACTTGTACCTTGGAAGTTCCTTTAGTAGTTGGGCCCAGTCCATCTAAGTATAACTAATAAACCACTCTTACTTAATGCTGGCTGAAAAAATGCATAAGTATCACAAAAGTGCTGAGCTAGTATTTTCAAGGACATTGGACATAGTTCTTTAAAAAAAGCTCTATAAATAGATGGTTGCATGAATCCAACTATGTTAATTGCAGTATAAATAAGGCAAAGATGAACTGTATTTACACCTGCATTTCACTTTGGATTTATTCCAGGAATTTGAAGAATTTACTGAAGAACCTGTAATCCTACTGTAACTGGGCTTCCTGTTTGTCTCATTTGAATCTTCTGTGGAATCCTCTACAGAAATATCAAAATGAATTTGCCAGGTCTTAGTCTAATGCTGTCTGCCAGTGTTGGGCAATTTTATTTTTTTTCAGTTACAGTTTAATTTTTTACTTTTTGTCCCAGATTCTGAAGGCCACAGGAATCATAATGATAATGTGGTTCACCGGACATGGATGGATGGGAAAGATTCCAGAGAAGTTTTTTCAAGCTTAGCACATCTGTTTTCTGTGCGTACAACATGTGTTTGGGTAAAAAAAATGGCATCGCATTTTTTTAAAAAAAGCATTTTTAGCAGGAGCAGCAAAAGTAGAGTACAGCCCACATGAGACCTACAAGTTGTAGGTGTTTCTTTAACTAGAAACCTTGGATTTTATGTTCTTCATGTTTCAGCAGCAGATCAAATTGTTCCTGCTTCTTTTAAAAAGCACTGTAAATAAATTTCTAAGCACATTTATCAGAGATTTAAGTCTAGTTGACACAGCAGAACTTATTTCTGAATAAAAATGCATGAGATCGATTATGTAGCAGTCATTCTATAGCCGTGCAACGCATTCCTATGAGTTCTAGGAAGACAAGCCTTGAGCTAGGCCTTTGAAGGCTAATAATTTCACTAGTTGTGGTTAACGTTTGGGTGTTAGGCAGTAGTGGGTTGCAAATCCAGTTGCTACTGGTTCACTCATCAGTGCGCAAACACTAATGCGCACATGTGATGCTTCTGCGCATACACAGAAGTATCCGGGTGGGTGGAGCCTCCCACTGCCACCCCAATCTGGGGCAAACCGGTAGCAACCCACCACTGGTGTTAGGTTTGGATTTGGGTTCATGCATTATACCAGGTATTCTCTTGCAACTATCCATCTGAACAAATGACATTAACAGTGAAGAGCATGTTTTAATATTCAACCTGAATTTATTAGTTTCTTGTTACTCATAATCTTCCTTGCTCCAAGCAATGCTCATTTCCTAAACATTCAAAGGACAATATTTTTTCTTTAAAATAATCTGGGATTACAACTCCCATATTTTTAGAGCCAACTAATACCTGCAATTCCACCAGGTGGGAAAGGGTGAGTGTGCTTCAGGTAGTAGGCCTTCTCCATAGCAATAACACTAGACTTATATACTGTATTTTTTGGTGTAAAAGATGCACTTTTCCCCCCTTAAAGAGGATGAAAATTTGGGTGCGTCTTATACTCTGAATGTAGCTTTTTTGAAGCTTTTTTAAAAGCCCTATCGAGGCACTAGTGAGTGAAGCAATCTTCTTCAGGCTTTGCTTGCTCCCTCTGACTCTCAGCTGTGCTTTAGTTTTTTTTCAGCCCTAACGAGGTGCTAGCGAGTGAAGCAATCTTCCGAGAGCTTTGCCTGCTCCCTCCAACTCTCAGCTGTGTTTTAGAAGCTTTTTTTTTTTTAATTAGATTTTTATGCCGCCCTTCTCCGGAGACTCAGGGAGGTTTACAATGCATTAAGCAATAGCCTTCATACTTTTGTATATTTTTATACAAAGTCATCTTATTGCCCCCACAAACTGCGTCCTCAATTTACCTACCTTAGAAAGGAGTCAACCTTGAGCCTGGTGAGATTCAAACTTACAGTAATTGCAGACAGCTGAATGTTAATAACAGACTTTAGCCTGCTAAGCTATCCAGCTTTCAGCTCTAATGAGGCAAGTGAAGCAATTTCTGTGCTTTGCCTGATTTTCTCATTGCTGCTCCCTCTCAGTTGTGCTTAAGAAGCTGTTTTTTATCCCCAAGTAGGGGATAAAAAGTGTGTGCGCGCACTCAAAACCAGCAAACTAATGTGCTGAAGCTGACCAGACTATTAGCCAGATGAAGACCTGAGAGGCAGATTTTTTTTTTCCTACTTTCCTCCGCAAAAACTAAGCTGCGTCTTATACTCCGGTGCATCTTATACTCCAGAAAATACGGTGCTTTTCCATCAGTGGTGGGATTCAGCCGGTTCTCTCCATATCACACAAACTGGTATAGTGGCGACTGCGAGACGCCCCGCCCACCCACCTGGACGTAATGCGTGATTACAGAAGGCCATGCACACGCGTTCACATTTGCAAACTGGTAGGAAAGGTAAGTGAATCCCACTTCTGTTTTTCATGTTGCTTTTATAGCACTCTCTGAGCAGTTTACAGAATCAGCATATTGCCCCCAACAATCTGGGTCCCCATTTTACCAACCTTGAAAGGATGGAAGACTGAGTCAACCTTGAGCCCATTAGGATTAAACTCCAGACTGTGGGCAAAGTTAACTCTCCTGTGGAACACTAGCCTCCCAAAACCCAGCAACCCACTTCCTAGCCTTCGGGAAGGTGTTGAGAAATTGGGTCTTCCCCGGGTATTGGACTAGGGTGAGGCAGTAGCAAAGTAAAAACAGTAAGAGTATGGGGTGGGTTGTTCTGAGATTGCTAGTTGTTTTCTTATTTGCTTTTATTGTTCTGTTTCATACTTTTACTACTGTTTTTGTGGACCTTCCAAAGTGACAGGTAGTTCTCGACTTCTGACCAGAATTGAGCCCCAAATTTCTGTGGCTAAGCAAGATAGCTGGTAAGTGAATTTTGCCGCTTTATTACTTTCCTTGCCACAGTTGTTAAGTGAATCATTGCAGTTGTTAAATTAGTAACTCAGTTGTTAAGCAAAACTGGCTTCCCCATTGAATCAAAATCGTGTGAAGTATTAGTACTTTAAAAAGCCTTACTAAGGCCACACCTAGAATACTGCATATAGTTTTGGTCATCACATTATGCAAAAGACGTTGAGGCTTTGGAGGGGAAAGTACAAAAAAAGCAACTAAAATATTAAAGGCCTGGAGACAGAAACATATGAAGAACAGTTGCAGGATTTGGGCTTGGCTAGTCTAGAGAAAAGAAGGACTGGGTGGGGGAGAACGACATGTTAGCAGTATTCCAGGATTTGAGAGGCTGCCACAAGGAGGAGGGGGTCAATTTATTTTCCAAAGAACCAGAAGACGGGACAAGGAACAATGGATGGAAACTAATCAAGGAGAGAAGCAACCTGGAATTAAGGAGAAACTTCCTAACAGTGAGAACAATTAACCCGTGGAACAGCTTGCCTTCAGAAGTTGTAGCTGCTTCATCACTGGAGGTTTTTAAGAAGAGACTGGACAGTCACTTACCTGAAATGGTATAGGGTCTCCTGCTTGAGCAGGAGGCTGGACTAGAAGACCTCCAAGGTCCCTTCCAGCTCTATCCTGATTGATTAATTAAAGTATATTTTTCATTATCAGGTGTGATTGATAGGGTTGGAATGAGGTTTCTAATGCAAAGTCTAGATATAATTCCACAAAGTAATGCAGTGTGGCATTTATGTGTGTGTGTGTGTGTGTTTCTTGCTTATTTCTTATTGACTTGCTTCTTTTCACTTTGTAATAACATTATCAGTAACATATGCAAAAGTAACTGGGCCACTTCAGGGATTCCTCCCTGAAGTTGCTAGTTGTATTACAACTAGCACTGATATATTTTTATAGCTGAGGACAAAAGGAGGGAAATGGCTCTTCCAGCTCTATTCTGATTGATTGATTGACTCTGCTTGTCAGAAGGTTGCAAAAGGCAATTACATGACACTTCAACCATCATAAATATGAGTCAGTTGCCAAGGGTCTGAATTTTAATCACATGACCATGGGGATGCTGCAATGGTCATAAGTGTGAAAAACAGTCATAAGTCAGTTTTTTCAGTGCTGTGTAACTTCAAAGGGTCACTAAATGAACTGTTGTTAAGTCAAGGACTCCCTGTATTGCTATAAGGTGGGCATCCATATATACCTTATAAATAAATATTTCCCCATCAATTACTTGTTCCAATGATAGAAAATTCTGGGGATTTTAGGCTCCTCAAACATCTGGAGAATTGTTCTAGAATGAGTATCAGCAACCCGTGGCTCCAGAGCCTCATGCGGCTCTTTCATCCCTTTGCTATGGCTCCCCGTCGCCCTGTTGCAGCAGAGGGATGAAAGAGCTGTCACCCTGTCACGGTGGTGGTGATTGCCGGAGCCTTAGTGTGGGAGCGAAGTGCCCCTGCACTTGCCTTTGCATGCCTTCATTGTGTACATTTGCTGTTGCTGCTTCTTGCAGCACCTTGTGCAGCACAGTGAAATTTAGTGCACTTCACAATGGGGGAGGTGTGACGCAGAGCCACAATGCAACCCTGCCCCACTCAGCTTGCTCTCACCTCCCGGATGTCAGTTGCTTTTCTTGTGCTTTTCATGTAGAGCCGCCGGGGTTGTGATGCCCCACCTCCCCGCTGGCCAGCTGCTCTTCAGCGTGCTACTCCTGGGCTCATCGGCCTCCGGACATCAGATTCCCACCACCAAGCACCAGTTCAGGGGTTCCTCCCCCCCCCAGAGAGAAAGAGAGAGAGAGAGATAAAGAGAAGTGGGAAAGAGAGAAGGGTAGGGGGGGAAAGAGAGAGATATAAAGAGGGGGGAAGAGGGAGGGGTAGGGAAGGAGAGAGAGGGAGGGAAAGAGAGAGAAAGAAAGACAGCAAGAGACAAAGAGGGGGGAAAGAGAGAGGGAGGAAAAGAGAGAGAGGAAAAGAGAGAGATAAAGAAAGTGGGGAAAGAGAGAGATAAAGAGAGGGGAAAGAGAGAGGGGGAGGGAAAGAGAGAGAGACAGACAGAGAGGGGGAAGAGAGAGGGGGAGGGAAAGTGACAGAGATAAAGAGAGCGGGAAAGAGAGAGGGGGAGGGAAAGAAAGAGAGGGGGAGAGGAAGAGAAGGAGAAAGAGGGAAGGAGAGAGAGACAGAGAGGGGGGATAGAGAGGGGGAAGGGGGAGATGGAGACAGAGAAATACAGAGAGGGTGAACAGAGGGGAGAGAGACACAGACACAGAGAGACACAAAGAGAGAGATACAGAGTGGGGGGAGATAGAGAGAGGGCGGGAGAAAGAGAGCGAAACATAGAGAGACACAGAGAGAGAGATACAGAGGGGGGGAGAGAGGGGGACAAAGAGAGAGAGGGAGGGAGATACAGAGAGAGAGAGGGAGAGAGAAAGGGTTTTTGTAGTTCCCTGTGTTTTTTAATAACCGTTCTCTGCCCTAATGACCAGCTGGGTAGGCATGGCTAGTGGGTCATATGACTGGGAGGGAGGGAGTGATGTTGAGTTGGCCATGCCCACCCAAGTTTTGTGGCTCCCGTTTTTTTTTTTCCTGTGGGAAACGGGTCCAAATGGCTCTTTGAGTGTTTAAGGTTGCAGATCGCTGTTCTAGAAGAACACAGTGAATTCCCAAGAAAATTAAGATAATTGTCATTTTTGGCTACTTCTGTTCTCCCTCCCTGATAAGCAGTTCTTGTTCATTTATTTTATCAATCTATTTATTATTAAATACAACCATTCACCAAAAAATAATATATAGTACTAGTGACCAAAGCAAACAACAGAGAAAAGACTCATCCATTAAACCCGCAGGGTGCTGACAGCCAAACAATGTCGGCTGGCGGCCCCCAGGGGGAGAGCGTTCTCTTTCGGAGCGCCGACCCTCTGGAACAGTTTGCCCACTGAGCTCAGGACAGCCCCTGACCTCCTCTCCTTTCGCCGCGAACTGAAGACGTGTCTCTTTCACCAATTGGACTGATCCGTTGGGGGTTTGCAATTGTAATAATTTTAATTTGGTTTAATTGGGATTTTAATTTGTATTGTGGTTTGTATTGTTGATTTTTTGTCTTGTAAGCCGCCCTGAGTCCTTTGGGAGAAGGGCAGCATATAAATTGCAAAAATAAATAAATAAATAAATAAATAAATAAATAAATAAATAAATAAATAAATAAATAGCATCAATAAAAGAAAAGGAAAGTGAACCCCCTGATTAAAAGCTCAATCAGAAATAAATTAAGGCCACTTTTTTAAAAAAAGCATCTGAATAAACAATCTTTACTTGTTGGCAGAGCAACATATGTGAAACACCCTTCTAGTCCTCTTTATTGGGAATCCACTTGCCGTGGTGGGCAGAGTAATTCACATGGCCATATCCTGAACTGGTTGCATTTGCAGAGAAAAATCTCTCTTAATGGGAGCCATTATCCATCAACCTCATTTTTCGCTGCTGCCTACTGATTGAGGTAGAGAACTGAATCCCTTTGTGTAAGAGTGAAAATAAAATTTAAAATAAATTTTAAAAGGAAAGGGACAAAGCTAGATTCAAGGAGACAACTTAAAGGGATCTGACGTAAAGCATTAATTGTTGCTAGTGATATATCTCCAGCTGCCCATATTGTATATGCGTGTAAGTACATAAAAGTATTGCAAAGAGAACCAAGACCAGCTAAGTGCTTGCCATTTATGGAATTGATGCATATTCAACACCTTTTTTAGGGATGGTTCTACCATAAATGGCTGACTGGGGAATTCTCAGAATTGAAGTCCACACATCTTCAAATGGCCAGGGTTGAGAATCACTGCTTTAGGATAATAGGGAACAGGCTTATTATTTGTTGATTTCTTTCCCTCATTGCTCCAAGACTCAGACTGGGTTACATGGGAATCTCCATTTTACCTCAACATCCCTGTGAAGTAGATTGGGTTGAGAAAGAGAAACTGGCTCAGTGAGTTTCCATGGCTGAGGCTAAGTCCCATCCCCAGCCCAACACCTGGTTCTGTGGGGGGGGAGAAATTGTCCCCCTCAGAATGGGCTTGCAATTTGGGTGTTCTCCTAGACTCACAGCTAAGATTAAAGCAACATCTGTCAGCTGTGGCTAGGGGGACCTTTGCACAGGTTCGCCTGGTGCACCAATTACGACCTTACTTGGATTGGGAGGCTCTCCTCACAGTCACTCATGCCCTTGTCACCTCACGATTAGATTATTGCAACACGCTCTACCTGGGGCTACCCTTGAAAAGTGTTCGGAGACTACAGTTAGTCCAGAACGCAGCCGTGCAACCTGTCGTGGGTGCACCTAGGTACACCCACATTACACCAATTCTCCACAAGCTGCACTGGCTCCCTATTGGTCTCCAGACGCAATTCAAGGTGTTGGTTATTACCTTTAAAGCCCTACATGGCTCAGGGCCAGGCTCAGGCTTCTGGCGAGCCCGAGATTGGGGTCATTCCCCCATCTTGGTGCTACTTGACCTCTCAGCGGCTTTCGATACCATTGACATGGTATCCTTGTGGAATGACTAAGGGAGTTGGGAGGGGGAGGCACCATGTTGCATTGGTTCTCCTCCTATCTCTCTGGTTGGTCACAGTCGGTTTTGGTAGGAGGACAGAGGTCGACCCCTAGACCCCTCGTTTGTGGGGTGCCTCAGGGCTCGGTCCTCTCTCCCCTCCTATTTAACATCTACATGAAGCCGCTGGGTGAAATCATCAGACGATACGGGGTGGGATATCAGCAATACGCTGATGATACCCAGCTGTACATCTCCACCCCCCGTCAGTTCAGTGATGCAGTGGACATGATGTGCTGGTGCCTGGAGGCTGTGAGTACCTGAATGGGAGTCAACAGGCTCAGTCTTAACCCAGACAAGACCGAATGGCTGTGGGTATTGCCTCCTAGAGACTGTGTTGATTGTCCATCCTTGGTCCTGGGGGGGGGAATTGTCCCCCTCAGAATGGGCTCGCAATCTGGGTGTCGTCCTGGACTCACAGCTAAGATTGCAACAACATCTGATGGCTGTGGCTAGGGGGACCTTTGCACAGGTTCACCTGGTGCACCAATTGCGACCCTACTTGGATCAGGAGGCTCTCCTCACAGTCACTCATGCGCTTGTCACCTCACAGTTGGATTATTGCAACATGCTCTACATGGGGCTACCCTTGAAAAGTGTTCAGAGACTACAGTTGGTCCAGAATGCAGCCACACGAGCTATTATTGGTGCACCTAGATACACCCACATTACACCAATTCTCTGTGAGCTGCACTGGCTCCCTATTGGTCTCCAGACGCAATTCAAGATGTTGGTTATTACCTTTAAAGCCCTACGTGGCTCAGGGCCAGGCTATCTTTGAGACCGCCTTCTACCTCATAGCTCCCATCAACTGGTAAGATCCCACAGAGTTGGTTTCCTCCAGGTCCCATCAGCTAAACAATGTCTGTTGGCGGACCCGTGGGGGAGGGGAGGGCCTTCTCTGTGGCTGTCGTGGCTCTCTGGAATCAATTACCCCCTGTGGTCTAGACCGCCCCCACCCTATCGTCCTTCTGGAAAGTGGTGAAGACCTGGCTTTTCCAGCAGGCCTGGGGCCATTGATCTTGCTACTACGCTCTTGTGAGACCCGGCCATGGAATGGAGTGTATGGGTTTTTAATGTTCTTTTTAAAAAAATTTACGGGATATTGTTCCCATCGTTTTTTTGCTGTAAGCCGCGCAGAGTCCCTAGGGAGTTGGGCAGCATAAAAATGCAACTAATAAATAAAATAAATAAATTTTGATTTGTGAATATGGAGTGTTATTTTGGAAGAAACAGGACTGAGAAAGACTCCTTCCCCAAACACAGATAAACAATTTTGTTTTCTTGACTTGTTTTCTTGATTTATCAATACGTTCACTTTAGAGAAATTATACTACATTTAATGGGCTTTGGCTCTGATTAATAGCACAACCCCATGGACATATAATCTCTGATTTTTAGAAGATCAGAGATCAGCCTGGGGCCGTTGATCTCACTGTTGTGATCTGGCAAGATCCGGCCATGAATGGTGTGAATGGGTTTGAATTGTGTTTAATGTTTTAATTTCTAATGTTTTTATACATGGTTTTTAAAAGCATTGTAAGCCACCTTGAGTCTTCGGAGAAAGGCAGCATACGAGTTGAACAAATAAATAAATAATAAATAAATAACACGATACCACAATGGCTAAATTATAGTTTACTCTATAAAGCTTTTTTTTTTTTGATTTGCGCAATATATTGAATTTTTAACAAGTTCAGATTAAATATCTGGAACACAGAGTTGCTATTTGTTGGAGATTGTTTTGGTTTAATTCTGGAGCTTTCTGGATGGAGCTGCATTTCCCCTGAAGGAACAAGTTTGCATTTGGATTCTCACTCAATTGGGGCAGTGGTGGGTTTCAAAAATTTTTACTACCGGTTCTGTGGGTGTGGCTTGGTGGGCATGGCAGGGGAAGGATACTGTAAAACCTTCATTCCCACACCACTCCAGGGGAAGGTTACTGCAAAATCCCCATTTCCTCCCAATCAGCTGGGACTTGGGAGGCAGAGAATAGATGGGGGCAGGGCCAGTCAGAATTTTTACTACAGGTTCTCCAAACTACTTAAAATTTCCACTACTGGTTCTCCAGAACTGGTCAGAACCTGCTGAAACCAACCTCTGAATTGGAGCAACAAATCAAAACCAGGGCTGGGACAGTGTTTGTCTGGTGTGCCAATTACAGCCCTTTGTAGGTCAGCAGTTGTGCCTTTATTATCTTTTCGTTAGACCTAGAAAACCACAGTAAAACAGAATAACAGAGTTGGAAGGGACCTTGTAGGTCATCTAGTCCAACTTCCTGCTCAAGCAGGAGACCCTATACCCAGGGGTCAAACTTGGCGTGTCACCTTGCTGTCACGTGATGTTTCACAACATTTTCCCCATTTGCAGAGCTGGGATACGTGTGGCCTGCATGTGATGCATCTGGCCGCAGGTCACCAGTTTGACACCCCTGCGGCCTCTACCATGTCTGACAAGTGGCTGTCCAGTCTCTTCAGTCCCACATAACTCGAATCAGGGGTGAAATCTACTTACCTTCCCTACCGGTTCAGAAGTGCATGTGTGTGTCACGTGTGATTTTGGACCCTCTGCGCATGTGCAAAGCCTTCTGTGCATGCGCAGAGGGTCAAAAACAGGTTACTTCCTGGTTAAAACCAGGAAGTATTGATGTCCGGGTGGCAGGCGGAGCTTCATGCTGCCGCCGCTACCAGGTCACCCAAACTGGTGCGAACTGGTAGCATTTCACCCAGGCTCAAATCCTATGTCTCCCATCAAAGTTTTAATGTAGCTTCTGCTTTGTTCTAGGACAGGCATTCTGAGAGTCCCCATCTCACATGAAATAAAGGGGTCAGAGGATCAACATCATTCTTCTGCAATTGGTCACGAACCTTGAAATGCTTTGCCTCCTGAGGCACTTCATTTTGCAGGATGCTTGGTTGCCAACTGTGACTGGGCAGCCTTAGTAATTTTTACAGTGGGGACATGTCGTGTATCCTTTAGGCTACACTGATTTGAATTTTAAAGACATTTCATTGTATTGTTCGTGATTTATACTACCTTAAGTCATGAAAAGTATGTGGCATGTAACATTTAGCATAACCGAATAAACTAAACACACATCAACCAAATGCCATTGGGGCCAATGTGTTCTGCAAACCCAGCAATACGAAGCTTTCCCCTCGGAGGGGGAGAAGTTGGGATTTAGCCTGAGTGGCTGAGTGACCATTTGCCGCGATTTCTCTGCTACAGCTGCAGACAGTTTATGGTAATTTTGAAGGGTATTTATAGCTAGCTTTGATGAGTTCCCTGCAGTATTTCAAAGCACGTTGCAATCATTTGGCATCTCTAATGACTCCTCTTTTTTCTCCACTTATTCCCTTTGAAACTAACCAAGCAGGACTTTGACAGTGATATTAGCCTTTATATGAGCATAGGTGTACACGAGCATTTCTGGAGAAGCAGAACTGTTTTAAGATGTCTCGCATCAACTGTACAATCACATTGTTGGTTCTCTAGATCAGGGGTCTCCAACCTTGGCAACGTTAAGACTTGTGGACTTCAACTCTATAAAAAAGATGTTGAGACTCTAGAAAAAGTGCAGAGGAGAGCAACCAGGATGATTAGAGGACTGACGACTAAAACATATGAAGAATGATTACAGGAACTGGGCATGGCTAGTCTGGTGAAAAGAAGGACCAGGGGAGATATGATAGCCGTCTTCCAATACTTGAGGGGCTACCATAGAGAGGAGGGATGGTCAAGCTGTTTTCCAAAGCACCTGAAGGCCAGACAAGGAATAATGGATGGAAACTGACCAAGGAGAGATTCAACCTAGAAATGAGGAGGAACCTTCTGACAGTGAGACCAATCAACCAATGGAACAGCTTGCCTTTGGAAGTTGTGGGAGCTTCATCACTTGAGGTCCCTTCCAACTCTGTTAATCTGTTATATTTGTTAACTCCCAGAATTCCTCAGCCAGCTTTGCTCAGCCTTGCTGGTTGAGGAATTCTGAGAATTAAAGTCCACAAGTCTTAAAGTTGCCAAGGTTGGAGACCCTTGCTCTAAATAATACCTCTGGGTAGAACTATCAACATCAAAGGAAATGCCTCCCAAGGAGTTTACTCCTGAGTATTCAAGGAGAGAATTAAGGACAGCTGAGGAACAACAAGGTCCTGTAGCTCTCCACATGTTGGGGCACAGTTTCCATCATCTTTCCATTAACTATACTGGCTAAAGTTGTTGAGAATTGTAATTCAGCAACATCAGGAAGGTGAAGGTGGAATTTAGAAGAAGTTGGGGAAATGGCATCTCCTAAAATGACTTCTAATAACTGATTATCTGTACAGGTGACAGAGATACATGTGGTACAATTAAATTTAGCACTTAAGACTACAGGTAAATGGGAAGGTGATGGTACCTCAGACAAATTCCTTGACAGTAAAAGTCATAACATGGTGAGAGATTTTAACTAATCCTGCTGCATTGTCTTTCTGCTCAAATATTATTTTTTTAATGTAGGGGAAACTGAAAAAAGGGATGTTTTTAATCCCTAAACTCCAGATGCAGCTGAAAAAAAAATGTTTCACCATGCCCACCAAGCCATACAAACTTATTTGGCATTCTAAAACAATACAGTTGGCTAACTCTGAAAATCTCTGTTTACAATGTAGAAATAATCACCATTCATACTATGTTTTGCTATTATTACTGCCATTATTGGTTTTTTGGTACATCTTATTATTATTATATATTACTGAAACCCACCCACACTCTCACTACACACCCAGAAATGCACTCTGCCTGGTTTTGTTGGGAAAATTGAAATTTCAGCTGAAGAACTATAAATCCAGAAAGTGAGTTTCCCCCCCAAAAAAAGAAGCCACCTTTAAATAATCACAACCATGAATTAGTAGCTTGGGCAGACTCATAATTTATGAATTACAATCTGGTACGTGAACTGCATGACAATGGAGCCTCCTAAGCTATTAAAAAAATTTTTCTGTAATTCTTCCTATGGTGTCAAGACATTAATGGTATATTAGAGATCCCAATGCAGACAAGAAACCAGTGTCCTTGGGACTCTAATTTGAAGTCTAATTTGTAAAGCATAAAAGATCCATGGATTTATCTTAAATTAAGAAATTATTTGTTCTTCCTCCACTTTCCACTCTCTCCCAGGCTCTGAAACAATAGGTCTATGTTCCTTCTTCATTTCTTATATTTACATATCTCATTAATCCATAATATAGTTTGTTAGGTTATAGTTTAGTATGTTGTGCAAATCAGTCAATTACAGAAAATTCAACAAGTTGTAAACATGAAATATTTTGGCTTAGTTCAATGTATAAAATCAGTCACCAGGGTCAGAACATTATGAAATCCTTCGGGATAGATATCAGTGTTATAATACCCAAAACTGTTTGACAATCAGTTAATAAAGAATCTTCAGCATAAAATGACTGTGCTTACATAACATTTTTCGCTTGGATACTGAATGTATTCATTCTCTCCGTTTACATTTCGTGCAAACTGACCTGATTAAACATGCTGTGCAAACCCAGCCACAGACTGGGTTTACACATTGCACACCCAGGCCTGTGTTAACTATAATTTGATAAATATGCCCCAATCCGAGCAGGGTTACATATTATACCAAGTTATTGACCATGATTTGTTAAACATAGTGGCTTGTTTCATATTACATGCTAAGCCAAAACCTGTTGTGGTCCGCCAGCAATCTGCAGAGCTGGCAGCGGAGTTGGACAGCGATGAGGCTGAGGAAGAACATGGGCCAGTCCTGGAGGCTGGGGAAGGCCCAGATGAGGGCTCTACGTCAGAGGCAGAGATGGGGCCAGAGCCATCGGGGAGTGAGGTGCGGACTCCAGAACCTCCAGAGACTGATAGGAGTGGGGCAGAGGAACAGGAGGAGCCTGTTCCTAATGCATGCACGAGAAGAGCTGCCGGAAGGCAAGAGCAGCTCAAGTAAAGAGGACAACTTGGGAGTAGGGCCAAGAGATGATTGGCCCCTCCCATAAAGCTTAAAACAGACCAACAATGGCATTTGGGCTTTGCCAGAAAACAACATTGGTAGCTTCGTCTTCTTCTCCGTCTCCGTCTCCGTTTCCGTCTCCGTCTTGTATTTATTTTTATCTGTGACTTCTGAACATTTGCCAAGAAAGGCCTTTGGCAGTTTGCCTAATTGGACCAAGGTTTGAGATAGGACTGAGGAATTTGTGTTGGGAGGAATTTGCTTTGCTTTAATTTAATTTAATTTAATTTAATTTAATTTAATTTAATTTAATTTAATTTAATCAACACTGGGAATGAAGTAATTCTCAGCTGTTCGAATAAAGTTTGTTTGTTTTTTCATTGACTGATTTTCCTACTACTTACTTGGGCCTGGATCACAACAAAACCAAGTATAATACATCCTAGAACCATGGATAAGAGAATGGACCTCCAATGCCCTGTGAATGGAAGCAAGAATCGTCTGTCTGGTGATTTCCTGGTACTGTACCCTTCCCTGCTCTGGAACCTCGCAAATGTATCCGGACTACAACTCAGGAAATTCCCAGCCAGTGTGGCATTTGAAAAGACTGATCTTTGGATATGTATTGGGGTATGTTGCATTTCATTTGAACTTCCTAGTTGTTCCTTTCATCAAGCAACCAAAGTTAGCTTTCAAGGAAATCAGGCTCTCTAGAATGCAAGTGGGTAGCATTTTAAAAATTCCATTTTTCTTTTTGTGTACTAAAAATGAATAGAAGAATAAAAAGATAAAGTGGATTTGGATGACATAGGAATGAGCTAAGAGGCCTGACTTCTGTAATAGACTGTAGGTTGGAGTCCAAAAGTTAGAAGATTTTCAACAGAATAAATATTTGGCTTCATTTTTTTTTCCTGGGTTTGCTTCTATAGACATAAATCATACTGGGAACTGTATTGCATTGCTCACCAATAGACCCTCAGATCCATTACTATGACAAGATACAGTTTTGCAATGTATGAATCACTGACCTTGTTCCAGTCTAAGGCATTCTCATCCCCTACATAACACTGGCTGCTTTGTGTGGTTCAGGATATGAACCAATTAATCATACAAGAGACCAGAGAGGGCACAATCATTGCAAATAGCGTTTCCTGAGAAGGCCAGTCAAAATCTGCACCCACTGAAAACCTTTGGCTAATTATAAAAGAGTGAATCTCAAACAGTCCTGACATGAAACCATTCAAAAACAGAAAATTGCATCCTCTTCACTGTCTCTGATCTGCGGGGGAAGATACCTTTCTCTTATCTTCTCTTTTGTGTGACTGGATCTGAACTGGCATATCCACCTTAAATTCATTCCTAGGTCTTGCCTTATTTTTCAAACAAATCATCAGGCCAAATTACTTACTTTACTCAGATAATGACACCATTTCAGATTATCTAATGTACAGGCTCCCAACGTTTTTGGTGTTATTTGTTTTGCAAGGGAAATTTATCTGAGATCAAAATCCCACCCCCTCTCCAAGCCAGTTCCAATTCTGCTTTTTTTAAAAAAAAGAGTCTTAAAGTACGAACAGTGCACATACAGCAGAAACACTCTGCCTGTCCTGAGATTGACTTGCATTTTTCAATTAACACTTGGAAGAGAGGATGCTTGGACAAGCAAGCTCTTCCCATCTACTTTACAACTTGTGTGATAACAAACTTTTTACTTTAACCCCATGTTTCTCAATCTCAGCAACTTTATGGACTTCAACTCCTTACTGGCTGGGGAATTCTGAGAGTTGAAGTCCCTATATCTGAAAGTTGCTGAGGTTATGAAACTCTAGTTTAACTCCAATCAGATAATTATTTCCCTCTTTTGTTGTAGCAGGCACCCAGTGTTGTAGCATGCACCCAGCCTGCTAGACATTTAATCCTCATTAATATAGCAATAGCAATAGCATTTGAGAGGGGCATGGTGGCTCAGTGGCTAAGATGCTGACTTGTCAATCGAAAGGTCACATAGTTCAGTGGTTCGAATCCCTAGTGCCACGTAACAGGATGAGCTCCCGTTACTTGTCCCAGCTTCTGCCAACCTAGCAGCACATAAAAAATGCAAGTAGAAAAATAGGGACCACCTTTGGTGGGAAGGTAATAGCGTTCCGTACGCTTTGGCAGTTAGTCATGCCAGCCACATGGCCACGGAGACATCTTTGGACAGCACTGGCTCTTCGGCTTTGAAGCGGTGATGAGCACCACCCACTAGAGTCAGGAACGACTAGCACATATGTGTAAGGGGAACCTTTATCTTTACCTTAGCAATAGCATTTAGACTTATATGCTGCTCCATAGTGCTTCACATCATTCTCTGAGTGGTTTACATTTCTGTATATTACCCCTGGCAATCTGGGTCCTCATTTTACTGACTCCGGAAGGATTGAAGGCGGAGTCAACCTTGAGCCAGTCGGAATCAAAATCCTGGCTGTGGGCAGAGTTACCATAGTGGTTAGTATGCAGAATACTGCATTCTAACCACTATGCCACCGTGGCTCTTATCTAATTCTCCTGGGTGTGCAAAGGGAAAGTGCAGTTACAGGGTTATAAAACTTGATTATAAAATGAGGAGGTGATAAGCCGCCTGGGAAAGCAAAGGGAAATAATCAAAAGCCATTAAAAAGTGAAAGTTAAAATATTTTGGACATGTGATGTGACACCCAGAAAAATATGGCACCCTTCACTTAATCCTCCAAGGAAAGATTGAAGGCAAATGAGATCCAGGCAGAAGAAGAACATCATGGCTTCAAAACCTAAAGGACTGGTTAGGACAAAACTCAGCAGCACTTTTTCATACGGCTGTTGACAAAAATAGGATTACCAACATGATCACCAATATCCGATGACATATATGGCACAAGAAGAAGAAGGAATAAAGTTAAAGGGTAAGGATAATTTAAGAGACAAGGATGATTAAATGTCTAAAACCTCCCAAAACTGGTTAGTTAGAATTTTCATTTCCAAATGGCATAACAAGTCTGATAACTGGTGCATAATTCAGTGTATTTTATGCTGTGATGTTTAGTAGGCCATTCTCTTGAAGATCAGGGCACCTGAAGGCGTGTCTCAAAAGATGCCATTCTACTTATGGGCTAGATGTCTTTGAAAATGTTCTATTCTGAGCATGTGAGTAAATGATAACTAGAGAAAGTCATCTTCTTGATTGTTATATTTCCACTGATTCCTTCCTGTGCCATTTATTTCCTCTGGTTAAGAAATATTTTTCCAACTACTGCAGCTATCTTGATATAACTATTTTTATTGGTCATTTTTTTTTCTAGTTTTGTATAAGTGTTTTGACTGTGACAAATGCAAGGTATAAATACTTAAAATAAACTGTTTTTCCTATTTTAATTTTGTGGGCTCCTTGGGTCTAGATTGTGTTAAAATATTTCAGATATATGAAAGCATTTATATTCGTTCATAATATTTATACACCATCCAGATCAAAACTGAATCCTACTGATTTACACAAATTTGACATAGAAAAATATCCAACAAAATTTAGAAAGACTTGTCCAGATAAAGAGAAGGGCTCATACTATAAACAGCCAACATCAACACATATATCTGGCTAGTCACTAATAGTCAAAAATTAACTGGATGAACACAATCAATCAATCAATTTCTCCCATGTAAAGCTTTGCCAACTTTTCCATGTTCCCAGTTTGGGAGCATTCTTAAGGAACATATAACCTCCTCCTCTTCCATTATATCTGTTGTGACAACATATTGTTGAAATAATTGTTACAAAATTTGCACAAACAGTACTGAAAACATGCAGAAGTAATGACAACAGTTTGTTTTACAATCTGTGTAGAATACACAAGTGCAGAAAAGTTCTGAATGTAGCACAGGCCATTTGTAGTGGTGCAAAGAAGAAGCATCGGGAAAATGGACATAGAAGAAAACAAAAACTGTGACTGAAACAAGACTTAAGTAAGAACAACTGCAGAAAGAAGAAGTATGAGTCCTTTATGAATAAATATTAGGAAAGAAAGATGATCTCCCAACAGAATGAATGGAAGGGGGTTGCAAGAAAAATGATAAGGAAGCAGCTTGGAATAGAGGGAAAACAATTAATGTATATTAATGTTTTTATTTGAACAAGCTGGTCTGGCTTAACCTCCTTTTATATTGGGTCTTAAATTTTATACCATTGGATTTTAAATTGTTCGAGCCAAATTATTTAATTTGTTTTAAATGATTTTAAACTTTTATATTATTGTACCTTATTTTGGCTGTTCACTGCCCTGAGTCCCGTCTGGGAATAGGGCGGTATATAAATTTGAATGAATAAATAAATAAATAAATAAATAAATATTATAGGATACAACAGATGTATGTAGAAACTGGGCAGGAAAAGGAATGGGAAGGGCAGGCAAGGCAAGACAAGGCAACGGCAATGACAACGGCAATGAAAACAACAACAACAACAACGGCCAAGGCAAAACATTCTACTGATGAGAAGTATGAAAAAGGCTGCTTGGTAAAATGATGAAGTGGAAAAAACTGGCTGAGGGGGGAAATGCATATATTGAAATGACTGCTGCAGAAAAGTGACTGTTGCATTAAAAAACGTCAGAAAGATTATATAATGAGACTAGAGGGGAAATGATAGATCCAAAGAATGTGGTCAAAGAAGGCAAGGAATGATTAAAAGAGAGAAAATGCAGTGTGGTTTGAATGAAAATGTAAAAGGGCCATTTAAACAATTACTGTGGAAATAGGAAAGAGGGCTAAACAAAGAGCAAACAGCAGTGGGAGTGGAATTAAAATTTATTGGGCAGCCAATAAATTTAAATAAATAAATAAAAATCATGAAATGAGTTGAGATTAAAGTGACAGGAGGAAATGTGGAAGTAGTATTCTGGGGAATTCTTGGGAATAACAGCAATATGCCAGAAGTAGAACTGACAGAATGCTATACATTTTAAGTGTTCAAAAGCTGATTAAGGGAAATCATAAATTTTATGAAAATGTTGAAACAATAAAGTTGCAGGTTTAGATGGCGATAAAAGTCTGGTTTGCTTAAGACCCATTGATGTAGCTTTTTTGACACCAGTTTCTATCAACTTTGTTACATAGAAGTGAGTGACCGGTATATCTGGAAAACAGTTAAGGACAGGGCAGTTGGAAACAGTGGTGGGATTCAGCCAGTTCACCCCAGTTCAGGAGAACCGGTTGTGGCGGGAAACTGGGTGGGGAGGAAGTCTCTCTGGCGGCAGGTGCCATCTTGGAGAGATCAGGCAGGGGAGTCCTTACCGGGATGGCAGGCCTCTCTGCTGCTGCCTCCTCAGGCCTCTTCCTGGCTGCTGCCCTTGTCTTCAGGAGGAAGGCAAGCGCTGCTCGGCACTCCTCTTCTGACATCTCAGCCACTTGCCTCTCCAGGCTTTCATCTTGTCCTTCTGCCCCCTCTTCGTCAGTGCTGAAGAAGCCTTCTCCAGCATTGCTTGGCTCAGCCCCTAGGATCTCTTGATGCATCTGGGTGGCCTCTGGCTGCCAGGTTGTAGCTGGATGGAAACCTCTTTCAATGTTTTCCATCGTTGTTTCAGACTGGGGCTGCTGTGAAGTTTTCCTCCATTGAAGGCCTCTGGTCACAACAGGGGAGCCTCTCTCACAGGTTATTTTGGAGGGCATCTTGCCTTTTCAACAGGTCCTGGAGTAGAGTTCTGCTACCATTCCCTCTGCTACCATTCTGTGGAATTTGGGATCGTAGAATCACCCAGGAGCATAGAAGAGTCCAAAGACAGATGCCTGAATAAATGTCTTAAATGTATTTATTCAAATAACACAGCATATTAACTATATACACAAGATTGTCTTCATATTCATTATAGGATAGGGCGCACACAGCGTGTGTGGCTACCCTGATCAAAGATCAAAAGAGAAAGCATGGTGGAAAGGTTAGAGGGGGTTTTATACTCAGTGTAAGCCCCTCCTTTCCACATAGGGGTGGAGGCACTTTCTGCCTCCACTAATGTCTGTATGACACATGTGCCAATGGCTTGCAAATACTTGATATTAACTTTCTGAACAGTTTAGTAAACTGATTGTTGGAAGAAATCATTAGGTCAGAGAACCGGTTGTTAAATTAGTTGAATCACAACACTGGTTGGAATGGATGCAATTTCAAAATGTGCGTGGTAAAAGAAGAACAGATGGGATCAAGAATGAACAGATACAAAAGGAATTGAGCAGAAAGGGGAATGTCCAGTGCCCAAGAAGTATATAGATATAATTAAATCATAGAGAGATAGCTGATGAAGATTGAATGGGTTGAGAAGAAGGGCAACACTGAGAAAGATGTGGTTGAGTAGAGAGGTGACAGGTTTATGAAACAAATGACTGTGCATGAATTAGTGTAGGGACATGGTGCAAGCTCAGATGAATTGCAAAGAAGCAAAGGTATGGAGAAATATACTAAATTTCCTGTGACAGGCATATATTATTCATATGTGTTGTTCTGCCTTACTTACTGAAAAACTTGTATTGTAACTTCTGTCTCCAGAACTCGTGGGTGCTCCATCACTGGAGTTTTTTAAGAAGAGATTGAACAAACATTTCTCCAGAATAGTATACGGTTTCCTGCTTAATTGGGGGGTTGGATTAGAAGACCTCTAAGGCAGGGGTAGGTTCTACTTACCTTTAATATCGGTTCGCAACGGGGCCATGCACGCAAGCAAAGCAAGCGCGCATGCGCAGAAGCGTTTTGACGACATCGGGGTCGGTGGGCGGGGCCTCCCGCTGGTTTTACTACTGGTTCTATAGAACTGGTGTGAACCGGGGGCAACCCACCACTGCTCTAAGGTCCCTTCCAACTCTGTTATTCTATTATTTACACCACCCAAATCTTTCACTTGCTGTTCACCTGTTTTCACCCAGATCTCCTTGACCTTGAGCTCTCAAATTTCACACAGCTAATATAACATTTTTATAATAATATAATATTTTTCTCCTTCAGAGAAAAAAGTGGGGGTTATTTGTTCACAACTGCAAAGCTGATTATACTAGGTGGGAGAAAAAAATTAGAACATGATGCTACCTATAAAATGCACAGGGTGATAACCAGAAGTTCTGGAATTAGATTGGAATTAAATTTTGCCCCTCTTTTGAAAGCTTAATTTATCATTCCTGGATACAGCCACAGCCTTGAATCATTATACTCCAAAACCAAACCATGAGATGAAAGTAAATTCTTCTGCTGCGACACAGTATTTCATCTCAAGGGGATACATTAAGAGTCTTCCTCCCACCAAATGGGGGTGTGCCACTGTTAGAGCATCCCATTTGATCAAAAAGTTGTTTTGTATGTTTTTGGAAATCTAAAAAAAAAGTTATTTTGGAAACCACTCTGATCATATTCACCTAATAGTCATATAACATCCAATATAAAATCAGGGTGGGGCTCCATTGAAGTTTGGCAACTGTACTTCGAGGAGAGGGCTACAATAATTAAGACCGAGAGCTGCAGACAACTACGATTGCTCTGCCATGCGATAAACTTTGCTTTCTGTTTCACTTTCCTTATTTTATTGTCTTGCTATTATTCAGCCAGGACTTGCAGTTGAAAAGTATATGCCTCTTTGTATAGCAGCTGGTGTTCGGTGGAGTAATATGACATTTTGAATGTAAAGAACATTTGATCACATTACTCCTTTGACTTAAGACTCTAGAGTGACTTGAGGTGTTGAATTGAAACAGATGCCACCCAGAGACTCCTATTGGTGAGATGGGCTGACAAGGACATTTGGAGATTAGATGGACTGGTATTTCTGGCACAGACTCAAAATTTGGTGCACACAAAACTGGGGAAAGAATAGTCAGTGCTTAGAAAACTAAGTAGCCTGGAGGATGGTTTATTCTTTGATCTTCAGTAAAGGCTTACTTCAGAATAGAGTTTGAACAATTTCAACAATTTACAAGTAGGACACTTTCTGCATTGATTCAGCATAATTTAGGCTGTCAACTGGACAATCTGGTGATTGCTGCGCTGTCATTGTTAAATGCTCATCCTTACTATCTCTAGTTTCAAAGAGGTGCAGAGGGACTTTTTCAAAAATGTATTATGATTATGTCCTTGCCCTTAAAAGTGTCCAGCTGCAATCAGGCAATGTTAATGTCTACTACTACCGTAGAAGGTTAGGATATACTACCCCCTCTTCTCATCCAGTTCTGCCAAAATGAAATAGCCAAAAGTGTTTTGATGCAACCTCATAATAGTAAATGGAGGAATCTTTTCTTCAATTAAATTTCAACTTTGTTCAAAATAAAATTTTGATATTGAAAAGCAAAGCAGCCATGAATTTGACATGAAGTAGACTTGGCAAAGTGAGCTTGGAGGTTAATTTGATGTTGGGTAGCTAAGCACCCCATTGGATTTGGTACACTAAAAACAGAAGGAAGGGATATAGATTTTTTAAGACTGTCCAACACAATAATGACACCAAAACCCCAAATAAATAAAGAATCAATAAATTCACAATTAGTTGAAAATTATATTCCAAAGTGATTTAGTTTGGATTCAGTATCTGACTGTTTTTACTTTAGTGGTATAGATAGGGCCTACTATAGTGAGTCAACCATAGTGCGTTTTTTGAGGGTATGTTTTATTATTTAAGATTGTGTGTGTGTAAGTTTGTGTTTTAACTGGATGTTTGACTGGTGACTTGTTATCTTCCCAGGTAAGTGAGGCCAAATGGTTTGGACCACTTTACTGGATTGGGCAGCGAAGGGTGGCTTAAATTTTAAACCTTGCAGAGCAGAGGTGGTATTCAGCCGGTTCACACCGGTTCATGTGAACTGGTAGCGATGGCCAGCTGGTCACATCCCTGAACCGGTCCCCTAGTCGCTGCTCGTTTGCCCTGCCTACCATGTTCATTGCCGCCATGTTATTCACACACTTGCATCCCATTGCCTTGCAAGTCCCATGGGATGAGCATGCATGAAAAACATGGCGGTGACAGCAGCAGCTTTTTCCATGACCTCTGGTACTTTTCAGCAGCCTGCGGCCAGCCACTATAACCACAAAGCGGCTGGGAGGCTTCTTTGCCAGCCACTTTCCAGCAGTGGCAGCTGACTCGGGGCCGCTGAAAACGCCGGTCAGCTTGCCTTCTGGATTCTGAACCAGCTGCCATGGAAGGTAAGTAGCCCTAACAAAGAGGTGGGGGTGGGGGAGAAAGCGGGGCTGGGGCTGGGGCTGCTAAAGGAGGAGAAATGGGGGTGACTGGCGAAGGGAGGGTGGGGGTAGATAGGTGGAAATTCCAAAAATTTTCCTATCTTTTCCTGTGGGTGTGGCTAAGTGGGGAATTCATGTGACTGGACATGAGTGACATTAAGTTGGCCACACCCACTCAGTCACATGGCCCCGACACCTAGCCATGCCCACCGAACCTGTAGCAAAAAATTTTGAAACCCACCACTGATGCAGAGGCTTTCAGACTTTGGACTTAAGATCTGTTTTCCATGGTTTCAGTAACAAATTTTGCCTATTTCTGACAAGGTCATCTTCCTTCCTTTCTACATCTGCACATAAAGGCATGGGCAAAGTGTGGGTACCAAGGGAGTTGCTGAACAGGCCTGTATTTCCTAAAGCAGCTGCTTCCTCTACATTTATTCTAATTATGCCACTGCTAGGACAGAAATTCTGCAGTGTAATTAAGAGGCATCTTGAATGCACACATGCCACATGCTATTGTAGAATTTTTAGCGCATCTTTATGTTGGGAACCAACTGAGTGCGTCAATTGGATGCATTGAGTGCATAGAATCCTTTTGTATCTGTTTAGAGAGGAGTACAGCTGTACAGGAACAGTTAACATTTTAATGGCTGGAACTCTTCTTTCTATGTGCTGAGTGATCCAAGCTAGAATGACGTCATCAACAGTGGGAAAACTACAATTTTTTTGAGTGCTGATGGGCTTTCAGCATATTGGCTTTTGCTCGTTTTTTGATATACTAAACTACGGTAAATACAAGGCTTACATACCGTATGTTGTGAGGAAAAGATCAGTAGCAAATCATGGCACTGATTCTTTAAAGTTTGCCACTGATATTCAGCATGGTAATATTTGGGGCCTGCAGAGAAACAGGATGTTCATATGGCCAGAGGTTGCTTCTCTCAGTATATGCCAAGCTGCATTGGTTGCCAGTTTGCTTTTGGGTCCAGTTCAACATGCTGGTTTTAACTTTTAACTCCTTTCATAGCATGGAGCCAGGTTATCTGAGGGACTGCCTCTCCTTGATTACACTAGCCAGTCCCCCTGACAGAGAAGGCATGTTGTGGGTATCGCCCATTACAGACTTACATTTGATATAAGTCATCTCTGCCACGGTGCCCACACTAAGGAACATTTCTCTCCTGCCAACCAAAGTGAGATTAGCTCCATCCCTCTTAATGTTCCTGCCTGAGCAGGAGGTTGGACTAGAAGACCTCCAAGGTCCCTTCCAACTCTGTTTTCTATTCTATTCTATTCTATTCTATTCTATTCTATTCTATTCTATTCTATTCTATTCTATTCCATTTCATTCCATTCCATTCCATTCTAGACCAGGTTATATCACCAGGCCTAGATGTGAAAAATTAAGATGGCTCCATTATTGTGATTGACATTCACTCTCTTTCTTGTGCCTTGGGTTTTTTATATTTTAATAGTGATTGTTTTTATATATTGATTATTTTAACTACCAACCTGCCTTCCATTGAGGACCTGTATACTGCACGAGTCAAAAAGAGGGCTGTGAAAATATCTACAGAGCCCTCACATCCTGGACATAAACTGTTTCAACTCCTACCCTCAAAATGATATTCCTACCTTCAAAACTCCTACCCTCAAAACGAGCACTGCACACCAGAACAACTCGACACAAGAACAGTTTTTTCCCTCAACACTATCAAACTATTTACTAAGTCTGCACTACTATTAATCTTCTCATCATTCCCATCACCCATCTCCTTCCATTTATGACTGTATGACTGTAATTTTGTTGCTTGTATCCTTATGATTTATATTGATATTGTTTCCTGATTGCTAATTTGTACCCTATGACTGTCATTAAGTGTTGTACCTTATGATTCTTGATTAACGTATCTTTTCTTTTATGTACACTGAGAGCTTATGCACTAAAGACAAATTCCTTGTGTGTCCAATCACACTTGGCCAATAAAAATTCTATTCTATTCTATTCTATTCTATTCTATTCTATTCTATTCTATTCTATTCTATTCTATTCTATTCTATTCTATTCTATTCCTTGTTTTGTGCTGCCCAGAGTCACTTTTTTTGTGAGTTGGGTGACTGTATATATTTGATAAATGAATATAAATAAATAAAATATAGGAATATTTTGTAGCATTGCTGGGGCATTCTCATGAGAGATACTTGCACTACACAGGGCTTGCCTGAAATAATAATGGATCTGAATTTGGGACTGGACAAAGTAATGTCAATGAGCCACAATATTTAAGAGGTCACTCAGTGACAGAAAATCATAAGTAGATGACTTTTCTGGAATATTATGAATGGAAGGAGAGCCATGGGATGGACGGGGGGAGATGGTATCTCCTTCTACCCTTCTTTAGATGTGGGAGGGGGGGCAGAAAAGTGTAAAGGAAGAAATAAATCACTTTTAAAATACAATGAGGATGAAGTGTGAGAAGTTGCAGAGAAAAGTGTTCTGAAAGGGATTTTTAGGGAGGAGTTGACGTAGAGTAGAAATGGAGTTGTAAAGAAACTCAAATATACAGAAACAGTTTAAATTTCCAGTGATCTCATCCTCAAAAAAAATTAAATCAGGGTAAGCACCGCTGTTGAAATTTGAGAATATGGGAGGCTTGTGGACCTTATTCACAAGCTGACTTACTTTTCATTATTGCCAATTTCACAAAATGCATATTTCATAATATGATTTCAATTGGTTAGCTGTTCTGAGAGCTGCAGTCCCATTATTGTACTGAATCCTTCCAATCTGAAAGGCACTACATTTGTAGAGGCTATCCCCAGGTATTTTAATACAACCATTAATGTGAGATCTTTTAAGAGCTCTTGCTTATCTCTAGATTCAGAAGCTTTATACATTATTTCACAGACCTCAAGATTGTTTCATCAATTCAGGTACTAATTAATCCCTTGGGAGAATAGATGATCTGAGTAATGGTCACACCAGAAGAAAAATTATCTTAAAGAAAATTCAATACAGATTTTTCAACCATTTCCAGCTCTGTGTGTGTGCGGCTTTGAGTCAGTTTTTAAGTGCCTGGACTGGTCCTTCAGTTTTCTTGGCAAGGTTTTTCAGCAGTGAGTTGCCATTGCTTCCACTGTCATTGCTTCCACTTGGGCCAGAGAGTGACTGGCCCAAAATCACCCGAATGGCTTTGTGCCTAAAGCAAGACTAGAACTCCCAGTGTCCCAGTGATTAGAATTTCAGACTGTGCTTATGTGTGTTTTATGTCCGTTGGCTAAGGAATTTTACCTTTCTCGTCCCCTTTCCTCCTGAGGACTCCTGTGTGACAACTGTGCCTGACAACTTCACAATGATCAACAAAATAGAGCTATCTGCTAAAACCGTGATGGTGAACCTATGGCATGGCCCCGGTCCAGCTCTACCATGCATGCGTACATGCCTCCCGCTGGCCAGCTAGTCTTCAGGTCTCTGTCGCACATGTGGGGGGATAGGGCACATACGGGGATGCACATGAGCATCCATGGGGGCGGAAGCATGTGCAGGGGTGCAGGTTGGTGCAGGAGGCTTTCCAGGCCCACCCCTGTGCCCCGTTTTGGGCCTAGAAAGCCTCTTGCACCAACCTAGAAGCCAAAATGGGACACAGGGACCCCGCATGAGCCCCCCCCCATTGCCCTGTTTTGAACCTGGAAAGCCTTCTGCACCAATCTGGAAGCCAAAACAGAGGGGGGGCAGGGTGCATGCATGTGGGGCTCTCGCATTACATTTTGTGGGTTCGGGCATGCGTGTGTGCATTTGCGTGTGTGCACGCTTTGGGCACTCGGCACAAAAAGGTTAACCATCATTGTGCTAAGGCAATTTAGAAACGTCCTCATCCTAGTGTAGAAAAGGAAGGAGAAGGGCTTCTTGAAAAGAAAGGGAAATAGATTGTAGCAGTAGTCTCAAAGGTGCCACTTTTTCAAGAGGCAGATGGAGTTTCTGATTTTTCTTTGAAGACATTTCACTTCTCATGCAAGATACAGCTTTTTGGATAAGAAGTGAAACATCTTCAAAGTAAAACCAGTAAGTCCAGTTGTCTCTTGAAAAAGCGGCACCTTTGGGATAAACCATGACCTGGGTGACTGAGACGCTCCATAGACATTGTAGCAGTAGCAAAGAAGATAGCTGCTATCAGATGTTCTTTTTAAAAAAATCTGTTTTAGCTTAGTAAATCTTTCTAGATGAACCCATTTTGTTTCCTAAAGCAATGTACAATCCACAAAAAGGTCCAATTGTAATATATATTTTAACTAGATGTTCTACATCTCAGTTCACCTTCTGCTGGCCTTAAATTCATATTTTCAGAAAAGCAGCAACATTCATTCTTTTTTAAACATTATGTTCCCATAAGGTCTCTTGCTCCCGTCTTCCTTTTTCCATTACATCTGCATTTGTTCTCTTCAGTTCATGGATGTCTGTAAAACTAGGACAGCTATGATCCAACTAGTAGGAGGATATATAGCAGCACTCTATGTGGCTCCCCTGATATCAAATCTTTCCCCTTCTCTGAGCAGGCTGAGTGGACTTGCATTGCGTTATATTGCAGGACCGTAGCCATCTCTGTCAGTTTTGGAAGACAATTTTCTTTTTGCTTCTAAACTGCCACATATTTTAGCTGGGGAAGTTGGGAGGGGGTTGTTGTTACACATATGTGTAACAACTCCACCCTGAGTCTTCGGAGAGGGGCGGCATACAAATTGAATTAATAAATAATAAATAATAAATGTTACACGATTTGTTTGTGCACAATAGAGGAAGGGGCGTTTGCAGAGAACTGGTGGCATAAGCACAGCAGTCCTCAAACAATGAAGGCAAATGCAGTAAACTCAGTGCAATCCCTTTCCCAGGTTGTCTCTGCCTGGCTATCATTACATAGCGTCAGGGTTGGACTGCTGGAGGTTCACAGGGGTTCGGGAGAACCTCTAGCTAAGATTCTATGCAGTTTGGAGAACCTCCAAATCCCACTCCTGGCTGGCCCTGCCCACCCCGCCCCTCCCAGGAATCCCCACATGGCCATTTTGGATGCAGGTAATTGCAGGGTGCTCGCAGAGGCTCGGGGAAGTGGAAAATGGGCCTACCAGAAGTTTGGGAAGGCCAGAAACAAGCCCGTTTCCGGCCTCCAGAGGGCCTCCGGAGCCTGGGGGATCGTTTTCATCCTCCCTGAGGCTCGAGGAAAGCCTCTGGAGCCTGGGGAGGGCAACCCCCCCCCCATGGTGCACGAGGCCCACTAGGCCATGCCCACCATGGCCTCGCCCACCCAGCAACTGGGCAGAGAACCCCTTGCTAAAATATTTGAAGCCCACCCTTGCATAGCATCCCAGCAGAAATGCCTCTGCAAGAGGAGGCAACCTGGAAAAGACCCCGGCTGCTGTGTATCACCTTCCTATGAAGGTTGTTTTGTGCCAAGGCTTGCTCAGCAGGACTTAGTCTGAATTCAGGTGAGATACCTCACCAGTTCTTCATTCAGTTTAGATGTGGCAACTCTTATGAAGTATGAATCCACTAAACGGTATCTTGTCCTACAGACCGTTTTGAAGCATAACTAGGTTTTGTGCAGCATGCAATGTACTTGTTATTTAATTCAATTCTGGAACTTGTTGTAATATGAATGGCCAGTGCTGTGAAGTATACAATATCGAACATACACAATGTGTCAGTTGGGGAACAAAGCTCACCAAGGCTCTTGGCGTAGTAATTGGAACTTGCAAACAACAATAGTGATTATATTTAGACTTATATACGCCCCCCAGCCCCCCAAGCGCTTGACAGCACTCTCTGGCCAATTTACAATGTAGAAGCATTATTTCCATATTGCCCCCAACAAATTGGATCCTCATTTTACTGACTTCAGAAGAATGGAAGGCTGAGTCAGTTTGAAGCCCCATCAGGTTCAAACTCCAGGCTGTGGGCAGAGTTTGCCTGCAATACTGCACTTAACCACTGTGTTCCAATTAAATGTTAAACACAGATCTCTAAATATAAGGGCATGAAACAGAAAAGAAAAACTAAGAAAAAAAACATTTTTTGAAAAAAATCGGGTTTTAGTTAAATCTTGAAATGAACATTGCAAACAGAAAAATCTTCCTAGGTACTTAAAATTATCAATTTATTGGTTGCTTTCCCGGGTAGCAGTGCCTAAATGTAAGAACCAAGTACACAGTTTGCATAGGATTGAAAGTAAGACATTTAGCTGATCCAAACCTCTACATTCCATTTTAGAGAAAACATTCCCCTTCCTACTGCTTCCTACAGATCTTTTCAATTATTTTAATTCTGTTTCATCCATTTTTTCAGGAAGACTCATTGGGGATTTTCAGAACTGACTGAGATATCCATTCCACAGGGCCACAGATTTTCTCTTAGACTGAGACATGTTTTCTTGATTCCTTATTAATTTCTTATCCAGGAAACAAGCAATAAAATTACAATTTTACAATAGCTATTAGCCACTACAATTAAATGGAAATATTATGTTCAGATTAATGTAATGCTATCTGCGTAAGGTTTCCTCTGAAGCCATCCAGAAAATTCCACTATTTCAAAACACAGCCACCAGAGTCTGAACTGGAGATTAGGTATAAATATAACTCTAATCATGCATCATTTTTATTGATTGCCTATTTGTTTCTTTGCAAATTAACCTTTACAATTCTTTATCAAACAGAATGTGAATGCATTAAAGACAGCTTTCTTTCACATCATCCTAGACATCAGCATGAACTGACGATTCTGGTGTTAAAATTAAAACTGATAAGAACCAAATTCAAGTCCATGCTTGACCATGGAAATAAATTGCTTTAGGCAAATCTTTGTCTTTCAAAATGTTATGCTGACAGAAGAATAGAAAGATGCAAATGAAAAAAATACAGTAAGTGTTAGAAAAAAATCTGCCTTAAGATCTGGCTTGTGTTTGTGCTGTCACATGTGTTTATAAAAGAAGCAAATTCAAGAACTGAAGACGTTTTGGGAATGTAAAGATCTCCTTAAATTGAGCTTGACTCCTGGTCATGACATAAGCATCCATGCAGCTGCAGTGCTTGGGGCAACAGTATGGTGTCAGCGTTCCAAGTAATAACCCCATTTAGAAAGCAGAACTCCAAGGCAGGCAGATTCCTCAAAGAACAGTTTTATTGCAGATATCATATTGGCACAAGAAGTGAAAACTGTCTCTGAAAGTTCCCACGGTTTTCACCTAATTAAAAAGTGAAAGCTCCCCCTTTCCTCAATCAATCAATCACATTGTCCAATCAAGGTGCTGGCCAGTTGCCTGGTTACTTCACGCCTCCTTTCTCCAACTACCTGTTGGAATGTCCCTGGTTCCCACAGGAAACTATTTTGTTTTGGCTACAAAACCCCCATCTAACTATGTTCCCCTCCATCCCTTCTTCGCATTGTGGCAATCCTGAAGTCTCCAAAATGGCCCCAGCCAGCTTCACTTCAGAGTTAACAAATGGACGTTGTTTGGCCATTAGCATCTTCCAAAATATTCTTCCCAATCTAGCCTATAGCACTACATTCCTTGGTGGTCTGCCAGGTAAGAACCAATCAGTCCTGATCCTGCTCAGTTTTTGAGCCCAGATGAAACAATCCCAGGGCTGCACATGGGTTGCTGCCTGATGAGGTGATATTTTTGAAGTGCCACTTAATTTGTGAATCATCCTTTCTTGGAGTGTCAATTCAGCCATCTCTCTTGTGGGGAATTTGACTTGGCTAAAACTATTTGAGTACATTGGAGCATTTTCTTGTTACACCAATTCTTGTTTTCAATCCATCATCATGGTTTTGTACTGAAAATGGAAAGACACAATGTTAATTTTCAAATAATTGAATGAATAACCTTTGAGTTTCCTAACATGCTTTGGAGAAGATTTTCTCCAGGCCTAAAAGAACCAGACTTCTAAAAATGAGAGCCTGCATTGTACCGCATTGTTATCTTTTGTATTCAGATCACAAACAAGTTAACTTTGGCTTTATTTTTCATTCAGGCAGCACAGTACAGTTTTTTTTCTGCCACAGAAATGGTCTTGGATGGTGACAGTCATTTTGCAATGTTTGTGGACTAATCTAAGAAAACAAAGTCAATTTACTAGCAGCAGAGCTACTCTTCCTCCAAGGAGCTAGGCAGCTGGAAAAATTACCAGATAGATGACTGTAGGTGCACAACAGGGAATGATTTTTTATAATGATTTTATTGTGCATTACAATTAATAAGATAAAACTAATACTTACTAGAACAATGGAAAGGAAAGGAAAGGAAAGGAAAGGAAAGGAAAGGAAAGGAAAGGAAAGGAAAGGAAAGGAAAGGAAAGGAAAGAAAAAATGAATTCTTTCTTCATAGCAACAAATATGAGCAAGTATAAGCAATTTTAGTAACTAATCACCTTCTCTTAAAAGGCAACAAATTGCCTTTTAAGATAAGACATGTGTCATGTCTTATCTGTAAACAAATCTTGAACACTTCATCATTCAGTTTGGTCCACAAAAGTCCATTAAGAATCGTCAGAGATAACAACATATCTATTTAAACTTTGATCAAATAGATCAAATACAAATACAGATCTTGGTATTTCTTCCTTTTACTTTTTACTTTTTACTTTATTCTTTCTTTTTATTTTTACTTATTCTTTTTATTAACTCTGTTTCCTTTTCAGTAGTAAATTCCCAAAAAGGATGATATCTATCAATCAATCAATCAACCAATCAAACATTATGTACGAGGGTGTTGATCTCAATCTTTTCTAATCTATTCTTCAGGAGGAACATTAAAATCACTTTTTTTTCTTTTTGTAGTTTAAAAATGCATTGTCTATTCAACATCTTCAGAATTCTGCCAGCTAGCTTGGCTGGTATTTGCAAACCATACATAAGGTTCCAATTAAAAACTTATCCTAGTTACATTCAATTTTTTAGCAAGTCACAAAGTGATTTTCACTCTAACATTTTTTTCTGCTTCTCCAATGCCACTAACATTATAGGTAAAATTATGGAGGCTACCCATGAGTTTTTTTCACTAAATTACCATTGAAAGTATAAACGTGCTATATATTTACAATATGTAGAAATATTTTGTGTTTTTGCATATTTGCATATATTGTTTTGTATTATTATATGTTTTCCTGTTCTAGCAAAGCCATTTTCCTCCTTTTGTCCTCAGCTATAAAAATGTATCAGTGCTAGTTGTAATACAAACAAGGAGAAATCCCTGAAGTGGCCCAGTTACTTTTTCATGTTACTGATAATGTTATTACAAAGTGAAAAAAGCAAGTCAATAAGAAATAACCAAGAAATACACACACACACACACAAACCCACACAAATGCCATACTATATTACTTTGTGGAATTAGATCCAGGTGGAATTACATCCAGACTTTGCATTAGAAACCTCATTCCAACCCTATCAATCACACTTAAAAATGAAAGATATACTTCAATCAATCAATCAATCAATCAGAATAGAACTGAAAGGACTTTGGAGGTCTTCTAGTCCAGCTCCCTGCTTAAGCAGGAGACCTATACCATTTCAGACAAGTGACTGTCCAGTCTCTTCTTAAAAACCTCCAGTGATGAAACCTACAACTTCTGAAGGCAAGCTGTTCCACTGGTTAATTGTCCTCACTCTTAGGAAGTTTCTCATTAATTCCAGATTGCTTCTCTCCTTGATTGGTTTCCATCCATTGTTTCTTGTCCTGCTCTCTGATGCTTTGGAAAATAAATAAAACTGGTTTGGTATCAGTGGTGGGTTTCTACCGGTTTGCCCCGGTTCAGGCAAACCAGTAATGGTGGCAGCGGAGGCTCCGCCCACCCACCCAGACAGCATCATGGATGTTCTGCGCATGCGCAGAAGGTTCTGTACATGTGCAGAACGTCCGCTTGCAAGTGAAGTGAGCGCGCACACATGCATGCTCCCAGTTCCAAACCAGTAGCGAAGGTTAGAGGAACCCACTACTGTTTAACATGATCTCTTTTTAACAAACCTGTGCTGGCTACTAGTTATAAATTCTGAGATAACATCTGCCAACTCCTTCAGAACTGTGGGATGTAATTCATCAGGTCCCAGTGATTTATATTCATCAAGGTCAGAAAGGTATTCTCTTACCTTTTTTAAAAAAAAAATCTAGTCTGTCTTTTACAGTTATGTTTTTGTGGTTTGGTCTATAGTTTCTTTTTGTGTGAAGACTGATGCAAGCAATGAGTTAAGTAGCTTTGCTTTTTCTCTACTGCCTGTTACTTCCTTGCCATCTTCTCTCTTTAGTGGACCAACTGTTTCCTTGACTTTTTTCTTGCTATTTACATGAAGAAACTTTGTAAAGTATCTTTAACTTTTGTTGCAAGTCTTTGTTCATTCTGAACCTTTGCTTTCCTGACTTCATCTTTGCAGATTCGGGCTATCTGCTGATATTCTGCCTTAGTTATATGTCCCCCTTTGATTTTTTTTTTGTACTTATCCTTTTTGTTTTTCAGTTTATCAGAGAGATCTTTGTGCAACCATACTGGTTTCTTCTTGGATTTCTTGTGGTTTTTTCCCCAGTGGTATTGTGTTGGACCAGGCTTTTACGATCACATTTTTCAGTGTTTCCCATTCTTCTTGAGTTGTTTTCCCCTTTAGGATTTTTATCCATGAAATTTTGCTTAGGCTATCTGTGAGCTTGTTAAAATCAGCTCGTTTAAAGTTTAAGACACTGGTTGGATTATATTCTATTGCTTGTGTTTGCATTGTATTGAATTCCAGTATGATGCAGTGGCTCAGTGGCTAAGACGCTGGGCTTGTTGATCGAAAGGTCGGCAGTTCAGCGGTTCGAATCCCTAGTGCCATGTAATGGGGTGAGCTCCCGTTATCCCAGTTTCTGCCAACCTAGCAGTTTGAAAGCATATAAAAAAATGCAAGTAGAAAAATAGGGACCACCTTTGGTGGGAAGATAACAATGTTCTGTGTGCCTTTGGCATTTAGTCATGCCGGCCTCATGACCACAGAGACATCTTCAGACAGTTAAAGTCTCCCATTACTACTGTGGTATGTTTTCTACATACATTTGTTAATTGATTAGGAAAGAGTTCATCTATTTCTTCTGTTTAGTTGTGTGGCCTGTAGTATACGCCTAGAGCAATGTCCTTCCCGCTCACTTTATATTGACCCATATGGATACTAGAGGTTTTCATTCTTGGTTTTGTGTATTTCTCTGGATATGTAGCGATCTTTTATATATAATACATATATTAAATATATATTTAATATGTAATGCATATTTAAAAGTATATAGTTACAGTGTACCTTCCAGAAATATTAAATATTAAAGCACCACTCCTAAAATTCTTAAGACATGCCAAGTGGTCTAATCCAGGTACTAGATTAGGAAAGAAGCCTAATAGAGTGACAGGATTGCCATGTTGGCACTCTAAATCCTTTTAAACAGTATCTAGATCACTAGCACACTGAGAAGAGTTGCTCTACTTGGAGGAAATCTGTGTTTTATGTACAGTTCCCTTTTCCATCCAGTGAAAAATTCCAATTAGCAGCAATACAGTATTGAGAGTCATTTCTCATCCATCCACCCATTCATTCTAATTGTATGGCAACCCATTTGACCAACGACTCAAGATAGTGAACAGCAAACTAAAGATGACAATAAAAACATCAACAAAAACTAAGTACACACCATATTTGTAGCAGCATACATACAGTGTTGCATTAATAACCCCTAAAAATAGGCTCAACTGCTTCCTGGCCCAGTGCCTAGAGGAAAAGTCAAGGGTAAAGTATAACAATTAAAAGATATGAGGAAGTACAACCAAAAATATAACATTGCTAATACGATCAAAAAAGAATATACAGTGTAGTAATTAAATGGGTAACATTTTTTTTAATCTGAAGATATATCCATAAAGTATTAATGTAGAACAATGTCAACCTTTAACATATTTTTAAATCTAGTCAAATTGACAATCTACTGCTCCATCTTCTCAGTTTAAATACAGTATATTATTTCAGTACAATGATATTCATATAATATATGATTATATATTAGATTCTTAATATTTGGTAAGCCAAATTTTTAACACCTGATTAAAAGCCATCGGGGTGAGGGCCATCCAAACTTCAGTGGGGGAAGGGGATTGCTGTTCCACAGGGAAGACGCAGCAACAGAGAAGGCATACTTTCTAGACTATATCTGATGGCACTATTTAGTCACTTGTGTTAGTCAACTCCCTATTGGATTATTGCAATGTGCTCTCCATGGGGCTGCTTTTGAAGACCATCCAGAAGCTGCAACTGGTCCAGAATGCATGTATTCTGCCCATGCACTTTGCCCATTTTATGCCTTTGCTGATCCTGTTACCTCTGGTTGCCTTTTTATTCCAAAGATCAATAAGAATCCAACAATGTTACCTTCCAGTTGGTTAGGAAACTCTCCAAGCACCAACAAGAAACCTGTTGAATCCATCAGACGCCTGGGACAAACCAATGGATCCCACCTCCATGAAGAGGTTGGGAGCTCCAGTTAATTTCATTATCATGAGGAAGCGATATGCCCTTTATAATGTACTGATGGGAAAGTTCCCAGGATCAGATCATGACACATTTGCTCTGAATTGAACACCAGATGAATCGTATTGATGGTCTGGTAGAAGCATATTGTCAGCGTTATTTTCAATCCCAGAAGGAGGAAGTTGAAATTACCCAGTACCAATCATTTGGGAAAATATAGAACTTTACAATAAAATTGAATAGTTCAGTGAAGGAGGTCGCTGTGCAGCTAGGATGGCAATACTAATAGCCTCAGCTTGTCCTTTGGCCCAGCAATATGAGCAAGACCACAAGTTCCTGCAACCTGCAAATAGCACTGCTTGCAACTTCTGTTGGGTCTCGTGGTACATAATTGTGACATCACCTATCCTGCTCTAAGGTCAGGATTTATATGAGATCCAAAAGCCAGCTGAGGCACCCTTCACTAGAAAGATCCCAACTTCTTCCAATTAGGTCTTAGTGATATCTGCCAGGTCTTTCTTCTGGCTCACAGTTAAATTCTGAAAATGGCTAGTTTTATTAACCCAAGACCTGGTGTTTAATAGCAATAGCAATAGCAATAGCAATAGCAATAGCAATAGCAATAGCAATAGCAATAGCAATAGTGCGTAGATTTGTATACCACCCCATAGTGCTTTACAGCATTCTCTGGGTGGTTTACAATGTCAGCAAGCTGCCCCCAACAATCTGGGTCCTCATTTTATTGGCCTGGGAAGGATGGAAAGCTGAGTTAACCTTGAGCTCCATCAGGATCAAACTCCAGGTACTGGGCAGAGTTTGCCTGCAGTACTGCATTCTAACCACTGTGCCACCAGCGCTCCTAATAGCATCTGAAGCATCAGAGTTTGGAGCACCCAGGAACAAAACTGCTGCTTCCTTGTCCAGGGGCAAGAAGTACAGATAGGAACTAAATTTCCTCTGGAAGGATTTGCCCCATTTCCATCTGCCTATCACTGCCATTATCCTTTCTTCCATTTTATACCCTGTATTATCTTGTCCTTCCCACCCTTCCCAACCTGCATTCTTCCAATTGTTATCTCCTGTTATCTCTTACAGAAGCCACTGAGGTCCAGCAGCAGCAGGAGGAAAAGAATACGTGGAAAGAAAGTCTTTTTCGAGCCTTGCAATGAAATCAATAGAACTAATGTCTTAAATGGGTGAAGAAAAGCTTTCCTTTGATCATCCAGTGACTATACCGCTATTATTTCATTCCACTATATAGTAAAAAGCTCATTATGAAAGCATATTCTACACACACACACACACACACACACACACACACATTTGCATTTTCCCTAAGAGGAAATTCAGCACCATCATTCAAGGAAGCTTTGAACTGTTACAGTGCTACAGTAGGGTTTTGATTTATCTCACAACCTGTTCATAGGAGCTCGGAATAGAAAGCAGCATTGTTAGGAGCAAGGAAAAATAGGAAATGTAAATGCTAACTCTCTTAAGCCACCATTATCATACAGAGCACAGTTATATCACACAGGAGGCTTTCTCGCACACCATTTTCTCTGCAGAACTGCAGAGACAGTCATTGTTGCTCCCATCCAGCAATCTTGCCTCTGATGACTCAAAGGTTGTACTGGGTGCATGTGTGAGACTTCACAAAGTGTTTTCCTCTTGAGGGTCCTGCTGAGACCTCCCTACCTTCTGGTCAAGTGAGCCTGGCATCTTCTTAGACCTTGGCCTTTGGAATGATTTCTAAAAAAGATTTGCCAGTAAAGCTCACAGAATTGTAATCCCTATTGATCCAATTAAAACCATCTTATTCCAAGAGACTGGAACATAGCATTAAGTTCCTTGCCATTTCTTGCCCTGTCTTGATACTAAATGGGTTTACAAGGGAACAGTTTCTCATACTAGTTGTTAGTGTTTAATATAATAAGCTGATTTTTGCATCCCTTCGATGGAAAAACAAACAACTTCTTCGCTTCTTTTGCCTTTGCACATATGAATTTGGGGCAGGGTGATAAACAAATGATAAATCCACATTGTTATAAACATAGGAACTAAATCAACTGTGTGACTAGCTTAATCCTGGAGGACAGAAATCAAAATGCCCCCCAATTCCTGGAAGGCCTTGTCAGAAGGACAAACACAAAGTATGGTAGTATCTCGATGTCATTCAAAATATGCAAAATACGTATGTACTGTACTGGAGGGAAAAAATGCTCCCTTTTTACAACCTTGTAATCCCTTCACTTGAGATAAAGGAGAAAATAAATCTAACAAATAAAATGGAAGCTGCTCCCTCCCCCTGCCCCACTTTTTTGGAATTGGCTGGGATCAAACCCACTTCACCACTTTTGCCTAATTCTATCAGACCCAAATTGACTCTCTTATCCCAAAACAAAGCCCCACTGAGATTTCATCTAACCTAAAGAACTGGAACCTTACCCATTCCCAGTCTGGTCCAAGGGCAGCCCTAGTAGTGGAGTTTCCTTCTCAGTGTTGTGGGTCTCTCTTTCTTGTAAAGCAAGTGTCCACAATTGTTGCCATAAAGCTAGCTGCTTTCTTCTTCTTCTTCTTCTTCTTCTTCTTCTTCTTCTTCTTCTTCTTCTTCTTCTTCTTCTTCTTCTTCTTCTTCTTCTTCTTCTTCTTCTTCTTCTTCTTCCTCCTCCTCCTCCTCCTCCTCCTCTTCCTCCTCCTCCTCTGTGCTGCTATGCTCTTTCAGACTAAATCCACTCCATTTATTTACTAACTTTTTCCTCCAAACATGGCAGGGCATGGACAGAAGGTTACAAAAAAGAAAGAAATACAGCAGTTCTGGACTACTTTGTCTGTGGAACAGCAGAGACACCTTTGGAGATTAATCAGAAGGTGAAATATGATTTGAGAGAGGTTATTTATGTTATCCTTTATTTTTGATTAATGCATTAGCAGGGATTCTCTCTCTTTAGTTTTTTTTTCCTGTCCGTTGCTTTCGGGCCACACTATATCACTACTCAATGTGGCTTTTCCTTCCTTTCCTTTCCTTCTCTTTTCTTACCCAACTTCAAGTTGTTGTTTTTTTCTTTTTGCTGTTTCTGCTAGGAGGAGGAGGAGTAATGTTTGCATGGATCTTTGAGAGAGGTTGAGGGTGAGAGAGAGAACAGTTGGTATGTGCAGACAGGGATCAATTAATTTCTTAAATGGGCTACCTCATTTTACAGGCAGTTAATTTTAATTCCATGCTATTAATGGATATTCTCCCTCTGTATGTGTGTTTTCTGTCTCTTTTGGTGGCAAGTATTTGTATGCAGAAACACATGTGAACACTCATGTACAAGTCAGACAGACATATTTTTTTGGAGTGGGTGGAATTTCTGAGAATTGGTTTCGGCTTGAGCCGACAATTCTCCATTGAACAAGGTGAGGAGCTGGTAATTGCACAGTGTTTATTTAATTAATTTTTTGTGTCTCTTCTCTCCTTCCTTTAAGGGGATTATCTTGATTATGGGGCCATCTTCCTTTTGGATAAATACAATATTTTATTACCTGGGAAAGGTATCTTCGCATCTAACTTTTCATTTTATAATCTGTTTTTTTTTTTTAAAGAACAGAAGTGCTGCTGAATGTTTTAGTATTGCTGCCTTTCAACTTCATGTCATGAATCGCTTCCTTGTGTTTGAACCTCATGTTACCCATTTCAATCATTTTAACGAGGGTGAACTCTTTGCCTTGAGGTGCCATTTCTCATCTCAAAGAATCCTTCGGACGTTGACAAACTGTGGCCACAGATACCTCAGAAAGGGGGAAGGGGATAAAATTGGGGATTAGTCTAACCTGGCTGGATTGAGAGGACTATGTGTAAGTGGCAATAACACGGTGCTTTTCAAGTATCTAAAAAAAATCTCATTAAAAGGAAGCAGAGACTGGATCTTTGTTATCCCAGAATGCAGGGAGAGGGATAATGGTCTCAAGTTACAAGATTCTGAGTGAACGTCAGGAAAAGCTCTTTAATGGTGAGAGCGGTTGAAGACCAAAGTAAGAGAGGTGATGAGCTCCCCTTTGCTGCGTGTGCTTGTAAGAGCTACATGCAAAGGACAGGGGCATTGACTTCTGTTCCTCTTCTAACAGAAAAGCAGCCTCTAATTAAAACATGTAAAAGCTTTCTCATTGTTCTGAAAAAGCACTGAGGCTTTGATGCATATCCAGAAGTTGCAACCACCTGCTGAGAGCAATGACTGAGAAACAATTGGCTGTATTTAAACAATGGGCTTAGCCATGTTTAATAACCCTATTTTGGGTTCACACACTACACATGGCTGAAAATGTGGCTTGCAGTTCAGTGTCACAAGAACACAATCCCTTGTCGTTTGGAGAGCTGTTAGATCATATTGATCTGGTGCTGGATTTGCAGAATCAACACTTTCCAGAAAGTCATTTGTAGCCGCACTCCTGCCGCTGCCCTGCTCCATCCCCCAACTCAACTGAGAAAATGTGGATATTTATCTACAGGGAAGCATTTCTTTTAGTGCTTGAAACACTGACTGGCTCAGTAACTTGCAGGTTGAGTCTCTGAAAACTGGCAGAAGCCCAAGCCAGCAGGAGCAGCCAAAAACGAGCAAAGCTGAATGGCCCCTTTCCCTGTTTTCCTTTCTATTGCTCTCCAAAATGAAGTGGGGTGGGGGTGGGGGTGGGGGATGACATAGAAGAGCTCTTGACTGCCGGATGGAAGAAATCAGATGGTTTGGAGGAAAGTGATAGGCTGCTGGCTGTCTCATTTATCAATCCTGGACTCTGCTGAAAAACATTAGTGCATCTGAGATGGCTTTGAGCATTATTGATATATAATATCAACAGAATGTGTTGTATTTCTGAATGATGGATGCTACAGGTTTTAGAATGAATTTAAAATATTATGTGCTGCTCCAGTCACAGTTAGTGTTACTGAATAGAGGTGTTTTTCCAAGTAATAGATTATGTTTTGGAATGAATTGATTCTGTTTATAGGTAGTTCTCCACTTAAAATCGCTCATTCAGCAATCATAAATTTGCAGCTGTTGCAGTGTCCCGAAGTCACACATGATCACAATTTGTGACCTTCCCTACCAGTTCCACACATGAAAAGTCAATGGGGAAAACTAGCTGGGAAGGTTGAAGGTCACTCCTGTAATTTCTGCTGCTTTTTTTCCTGGACTCCCACTATGGAAAATGAGTTCCCAGGAATCTCATATTCCATAACATCTTCCAGGCTTCCCAGTGGCCGCTTGCATGTTGCTGTTGGCCTGTCCATTCTCCCCAGCTACCGCCTGCACCCCCCATGCTCTTTAGCTGGGAATCCTGCCTCTTCTCATTTAATGACCCATGCAGCCTTGAGGTTATGACAGCAAAAGGTATTCCCAATCCAGAGGTGGGTTCCGCTTACCTTTGCTACCAGTTCGCAATGGGAGTGCGTGCACACTTGTTTCGCTCAGTCGCAGCGCTTCAGCACATGCGCAGATGACATCTGGGTGGGTGGGCGGAGCCTCCCACTGCCATTACTACTGGTTCGCATGATCCGGACCAAACCGGTAGCAACCCACCACTGTCCCAATCCCAATTGCCAGTCGAACCCAACAACGAATTGTATGGTGGCTATGTATTGAAAGATAGTTGGGTTTTACGTTCTGAGCTTCTTAGGAAATTCCTATGTGAAAAAACTCCATGGTAATTATAGAGTTGTGAATAATGATAGCTCCTGCTTGTAAGATTTTAATAATTACTCCTCCCAAGAAGTCAAAATAGTTCCTCCTGTCCTCCTCTTTACACTTTTCTTTAAGAAGGGGCAGGGTACATGTCTATGTTAACCTTCCCAGCTTGTTCTTTAGGTGTTTTGAGACTGCTGGCTGAGAATTTTTGGAGTTTCAGTCCCAACATACCTAGAGGGTATGTTCTGTAGAACAAGATGGAAGTCAATATTTAATTTGTGTTAGCTAACATGAATGCTTTTAGTGAACAAAGGTGGGAGATAAATGAAAAACAGAACCACAGTTTATATGCAGGATACAGAAAAACAAACTTTGGAGATTTTCTAGTCCAATCCCTGCTCAAGCAGGAGACCCTATATAATTCTGGACAAATGGCTTTCCAATCTCTTGTTAAAAACCTCCAGTGATGGACCACCCACAACTTCTAGAGGCAAGCTGTTCCACTGAATTGTTCTCACTGACAGGAAATTTCTCCTTAATTCTAGACTGGATCTAGAATTTGTTAAGCTTAAATTTATTTCTTGTCTTACCCTTAAGTGCCTTGGAGAATAGGTTGACCTCCTCCTCTCTGTGAAAGCCCTTCAAATATTGGAAGACCTGCTATACCGTCACCCTCATCCTTCTTTTCATTAGACTAGACATTCCCAGTTCTCATAACCATTCATTGTACAATTTAGCCTCCAATCCTCTTGTTGCTTTCCTCTACACTCTTTCTAGACTCTCAACATTACTAATACTAGTCAACAAGTAGTGTTCAGCAGGGGTGGGTTCTAAATTATTTTACTACTGGTTCTGTGGGTGTGGCTTATTTTGTGGGCGTGGCTTGGAGGTCATGTGACTGGGTGGCCATGGCTATGTGTATAGGGACTATATGTACTCAGAGGGCTGAAAAAAGTGATTTCTGACAGGTCCTCGCACTTTTGACCGGTCTTCGCACTTATGACTGGTCATCATTTATGCCCATTGTAGCATTCTTAAGAACAGTGTCACTCATTTCACAACTGCTTCTCTTCACCATGGTGACAAGATAGGGCAAAAACGTAAAATGTGAGGACAGTTGTAAGTTCAAGGACTGATCAAAAGTGTGAGGACCAGTCAAAAATAACTTTTTCAGCCCTCTGAGTAGTCCATATGCACAAAAGGATACAGCAATAGAGAGGGATGAAGGAAGGAGAGAGAAGGAAGGAAGAGAAGGGAGGAAGGAAGGGAAGGGAAATTAGAGTAGGAGTGAGGGTAAGAAAGGGAGGAAGAGAGGAGGAGAAGGAGAAAGGAAGAGGAGGTAGGGAGGAGAAGAAGTAGGGGGAAGAGAAAGTAAGAAGGAAAGAAAAGAGAGAGGTGGTAGGTTTGAGGAGAAAGATTGCTATATAATAAAAAAGATGAAAGGGAAGAAAGCCAACCCCAAACAAATATAAAGATATTAAGATAAAAAATGAATTGTTAAACTTTAAAGAATAAAAGAGAACAAATATGAATAAATAGCAATAATTAGAAACACACATACAAACATACAATGTATTTTCTTTGAACAGAGTATTTGTCCGGTTCACAAATTTAAATAGTGTTTAGTCATTTCAATTAAATTTACAATTTCTATATTTCCTTTTTGACATATTTATTCCTCATCTATTTTTTTAAAAAAACCAATGTTACCCTTCATCCTCATCTCTAATCTTAATCAAATTCAAATTTTCCCTTCTACTCTATATTATACCCCTTCCCATTATCTATTTTTATATCCATCCTCACATTGGTTAATTATGTAATTATGTAATACAGTTGTTTAATACAAATTCAACATTTTAATATAAATCAATTAGTTATATAACTATCTTTTTTGTATATTAATCAATAGGAACATGAATATTCCAATTATTTCCATGCGATCCAATTTCTTACAAATCAATTAATTATATTTACCAATAATAACAAACCAAATAATTTCCCCCATATATTCCTCCAAACCACAACTTAACCATTTCTGCTTTCAACACAATATACAATTAATAGTATCTCGATTATTACAATTCCCTAGTTAAATAGAGCTTTTTTTCTTTTGTGTTTTAAAATCTTGAACTCTCCTCTTTTGCCTTAAATTTCCCATTGTTTGCAATTTTGCACCTACCTTTTCTGGTGAGGAAAAAGAAAAAGAAATCTCTCTCTGCCTCATTTTGTCACGTTGCAGCAAAAACCCTGCTTTACTTTCAGTTTTGTTTTTTCAACACTCTGCAGCTAGCAACAGAGCCCTGCGCAAAACAGCTGAGAACAAATCAGCTGAAAGTCGGGAGGCTGATCTAATCAACTTGTGGTAATTAACCTATGCTGAAGCTGAAAGGGGCTGTTTTTTCTATTTTTGCAGGCATTGGTCTACTCATTTGTTTTGTTTTAACACTGATCAGCTGTAGGGCGGCCCTTTGAAGCCCCACGGTAAGAGTTTAAACAGTTTTTTTCCCTCTAGCCATCAGCTGGGACTCAGGAGGCAGCAATAGATTGGGAGTGGGCGGGGTAAGCGAACGGCAACCGGGCCAGGAACTAGTTCAGGGGCGTGGCCAGCCAATCTTATTACCAGTTCTCTGAACTATTACATTTTTTTACTACCGGTTCTTGCAAACCGGTAACAACCCACCACTGGTGTTCAGTCTATTATTTTTCAAAGACACAACAAAGGCAGACATAGTGTAAATTACCGAGTGACATTGGAAAGTTATTGATAAATCTATCAGGGTGACCTTATTAAAACTTTCCTTCTAGGTCAGCATGGTAGCTATACTTGGAGATATGGCCAGTAAACATCAAACATCTAGTTTACTGAGCTAGTGGCCCCATCTGATTCTTCCTCCTGTTGCCACTCAAGATCAATTCATCTTGCTGTGAATATTTTTTTACAAGGGCATTTTAAGTTCTTGAGTTCTAAGTTCTTAAGTTCACATACAGCCGTGATGGCGAACCTATGGCACGCGTGTCAGAGGTGGCATACAGAGCCCTCTCTGCTAGCACGTGGGCTGTTGCCCCAAGTCAGATCTCTGTGGTGTTTCTTTCATGAACTTTTGTTTCCCTGCAAATGATGAAACAGAAGCTCACGAAAGAAAAAGATGTTACCTCTTGCCACACTGCTGGAGTTGGGATGCCCCGCCTCCCACCAGCCAGCTGGCCTTTGGGTCTCTGCGCGCATGTCCATGCACATACCTTTCAGTTTGGGCATGCGTGCCCACACAGTTTGGGCACTCTGTGTCTAAAAGGTTCGCCATCACTGACATATAGGGAAAGGCTTCTCATTGGTTTGTAAGGAGGTTCACTGTGTGCATGCACAGAGGGGTATCCTTTAATAAGATCTAAAGGATTTAAAAGGACATAAACTTGAGTATGAGTCACCAATGGAGTATATCAATGGAGGCAAAGGTATTTCTAGGCAGCATCAACTGAAGTATAACTTCCAGTTTGTGAGGTCTAATAGGACAGCTCCACTTTGTTTCAGACATAGCACAACTGTGTCTAATTTTGCATTTGCCAGTTTAAGAAGTGTGTCAAAATCTGAAATATATACAGACAAGGATGTCAGAGATGGTAAGAGGCCTCAACAGCAGCTCCTGTGAAGGAAGAGAGAAAGACCACTGTACGTTTAGCCTGGAAATTGAGATGACATGATAGCAACTTTCAAGTATTTGAAGAGCTGTCTTGTAGCTGCTGAAACAAGTTTTTCTGTTGCCCTGGATGGGAAATACTTGAACTAATGGGCTCAAATTACAAAGATGAAGGTTTTATCTACATAATACGACAGCAGCTCCTTTTTGGAAGGAAAATTTTGACCTTGAAGGTGCTGGTTAAATTTACAATGTCTTCAAAATTTAGGATTGTACGTTTAATCCATTTTGCTATTGGTTTTTTGTTGTTTGTTAATTCTTGCTGTGTTTCTATGTTGGTTTTTTTCACATAGAGTGACAACACCAAGTCACCAGGAATCTGTCTTGGCAATCAATAGGTCTGCTTCCTTTAGCACAGGTCTTGGGATTTTGTTTTTCAGTCACTAAGTCATGCCCGACTCTCCACAACCCCATGGACCACAGAGGCCAGGCCTCTTGTCCTCCACTATCTCTCAGAGTTTGCCCAAACCCATGCCCACCGCTTCAATGACACTATCTGCTCATCTTATCCTATGCCGTCCCCTTCTACTTTTGCCTACAATCTTTCCCAACATCAGGGTTTTTTTCAATAAGTCCTCTCTTCTCATCTGGTGGCCAAAGTATTTGAGCTTCAGGTCTTAGCATAGAAGGGGCATAAAGTTTCTCTACATTGAGCATGGGACATGCGACACTTCATTGCGTACATTCAATAAACTAAACTTCTACCATCTCTTCCTCCACTTACAATGGATATAGTTTTATCAAACTACAATATCTTCTGATTTCACTTTGAGTTTCCAAATTACATTTGCAATATGAAACAGAAGATGAGAAATAATATTTTGAGCTGCAGTTCAAAACTGAAAGTCAGAAATACCTGCACATTTAGCTTCCCATAAACTTTTGAAAACTAAGTCATTAAAGAGACTGATTAGCTTCACTGATTTATAGTCGCATTTGTGACCTTTGCAATTTTAGGTGCATTGTCTATATGTTGATTATAATGCCTTGTAATTACTGAGAGTTTTATTGATTGCCACAGATATATGATATTCAGATTATTTTATAGGAAAAGCAGGTGTTGGTGTATACTCATGATGGCGAACCTATGGCACGCGTGCCACAGGTGGCACACAGCACCCTCTCTGTGGACATGTGAGCTGTTGCCCCAGTTCAGCTCCACCAGGCATGCACGCATGCCTCCCGCCAGCCAGCTGGTCACTGCCGTGCATGTGCAGGGGCGGGGTGCATGCGGGAGGACGTGCATGCATGCGCGGGGGGCGAAGTGTGTGAGGGTAGGCACACATCTAAGCGTGGGGCGTAGGGCACATGCACAGGAGCCATGCGCCCTTTCCATTTTGCGGTTCAGGCGCGCACGTGAGCATTTGCACACACACATGCACACTTTGGGCACTTGGTTCGGAAAAGGTTAGCCATCACTGGTGTATATTCTTATCTTGGAGTATCTTTGATCAAAAGGAAGATTAGTTCTGAAGAAATTATATACAGGATTGCACCAAGAATCAATGCACAGTAAGGAATATTTCTAGCTTAAATTTTCTTTTAAAGAACTGCATTACCTTCACATTAAGATGCTAACTATTACATTGAAAGCTTATGGACATGTTTTGTGATTTAAACATAGGTATACACAAGTACTTTCCCAATTCACTTCCCTCAGACAGTAAAGAATAAAACATTATCTGGGGTAGATTTTTTTACATTCTTTCTGTCACAAGAACAAAGTGAAATCTGACACTAATAAGATGGACTGATCTTTGCAACTCTATCTTCCATGTAGTTATTTATTATCAGTCCCAACTTAAAGTTATGACACATACTATTAATGTCCAGAGTTTTTCAAATGAATCACAATCTTTATTCCAGCTTTTTAAAACACATGCTTTGTCAAGAGAAGGATGACAAGTTCAGTGGCAAATCACATCTGTTGCATTGTTACAGACTTTGGACTTCTGCTTCTTCTCTTCTTTACATGGAAAACTATTATTATTTTAATTTCAAAATAAGGTAAGCCATTTTTATTAATGTAGGGTTTTTTAAATAATAATGTAGTATTATTAATTCCTCTTCATTTTCCTTCCAGGAAATTGAGTCTTCTTCACTTCTCTAGTAAAGGCTACCTACCTACCACCTTCACTTGTCACCTTTCATAACAAATGTAATGCACATTCTAGTTGTTATGCTTGTCTTCTTTATATTTAATATTAATTCAGATTTTATACTTTCAAGTCTACTTTCCTAATGAGCTCTTCTAGTCTGCACTTTCAGCTAACATGTGATATTGTTCCCTTTGCTTTGCTGGCTGAAGAATTCTGGGAGTTGAAGTCCTCAAGTCTTAAAGTTGCCAAGGTTGGAGACCCCTGCCTTAGGAGAATAATCAGGTATTCTGGCACACTCATTCACTCTACTATTTGACATATTCTGGCATGATTTAAATAAAGGATTTGCTGTAGAGAATACAAGAAAGGCACACCTCCTCTTATATTTTCTTGCTCCTTATGTTATCCTTCTTAGCTTTTTGATCTTGTGTCTTATCTCACTTTTCGGAAGCCTGCCTGTTCGTTTACCATCCTCTCCTCCATGTATGACTCTATTCCTCTTTTTAAGTGCAGTTATTCAATGGTTTGCACATTCTTTGGCATATCTGTTCTTTGGTATATGCATACCAATTTTGTTCTGATTTCTGGGTGGCACAATTCTTTTTCCTTATTTGTTGTCATACAGCCGTCATCAGTTTAATAGCTTGTAGCTTTAAATAGTTCAGCAGGTATCTCAGTGTAATATGAATTAGAGAGAAATATAGACAGACAGATTTAACATGCTAGGAAGTATCCAGAAAGGGGGGAATGTAAAAAAAGTAAAAAAAAGTTTAGAAGATACAATACAAAACCAACATATTTTAAAATCAGCATTAAAGCATGACTCCTGGAGTACAGGTAGTCCTTGATTTATGACTGTTTATCAATCATTCAAAGTTATGATGGTAACAAAGAGACTTATGGCCAGTCCTTGTACATTTATGACTGATACAGCATCCCCACAGGGATGATCAAAATTTGGGTGCTTGACAACTAGCATTTATTATCAGGACCCAAGAATGACATGTGGAATTACTTAAGAATAGTTTCCTTGATCGTTCTTCATCTACAGACAGAATTATGCCAATCTAAAGCAACTACTTGCATAACTACAGATATACTCGGGAATAACTAGGAAGGAGCTATTGTAACCCTCTTCTTGTCAACCAAACTTTTCAAGCTCTACTGTCTCTTTGTCCCCTGAAAAGCAGCCCCTCCTTCCTGGGAATCCAGACTCCATTCCACCACATGTACCTTTTGACAGCTGCAGCAGCCCAGGATCACATGATCACCACTTGCGACCTTCCCAGGGGACTTCCATTGAAGAAGCAAAGTCAATGGGGGAAGCAGAATTTGCTTAACAACTAAGTTATTCACTTAACAACTGCAGCAAAATAAATTATTGAATTAATAAGCACATTGCCTAACAATGGAAGTTCCCATTCCAATTGTGATAAGTCAAAGACTACCTATAGCACTGATTAATCTTTCCATTGCCTCAATGAAAAATATCTGATGTTTTCCTATTTGAAGCTGGTCTACTCTCCATTGAACCTCACTTTTTAAAGGAGTTGATTCCTAGTTTTTCTTACTCTTTCAATGTTTCCCATTATATAATTATTCTCATAAAATGCTTATAATACTTCTTCCTTTAACTTCACGTGCCTGTTCTACTTCTTTCATGATCATGGTATGAGTTCTCTTTAACAACTTAATACTAAATTTTCCTGTAATTTTTTTTAATCTTAAAAACATAATTCATTTTCATTTACTTCTTGTTTTCCTCTGTTCCTTCACTGGGGGTCCTTTCTTGCTTGTATGGCCTATTCAGTCATCTTATGTCCTCCTTGTTTTCCCAAGGCATTCATCCTCCTCCTTTTTCTTGCTATGTATTTTTAAGCACCTACTGCTCCAAAGCCATTTTCACAAACACTCTTGTCAAGGCAGGTCAAATAAGTCATTAATAAAAATATGGGAAGAGAATAGGGCCCAGGACTTGATCTTGTGATGCTCTTCAATATCTCACTTCAGTCTGACAAGCAACACTAATGAGATCTTAAGCCACCTATTTATCTACTTAATTGTCATGCCATCCAATCCACACATAACTAGCTTCACTGTCTTTTAATATGGTTTTCTCTGATCTTTCACTCAGTGAAAGGAAAAGGATCTTGATCTACCATGTCAGGGAAGGCTGCGTATGATCCAATAACTCCTACGCTTGTATTGTTCACATCCACAGAAAGAAAAAGGTTTGGAAGAATCTATAGTTGCGGCATAGAAACTAAATTGTCCCAATTGAAAGCAAGAATAATGTAAACTGGATTAAAATGGGAGATTTAATAGTGAGATTGAAGCCATAAATTAGAATAATCAAATATAATTTACTCCCTTAGGGAGCATTTATGCTTAGTAGGAAGAATTCCTTTTCAATATAAAGAATACGCCCTTAAGATTTTTTTTAAAAGTAAATAGTAAGATACCTTCACAGGTGGGTGAGTTGAAGGGAGGCTTCATATGCAAATTATTGTAGCGTTTAGTCTTAGCACATGCACACTTTGCACAAATAATATGGAATTTTTCAGTGTTAAATTGTTAAGAATATTCTAGTGGGTCTAGATCTGCCCAGACTCTAAAACTGAGAAGTCCTTGAAAATGAATCAAAGACCCTGATAGTCAGGGTTCCTAAGGTCAGAGAAATCTATGAATTCTTTTTAGGCTACTGACCTCTCTACCCCATGACCAAAAAGTCTACAGGAACAGAGAAGCTGATGAATGAGAAAGAAAACCAGGGCTTCCAGTGGAGTTCACACCTCGTCCCTCACCCTAGGCTACCTTTTACTTGAGACTTGTTGGAAACATGCAAAATTTAAACATGTTTCTGGCCTCATCAAAATTCAGCTGAAAGCCTGAAAACTCTAAAGCCACGGTTGGTGACTTTAAGACTTGTGAACTTCAACTCCCAGAATGCTGGCTAGGGAATTCTGGGAATTGAAATCCACAAGCCTTAAAGTTGCCAAGATTGTACACCCCTGCTGTAGAGTTTTCAACTCCTCTAAGCCAGACCATCAAAATGTAAAACTGCTTTCCTGAAAGCAACCATTCTTTCTGTAACCTGCTTATACTCTTTATTTTTTGCTGCCAAATGCATCTCAAACAAATGCATTTCCAAATCAGAGAATGGGTAGTCATCTGCCAGACATAGATGCCAAGACACTCATCCATCTGAACCAACCCCCAATACTTGTCCATATTGAGACTCTGATCTCAATAGCTTCTTGGGGTTAGAAAGAAAGAAAGATCTTTCCTATCACCTTCTTCTGACTCCTTCAAAGTAGAAATATTTGAGACCTTTTACATGGCAAATATTTGCTCCACCACTGAACTTGGGCCCCACCATCTACCACTTAGTCCTCTAAACATCACAATTGACATTGTTGTACAGCATTGCACTCAACAATGAACTAAAGGGCCACCATCAGTGAGCTGTTGGACAGCATTACTTGGTCTGTTGTGTGGATGTTTGGGTGGTTTAGGGGTGGGGAATTTGTGGTGGGTGGGGGGGTATCTGGGGATTGTCATGTGTGTTGGGCCTGGTCTCTGGGTGTTATGTGAATTTCGTTCTATGGGTATCCTGTGTATACACATACAGTGACAATAAAGTTATTATTTATTATTCAAAATATAAAGCTCGTTAACTTCAATGCAAGCATTGCCAAGAGCAATCAACCTGTTGTTGCTGGGTTGTTTGCTGTCACAATGAGAAGTGGCTGGATCCATTAAGACAGAAATTCTCAGTACAAAAGGGCCCCCAGGTAATATGCTCTCTTATGCAAAAAAAGATAAATTGGCATTTTACAATGAAAAAAAGCTTTAAATTGTCAAAAGAATCATTGTATCTATAGGAAAAAAGACTTTACAAGCCACCAAGCTTTTGTTCCACTCAAATAGTGAGAAATCTACAGTGGGGCTTATAACCTACTTGTTAAATGTAACACAATCAATGCAGAAAATAAATAGGCACTCCCATGGAACTTTTCTAACTGCTTCTTAATGTGCCAAATACTGGTCTCTACTCATGCAATTGTGACTTTGCTGTTTTTATTGCAAATCCTCTGGGTTTTTCCCCCAGAAAGCAGCAAAAACTTGAATGATTGTCTCATTCAACAGCAGACTTACAATTCACATCAATGCTCAATTGCTTCCTTTTGGATGAAGTTGGAACACTCTGAACAAATGGATCTCTCTCAATAGTATTGAGTATTTTTATATTTTTATCTTTCTTATTATCTTATACAACTTTATCTTACAAAAATAAGATCTAAAACCAAATACATCTTAGAAAGATTTTGGCACCCTCTCCTTGCAACTCTTTGCAGCCTTCCAAATCTTGGGTTTCTGGCAACTCTTTAAATACCGTTTTTGGGGGGGGGGAGTATAAGACAGACCAGTGTATAAGACACCTTAGTTTTGGGGAAGGAAAATAGGAGGAAAAAATCTGCATACCAGGTATTCATCTGGCTAGAGTCCTTAGTCTGGTCAGCTTCAGCACACTAGTTCACTGGTTTTGAGTGCAGGCGCGCACCCCAGGTTGAGAATAAAAAACAGCTTCTAAACCACAGCTGATCTTTGGAGAGAGATGCAATGAGAAAAGCAGGCAAAGCACAGAAGATTGCTTCACTCACTAGCACCTCATTAGGGATTAAAAAATAGCTTCTAAAGCACAGCTGATCTTCGGAGAGAGAAGCAATGAGAAAAGCAGACAAAGCCTGGAAGATCGCTTTACTCACTAACGCTTCGTTAGGGCTGAAAAAAAGCTTCAAAAAAGTTACATTTAGAGTATAAGACGGACCCAAATGTTCACTTTTTTAGGGGGGAAAAAGTGCATTTTATAATCCGAAAAATATGGTAATTAGGGGCATTGCTACCCTACTGTGGTGTTAATCATAAATGAAGGGCAAACATCTAGCTTACTGGAACTATATTTCCTCCTCCTCAGCATCCTCTTCTAATTCTTCATTTAGGAAGACTCCTGTTATTCTTGAAAGCCTTTTCAGAGATTGCAGACAGCTGAATGGGGCAGGTGGGATGGGATGAAAATGAATGTAATGTATTTTTCTATCATCCCAAGCAGGAGTTGCACAGCCGTTTGCCCAGGATGTTCTATCTCTGGCATAGAGCCAAAAGAGCCTTGCGTCTTGAACGTTAATATAATTTCATTGAGTTATAATATTAACTTGTGATAAAAGGTCCATTGGAATCAGGCTATTTATTTTAGAACCAATTGGTTCTGTGCCATTAAATTGGTGTCGATTCTTAGTGACCACTTAGATCAGTGATGGCTAACCTTTTTGCCATCGCGTGCCAAAAGCAGGGGAGCGGGGGGGGGGTGCGTGTGTGTGCTCACACCCATAATTCAATGTGCCCTGTCCCCCCATCCACCCTTTCCCCGCACTCCTCCTTTTGGCACGTGATGGCACAATAGGCACGGTAGGCCTGTTTTTCAATCTCCCCAGGCCCCAGTGGCTTTCTTGGAACCCGGGGAGGGCAAAAACGGCATTCCTCACCCCCCCCCCGAAGGCCCTCTGGAGGCCCATTTCCCGACTTCCAGTGGGACCAGAAGGCTCATTTTTCGCTCTCATCAAGGTCCAGAGGAGGGCGAAAACTCCTCTAGGAGTTTTCTAGGAGCCTGGGGAGGGCAAAAACGGCCTCCTCCCTCCCCCAGAGGCCGGAAACAGCCTGTTTCCCAATTTCCAGTGGGTCCAGAAGGCTCAAAAATCAGCTGGCACTGGAGCTGAGCTAGGGCAACACTCGTGTGCCCAATATGGCTCCGCGTGCCACCTGTGGCTCGCGTGCCATTGGTTCGCCATCACAGACTTAGATCAAGATTTCCCAAAGTGATCAATACTGACCCCAAGGATTGATGGCACTATCCAAGAGGTCAATGAATAGCTGGGGATCATTAGGGGCTCAGTAAATATCTGGAGGGTGGGGGTCCATAGGTGATCCAAAATACCATGGAAGGGTGATTGTGGGCAATTAATCTTTTGAGATCTCTGCAGAGCTCCACATCATACAGAGCCCTGGTGGCACAGTGGTTAAAGTGCAGTATTGCAGGCAGGCTCTGCCAAGACCCTGGAGTTCAATCCCAACAGGGCTCAAAGTTGACTCACCCTTCCATTCTTCTGGGGTTGATGAAAAGAGGACCCAGATTGTTGGGGGCAAAATGCTACATTGTAAACCACCCAATGTGTGCTGTAAATCATTATGGGGCTGTATATGAATCTAAATGCAAAAGTTAGCATTCCCTAGTCCTGGAGGTAGCTAGTGACACAATAGCATTAGCCAGAGTTGTATAATCAATGATCAGCAAGAGTGGCCTTGAGCTGTCCCTATCAACCATGTGTTGTTACTGGTCTCGCTTACCAACCTGTTTTGCATTGTTCGTGATCCTCTATCCTGCCGCTTGTCTACCTCATTTCCCTTCACCCAGAAAGGATATACATGCATGTAGCATTCCTGTTCCTCACATACTGATCATACTCCCAAATCGCCAGATATCATTACCCTTGCTGATCCTCATCACATGGTTTTCTCACTAAAGATATCAAGTTTCCATTAAAAAAGTTATATTAAATATAACTTAAAGATTTAATATAACTTTTTAAAACTGAAACTGTTGGTATCATTAGTAAGAAGCCTGTATATGATGAGTGTCAACAAGGGCAATGATACCTAGAGATTTGGGAGTACGACTATGATCAGCATGTTGAGATTTAAATTTTACCTTTTAAATATTACCTATTTTTTTGAAATTGCCTATTATCTGTTGTTATTCAAAATACTATTAAAGTAATATTATTTTCATATAATCCAGCGTTTGGGGGGGATCAATGAACAATCTGAAACTTCATGAAAGGGTTGATGAACTGAAGATTTTATGGATCCCTGACAAAAGGTTTTCTCCATGATGATTTCCCCTCAATTTGATCCTTCAGGTCTTCCAGCAAAAACACTCCCATCGAGTTCATCCACATACCCATTTGTGGTCCTCTTGTTCTCTTTCAACTTTAGAAATAGGGCAGCTCAATTCTAAAACATACAGCCTCGCTCCAATGCGTGGTACAGCATCTACTTAGTTTATTCTTGCGTGTGTTCTCTCTTTCATTAACTTCCTAAGCTGAAGAAAGAGGAGAGCAAATCTGTTTCTGGATAATAGCTACAAACATGTACAGCCTCTAATATTCATGGTTCCCCTGAGAAACAGATTGTGTACTTGCTGTACTTCTGTACAAATGTATTTGAACCAACCAACCTGAGGTAGCAATAACTCCAGTGCCATTTTTATAGCCTTAAATCTTTCATTTAACAAACCCAGGGGCTGCTTCAATTTAAAAATTAGAAAAAGATGTTATACAAAAACGCAATAATTTGATAATTGTCATATATACCTTTACTTGGTTCAGGTAATCCTTAACTTACAACCAGTTGCTTGGCAACTATTGGTTAAGACAGACCTACCTGGGAGCTACTTACGACCCAGATTTGAAGTTCCAATATTGAGGTCTTCCTGCAGTCATGTAACTGAACTTTGGGTGCTCTGCAACCAGCATTTCCTTCCTATTTTCAGCAAAACTGTGCTCATAGCAAACCATTGGTTCATTCAACAACAGCAGTATTCACTTAATGACTGCTGTATTTGCTTAATGACAAAAAGGTTGTCATGTTTTATGACACTCACAACCAGTGGTGGGATTCAAATTTTTCCACTACTGGTTCTGTGGGCATGACTTGGGAGGCGTGGTTTGGTGGGGCAGCACCTTGCTGTGGATGACATTGAGTTGGCCACATCCACTCAGTCACAAGACCCTCACCAAGCCACGTCCAGTAGGGAAAAAAATTGAATTTACAGCTATTGCAGTCTTTTTACCAATTTTCTGCCCAGGGTCTGAGGTGGCTAAACTCAGAATCTGTCAAAAGCCTCCTCCTGCATACCACCTGCTCTCCCTTCACCACACATCGTCCCATTTCCCCTCCTTAGGAGGCCCCCGCTCCGGCCCTTAATCAATCTCCCTGCTTTGTCTCCCACAAGCCTCTTTCTTCATCCCACAATCTTACCTTCTTTCCACAGCTGGTTGCCAGGGAAGGCAAGCCTGGGCTGAGCCATCGCTGGCCTCCCCACCAGCCCGCATTAGTTCGCCTCCCTTGTTGTGAGATGCCTGCAGCTGTTGCCTCTCTTTTTTTGGTGTGAGAAGCTTCCCAGCTGCCGCTTTGCCAGCCAGAACTGAACCAGCAGCAGTGGCTGGCTGCAGGCTTCTTGCGCTGAAAACTACCGGCCTCCGCTCCTCTAATGTGCTGAAAAAGAGCTTCAGTCCCATGACTGTCGCTGCAGTAACTAACATGTTCTTCACCCATCACCTGCTGCATCGGAGGGGTGCGCACGCATGGCTGGCACAAAGAACACAGCGGTGACGGGATTGACTAAAGGGTTTTTTTGGCGCGTTCGAGAAGCGGAGGCCAGTAGTTTTTGGCGCAAGCCAGCTGCCATTGCCAGCTCAGTTCCAGCTGGCAAAGCAGTGACTGGGAGGCTTCTCACACCTAAAAAAGAGGCGGCTGCAAGCATCTCACGACAAAGGGGGCAAATAAATGTGGGCTGGCAGGAAGCCCAGGGCAATGGCTCAGCCCTGGTGTGCCTTCACTGGCAGCCAGCTGTGGGAGGAAGGTAAGGTGGTTATGGGATGAAGAGGTGGTCACCGGGGAGGAAGTGGTGATATTGAGTAAGGGCTGGGGCCTCTGAAGGTGAGGAAATGGGGTGACATTTGGCAAAGGAAGACTGGGCAGCATGCAGGAGGCTGGGGAAGGCTGTAGCCAGGGAATGGTGCGTCCCTGGGCCTCAACCCCAGGCAAAGGGCAGCATGCAGGAGGCTGGGGAAGGCTGTAGCTCAGGAAATGGTGCGTCCCTGGGCCTCAACCCCAGGCAAAGGGCGAGCAGGCAGCATGCTTACCTTTGGTGAGCTGACCAGAGCGGGCAAGACGTGGAAGCGACTGGCAAGGCGATTAGCTGGGCTGTGTGGTGAAGGCAACATACATAGGGTGGGGGTGGGCAGGGCGAGTGTCAAGCGGGCAGGTGGGGTGAGCGTCAAGCGGGGCCAGCCAGAAATGATAGTTACCTGTTCGGCGAACCAGTTAAAATTGTCACTACCAGTTCGCCCAAACCGGTCTGAACTGGCTGAATACCACCTCTGGTCATGATTTAGGACTTATAAAGGGCAGGCTCCATTATAGTCATAAGCCAAGGACTACTTGTATGCTAAGTTATTTTCATGTTCTATTCAAATTTCACTATGTCTATAAAGTTCACCTAAAGTTGATTTTTTAAAAAAAAAATTAATCCCTTTATTCGGGGTAGAGTGGGGGTGACTGAATGGAGCTGAGCATTTACTGGCTGGATGCCCTTCTAAATGCCTACATGGAGTTTGCAGCAGATATTTTCTCTTTGCACCTGGGAAACATCTGCCGCTACCTAAGGTTGAACTCTTATCTTTCCAAGTAGGAGGGAAGCATCTTCACCATTAGGCCACCACACACTCATTTATATAGTGTAAAAATGCATGGTTTCTTCAAATAAGAAAATAACTACCTTACAAATAGTGATTAATGTTCATGACAGCTTCCATCAAATGAGTTTTCAAGTGTCTCGGCCACGTTAGGAAAGATTATTGCTTCTGCTCCTCTTTGTGAACTTTAACAATTGTTTGCACCAAGAATTTATCAAATTAATTGTCAGGATGTGGATTATCACACCAGTCAAGCCTAGGACAGTTCTACAAGAGACAGATTGCTGAAACTGGGTGTATTCATGATCCAAAATGCCACAATTACCAAAAAAAGCCTGAAAAACAGAGTGATAGTTAAATGTGTATTTCATTGAGTCAACATTGCAGGAAACCATGCAATACAGAGCCAGCAAGCAAAAATAATCAGGGAAACATATAACTGAAAAATATTAGCACAAATCAATATGGGAAATTCTTTGGTATGTTGGAAGTGCGAGGTGGCTCCGGGGAACTTCTATCATATGTGTTGGGAATGCCCAAAGGCAAAGAAATATTGGAATCTGATAAAGAGTTGGTTGGAAGAAATTTTGTTAATAAACATAGAAGTCAAACTGGAATTTTTCCTTTTGGGAATGACAGAGGGCAAATACAAAAAAGACATAAATTATCTACTACTGCATATACTTACAGCAGCACGGATAGCCTTTGCACAGAAGTGGAAAGAGAAAGATACTCCAAATAAAGAGGAAATACTACTAAAAAATTTCAATTGCACAGAAATGGATAGACTCACCTTGGAACTCAAGGATAGAAACGAAACATTGTACTATAAAATCTGGGCAAAATTCTATGAATGATTAGATAAAACAAGGATAGCCGAGACAAATGTGTAGTGTTAGACTAGACTTATATACATTATTATAGATAAATATGTATGTGAATTGTATAGATAGGAATATGTAGGTATAGCTATGTATAATTGTATAGGATTAAGGTATAAATGACTAATAGTATACTATGTTTAAATAACGTATAAGGTGTAAGGAATATATTATTATATTATCATTAGTATATTCTGTATTAACTTAAAGTGTTGGAAGATGCTTGGGACCAATGATGCCATATCTTATGGCCAATGTTTTTAATTTTGAATTACTAATAAAAAAAATTTTAAATTTAAAAAAGAAAAAGAAAAGTTTTCCTTTTACTTGTTCCATCCAGCACAGATTGAATTCTTTCAGTGGAGAGTTCTGGAGGCAACCAGATATGTGAAAATCAAGCTTGTAAACAGCACAGAGCTGTCAGGTTTCTTTAACTCAATATTGTCTTTATCCATCTTCCTTATCCTGGTAACCCTCATATATGTTTACATGGATTCCTAGGATTCCCAATGAGTGCAAATTTCACCTCTACTCCCTGAGAACTGTTACAATTCCAAAATGTCTGCTATACAATGGATGAGTGTCCACAAAAAAGTCTGCCTCCTGATGGGCAGTTCAAAAATTATATAATAGATAGAGATAGATAGATAGAGAGAGAGAGAGAGAGAGAGAGAGAGAGAGAGAGAGAGAGAGAGAGAGAGAGAGAGAGAGATAAACAAACAGATAGACATAGATGGATCTAGAAACTTCTCTTTGCAAATGATGTCTTCTCTCTGAAACACATACTTATAAGAATTTGAACTTGTAAGAACAAGCAAACTGAGCTTTTCAGCCGTTCTCTCGGGCATAGAACAAATATCTGTTCTCACTCCAGTCCAGATCTAGCTGGGCATCCTGATAAATTCAAATTTTGGAATGGATAATTAAGGGCTGACCAAATTACTTAACTTGGGAAATAATAGAACTACAGTTGGGAGATCTGTCAGAATTTGACAATGGGTTTTTGAAAGCTTGCAGAGTCTACTATGGAAGTGGATTTAGATGACCAATGTGAAATCTTAGTTTCAAAAGATAAAATAAAAATATTTGTGAATATACAGAGATATTTGGACCAACTTTTCCAATTATGTTTTTGAAAATTGTGGAAACACATGGCTCTTCAGAAAGGCATTTCATGATAAGTAACCCTAAGCAACCCTGAACGGTGGCACATCAAACTGATTATAATTCTGTTACACATGGATTTTATTAATTTTAATACTTAATAAATCATTCAATATACTTGGAAAGGAAGTGGCATGTAATCTAAACTGGATAAAGAAGGAAGTAAAGACGAATGGGGGTTGGAATCCCCAGGGGAAGATCTCTTAAGTTCCAGAAGGTGACATAAACCAGTTATGATCCATTCATTTTAGAAGAAGGTGGCTTTTAAAGACATATAGAGTTTTATCAGTGGCTTGATCTTTGTTTCATTAATGTCATGTCAGCAAACATTGGAAATAATAGAAAAACTGAATGTAGAGTATTTCAGGGGGGTGGGGGTGGGGGAGAAATCTTGAACCTGAAAACTGACAATTCATAGAAAAGAATTGCTGAATTGTTATTTTTCAGTGGATAAGTAGTTATACAATTCTATGAACATTAATTACCACAGGTGCACTAAATAGGAAAAAAACAAGCCAAAATGCGAAAGAAAAAATATGAAAAATATTACTTACAACAGCACTATTATACTTTTTTTTAAAAAAAAAACAACTCTGATGAGAAATATTTTATCAGTTCAAAGGCTATACAGAATTTTATTGTATTTGCAAACATAACATTATACATCATAAAATATTGGAGAGGGAGGGAAAAGACTCATATAAGCCGTCTATGAGAATTTAACGTAAGCTGATAAAAACTATATCAATGTTTCTCAATTTGGTGCCCTCCAAATGTTATGGGACTACAACTCCCAAAATATATCATCATGCTGGCTGAGAATTTTGGGAATTGAAGCTCCAACAAATCTGGAATACAGTAGGTTCTAGGAGAATGGTCTAAATAATGCAATAATATACACGCCAATATAAATTTAGATGAAAACATGAATGTAAACATTCATTAATATACAACATGCATAGACATATACTGACCTTCTGTTTCAGAACTGTATCTTTTGCAGTAATTGTGCTTTACCATCCACAGAGGCATCAATCTAACAGGCACTATTGATGTATAGTCCCTCTCTTTTGTAAGAATACACGCAGCCAGGGAATTCCTGTACATCTATCCCACCCATCCCCTGTAGAAATGAAGGGAAGCTATGCAATCTCAATGCCCAGCAAATTGTGCCTAGAACTGCATTGCTTCTAGGGAGTAGAACGTCACACAAGATGCTGGGTTTCAACTAGCTACTACCCATAGTGGAGCTAATCAAATTGAAATTCTGATCTTCATTAATAATACCAGCACTTAGCTGTATACATTGGCGCATGTCTTTTCTACGTTTTAAAAAATATAGACAGGGGGCGGGGGGGAGGAGCTATATGTCTCTTAAAACTTCCCCTGCACCCTTTGCTTTTTTAATTAATGTTGAATTCCAAATTTTATAAACCCCTTTTATGCAATGAGCAATTAACCTAACAAAACGATTGACTCGTATTTGATGTGCAAGAATACCAACATCTTATTAGAATGATGGAAAGGAGGAGAGAATTTAAATTAAAATGTTTTTGCCAAAAGCTATCTAAAATGAGGGAAATTGCCAAGATCATAATTTAACACCTTTTTTAAAAAAAGTGCAGAGAAAATCTGGGTATTGTTCTGCCACAAAACAATCAATCTAATTCCTTGAACTCAAGACACCTTTAAATTTCTCCCCCTACCCCAAGAAGCAGATCTCTCTTGAATTTGATGTGCCGATACTGCAATAAAACTACTGGGTTTTAAAAAAGAGGAAACTTTTTTTTTCCTATTAGAGAATTACACATAGCCAAAGAGACTACTAATTCATTAATTTAATTTCACTTTCAGTGTGATATAAGACCAACGTCTTCTCTCTCCACAGTTACCCTCCATGCACAACACTCATTGAGTCTGATCTCTGCTGGTTAGCAGAAGACATGAAAAGCAGAGATAAGACCAGATTCACCTACATCAAAAAATGCAGACTTCCTGAATAAGTTGAAGACTTCACAGCTGTGTAGTCATAAATGGCAACAGGTTCCTTTTACTGCTTCTGTTGAAAATGAGGAGACATGGGGTAACAGTCACACATGGGCCAGGACCTCAAACCAGTGGGTGCAATATCCCACTATCACTGCAACTGTTATTATTAACAAGAAAGAAGCAGTAAAATAGGTTAACTTCACAAAACATATTTAAAAATCCCTGAAATATGTATACAACAGCCTGTTCGCCAGGATTACCACTATAACTACTACTGAACATGTATGATTGTACATGTATGTTGCAAGAAGTTCTTTATTATACATGGAATCATATATAATTCTTCCCCCGTTCCCTTCATTCTAGATTTCAGATGTTTAATTGCTGCATTTCAGTCTAGTTAAGATATAATATTCAAGTAATAATATATTCTAATGGAGCAGGGAGGCAGGGAAAATGAAAAATTTACTGTCATGTTACACAACTACATTTAAAAATTAAATAGAACAAATGTAAAATTCTGGTGCATATACAATACATTGGTTAAGATTTCTAAAACTAGGATTTTGCTGGTTTTTTTTAAAAAAAAAGAAGTATCACTTTTTGTGATACTATAGTTATGCACAATAATTTATACCTAATAAGAAATAAAATTTTCCATCTTCCACAAAATATATATAACTATAACATTCACATTGCTAGTTTAAGAAAACAAAATGTGAGTTTTACATATTATGTAGCAATCTTTGTGGACTCTTCTAAATCAGTATATGAAGCCTTGATTAAATAATGTTTGAACAACAAATCTGGTTTATCCCATACAAAACATCAGATTTTTTTTAAAAAAACCTAAAAGCTAAATAAGTTTTCCCATTTTACAATGGAACAATTACAAGCATAGTTTAGTTAACAGGGGGGGAAATCTACAATATGATAGTAATGAAACAATGAGAAAATATACATGTTATTGTCCTCATAGAGGGATTCTGTGTCAATTTCCACAGGGGAATGAGCCAGAACTGAATCTTTTTCTTATCATATTGTTTGGTAAATCCATAGAAGAGAGCAATGCAACATATTAGTATTCAGAGCTAAGCCACATGATTATTAGATTCATCATTTAATTGTACCACTTGAGGCTGGAGCAGTGATTAAATGTTAACGATGTCATAATGAAAATATGATTTAATTCATTTATGTTCAAGGAACTAGTTACCTAATGAACTTTTGTCTTGTTCACCTTTGTTCTAGCAAAACCTGGATGGGATACAGGTAATGTTTTTGCTCATGAGAGAGATTTCTGTTCAATTACTATGACATCCTAAGCCCAGTTCCTCCTCCTCATCTCTCATTCTATTCAGGAGGTCCCTGGGACCTGTTTGGAGAAGAAGGACAAACCACTTCTATGGATTACTTACTATTAGCACCACATTAAAACCCTTGCTTTGTATTCATCTTTTTTCAGTAGGATTAAGCAGCTTTAGGGTCACTAGAAGAGGTTAGTAATGTCATTTAAGAAGATGGAATGTTATATATATGTTACTCAAATGAATAGGGATGGAAGAAGTGAACTGTAAATTTGTTTTAAGAAACCTACATATCAATGTTTTTAAAAAAGTGCAAACATTGTTATAACTTGTTTAAAAGACAGTAATTTAGAAAGACTTGGAAATTTGGATTACTGGTTTTTGGCAAATATCAATGCAATATCTCTTTCAGATATAAAAAAATGGGGAATATATCTCATTTTGTTTTGGTTTAGCATGTTGTATGACCCACAGTTATAACCATTGTTATTTGTGAACCATGGGTTATGGCTTAGCATGATGTGCTAGTCCAACCATTATAGTTGGTTCAACCCATTCGTGACCAAGGAAATTAAGTAGAATGTGTGCATGCAACAATGTACAAAGATGTGCATAAGCTCTCCCATATTTTTGTGTATAAAAATATGGGGGAGTTTACGAACGTTTAATTTCTGCTGCAGTCTAAAATGGTACAGCCCAACAATACACACACTACATAAAGCAATTATCATACATTTTAGCTCTTAGCTAACATAGATTTCAGGCAGTCCACTCCAGCTGCTCTATCTTATTCTTTTTTTTTTTTTTTTTTTTTGCTAATAGAATATAAAATATTTACATAGATATTTTTCAGATTTTATAAAATTGCACACTGCCTACCACTGTAGCTAGATTTAAAAAATCACCCCACCCCCCCAAAAGGACTGGATGTTATACCAAGTTTGCCTTATATCATAGTTAAAATATGCCAAATCTTTATCAAAACATTTGAAAGTGTTTTAACAAACACTCAGCTTCACATAAAGAGAATAAATCTGTTTCTTCAACCTGGCACCCTCCAGATGATGCCTACATTTCCAAACAGTGTAACTAAAGATTAAAATATCAACACATCCTGAAATGCCAAGTTGGAGAAGCATGAACCAGGTATTTAAAATACACAAAATATCCATTTCTCAGAGCCAATAATTTGAATCAGATTTGATAAACATAAAGCAGCATTATTGGAAGTTAATTGGGGGGGGGGCACATGGGTCTTGCCATATGCATTTTAGGGCTTTTCCACTTCTCTGTTCTATATTAGACCAGCTGTTTGTCATTTTTTATAAAGGATTTATTCTCTATATTCGTAAGACTTGTTTATGGCTTCTCCTCTTACAGACAGAGAAATTTTCCTTAATGGTTATGCCCAGACCAGGCTCACCCAACTCAAACATTTCTGGTGTTTTTCTGGCGCTTGCTGTGGTGTCATTGCAACATTTAATTATTAATTGGTAAATAGGTGAGCCAATCCTAGTTGACAAAGGCAAGCTCTAACATAATAAGCTGTGAGTGAAGGAAACATTTTTTTGCAGCTGTTAACTGTTAGATCACATCCTAGGGGTATAAATTATTTCACACACTGTCTTCAGGAACTCAAAAAGTAACTGTAGTTACAAGTTCATTTTTATCTGATTTGTGCATTTGAGTTGAGAGATACCAAAGTCAATGTGGTGAAAAATATTGCTGCATGCCCAATTAAAATACTAACTTAACTTTTGTTAGAACTAACTCACTGATTAAAAAAACCCACATCTGTGCATCTTTCAGAAGGATGGACATCCCATGCTTTTAAAGCCAAATGCCTGGATTCATCTGAGGAGAGCCATGGGTTGGATGGAAATGGAATAAAATGTATGACTGGAAGATTACTTGCCAACAAGCATTTTAAGTACTGATGCACTCTATTTTGGGTTTGTGATTACTGCTACTAAGCTTTCATCCAGACCAGCAATTAACCATGGGAAGCTAAGAGATAGCTTCCACTCATCTCAATAGAACATGAGATCCCCAATGCAGCTGTCTAAAAGCACCTCAAATTAGAACAAGCTGTTGCTGTGTCTTAAACCCCTGGATATCCAATCAAGTCACTTATTTTGCTACTCACCTAGAGATTATAATGCAAGTCCACTGAATGGAAAGTATATGCATATATAGAATCAAAGCAAGCTTACACACTGCACATTCCCTTTTGCACTAAATAAAAAGGTTCATTATAATAATCATAATAATAAAAAAATCACAATTAATATCAGTGAGCTTTCTAAGGAGGAGTTGACTATAAGAACAGAATTAAGACACAGGAAAAATCTGTTTTCTATTCTGAAAATCACATCCCCCCCCCAATTATTAATTTCAAATAAACTACTAGCCCCACTAGCACAGCTTTCCCCACAGTGTGCCTCCAAGTATTGGGACCACTGGAGGACATCACTTTGGAAAGGATTAATCAGCATAGACACAATACTTTTCTTAACAGAAAACTCACTCATTAAAAAAATAAAATAAAAGGTTACCTTATCAGCAATGATTATATCATAAAAAATAAGTTTAAATCATACAAGGGCATATAGAAATGCATACTATTATCTTACTACAGAGTATGTTTTAGAAATGCCCCTGCTGTCAGGAGGTAACTTGTGAGAATGACAAGGAGCCAGGTTGGCTAATCGAAGTTTACAGAGAGGGATGTATATTGTTCAAGAAGTCATTGATGCTTTAAAACTTGATGGTGTTAAAAACTGAGAGCTTGTTCCAGAAGTTGCAGAAATTGGATCGTGGATAGTTGGGAAGATTGAGGAGAAAGTTAAGGCAAATACAGAACAGGAGCAGAAGTGTTTGCCCATATTTGTGATCTGTCTTCTCTCTTTCTCTTTCTCTTTTTCTTTTTGGTAATAGCTGCTTGTCCACAGAGTTATGATGCAGATGACTGTCCGATGTTTTGCTAATACCTGATATTTCAGATAACATAGTAGTCAGACATAACATTGTTCTAGGCTACCTGAGTTTTTCATGAAGTGGATGAATATCTGACATCCAAAACCGAAGTAGCCTGCAATAGAAGAAAAGCATGATAGCAGTAAGCAACATTTTAAAATTAATTTTTATGCAAGTGCACATACCCCTTTTATTTCATTTCATTTCTGCTTTAAGAAAGAAGAGCAGACATTGAAAGAAAGGAAAACCCACAGATAATTATGTAGAGCAATGAATTAATAAGTCTCTCTCTCCTCAGATTCTATTATTGGAATTCTCAATCAATAGTCTAAAACGAATAGAATTTTAAAACACCAAGTTCTACTATCAGAAGCATTATTTTCAATGAAGCAAGAAAGAGGAAAAAATGTTAGCACAAATGTCAAACTTGTCTCTTTGGCCGCAAATTTATACATTTCTGTTTCAGCTCCTTCAGATATTTATGGAATTGTAAATAATGCCAAAATAAATTAAAAACTACAATAATATTAGTCTAAAGCCACACTATGATACACTTCTGAGAGACCCAAATGTGCTATTCCAAAAGGCAACTGGATTTTGTTTTTGTTTTTCTTTGAAAACATTTTGCTTCTCATCCAAGAACTGAAGAAGCTTCTTGGATGAGAAGCAAACGGTTTCAAAGAAAAAAACAAAAACAAGAAACTCCAGTTGTCGTTTGGAAAAGCACATTTGGGATAACCATGACCTTAAGTGATGATATCCATTTCCAAAGAGTATGGTTATATAGTACCAAAAGCTAACCAAAGAGTTGATGCTATCAAAAACACTATAATCCAGTTTGGGACAATAAATACGTACTGCTCTCAAGTAATTAAAAAAAAAATCCTATTACTACCTCATCTTCTTCTTCAGATACTTTAATAGTATTATCCGGGGATTTGACAGGTTTCTGCGTACTGGTTCCATTTGTCTCGGCCTTCCCATGCTCAGCTTCCCACTCCTGTAGGACTTCGTCTATATTAAAACGCCGCCGATAATTTACGAAAAAGTTTTTCACTTGCACCACAGATTTGTTTCCAATGACATCAGAGATTGCTTGAAAATCACGACCGTATTTCCTGATTGCTACAAAAGAAAACAGATCTGTCAGTACCTTTCTGAAGCCCAGAGGACAATGTAAATAACCTTCAAACTCATACTAAGGAATCATGTTCAGAGTAGCATGCATTTTCCCAAGCGTGCAGGGAGCTAGAGTAGACTGAGTGGCCTAAGATCATCCAGTAGACATGGCTGTGAGATTTAGATCCCCTTGTGACCTTGAATGAAATGTCAGAATAAAACTTGATGAGTGCGTATTTGCATCAACAGTACTGCAAAAAATGCAGGCTGTAGAGGCTGTAGAGAATTTATTGACACAGCAAATGAACCTCCTTGAAATGGAATGGATATACTATTTATAGTTTCAAAGTCAACAACTAAATTTAAGGGATACATCAAGGGTCACACTGTTTCTAAACCAATTATAGGTTTATAGAAGAGTGGTAAATCTTGGCTTTCTTAAGATTCTGCCTCAATATGGTTATTTATTTATTATTTTATTTTATTATCAAACATGGCCACCAATCTCATGCAAGACAATCCTACACTAAAATTAACTACTTACATTTATCATAAAACCAATTAAACCAACAATGTTACTAAAACTATGTTTGAAAGTATTTTATATTTCTTATGGCCAAATATAGATTTAGCTAAATTTCCTTTTAATTTTTCTTATCCCACACTTTGGGATTTTCCCCCCACCCCCTTATTAATTATTTCTTTTGTGTACTTTGCTTATCACTGCTTCTCCCAAAGTGTAAATAAAATGATAGCTAACAATTAATTTAAGGCCTAGCTGATGAACAATGTTAAAAACAAATTAAAACTCAGCAACAATCTTTTAAAAGTGAAGCAATCCTGAAAATTTGATACACCATCATACATCAAGAGTACTATGAAGGACTTCACCATTGGTTAGCCCAATGAATATAATATGCTATCTAGTATCTTGTTCTCATGATGAAAAACATCATATCGAGGCAAGGTTTAGAATTAATAGAATTCCCTATTCCATCAGGTTTAAAATTTTGGGCTTGGACAATCTGAAATTGTGCCACCTGCGATCCGATTTAAGGATAGTACACAAAATTGTCTGCTACAACATCTTGACTACAAAACTTCTTCAGTTTTAACCACAATAGTACACGGGCAAACAATCAATACAAAGTCAAGGTAAACAGCTTCAAACTTGATGGCAGGAAATACGATTTCAGCGACAGCATTGTCAACGCCTGGAATGCTCTACAGAACTGTGTTGTTACAGCCTCAAACTCTCAGAGTTTCAACTTCAAACTTTACCATGGACCTCACTCCCTTCTTAAGAGGTCTGTAAATGGGGCGTGCATAAGTGCACCAGTGTGCCTACCGTTTAGTGTCTCCATTTATTTATTTATTTATTTTTTCAATTTGATTTATATGCCACCCTTCTCCGGAGACTCAGGGCAGCTTACAATTTGTTTATGTATATGTTGATATCTATACTTGTTATCTTGAACATGTTTGATGAACAAATAAACAAACAAATAATAAATGAGGTGAATATGATGATTTTAATGTTAATTGTTCATTTAAAAAAAAAGTCAGCAAGAAAACAACTCGTGTAATTATTTCCCCTTTTTAATCTGTTTGGTACATTTTTCTATTCCATCTATATGAGTATATTCACATTCTTGGTTTAAATATTTCAAAATCATTTTAAAATGAAACAAAATATTAACAGCATAAGCAACAATCCTATTCCTAAAATATTTAATTGATTAATACGGAACTTCTCAAATCTGGATATGTAATGATCCCCTGAAATTAATGAATTTGTGTAAATGACATCATTAAAGAGTATGATTATCAATTTCAAGACTTGCTGGCTGGATTTCTACAATTGTTTGTGATCGTTTAAGTGGCTAATATACCTCTTACTCCAGAAGTTTCTCCTTTCCTTTTGGCATCTTGTGAGCAAGATCCAAATGCTACCACTGCATTTCCTCAATGGCAAAATTCTATGGCCTTAATGATGCCTTCCCTTTCCTAGTCTGCATTAATGCTAGTGGTATCATCTCTCAATTGAGATGTGTTGCTGTACTTGAATCTACTCAGCCACAATTCCATCTACCTGCAGATTCATTGCCAACCACTATTGCAGGAAGTGGAGCACTGTTTCAACTTATCACTGGGACATTCACATTTCTCATATGGATAGGAGAAACAGGGCTCTCAGAAGGGTATCACAGTTAGGTATAAAAACAGTATCACTGCCTGCAGAACAGAATGTAGGTTTGAGAAGACTTGCCTCTTCTGCCTGGACAAACCACTTATGACTCTTCTCAAATATGCTCCGTGCCCCTGGGCATACAAATTTGATCAATAAATAAATGCTAATGACTAATCCCACAGGGACTCCAAGCTGTATTTCTACGTTAATAAATATGTTTCCACAACCTGACGAAAGCAGAAACAAGGACCTCTTCTTTTAAGCACACCCTTGTATGTATTCCTGCAGTGGCTGAAATTAGGCACATTTTGTATGCAGTGCAAGCACACACAAAACTATTCTTATGTTTAAAATACACACACACACACACACACACACTGTCAGAAATACAAGAATAAGGCTAGCATATCCAGTCAAACTGCACCCACTTTAACCAACAATCATGACTTGGAATATGAGGAACTGGGTCAGTCATCATCTAGCATATGGGAAACTGTCAATGCAAAAATGAATTAGTTTGACCACCCTACACTAAATGCAATTCAGGTCTCCAAGGTTAGCACCAACCCTAAGACATGGGTCAGAAGCAGAAATTTGGAGAATTATTTCAGTGGCCAATGAGGAAATGCTGCATCAGAAATCAAGACACAGGGTCATCCTCCCTACAGACAGGAATATATTTGCAATGCCATACCTTGCACTGCAAGAAGCTGTTCATCTGTGGTCCAGCGTGCATTAAATTTCAATGTTACCTAAGCATCATGAAACATAAAGAGAATAATTTACTTAGATAACAGATGTGTTTTTAAACCTCAGCTCCCCAACTGTATACAAATGAAAAAGTGAATACATTGCTTGAGCAGTCATTTGTTAAATAAAGCCTGCATTATTCTTCTCAGCATTTTTTAAAAAAAATATGTTTTCCAGTGGAATTATAGAGGTAGTTCATTATTTAGTTAACAACATTTAATTTATAACAGCAGAAAGGGATAAAGGAAGTGGTCAATGATTTTAGCACAAGGTTAGCTCCAAGAATCCATGCATGGGTTGGCATTGTCAACCAGATCAAAATTTGAGGGCTTCTGGACTGTGGCTTTTATTATCTTCCTGATTGTGAACAGTGGACTTCTTCTCATCCTAACTCCAATATTGGAGCTAGAAAAGGAACTGGGATAATTTCCCAAATTGCACTGGACCTCAGAAGCTCCTGAAGGACCTTTGCAGCCCAATGTAATTATAGGGATAAATGGCAAATTTGATCAACTTAGTCAGGTGACCTTCTATAAACTTCAGAAAAGAAGGGGAAAAAAACATAATTTCCAATTAGAACACAAGCTTACCTCTGGTAACCTATATTGCTCTATTCCCCCTTCAAGTTTCTCTTTCAGAGAGCTGTTTGTTTGTTTGATATTTTGAATCTGAAAAGAAAGGTTCCTCTTTCAGTATGGATAACATACAAAGTTTGCATAAAATTTGATCTGATTTCATATATTTCCTAAAATATTGGTGGGGGGAATATTACCCATTCCCCCCCACCAATAATTTAAACAAGAGCCCCTATTCCTCCAAGAACCACAGTTTCCCTCCCCAACTGATTGGGGTCTTGTCCCTTTTCCCTCCCACTCAAACATCCAATAACTCAGTAGTTGAGAAGCAATAATGGGGAATAGGCTCTTTCGTTCTTAGCCTCTTTGGGGACTTTCTAATGTTGATACTTGCAAAAAGAAAAAGATACTAAGTTGGATGATTCCCAACAGAACCCTTACATTGTTAAAATGATTGCATTCCCATGGTTTGCCTATGTCTTTCTTTTGAACACCATGGCTTTAAAAAACAACAAGCCTAACTCACCCTCTGAACTGGAGCCACTCATTATTTTTATTTTGTGAAGATGCCTATGGAGTTTTTTTTCTCACCGTCTGATCATAATAAAAGCTATCTATCTACCTGCCAGTGAAACATATGACACTGGTGATGCTGAAGGTTGGCTTTGCAATCCACAGTTTTCCATTTAAATGTCTTTTAAAATTAAAATAATCTTTTAAAATGTCAAGTAGAACAGACAATGTAGCAAATATAAAGGAACTGATCATTGTTAGATGGATATGATTAAATGGATGCCCATGGGACCAAACAAATGACCAGTGCAGTAATCTTCTAACCAATAGAGGAAATAGAATAAAAGCTACCTGCATAGAAGTAGTAAGGCAGAGGAAAAATATTCTAATATTTTATACTTGAATGTGTAAAATTAGAATTTAGATGGAAATCAATAAAATAATTGATTACTGATATAAAAGTTTTCAGAAACTAGAAAGCCCAAAGTGTGGAGAAACATGGAAACTGATTTATGGAAATCCGTAATGACGTCCTGAGTAAGATACAGGAAGTTGGCAATTCATCTTGCTGCACTGTAAATAGAAAGCCAAGTTGAAATAATTCTCCTCTAAAATGTACTGCAACTGACAGCTTGTTAATCAGGTCTCATCCTGATGCAAAACATCTCACCCAAGCTATAAATCCTCCCAGGGAGCTGTGAAGTTGAGATTGTTTAAAATATGTATCAGATGATTAAAAAGAAGCCTCGCTCTGTTGCCAGGAGAAAACACATACCTGTCGCTTGATGGAGACGAGCTCCATATCCAGTTGCCTGAGCAAAGTGGTAGCAGCAGTTGCGTTGGCAGACACGGCTTCCACGTCTTCCTGAGAGAGAAACATTCCTTTGGGAGGTTTCCTCTTGGCCCTGTTCTTAGCAGCCTGGGTACTGTGCTTTTCTTTCTTTACCTGAGGAATTGTTTCCACGGGAGGAATCTGCAAAGGAGAGATCTACCATATGTAAGCCTGATGATTCAACCACAAGCTATCCACAACTACTACCACTTCCAAACATGCCCCAAACCTGAGGTGGGCAGTCATTAAGTGTATTCTTTTTCCAAGATCCTGTATTACAAAAGCCAACTACAAAAGGGATAAACTGCCTTGCTTCACCTTTTTACTAAACCAGTGGATAGGGTCAGCATTTTTACAATTTAATGGGTGAAATAGGCACCTAATTTAAATCTTCCCAGAACACAGAATATTCCTGAATATGAGTTCTTAGCAATAGCACTTAGACTTATACACTGCTTCACAGGCTTTACAGCCCTCTCTAAGCAGTTTACAGAGTCAGCATATTGCCCCCACAACCTGGGTCCTCGTTTTACCAACCTTGAAAGGATGGAAGACTGAGTCAACTTTGAGCCGCTCAGAATTGAACTCCTGGAGTGAGCAATGAATTAGCATGCAATACTGCATTCTAACCATTGCATCACCACGGCTTTAAGTAAGATGAAGTCTGCTAAGTATCTTCCTTAAATTCTGTTACTGAAACAGAAAATAAATGCACTAACCCAAAACCACACATAATACAACAGCTCCAACATATATGAGAAATACTCTTTTACCAAAGTTTACTATCCTTACTCCCCATCTTGAGAAAAGGAGTCAATACCCCCATAGAGGACTAAAGTGACAACATCCACCATACGTTCCAGGCATGCCACTGAAAACCAACCAAAGCACTCTTTCCAAGCTCTGGCCATCAGCACCTCAGTTTAATAGTGTATCAGGAATAAAGGAAGATATCTCAGTTGAGCATGAGGGTGGTTGAATTAAAAAAAATATCTAAAAATTATGTCTGATATGCAATTTTGTCTGTGTCAGCCAGAGGGGAAGAAGAAGAAACTAATTTAAGACAAAACATGAAGGGTCAGATGATTGCAGGCTAATCCTTAAAGCTCATTCCTTTTTATATGCAGCACTGCAAAACTGAGGGATAAAGATTTTTGCATTGGTATGAAATCTGCCCTAGAAAAAGGTCTTTCAGGGACAAGTATGAAACATAAAGAATGAATCTGAAACACTATTTTAGATTCCTGCAAAGGAACACTTAGATCTGCCTGCCACTCCACTAGCAATGTAATTTTTAAAATTTCTTCTGAATCTTTTGATAACACTAAGGACATGTCTCCAGAATGTGAAGAAGACCCTTAAAAAGCTTCCTGTTAAGGGAAAGCCATAATTGCTTCTGCCTTTCTTCAAATGAAAACAGCAAAGCATAGAGGCATCAAGCAACCACTACAGAGCTTTCCTACTCTGAGGAAAATAACCTCCAAGCTTAACCGGAAATTGTACAGTTTACACAGAAATCCCAGAAGATTCGGCCTCTTCCAATAAAAGGGGGCGGGGGAAGAGATGCCTGAGCCTCTTAGTTTGACAAGTCCATTTTACCTGAAAAGTCATGCTGCCTGCTTCCCTCTGTCCATTTCTAACCATGTTTTATTACAATGTGCACCTTGAAGGAATACTAGTTGATTTTAATCATCCTTTGATCTTAAACCAGTGACTTAAATCAGCTTTCAATCTTGATGCTGGTCTTTGGTTTGAAAGCAAACTTGATCTAGCATTAATCAGGATTTTGCTACTTAGAGCATCAAGTACTGAACAGAGAATGTTCAGTAATGGACTGGGCATATATGAGAGAGGGATTCAGAGAAGGGCTGGCAAGAAAGAGGAAAAGAAAGATAGTTTCCATCCTATGCCCACACTGATTCACTGAAGCATAGTCAAAACCACATGCAGCATTCATCTAGTACATGTTGAAAGACTGACTTCACATATTACAGTAAGCTGCCTTATATGGGTTTATCTGGTTTAAGTTTAGCATGTTAAGATGAACTTTGCTAACTGCAGTTTATTCAAGACATTATATGTACATACTGTACATTTGTCCAGGGAGTCTCTGAGAATTGAACACAACTGAATGGAAGGAAAAAATAGTGTAGTATGCAAAACAAACAACGTATGAGGGGATAGAGATATGCCTTTATAAGGACATTTGTGTTTCTCAGCAAAGGTCTAGCCAGAAAATCTTAGCTACGGTTAGCAGAAAATAGCTTGATCTATATAGGTCAATAACATAATAGGGATTAAGGACAGTTTTATATATTACTGTGTTTTGCACTGAAACATCAAAGCATCCACAACACCTCTCACCAGCTTACAAGTGGTAAGAGTTCATCTCTCTATAGTATGGAATAAATTAAATTCCAGTTTTATCTTCTAAGCTATGGAAGAGACTCCTAGTTCTTAGCTGTCACATTTCAGCACAAAGATAGGCGGTCACCATTCATGTTTTCTACCTTTCTGTAAATTTGAAAAACATGGTGAGTTTTTTGACACCACAAACTATCATTGGCAAGCAGATGCAAGCCAACTTGGCAGGCATCTGGCAAATACGGTTTCAACAGAAACATGCCACTAGAGATGCTTGGAGAAGATATTTCTCATTGCACACTGTAAATGGAAAATGGCAAAAACATAGCAAATCATGATCATCTGACCACAGGACTAGGCAACCACTTATAAATAGAAACACTACTTAAACTTATATACCACTTCAAAGAGCTTTACAGCTCTCTCTAAGCGGTTTATAGAGTCAGCATATTGTTGTGACCAGGCCCAAGTAGGTAGTAATCAACGCAAACAGTTCCAAAACAAACAGACTTTATTAGAACAGCTGAGAATTAACTCATTCTCAGCATAGTCCAAACTAAATTAAAACAAACTCTTCACAACAAAAATTCTTCAGTCTAATCACCAACTTTGGTATAATTAGGCAAACTGCCAAAGGCTTCTCTTGGCAAAAGTTCAAAAGCAGAAGACACCAACAACAGGTAAGTGCAGCAATACTATCAATGTTGTTTTTCGACAAAGAACCAAGAGTCGTTGCTGGTCTTTTAAGCCTTATGGGGGGGACCAATAATCTCTTGGCTCTACTCCTGAGTCATCCTCTTTGCTTTAGCTGCTCTTGCCTTCTGGCAGCTCTTCTCATATGTGCACTAGGAACAGGCTCCTCCTGTTCCTCTGCATCTCTACTTTCTGCCTCTGAAAGTAGGCTGAAGAGGCTCTGGAGTCCGCACATCACACCCCGATGGCCCTGGCTTCATCTCTGCCTCTGACGCAGAACCCTCCTCCGGGCCTTCCCCAGCCTCCAGGATTGACCCATGTTCTTCCTCAGCCTCATACTGTCTGACTCCGTTGCCAGCTCCACAGGCTGCTGGCGAACCACAACACATATTGCCCCCAAATGTGAGATGGTTGACAAATGCTCAAAAGGCAATCATGAGGACAACATGGTAGTGGTGCTATGCAGCAATTGTAACTTCAAGGATGGGTTAAAAGTAGATTTTTAAAAAGACTGTTATAACTTCAAACAGTCATAAATCAATTCAAATCTCACTGGCTCAAGGTTGACTCAGCCTTCCACCCTACCGAGGTCGGTAAAATGAGGACCCAGATTGTTGGGGACAATATGCTGACTCTGTAAACGGCTTAGAGAGAGCTCCAAAGTGGTATATAAGCCTAAGTGCTATTGGTAATCAACCTTGCTAAGCAAGGATATTGCTATATTGCCCCTAAGTAACTGAACTTAAAGAACTCTACTTAGATCCATGTTTCCTTATTATGTTTATGTAGGAAAATAGTTTTACTTTTCCTCGTGTGTGCAAATATTGAAATATTATTTTTTTATTAAAAATAAATAACACAAGTGTTATTTGTGTTAAGCTATAACACAAATTAAAAAATTATTAGAATGGAAGAAGAGGTCATTAATATAATTTAAGAAAACTGTGATGTGAACACTGAAACAAAATCTTTTAAAATATCCTCCATTATCATAATAATGTTTAATACTGTTTAACTGAGTGATAAAGCTATGAATTCTGCAGGTGAGGGGGAACGTAGGCATGTTACTTCTATAAAAATACGACAGTAAAGGAAAAATGTACATCCTCTTACAGATTTAATGTTCTGGGATAACTTTGGATAATCAGCTATATCACCTACAAGATTACAGAGCTGTAGACCAGTTAGCTTTGTCTTAACAATTTTTCCAGGAAAGATTGCTTGTTGCTTTTAACTGCATCACTATAAAATCTGCAAAGTAAAAGTGGATGGTAGACTGGTTAATAAGACAGCGGATGAACCATGCCTATTTATTTCCCCCACATAAACCGACCACTTCTTGAAAGCAGGAAGTGGGAAAATAGGTGATCCTTCTACTTCAATTATGTCATCACCGGACAGACAAGCAAGCATGCACACATTACTTGCATAAAAGAGATATTATAAATGTTTTCATAAGTATTTAGGATAAAAGCAGGGGTGAAATCCAGCAGGTTCTGACAGGTTCTGGAGAATCGGTAGCGGAGATTTTGAGTAGTTTGGAGAACCAGTAAATACCACCTCTGGCTGGCCCCAGAGTGGGTTGGGAATGGAAATTTCACCTCTAGATAAAAGAGATATAGGCAAAATGATGAGTTTAATTAATTATTATTATTATTATATTCTTTTATTCATTAAACATGAAACTCAGTCAACTGAACATTTAAAAATGCATCACAAATATGACTGACTGGCTCTGATAGTTGATACAGGTTGCTGCCAGCATCCTAGGTATCGACCGAGTATCTTCTTAAAATGTATGTTGTTCCGAGTAGCACAGTCTTTTGCAGTTTCACTGGTGTTATTGCAGGAAGCTGCAATTTTTTGATATACTTTGTAAAATTCTTGGACATGGTGCCAAGTGCCCCGATGACAATGGGTATCACTGTCACACGTTTCATCCATAATCGCGTAGTTTCAATGGCCAGGTCATGATATTTCATGATTTTTTCCAGTTCTTTTTCTTCAACTCTGGCGTCTCCTGTACAGCGATATCAATAAATTGTACATTTCGGTTTTCAACAACTGTGCTATCTGGCATATTGTGTTCCAAATGACAATCCGTCTGTATTTGAAAGTACCACAAGATCTTCACCTTCTTATTTTCAACAACTTTTTCCACTTTATGTTCCCATGACTTTTCGGATACAAGTAAGTTATATTTTTTACATAATGACCAGTGGATTAATTTAGCAATTTGGTCATGTCTAGTTTTGTAATTAATTTGTGAGATTTTGCTGCACTTACATATTAAATGTGAAAGAGTTTCAACTTTGTTGTTGCAAAGTCAGCAGTTTGGATCGTCAATAGATTTTTGTATGTTCGCTTTCATGGCATTAGTTTGCAGAGCTTGTTCTAGAACAGCAAGTATTAAACCTTCCATTTCTTTCTTGATGGTTCCCATCTTAAGCCATGTCCATGTCAAGTTGTTATTATGTTTTCCTTCAATGATTTTCAAGTGCTGTCCATGCAAAGCTTTGATTTTCCATCTATTTAATCTGTCATCTAACTGTTTTCCTTTATATTCTGTCTTTGTTTCTGTTGTTTTAATAATGTTCTCCATTTTCACAGCCTGCAGCAATTTTTCTGTACTTTGGTTCACATAGTCATTCAAATTCTGTTTTTCTTCTTCTACAGTTTGATGGATTGGACGTTGGTCTTACCTGATACGTCCGTTCTCTTGAGATCAGGGACGCCAGTCAGACGAAGTGGGTTATATTCGTAGGTACAGCTTTAAGACCGAGTCTACACTCTTTTAAATAGCTCCTCCCCTCGCCCTTGCTCTCCAGTGTTTCGGCGAGGACGTAAGTGTAGACTGAAGCGCCTTCCTGCAACGAAAAACAGTTAGAAGAACCAACCCCCACCCATCAATGCGGCCTCTCCCAGGGAGGGGCTGACTGGCGTCCCTGATCTCAAGAGAACGGACGTATCAGGTAAGACCAACGTCCATTCTCCTTGTAGTCAGGGACGCCAGTCAGACGAAGTGGGACATACCACAGCTGGAGTTCCATAGGGTGGGAAGAAGAGAGGCCGAACATCAGACTGGTAGCACTGCCTGTAGGACCCGTCGTCCAAACGCAGCGTCCGCCGAAGCGAAGGCATCTATTCTATAATGGCGTATGAAGGGTGAGAGGCTCGTCCATGTGGCCGCCCTGCAGACTTCCTCCAATGATGCCTGTGTCGACCAGGCAGCTGAGGTGGCTGCACTCCTGGTTGAGTGCGCCGTGATGCCAACAGGAACCGGTAAGGTCAGTTGTTGGTAGGCAGTGGCGATGACCACACGAATCCATCTCCCCAACGTAGGCCCTGTCACCTTCATTCCTATGGAGGCCGGTTGAAATGATACAAAAAGGGATTCAGTTTTACGGATCCCAGCTGTGCGATCAATGTAAATCTTCAATGCCCGACGGACATCCAAAGTGTGCCAGGTACGCTCCAACCGATGTACCGGAGCAGGGCAGAAGTTCGGGAGAACGATCTCTTGTGATCGGTGGAATAAGGAATTCACTTTGGGGATGAACGCCGGGTCGAGACGAAGTACCACCCGGTCCTGGTGAAAAACGCAAAGGTCCGAACGGATGGACAGCGCCGCTAATTCCGAGATCCTGCGTGCTGACGTAATCGCCACCAGGAAGAGGACTTTAAATGAGAGAAAACGCATGGAACAGGTGCGAAGAGGCTCAAAAGGTGAAGAGGTGAGCGCCGTGAGGACCTTATTGAGGTCCCATGATGGGAAACGGTGCACTGTGGGAGGGCGTAAGTTGGAAACTCCCCTTAAAAACTGTTGAATTAACCGATGTTTGGAGATCGAAGCAGGGGCTCCACAGGTGAGAATCGAGGAAAGAGCCGCCAACTGGCGACGGAGAGTATTGGGTGACAATCCTAATTTAAAACCCTCTTGTAGAAACCGGAGGACATGTAGAATGGAAGCGGACAGAGGAGAAACCGAGGACTTCTGACACCACTTGATAAAAGATGCCCAGGTGGCGTTGTAGATCCTATTGGTGGATGGCCGACGGGAAGCCTGAATAGTGGAGGTGATATCGTCGGGAACTTGAGCCTGTCTCAACAGTTGCCGCTCAGTCGCCAAACGGTCAAGTGATACCAAGTGGGATCCGGATGGAGAAGGGATCCCTGCGAAAGGGATATCAGACTGTCTGGAATGATCCAGTGCGGAGCTACAGAGAGGGCCTTCAAGTCCGCATACCAGTGTCTCCGGGGCCAATGAGGGGCCACCAATATTAGCTCTGCTCGCTCCTGCAGCAACTTCCGTAGAACCCTAGGGATCAAAGGAAACGGAGGAAAAGCGTATAAGAGACCGGAAGGCCAAGGACTACGGAGAGCGTCCGTGGCCTCCGCACCAGGGTCCCGATATCGTGAAAAATACCGTGGTAGACGACTGTTGGAAGCCGAGGCAAAGAGGTCGACTGACGGTTGACCAAAACGAGACACGATCACTTGAAATAGCTCTTGCGAATGACTCCATTCCGAGTTGTCCAGCCAGTGACGACTGAGGGAGTCTGCCTGATAGTTCTCCAAGCCTGAAATGTGGTCCGCCCGAATAGAATTAAGGTGAGATTTGGCCCAAAGCCCGAGCAGAAGAGCCTCCCCCATGAGAGCCCTAGAACGGGTGCCCCCCATCTTATTGATGTGGGCCTTAGCCGTCACGTTATCAGTGAGTACCAGAACATCCCGACCAAGGAGCCTATCACTAAAATGAAGAAGGGCCAGACGGATAGCCCGCAACTCCAAAAGATTGATAGGAAGAGTACACTCAGACGAAGACCACTGACCTTGAGCCAAATGGGGTCCCAAGTGCGCCCCCCAACCGGAGAGGCTGGCATCGGTTGTCAAGGTGAGCCTCTGAGGTTCGAGAAAGGGAGAGGCTCGGGCCAAGGCCGCAGACGTCCACCAGCGGAGCGAGTCGACCAGGTCCGGGGGAAGACGAACAATCCTGTGATCTGTGCCGGATCCCGCCTTCTGGAAGGGTAGCAGGAACCATTGGAGATTCCTGCTGTGGAGGCGAGACCAAGGTGTAATGCCAAAAGTAGAGACCATCTTACCCAACAAACATGAAAGACCCAGGACAGATGAACGGCCATCGGAAATACAGCGCAGAGCCAAGGCCCGTAGGCTAGACTGACGATCCGGAGAAAGGGAAACTGTACAGGCCCTAGTATCAAGATGTTGGAGCGAAGTGGAAGGGGTGAGATGACTTTTGGCAAAATTAATGGAAAAACCGTGGTCCTCCAACAAACGAATAGTGGTAGCAACATCCTGACGGGCACTAGTCCGAGAGGAGGAAAGAATCAAAATATCATCCAAATAAAATTGGAGCCTAATAGGGAGGGAGCGAATGTGGGCAACTAGGGCGGCCATAAGCTTGGAAAACACCCGAGGGGCTGATGAGAGACCAAAAGGAAGAGCTAAATATTGATAATGGGAACCACGGTAATGAAAACGAAGGAATTGGCGATAACAAGGCCGAATTGGAACATGTAAGTAGGCCTCAGTCAAATCTATGGAAAAGAGAAAGTCCCCAGGACGGACAGACTCGAGGATCAAAGAAAGGGTATGCATCTTGAACCGACGATATTTTACAAATTGGTTCAAGGACTTGAGGTCTAATATGGGGCGCCACCCACCAGAAGATTTCTTGACCAAGAACAATCTAGAATAAAACCCTTGTCCCCGCTGAGCTGGCAGAACAGGTTGAATGGCATTGATAGATAACAAATGTTTAATAGCCTGTGACATGAGGACCCTCCTAGAAGCATCCCGAGAGGCAGGACAGGAGAGAAACCGGGAAGGGGGAGGGGACAGAAACTCAATAGAAAGACCATTAAGGACAGTGTCTCTAACCCATAGATCCGACGGAGAGAGGGCCCACTGGGCCGCAAACAGCCCGAGACGTCCCCCAATGGGGGCTACTGAACCAGGTTCACTTGGAAGACTGGAAGCTTCTGCCCCTACCTCCCCGAAAGGACCGTCTAGGGGCAAAGCGGGAGGCCTGTCTAACCTGAGGATCTGGCTGCTGATTTCGTGACTGAAAGGGCCGTTGGGAACGGGAATCTGAAGACCGAAAGGGCTGAGGTCTCGGATAAGGAGCAAAGCGAACATCCTGACGCCGAGAAACAGAAGGTAATATTTTGCGTCGATCTCTAGTCTCAATGAGGAGTGGTTCCAGAGGAGTGCCGAAAAGAGCCTCCGAGGAATAGGGTGAGGAAGCCAGTTGCCACTTGCTCCGTGCGTCCGCCTGCCAGTGGCAGAGCCATAGCAGACGGCGGGAAGTCACGGTTGAACCAATGGCTTTAGCTGCAAAACGAGCAGAGTTGAGAGTGGCATCCGCCGAGTACTCTAGAGATGCTGCAATCTTAAGATCTTGATGAGTGCGTGAATCCGACGGAGGCAGCCTTTCCTGAAGCTGTTTAATCCACAGGAGCGCCGCCCAATTGAAAAAGGTGGCCGCTGTGGAAGTGCGTACCGCCCAGGCCGCCGCCTGGTGCGCCTTAATCAGGGTCTTTTCAGTGCGTTTGTCCTCCGGACGTAAAAGATCTTCCGCAGGACCAGCGATCCTAGATGGAGAAGCCAAAGCAGCCACTGGAGCATCCACTGTGGGAACCTGGAGAATGGTGTTTAAGGTTGGAGCAGAAGGAAAAATACGCCTATCCAGGCTATTGGGGGCAGGGCCCGCTCCCGGCAGAGACCACTGACGAGTCACCACATCTGTAAAAAGTTTAGGAGCCGGGATGGTTTCCTGTTGGACCGAAGGCTCAGCAAAAAGAGATGAAGCAGGATCAGGACCCGAAGATTCGGAATGAGAAGTTGAAGCGACAGGAGGAGTCGCAGCGGAGCCCAATTTGGTGACCGCCAAGGTCTTAAACAAGAGAGACCGAAAGAGATGAGGGCGGAAAAGACCAACAAAGGCTGACTGGTCGGGGGTCAAACCCTCGTCGTCTGATAACTCTTCATCCCGAACAAAGTCCTCTTCCGGTTCTGAAAGAGAGACGTCCTCCGCATAATCAGAGCCACAATCCCCCGCCTCGGGATGAAAGGAGGCTCGAGTGACTTGAGATTGCGCTGACGGAGCAGCCTGAGGAATCAATGGCTGAAGGCACTGCTGAAAACCTTGGGCCAGGCCGTGTTGTATGGCCCTGGAGATCATGGATTCCAAAGAAATGTGCAAGGCAGATCCCGGAACAACAGCAGTTGGGAGGGGGGCAACTGTAGATGAGGTGGAGGGGAGAACGGGAGGAGTTTGAACCTGGATTTGCAATAGCCCTCTGCCCCCTATTTTTCTTGGCAGGTAAAACCTATCGATGTCACTTTGTGGGTTGTTGTTGTTGTATCAAGATCCTAATCTGGGAGTTTTGAACCAAAAATCTTATATCTATAGTGAAAGTGCAGCTTAGAGCAATGCTAGCTAAGGAACTATTATGACTGAAGTCAAAAGTCATTGTTCTTTTTTATTCTGCATTTGTTAGACTGTGCCTAAAATATTGCAATCAGTTCTCAATACCACAAATTAGGATGGGGTCTGAGAAACTAGAGCCTATCCAGAAAGAAACCAAGACAAAGAAAGGGCTAGTGGCGAGGGTCTTATTAGGAATTCATGGAGGCACTGGGTATAATAGGATTTCTGAACAGGTATATTATAGAAGAGATGAAGAACTGTTCATAATTGTTGCAGAACACCGAAGAGTTATGAGGAAGTAGATCTCAGTTGGACATCAGAAAAAAATTCCTAATAATAAATATAGACTGCTTTGGGAACAGGCAGGATCTTTTATACTTCAAGGATTTAAACAGGTTAGATAGCCATCTGTCAGTGATGCTATAACAGTGGATTCCTGCAGTGAGTGGGGAAAGAGACTAAATAATGTTTAAGGCCCCCTTTCACCTATGATTCTATGTCCCACACATTTGAAGGGTACAGGGTTAGGAAGGTTGTAGGAGTGTATAAAAAACAAAGAAGTGTAAGTCAACATACGTTATACTATCTGGAAAGGGGACAAACTCAACCATCTGTTTCCTTTTAGAAAACACAGCAGATAGAAATTAACTTTGACTTTCACTATGCATGGTTACGTCCACTGTTCTGAAGAACATTGCAGGGAATCAATGGCAAATCAAAGCTTATGGGGATAGGCAGAACCAAAGCCTGCATTTATCTTTTTTTATTATAATGTTATTAAAAATTATAATTAAAAGATAAAAACTACTACGAAGAAAAATAAAATTAAAGTAGAAAGTGCAGAAAATAAAAATAATAAAAAATAAAAGACAGAAAAAAATAAGAATATAGTAAAAGAAATGATTTCCCTTTTCATCACAAGTATGAACAACTTTAGTAAGTTATCTCCTTATCTTAAAATATAATAAATTTCTTCTTCCCATATTTTTTAAAAAAATTATATCACACCTTCATTATTTTTACACCTAACTCAAGGCAGCAAACATACCCAACACACCTTCCCTTTTCTATATACTTTACAAGAATCCTGTAAGGTGGATGGGACTGTGTGAGTGAGTGACTGGACCAAAATCACCAAACTGGCTTTCAAATCTCAGGTCTTATCTATATATACATCCTTAAAGCTTTCTCATTCAGTTCTGATCAGCAAAAGTCCATTAAATATTACCAGAAATAACATGTTTGTTTTAACCGTGATCAAATAAATTAATTTTATATTTTTTCCGTTTACTTTTAACAATCTTGATCTTTAATCCCTTCAAATAATGTTCTAGTTCTTGATTTCTTTTCATTTTTCCTTTGCCCCTTTTCACAAAATACTTTAGGTTTTAACAGGTCTCCCAATATAAGAAAGTTATCCAAGTCAATGTTCTGATATGTTATTTGTATATCCCTTTTCATTATTAAGACATCAGCTATTTTCTTTTTGATGACAGTATCGTTTTCTATATGATTCTTGTAGCCTGTCATTTTAAAATCCATGTTCAGATTGGTCTCAGTCTTTCTTTTTTTAAAAAACACACTCAAGAGGCAAACCCAAAATTAACTTCTGGTTCGTTGTTCAAACATATCCCTCTATATTTCCAATGTTAAAATATTTTGCTCAATTTAAGCATTCTTCTCATTTCTGGTCCCCCCCCCCCCAAAGTATCCAGCCTCCTCATCCTATCCTTTTTTTAAAAAGAAAATTCAAATGAAACTATTTTCCCATGGGAAGGATTCTTATAATTAATTTCAAAATCTTATTTCAAATCCATCTGGATCATTCTCTTTTTGTAACTTTCCAAAATCAAAATTACCCTTTTGCTGTTGATTTCCAAAGAATAAAAAATTAAGTCCTTAAACTTGTATTCAAAACTTTTATACTAAGATTGAAAGAAATACACCCAGTGATGTAATACCCATTAATCTAAAGCAGTTAACAAAGCCATTTTTGAAAGTGACTAGAAAAGAAATATGCAATCCAGTTTGAAAGTACCAACAGTGGCTTGTGCAAGTCTCCTTATGAGAAGCAACTGTGTGGAGAATGTGTGGACGATCTCAAGTCCTCTCTTGTCCAGAGAGGAATTATAAACAGCCAGTCTACTTGCTGGCTCTTCATTTTCAGTTGCCATGTCTTCCCTGAAAGCTGCCAAAGCCTACATTTGTCAAATGTAAAATCTATTAAAAAGATTTTAAAAATTTAGCTAATTATACACCTCTCACTGAACAGTCACCCAACTAATATAATAATAAACTTGATGGTGCCAAAAACTGATACGAAACTTTAAAAAAGAACAGTCATCTTTTTCTTAAGAACTTGAGATATCGGCCTTGTTGAAACATATCTTCTATCTTTACACTTACACCATACTTTGAATCTAGATAAAAATAACTCCGCAAAAACAAACTGATCAAATCCATCACTTAGTTTCCCACTGTGGTCAACCAGATGCCTCTGGGAAGCCCACAAGCAAAATACAATTGCAAAAACTTTCTGCAATTTATTATTCCCCAGAAACTGACATTCAAAAGCACACAACATATGGATTTCAAGAATCTGTGAAGTTTGTTCCAAATCAGTATGTAGTTAGTCTGGTCCTAGATCAGTGTACTGTGAAAACTCAGCCACTGCAATACATAAGCAATTGTTTATGAAAAAGATGGACAACTTTTGGTAGTTAATAATATTAAACTTTTGAGAAAGGAAAAGTCTGAATTGTATATTTTTAGACAGCTAGTCTGTTTTGTTTTTTGCAGGGGAGTCATTTTGAGTTTTTAACATTGTTAAGCTTGTTTGGGAGAAAAAGAAATATATGGTGAAATATGTTTAAACAAACCATTGCTTATTTGGCAAAATATGGTTAAATATTTGGTTATATAAATGTATTGCAACATGCAATCCTACCACAAGGTACTACTTTTATTAACAGCAGTAAAGGAATAATTTTGCTGCTGTGGGAGCCCACAGTTATAGGATGTACGTGCAAGCTATAGCTTCAGAGGGATGTTCATCTGTCTAGATAGTTCCTATTTTTTTTATTCCCTGGTGAAGGAGTCATCCCACCTTCTAATGGGAAAAATCAGACATACACACACATACCCTTTTCTACCTAGTTCTGGTTTTATTAACTGAATGTAGCAGTATATACACATGGGATTATAAAAGGGAAAAATCTTAGCAGGCGCTTTTATGCTACTGTTGTTCCTCAATAGAGGTTCTTGTTTTAGGACTAGATCCCTGTTCATCTACATCAGTTCCAAAGTAGTCTCTAAGTTTGCTGATGGAGTCTTGCGCAGCTCCCTTGGGAAATACAGAGGGAGGGAGAATGGAATCTGGGACCTTCCACATCCAAAGCAGATGCTCTCTTATGTACAAAGATGTACATACTTTGTCCTGCAATCAGGGAATAACTTTTCATATAGTGACCTCCTTCCTATACTCATCAAGTCAGTCTTCCAAATTTTCACTGAAAATCCAGCTTTCCGGCTATGTCACTAGAGCTATGGATTCTCTGGCCATCTTACTGCTTGTGTAAACATGTGCAAAATATTTTTATTCCAATTCTTTTAGATTCAAAACACCCATTTTGAGAAAAAAAGAGCTGTTCAAGATTGTTGTGAGCTGTTCTGGAAGACTATCAAGCTAAAAAGCTCTATTTCTATTTCAAGAATGCTCAAGATGTTTTCCATAGCTATATTGTGGTGTAACCTGCTGTTCTTGCCCTTTACTTAAAAGATCTAGATTATAAGCGCATATTTTGTGAAGGAAGAAATTATATTTGTAGGCACCTGGGGGTTACAGGGTACAGACAAGGAAATTTTCAGCATTATAAAAATACAACATACACTTAAGATTTCTGGGCTGAGGATTTGGCATGAAGACAATTTAACTTGTTTTGAACTATATTAATTGTGTCTTTAATTACCAACCAATGTCACACTAAGCCCCAAACTGGATATTTTTATTTAGCATTACATTATTAAGAATATCAGATAAATTCACCCATGTCACTTCAACAATAGTACTGTAAAATTATGAGAAAAACACAATGATACAGGAAAAAATTCCAGAGTTCAGTATTAGAGATCTACTTCTTTAAATCTTCTTGTTCAATGCAGTAATCCTAGTTCTCAGCACTCAATGTTCATCGTTTCAACGATCCTGCCAAGTAGGTAAAGCTGAGAGGCACTAGAAGCAATATTTAGTGAGCTTCATGGCTGAATGGAGATTTGAACCTTGATTACTCAGTCACTTTACCACAAAATGATAACATTTACTCACTGCACTAATCCATGTTCTGCTGGATTATGATTTGAATCTACAAACTAGCTACAAATTGCTGGTTCATACAACATGAATCAAAGTAAGTCACTTTATGATCATAGTGTTATGTGAACTAGACAGGAAGCCTGAAATGAAACTAAACTAGATGAACTACTTCCACTTTATTATCAGGCTATACATTAACAGAATCTTGCAAATCTGAAGGTACAAATTTCCCCCCATCACTTTTACCAGCTTGATTAATTAGGGCAGGTGCTAAGTTTCTTTCTTATGACCATTAAGCCACTTAATGGGGCTCCTTTTTCTCTTGTTTCCCAGGCAGCAATTCTTCCTCTCACTCTCCAAGGTTATCCATACATTATATTACACACTTTACTTTGTTGACTTGAATCATGGGGTGTCATTCTACTATAAAATAGTACTGTGTGATACAGTGAAATCAGGAGTGGCTGATTCAAAAGTAATGGCACTGAAATGTTTAAATAGTCAGCTTTTAAGATGCGCTTAGTACAGTCATACCAAGTTTTGTAATCCAAGTCAAGATTGTAAAATAATTTTTATGGTCAGAGCCGGTGTAATTTATATTTTTCGTATAAAGAAACAGTGAATCAATTTCTAAGTAGTAGATATGAAAATATTAAACTTTGTTTCAAAGTCAAATGAATATACATAATTATTTCTTCCCACAGCATAACTGAAGGGTTACCCTAATTGATTCTCTGTGCCCTTATTATTGCCAAGAGATTAGTTCTTAAACATTGGAAAGACAAATTTATGGCATCAATTACCCGATGGAGTGAAGAGAGGAAGTTACTTGCATCTTGTGAATGAAATGCCTATAGATGCTGATTATACATGGACAATTACAGTGAAATATGGTTATCTGTTACTGAAATGGTTATATAAAATATAAAATATATCTTGATATGCATAAGAATCCTATTTATCTTGTCACTATTGCATTTTTTATTTTTGTTTTAATTTTTCCTCTTATTTTTTTCTCTGTTGTTTTATTAAATAATCCACACCCCACTGCACCATAAATTTACGGAGTTGGAAGATGCAATTTAATAGCAACATCACTTAAGACTTATATACTACTTCTCAGTGCTTTACAACCCTCACTAAGTGGTTTACAGAGTCAGCATCTTGCCCCCAACAATCTGGGTCCTCATTTTATTGACCTTGGAAATACGAAAGGCTGAGTCAACTTTGAGCTGGTGAGGATCGAACTCCTGGCAGTTAGCAGAATTAGCCTGCAAAACTACATTCTAACCACTGCACCACCACAGCTCTTAATTTAATTTAAGACAGAAAGAGGAACTTGCGTTTAGGACAAAAGTCCACATTCCCTAATACTTCTCCAGCCTTTGATTAAATAAACACATTGAAAGCAAGCTCTCCAGCTCCCTTAGCCAATGGTTCGAGTGTTGTGGCCCACCAGCAGCCTGCGCGGATTGTTGCTGATCCCGACAACAAGGAGGCTGGTGTGGTTTTGTGCCAGCAGCCTGTGCAGCCAGCACTCGAGTTGGACAGCAAGGAGGCTGAAGAAGATGTGGTGCCAGAGGCAGGGATTCAGCCAGGGCCTTCAGAACCTCCAGAGGCTTCTTTAAGTGAAGAGGATGAAGTGGAGGAGCCTCTTCTCAATGCAGAAGCACGCAGAGCTGCCAAAAGGCAGGAGTGATTACTCAGGAGGAGGTCTCCTCAAGAGTAAGGCTTGGGCTAATTGGCCACTCCCTTAGCCTATTTAAATTTACACACAGTTTGTAAAAAGCTGCAGGAAACAACAGGTGTTCGCCCGTTCGTTCGCTGATCCTTAAGTTTGAATTTTCTTTACAAACCTGGCTTCTGGACTTTCTGCCAACTCTATTAAGACTCTATCTTATCTGTGGAATTTCTGGCAAGTTGTTAAGAACATTTTTATTAACAGCCTGCATTTTCAAAAGACTATGTTTTGAAGTAAACTGAGTTTTGTTCAGAGTTTGTGTGTGCTACATTCTTTGGGATCCGTAACTAGGGCAGAACATCCAGTGTTAAACTGCTCTCACTGTAGGAAGTGCTTTGTAACATTCGGTATAATCTGATTTCTTGTGAATTTAGTCCATTCTGTCCCAAAGGTGCTTTTTCAAGAGGCAATTGGATTTTCTGTCCCAGAAAGTCCAGTTGCCTCTTGAGAAAACACTTGGGACAACCATGACCTGAATGACTGAGAATCTCCATAGACATTCAAGCCCATCCTGTGCTCCAGGACAGGTCTCTTCACTACTCTTCAGGTCCTATTGTATGATCCCATCCAGTTGACTTATCTCAAAGCTAAACATGCCAAGTTGTCACAATCGCTTTGTAAGACTCAGATTGTCTTTTATCATCCTTGCTTTGCCATTTTCTGCACCTGCACCTTTCTCTGACTCTTTTATAAAATATGGTGTCCAGTATTTCAGATGGGAGATGAAGAATACCAAATAAAATGGAACAATTGCTTCCTGTGATTTACAAACTAGGCTTCAATTGATGCAGCCTCAAATTGCATTTGCCCTTTCCGCAACTATGTCACATTGCTGACTCATATTTAGTTTGTAATCAACTATAATTCCAAGCTCTTTTACACAAGTACTTTGATTTCTTTTTCTTACATGAAGAACTTTGCATTTGTCTCTGTTAAATTTCATTCTTTTTTTAAAAAACCATTTCTCTAAATTGTCAAGTTCATTTTGAATCTTATTTGTGTTTTCTTGGGCACTGGATATCCAACCCAATTTTGTATCATCTGTATATCTGATATATAATCTTTATACTTCTTATCCATTGTTATCCTTACTGAGCAGCTGGTACAATCATCTACTTCTCTTCCTTTTATTTTGAATGTATCTGAAGATCTTTTTGTTGTTCTTTACATCCTTCATTAATCTAGTCTCATTCTTTCTTGATACTATCTTTCCAAGTCTTGAGAGCCCTTTGTGGGTGGCCTTGCTATTCTTTTCTGCTTCCTATATGATTTTTTTCTTTTTCTTTCATATCTTCAATAAGATGTATGATTTCATCTTTTACCTTCTTCCCTTCTACCTTTGTTGAAAAAGATTGCAAATATGCTTTCACAACCTCCTTTTTAGAAATTCCCATGTATCTCTGGCTCCTTTTTCTACCAGTTTCTTTTTTGATTTGCTTTTATTACAATCTGCTTTCTTGAATCTCAAGGCATATGTCTAACTACATTCATCTTCAGTTTCAGTTCCCTTTAAACATCCTAGTATTAAATCATTGCATTTATTCAAAGTTACCTCTATTTGCTATTGATTGGTTGGATTTGGGGACTGCCTGACCCCAAAATGTATCTGGGCAGCACACAATATCTAACATAATATATGCCTATAATTTAAAACAGGTAAATGATATCCAGAAAAAAAACTGATAGGTGTTCCATAAACTTTAAGTTTCTAAAATAAAGGAAAAACCCTACTTGCAATGTAGATAGTATGATATAACTTTATTATTTGCCCCTTTTAAGTTGTTGGCTCTGAAACCATACACCAATAAATTATATTGGAGGGGAACCCTACTTCCTCCTTGGATAAAAACAAATTTTTGGCAAACAATATGCCACTTATGCATATAGTAATACAATTATGTATGCCAGATTCCCCAGATACATTTTGGTATCACTTATGTATGAATGTTTGAAGATACACTGAAATCTGAAAATCCAGTGTTTTACATCTAAATTTGTAACATTGGATTCTCAAATCAGTGAACAAACTGCAATTCACCCATCCCTTTCCAACATTATTGTGCTATTCACTGTCACATAGTCTTAATGAATTTGCTTTACTAAAACTTCATGTACCACATCCATCAAGGGGGTAGACTTTCAAACTATATTTAGATACCAAACTAGAAGCCAAAAAAAGATATACAAAGTAAGTACTCATACACTACAATAAAATCACATACAATGCAACAGAAATCTGGGTGCCTATCAGTATAAGAATACTTTTGCAGATGAAACTTTCTTTATTATAATGCCGTTGTATTTCAGTTGATATATGATAGCCTCTTTGTCTTGCATTAACTTAATTGTGTTATATTATTTTATTTATAGTAGAAGTCTTTGGATATTTATATATTAATGAAGCTTTTATTAAAATTCGGCCATTAAAATCCAATTTGATTACTAAGTAGATGACTCAAAAGAGGTGCAAGTACAATAAACTGCAATTTTTTTAGAACGGAGGCACGCCTTTAAAAAAGTAAAAAAAAAATGTTTAGCATCTGAAGATACCAGAGGACTTCAGCTGAGTGAGATTGGAAAATTACAGGGTCCTTTTTTCCCCCCTTTCCATTCTTGAAAAAGGAAAATGGTGAACTTTAAATCTAGAATGGATGCATTTTGCTTTTAAAAAATGTATTCAAATCCTCCCTTATTTTTAATGTATTCATGTCCTCCCTTATTCTTGCTAAGGATGGGGAGAGGGGATTGTAACTGCTGAAATTTAGCTATTTCACTACCAAACTTCAGCAATGGAATCCAGACGTGCTGTCACATTCTCATGGGGCTCATAGACCACGCAGCCCTTGAGTTAGAAACAAAGAAAAGGACACACAAATTTTTGATGTGTATATAAGGATTCAAATTAATGAACAGTAAATTCATCTTACGTTTTCGCATAACTAGGCAATTTATTTATTTGCCAGTCACACCACCAAAAACCCATATGAGGCTTTATCTTAAAAAAAAAAAAGTAGCCTTAGGGGCATAATACAGGTAGTCCTGGACTTATGACTACAATTGAGTCCAACATTTCTGTTGTTAAGTGAAACATTTGTTAAGTGAGTTTTGCCCCATATTATGACCTTTCTTGCCACAGTTGTTAAGTTAGTACCCTGGTTGTTAGGTGAATCTGGCTTCCCCATTGATTTTGCTTGTCAGAAGGCCAGAAAAGGGGGAAACTGCAACTGTCATAAATATGAACCAACTGCCAAGCATTTCAATTTTCATCACATGATTATGGGTATGCTGCAGAGGTTGTAACTGTGAAAAATGATCATGTCACATTTTTCTGTGCCATTGCAACTTTGAACGGTCACTAAATGAACTGCGGTAAAGTTGAGGACTACCTGTGTGTGGTTTATTTTGCTTTTCAAGACAAATTTCTGTATTAAATCCACTAAGGACATTGCTAGTTTTTTTTCAATCACAATACAAGAGAACCAATTCAAATGCAACTTATATAATTATAAGTGAACACACAATTTTTGTCTCAAGGAATCAAGTTGCCTCTCAAAATTCAGCTAGAAGTAAAATAATAGTTTCTATGACAGATATTTTTACCCTTGACTCTACACAAAAATAATGCCAAGAAGTCACTAATAGTTATGACAAGCACATAAAATTTGAACACAAACTGCAAAAATGTAAAATAAAGCACTATCAAAATGACATTCAAATTAAAATGCCCACATCTATTTTTCTCATGGCAGAGGAGTTCTCCACATCTACAATTGCACATGGACATAATATGCAATTAAGCTGTAATCTTGCAGTAGTTTATTTCTATCATCTTTAGTTATGAACTGCTGTTGACAGAACCTGTCAATGTTAATCAGATGCCAAAAGCAGAAGGACATTCTGGGAGTCTATAAAATGCTGTCCACTGCAAGATGCAAAACTATTGCTACAATTTTTTTACCTATTCCTGCTCCAACTGAAGACAATCAGCTTCCTAGGATAGTTAAGAACAAGTTAAAAGTTTTATTGCATCCAGCTATTATTGTTATAGTTATATGCATTCTGTAATATGACTGTTGTTACTATTTAGAAAAAAGGAAATGACATAATCTTGCTTTTTTTAAAAAAAAAATCCCCTTTCTTCAACCTGAGGAATTTCCCTATGTATGACTAATCTTTAGCCAAAAATTTAAAGCATTACTTGTTTTGTGTTTTCGAAATTAAAGTTCAAATGCAGAACTGGGATGTTGTTTGGATACCAATTTCTTATCACCCAATAAAGTTTTGTTGTTTTAAGCATTGTTGTTTATTTTACATAATATGGATTTTTTAATTATCCAAAGAGACCAATAATGGTATAAATGAAGATTGGCACAAAGTATCTACAGATACAACAGACTGATCAGTTATCTAGAAATGTCTGAAATATTCTTATATATAAGCACCAAATTTCCATTGCTAAGCAAGACAGCTGTTAAATGAGTTTTGCTCCATTTTACGATCTTTCTTGCCACAGTTGTTAAGTGAATAACTACAAGTTACTAAGTTAGTTATATAGTTGTTAAGTGAATCTGGCTTCCGCACTGACTTTGCTTGTCAGAAGGTCACAAAAGGTGATTACATGACCCTGGGACTGTTGTGGCCATCAGCGGCCTGTGCAGTTAGTAGCTGATTCTGATAGCGAGGAGACTGGTATGGTGCTGCGCCAGCAGCCTGTGCAGCTGGCACTCGAGTCAGACAATGAGGAGGCTGGAGAAGACATGGTGCCAGAGGCAGGGATTCAGCCAGAGCCTTCAGAACCTCCAGAAGCTCCCTTAAGTGAAGAGGAAGAAGAGGAGGAGCCTCTTCTCAATGCACGGGCACGCAGAGCTGCCAAAAGGCAGGAGTGGCTCCTCAGGAGGAGGCCTCCTCGAGACTAAGGCATAGGGCTAATTGGACACTCCCTTAGCCTATTTAAGGAAGCCTATTTAAGGACTGTGGCAATTTGCAGGGAACAACTTCGTTCACTCTCCTTCGCGTCCTGTTCTTAGTTCTCTTATCAGTTTCCTGCAAATTGATTCTGGGCTTTCTGCCAACCATTGTAAGATTATGATTATTTATTCTCTGGATTCTTGTAGGCTGTTAAGAAAGTTAATTAACAGCCTTTGTTTGAAAAAGACTGATTTAATTTAGTAAACTAAGGTTTGTACAGACTTTGTGTCTGCTGCACTCTTTGGGGTCCGTAGCTGGGGCAGAAGAGGGACACTGCAACTGTCATAGATACATGCCAACTGCCAAGCATCTGAATTTTGATCATGTAACCATGGAGATTGTGTTATAAGTGTGAAAAACTATTGTAAGTCACTTTATTCAATGCCACTGTAACTTCAGACGATCACTAAATAAATGGTTGTAAGTCAAGGACTATCTGTAACACATAACTTTGAATATTTTTTTCTGTAAGAAAGTATATTTAACAATATGTGTTATCTTTTTTATTTATGAGACTAAATATGAAATGTAATAAATGGAGCTGCAAATGGAAGCAAAAGTTGTGGAGCTGACAGCTGACTAGCAAACCACTGTTTTTCTTGCTAGATTTCAAGACGTAAAGTTGCAACTCATGGGAAGACCATATCCATTCAAAGGGTCCATCAATTTGTCAGCAAAAATCCTATAAGATGGGCTGAAGGCAGACATATGTATAGCAAGGATTGTGTTTCTTTTAAATGTGGAAATTTTTAGCACTCTCAGAATTTATCCAATTGATAAAGAAATTGATATACTTTCATTATCAGGTATTATGAGATAAATAGTACCTTAAGAAGTCCACTTAACATTATTCTCTATGCTGATTGTTTGAGAACTTTAATGTAAGCTAATATGCAAATCTTGATCAGTGATGTAATTATGTGTCATCAAGTTAGTGCTGTTAGTGATCAGTTAGTCTCCATAATTAAATGTCCCCAACCTAAACTTTAAGATCTTCCAACAGTATATCCATTGCCAGCATCACAATTCAAGAATATTCTTTCAGTCCCGCTTTTTCAATTTAAATTTTGCTTCCATAGGAGATACTGTGAAAACCACTGCCTGCATGTTTTGATCTTTGTAGGTATGGATGCATTATGGCCTCTGAATATTAATACTTAACTTCACCATGTGCTAGTCTGCATTTCTTGACTTATTATTTTATTCTTGATCATCAGTCCTAAAAAGCAGAAGCTATCCACCACTTCATACCTTCACTGCCAATTCTAAGGCTGACTGCTTTTCCTGTAGTTACTATTTTGGTCTTCTTTATATTTAATCTTACTCCCATTTTTTTCACTTGACTTTTATTACAAGACCTTGCAGATCATTTGCATTTTCAACTATTACAGTAGTGTCATCAGTACAGTGCAGATTATTGATTTCTTCAATTTTAAATCATGTTCATTTTCTTCCAATCCAACACTCGGGGAAATTGGATGTGCTATTTGAAAGTGATTTCACTATCTGGTTCCTGGTTTTCACCCTCTATACCTAGCTGTCACATCTTTGCTGGCCCTGAGCTGTAACTACTTTGAATGCCAAGTCAACTTGTAACAAGCTTGCCCTCACTCATAATCTTATCATAGAAAAGGATTCCAACTTGGTATGTATCACTGAGACCTAGCTGAGTTAAGAAGGGTGTATACCCAGTAGTGAAATCCAAACTTTTTTACTACCAGTTCTGTGGGCACGGCTTGGTGGGCGTGGTGTGGCTTGGTGGGCGCGGCAGGGAAAAGATATTGCAAAATCTCCATTCCCACCCCACACTTGGGGGAAAGATATTGCAAAATCACCATTCCCACTCCATTCTGGGGCCAGCCAGAGGTGGTATTCACTGGTTCTCCAAAGTACTCAAAATTTCCACTACCGGTTCTCCGAACTGCTATAAATTTCCGCTTCCATATCTCCAGAACCTGTCAAAACCTGCTGGATTTCACCCCAGGGTATACCACTCTTTTAGCTGTGTTCATCTGAGTTTTAAATTCAGAATCAACTGAAATCCCAGGGAAGGTAGGATTATCATCCATGAGTCTCAGATGCTCACTTCCACATAAAACAAGATATGTGCCAGAGGTTTAGCCCTAGATTACTGTTGCATTTGCTGCTGATGTAAAGGTAATCCTCGACTTACGACCACAATTGAGCCCAAAATTTATGTTGCTAAGAGAGACATTTGTTAAGTAGGTTTTGTCCTATTTTACCACTTTTCTTGCTGCAGTGGTTAAGTGAATCACTGCAGTCGCTGAGTTAGTGGCCCAGTTGTTAAGTGAATCTGGCTTCTCCATGACCTTGGGACACTGCAACCATCGTAAATAAGAACCAGTTGCCAAGCATCTGAATTTTGATTACATGACCATGCGGATGCTGCAACAGTTATAAGTGTAAAAAACGGTCATGCCACTTTTTTCAGTGCCGTTGTAACTTTGAATGGTCACTAAACAAACTGTTGCAAGTACTGCCCTCTTCTCCAGCAGTATCATGGCCTGAGCTTCTGGATTTTGTTGTAGAGTTAGTCTTAGAATTTTTGCTGTTAGGACTGGAGGTTTCAACTGGCTTCTGGATGGTCAACCTACATATAGAGAATGCTGGAAGCAGCAGATTATTTAGACCTGTACCAGTTAGGTTTCAGGCCAGGATTCAGAACTAAGATAGCTTTAGTCATGCATGCTTAGTGCACTAAGATGGAAATAGTGCATCTATTCTTGTTGTGGAAATAGTACATCCTCTTTTTTTGCTTCATGGCTAGTTCCAGAACAATCCTACCAAGTTTGAGCGGTTGTGAATACTGGGGCTCCTCAAAGCTGTGGAATTTCCATCTATATTCTTGGACAGGATGGCATTTCCCGTTCAATAGTGATGCATGATGGGGGGGGGGGCTGTTTTGAGTTCTCTCCTGCTGAAAAGCAGGTAGAGAGTGGCAGCTGTGGCCAAGGGGGCCTTTGTACAGCTTCATCATGTATGACAACTGAACTCCTTCCTGGATTGGAGGCCTTTCTGACAATCATTCATGCCCTAATTATCTCACAGCTCAGCTACTGAAATATTCTACAGGGGACTGCGCTTCAAAATCACTCAGAAGCTTCAACTAGTCCAGAATGTAATGATGTGGAAAGTGATGGGCATATTTTGGTATGCCCATATGGCATCCATGCTTCAAAAATCGTACTAGTTGTCAGTACACTTCTGAGTGTAGATCAAGATCCTGGTCATTACCTATAATGCCTTACATGGCATAGATCAGGTTATGTGATGGATTACCTAATCCCATGGTTTCTGCTGACAGAGTTGGAGTACTTGGATCTTCTTGATTAGATGCTGCATCTACTAGAAGCTAGGAAATGTGTGTTTTCTGTCATGGCACCCGAATAAGATCTCCTTCATTGAAATCTATCTGGCTTCCATCCTGTTGGCATTAAGTTAGGCCTTGAAGTCCTGGTTGTTGTCCTAGGCCTAGATGGATATAACCTTTCTAAGTTGTCTATTCTTTTGAATAGAGCAACCAGATCCCATCTAAATTTGTTTGCATATTTTTGGTTTATTAGTTGTGACCTACTCTAAGTCAGATGGACTCTAAATTGAATTAAATAAATAAAATTAAATAGAGACTTGCAAGAACATGTAAGTTGAAACTGTATAATAAACAGGCAACCAAACTTACAATATTTAACCACTAAAGTGACACTAACAACACAAATCCTTTTCTAAATCAGCATTGAGTTAGGCTTTTTTTTAAAAGCAATTTTTGACTGTGTGCTAAAAATTTCCAAGAACCCGGAGGGCAAGGAACTGTACAATCAGTAAGGCTTTGATTGCTGAATGAAATATCCAGACAAATTTCCATTCAGGAGGTAATTTTTAAGATACTATGATCTATGGCCATTTTTGGTCTTAAAGATTAAAATATCAAATTGTGCCCAAAAGCAAAGAAGTAATCAACATAGCCAAGGCAAGCATTAGTCACAATGATGGAATATATTATTTGGCATGTAGCAAGTTCTTGCTTCATCCTTTCACTGCGAAATAAAGAGATAATGGCGTGATGATACTGAGATAACTATTAATAAGAACACACAATACCAAGCTGGAAGGACAATCTATCTGATCTGCTAAAATGCAGTTTTCAGAGTTTTAATAACCCTGAAATGATTGTTCAGAATATTTCTGGTCATATGGATTCTTCCACTTGAGCTGACTGATTTATCCAAGATGAAAAGTTGTTGGTAAGTGAAGAAGGCTAATGCCATTGTTATTATCTGAGTATCTGGGGGCAAAATCACAATGGGCATCTAATTGTTAAAGGGAACCCAAAACAAGATCAACAACCAGTTGTGAAATAGCACAGTCCTACCATTTTATCAGGATAAATATTTAACTCGCTTGTTCTCTATGCATCCTTCACCATGTTATACGGTGATTTTATGCTGATTAAGTAAGCATGGGAAGAAACGACGGCATAACAAAAAACAAATGAGAATAAGTCCTCCACATTCAGCCAAAATACAGAGAAGAAAATCAACATATATTCTTAAACTGAGATTGTTCTGAAGTATAAATATGTACACCAAATTAGACTACATAAAGAATTCATGCATGGAATAAAATATGGGATTGTTTTCAAATGTCTCTCAGATACACTAAAGTACTTAGAATGACATCCTTGGATCATAGAATTTGCTATTATCAAAAGCAATTTAATAATATTTAAATAAATCATTTAGAGCAGTTTCTCAATCTCAACGACTAAAATATATGGACTTCAAATCCCAGAATTCCCCAGTAAGCAAGTTGCTGAGATTGAGAAACATGGTTTAAAGAATAGGTTCACAATACTTCATGCACTAAAGCATTATCAGGGAAAATACCTCTTTTTTGCTCTCCTTGTTTTGTTCAACCTCAATGTCAATAGGGTTATTTCCATTTGCTTCTTCCATTTCATCCTCACTGAAAATAAATAAGACAATACCAAATTATTTCTCTGTCAAAACTGCCAAAAATCTCCAGGTAGATACATTTTTTTTTAAAAAAATCTACATTTTATTTTTTATTGCATAATTTCCCTTCTTACATATTTCTACATATCAAAATTTTAAAAATGTGATCAGAATAAGTATCCAGAGAATATGATGTTGACATATAATTTAAGATGATGTAATAATAAAATGAGAGCAATATTGTGTATAGTGGTTACAGCATCAGGCTAGAAACGGAAAAACCATGAGTTCTAGTCCTGACTTGGGCACGAAGCCACCTGGGTGACCTTCGGCCAGTGACTTTTGCTCAACCCTAGGAAGGAAACAATGACAAACCACTTCTGAAAAACTTTGCCAAAAAAACTGCAAGGACTTGTCCAGGCAGTCTCTGAGAATTGGACACAACTGAGCATAAGAAAAACAACCTTAAAATGGAAGCACAATTGACAGGCTAAATAGCAAGATAAATAGAATTCTTTTAATGATCACCTATTCTAATATATATTAGAAAAAATATAAAAGTGCTGAAAAGCCTATTGCTCAAGTATTGATTCAGAACAGAAGTTTTCAGCCTACAACAATAGTTGCTTTTATCATCTATTAGTTTACTTTTATAAAAATGTTTCCTTGCACTACTACTTCACAAGCTTCTGAGGTTTTTTTTTCCCCAAAGGGATGTGTCAAATAGACATAAACACCCCAATACTGGGTATTTTATCTCCTTGAATAAATGGAATGCAGGAGTTCATCACAACTATTGCTACTGTAACTACTAAGACTTTCAGTTCTGGCCGTCTATAAATCTAATAAAACAAACAACAAGAAAACAAAATGAATAAATGTCTTCCTGTGGAATGGCCTATTTATTAAAATCACATATGTTCTCTTCTTCATTTTTATAAATGTCATATTATACCTGCTAGGGAGCATATGTTCAACAATATGCCCCGTTATGCGCATGTGTTTCTTTTGGCTGAGAAGAGTATGTTTGGTTAAAAATAAATGAGAAATAACAGTCCAGTTTCAGGAAACAGAAACAATGCTAAATCTGAGAGGACAAGTAGCCTCTGATTGGAATATTTTATTTATTTAGATTTTTAATCTTCTGTATATAGACCTACATGGAGGATTAATAACCATTTTAAAACTATCACTACCACAAAGTAAATTGCTACTTTAAACATTGCACTTGGATAATTATCATAGGTCATGGTATGACCATAAATCTGAAAAATAGAAACCTGGCAAATAACTATTTATAACAAAATGGTTATTTATATCATTGTCGTCAACATCGTATCATCCTGCTTATCCAGCTAGTGCAAAATTCTGCTACAAGTCTAATGTGAGGATACTTTATGTAACGTCAACAATATTATATATACAGATTGCTATAACATATCTGATGAAAGAACTGCCACATGGTCAGGTCTAGAGTTCTGATATTAATCCATAAGGTCCTACAAAATTGGGGATCAGGATGCAAGCATTTTCCTAAAATTATAATTAATTATAATTATTTATTTATTTATTTGTTTGTTTGTTTGTTTATTTATTTATTAAGCTTATATGCCGCCCTTTCTCCGACAAGGACTCAGGGCGGTTCACAGAAATAAAACAAGCAAATAATCAATATTTAAATGTTAAAACTATTAAAATTCCCCTTTAAAAACTCCTTCAGTCCCATCCAGCCTGGTGAAATAACCGTGTCTTAAGGTCACAATGGAAGGAGCACAGGTCAGGGGCCACCCGGAACTCCAGGGGGAGTTGATTCCATAAAGTAGGTGTGCCCACAGTGAAAGCCATTTTCTAGAAGATGCCAGTCGACACTGCTTGGCCGACGGCACTCCAAGGAGGCCCTCCCTGTGGGAACGCACCGGGCAATGGGGCTGTCGCTGGCTGCAGATGGTCTGTCAGGTACCCAGGGCCTAAGCCATGTAGGGCTTTATAGGTGATAACCAGCACCAGAATACTGTATGAATCAATCCATACCAAAGCAATACTTCTAGAACATGGATGTCAAACTCGATCGCATCACGTGACGTATCGTGACTTTTTTGCCTTTGCAGAGCCGGGGTGAGTGTGATCTGCACATGAAGCATCCGACCTGCAGGCCACCAGTTTGACAGGCCTGTTCAAGAATTTACATTTCCTATTTTTCTATGGAAGGGATTGCTCATAATTTCCAATGAAAAATATAGATTATTGGTAGCCATTTTGCAGTATATTTCTGCCCAATCACCGTAAATATAGAGGTATTGATTTGTTATTCAGTAAAGAATTAAGCCTTTTTGTTGTGGTACCTAGTCTATTGAATACTATCACCACCCCATCCATAGAAATAAAGCTTGAATTAACATTATTATAATTTAGTTACATACTTAAAATATTTATGTTCAATCTGACATTTAATCTCATTTGATTATACTGTTTATTACTTATTATGAACTGTTGCATTGTTTTATGGATTGTAGCTATGAATTTCTACAATGCATGTATATATTTTAATGGAGACTCATACACACATAAGTTAACTTACTGACCAGAAACTTTTCTGTTTGTAGACTGGGTTATTCCCCCCACCCCCAAGGATGAAATCAGTAAATATTACATCATCATCTACATAAGCCAGAGGTTCTCAAATTGTCAGAGATAACTACTTCGGATTGTGGGTTGGGGATGTCATAAGCAAATTTGAACATTGTCCTAATTGATAGGGAGGCTTATATATGCCGAGCAGGATCATTGTTCAAATATGTTCCTGTTCAAGTTGCATATTTTAAATGTTTTTAAGATTTAATAAAGTTTTGTTTTAAAATAAATATATATATATATGTTCCTGTTCTACCTGTCACAAACAAGTTTCTAGAAAGCTCCAGCTGTATGTGCAAGCTTCCTTGCTTGCACTTGGAAAGCTATAGGATACAGACAGTCCTTGACTTACACCCAGTCACTTAACCCCCGTTTGAGTTTACAACAGACTTAAAAAACCCTACTTACAACCTATCTGCAAAGGTACGGCTGATATACCCTGCCCCTATGGTTACATGATCATGTTTTGGGCAGTTGGCAATTGGCTTGCATTTACAGCAAGCCATCTCGCAGTCATGTGACTGCAATTTCTGACTTTAAAAAAGAATATTTGAAGCTCAGGGTTGAAATGAGGATCCTTGGTATTCTCTGAGCTTGGTTGTTTTCTTGGCAGACATTTCATTACTCAAACTAGGTTACAGCATCAGGACTAACAATGTTACCTAGTTTGGGTAAGGAAACGTCTGTAAGAAAACAACCAAACTCAGAGAGCGCTAAGGACCCCTTCAATTTGTGACTTTTTTCCCAATTTCTGGCAAAAAAACACCCGCTCGAAATGCTGGATTTGCTTAACCATGTGATTCACTTAACAACCACATTAATTCACTTTATGACAATTGTAAAAATCATAAAATCGTGTCTAGTCATGTGGCGCCTTAACTTATGACTGCAATGAATTACGATCAAAATTCTAGGCTCCACTGTGGTCATAAGGTAAGGACTACCTATACTCAGAACTTCCTCTTGCTCTGCGTCTACTTATCCAGCCAGAGTAAGCAGCAATATCCACCGTGAAGTGAAGTGTTGTGATTAAAGGATGGTTTCCTACGTAGTGGTGACCTTTGTTGAAGCATCTACTGTTTCAACAATTTTTGGAATTTCTGTGTAATAAAGTTCAGTATTAATAAAATTAGTAAGCTTTAATATATCAAGTTTAGTTTTTTCATTGTTATTTTATTTTTGTAAAAGTTAAAAGTGATAAGATGCATCAGTAGTGCCAATAAAAATAAGTCTATGTCAAGAAAGTATGATGAAAGTTATATATATTTTAGTTTCAAAAGAAGTATTTTTGGAGAAAAACAACCTCAGTGTGTTATTTCTTAGAAAAATCTATTTGCTGAGATTGTGAAGCCAGATATAACTTACAGATAGTTTGCTAACAAAGCTCAATTCCCCTCCACCCTCATTTTTCAGACATACTTTTGCTTGCTTTCCAAAATGGGGGGAAAAAAACCACCAACAAAATAAAGCATATGATCAAAATTTGGTCGCCACGATGTAAAAAAGACGTTGAGACTCTAGAAAGAGTGCAGAGAAGAGCAACAAAGATGATTAGGGGACTGGAGGCTAAAACATATGAAGAACGGTTGCATGAACTGGGTATGTCTAGTTTAATGAAGCGAAGGACTAGGGGAGACATGATAGCAGTCTTCCAGTATCTCAAGGGCTGCCACAAAGAAGAAGGAGTCAAACTATTCTTCAAAGCACCTGAGGGTAGAACAAGAAGCAATGGGTGGAAACTAATCAAGGAAAGAAGCAACTTAGAACTAAGGAGAAATTTCCTGATAATTAGAACAATTAATAAGTGGAACAACTTGCCTCCAGAAGCTGTGAATTTTCCAACATTGGAGGTTTTTAAGAAGATGTTGGATAACCATTTGTCTGAGGTGGTGTAGGGTTTCCTGTCTGGGCAGGGGGTTGGACTAGAAGACCTCCAAGGTCCCTTCCAACTCGTTACTCTATTCTAAATATGTATGGAAAAGTTGTACTTTTAAGGGCAAAATTACATCTTGACACAGAGTAATATTAGCCTATCTCTCCACTATTATCAATACCAGTAGCAATAGAACTTAGACTTATAGACCACCTCATAGTGCTTTACAGTATTCTTAGGGCATTTTACAATGTCAGCGTATTTCCCCCCCAAAATCTGGGCCCTCATTTTACCAACCTAGGAAGGATGGAAGGCTGAGTCAACCCTTCAGAATCAGATTCCAGGCCGTGGACAGAGTTAGCCTGCAATACTGCAGTCTAACCACTGAGCCACCAAGTGGAACAGAACAACTCGCATGGCCAAGTCACCACTGCCAATTTGCCATGGCCAACTCAGCACAGGAGAATTCACCATGGCCATAGGAAAACTTGTCGCAGGATAATTCAACAATTTTATTTAATTATTTAAAATAAAATTTAAAATTATTTTAATTTTGGTAATTCACATTTCGTCCCTCCTTTTGCATCCTTTCTTTAATTATTCTATTTCACCATTTTTTCTATATTATGTAATTTTTGTTCCGTGGCAAGTTGTCCTGTGGCAAATTGGCCATGGCGAATTGTCCTGGGACAAGTTGTCCTAGATCCACACCAGGGCTCCTATTGATATTAATGGAATAAAACACACATTCTGTTGACAGAGAGCCAATTCAAAAATCAAGAGAGACAGTGAATATAATTAGTTTCAGATTTAGTCCTTGGTAGCACTGCTGTTTGATTTTAAGAGAATAATCATTAAATCAATTCCATTTTCTCATATAATTTGGCAAAAAGTTAAATCTCATTTTCCCCCAAACTGATCTAATCTTGAAGGTTTTTTTACTGAAAGAAATAAACTGAAAACTCTAGAAGTTTAACTGAAGTAAATAACAATCTCTTCAAAATCATTTGTTTCTTTTCAAGTTCAGAATCATCTAGTGAGCGCATTCTAGATATAATTCCTGGCATCTTGATTTGAAGCAGTGTTTCTCAACCTTGGGAACTTGAAGATGTGGGCACTTCAGGTTCCAGAAGCAAATATCTTCTGGTTCCCATGGCTGAGAAACATTAAAGGATCAAATAATCCTTGTCTTTTGGTTATCAGTGTCCTAGCTCAAGAATCCGAACACTGGGCTAAAAAGACCAATAATCTCATCTGATATAAAGGAGCTTTCCATGACATCAAATTTGACCTTAAAATACAAGTAATATTGTTATACACAACCAAGCTAGATAGTTAAACCTCTAGAATTTATCAACACCAGCAATTGTGTTTAAAATAATAAATTATTGCTTATGGACAGTCGTGCTAATCTTTGCTGATTATTAGATTGAGATTAACATGACTAATTGACTATTTCAATCCACGAACAACTTCAATTAAAGAAATGGCTATATTGTGAAGTTTTCAGAGATGGCACACTAAACATTTTCAGGGATGCCTCAAAATCTGAGGAAGATGCAGCACTTGTCTAAGTTAATTTAGTTTTTATCCTGAATTGTATTTTACATTAAAATTACATATATTCTATCCATGAGACAGCACTTCTATCCTAGATATACTGTTGAAGGGAGCATTCATAAGCATAAGAAATATAACAGCTCTATTTGTAATATATGTGAAAGGTTCAGATTCAATGAACAGGCATACCTTTCCAACAACCCATGAAATTAAAAAGATTTTGCAGAAGCCTATATGATATAAACAGTTATCGGCAATTAATCTCTTTTATAATTGCTTCCACAACCTACAATATTTGTATTTTTTTACTGCTGCTCTTTTAAAGCTCTTATTTAGGTTTTCAGTCCAATATGAAAACAGGTAATGACTCATACAGCAGTGGTTAAGAAGGAAATAGTTAAAGGTTAAGCTTAACTAATATTAGCCTTCATAAATGAACAATTTAGCACCACTTTTCCCTTTCTTACTTCATCACTGTACTAACTTAACATTAATTTTTTTAAAAAATGGGCCTAATCTTTAATTGCAAAATACATGGGAAGAGAAAGGATAGACAGGCAGAAAATACTAGATTGTTTCTTAGTCAGTAGAAGAGATGAAGAAAATCTCAAATTCCAAAGAAGGCGTACACAATTTCAGTTTTGGAAGTGATCTTTAATGCTAATTTTACTTAGATTGAGTATCTGGGGCAAAATTAATACTTTAAAAACAAACAATACTGATATTTATTTGTGACAACACCCTTGTATTTTTCAAATAGGAAATTCCCATTATCAAAGAATTTAATATTTAAATTTATTTAGTACATTATATTTTCTTTCTCAGCTTAATAAAACAGCATGTTTGGACTTTTGGGCCATTCTGGAATCTATATTGTGCTCTTTGATGAGAAAAAGAATGTTCATCATATAACTAGCTAAGTACTCAAGATGGGACTTGAACTCATTGTCTCCTGGTTCTAGCCTGATGTCTTAACTAGTATACCAAACTGGCTCCGATATAAAATAATCAGCTTATAAAGGAGGCATGGAATAACAAATTATCATTTCCAGCACATGAACATAATGGAAGATCATTTTATATACCATATTTCTAATTAAACAAAATGTATTACTTTGCTTCTACTGCATATCTGTGTCTTTTTAGTAAGAAGTCAGCTCATTCTTAAGGATATGATACTCAAGACAGAAGAGTGGTTCATGTAATGTGGCTGGTACCCCTTCACATCTTGATTCTGCTTTGCAAATATTCAGATTTTGTGTTTCTTATGTTCTTTTGAATTATATATTAGCAGTTTGGAATCAAACACGGGGACAATGGAAATCCATATTACAGATTCTATTATCACTGAATAATTCATATTGATGTATCACTTATTAATTTATTTATTAAATTTATTTGCTGCCCATCTCACCGTGGGGCTACTCTTGGCGGTATACAACAATAAAATGGGGGGGGGGGGAGATGATAAAAAAATGTAAAAATAACAATGGGAATGGAATGGAACAATAAAAATAAATGGTCAAAGTACAATAATATACTGGGCCCCCAGGCCAACCGGCAGACCCTAGTCTTCAGGCCAGAGGGGCAGGATGTTCCAGATGGAACATAATGTTATATATAATATTCTGAAGAACTCAGAAAAATTAAACAATCATTTTCTGCCCAGGATTTCTGCTTGTAAGACTATTTTCAAATTTATTAGAGTGTGTGTGTAAATTTGTGTGTGTTAATATATTAACTCTATATATTAGTTAATAAGAGACAGTGTAGTATTGTGAATAAGGTGCTAGATTGAGACCGGGGGAAACACATGTTCTAGTCCACCCTTGGTGATTTTGGGCCACTCACTCACAAGCAGCCATAGACTATGAAATTGAATAACATCTATGAACTGCACTGGACCAGCATGGCCCATCACAATCTATGAAGAGGCTGTCATCTTGGTGATAATTTACATGTTTAGTTTCCTTTTTCCAATTGTTCAGTAAATATTTAGGTAAATTAACTGCATAACGTGATGTAAAACTGTAAAGCTAAACTTCGTTTAGTACATCAAGATATACTTTATGGGCTTCTCTCTCTTCCTTTGAATAAAATAAATAAATTAAAAAGGGTAACATTTTAAAAGGAAAGGCTCATGTATTTCCGCTTGGAAACTGATTGTTAAGAGCTGTGTAATCATTATGATTGCCACCACAATGAAGAAGGTGAAATGAACTAATACATATGCAGGATTATATTCTATCTGAGTGGAGAATCAATGTCCCTATTCCACTACTGGTATTATTCACATTGTAATTACAGAGCTATGCCTTCAAACTGCAAATTTCATCAATTGCTGCTATTGCAAGGGTAATGGTTAGTATAGAAATTTGATAAATAAATAGCCCCTTTTTTTTCAGACCAAGTTGCCTCCTCAAGAGCAATTTGAAGAACCTGAAGAGTGACTGGCTATAAAGTAAAAATCAGAATTGCACATTCCTTTTTAGACAAACAAAAGTTTTTGTTTGTACAGTCTGGATTAATTTAGACTACTTGTATATTTAACCATGCATTTGCAGAATTGTTTACAGATTATGTTTAGAGACCATAGCTGTAACTAAACAAATTCTGCAATTTAATCTGGGCAAATTTTTGTCTTGTCCTACTGGACTCATATGGGCAGTAATGACTAAACTTTGCCTGTTGATCTATGAAAGCACAGAATACTGTTTAAAGCTGCCATTTTCCCTTGCAATAACCAATAACTGTGAGCTTAGTAAGTAAGGAATGTGGTAGTGGGGAATTGGTATTTTTGAACCATGATTCTAAATTTACAAGAAGTTGAATATAACAATGCAACATGTAACCCATCCAGAGGTCTTATTTCTCAGGATAACTGTTAGGTAAGAAATACAAGGCAGTTGTATATTAATTTATAAGTCAAACTCTCAATGGTATGAACAGCTGTATAACAGATCTAATTACTGAGGGAGACAGTGCTGGAAGCCATATAGTAGAGAATTTAACTAGGATCCCTGCACTGAGCATGGATTCAACAGACTTTCAGCTCCACGAGTCACTGGATTCATCTGTTACACCTCCAACTCCCAAGAATTCTCATGGAGAGGCAATTCAAATAACCTTAATAAAGAAATATAATCAGTAAACACAAAAAATATTACTGGAAATAGGAATATCAATTCTGTTCCAAAAGTCTAAAGAAATTACAAAAAGAGATAATTGTTTAGAATTTGAAAAATAGTATAATGTAGTGCTTAACTATCAATCCATATTTTAGCAAATGCAAAGCATTTTAGTCTATTAAAATTTAAATCCCCAAATGGCTTACTTTCCACTTCTACTTTGTGTTCTAACTCTTATATTAGTAATCTGAGAAAATACGTGTCCTGACCTGCCTGATGGGAATCTTATTTTGTAATATTTTTAGGTATTCTTGCTGATGAAAGGAAGTGTCAATTCAATGATCTAGGAAGATGTGTTTATTAGTATTAAAAGAAACAGTATAATTATAAATTCTACACAGATTTTTCCTTCAGTGATTGGCACCATACATGACAGGTTACAATCTTAGGGACAACAATGCCAATTTCAATATATTTTTTAGATAAACTGGCTTGTTCAATGAATTTCAGCTATTGAAAAATTAAATCAGAAACAGCTTATTTAATGTTTAAAATATTTGTACCTTGCTGTTCCTCATGTGCTGAATGTGGCTTTCAGTTACCAAACCAAGTACATACTAAGCCTGCAGTTTATGTAGTTTATGAATGCAAGCATACATGTGCCAGGTTGGCCCCTTTCCCAAAACTGTACAAATGGAATCACCATCTCCATAGCAACAAGCTCTCAGAGTATTTTGAATCAATATTCCTGCACTGAGAGAACACAGTATTAATATAAAGTCCAGGTTCTGGCAGACCTTCATGGATTCTTTAAGACCAAACCTATATCAAATTGCTTGTAAATCAAATTAAATTTATGAGACTAATTTAATTCTACACAATGAGCAGAATACATGGAAAAAAAGCCCACAGGAGACAGTCAGGTTTTCTTAAGTTGATTCCCATTCAAAATTTTGGTTATATGATGCAAGCCTTCAATTGCCATGAAAAAGGCATTAATATAAGGATATAATTATAAGGATATAATTATTATTCAGAATTAAAAATACAAATGACCAAGGCTTTTGCCTGTGATAAATTTTAAGATTTATTAAAAAAAGGTTATGACTGTTCTTGATCATGACTAATATTTAATCCTCCAAATAAAGTTCCCCTTCCTTCTCTTCATGGTATACATAATGAAGAGAAGATGAAATACAGAAGTCAAATTAAACATAATTTCCCATGGGGCTACCAATTCCCACAACATTCTAAGTCCTTAAACCAACATTTAAAACACTTTTTAATATCCTGGTTTCTTCCAAAGCTGATTATCATAGTTTAGATGAACAAGAATTTTTTTATTGGAGATACAAGTTGACTGATGCATTAATACAAAGGAAAATGGACATTGCTTACCCGAACGTCCCTTCTAGGCACGCTGCTGGAGAATCCAAAGTGAGGGTTATTCAACAGTCTAGCAGTCAGCACTGAGTGTATGTGTCTTTAAATTTCTTCAGACATGCCTCCTTTGCTCGTCAGAGGCTCAGTTTTTGTTCACGAAGAAACAGTATAAGAAGACGGAAAGGAGTTCCAAGATCCAGCAGCCTGACCAGGCGGGTTGAATTCTCCAGCAGCGCGCTTAGAAGGGACGTTCAGATAAGCAATGTCCATTCTCCAGCGCACTGCTTGGAGAATCCAAAGTGAGGGATATGCCCAAGCAAGTTTAAGTCAGGGAGGGTGGCAGGCTACGCACGCGTGTCTGAAGTGGAGCACAATGATTGTAGGACTCAACGTACGAATCAACCTTGTACTGGCAGATGAAGGTGTTCAATGAAGTCCATGTGGCCGCCTTGCAGATGTCATCTATAGTGGCTTGAGTCGCCCAAGCTGCCGTAGTGGACGCACTCCGTGTAGAGTGGGGTAATATCTTACCGGGAACCGGCTTCTTCCGAAGCATGTATGCCTTGAAAATGCAAGCTTTCAGCCATCTTCCAATGGTGGATGAGAAGACCTTCCGACCCATCATTGCCAGTAAAAAGGATACAAACAGCACCTCCAACTTGCGGAAATGCTGTGTCCTTCGGATGTATCTGTGCAAGGCCCTACGAACATCAAGGGCATGCCATTGGGCTTCTTCCGGGTGTCTTGGGTCCGGGCAGAAGTCCGGAAGGACTAACTCCTGTCCACGGTGGTAAAGAGACTTGACTTTAGGCAGGAATGACGGATCCAGCCGAAGAACCACCCTGCTGGAAAAGAAAACACAGAGGTCCTCCTGAACTGACAGGGCGGCCGGCTCGGAACTACGACAGGCCGAGGTAATTGCGACCAAAAACACTGTTTTTAAGGTGAGGAATCACAGGCTGATGGAACCCAGTGACTCAAAGGGAGGTTGTGTAAGCACCTGGAGAACCAGGGACAGGTCCCATGTCGGGTAGCAGTGAACTACCGGAGGTCTCAAGTTCACCGCACCTCGCAGAATCCCCGAATTTTGGCGTCATGCGAAAGGGGAAAGTCGTTCTTGGCCAACAGAACCGTGGATAAGATTGTCCCGTCTTAGAAGGATCCGTTCAAGTGCCAGGCGGTCAACTGTAGCCATTGAGGCTCTGGGTGCAGTATGACCCCCTGGCTGAGAGAGATCCTGTCGTCTAGAATGCGCCATGGAGGGGCGACAGAGAGATTCAGGAGATCCACATACCAAGCCCTCCTCGGCCACTGGGGGGGCGATGAGTAGTACTTTCGTCTTCTCGTTCAGGATCTTGCAGACGAGGTGCAGGATAAGCGTTGTTGGGGGAAATGCGTATAGCAACCCCGGAGGCCAGGGAATGGTGAGAGTGTTGATCCCTTCTGCTTGCGGACAAGGGTAATGAGCGAAGAACCGAGGGAGCTGCGCGTTGTCCCGTTGTGCAAACAGGTCGAGTACCGGAGGGCCTAAGCGTCGAGACAGCTCACGGAAGATGTCCGGTTGAAGAAGCCATTCTGAGTTGTCAATCTGCATCCTGCTCAGCCAGTCCGCAGTCACGTTCGTCGTCCCAGAGATGTGCTGTGCTCGGAGGGAGAGGAGATGAGACTCCGCCCAGGTCATTAATTGAGACGCCTAGTCCATCAATGGTCTCGAGTGTGTGCCCCCTTTGCAGTTCATGTGTGCCATCGTTGTCATGTTGTCCATCCGGACAAGCACATGGTGACCCTCCACAGACGATTGAAATTGAAGGAGCGCGAGGCGAACCGCATGGACTTCCAACCAATTGATCTTGTTCTGGCTCTCCACCGGGGACCAGCTGCCCTGAGCGACCCGGGAATCCATGTGAGCGCCCCAACCCAACAGACTGGCATCGGTCGTCACCATAAGACAATGTGGTTCCAGAAATACACAGCCCATTGACAGGGCCGCCAAAGTCCACCAGTTGAGGGATCTGCGAACCTCCTCTGTAAGGCGCACTCAAGCAGTGGAGTTGCTGGTACAGAAGCATGAACCATTGGAGCTGGTGACCGTGAAAACCAGCAATAGAGATGCATGAGATCATCTTCCAGAGCAGATAAGATAGGAATACCAGAGGAACGGACAGGAGCAAAACTACTTGAGAAACTAGCGACCGGATGCTGAGGCAACGGTCTGGAGACAGAAAAACTTGCCCCCTGATGGAGTCTATAACTGCACCCAGGTGTAGAATGCAGGTAGTGGGGCGTAAATGGCTTTTCTGCCAGTTCAGGGAGAAGCCATGTTGTTGAAGGCAGCGACACGCAATAGCCAGATCTCGCATGGCCAGAGCTTTTGAGGATGAAAGGATGAGAACATCGTCCAGATAACAAAGTATCCTGATAGTTGTCTGTCGTACATGTGCAGCAACCGCTGACAGGATCTTTGTAAATGTCCTGGGGGCAGATGAAAGTCCGAAGGGTGTAGCCCTGTATTGGAATTGGTGATTGTTGTAGGAGAAGCAGAGGAAACGACGTTGGGACGGTCAAATCAGGATGTGTAGGTAGGCCTACGTGAGGTCTACCAATGTCATCCAATCTCCTCTCCAAATGAATCCCAAGATGGATTTCAGGGATTGCATTTTGAACTGATGGTACAGAATATATTTAATTCCTTGAGATCCAGGATCCCCTGGCAGCCGCTGGAATATTTTGGAACAAGGAAAAAGATTGAATAGAAACCAGTCCCATGGTGTTCTGTGGGAACCAGCTCTATGGCACAAATGTTGATGAGATGTTGTATCTCCGCCTCCATCAGTCACCGTTTGGCCGGGTTGGACGACACGGGACACTGGATGAACATGTTGTGGGGACATGAGCAAAGTTCCAGGGACAATCCCAAACGGATGGTCTGTAGGACCCAAGCTTCCAATGTCATTGATTCCCATTGGGTCGCAAAGTGTTGGAGACAGCCCCCAATGGGAAGATGGCAGAGATAGTCACTTTCCTCTCTGAAAAGCACGGGTCCCCGTGCCTCTGAAGGGATGCTTGGCTGGGACCAAGCATCTGCCACAATCTTGGAAGGAGGATTTGTCATAGGGATGGTCAAATCCTTGGGAGTACTGTCTTGTGGCAAAGGACCCGCTGGGTCCAGGCTCAGTCCGAAAGGGCTGCCACTGGCTGTATGAGGGAATCTTATGCTCGGTCCACCAGTATGACGAGGGCATGACCTTGCATTTGTCCTTATCTTCCACGAGAATCGGGTCCAACACTTCCCCAAACAGATGTGTCCCCTTAAAATGGGGCAGATGCGAGTTGCTACTTTGACTTCATGTTCACTCCCCAGTGCCTTAGCCAGAGCAGACGCCTGGACATCACTGATGATAGTAAGGCATGAGACGCGAACTTGGTGGCATTAAGAGGAGCGTCAGCAGAGTACTCCGTTGCCACAACAATTCTGTTGATGTCCTGGTGGACTCGTGTACTCCGGTGGCAAACGCTCTTGAAGTTGGCACAACCAAATGAGTGTCTCCCTATTGAAGAACGACACCGAAGTCGCTGCACTGACCGCCCAGGCCGCCGTGTTGTGCGTCTTGCAGACTGTGAGCTCCGCCTTCCGGTCCTCTGTCTGGAGGCTGTCAGCGATATCGTGAGACAGAAGGGGGGAGGATGAAGTCAAGTTCGCTATCGGAGCATCCACAGCAGATAGCTCCAAAACATCCTGGAGAGACGGAGCCGAACAATACAACTTGTGATCCAGACCAATAGGTGCCAGTAATGAGGACCGCAAAGACCAAGGACGTTGTACTACTTCCGTGAAGAGTGGAGGACACGGAATGTAGGCATGTTCAGTCTTAGGAACATTGAACAAAGTATCATGAGGCTGTGGCACCGTTGGAAGATCAGAAAGTCCCTTCAAGGTGGCCGTGTGAGTCGCTGATTTCGCCTTGTGCAACAAGGACTTAAAAAGAGACGGTCTAAAGAGACCGGTAAAGGCAGGTCTGTCTGGAAGGAGGTCCTCATCATTGGAGAATTCCATGTCCCTCTGGGCCTCCTCATCCTCCAGAGAGGAATCGTCAGCTTACACCGAGTCCAACTGGTAAGAATGGTGGTCTGTTTGATCGTCGTAATGGTAGACGTGAGGAGGCGGAGGGGGTGGAGGAGGAGGAGCAGTCAGTGGTACAGGCCTGTATGATAGAGGGTTATATTTATATGCTTATATATATCGTTTGTTTTATTTGTTTGTTTGTTTGTTTTTATATTTATTTGTTTTGTTTTGTTTTGTTTTTGCTGGATACAGAGGAGCTTCGCTAAAAACAGCTACCTCCCCACTTCTTTTGTAGCACAGGCTGAGAATAAACCTGTGTAGCAATGGGGAAAAATCCAGTCAGGCAGGCCCTAGGAATAGAGCTGCAGTCAGATGAATTAACAAGGGATCATAGAAGGCCTGTTACCAGTCCAGCTGATAGCGTTCTCAACATCAGAGGGCACTAGGGCAGCTCATTTATTATAGCCGCTGCCACCGACCTGCAATTGCAGCAGGTATGTTCCTGCCCAGTCACAGCTCCTGTGCAGGCAAGGAACGTTTATTAGCCCCAGCACACCACTGCAGCACTATTCCCAGGCAGAGACATCGGCTGGGGAGCCTACAGCGCAGCCACGGCTTGTTGTCGGGCAGATTTGCACTAGAAAATGAACTGGCATGCACAGACCCTTCAGCTGGGCCAATCGGTGCAGGACAGGCAACTGCACATGTGCGAGCCTGTTGCCGGGCAGAAAAGAAGCCCTTAGAAAAATGGAACTGCGTCACGCAATAATGGCGGCCTCCCCAGCTGCACAAATGGTGCGAAATCTATAAATAGCTGCAGTGCCGATCCGGCAACCCCACAGTCAGTTATTAATGCATAGCTACCCAAAAGTAGTCCTAGCGCAATTAGGTATATATTGGAGGTAATGTACCAGTGAGAGCAGGGCAGGGACTCCACTAGCGGCAAGATAAAAATGTTCAAGTCACGAGTATGCCGCTGAGAGCAGGGCAGGGACTTCCTAGCCGCTCCTATACCAGTAAATGAAAAGGGACAACAACAACAACAAAAAAACACCCAGAAGAAGGTACCCTGAGCGGGGCAGAGCTTCTGTAATGGATAAAAGAGACCTGGGCAGCCAAACTGGGGAGCCAGGAGGACTTACCCTATAAGCTGAATTAAGAGGGAGAAGAGAGATAAATTACCCCCTTAGCATGATCCAATCCAAAATTCCAATCAAATACGAAATCTAATCCAAGTCAGTTCCAATCCAAGAGTCAAAAAACCAGAGAATCCAAAATGAAAAAATTTATTCAAAAGTCTAGACACAGAGATGAAGAAAACAAGTCTGATTAGCTTACTAAGTGAATAAAAACTGAGCCTCTGACGAGCAAGGAGGGCATGTCTGAAGAAATTTAAAGACACATACACTCAGTGCTGACTGCTAGACTGTTGAATAACCCTCACTTTGGATTCTCCAAGCAGTGCGCTAGAGAAAAAGGAACATTGCATAGCAAGGAGTTTGTTCATATCTTAAGTTATTAAGACTAATCAAAGACTCTTAAATATACTCTCTAAAGGTGTCTGAGCAACAATTCAGAGAACTCTTTTCATATTGAGCATTTTTGGTCCAGGAATAGAACACATGACTGGAAAAATAATATGGGGAAAAATCATAACAAAGCCTAGAACAAGGATTCCATCCACCAGAAAATCCATAAATTGGTTGAGTTAAACCTGCTGACAATCCACATGGGCAATTCAATACCATTTGTGATCCTGAATCAAGGTTCTGAATAATACATAATAAATTTGTTTGTATTATTGAAAGCAGTTCTACACAAGACTTTAAGGAATATATTCTGTTGCATTTTGTTGGGAGAAATGGAGCAACAAGTAATCCTTCCTGCACCATACTCAAGCACATAGTCTCTGCAATTAACATGAATATAAACATCAAATACGTGATATTCTTCCATGAATTAGGATACAAATAAAACCACTCAGCTAGTGCTGTGTTCAACCAGGAAAACTACCAATATATCAGCATTACACTGCTTACCACAACAAGCCTAAGCACAAGTGTGAATTATAGAAGACTATTTTTCTAACATCTGTATACAAGATTATAAAAACCCAAATTTCCCAAATTTCTAAGAAGTTTTAAAGTCAACATGGTAATTATGTTTATTTCAGGAAATGATAGCACAGGTACAATTACTGTATAAAACATGGAACCTTAGACACACATTCTTATACATTAATTATATCTATTCTTATTTACCACTAGAATGGAATAAGCTACAAACTAAAGCTCGGAATTTTTAAAAAAATATATGATGGAGACAAACAAAGTAGCATTTGTACCCAAAATGTCAGCAGTTTACAAGCTCTTTTTTCTTTTTCCTGCCCTGAAAAGCAAGATAGTCTTGCTGTGTGTTAATTTTCAAAGAGCTAGCTTTGAACAAAAAGAAAAAGAAGCACAACAAAATTATTGTAGCATAATCCAGATTCCCCCAACCTACTATCCTCATATGACCTAAAGCAGTGATGGTTAACCTTTTTGCCATTGCGTGCCAGGAGCAGGGGATGGAATGGGGGGGGGGGGTCACACACACATGCGCCCACACCCATAATTCTATGCGGCCCACCCCCACGCATGCAACACTCCCCCCACCCGCTCCCAGCACACGATGGCCCGGTGGGCCCATTTTTCTTTCTCCCCAGGCTCCAGAGCCTTTCTAGGAGTCTGGGAAGGGCAAAAACAGCCTTTCCCACTCCCCCCCCTTGGAGGCCGGAAACGACCCTTTTTCCCAACATCCGGTGGGACGGAAGGCCCGTTTTTTGCTCTCCCCAGGCTCCAGAGCCTTTCTAGGAGTCTGGGGAGGGCAAAAACGGCCTTCCCCATCATTCCCAGAGGTCCTGCAGAGGCCAGAAACATCCCGTTTGCCAAGTTCCGGTGGGACCGGAAGGACCATCTTTTGCTCTCCCCAAGCTCCTGAGCCTTTCTAGAAGGGCCTCCAGGTGGGGTGGGGGAAGGCTGTTTTCACCCTCCCCAGGTTCCTAGAAAGGCTCTGAAGCCTGGGGAGAAAGAAAAATGGGCCCACCGGGAGCGGGGGGTGTTGCATGCGTGGGGGTGGGGGACGCATAGAATTATGGATGTGGGCGTGTGTGTGTGTGATCACCACCCCCCACATTCCACCCCCTCCTCCTGGCACGCAATGGCAAAAAGGTTAACCATCACTGCTTTAGGTCATATGAGGATAGTAGGTTGGGGGAATCTGGATTATGCTACAATAATTTTGTTGTGGTTCTTTTTCTTCCCCACCACCCCCCGAGACCCTCCAGAGGCAGGAAACAGCCTGTTTCCCTACTTCTGGTAGGCCTGGAAGGCCCAAAAATCAGTTGGCTAGCTTGCGCATGCACACTGGAGCTGGGCTTGCATGTCAACCGATATGGCTATGTGTTCCATCTGTGGCACGTGTGCCATAGGTTCACCATCACAGACCTAGAGGCACCAGTTTGGTGTAGAGTTTGGTAGACTTATCTACTACATCAAATGTCTCTTCAGCAAGTTTAACCATATTTAAGTCATTGGTCTTGAAGATGCACTGGGTAAGGATGGTATGTGATCTTGTTTTAATATATAAGATGTGAGTTTCTGCCACCATGATTTGTTTTACAGATTTTTGTTATATTTTATTATGGTTCCATCACTTCAAACGGGTCCTAAAAGCCTTGCCTGCAGCCCTCAGAGATTCTTCAAAAGTTGCTGCCATATTTTAATTCTTCATACAAAAAAAGTGAACATTATTAAACTCATAGGAAATAACCATTAGAATTATGTGGATTTTTAAAAACAATGTTCCACTCTAACTGTCAGATTAGATCAACTACTAGGCTGTGATCTGATTGATAACAGGAGTTCTGTGCATATGGAGCATAAAAGCCTTCAATATTTCATCAAAAGTTAAGTGTGAAGTGCATATTCACAATTGCCTCTGCTTACCTTTCTTCCCTTTCTCTTTTTTGCTTTCGTGCATGACGATCCATGACACTTGTTTTGGTTCTTGTCTTTTTCCAGGAGTAGTAAAACTTTACCAAACTTGCTATTGATTTGTCAGGAAGCTGGGGAACATAAAATAACTGTTGACGAAGGCACTCATAACGATAATGCGTCCAATAGTGATGCTTCTGAACTATGATCCAATATGAGCAGAAGCTGGCAATTACTATCTTGTATTTCAAACAGAGCATCCTATTCCTTTCAGGGACTCCATCTGCAACACTGCATATTTTTTTTATTCTAGATCATTTTGTGTGTGAATTCTATAACAAAATAAAATATATGGTACAGATAGTCCTCGACTTACAACAGTTCATATAGTGACCATTTTTCACACTTATGACTGTTGTGGCATCCCCATGGTCACATATTCAAAGTTCAGATGCTTGGCAACTTGTCTCATAAGTCGAGGACTACCTGTAGTAGATGCTGAACAAGAAGCACACGTACATAAATGCATACTCTCAGATTCCCATAGGATATGAGAACTAGGATGAAACTTCTGAAGACGTGATTCATCTGAAACTCTGCTATAACAGTTGATCGGTAAGGCTGCTGTCTCATCCTTAATTTTGGTCCCTCTTTCTTTCATGTTTCATCTTTGTTTTACACTTGAGAGATGTGAGAGGTGGCAGTTGCCTATCTGACATTCTGCACATTCCAATTATAGGAATTCTAGCTCCTAAGTTATTTCCAATACATACAGTTCTAAGTATAGATGGCAAATGTAGGTTTAAAAAAAGGGTAAAGGAGTCCCTGTGGATCATACTCCAATAATCAATGCTGACTATAGGGAGTGGTGCTCATCTCCATCTCAAGGCCATTGTTCCAGCAACAACCAAAGATATTTCTGCGGTCATTTGGCCATCATGACGTCACAGAGCACTTTCAGCCAACAAGCCCAGCATCTTAACCGTTGAGCCGACATGCTGCCCCAGGCAAATGTAGACATTATGACAAACAAAAGTAACTCTTAAACAGTAAAAAACAAGTAAAGGCATGTCTCAGAAAAGTGGAAGTGCTGCTTCCACTTCATTTATCTTCCAGAGCGTGATTTGGAGGACTGCCTGAATTCAATTACTATTTGCTTGTCCAGAAAGTTGTACTGGATAAGAAAAATACTAGAAGAGTAATTCAGTATGGAATAATTTTCTTTCTAGTGACCAAGAAATGATTTTTTTTATTTGGAATATGTTAAGTGGAGTGTCATAAGACATTTCTTTTCTTCCAATAACATCATTTTTTTCCATAAAAAGTCTACATAGCCCTAACTCTTATAACAAAAATATTTTATGCCGTAAGATTATTTCCTGCCTGTTAAAGGACTAGTTATATGCTTTCAGAAGGCAAATCAGCAGGAGAATCATAGGTCACGTCATAGAATCAAAGGGATGGAAGGGGTAATTTAGACCATGGAATCCAACCATGCACAAATATTCAAATCAAATTATCCTCAAAAGAGGGACAGCTTAGTCTTGAATGAGACTGTTTTATGGATATCAGAAGCACAATTTTTTAACTCTTTAAAACATTCAATAACCCAGAACAAACCAATTTGCTAGTTTAAAGAACTGGAAAAAGTCCTTAAAGGCAGACTACTAAATGGGACGTCTTGGCCACAAAAAGAAGAAATATGGTTATCTGATCCAATTAACAGCCTGCAGTTACAAGTGTGCCCCTTAAACTCCAGTGATTATCAATATAAAACATTTTATTCTTTAAAATATCTCCATACAAAAACAGATATGGAGGAAAGAATGTTTTCAGTGCTTCTGTCACTCAGATGATAAAGATAGGATTAAATGCAAGTAAAACTGATATTTAAACATCTCAAACTTCTACCACCTGCTCTTTATCTCAGAAAATTCTTAATCCGGCCTGCTGCTAAAGTTTTCAGATATACAAACATGTATGGTGACATATTCTGAAAGTATGGAATCTTTTGACAGACCATTACTGCAAAACACTTCAGATACTGTTGATTTTACAACAATGGATAAATAATTTGACATTATTTTCCCTTTATTAAAGACCTACAAAAAATTGATAATGAAATGATCTTTTATATTGCTAATATGCAAACACTATTTATTTTGTACAATGAGAAGTTTCTAATATACCACATTATTATCTCCCAAATTCACTCAGTCCATACTTTTTCCTGGCTATCAATATTCGGTGCTTGCATGCTGATGTAAATAATAAACAAGGATAAAATGGAGATACATGTATTTGGATAATAAAAGCTAATCACTGAAATACATTTTAACTCCCTCATTTGTTTTTAAATCAAGACCTTTGCACTTGCAATCTCTTGCACTTGATGATCCTTACCATTTGCTGAATTCGATGAAAAGTTTTCCCATGGAAACTGAAAGCTTGTTCAAACAATACTTTGTCTTCAACTGTCCATTCATCTGGGAAGGGGGTGAAGTTGGGTAAATCTGCCAGGGATTTCTCAATGTTATGTTTATGCCAAAACAGCATCCCAAGGGCCTGCAATGGGGGAAGATGGAGCAGAAAGAAAAGCCCATAATTAAAGGAAAACAGTAATAACTCTGGCATGTTTACATTAAAAATAGCCAATCACAGCACAGGTTTTAGTGGTCTGGTCTGTTTTAGATACTTCCCAATTGACCTCTGTGACAGTTGCCACACACCATATTCTTACTACACAGAAAACTAGTGACAGAAGGAAGCAACACAGAGATTCTCTCTTAATATCACTTGTGAACTTGTAGACATAGGACTCTTTATAAGCACTGTTATATTACAATGCTTTCTTTTGAAGTGATGAATAATGCCGAACATTTCAATCTAGAAATGCTGCAAAAAAACACAAAAGGGTCTGAATGCTGTGAAGAATGCTTTCTTCTCCACCAATGCATTATTGTATGGTGAGTATCCATGGACTTCCAGGGTGTGTGTGTGTGTGTGTGTGTGTGTGTGTGTGTGTGTGTGTGATGTCTTGAGGCCACTGCTGCAAATTACTGCATCATTTTGACATCATTGTGACTTGGAACATTAAGTCTACAGCGGATATAGAAGTAGACATCAGCACTGAGTTGTTAATCTGCAACTTAATAGTATAATGTAGTCTATGAAATAGCCCCCTACAATTTGAATTTAAGAAAATTGGACATTTTGTGAGAATGAATGACCACTTTTGCAAAAAAGCAATGAATCCTCAAAAATGCTCACAACTTTTAATTGTAAGCATAAACTAATGAACAAATACTTTTGTTCTATATTATGGAGGCATTTTATCTAGTTAATTAAGAGAAATACTATTCTGTTTCATCGGGCAATTTTTGAGTGTGAATAGAGGATATCTGGAAACCCCACCCCATTCTAAATTTTAACCTAATTTCAAAAGTCTGTTAGTTCCTGTACAGAGAAGCACAAAAATACAGCTCTATTCTAGAACTCAACACAGTTTCTGCAAATCTATTTAATTCTGCAAATCAATGAGTCTATATGAAAAGGGGCTACTTATTTAAATAAAATTAAGCAAACATTCAGGCTTACTCAAGTAAAAATTTTTGCTTCAATCAATAGCTAAAGTATTTAACTGAACAATTCTTACTTTCTACAGTCATATAGAGAATCCAGATACCCTGGACTAAAACTTTGACTCAGATAATTCAAAGTAAAATGATAACTCTGCCATTGGAGTTTTCCAGTCCTCCAAACCAATTTTGTTATGAAGAAAAGCAAAGAAAAGCAAAGAAAAGCAAAGAAAAGCAAAGAAAAGAAAAAAGAGTACTGCTTTAAAAAAATCTGTGGTCCTATCCACGTCATTATGTTGTCACTGTTAAACATCTAGGGAGTTTCCATCTTGGCATTTTCTTAGCATGATTTATTGCAAGTATTCTACATATAATAAGTAGTCACAGGAAGAGATCCTACCCTTTTCATATATCCAGTAAGGCTTGCCTCATAGAACATGGAATTACAGGTCCTTTACTTGGGTCCCTTTCCAGTGTTTCAAATAGGATGGGGTTCTCAATAATCTCTTCTTTAGACAGATTTACAAGTTGAGAAATAAAAGAATTCAGATCATCTAAGGCTTATTTCTTTTAACTGTGTTATCTGAATTATAATACGTTATTATATCAGAATGAGAAAACATACTACAGTGGACCAGCTTTTGTTCAACTATAGCTTCCAATATTCCTTATCACTGACCATAACTGATTAAAGTTGTTGTTTTTTATGTCTGGAGGGACCCAGAGGCAAGCAAACATTTTGAAGCCAAGAGCTGTGTTGTTTTAGTGGAAAATATTTGGGAACCACATTATTGATAGGCGGTAAGGTCAATATGTAAGAAAACGCTCTTCACTTCTGTTCCCCCAGTCAGTCTACAAATAAACACTAATATGTATCACATTTGTCCATCTATTGACCTGTTGATCCTTCCATTATCTTTCACCCTCCCTTACCATTCTGTTATCCTACTCTTCCACACACACCCCAGTACTTTCCTGACCCCACATTAGAACTCCTACATGAGAAATAAGCTCTGACTCAGAGTGAGGAAAACAGAACAGCGGGCAAGAAAAACAAAAAGGCTAAAAAGAAGCACCTCCAAGTGTATTAGTGCATTGCCTAAAAATTTCCAACCTTTATGTATTAGAGGTTCATTTGGACTCTTGAGAACACATGGTGGGTACTCGCACAAGGTCATGGATATGGTGAGTTGAGCCAATCCTAGAACATCCATACAGAAGGCAAACCAAACAATGCAAATCCACTGGGGTCTTTACAATCTTTGAAGATTGCAATGAAATTCTTCTAAGCTTTAAGTGGATGCGTTACTGCATATATAACTTGAGGCTAGCAGTTTGCTGAATACAATTCATTTTTTTTAATTAAAAGAAAATTAGAGAGGGGACAGGAGCTTGATAACAGTTGTACATCACTTTAGGTAAGGTCATGGGTCAGTTGGACTATCTATAACTTAAACAAAGTGTGTGGCATTAGAGCAACACAAAATTGATGGTCTGTAATTGGGCACACTTGAGCCTGGCTGCCAGCTTGCTCTTTCTTCACCTTTCAACACCACTATGTTCCCAGGGCAAAAAAGCATGCAATACGTTTTCCTTCCATCTGAAATCCATTTGGTTTCAAAACATACGAAGACTGTTCTTAAAACTTAGGGCATGATCTGCTTAAGAAAGAGAAAATTGTTCATTCTCCCTCACAACATACCATAAATAGGTCTAGGTTTGTTTAGGAAATCTTCTCTGGAAATTTTCTATAGAAAGAATTCTCAAATCTCAGAAGTGACTCTAGCCCTTGCTTTGTTTATAAATCAGGAGGTCTATTTCTTGCTACATCTGACCAGGCAGCCATTAAAAATTGACATTTTTAAGAAATTTAAAATGAACATTCTATTTGGAATAATTCTCTGCATTTATCTGGGTAGTGCATATTCTTTTTTATTATCCAGAAATAAATATAAGGAGTCTGTGTTTAGACATAAAATAATCATTTGGCTTCCGCTGCACAACTGGCCCTGTCATTGACTGTCTCTTTTATTGAGCTTCCCAGAAGAGCTCATTTAGTTTCTGCATACATGTTTTAATCAAGATTTCTGTGTAAGAGTCCAGCTTGACATTCTGAATAGGCAGAATTAAAATGACTGCATAAAGTTCTATATATGCAAATGTCATACATACTAAAAATACAGTAATATGGTTAATAAAAATCACCTAAATCCAAAATCAACATATTGAAAGTCGCTATAGTTATTTCTGCTTCTCTTTTACATCATATTTTGTATTTACCGAAAATAATAAACCAAGTTTTCAAAAAACCCACCTCTGCCCCAGCTGGAGAAGGAGAGAGAACACATTTAAGCATTTTCCAACTGTTTATTACCTGTTCCATGTTGTACCCATGTTTTTCTTTTGCAATAGCAATGTATTCATCCACTGAGAATAGAAAATAAAAATAAAAATTAGAAAAACAAATCTATAAATAAAAACAATTATTTATCATGTAGTAAAGGTAATAATTACATTTAGATAATAACATCTTTGGGAAGCTTAAAAACTATGGCTATAGCTCCAAAACCAAATACTTGAAGCCAACTTATAACTTGTCTTATTCAGAATTTGTTAATTGAAGGTTTCCAGTTTGAAGATGCTATAAAGATAAGCACACCCATGTTGTAATTCTATTCCCCCATGCCAGGGGTTAAATCTCCAGGTTGGGACCAGATGCCTGATCTGTTAGCAATGGAGGTGGGTGGTTCAGAGAACTGGTAGCAAAAATCCCTGCCCCCGCCCCATGCCCAGCTGAGTTGCAAAATTGTCAGAAGCTTTTTTTTTTTAAAGCATTTTTTCTACAACCTCTTCGGCCGAAAAGATGCTTTTAAAAGTAAAAAAAAAAAAAGCCTCTGATGATCACGCAACTCAGCTGGGATCGTCAAAGGCTTTTAAAAGCCTCTGATGATCCCAGCTGAGTTGCCTGATTGGCAGAGGCTTTTAAAAGAAAAAAAGCCTCTGCCGATCAGGCAACTCAGCTGGGATCGTCAGAGCCTTCTGAAAGCATTTTTTTACCACCTCTTTGCCGAAAAGGTTGTAGAAAAAATGTCTTTCAAAGTATAAAAAAAAAGCCACGCCCACCCAGTCACATTACCCCCCCCAAGCCATGCCCACAGAAATTTTAGATTTCACCACTGCCCCATGCATATACCAGAATGAGATAACTGTTAACATTAATATGTTGTCTAAGAATTACTAACCATTCTACAAATTATGATAATGGTTTCAACAGTCAAATTTCCAGTTAAAAAAAAATACAACATGCAAAATAGGGGAAAGGAAGAGGGAGGAAAACAAATAGAGGTACTCGTGCTAGACATTTCATAATCTTGCTACTTTATCTGATTGGATCAACCTAACCCTATCCTTCAGTACAACTTCATTCACAACTCTTAACTTCCTAGTAGATGGATACAGCCATGGCATATCTTCTTTTGTGCCAGAGCAAATGGCAGCTAGTTTTGTGTGTTCTTCCAAAATGCAAAAAAAGACAGAGCTTCCTGCTGCTACTTGTTCACAGATGGAGCCAAGCTGGACTTGCTACATCATAATGTTTTTCAGGAGCGACAGGGGCTAAACATTTCCAGTGGTCTATTGATAAGGAATAGCCAACTCGTCTGGGACATGTTTAAATCTGCAGATGAAAGAATGTCCTTAGGAAATATAAGAATTACCATCCTAAGATTGATCAACAAATTTAGCTGAAAGAGATGCCTGTTTAACGGGGGGGGGGGGGGGGGGGGATTTTGCTCTAGACCGGGGTGTCAAACTTGATTTCATTGAGGGCCGCATCAGCATTGTGTTTGACCTTGGGGACCCGGGATAGGTGTGGCCAGCTCAACATCACTCATGTCAGGGGCATCTGTGGCAGCCCGAGCACTCTGCCAGCAAAAATGACCTCCTGAGCGCAGAACTGCGACAGCCTCCTTTAACTCTCTGCCAGCGAAAACAGAGCTCAGAAGGGCCACATGCGGTCCTCGCAAGCTCCGTTTTCACTGGCAGAGGGACTGCAAGCCGGTCCTTTGCTGTTTTCAGGGCGGCCCTGTGGACCAGATCTAAGCACCTCATGGGCCGATTCTAGCATCTGGGCCTTGAGTTTGACACCCCTGCTCTAGACTGTAGTACATCCAACTGTAGTATTGCAGAATAAACCATTCATACATTACAAAAACAATGTGAGATTTTTGAAAAATCAAAAAGGCACAATAGTTTGAGGATATGGCCAACTACATATTGTTGCAGTCATGGCATTTCTTTGTCATTATTGTAACTAATACAAGTTACCAAATACAAGGAAGAAAATCCCTTATGTCTGCCTTGTGGTTGAAAAACTGAAAGGAACAGCATACTTCTTACTAGTAGAAAGAAGCATCAACAGGACTGGCACCGTGATAAGATGATCCTCAGGGGAAAAAATCTCTCCCTCAACCCTACTTTAACTATGTATGTATAAAATCTTATACATACACAATCTGCCACTCATCAAATCAAAATTACAAGTTTGCATTTAAGAAAAGTATTTTATCCATCACAAGCTCACAGAAACAAATCCAAAAGAGTCAGTTGAATGAACAGTTTTTTACTGGGGTGATATCAAAGAAGCAGGCTTTGTTTCCTTCATCTAATATCATCTAATTAATTCCACACTGCAGTGCACACGGCCCAACATTTCGGCTTATGGTTTCTCCTCAAGATTTGAAGCAGCAGTAAGGATTAAACAAAAAGAAAAGACTTGAGTGTGTCCAAAGAACTAAAATTGGCACGATAAAGATCTGCCCAAGTACTTAAGTTCACATTTTTTAAAGTGCCCACATTCCACCATTTCATCAAAAAATTTAAAAACGCATATAAAAATTTGTGACAGATAACAAAATATAATAGTAGCTTTCGATGGACTAACATTGCATTAAAATGCCTTCATACTTCAAAACCCTAAGTTTACTTCACAAGGTAAGCAGGAACAGAATTAATAACTGATTCCATCAAAGCTTTTTTTTAAAAAAAAAATCTTAAACTTATCACAAAAAAGTGGCTTTCTCAGCGAAGGAGCTTTAAAGGCCGCATAGTTCTATGTGTGCTGTCTCTTACTCACTGCACATCATACATCTATAAACTTCATCCTCCAGATGTATTGAAACTACTGTCTAGATAGTCCTTGATTTATGACAGTTGAACCAAAAAATTGTGTTGCTAAGTGAGACAGTTGTTATGTGAATTTTACCCCATTTTACAACCTCTCTTGCCATAGTTGTTAAGTGAATCACTTCAGTTGTTAAGTTAGTAACACGGTTGTTAAGTGAATCTGGATTCCCCAATGACTTTGCTTGTGAGCAGGTAGCGAAAGGGGTCTGCATGACCCTGGACATTGCAACCGTTATAAATATGAGTCAATTGCCAGTTGTCTGGATTTTGATCACATGACCATGGGGATGCTGCAATGATTGTGTGAAAAACGATCATAAGTCACTTTTTTCAGTGCCGTTGTAACTTAGAACAGTTATTAAATGAACTATTGTAAGTCGAGGACTACTTGTACAATTCTTAAACTTAGCAAGGAACTTGCTAAGAACTGTAGTTTTAGGAGGTCACTGAATTAGGAAAAGCTCCTGTACAGCAAGCTTCCATATAAAGGTATCTTTGACTAAATGCTTCACTATCAGGTACATATCTTCTAAAAAGGCCACAGAGACATGAAAGAATGTCACTCAACCATAACATACTGAAGGACCTTACATTCACAGGAACAGAAGCAAACCAAAAAAATGCACTAACTCTGATAGTCATGACCTTGTATCGGGATGGGTAAACACAGACTCAGACTCAACCTAAACAAGAGGGTGTGATTCAAAGGCTGATTGATTCCAGCACTGTACTATCTTTGGTTTTTGACAGAGTTGGCTCTCCCAGATGACACAGGAGTTCACAATACACGAGTCTCCCTTATCTCCAACTCCAAGAGCAGGAGAAGATCAGGGTTAGGGGGGCTTTTGCATAGCTTTGGCTGCTGCACAGTGGTGACCTTATCTGGAAACATTCATTCACACGCTTTTCATCTCTAGATTAGATTACTGTAACTCACTTTACATAGGGCTGCTTTGAACACTACCTGGAAATTTCAACTGGTCCAGAATTCAGCAGCATGCACTATGCATGGTCACAATACTGCCCCTTAGACCTCTGATGGAGTTTCATTGATTACTAGTGTTGCCTTTTTTGGGGACGTTGGAAGGGTGCCTTTGCTATCATAGCTCTCTAGGAGACTCTGGAGGCTGGGGACAGCAAAAAACGTCACTTCCTGTCCTACCGGGAGTTGGGATATGGGCCCTTTCAGGCCTCCGGAAGGCCTCTAAGGGAGTGGAAAAGGCTGTTTTCGCCCTCCGCAGATGCATAGAGAGGATCTGAAGCCAGGTAAGAAAGAAAAAGGGGCCTTCCCCACCCCCGGCCCTCCGGAGGCAGGAAACAGCCTGTTTCCCTACTTCTGGTGGGCCCAGAAGGCCCGAAAATCAGCTGGCCAGCACATGCTGAGCTGATGTGCCCACTGATATGGCTACACACATGCCACAGGTTTGCCATCATGGCTTATGCTCTATCTTTCCACAATAATTTCTGCCTGTTCCACCAAAATAACCAGGGAGCACCACTAAGAATCCCCAGCTAGCTGGAAGTATTGCAAGATAGGGGCAGACTGCAGGCTTTATTTACAGTAGCTTTCCACCTTTGCAACAGCTAGCTCCTAAAAGCAAGGATGATCCCCATCCTCATAACCTTTCAGAAGCAAGTGAAACATCTGTCTCTTCTGGAAAACCTTCTATAATAGGGTCCCCAATGCCCAGGCCACGGCCCACTACCAGGCCCTGAGCCCTTCAGAACCAGGCTACAGAAATGGCAGATGAGCATACGCGCATCACCACTTGTGGAAGCTCATCCAAATGGAGCTACACGCAAGGATGCACTACCCACTGGAAAGGTTGTGGAACTCTGTTCTAGAAGATCTCTGGGGAGCCATTATAACCAACAGCAGCATATTAAACAAAGATAGCTTATTAATTTTAGCATTTATATGGAAAATTAGGCTTGGGTTTTTTTTATTTTAAGAAATTATAATGCTGTTTTTTATGTTATATTTTTACATTGTAACTTGTGTAAGCCCCTTAGTTTCAAGTCATAAAATAATTACATGAATAAATAAAGATTCTCCAGTTATTTCTCTTGGTTTCAATACAAAAAGTGAAGTTAGTACCATAAAGAAGTTGAAACAACAGTCAGAGGGGAGAGATGAATGAAAATGAAAAACTCTGGTTTTCATGATTTCATTCCACGGATATAATAAAAGTGTCACCACTGGTTTTTAACATTGAATCTAAGCCACCTATTACGGATTTTGTTTGCTCTGCGGATTATTTTTAAAGTTGAGATTAAAGATTTGCTTTTCTAAATTAAACTCTTAATATTCTAATTTCACTAGCAACTAATCAAAAAGTTTACTGTCCATTAAAGCTATTTTCACTGCCAATGTAACTCAAGTACTGAAGAGGGAAAATAGGGAAAAGCCTTCTATGTCAATAACAACCTTAAGGCAAATTTCAGGGATCCCACTGCAAAATACTTTTGTTCTGCATAAAATATTACTGGCTATACTGAGTAGCATACATAGTTGAAGCTGAATATGTGAATAAGCAATGAAATGAGAAACAGCTTTTGGAAGGAAAAAAAAGGGTTGTCATTTATTTTTTCATGACCTGAAGATTACTGATAATGTATTAGACCACTTTGTTCAGCTTTCTGTAGAATTCCACAGGCAAATCTTTGCAAGCAACTGCTTGCTCCGTTACTTGCTGCTGTTAGGTTATATGGATGAAATTAAAATTTGAAGCTGTATAACTTCTCTTTGAAATAGAAAGGGAAGCAATATTAAAAAGAACATGCACTGCACATAGAAAGAGAGTTCAAAACATTAAAGCTTTTTCTACTCTATGTCGAAGCTTCTAGTTGTCATCCAATTGTTTAGAGTTGACATCAGCGTGTCAAAATATCCCACGAAGCACCCTGTAATGGAATGTCTGGATGACCTTGAAGGATGAGGGGAAGAGATGGTACCTAGGAACAAGAGAGAGACAAGAGAGGCAGGAGCTCCCAGTGGGTCAAAGTCAAAGAAAGAAACTCAGGAAGGAGCCATCTTAATTGATCGGATGGTTAAAAGTAAAGGTGGGAAGTTTGTACATTCAGACTTGCAAGATTATGTTAATGTAGCCTTACAATAAAGTGATCTAGTTTACCTGGGAGTATATCTATATCTATATCTATATCTATATCTATTTATCTATTTATTTATTTATGTGATTTATATGCCGCCATTCTCCCCAAGGACTCAGGGCGGCTTACAAAAACAATCATAAATACAAATCACAATAAACACAATTAAAACACATTAAAATCCATTAAAATCATTCTAAAAAAGACTATATAACCCCACGATCGTAATGTTCTTTAAACAGCCATGTCTTTAATCCCCGGCGAAAGGAGAGGAGGTCGGGGGCCGTCCTGAGGTTGGTGGGAAGACTATTCCAGAGGGTCGGGGCTCCGACAGAGAAAGCCCTTCCCCTGGGGGCCGCTAGCCAACATTGTTTGGCTGACGGCACCCGGAGGAGGCCCACTCTATGGGAGCACACTGGATGGTGGGAGGAAGGCAGAAGGTGGTCCTGTAAGTACCCCGGGCCTAAGCCATGTAGGGCTTTATAGGTTAAAACCAGCACCTTGAAACGAACCCGGAGAACAACCGGTAGCCAGTGCAGCCCGCGCAGGAGAGGTGTAACACGGGAGTAACGAAAAGCCCCCATAACCACCTGCACAGCCGCATTCTGGACTAACTGGAGTCTTCGGATATGTCCCAAGGGCAGCCCCATGTAGAGGGCGTTAAAGTAATCCAACCGAGAAGTAACCAGGGCATGGGGGACCGTGGTGAGGGCATCTCGGTCCAAAAAAGGGCGCAACTGACGTACAAGACGTACTTACGCGAAGGCCCCCCTGGTTACGGCCGTCAGATGGTCATTCAACGATAGCCAAGAATCCAGGAGGACACCCAGATTGCGAACCCTATCGGATGGGGTGATAGTCTCCCCACCGATCACTAGAGATGGTATCTCAGGATCCCGAGATGCCGGCACCCACAGCCACTCCGTCTTGGAGGGATTCAGTCTGAGCCTGTTCTTACCCATCCAAACCCGCACCGGCTCCAAGCAGCGGGACATCACGCAAAGGGCATTCCCAGGGTGGCCCGGGGTAGAGATGTAAAGCTGGGTATCATCCGCATATTGGTGATACTTTACCCCGAAGCCACGAATGATCTCATCCAGCGGCTTCATATAGATGTTAAAGAGCAAGGGGAGAGAACCGATCCCTGAGGCACCCCACAAGTGAGAGGCCTCTGGGAGGATCCCTGACCCCTCGCCAATACATACTGCGAGCGGCCCAAGAGGTAGGAGGAGAACCACTGCAACACAGTGCCTCCTATCCCCAACCCTCTGAATCGCTGCAGTAGGATACCATGGTCGATGGTATCGAAAGCCGCCGAGAGGTCAAGAAGGACCAGGATGGAGGAACCCCCATCACGGGCCCACCAGAGATCATTCACTAGCGTCATATGAACATGAAAACCTCTTCAAATAAAATGCCAGCAAGTCATGATAAAGACTAAGCTAAATTATTCCTCCAATGGTTGCTTTCAACAGAGGATCTTCTTTTAAAACATGATAGGCTTCTTTTCTCTGAATTTGAAGTCTGCAGCATGGACTTTAAATATATTGTTTCTACACAATTAGAACAGTACTTGATTCCTAGGATTTAAAGCAAGAGATGGTACCTAACTTGAACCCAGCCCTACAAATGAATAACACTAAAAATAATCTATGTAAATCATGATTATCATCTGTATGATGGCTTTAGATTAGATGTTTAAAAATGTTTACTTATCTATGGTATAGTACAGGTAGTCATTCGACTTACAACCACAATTGAGTCCAAAATTTCTGTTAAGTGAGACATTTGTTAAGTGAATTTTACCCCATTTTATGACCTTTTTCGCCTCAGTTGTTAAGTAAATCACTGCAGTTGTTAAGTTAGCAACCCAGTTGTTAAGTGATAGCTAAGTCAATGGTTTCCCCATTGACTTTGTTTGTCAGAAGGTTGCAAAAGGTGATCACATGATCATGGGACACAGCAATGGTCATAAATATGGATCAGTGCCAACTACCTGAATTTTGTTCACATGATCATGGGGATGTTACAAAGGTTGTATCTGTGAAAAATGGTCATCAGTCACTTTTTTCAGTGCCATTGTAACTTTGAATGGTCACTAAATGAACTGTTGTAAGTTGAGGACTACCTGTAAAGGCATTTAGTAGCTATCCTAAGAGACAAAAAAAATCAAGAGCTTTTAATATAGACTTTTAATATGAACCAGCCAATTCTCATGTATTTTTCCTCCTAGTTATCACAGTGTTAAAAGCAGCATTGGAATAAGACTTTGAACATTACATATTTTAATCATTTGCAACATTTATCCAGCACTTTCTTTTTGTTTTATCTGAGCACAAGTGCTTTTCTCTATTATTTATTCTGCAACTAGTAGAGTTGCCAGTTGCAATACTTAAAATATAGACAACAGGAAGCTTTTTAAACACTATTAACATCTGATCTATCCAAAGCTATAGCCAAACTAAAAACCAAAGTCATGTACTAACATACAAAAGAAATCCAGAATATTATATAATAGCAAAGTCTTAAAAATGCATTTCTCAAAAATGCAGTCTAAAATAATGAAAACTGGCTTTAAAAACCAGCCGATAAGGATCATTGCTGTCTGAGGAAAAAAAACAGCCTTCTTCCAGCTTTGCTGCCTGAGAACCTTTTAAATGGAAATAGAAAGGTTTGAATTTGAAATCTTTTGCCTACAAATAATGTACTTTAATACAGAACAATAGCTCACAATGGCTTATATTTCTCTCTAAAAATGGTGAGAAACTCTTAGTGTCAACCCTGAAGTTGACCTGACCGAAGCCATCTTGGAGATTCAGTGTTGCCACACTGGAGCTGGGGGAATAGAGATAGCTGAGGGTTTGTAGCCAAAACAAAATACTCACTTGGGAACCAAGAACATTCTCACACCTGGTCAGAGGAAGGAGGAGTGATGTTACCAAGCAACTAAACGGCGCCTTGATTGGACTCTGTGAGTAATTTTGTGGGGAAGGGGAAAAACTTTTACTTTTAATTAGGTGAAAACCACGGGGACCTTTAGAGTCAGTTTTCACCAGAACTGTGCCAATATGATATATCCAAATAAACTATTCTTTGAGGAATCTACTTGCCTTGGAGTTTTGTTTGCTATGCATATATTACCTGGAACCCCTTAGTGCTAAAGTTACCAAACAAGTAATCTTGCTCTTCCTTGAAACGGTTTCAGAAGCAATCCAATCCAATGCCTTAAGAATCATCTCTCCCATTTCTCCCATTCCAGTTAACATTTCCATAAGAATGGGAAACCTATAGTCCTACAAAGGTTGTTGGATTTCAAATCTCTCCCATTACCTCTGACATCTCATGATAGTTGACCATGCTGCATGATGAGTAAACAGAAACTTAAAGGCTACCGACTGTCCAACTCTTATCCACATGGCTGTGCTGCAATGGACTGTACACCCATTAACACAACAAGCTTCCATTATTATTTTTATTTATACTGACCTGATGATGCCCTGAATTTTTTGATTAAAATTTAAACTGTACTGACATCCAGTGAGCATTCCATAGTTATTGGATTAGTTACACTCAGAAATGTTTTGCTATGCTTAAAATGTACTTTTTCAGAGCAATGCCACTTGACCAGAGAACCATGGTGATACAAGCAGGTACATTCATCAGAAAGCCACACTGTATCAACTTAAAATCTGTGATTTCTAGACCTAATCTGGGTTCAAAGTAACTGTAATAATTGGAATGCGTTAATTGTCCCAAAGGTGTTTTTTCAAGAGGCAACTGGACTTTCTGTGAGAAACCTGACAGAGAACTTACCCAAATAGAAGGGGCATTGGTCCTACCTGATACGCTCCTTTTCGTTGCGTGGAGACAGCAGCCAGCGTGGGTAATCCCTGTCCAATCAGGATAAAGGACTGAGTCTATCCTCAAACTTAATACCGCCCTTGTTGCCGGGTAGACCAGCTTTTGGCGAAGACTAGGGATAGACTCGGCGTGTGGCAAGGAAGTAGAAACACAGAAAAAGGTAGGTAGAAGACCAGACTGAGAAGGGAGGGTCTGGCTGCTGTCTCCACGCAACGAAAAAGAGCGTATCAGGTAGGACCAACGCCCCTTTTCCATTGCTGGTGGAGACAGCAGCCAGCGTGGGACATACCCAAGTTTACTGTCCCGAGACATGGGTGGGACCAGTCTGGTCGGAAACAACCTCCCTTGCAACAACCCTCTGCAACACTTGTCGACCAAAAGCCGCCTCCGCCGAGGTGAAAGAGTCAATTTTATAGTGGCAAATAAACGGAGCCGGAGTGGTCCATGTAGCCGCATGACAAATTTCTAATAATGGAGCCTGAGTAGCCCAAGCCGCTGAGGTGGCTGCACTCCGTGTGGAATGCGCAGTCACATGAGATGGACGAGGCAAAGCCCGAAAGTCATAAGCCGAAGCAATAGTCTGTCGAATCCAACGGCCAATCGTGGATGAAGACACCTTTAGGCCCAAGGATACGGGAAGAAAAGATACAAACAAAGCTTCCGACCGTCGAAAAGATGCCGTGCGTCTAATGTAGATGCGAAGTGCCCGTCTGACATCCAAAGTGTGCCAACGACGTTCGCGAGGATGAGATGGCCGAGGGCAGAAATTAGGGAGTATAAGCTCTTGAGAGCGGTGAAATACAGAGTTGATTTTTGGCAAGAAGGTCGGATCCAGGCGTAGGACAACACGATCAGCGTGGAAGATGCAGAGGTCCGCCCTGGTGGAAAGGGCAGCTACCTCCGAAATGCGCCGAGCCGAAGTGATGGCCACTAAAAAGGCGGTTTTACATGACAGCAATCGCAGAGACGCAGTACGCAGGGGTTCATAGGGGGGAACCATAAGAGATTCGAGAATGAACGGAAGATCCCAAGTAGGGTAGCGGTGTATAGCCGGGGGAGACAAATTAGTAGCACCACGAAGGAAACGCCGAATCAGAAGATGCTGAGACAACGACGAGAGGGAACCACATGTAAGAATCGAAGAGATGGCCGCCACCTGGCGTCGTAGAGTGTTAGGCGAGAGTCCTTCCGCAAGCCCATGTCGCAGGAATACCAAAATGTCCACAATTGATGGCTGTAACGGTTGTATGCCATTCTTGTCACACCAGGAGCAGAAAGTCCGCCAAGTAGCCGAATAAATTCTATTCGTAGAAGAGCGACGAGACGCCTGGATAATTTGAATAACATCCCCAGGAATACTAGCTGTGCTCAAGGAGAGCCGCTCAACCGCCAGGCGGTCAATTTGAGCCACTCCGGTTCTGGATGAGTCAATGTCCCTTGCGTTAAGCAGTCCGAGGTGACCGAAATGCGCCAGGAGGGAGCGACCGAGAGGGAAACCAAGTCCGCAAACCATGCCCTGCGCGGCCAATGAGGAGCCAGGAGGATTATCTCCGCCTGCTCGTCCAAGAGCTTGCGGATCACCTTGGGCAGAAGAGGAACCGGAGGGAAGGCGTATAGAAGACCTTCTGGCCACGGGGTTCGGAGGGCGTCGACAGCTTCTGCCCGAGGGTCTGGGAATCGGCTGAAGAAACGAGACAACTGGGCGTTCATTCGCGTCGCAAACAGGTCCACGACAGGAGAGCCGAATTGAAGAATCAGCTGTTGGAAGATCTTGGGGTGGAGTTGCCACTCCGCATTGTCCACCTCCTGTCGACTGAGCCAGTCCGCCTGAACATTGTCTACACCCAAAATGTGTTCCGCCCGAATGGAGCTGATGTGTTGTTCCGCCCAGAGGCCTATCGTCAAGGCCACCGCCAACAGGGACCTCGACTGAGTGCCTCCCAACTTGTTTAGATGAGCCTTGGCGGTCACATTGTCCGTTTAGACCAGTACATGGGCGCCAGATATCAGGTGACGGAATGCTCTGAGAGCCAGCAAGACGGCCCGTAGCTCCAGCCAGTTGATAGGGCAAAGAGAGTCCACCTCGTTCCACACTCCTTGAGCAAACTGACCCCGACAATGAGCCCCCCAGCCATGAAGGCTGGCATCCGTGGTCACCACCAACCGCTGGGGCTCGAGAAAGAGGGACCCTGCTGAAAGGGCTGGGGACCGCCACCACCGAAGGGATCTGCGAACTGCTCGCGGAACCAGCATCTGTCTGGATGAAGTTCCTCTGCCCGCCTTCTGTAAGGGCAAAAGAAACCATTGGAGCTCCCGGGCGTGAAGTTGCGCCCAAGGGACAATAGTAATGGCAGAAATCATCTTCCCCAAAAGTTGGGAAAGAATAACAGGGGAAACCTTGTGAGATCCTTCGACTTGCTCCACCAACCCCCTCAGACTATGTTGACGCTCTGGGGAGAGGAAAACTTTACCCTGCAGGGTGTCAATTAGAGCCCCTAAATGAACCAACGAAGTAGAAGGGACCAAATGGCTCTTTTCTAAGTTAAAGGAAAAGCCATGAGCCACCAAGGTTTCCAAAGTAAACCTAATATCAACAACCGCTTGGTGATAAGAGGAAGACAAAATTAATATGTCATCCAAATAACAAAGGAGTCTAACAGAGGAAAGTCTAAGATAAGCGGCCAAAGCTGCTAGCACCTTAGTGAAGGTGTGGGGGGCGGACGAAAGCCCGAAGGGCAAGGCCCGATATTGATAGTGCACCCCCCCGTAACAAAAACGCAAATAACGTCTGTGAGAAGGGAGGATAGGGATATGCAGGTAAGCCTCGGTAAGATCAATGGAAGAGAGGAGATTGCCCCTCCTAACGCCGTCGAGGATAGTTTTAAGGGTCTGCATCTTAAACTTCCGGTACACTACATACCGATTTAACCTTTTAAGGTCCAGAATGGGTCTCCACCCCCCCGAAGACTTAGGGACCAGAAAAACTCGAGAATAGAAACCAGATCCAAACTGATCAGGAGGCACAAGTTCAATAGCCCTGATCGAAAGTAAATGCTGCACCGCAGCGTCCATCAAGGACCTTCGCTCAGGACTACGAGAGAATGGACAGCAAACAAAGGTGTTCAGGGGAGGGGAAAGAAATTCAATAGCCAAACCAGATCGTAAAGTGGCTAGGACCCAGTTGTCTGAAATGGACCTCTCCCAAGTGGCGACGAAAAGGGCCAATCTGCCGCCAATGGGGGGGGTCTAAGATGCATTTAGCGACGGCGCCGGTAAGGACGACCTCCTCCCCCTCGAAAGGGCCGCTTGGACAAGAAGGGCTTACCCCGAAGGGACCTATCCTGAGAACCCCGTAACCTAGCAGGATTACCATAAGGCCTCGAGGAGGGGAAGGAGGAAGGACCTGCACTATCCGAACCCCTGGGTGCGAAACGAGGAACGTAAGGTGAAAAACGAGAGTCACTTCTGCGATATGCAGCCGCCAACACCTTCTTCTTGTCACGCGTCTCCGTGAGGAATGGTTCTAAAGCATCGCCGAACAAGCGAGCTCCCCCGAAACTGAAGCCAGGCGCCATTTATGTCTGGTATCGGCTTGCCAATGGTGAAGCCAGACGAGGCGACGAGCAGCAACTGTGGAAGCAAGTGCAGATGAAGCAAAACGAGCTGCATGCAAGGTAGAATCCGCCGAAAATTGAAGAGCCGCCACAATCTTATTCAAACCTTGACGAACCCTTGGGTCCTCAGGAGCCAGTTTATCTTGAAGTTGTCGTAACCACAGTAAGATGGTGCGGTTAAAGAAGGACGCAGTGGTTGCCGCTTTAATGGCCCAGGCGGAGTTCTGATACGCCCTCTGAAGAACAACGTCAGAACGCTTTTCTTCAGGACGCAGTCCTTCGGCGGGATCACCGGGAAGGTTAGCGTTGGGTAAGAGAGCCGCAATTGGCACGTCCACCGTAGGGAGTTGGAGAAGTGAGTCAAGGTCTGCAGCAACGTTGAAATTTCTCCGGTCATTTGACGAAGGACTAGGTGCAGAACCAGGAGATGCCCATTGACACTTGACAATATCCAGAAAGAGAGGCGGCACAGGGATAGCCGAGATCTGTCTCACTGGTTCGGCGAACATCGGGTCTAAATTCCCCGAGGTGGAGGTGGAAGGAGCCACTGTAGGGGATGAAAGTTGAGCCGTATTTACGGCTTTGAACAGGAGAGACTTAAATAGTGACTGCGGAAAAAGGCCGGAGAAAGATGGCTGATCCGGAGGGAGGTCCTCATCATCAGACAGACCAGAATCACTACAGTCAGGATCAGTCCCGGTATAGCCCACATCAGTGATGCCGGAACGATGACTTACATGAGAAACCGATGGGGAACCTGGAGGCCGGGAGGCGATAGTGTCCAGTGCCTGAGAGCGGCCAGGAGAAGCGGATCTGATGGAGTCGGCACCACTCGAATGATGATGTCTAGCTGCAAGAGATTTCTGAACTGCTGCCTCAATAAGAAGCTGTAGTTGCTCTGGATGAATCTGACAAGAAATATCAGTGTTGAGAGAAGGCGGAGGCTGATGAGAAGGTATAACGTCCTGAGGAGTCGCAGAAGCAGAGGGAGGTGCACCACCCAACAGGTCCGTGCCCCACAAATCCGCAGTAGAAATCGAGATAGGGCAATCCCTAAGAGAGATCTGATCGGGGGTGGGAGGCCGGTCAATCCTTGTAGGTTCCACAGACCTTGCAGCGCCAGGATCTTGAGGCTCCATAGTCGCTATCTGAGCACTGGCCTTTTCACAAATTTTGGTCAACACTTTGTCTCTGCGCTTCTCCGCCTTCGACGAAGAGTGACTATGTTTATGCGCCTTGTGGCTAGAGCTACGAGGTGGAGGACTGGAAACCAGCTCTGAGGGTGGCTGCGTAGCAGTTTGAGGGATAACAGCCAAATTGACTGATTGACCCAAATCAGAATTGGAGGCTTTTCGGCCGTGCTTCGATTTTGAAGAAGCCTTAGGCATAGCGGTTTACAAGACGGGGCCAGTGACACCACCAGCGCTAAAGGATAACTGCCACCTGGAATCAACAATTACAGGGAGCGCAAACACTCCACAGAAATGTCCAAAATTTCCTCACAGTATTCAAGGGAAAAGGCCACAAATTCGTCAGGTGGAAACCGCTGTATACTGAATCTGTCTGGCTCCACGCTCTAGTCCACTGCCACGATTAAAAAAAAAAAAAAAAAAAAAAACAAACCCTGGCCGCCGCAATTAAATCAATCAGTCCCAGGCTGTCAAGTAGATAGCGGCCAGACAAGTGAAAACAGGAGGCTCGGTGGGAGAATTCAGTCCAAAATGACCCCCGTAGAGATGAGACGAAGGGGAAACCCCCCCCCACAAGGGAGAATCCCTCGATCCGAAGCGACAGACTATTCCCAAAGGGGAAAAGGCTACCACACTCACAGTTCGCTAGAAATCCGATCAAACAAATCCAAAGAGTAATCAATATAGATAGGTCAAACAGTCCGAAGTCAGAATAAACCAAAGAAGGCCATCCAGAAGCAAATAAACAGCCAAAGTAGAGAGCTAGAGACCACACGCCAGTCCAACTGAAAGGACTGAGTCAAAAGCTGGTCTACCCGGCAACAAGGGCGGTATTAAGTTTGAGGATAGACTCAGTCCTTTATCCTGATTGGACAGGGATTACCCACGCTGGCTGCTGTCTCCACCAGCAATGGAAAATATAATGTTTTGGCCAAAGGACTGAACCTAGAAAGTCCAGTTGCCTCTTGAAAAAGCACCTTTGTGACAGCCCTAACCTGGATGATTAAGATTTTTTAAATCAGGATTATCTCTGGATGAAATAAGTCACTCTACCCTGCTATTTGTATCCTTTTAAACTTTCTATTTGCAACAAATGTCTCCTTGGAACTAAAAAATGGGCAGCAGTTGCTTTTTATCTGTTTTGCTTGTATCAAGTTTTTTATTTAAATGTTGCACAAAAATTTTAATGTACTTTAGCACAATACACATTTTTTCTGCACTTTCCATCCATACATGTTTTAAAGAGCAATACTGCAAAATTCAGAAAAGTATCAAAATGAGAGTAAACTCTGGTCTACTTTACTACCCAAGGAAGGAGAGCTAATCTTCTTAAAATCTCGGCTAACATTCCTAAACATCTTTAAACACATATGAAGGATGAAGTACTGTGTAATCAATTACTCTCTAGGTAGAAGTTGAAGCTAATTGGCAGGTACAGATATTTTCTTTCTTACATGCAGTGGAGAGCATGGTACGGGAAGTTTAAAAGGGCTGCAAGTATACATGCATAGATATGCACTGAATTCCTTATTCAAAATGCCAGGCATGCATACCACATAATAAAAGTTTGTCACATTTACAAACATTCAAATTCATTTTCAGTGATTGTCTAAGCTCATTTGTTAGCATTATACCATCTTTTTCACTCTAATCTTTTTAGTTCATTATGTTTAGCTCATGTTAATTATGAAAAATTGAAAGCATAAGTAACCATCAGCAATTGAGATTAATTAAGGAATAATCAGTAATTTTTCATAAATACAAGTCCCCACTAATTTAAAAAAACTACTGCATGCTAGCAAAGAACTGGATGCCTAAGGACGAATTTCAGAAAGGGACAATAAATGTTCTCTGCTTTGCTTTGGGAGTTGGAATGTTAAAGGAGTTGCTGTGTGTTCTAGACTGTGACTCTATGATATTTTTCAGTCAACATCCTTCTCCTATTCCAAACTATAAACACTGCTTTTACAAGTAATCCTTGACTTACAACAGATTGTTTTTCAGTCATCAAAAATTGCTGTTTTTCACTGTTATGACCTTTGCAACATCCTCTTAATGACGTGATCAAAATTCAGATGGTTGGCAACTGGTTCATACTTATGACCATTGCTGGGTCCCAAGATCACCTTTTACGACCTTCTGACAAGCAAAGTCAATAGGCAAATTTAATTAAATGCTTTACAGAGGTTAAACGATGTAGCAAAAAAAAAAAAAAGAGAAAAAAGAAAAAGAGGAAAGAGTTATACAAATTAAGTGAACAATGGATACAAAATTTTCTAGAAAGTTATAAATTTTCGGTATATAATTGATTAATTATGAACCATTGAGTACATCACTTTAGGAAACAAAAACAAAATCTCTAGGCAAGGATGGATGTCAAGAACTATACCCAACACACTATGAATCACCAAATGAAACCATACAGTAGATTGAATGAAAACTGAAAAATTGTTCTTGTTTAAATATTCCATGAAATTGACACGTAGATCCACGTATTAAATTGTAGTCTATGAATGGTTTCTAGTTTAAATTAAATTCTATGTCATATTTGCTTTCATGGTGTAAGGTTATACTGCACATAAAAGCATACTCCAATAACTTGGTTAACTATCATTCCCAAGAGAGGAATTTATTTTTCCAATAAGAAGCATATAATATCCTGATAGTGTTTAGCATGTACAAAGTTAATTGAATATACTTAGAAGAAATATATGGGTTAATAAAATGTTATAAGAATAATATAGGTTGAAATGAAAATTCAACTTTTAAAATTTGTTTCAAATTGTTCAGCTTTATAGCAATGCCACCAAATATGGGTAAAAAAATCTGCCCTGCTCATTACTTTTCCAATAATTTTTCATAAATGAATTATCCCTTTTAGCAATTAAAACTGGGGTGATATACCAATACTAAAACACCTTATATCAATATCTTTGTCAGGTGCAAAAGATCAGGTCCATACATGAAAGTCCAATTACACTGATTTATTGCTACTCATGCCTGTGCACAGGAATATTCTCAACTAACAGCTGGTATCTACTTGGAGTTAGAAATCGGTCAACAGAATTCAACGGAGGTTGGATTTAGCTCACTTACGGCTACATAGGAATTCTAGGTTAATCCCTCTTTTAACTCCCCCTCCAGGCTCTGCTAGTCTTTCTCTTACAGTTTTCTAAATACAGTATTTGGGATAAATTTAATATTCTGCTTCCATTGAAATATCCAATTGCTGCATCTGTATTACTGCATACTAATTCTGCATCCACTTAATCATACAATATTTAAATTATTTAGATATCGAATTCTTCTGCACCAATAAATTATAAATCAAATGTAACAAATATTTAAAACTACATATTATAAGGTTTTTGAATTCAGTCACATCTCTCAATATCCTCCCCTGTTTCTACCATTCTTTTAGTACTATGCTATTTATTTGGAGATTTGCAATCAGTCAGTTAAACTATACCATCATAAAATAAAATCTTGCCAATAAATTATGTTTCCAGTTTTCTTAGCATTATCCCTCCTCATAAAAATAGGCATTTAATAGCAAAGCAAGATGAGAAAAATTTGGACCTAACTGCCTTTATTTGTTTCATATTATTTATTATTATTCAGTATGATACATTGTAAGGGGAAATAATTATTTACTATTAATATTGGCTTCTGTTCTTTAAAAATATTGATTGATTGTTTGCTCAATTGATTGATTGATTGATAGGCGATTCTAGGTCGCTTACAACATTAAAAGCAATAAAACCATGAAATATAGATTTTCCTAATAACAATAATAATAAAAATACAAATTATAATTAAAGTTGGGGAGGGAAGGGGCAGGATGCTCAGGGAAGGTGGAATCTTCTATTGGTCCATCAACTGCTCCAGCGTGATGCTTTCCTGTTGGGCCTTTCTAGCAATCACCTTGGGTTTCAAGATACTATAGAAAGGCAAATTAGATCATGGTTGTACCTTCATGCTAAAATTTTAGGACATCAATATTAACTTGAAAAGGCCTGGAAAAGATCCCATGGACAAAAGTTCTCAAGTCAAAGAGAGCATAGGAACATTTCCAACACTTCCTGACAACTTCCCACAAGTCACTGGGTAAGTCAGCAGGAAGTGTAAACTCAATCATGATTGCCTATGCTTGCTGCCAATTTCCCACAAGCAAAGTCTTTGGGAGCACCAATAATGGAGAAGCCACCAGGCAAGGTTGGAAGTTGCTTGGGTAACTCACTCCCATCTGTGCAACCTCCCCAGTCTTTCTGTGCTCATGCCATGCCAACCTGTCATGCACCCCTGTGCACCTTTCCAGACTCATGCCATGTCCTCTCAACCTACACAGTGTCTCCTGCACACACTTGTGCACCATTCCCAACCCACATGGCATCCCCGCAAGCATTCCCTGACTTGTGGTACTTGTTATTTTTTATTAAGTCAATGGAGAAACTGACGGAAACTCTAGACACAATGTGGCAGTGAAGGAAAGAGAGGGATTTCCAATTCTCACTGCAGCTTCCCATCAATAAACACAATGGGGAAGCCAACAGGAAATCAGAAGTCACTCCTCCTCCCAATTAATTTTTTCCTGCCCATGATCATTTTGTTTCCGTTTAGATAAGGAAATATCCCTAAAATGAAGACCCAACAAATCACAGATTGTCTAATATTATTTTATTATTTCAACAGTTCTAATATATATAGTGGCTAAACAGCATATGTGATTAAAGCACCACCTTTGATGTGGAAGAACAGGGTTCAAATTCCACTTAGTACTTAGGCACCCTTGGCAAAAACAGAAACCAGGAGAATCAAGCTGGGTCAGATATTGCCCAGATTCATAAAGTCTGTGTCAGATGTTGGGGAACCCAGACAATCTGATGACAAATGGACTACAAGGATAAACTATACAGGTAGTCCTTGAATTATGGCCACAATTAAGCCCAAAATTTCTATTGCAAAGTGAGACATTTGTTAAGTGAATTTTGTGTCATTTTATGACTTGCCCCAGTAGTTAGGTGAATCACAGCAGGTATTAAATTAGTAACAGGGTTGTTAAGTGAATCTAGCTTCCCCATTAACTTTGCTTATCAGAAAGTTGCAAAAGGATTACATGACCCCAGGACAACGTAACCATCATAAATATGAGTCAGTTGCCAAGCGCCTGAGTTTTGACCATGGAGATGCTGAAATGGTCATAAGTGTGAAAAAATGGTCATAAGTCACTTTTTTCAGTGCTGTTGTAACTTTGAATCATCACTATATGAACTGTTGTAAGTCAAGGACTACTTGTACATGGATGAGAAAGGGGAAAAAGGGTGGAATGCTACTACAACAGCAGACCCAATGAAAGGGGATGTATGAAATATATGAAGGAACTATGGATAGACAGAAAACCTGCATCTACACTAACTGAGAAATAGCTAGTTACCCAATGCTTCAACATAGTGAAGAAGCTGCTGCTCTTGCAATTTGAGATACATCAATTGCTCATTATAGCCCACACTCAAGAAGACCTGGAAGAACAACAGGATGTGCAGCCAATACCTAAAGCTGGAATGCCACTACCACCTTCTCCATTACAGAGCACAGCTGCTGATATGAGATGTAAGATCATGGATAAACTGATATAGCCAAACTTTGAGGCCAGTACCAAGGCTCAGTGGAGAAGTACCATCAATAGCATGTCAGAAGTTGCCAATAGAGGCCTCACAACAATCCCTACTACCAGGGGTGAAATGCTCCCAGTTCGGACCAGCTCGGGCGAGTAGATAGCGATGGCGGCAGGCAGTTCGGAGAACCGGTAGCAAAAATCCCTGCCCACACCTCCCATGCCCAGCTGAGCCACGCAATCATCAGAGCTTTTTTTTTTCCTTTTAAATGGCTCTAATGAGCCAAGCTCTGATGATCCCAGCTGAGTTACCTGCTAATCAGGCAACTAAGCTGGGATCGTCAGAGCCTTTTGAAAGCATTTTTTTACATGGTTTTACATGTAAAAAATGGTTTTAAAAGTAAAAAAAAAATTGGCCACGCCCACCCAATCACATTAATCCCCCACCAAGCCACGCCCACAGAACCGGTAGTAACAAATTTTAGATTTCACCCCTGCCTACTACCATTACTCAAAACAAGAACTGATATATGCTGCTGTAATCTTGGAGGTGCTTGGCTACACAATAAAGAACAGGAGAAACAGAATAGTACTGAAAGAACATATTGGAGAAAAAGAAGACACATAATGCAGCAAAGTGGCTACAGGACCTGAAAGCAGATCACAGCAATCTCTCAAAATGGGAACCATTCATAATCACTGTACAAATATCCAACAGTGACTCAAGAATATAAAGAGCTGGACGGTATCAGGCCCAGACATGAACCACACCTTTTGACTAAAGAAACTAAGAGCTAACAGCAAACTCCACCCAACTTGGCTAAAATAAGGAAGAAGAATACTAATCATGAAAGTCTACTCACGATGAACACCATTATCCCACTACGATAATAGCCTTCCTTCCTACAATATATGCATGCCCAAGATGGCGGCCGCATCCAGGACGCCGTGAGGAGATGGGCTTTGGCTGGCTGTTTTAGGGGGTCTGCGGGGGTTGCAAACTATCGGCAACCCCCCGCCCAGCCAGCGGAACATGTGGCCATCACGCTGGTAGGCTTGTAGGCCCCAGTGCATCCTCCGGAGGTCTGCTGCCAATTAGGAGAGGCGAGAGGCGCCGCGGGAGATGGCGGCGAGATGGTGAGCGGCGGTGGCGAGATGGCGGTCAGCGGCCGTTGCGACGGTGGATGGCTGCTGGGCCTGCAGGCCCACGAGTTATGCTCGGCCAGGGAGTCACTGGAGCCGTTGGCTGCGGGGTTGCTGGGGCGGCCTGTACACCGGACCGCAGGTGCCCTGGAGGCGGTAGGAGGGCGTCTGGAGGAGTATGAAGATCCCGGCGAGGAGGCGGCTTGTATTCCGGCGGCGACGACGCTGGCGGCTCCAGCAGGGGCCCAGCTGGCTAGCAGGCTAGCGGATTTGCTGATGGCCGGTGGGGGTTTCTATTCTTGGGGGGCTCTCGCCAGGAGGTGAAGACCCAAATGGGTCCAACTGGGTTGGCCCCCATGGCTACTGTTGGTGGTGAGGGCTCCTTCCATTGCCTAAGTAGACTTACAATCTGGGGGCCATCCTCTACACCCTGTTCCCCTCTCCCCCCGGCTGTCCTCCGTTGACCCTCGAACTATCTTCGCTCTCCCTGCTATCTGCCTGCTAATCTCTGGAGTTGTTTTTCGAACTTGGCTCCATTTATCATCTTGCTGGCTGGCCATATTGGAGAACAGGGCAGTTCACGGGAGGACTGATGGAGCCGGTTCTCTATTTCTACCTACCCTGAAGGGGTGTCACACCTTTCAGGACAAATATGGCCGGGCCATTGTGAGAGAGTGGCCTTGGACTTTCCAACTTACCTGACTATTACGGTGGACCACTGTGAGAGGGTGGTCTGGACATCCCCTCAGCTGGACAAAACATAAAGACTCCTAGCCGCTACCGTGAGAGGGTAGCGGTGATTCTCCTTATTGACCTGACCCTTGTTCTTTGATATTTTGAACTATTATTGTGGACCCGAGCCATGCCTTACCATCTTCTCTATTTGTATTTGTGTTGGATGTACTCCAGGTCTATGCTTCTTGCCCTGCAAGATTCCCCCCTCTTGCAGGCTTGGCCTTCTATGCTATCGAGGGCCTACTTTAATGACGGGTTTTGGGACCCCGAGAGGTGGCATGTTGCAAAACGGGGATTGAGGGGTTTTTTAAGATCTTTTTTAATTAGATTTTTAAGGGGCTCCAGGGTGGGGGAGGGAGAGGGTTTGGGGGAGAACCCGTGGGGGAGAGGGACAGGTCCGGCAGTTTATGGTGCCATGGGGGGTGTAGACTCTGGAGGTAAGAGGGCTCCTAGAGAGCCCTCTGTCGAGGGCTGTGTTATAAATACACTGTGTGGGAGGGGCAGATATGGCGAGAGAGGGGGACCATATCATGTGGTGGGGGCACGCACTCGCTGTCTCCGAGCGATTACATGCCCCGGTCCCCTGAGCTATTCCCATTCCCCAGATTGTTCAAAGTCTCAGGACCCGAGACTCTGGCTGTTGCTATGCAATGCTAGGTCCGTGGTAAATAAGCCCCCCCCTCATATGTGACCTCCTTCAAGAGGGGGGTGCGGGCCTGGCTGGTATTACGGAGACCTGGTTGGGCCATGAGGGTGGGGTTCCCCTCGTGGAGATGTGCCCACCAGGCTTCCTTGCATTCCATCAGCCAAGAGCTCAGGGCAGAGGTGGGGGAGTAGCAGTCATTATTAAGGAAGGTCTTGATCCGAGGGAGGCCACTGTACCTCAGATAGCCGGGTGTGAGTCCATCTTTGTGAGGTGGGGTCGTGTGGGCAGATGGGTCTGTTGGTCACGTACCTGGCTCCCTGCCACGTGGCAACGACCCTGCCCGAGCTCCTCAATGTTGTAGCCGAGGTGGCGATTGGTACCCCCAGGCTTATGGTCATGGGGGATTTCAATCTGCCATCTATCGGTGAAACATCTGAGATAGCTCGGGAGTTCATGGCTTCCATGACGGCCATGGACCTGACCCAAGTAATTCAGGGCCCGACTCACATTGGTGGACACACCTTGGATCTAGTTTTTGTCTCTGGTCTTGACATTGGGGATATAGGTGTTGAACCCTTGTCATGGACTGACCACTCGCTCCTTCGACTTGACTTTCTGACCGCTACACCTCGCCGCAGGGAGGTGGAACCGACCAGGTGGTTCCGCCCCAGGCGCCTGATGGATCCTGATAGGTTCCAGACGGAGCTTGGGCCATTTCCTGAGACACTGACACACGACTCGGCCGAGGATCTGGTGGATGCCTGGGATAGGGCGGCCGGCGGGGCCTTGGACCATGTCGTGCCTTTGTGGCCTCTGACCCGGCGCCGAACTCACTTAGCTCCTTGGTTTTCCAAGGAGCTGAGGGAGATGAAGCGCCGGAAAAGACGCCTGGAGAGCGGTTGGAGGGCCAGTCGTTCTGAATGTGACTTGACACTAGTAAGAGCTCATATTACGACTTACATAGTGGCGATAAAAGCGGCAAAGTCTAATTATTTTGCCGCTCTTATCGCGTCATCAGATAATTGCCCAGCAGCCCTGTTCAGGGTGACCCGCTCCCTCCTCCATTCGGGAGCGCAGGAGGATCCCTTGCAGGGACAAGCTGAGGATTTTGTTCAATATCTGGATGATAAAATAACTCAGATTCGGGAAGATCTGGCCGCTGACTGAGTTAGTTCAGACGAGGTGACTGAGGCAGGTCTTGAGAGTGTTATCTGGGCTGAGTTCGATCCTGTGGCTCCCGAGGACATGGACAGGATTCTGGGAAGACTGAACGCGACCACATGTTTATTGGACCTGTGTCCCTCCTGGTTGGTGCTGGCTTCCTGGGAGGTTACACGAGGCTGGCTCCAGGAGATTATTAACGCTTCTTTGAGTGAGGGTGCCCTACCGGCCACCTTGAAGGAGATGGCGGTGAGGCCCGTCCTCAAGAAGCCTTCTCTGGATCCAGCTGTTTTGGCTAATTATCGTCCAGTCTCCAACCTTCGTTTCCTTGCGAAGGTTGTTGAGAGTGTGGTAGCGTGGCAGCTCCCCCAGTACCTGGATGAAGCTGTCTATTTAGACCCGCTCCAGTCCGGCTTCAGGTCTGGATACAGCACCGAAACGGCATTGGTCACGTTGGTGGATGATCTCTGGAGTGCCCGGGGTAGGGGGTACTCCTCTATCCTGGTCTTGTTAGATCTCTCAGCGGCTTTTAATACCATCGACCATGGTATCATGTTGCGCCGGTTGGAGGGATTGGGGGTGGGGGGCACCGTTTTACGGTGGTTCTCCTCCTACCTCTCCGACCGGTCGCAATCCGTGTTGACAGGGGGGCAGCGGTCGACCCCGAGGCGCCTAGTGTGTGGGGTGTCACAAGGGTCGGTCCTCTCGCCTCTCCTGTTCAACATTTATGTAAAGCCGCTGGGTGAGATCATCCGTGGTTTTGGGGTGGAGTTCCATCAGTACGCTGATGACACTCAGCTGTACATCTCCACCCCAGACCACCCCAACGATGCCGTGGAAGTGATGTCCCAGTGCCTTGAAGCCGTGCGGGTCTGGATGGGGAGAAACAGGCTTCGACTCAACCCCTCCAAGACCGAGTGGCTGTGGCTGCCGGCGTCCCGATATGGCCAGCTGACGCCATTGCTGATTATTGGGGGCGAATCATTGGTCCCCACGGAAAGGGTGCGCAACTTGGGCGTCCTCCTGGACCCACGGCTGTCTTTAGAGGCTCATACGACAGCTGTGGCCAGGGGGGCTTTTTATCAGGTTCGCCTGATACGCCAGTTGCGGCCCTTTCTAGCTCCCTACGCACAGTCACTCAGGCTCTCGTCACTTCTCGCCTGGACTATTGTAACGCTCTCTACATGGGGCTCCCCTTGGGGTGCACCCGGAGGCTCCAACTGGTGCAGAATGCAGCCGCGCAGGGGATTATGGGAGCGACAGGGCGCTCCCACGTGACACCTCTTCTCGAGAGCTGCATTGGCTGCCAGTGAACTACCGGGTGCGTTTCAAAGTGTTGGTAATCACCTTTAAAGCGCTCCATGGCTTAGGACCAGGGTACTTACAGGACCGCCTCCTGCCACCAATTGCCTCCCACCGGCCGGTTCGCTCCCACAGAGAGGGCCTCCTCGGGATGCCGTCAACCAGACAATGCCGGCTGGCGACCCCCAGGGGGAGAGCCTTCTCTGTGGTAGCTCCCACCCTCTGGAACGATCTTCCTCCAGGGTTGAGAACGATCTCTGACCTCCGGACTTTTCGTCGGGCCTTAAAAACATATTTTTTTCAGCTCGCCGGCTTAGCCTGATCCCTGCTAAATTTTTAGGTTTTTTAGAGTTTGATATTCATTTTAAATTAATTTGTTTTAATTATCGCCTAAATTTATTTGTTGTTTTTTAAATTTTAACTTTTGTGTACCTTGTTTTTTATCTGGCTGCTCACCACCCTGAGTCCGCAAGGAGCAGGGCGGTATATAAATCTGAATAAATAAATAAATAAAAATAAATATGGAAAGTCCTACCAGGCATCACAGCCATTGGACCATATGTGCCAGTGCATCAGCACAGCTCAAAATGGCATTAGGAACAAAACCATAGGTTCAAAACACCAGTTGCTCATGAACAGAGCAGTCATCCAAGAAATAAGTCCTAGACAGACCAATCTGAGCACAGCCTGGATTGACTGTAAGAAAACCTATGATTCAATGACACACACATAGATGCATGAATGCCTAGCACTATACAAAGTCAACAGGACGCTAAAGGCTTCCTCAAAAACTCAATGAGACTGTGGACGACCACACTGAAAATCAACTCAAGACAGCTGATACAAGTGCTCATCAAATGCAGCATACATCAAGGTGATGCACTGTCCCCGCTGCTGTTCTGCATAGGCTTGGGCCAATTAGCCAGATAATCACAAGGACTGCATACAGATATTAGTTCAGGTGTGAAACTACCAACAACCACTTCTTCTACATGGATGATATCAAGCTATATGCTAATAGTAAATGAGCCACCAATTTGCTGATCCACCTGACATGGATCTACAGTGAGGACATAGGGTTGTTATTTGGGCTGGAGAAGAATGGCTGGATAGTAGTCAAGAGAGAGAAAGTAGTTAAGAATGATGAAGTGGAGCTACCAGCAGGTCACATAGCAGACATGTAGACAACTACTGTGGTATCCTACAATCACATGAGAACCACAATGTGAGGAGGCAAAGAAGACAACAACATTGAAGTACCATCAAAGGATAAGACAGATGCTGAAGAGCCAGCTGAATGGGAAGAACAAAACCCATGCCATCAACACATATACCCTGTCAGTCATTCAGATACCCTGCTGGTATAGTGAACTGGCCATACAAGAACATAGAAGAAGTCAAAGTGAAGACCAAGACGTTCCTCACAATTTATAGAGGTTTCCACCCCAGGTTCAACTCCTATAGGCTATATACCAGCCAGAAAGAAGGCAGGGAGGGTAAAAGGCACTGTCCTGCATGAAACCCAAAGCTTCCAAGAGTACCTCAATAACATGGCATTGAATTGCTGTGAGAATGCCTGAGGCAGCAGCAGACATGGGAGAAAGATCAAGCAGAGGAAGTGCCATGGCAAGTCAAGACCCTGCATTGGATATAACATCAGAAGATGAAGTGACAGACATTGGCACTCTTTCTTAGCAATGGCTGTAAAGAGTTGGCCTTAAAGATATAACTGAGGTACTGGTCATAGCAGCACAAGAACAGCCACTAAGCACCCAATCCATAGAAGCAGAGATCTACCACACTAGACAGGATCCAAGGTACAGACTAGAGGCCTTAGAGATAGTCCAACACATAGTGGCAGGGTGTAAGATGCAGACAGAAGCAGCATACACTGAATGGCACAACTAAGTAGTTGGCATTGTATACAAAAATATCTGCACAGTGTGTGAGCTAGAACTTTCCAAGTCCAGATGGAGATACCACAGAAGGTCGTGGAAAACAAAAGGGCTAAGATCCTGTGGGACTTCCAAATCCAGACAGATGGGCAAGTACTAGCCAATCAACCAGATATCATGGTTTTGGTGGCAATTTCTGGAGTAGAATGGTTTGTTCCAGATAAGAAACAGAACATTTTTCTGTTTTGTACATATCCCAACTATACATGACTACCAAATGTCTCATCAAGTATCTATAATTTAGAAAGATGGGGTTGGGTAGGAAGCTGTTAGTTTAAGACCCAAAGCAGGCTATCAAAATAATTTTCATCTCCTCAAGTGTTGTATACAGACTCTGTAGCTGAGCTATGTCTGAGTTGTTTACTGAATTTAAGGAGTCATAAAGTCAAGCTATTTGACAGTAGATCTATGATTCACTGCTGAGTCCTAATCAGAAGATCCTGACAGCAATGATGCACTCTCTTCAAAGAAAACAATTTCCTTTTTCTTGTTGTAAGGTGAATATAGTATGGGAGCTCAATCTCTCTCACATGCTAAAGTTGGGAGAACATCAGATACTGGCATCTTCATTGCAGTAACTACTAAGCAGCTTACACTAAAATGGAAAGGCAAGACAAGGGCTCATGGAAAGCTCTGATATCTGTTTCACTCTACAACAGGGATGTCAAACTTGCCGCCTGCAGGACAGATGAGTCATGCACTGACCATGTCCACACCCAATTTAGCGAAGGGGGAAAAAGGTCACATGACAATTCAAGTTTGACACCCCTGCTCTACAGGCTCAGAGTGTCCTTCTAGACTTCCTTGAACATTTGGTACCATTTACTCAATGACTCATGCCCTGGTCACCTCTAGAATGGATTACTGTAATATGTTCTATATGGGGCTGCCTTTAAAGACGATCTGGGTGTCATTCAAGGTTCTGTTTTGGTCTTTAAAACTCTATATGACTTGGAATCAGATTATTTGAGGGATCACCTCTTCTCTATTACATCTACTGCCACATCAGGTCCAGCAGAGTTCCATCTACTGAAGAGTTCCATCTTCAGGATCCCGAAGTAATGCCTTTTCGGCTGTGGCTTCCACCTCTGAAAGTTCATTTCCCTCAATGTGGGGTTAGCCCCATCCATGGCAGTTTTCCAAAATGCACTTAAAATATATTTCTTCAACAACCCTGGTGATCCCATGAGGAGCCTGTGAGAAGACTGGATTTTATCTAGATCCATGATGGCGAACCTATGGTACGGGTGCCACAGGTGGCACACGGAGCCATATCAGTGGGCACGCAAGCATTGTCATAGCTCAGCTCCAGCACCTATCTGTGTGCCAGCCAACTGATTTTTGGGCCTTTGGGTCCCACCGGAAGTTGGGAAATGGGCTGTTTCCAGCCTCCAGAGGGCCTCCAGGGGGGTGGGGAAGGCCATTTTCGCCCTCCCAGGGCTCCTATAAAACCTCTGGAGCCTGGGGAGAGTGAAAAACAGGCCTACCGGGCCCACCAGGCCATCATATGCTAAAAGGGGGGGGGGACACGCGCACATGCGCAGGAGCGGGATGCATTGAATTATGGGTGTGGGCACACACGTGGGTGACCTTCCCGCGCTATCCCCGCTTTTGGCACGTGACGGCAAAAAGGTTAGCCATCACTGATCCGGATGGTTATTATTCTCCCACAATCTTAATTTTCATATTTAATTGTTTTAACTGTTCCAATGGTTGTACCCTGCCCAGAATCATGTTAGGTGAGATAGGCAGCTATATAAACCTGCTAAATAATAGATAAATAAATTTTAGATACCTAGCTAATTCTTACTATCCAATTTTAGAAAATTCAGTATTTTAATCCCTATAGCTAGATTTTAGCTCATGCATCCATTGTACGTTTTTACAGCCCAGCATCATTATGTGTTTATTTGAGTTTTTCTGCCGTTCCAGATTTGAATAAGAGTAGCTAATAATATTAAATAACCACCATTATGCTTTTAGATGACTACACAACACTTGCGGAGAACTATAAACGAATGTATAGACCAACATATTGATTAAAAAGTTAAGCCTGTGCAAAGTGTCTTCTTGTTTCCTCCCACCCCCACCTCCATCCAGTCACCAAATCCTCCTCCTCACCCTGCCAAAGACCTAGAGATTACTCCCCACAGCGTGCTGTTAAGATCTGAGTGTCCATAAACATCCAAATGCAAAGGGAGAGCAAGTAATCCTGAAGTTAAGCTACCATGGCACCATTATTTGATGAGGTACTGCAAGGAAGCACCAAGCACCTTGTCTGTTACGTGCCAAAATGCACTGAGAGAACAGGGTGACTTCAGGACACAGCAGCAGTTTCCACAGCCTCCCTGCATTTAGTATGCCTGATGCGGGTTCTAGCACTGATGGAACAATGAGAGGCTAAAACAGAAGCAAGTAGGATTTCTCGTTCCTCCTTTCCTCCCCCTTACAAAATCCATTATCATGCAGGAGACCCAATGTAGATGGCTTGCATACAAATCTGAAATATCCTCAAGCTCCAGAAGACGGTGACAGCCTAAAACAAATATCAGGAGAAGCTTTAACCTTTGCTGTGGGAAAAAAACAGAGTAGTGCTATTGCCTTGCAACAGGAGGGAGGAGGAGGAGGAGGAGGAGGTTTGATTCAGAACTGTTTCAGTAGAGCAAGGCTGCCATCTCATGGCTAGTATGCAGACTCTTGATTCAAAAAGCCACAGTAAGGATTGAGGCCAAAACCGAGACAGTCAAAAGGGTAATCCAGGCCACGCAACTTGCAAGTTGTCATGATGGCCAGAATCGTTAGTGCTACAGTGGAACCTGTCAATTGCCAAGCATAACTACCCCATTTTTGAAACTCTGGGTAAGCCGTTTTTGATACAATGAGATGCAGATTAAATGGCTGACCAGAAAAAGTGCAAGTTGCTCAGGACTATGTAATGTTTTAATTTTCAAGCCAGTTTATTTCAGTTAATGCGTGCCACATTTCATAGTTGTATCGCTGACTACCAGGCTGGGTGCCAGATTGGGAAACACATTACAGGTAGTCCTCGACTTACAACCCTAATTGAGCCCAAAATTTCTGTTGCTAAGTGAGACATTTGCTCAGTGAATTTTGCCCCATTTTATGATCTGTCTTGCCTCAGTTGTTAAGTAAATTACTGCAGTTGTTAAGTTAGTCATCTGGCAGTAAATGAATCAGGCTTCCCCACTGACTTTGCATGTCAGAAGCTTACAAAAGAGGATCACATGACCTCAGGACACTGCAACTGTCATAAATTTGAGTCAATTGCCAAGTGTTTGAATTTTGATCATGTGATTATGGGGGTGCTACAACAGTTGTAAGTGTGAAAAATGGTCATAAGTCACTTTTTTTGGTGGTGCTGCAACTTTGAATGGTCACTAAATGAACTGTTGTAAGTCGAGGACTACCTGTATTGGATTTAGGTACTGCAGTGAAATATGGACTATGAAGGATTTAAATTATACTTGAAGAGTACTTTTCTCTGGCATTTTATGAAACTGTCAGGCCAAACTACAATTACAATTGTAAACAAACATCAAAATATGTTTATCACAAAACTCATTATTTACCCAAATGGAAAGTAAAACAGGATAGGGCACCATACATTTTGCCAAGAACAAACGAAATTATCCGTTAGGATGCTATCATTTGAACATTGAAAGGAGATTCTGAGGTGACAAAGAACTAACAAAGTCAGCAACTTACTTTGCTTTCCTAAAATGATCTCTTTCTAAACAAGTTAAAGGAGAATTACTTCAAATTATTTTACTGGTGGACTCATATTTTAAAGATCCCTTTATGCCAGGAGTGTCAAACTCAAGGCCCATGGGGTGCTTAGATCTGGCCCAGATCACCCCATCAGATCTGGCCCATGGGGTGCTTAGATCTGGCCCACAGGGCCCCCCTGGAAACACTGAGGGACCGGCCCGTGGTGCCTCTGCTAGTGAAAACAGGTTACCGAGCTCAGTTTCCAGCTGCAACGGCCTCCTGCAGCCTTCTGCCAGTGAAAACGGAGCTTGGGAGCCTGTTTTCACTGGCAGACTACTCGAGCTGTCACAGGCGCCCCCAACATAAGTTAACATCAGGCAGGCCATGCCCACTCTGTGAACATACACGCACACACACACAGGAGGTCAAACACAACCCTGATGTGGCCCGCAATGAAACAGAGTTTGAGCAGGGGATGAAATGCTCTGAGGTCTGCTACCGGTTCACTTTGCGACTGGTTCACTGAGTGTGTGCATGTGCGTGCCAAACATGCACAGGCACACCACAGGCAGTACCGCACAGAGCTGAAAATGAGGCTTAAGAAGCCTTTTCTAAAGTAAGTAGAATAGCGAGGGAGGTAAAACAGCTGTGCTGCATGATTTAGATTCGTTTGAAAGCAAGATTTCCTGCTTACTAGCGAATATAAATCGTATGGCACAGCTAATCATCGGAAATACTGGTTTGTCCCAACCATAGCATTTTTTTACTACCGGTTCAGGCGAACCAGTCCGAACCGGTAGCATATTACCCCTGAGTTTGACACTCCTGCTTTATGCAGTAAATAAAAAATGGGTGTAACTTAAGCTACTTAAACATACTACCGTGTTTCCCCGAAAATAAGACTCTGTCTTACATTTTTTGAAGCCCAAAATAAGTGCTTGGCCTTATTTTCAAGGAGGTCTTATTATTTTGGGGTGCATGGAGCAAGACAGGGCTTTTCTTGCCATCTTACCTGATTTCCAGTTCTGTCTCCCTAACCATAACCCTAACCAGAGGAAATGGTGGGAACAGGCTGAGCATGCGTTTAAATATTTTCAGGGAGGGCTTATTTTCTGGGAGGGCTTATTTTTGGGGGAGGGAGGCTTATTTTAGTGCATGTGCTCAAAAGCCTGACTGGGTTTATTATCTGGGGATTCTTATTTTCAGGGAAACAGGGTATACTGGAGAGTGGTATGGTATATATCCATAGCATTTGACCATAACTTCTGGATTACAAAAATAGCAGCATGAAGATTTAACAAGGATTGAAATTAGTCTATCCATACCCAGTTTTTAGCATAACATTATTGACATGAAAAGGCTGACATGCTTTACAGACATTTATCTCATTTTTAAAAGTTGAACGTATTTCTGATCAGTTTCAATTACCTTTTTGTTCAATATATATTGTTTGATATGTTGGATTAAGTAAGAACATTTATTTATTCTTATTTTATGAGGGTGGTTTTAAATCTATTGTTCGTTTACCAAGACAAATATAGCATTTTGGAAGAAAAAGGTAAGAATTGCTTGAAGAAATATCCCATGACTTGCAAATGACGTGTTTCATGGCTGTAGTATGAAAGCATATAAAGCTAAAAAGATCTCAGAGTAACCAGTGAATAGACAGTAAGCAATTTGGGAGCCCAGCATAAATATAGTTCTTATCATGTACTCAAGCAAAATGCCAGTTTGCATTTATTGATGTATAGGCAACTATATGCATAAATGTTATGCTCCCCAGGGCCAAAATAGATGTAATGGATCAAACCTGGAAAAAAAATATTTAGCCAAATATTTTGACTAAAAGATCACTATAAAAATAACAATTGTAATTCTCATGTAGCAACCACAATTGAGGCCAGCAACTTCATCATTAAGCAAAGTGGCTGCTAAAAGAAACCACAACTGTGCTTAGGATCTTACTTCGGCTTTCCTTTGCTTTACAGCTCTGTAAAGGTCATAAATGGGAGGATTCATCATAAAAGTACTTTTTCATCACTATCATAACTGCATATGGACACTACATGAGGCATTCATTAACAAGGACTATCTTCCTATATTTCCCCGAAAATTGGTTGGCCCACTTCTTCTGCTTGCTTGTGGCTGCAATGGAGCCGGCAAGTCGAGAGACAGTGGGATGGAGTGGGCAAGTGGCCACAGGAGGCTTGTCTTCATGTCTCTTGGCTTTCCCACAGCACATCAGGATCACCTGCCTTCCCCCCATGCCTCTGCCTCCATCTGTTGCTGGTGCCACCAAGGGAAAACAGCCGTCCAAGCCCACTGGTGGAATTCAAATTTTTTTACTACTGGTTCTGTGGGCGTAGTTTGTGGGCGTGGCTTGGTGGGTGTGGCAGGGGAAGGATACTGCAAAATCCCCATTCCCTCCCCACGCCTGGGGGAAGGATATTGCAAAATCTCCATTCCCACCCCACTTTGGGGCCAGCCACAAGTGGTATTTGCCAATTCTCCGAACTACTCAAAATTTCCGCTATCGATTCTCCAGAACCTATCAGAACCTGCTGAATTTCACTCCTGGTCCTGCCGCCCTGCCCACCAACTTTTGGCTTTCTTGTGTCCCTTGCAGTGTATACAGATTGCATGCCTCTCCCCCCCCCCCGCCCCCAGTCTCAATTCACCTGTGCTGCACAGGGTGCAGTTGCTGCCAGACACCATTAACCTCATGCCCTCACTGCCTCCGGTGCTGACCATGCCTTCCACTGATGATGGTCTTAACTAGGGCTTATTTTTGGTAGGGTTTATTAGGAGTATGCTAAAAAAATCAGGCTCAGGCTTATATTTGGGGTAGGCCTTATTTTTCAGGATTGACCAGCATGTTAACAACTGTGCCTGGCTGTCCTATTCACAGTTTGTTACTACTGCTAGGACTTGCAGAAACTGGTCTTTACTATGGAATGAGGAAGCCAACTCCTATAGCTCCCTTCACTGGGAGTGACTATTTGCCATTGGTCATTTTTTCGTGTCCTAGCAACCATGTGCATTTTTCCATGATCATCAGGAATGAGATGATAGAATGCCAGAAAGAAAATACATCAGAACAAGGGTAGTGCAGAGATCAACATATGCCTTTAGAAGCAGGCAGAGCTACAAAAATTAGGAAGTCAGTGAGCCAATGGGGTCAGCAAAACAGTTAATGCAAAGCACTTATACTCTGCAACACCAAATGCTAAACACAATTTCTTAATGAAAAAAATCTTGTGCAGGAGCTTGCGGGCAGTCCTTAACTTAAAACCATTCATTTAGTGACCGTTCAAAGTTACAATGGCAGTAAAAAAAGTAGCTTATGATCATTTTTCACTGTTGCACCATCTCCACGGTCATGTGATGAAAATTCAGACGCTTGGCAACTGGCATGTATTTATGTCCACTGCCCTATTCCAGTGTCATTTGTAACTTTCCCTGCTGACTTCCGACAAGTAAAGTCAATGGGGAAAGCCAGATTCACTATATGGCTGTACGATTTCCTTAACAACTGAAGTTGACAGTGATTCGCTTAACAACTGTGGCAAAAAAGACTGTAAAATCAGGTAAAACTCACTTAACAATTGTTTTGCTTAGTAATGGAAATGTTGAGCTCAATTGTGGTCATAAGTCAAGGACTAACAGTCATGCACATGAATTCTACTGTCCAAGTGCCCCAAGCACACATTTGTTCTCTTCTACCACAAAGCATTCAACAAGACCATAAACAGACATAAACTGTATCCATCCATCCAACTCCCACCCACCCACCTCACTTATTCATACTCTTTCTTTGAGTTGTTTGCTATTGATAAGTATCATCCTTATTTGTTTCTGAATTATATACATGTTTTAAATATCATAACAGCAAGTATCATTTCCTTTTAAAAATATGAAATAGTAATAAGCAAAACCTGAACTAGAAAAAGCATTAATTTTAAATGCCACATATTATATAGATGCAATTCCATGTTTGGGATCCTCTCATATGATCACTTTACAACAAGCACTGGGTCCCACAGATCTGCAATTAAAGCAAAGCCTACTTTTTAATGTCTAAGATGGATCCCACACACATACTCTAATTTTCTCAAGCTCCTTTTTCGATAACCAAATACAAGTCATTTAATTCCATTTTCATTTCTAGCCAAACTAAATTGTTCTCCTTTTCCCAAATTGAGATTGAAAACTGAGTTTAAACATGCTTGGGATAAACACATGTCCATCATCTCATAAAAATTAAAATTAAAAATAAAATATAAAAATAATTTTAAAAATAATAAATAAGTAAACAAAAAACAAACTCAAAAAGCAGACTTAATGGACCACTAGGTCTTTTTCTGCTGTCAGTTTTCTATGTTTCTAAATGAAAATTCAACATTGGAGTCTAGGTTCATAAATAGTTGATAGAGCAAATCCATTATTCCAAAACATAGTATGTTATATTGTGCAAGGGCACATAATATTCAGAAAGGAAGAAGTGGGAGAACAAGATGTGGGTGCGGCAGCCTAGCACTCAGATTAAATTGCATCAAGAAGGTTGAGCACAATTAAGCCTTTTGCAAGAGAGTGAATTTCACATAGATCTAATTGCTGAAGATGCACAAGTAGCGGACAATTTGTCTTCCTCCTGGCATGTAGAAGAACAAAAAGGAGAAAAGAGATGAACTGTTTTATAATGAACTGGGAGGGAAAATTGACAAGACAAATGTAATGGGCTATAATATGGTGTAAATGACTGAGCTTTCAGCAAGAAGTAGACTCCCTCCCAAATTTTAAAATTGCTAGACATTCTTAGCAAGCTACTTTTTCCACTCATCTACTTGAACTACAATGTAGAGGTCATATGCTGACCCTCCTCTACAGAACTATATAAAGACTACTATAAAAACACAGTAATCTGCTTTTGCATTTACAGGAAATGAAAGATTCCAGAGACACAAGAAAGCCAATATAAAACTAAATATATTTAAAAAACACGAAATACAAAATTGGCAAACTAATTTTTTATCAACAATTAATATTGAACTCTGATACCAAGGTTTTTAGTCAGAAGGAGAGAAATTATCAGGCCACATCCTCTCTATGTATTTAAGAGCACAAAGATAAATTCAGGCATAAGATGTGGTCTGTTTTCAATCCAGGGGTGGGTAACTCAGCCTTAGAGATGCACCTGGTCCACAATCCTCTTTCTATGGCTTCATCAGGGGTGAAAATTACTTACCTTCCCTACCGGTTTGCCAATAGGTGCGAGCCGTCATCTGTGCATGCACAGAGGCTCAAAATGTCGCAAAAAAGCGACATCATGATGTCTGAGCGGGTGGGCAGAGCCTCCTGCAGCAGCTGCTACCTGTTCGCCCAAGGCAGATAGAACCGGCTGGATTCACCCACTTCAAACCTCTAGTCATCAGTATAAAAGCTGGCGGTATGTGTTTGTTGTCTTAAGCCAGGGAAACAAATAAAAACTGTCATATACATTTAAAAGATTTAACATGTTAGTTTAAACAAGCACCAACAAACCCACACAAGAAAGAAAAGCAGAAAACCGTTGCCACTTCTAAAGGCAGAGTCTCCACTTCTGCATCATCATCATCTCACACACTGGGACCTTTTAAGAATTCCAGGCCATCAAAAGGTTGTCTGCCAATGTTGTATTATTTACAAAATAACATTTCCCTGTGGACCCAAACTTGTTGCATGTGGAAATGGGGTGTATTCCAGTACTTAAGCAAACCATGACAGAACAAGATCCCCAAAGAGACAGGGTCCCCTGTTTGCTGTATGTCGTGTTTGCTAATTCTCTCCATTCCTGTGCAGTAGGCTTTAAAATGTGCTTTCAACAGAAAGATTGTCCATTCCAGTTATATTCCACTTTCTCCAATGGAACGGACGTTGTCTTACCTGAACGCCCCGTTTCAGTGCAAAAGAACTTTGGCTAGGAATAACTACTTTTAAAAGTGTGTGCTGGAGGAAGGAATTATGAAATGGGAACAAGGGCTTACATACCGTCTTAACACATTCCATAGAGGTGGCCTCATGTGCTTCTAGCACATGAAACAACGTGACTACCCCCATTACAACTCCAAATGCTACTTAATACTATATCTTGTGAAACAGAAATACAGATTTGGAAATGGAAATTACATTTTTTTAAAAAATTGTTCAAAAACTGTTATTAACTGCAATAGTGGGGGTTAGGCTTTAAATTTATATTCAACCTTAATGAAGACATTTAAAAACAATCCAGCCCAATTCTGCAACATTCCAATTCTCACCCAGCAATAGCTTAAAAGTAGGAAATAACAGGCAAAAAAGCACATTCTGCTAAGTGCTCAAATTGCTCAAGCTTTTGCTGGGGTCACAACGGACTTGAGCTGGTCACAATTATTGGGTCTGTGCTGTTAGCAGCGTCTCACCAAACCAGTTTTAGAGCTTTCACTATCAGCAAAAAACCTGCCAAAATGTAGTTCAGCACTGTAACTAAAAATTATTTCCTAACCAAAATCTTGGATGCCCAGTCATCTTCCTTCTGGCAGTCACTCTTAAATTGGTTTCTCAAATTGTGTCTGGCACTTTCAATGTTACTTGTACCTTTAATATTTTAAAATTGTTGATAAACTTTATCATTTAATAACTATATTGTCTCTGAGTGCAGTGCTTCTACCAAACAGGCACATACAAACAGTAATTATTCAACTGGAAACAATGAGACACTGATTTAATAGGCTAGAAGTTTAAAAAACTATTATTGGACACTGCTTTAGGTTTAAATTCTAGCTTTACATACTTTAAATCAGTGGTCACCAACTGGTGGTCCATGGACCACTGGTGGTCCACTAGAAAATTTTGGTGGTCCGCAGAAAAATTATTTGCATTTTTTTATATTGCACTAAATTCTCAATTCTCATATGGCCTCTGGGCCGGATAAGTGAAATGAATGTTTGTGTTGCTGCGGAGAGTCTGCCCCTTCGGGGTCTTTTTGTGTGGGTCCAAGGGGGGCAGAAATTCCAACTTGGGGTCTCCTTCAGCCTCCTGGTGTGGGGCTTTGGGCAAAGGCTACAGGGAAGTGCTGCTGGTGGCAAAGAGCTGGAGGGCCTTGTTCCAGTGGGACTGCATCATGGCCTGGAACTGGCTGACCACCTCAGTCTGCTGAGCCTCCAGGTGCCGGTACCTGGCCTTGCACTCCCGCAGGTCTTCCCTCTGCTTGGAAAGCCTATGCTCGTAGTCCTTAGTGAGGTGCTTCTGCTGAACCTCCTTCTCGGTCAGATCCAATATGAACTGAGCTGTTTTGCCAACTCTTTCTCATGGTGGCTGCTTAGTTCCAACAACTGCTTCCTATTGGGGCCCTAAGGAACCCAGGTGGGGAGGCAAGGAGTGGCTGGCAGGGGTGGGGCGAGTAGAGGCCGGCAAGGCGCCGCTTGATGTGAGTGACATTGAGTTGGCCACAGCCCCAATCACATGACTACCTAACCACACCCAGTCAGAAGGTCATTAAGCAGATCATATTAGTGGTCCATGGGATTTAAAATTATTAATTTAGTGGTCCCTGAGGTCCGAAAGGTTGGGGACCTCTGCTTTAAATATATGGCAAACATACATATACAAATGTCTCTTACTTACGGGAGTCGATTGCAGCAACTAAACAAAATTGAACAAATCAATAAAAATATTTCTGCTTTCTTTTGAAGAAGTGTTTGTAAAGCTTAAAGACATACAAGTAAGAGTCTCTTTTTTCATTTTCCATGCATAAATGCCGTTTTAATATCAGAGCACAGACTGTTTATTTAAATTATACCCCAACTTTCTACTTAAAAGAATGCTCAGGGCAAGAAACCAATAAAGATAAAAAAGAAAGTATAATTAAAGTAGTTAATCCAAATAAAAATGTACCAATAACACCATCCATCAGATTAAAATAAATTTCATTTATAAAAGTATGCATTATAACATGTATAACAATAAAGACTGCTTGCAGAATTTTGAACTAAACCAAGCAAGAACCAGCAATGGCTTGAAGAGCTTCCAACAAGCCCTTCCTCTCACAGTCTAGCCCAATGTCCTTGAGCATACAAGAGAAAAAGAGACATGTTTCTCAAGAATCAGATCTGAGATTCATCTGCTTTCACAGAGAATCAGATCTCCTGGGTGTACATTATAGAAAGCTCTTTGAATTATGCTTATAGGTAGTCTGATAGTTGACCCATCCAATCTTTTCTGTACCCCTTTTTCTAAGTACGGCCAACAACTGAAATGCCATGAAAACAGGTTTTTCTTCAAAGCATCTCAACTGTGAAATCTTTCTAGAAAGATCCACATGCAGTGTCTATCTTAAATGTCAATGTTATTTTCTTGAACTTTTAAATTTTATACTATACTGCAGTTTTAGTGCCATCGTTTCATTTTATGAAGATTGTTTTTTAACATATCTATATATGATCATTGCTGCAGTCTTTGCAATTTGTTCTGATTTTACATTTTCTGTCTGTTGCATCTTAATCAATCACATTATTTTGCTCGTTTTGCACATCATCCAGAAAAATCACCCTATTTGATGGTAAGCTGAATGAACTGACAAATTAAATATAAAAGAAAAATTGTGAGGTCTTCACAATTCTGATATAAGACATTTAGGAAAGATCTGACTGAAAACAAAACTTCTGAGAGGAATAAAATGCATGAAGATGACCACCAGCCGAATCACAGCAGGTTTTCAATACATAGGGCTTGTTCCCATCACTTTCATAACCCCTCAAGCAACATGCATATCCTCAGAGTTTAGTTTTCCATTTCAAAAACTTGCAGCTAACTAGTTTTACAAGGGCATGCCCATTCACATAAAGTGTTACAACATGATTTATTATTCCTATTCCCTAGCATAACTTTAGAAACAAAGCACTGATTTAACAGCATAAAAAGGAGTTGTGGGAACACTAGACCAACTACATGCGACTTAAGTTCTTGTTGTGTTTGTTCCAATAGTTGCAGTAATTTCCACATTGTTTGGAGTTGAGATAATTAGATCACTTGGGGCAAATATTTTCTCCAGACAATCAGATAGGAAAACTTTCCAGAGATTGGAAGAAAGCCAGATTTCTTTCCTATCAGAAATGTGATATGTTGGGAAGTTGGATATTTATGTATAATATACACACAAGGGCTTTCCACAAAGTGTTACAGCACAAAAGATCATAGTTACAATATCTTTCCCACAATGTTTTGCATCATTTACTTCTATTCTTGGGTATATTATTTCTTCTTTAAGCTATTTTGTGGATTAGGTGCTTTTTCCACTTAAAAGAACAGGATTTCTTTTATTTCTGAATTTTATTTCAAATTCTCCTCTAATTATCAAGTTTACCACACACACCATTTTTACTAATCTTTTTTTCCATTGCTTAAAGAACTGTAAAACTGCATTTTTAATTTAATAAAAAATAACAGGAAAGGAAGAGACAAGAGATCTGTGCTCATTTATTGATGCAGTGAATGCTTTAAATGCTTTACCAAGCACTCTTTACCAAGAGTGCTTTAAATTCACCATATTTTGTCCTCTACTTATCCAGTTGTCTGCCCTGTAATGCTATATTAGCAAAATAGTACCCCCCCCCCTGCCCATACTCACTTCCTTTGGATAAACATTTCCATGTACATTTGGCAAATTGCATAGAAATTAGGAAAGATATGATACCGTATTTCCCCAAAAATAAGACCTTGTCTTATATTTTTTTGAAACTCGAAATAAGCGCTTGGCCTTATTGCCATGCGCTCAAAAATCCAATTGGTCTTATTATCAGAGGATGTCTTACTTTAGAGGAAACAGGATAGCATTCTCAACTATCTGAAACTATCTACCATACAAAACACATTCATTACATTTCCTCTCCCTCCCCCCCACCCACCCACCAGACTGCAGTACCTAAAATAATGGATTTAAATTAGCCTAATCTTGATTGAATTCTAGAAAAGAATAATGGAACCAATTACTCAAATGATGTGTCCCCTTTCATTGCATGTGTTTAACCAGAACAGCCATCTCTAGGACTGTTTCAATTTGTGTTCCTGCACTCACTAGGGAATTGGACTCAATGATCTACATGTTCCAAGTCCTTGAAACTATGGTACTAAAAATAAAAACTATGGTGCTGCGAGATTAAGAGGGGAAGCAATAAGAATGCACATTTGTGCCTATATTTGTATTTAGTGCTCTTCTCCGCCCTCTTCCATCATTATGTATATTGTACCACAATAGCAACAAAGTTTCCTTTCTCAATATTTGTTGAACTTGTAGAAATTTATTATTTTCCCTTGCAGTAATTTACCAGACAATGTAAAAAGTGACAAGTTTAATGAACGACAAGACTGTCACTGTCACCTGGCAAAAGAAACTGATCAACAATAAGGAGGAAAAAAAAAAACCAACCTAAAATTACTCCAATGCTCTCAGTGGGTGGATTTATATACACTTTCATCTGAGAAGCATCATCAAATTCTGCAACAATTCTCTTTTCCAGGTCAGCAACACTTCTAGAAAGTAAAAACAGTCTGTTCTTAAACATCACATTTTACAGCTCAAATTTGCTCACATATGAGTACAATATGGATCAAAGTCTGTACAGCAGGAAACATGTTTGCTCAAATGTTGTGTAATTCTTTTAATAATTTTTAGATTTTGTATGGATATATTTTTTATTCTTGGCTGTTCACCATCCTGAGTCCAGCAGGAGAAGGGCGGTATATAAATTGAATAAAATAAATAAATAAATAAATAAATAAATAATTTTCCAAGTTTCAATTTTGTACTAATAATAGTACAAAACCTATAACTAATAAGAAATGGCAGTAAACATGACAAACATCACCCAACTGAATGCACCTGGTTGCTGCTTTGTTTGCTGCCCACTTAAGTCATTTGCCACAAGTTGGTTATTTCATGGTGTCTATTGCATATCCCTCGTATCTTGATATTATTACTGCTTACATATGTTTCCTTTAAAAATTAGCTGGTAACTTCAACTGGTACAAAATGCAACAACCTATGTGCTCAAGGGGCAGTCTGCTGCTGTTGGAGCTGTAATAACTTGCAGTATGTTTCCAAAGGCTATTCAGGGTGCTGGTTGTTACCTATAAAGTCCTAAATGGTTCAGAGCCTGCATCGGTGTGTTACTGTGCTCATGAAACGGAACTCTTAACTCTCTTTTCCGTGCACAACCTACCACAATATTGGTTGCTAGGGTGAGTGCTATGGTGAGACACTCATGGCCCTGATTTGTTTCTTTCATTTTCTTAAAAGAAGTTTATCATAAATCTGTCTGTAACAACAGCAGTTGGGTGTAGAAGATGGGAAATCTGAAAAACCTTGTAGAAAAATGAACTTATCCCACCCACCCCATCTCATTTGTGAACCATGCTATAAGGAAAGGAGGCAAATCAGCAAAAGAAAGGTCAGCCAAATTCCAAAAATATGTAATTAAATTCAAAGTTTAGTGCAATCTTACTCTCAGAAAACATGTTGCACAATGAATGCAAACAGCTCGTTTTGTTTACACCTCTTCAGAGTAAGATAAGTGTGGTAATTCAAGAGCTACACTGGCAGTTAAACATTTTTGCTGGGTGAAAGGGCAAATTCTAAGATGATGTTCTCTAAAACAAAACAAAAAATGATCATTGGAGGACTTTATTCTTCCTACTCATAAAATGTGACTGTGATTATGTGCAGTCACAAAATAATGTTGACGTTGCTCCGTATCACTTATTTCTAATGCTCCAGATGCTTCTTTCCATTCCTCCACTTTTTTAAAATGTTTGACAGCTGCACGTGCTTACAAAAAATGAATTGAAAAGAAACCATCCAATATTTTCAATTACTAATGTGGCTTATAGAGATTGTGTGAGGTTTAAAGGTATTTCAGTAAATAAAACATATAATGGAAGCTAGTATTCTTGCTTTTTGAAATGCTAGCTTCTATCTAATTTTTTTCATTGGAAAAAGTGCAGAAAATTAAGATCAGGTAGAGTTGAAGGATTTACAGCTGCTAAGAGAAGTCCTCCAAATTTCACACTGACTATTACAAACTAAGAAAATTAAAACCAAGTTAAATGAATGTTAAATAATTTGCCAACACAATCTTGCAACACAGACTTCTTAGAAGTAATCAGATGAAACTTTTCTCATTGGGGGAAAAGAACTTTTTGGGAGAATACATCTAGTCCTCAACTTACCAACACAATTAGGACCTGAACTTCAATTGCTAAGTGATGTGACCATTAAGTGAGTTACACTTAATCTTACAACTATTTTTTGCCACAGTTGTTAAGCAAATCCAGTTTTCCCCACTAACTTTATTTGCTGATAGCCCCTTGGAAAGGTTGCAAATGGCAATGAGTGACCCTGAGATACTGTAACCCTTGTTAATACATGCCAGATGTCAATCACCCAAATTCTGATTACAGGACTGCAGGGATACTGCAGTCGTAAGAGCAAGGATCGGTCATAAGTCACTTTTTTCAGCATCGTACATTTATAAAAGAAATGTAAAATATTTTTAAGGAAATACTAGGATAAGAAAGTTAAATTACAGAACCATTCAAAAAATGTTATAACAGATTTATAAATTTAGGACTTTTAGCCAGTGCCATTTCAAAAGTTAAGCCCCATTGTCAGAGTCTCAAATGAAAAGTACAAAACATAAAAAAAAAAAAGTTGACAAATGATACAGACAAAATTTGTACCTAAAATGATGTGGAAAAAAATTCTTAACATTTTATGATCACTGCTTCAATATTGGGTAAGCTTCCACCATAGATACTAGCAGCACAGAACATTAGCACTCTGAAACAATAAACTATACTTTCTTCTAGCAACAACTTCTGGTCTTCTCAGTAATGGACTTCTACAGTCAAACTGCAAAGGATTGTGTCCTTCTTCTACGGAGCATAACACACTGAAAGATGTCTTAGAGAGCAAATGCAGTATTTCATAAAAACTATAATTATTCCGCAATTAACAGAACCATTAATACAGGTGGCCCTCAACTTAGGACAGTTCATTTAGTGACCATTCAAAGTTACAATGACACTAAAAAAAGTGACTTATGATCATTTTTCACTCTTATATCATAGCATCTCCGTGGTGATGTGATCAAAATGGGTACTGGTCCTACCTGAATGCCCTTTCTCTGCGTTGTGGGAGCGGCAGCCAGACATGGGTTAACTCCGTCTGATATCCAACAGGACAGAGTCTGCAAGATGTTAAGCACCTCCTCTTCCTCTTGTTTCCCAGCTTTCCGATGAGATGATGCTGCAGACTGATGTGCTGAGCTGCAAAGACAAGGTTACGCCCCCACCACAGGAAGGGGAACACCACCTCCACTAAGCCACCCACACCGGACCAGGGAGGCCAAGGGTGGGGCTGGCTGCTGATCCCACATTGCAGAGAAAGGGCATTCAGGTAGGACCAATTCCCATTCTCCAGAAAAGTGGGACCGGCAGCCAGGCATGGGACATACTAAAACTGATGTCCTACTGGGAGGGAACCGACTGGCCTGGTGTCCCCTGGTCAATGTGAACCTGTTGGAACACCCTGCGCCTGAAGGCTGTGTCTGCCGATGCATACACATCCAATTTATAATGGCAGACAAATGGGGAAGGGGACGTCCAGGTGTCAGCCCTACATATCTGCCCCAAGGAGACCTGGGTAGCCCAAGCCGCCAAGGTGGCCGCACTCCTGGTGGAGTAGGCAGTGATACACCTCGGGACAGGCAATGCCTGGGCCTCGTAGGCTTTAGCAATACAAGCTAAATATCCTATTGTATATCAGACGGAGTTAACCCCATGCCTGGCTGCCGGTCCCACTTTTCTGGAGAATTCAGATGCTTGGCAACTGATCATACTTATGACGGTTGCAGTGTCCTGGGATAATGTGATCACCTTTTCTAAACTTTTGACAAGCAAAGTCAATGGAGAAGCTAGATTCACTTAAAAACTATGTTACTAACATAACATGTGCAGTGATTCACTTATCAACTGTGGGAAGAAAGGTCGTAAAATGTGACAAAATTGTCTCAACAGAAATTTTGGGTTCAATTGTGGTTGTAAGTCAAGAACTATCTGTACTTGTTGCTCTGACCAGGTACACACTGGAGAAAGTATTAACATATTTTAAGATAAGAATCCGGAATAACTGGAATATGGATTTATTCTCATTTCCCCAAAACACAAAAAGTATTAATAGCAGTTATCATTTTAAAAATGATACACTTCAATATTTATCCTATAAAAAGTAACACAATATTTAAATATTTAAATAAGCATTGGAGTTTTAATAATTTCATATACTAGTAATATCATAATTGGCTCAAAATATGAATCCTCATGTAAAACAAAGGCCAGAGAAAAGGAAAACCAATACTCCATTATAGTAGAAAATAGGAGATGTTTAGGCTGGTCTAATGTTACACTATTTAAGTTCTCTTTTGCATTTATTTCAATTTTACATACAGAAAGTGAGAGAGAGATAATTTGCTCTTTTCGAAACACTTTCATTAAATTTCATGGGATATTGTCTAAAATATTCCTAGGAAAGAAACCATCCAACAACCAAGTATAAAAGCTCTTCCTGTTTATGTGTCAGAAGATTACACAAAACAGTATGCTCCAGATGTAAAGTTTAAAAAATTTGGTCACTATAACCTAGACACCCAGAATTTGTTGAACCCAAAAATACATTCCTTGATGCCCATGAGGCTTCCGCGATACTTTAGATTTTCAAAAATTATTTAATCTGAACACAGAAGCGTGCACGCTCCACAGTAAAGTGCCAATCTCTTGTATCATCTTTATTTCTAAGAATGCCTTTGGGTCCCAGATGGATCCAACGTTTTCTTAGGAAATAAAAAAGACACCATGACTTTGTCTGAAAAAGCACTAGTTCAAAAAACCAAAAGGAAGCAGAGATAATAGCATCCTCTAGGAAAGGGAGCTGGTGTGTGTGACAAGCACATTATGGTAAATGGCAGTTTGAAACGGTTATATCCCCTCCACCTTTTTGTAAATGAAAAAGTATCTCCAGAAGCTTTTTTACAATCCACAACATAAACATTTGCAAGGTAGGAGTTCTGGATTTGCAATGCCAGTGCATTTGCAGGGCACTAATTTGCAAGAAGCTATCCCAGATCAAGCTCTGATAATTTATGCAGCAGGCAATCCCCAAAATTAAGATTGCTACAAGAACTTCCTTACTGAAAAACGTTTTATTTTTAAAGCCTTCATTTCAGCTAACTGCTAGATGCAGCTATAAAGGATACAAGCAAGGCATTATTGACTTACTAACCTTGTTTCTCACCATAATGCGGTAAATCTGAGATCTACATTTATACATTACTAAATTTCTTGTTGTCATTACTATTAATTGAGCAAAATCGGACATTACAAGGCAACAGTTTTTGAACCAGTCTATCTCAAATGGACTAATGTACAGAATGTGTCCACTAGGACAGAATGGAATTTGAGAAAGAGTGAGACAAAATGCATATCTTACATGACATAATACCTCTGTTGATGTTGGTGACATGGCCAAAGCCTATCCTCACTGTCAAGGATTCCTCTTCCCTGAAGAAACTGCAAATTTCTGCCTTATGAAGGGAAAGGTCAGGATAGGCAGTTTGCTATCTTTGCCTGATAAACTCTTTAATTTATATAGCAACGATGAATCTATTGCAAACGAGTTCAGGAAGAACATCACACAACACAACTGCCTCTTCCAAATAATATTTGGTGCCAAAGAAGTCCTTCTGTGTTTATTTTGAAGGCAAATCCAACATTACATCAGAAATTTAATGCCAGATCCCAACCAGCAAGCCAATTTATTCAAATTTATTCATGGATTGGGATAGAGGGAGGGATTTCTGACAGTCTCTGCCAGATTCTCACAAGCAAATACAAAGGAAAGCTTGCAGGAATTTGGAAGTCACTCCCTCTCCCACCCATGGTCATTCTGTTTCTCTGTTTAGATAAGGAAACACCTCTGAAACAATAACAGGACAGGACACGAGTTATCTAATAGAGCTTTATTTTCATTTTAGCCAGCACTTACTGGTATAAAACTATCTGCTATCATCTTCAATTATAAAACAAATTGCCATTAAATTATCTGAACTGGCAGCATATCCCAAGACAATTTCTTCTATATAAAGTCAGTGATCCCTACAATGCATGCTTCACATACATAGATGAATAAGATCAGATTGATCGATATTGATTGATAAGTGTTTATAAATCAGTAATGTATATGTTTTTCAGACTAAGGGCAACTTTTGGCCTTTGACTATAGCCCAGATCAGGGAGTATAGGCAGGATAAATGTAATACGACATAATTTAAAATTAACTAAAATTTTAAGAATTAAGGGCAATTAATATAATCATATGCTTTATTTCCCATTCCATTAAACTAAAGATCATAACTTTTACGAACAGCTTTGGAGGGCCAACTCAAAGAACTGGGAGAGGTGCGGACTGTATGCATTTGCAAATATTCCCCTTAGAGCAGGCTTTGTACACTAAACAAATATAATCTAGTTTTATTATTTATGATCTGTCTAAATTTATGCCGTGTTAAGAGAGGTTTTGCTTCTGAGAAATATTATAGCAAAGTACCATACATTTTTGGCTCAAGATTAGCTTCAAAGCTGTAGGTATATTTGCACTCATGTTTAAACTTCCACTTTTCTCCCTCACTTTCTCCAAGTCCACTCTTTACACATAGTCCTCTACCTACAACTATATTGAGCCCAAAATTTCTGTTGCAAAATAAGTCAGTTATGTGAATTTTGCCCCATTTTATGATCTTGCTTATCACCGTTGTTAATTGAATCACTGCAGTTGTTAAGTTAATTGTTACGTGAATCTGGCTTGACCATTGACTTTGCTTGTCAGAAGGTTGTAAAAAGGTGATCACCTGAACCCAGGACATTGCAACCGTCGTAAGTATGAGTCAGTTGCCAAGTGTCTGAATTTTGATCATGTGGCCATGGGGATGTTGCAATGGTCATAAGCGTAAAAAATGATTATAAGTCACTTTTTTCAATGCTATTGTAACTTTGAATGGTCCTAAATGAATTGTTGCACATTAAGGACTACCTGTATATGGCTTATTACACTGGCTATTTAATCAAATAATGTAAGCACATAAATAAATGACTAGAGTGGAATAGGCTTTCATCTGGGGAGTCATCAAAACTCAAGATTTTCTGTTTACACCCTACAAAAATTTTATAAAAATTGTGGCAATTCAAATAAAATAACAATTCAAAGAATCTCTTACTAAGATTATTGTTTCAGTCAAGGTGGATTTGATTTAAATCAAGTTGATTTAAATCATAATTTTTAAAGAGCAACTGTCATCTCTGTCCCGCAGCAGCTCCTCCTCCTCTGCCCCTCTGTTGACTCACCAACAGTCCCATTCATTGTAATGGGACGGCTGGTGATGCGGCAGTGACACAACAAGGTGAGGGACATGGCGGGCAGCAGATGTTAACAGATGCTGCTATGATGGATCTGAAATGACAGACGCTCTTTAAATGTAAGGACTGATTCTTGCTAGCAGTTAGAATCTTTAATATTATTTGTAAAAAAAATGAAGGTTTTCCTATTTAGCTTGCAGAGCTTGGATTCATTGAATGACTTTACCAAAAATGTAAATATTGCAGAATATACAGCCTCACGTTACATAACTAAGCTCCATTTCACGCTGAATAAACTAAATTATTAATGTATCTTAAATAGAAAACTATCTTTAGATAGATTTTTACTCCAAAAGCATTTTATTAAAATAAATTTGATAAAAATAAAAATCTGGTTTACATAAAAAAATCTGATTTAAATTAAAAAATCTGATATTTTTTATTTATTTTTTTAAAAATTGATTTTTTTTTGAAAAAAATCCATTTTTATCCACCCAGGTTTCAGTTAATCGCATTCTTCATACCTCTTTAAAGTACTTATATGTTCCATTTCCATATTAGACTAAAAATAATCAAGTTGTTCATCCACACGTTGCAGAACTACGAATTATTGCAAAATATTATTAAATTAAAATAAAACAAGAATTTCTTCACTACTTATACCTATCCTTAATAATAATACTTTCTCTCCAATATGATAGTTTGTTTAGATCAATATACCGGTATATCGCAGAATGGAAAAAAAAAATTCACTGAAGTATAGATCACATCTTTTTAAAAATTGTTCCCAAAAGTCAATAAAACTGAATTTTTCACTGATTTTAAATAGCATATAAGGTACCATGATAAATGAACAAAGTTACCAGGGTAGATGAGTATATTCAGACCTTTCACTGATGGGTAGCTTTTCCATTGAAAGCATTTTATAACTATTTATACTTGCTGGAATTGGGTTTGGTTCAGGGATGAAATGCTACCAGTTCAGACCAGTTGGCTGAACCGGTAGCGATGGCGGCGGGTGGTTTGGAGAATCGGTAGCGATGCAACACGAAGCTCCGCACACCCACCCTGTCATCATTACTTCCTGATTTTAACCAGGAAGTAACCTGTTTTTTCCCCTCTGCACATGCCAGAAGGGTTTGCGCATGCACAGAGGTCTACATACGCACTTCCAAACCGGTAGGGAAGGTAAGTATATTTCACCCCTGGTTTGGTTGCTGGAATTGGGTTGCTGGAATTGGGTATGTCTAGTTTGATGAAAAGAAGGACCAGGGGTGACACGATAGTTGTGTTCTGATATTTCAAGGGCTATTACAAAGAAGAGGGAGTCAAGCTATTCTTCAAAGCACCTGAGGGCAGGACAAGAAGCAACAGGTGGAAATTAATCAAGGAGAGAAGCAACCTAAAACTAAGGAGAAATTTCCTGACAGTTAGTACAATTAATCAGTGGAACAACTTACCTCCAGGAAGTTGTAAATATTTGCTCCCTCCAAAAAAAGGTTTTGAATTTTAACCTTTCCCCAAAACCAACACTGGCCTGGCCCTGATTGTTACTGGATGAAAGGCAATTTTAAAAAAAAAATCAGGACCATAAACTGGATTGGGAAGGTGGGGAAAAAATCCCATAAAGCTATTGCAAATCATTTCAGTAAACATGGAAGTTGAGCTAGACTCAAAAGAGAAGATACCAAGAGGAAGGGCCTTTGTTGGTCCCACTAACTGACCTGGAGTTTAAAGAGGCATCTTTAAGCAAAAACATTTTTCTTTACCAAGGACTTTAGAATTATATACTACAGTATATAATTCTAAAAAATGTTGCACATTTTGTCTTAAAGCAATAATATTTTAATCCATATTTTATACCTATATTATTTTTACAAGCATTTTCATGCACTTGTAATTTTTACAGTGATATCACATTTTACTATATGATACCATATAGATTTTGTTGATTAAATTGTTCTGTGTCATAGCAATTTGGCTTAAAGAAAATAAAAACTAATGGCTCCAATTAACATTAACATGTTAAAGCACACATTTGACACTTCACAACAGGCCTTATCTTAAAATGTTTTATATAGAAGTTTTTATATTACTGTTTTTGCAAATCAAGTGCACTTATTAAAATCTACTGCAGAATTGATCCAGATGCACTTCTAATTCATCTTTTATTAGATTTACATCCTGTCTTCTGCACAGGAGCTCAAGGCAGTGTATGTAGTGTTGCATCCTCTTATTTTCCCTCACAACAATGATCTGGCAAAGTAGTTTCATTTGTGTCACTCAATGTGTTTCCATGACTGAGGAGGACTACAACCTGGGTCTTGCTGCTCCTAGCTTTCACTTAAACTTTGCAGGCCTGCAAAATACAACCTATTAGACCAATGGCAAGTTTCCCATCACTTTTAATAGTGGCAACTACTCCTAAACATAAAATATTATAGGTTGACATTTTTCTGACTAATATGGGCTTACAGACATCTTTAAAGCTTCCTGCAAGAGTAGAAAATGAATAACTGGAAATAAGGTAAAAAAAGCGAGATACTGTTTACATGAAAACTATTTATAAAGTTAGCCCATCCTTTGACCTTGGAGCTGTTTCTAAGAGATTTGTTAGGAAATAAGGAGAGCTTTGAATATACTACTTCAAAAAGCAAACAGGGATATCTATCATTTCCTCAAAACAATGGGAATTGAACTATGTGCGCCTTAGGGCCTCAGCGTTTCTTTCTGACAATTTATATACCAGTGACTTCAATGAGCTTTCTATTCCAACAATACAAAAAAGGCTAAATTCAAGTTGAAATTCTCAACTTCAAGCATTTATTTAGCCAAACAACAGAAGCCTTCTTAATATGGCTTTGGCGTTAAAACAAAATAAGCAATGGTTTTCTACTGCATAAATTTCCAGGCGGCTTTAGCTGTGTTAAAACAACAAAGCAAAAACAACAGAATTTTGTGATACCTTATACTCAAGGAACTCTGCCGTGAGAGAGAAATATCCCTGTCAGTGGGGAGGGAAAAAGGGTAAAAAAAAAACTTCAAACGGAAATGAAATTTATGAAGTGGACAGTGAATCATATCCTACAGATCTCAATGCAGTGGACTTTGGATATAAAAGACAGAATCAGAATTTCAGACAATAGACTTTCTCTCAGAAATGAACTAAGACTGTTGTGGTACTAATTAGTCTAAACAATTTTATACATTTTACGTGCTTTTTATATTATTATGCACATTTTATCTAGATTTTACACACTACATACATTTAATCCATTGCTCAACATCCCATCCATCATTTATTCACTCACCTCTAGCAGACACTCCTTCCTCCTGGCTAAAGTCAAGAATTTACTGTATTAGCAAAACAACTGCTGGCTTGTGAGATGCTCATTATTTTGATTGATTCGCTGTCTAATGCATATAGTGTGATAAAAAAATGATCCTTTTTTGACATGGCTTAAAGCTGGCTTATAACCATACCTGTTTGAAGGCTATTAACCACTGTTCCCTGTTCAGACATAATGAAAAGCTATGTTCAAGGACAACTTGTCAATTTGTTTTTTCCACTTACGAAAAGAAAGAGGCACGGATGGCACAAAGGTGCCTATTATTTGTACATATTCTGGTACATTAATTCATAATGTGGTTTTTCACATACCTCAGGATGTGATAAAACCTCTGGTTCTTGAATTAGAGAAGAATTCTAATGGAATACCCCTATATTAATAAAAAGTTCCTCTATTATGTAAATGATTTCCAATCTATTCATCTTCCAGTCTGCTGCGGAGGTGGGAAGAGCTCTGATCAGAGAAACACTCCCCTGCACTTCATAACAAAGTACCACTTCAAATGACTTCAACAAGGATTTTAAAGACAATTGCTAGACAACCTTAGTATTCTAACATATACTAAACATTCATAAAGCTATTTCCTTTCAAAGCACCGACATCCTTCACTCTACCTCTGCATACTTGTTTCTCCTTGCAACTCATCCTTGCCTTTATCATGTTCATATTCCACTTCATATACCCTGTTTTTTCCAAAAATAAGACATCCCCTGATAATAAGCCCAATTAGGCTTTTGAGCGCTTGCGCTAAAATAAGCCTCCCCTCAAAAATAAGCCCTCCCCGAAAATATTTAAGTGCAGAGCTGGTAACCAAGTAAGATGGCAAGAGGAGCCCCATCTTGCTCCATGTGCCCCAAAATAATAAGACCTCCCCAAAAATAAGGCCAAGTGTTTATTTTGGGGTTCAAAAAAATATAAGACAGAGTCTTATTTTCGGGAAAACATGGTATTGCTTTTTGTCCTTTAAATCTTATCCTTCTTTCTTCTGAGATTTCGTCAGCTGCACACAATCATAATGTACTTGGTCTTTGTCTTCTTCTCAATACAGTCACCTATTTAATATATTTGATTTGTAATTTTATTCTCATTCACTCTCTGTGTATGAAAAAAACTCCACTTGTCTCTTTTGTACTAATAATTCACTTTTGCATTTAATCCACATTCATTCATTCAGCACTTAAATCATTCTTGACCTGACCTGTTTTTGCCTTACCACAAATTTAAGCACGCTATTCCTATTGCATTCAATTTATTTTTATATTTGCCCTGCCATAGCCAATGCTCGCCTCTATATAACGAAGTGAGGAGAAACACACTTTTATACACATTTTTGCTTCTCTTGTCAAACACTGAGACTTCACAAGATGGCTGCTGACTCTTTCATGTGTACCAATCTATGCCCCATTTATCCATTTCTCTTCTATCATGGTGACAAATTCAAGTAATAAACACAAGCATTCCTTGTGCAAAAGGGATGTATCTGTCATACAGCTTCAAGATGCATTCATTTATTGTTTGTTTGTTACATATCAACTTCCTAATACAATCATCCAAAAGTTCCTCAGGTGATTTTTTTAAAATCAATAAATAAGCCCTTCTAAAAGACAAGTAAAAGACAAAGTAGGAGATATAAATGTCAATTCATCCAAATTACAGCAACCTGCACCTCAAAATGCCTGGCAAAATAAAATGCCATTTAAAGAACTACCAATTTTCCTTTGGCAGCCATAACAGAAAAGGGTCAAATCTTAACCACAGCTTTTTCTTCACAGTTCCTGAAGAAAATCCCATCCTTTTCTCATAGCACTTTAATCTTACAAGTCAATTAGGATAGGAGTCCCCAACCCCCAAGTCCATTGGGAACTGGGCCACACAAGCAAGTGAAGCTTCATCTGCACATGCATGGAATTTAAATAGTACATGAAACCACATAACCCCAGGTTCATGGAAAACAATTTTCCTGTGGAAGCAGTCCCCAGTGCCCAAAAGGTTGGGGGCTGCTGAATTAGGATATAGCAATAGCACTTAGATTTATATATCACTTCACAGTGCTTTACAGCCCTCTCTAAGCAATTTACAGAGTCAGCATATTGCCCCCAACAATTTGGATCCTCATTTTACCAACCTCGGAAGAATGGAAGGCTGAGTCAACCCTGAGTCTGGTGAGATTTGATCTGCCAAACTGTAGGCAGCCGGCAGGCAGCAGAAGTAGCTGCACTATTGCATTCTAGCCACTGAACCACCATGGCTTATATCAAAGTAATTGAAATATGTGAGTAAGGATTAATATTATTTCAAATGAAGAGATAAAGAACTTCTTCCCAAATTAATTTCCAAAATGGCAGCTATCTTAATTATTTGCAATGAAGAAATAAAATTTCAGCATCTCAAAAATTAAAATTATGATATGATATTTGACAATCTCAGTAACAATCTCTTGATCCCACTTGATGAATGCCAAGAAACCAGTTTTTTATATAAAGGATTTTTGGACATATTTCAGTTCCATTATAGCCATAATACAATTTGCCCATCAAAACTTCTAAGAGATTCACACAGCTGCAACAGAAAATGAACAAAAAAACCAAAAAAAATTAATACAGCCATCCTCCACCCCAAACCTAAAATTGACTAGACTTGCTCAGGTGCAAAACTAATTTCTGGCTTGCTGAAAGGCTATAATTATTAAACTAAGATATGTCTTAAAGTGATAGATAAATACAATCCTTTCACTTTCCTACTGCTGCACAATGGAGCAGTAACATTCTTATGATGGTCCTTCATCTGTATGGCCCCAATTCTGCTTCTATTCACTGTACTGCTTTTTTTAAAAACTTTGGCTTCGTTACATTTAAGGCAGCATAAACAAGTTTGTTCTTGACGTAGCAAAGTTCACTATAACAAAATGTTTTTGAGAACATCAGCTGTACACTATTTTTGTGCTATCCTAATTAGCACATATACTAATTTACAGATGCAAATTTCACATGACCTCAAAAGACTCCTACAGTAGTATAAAAGGGAATAATTTTGAAGAACAGAAGTTCAGTCCTTCAACTGTTCACATTTTTGACAGAGCTGGAAGCCATGCCTAAAGTCCTCTGCAGAGCTAGCGTTTTATTGAATTTAGAGAGCCCAGTGAGCGTTATGCTTTATTGATTTATGTTCCATCTTTCATACAGAAGTACAAAGTGAAATGCACAGTATTCTATTTTTCCCCACAACCACCCTGTAAGATGGGTTGGGCTGAGAAAGGATGTGCAACTTACCCAAAGTCATCCAGGGAGATTCTATGGCTAGCAGTTATAAGAGTTGGGCCTCCCTTTAACTTTAACTGCTGTGTCACAATACTGTCATACATAATCCTTGACTTACAACAGTTCATTTAGCGACCATTCAAAGTTACGACGACACTGAAAAAAGTGACATGACCATGTTTTAACTTTAAAACCTTTGTAGCATCCACATGATCATGTGATCAAAATTCAGATGCTTGGCAACAGGTTCATACTTATAACTGTTACTCTGTCCTAAGGTTATGTGATCACCTTTGCAACCTTTTGAAAAACAAAATCAATGGTAAAGACAGATTTGCTTAAAAACTATGTTACTAGATTGTTGAGGGCAATATGCTGATTCTATAAATCACTTAGAGAGGGCTGTAAAGCACTGTATAAAGTCTAAATGTTATTGCTACTAACTTATCAAGTGCAATGATTCACTTAACAATTGTGGCAAGAAAGATCATAAAATAGGGCAAAATTCACTTAACAGAAATTTAAGTGGCCTCAATTGTGGTTGTAAGTCGAGCACTACCTGTACTGTGTCAGGAACCTTTTGATAGTTGAAGGGTGCAGTTAATGGGGCAATAAGACCAGATGCCCACCACCCCCCCCCCCCTGTGGGAGGATCAAGATTTTCTGAATGGATCTTCCTTGGGGTGGGAGAAGTGTTTTCTTTTTCTTCCTTTTCTTCCTTTTTTTTTTAAAATGATCATAAAAGTAATTACAGGAGCTGTACTTCCGTTTTTGTGTTGTGTGTTCTCCACTTTACAGTAGCAGGAAGTTATAATTCTTATTTTCGCTGAAGCAGTAACTCAGAAAATAAAAAAGGAGGTTTAGGAATTACATGCACCCCTGAAGTTATAAGCTGCCTGCCCTGATGTACAGGACAGCTAATTTTCCTATGGTTGCATAGCAGTCAATAAATAAATAAATAATGAAGCATTCAGGAAGCATCAAAAATACCATAAATTGCTTTGCCAAAATATATACATAAGCAATATACAGCCATCATTTACCACCTTATCTTCTACGATGCTGTTCCTTGCTGTTTATCTTAAAAACTAGGTACATATAGTCCCTGACTTACAATCATAACAGATTCCATTACAGTCATACCTCGAGGACTACAGTATCTTTATGTGGAAAGCAAAAGTACTTTACTTTCAGGTGCTTTGCAGCTCACTTCCATCTAGCTGAGACATTTCAGATGTTTTCCTATAGTATATCTAGCTGCCAGAACAAATTTCTATGAATGTGCCTTATCTACTAATACAACTGAATCTGCAGAAGCTTATTGTGAAACAATGCAGATGGAAGAGTGCAACTGCTCTGAAATGGTCCTTTGCTCAAAGCTCTGAAGCCAAATCCCTCTAAACCTATAAACAGCTCTAGAAAATGTCCCTTTCCTGTGCTGAGAAAGAAGGCTTAAAACCAGCAGAAGGTATTATCATTAATTTCCAATTCTGCAGCCTGGGAAACCTGTAGTTTATTTTCATCCAGCTTCAATGATCTTAAAAAACTGCCCATAATTTTGGACAATTTTGGTACTAAAGTATTACTTAAAGTTAGCTTATGAAGACAAACATTTTTACAGACAAACATGGTTTTCTTTGAGGTAAAATTAATTATGCCTTATTTTTCCCAAACAAAAATTAATCAATTTTAGAAAAAGATATTAAGTAGTCTTCCAGTCATACTGTAGTTTGACATTCAGGCATTTTTGCAATGGTTAACCATAGCTTTCAAGTACATGCAAAACACAGGTATTATAGTTAAATCCTTCATGATTGCCTTTTTTCCCTCATATAGGAGCTGCACCAGTAGCACAATTTATTACGCAGAGATACGATTCCTAAACCAGATCCAGGAATTGCAATACTAATTCTACATTCTGGATTGCTTTTGTGGTCCTTTCCATCATTTCATTTATGCCAGGCAATTCTTGTTTCAAAATTCTAGTGTGCAATGATAAAGATAAAAGGTCAATACTAAATGAAGACACAAGTAGCAAATAACTATATTTTTATATATATATATATATATATATATATATATATATATATATATATATATATATATATATATATATTTTAACATATATAAAATGTCTATGGTATATCCTTGTTTCTTCTAGAGTTAATTAATTAATTTAGTTAATTAATTAGTGTTGGTGACCACCTTTAAAGCGCTCCATGGCTTAGGACCAGGGTACTTACGGGACCACCTTCTGCCGCCAATAGCCTCCCACCGGCCGGTGCGTTCCCACAGAGAGGGTCTCCTCAGGGTGCCGTCAGCCAGACAATGCCGGCTGGCGACCCCCAGGGGGAGGGCCTTCTCTGTGGCAGCCCCTACCCTCTGGAACGATCTTCCTCCAAAACTGAGAACAATTGCTGACCTCCGGACTTTTCGTCGGGCCCTGAAAACTCATCTCTTTCAGCTTGCTGGTCTAGCCTGACCCCGCTGAATTTTTAAGATCTGTATTATAGGGTTGGGTATTTTAAATATTTAATGGTTAATGGTTTTAATTTTTAGCCAAAGTTATATGCTTTTTTAAAGAAATTGTTTAACTTTTGTGTACTATTTTATTTGGCTGTTCACCGCCCTGAGTCCGCAAGGAGAAGGGCGGTATACAAATCTAAACAAATAAATAAATAAATAAATAATTCAGATTTGGATTGTGACAAGTAATCCTCGTTCCAATCATTTTTATGACATATGTGATGAATAAAAAAAGTTAAGAGAGAAATCCTATTTAGAAATCACAGGGTGCATATGAACACTCAAATACATTTGGAGGCATTTAGTTCTACTCTTTAACCATTTATATAATAAAGAGCACTGTGGAAAAAAAAGTAAGTAAAACAGAAACAAAGCAGTAACTTACATTTTGCTTCTGAAATATTCTGATTAGGTGACCAAACCAGCATACCGAGATTCTCTCTCTCCTGAGATCGCTTGGTAAATTTAGCTGACAAGAAAATAGATATAAAATGTGTTAAAAAAGAAAACCTGCCCATGTTAATGCTCATCCCTTCAAAACACATAACAAAAGAAATAGGAATATTCCTGTAGAAAAGTAGAAACAGGATTTCTATTTTGGGAATAGCATTTTGCAAAAATGTACCATCTTTTCAAGGTTTTAGACCCATCTTTCCATTCACACAAATAACCAAAATGTGTCCTGGAGGAACAATTGAAGATGATAAATAGGGAAATGTTTTGTTTTGTTTTGAAGTTTGTGCATTTTTCTTTTCTGTATTGCATGGGGATATCCCAAAGACCCTCTCTATTAAATTGCAGGTATGCAGCAAAGGCTGCTATTTTATTCGTCCTGCACTGCTGGCCAAGGGGAAAACAGAAAGCCAGCAAAGACAATGCTGCCTGCATTGTGTCAGCACAAACAGCCAGGTCAGTTATTAATACTGGTGGCGCCAGGCATTACAAATATATAGATATTCAGGAAACTGCTTTACACTAAATCAAACTCCTGGTCTACCTAACAGAATATTTTGAACTAAATTTTTGTTAAACGCTTCCTTTTTTAAGCACCTATAACTCTTCTCCTTGTTGTTTAGCGGCAGAATATGATGAAATGTACAGATACTGTGCAAATATCTATACAAAGGGAACAGACAGTTCTGCCCCTTCCTGAATGTAAAGGAACAAACAGTGGAGAACATAAGCATACCATATTCACTAACTCAGTGGTTCTCAACCTTCCTAATGCTGCGACCCTTTAATATAGTTCCTCATGTTGTGGTGACCCCCAACCATAAAATTATTCCTAAAACCATCGAAAATATGTGTTTTCTGATGGTCTTAGGCCAGGGGTCCCCAATCTTTTGGACCTCATGTTCAAGTTCATAATTTTAAATTTCGTGGACCACTAATACAAATTCAGCACACCACTTGCTGAAGCACCTGGACTCCCAATGACAGGATGCGGTCCTTCGGGCATTCTCCCTCCCCTCTCTCTCTCCCCCCTCCCCGCACTCTTTCTCTCTCATTCTCTTTCTCTCTCCCTCCCTCCCTCTCTCCCCCACTTTCTCTCTCATTCTCATTCTCTCTCCCCCCCCCTCTTTTTCTCTCTCCCCCCTTTCTCTCTCTCTCTCTCCCACTCTCTCTCTTTCTGATTCTCTCATTCCGATTCTCTCTGTCTCTGATTCTCTTTCACTGTCTCTCTCTCATTCTCTCTGATTCTGATTCTCTCTCTTTCATTCTTTCTCTCTCTTTCATTCTTTGTCTTTCTCCCTCTGTCTCATTCTGATTCTCTCTTTCTTTCTCTCTCTCTCTCTCTCTCATTTTTTCTCTCTCTCATCTCATGAGCCAGCCAGTGTCTTGGGGCTAAGAGGAAGTCAAGCATCTCCCTGAGAGACCGAGGTGAGCAGAGCACCAAGGGATGGAAGAAGTGTGGGAGTGAAGCACTACTTGAACTATTTGCGCGGCATGACCATTCACTTTGGTATATTTGCACCAGCCGGTGGCCAAGGCAGCCCTCATCTCCTGCCGCTTGGGACTCGAAGTGGTAAATGGTGACTGGTCCAGGGAGCAGCCGGATTTTGCTCTCCATTGCGGATGCCAGTTCGGCCCCCTGCAAGCTCTCATTTCTCGAGGAGCGCTCCCTGAAGCAGCGCTGGAAACTTTGGTCGGGCTCTTCAAGAGACAAGAGCTTGCAGGGGGTCGATCTGGCATCCGCAATGGAGAGCAAAATCCGGCTGCTCCCCAGACCAGACCCCATTTACCACTCCAAGTCCCAAATGGCAGGAGATGAGGGCTGCCTTGCACTGCAAATATACAAGGCGGAATCCTGATGCCGCACTTATAGCAGAGAGAAGAATGCGGATTTTGCTCTCCATTGCAGACACCAGATCAGCCCCCTGCAAGCTCTTGTCTCTCGATGAGCCCAACCAAAGTTTCCCGGACCACTTCAGGGAACGCTCCTCGAGAGATGAGACTTTGCAGGAGCCCGATTTGGCATCCGCAATGGGGAGCAAAATCCAGCTGCTCCCCAGACCAGACGCCATTTACTGCTCCGAATCCCAAGCAGCAGGAGAGAAGGGCTGTCTTGCGCCACTGGCTGTCTTAGGCGACCCCTGTGAAAGGGGTCGCGACCCACAGGTTGAGAACCATTGCACTAACTGATCTGCTTGGTTAAATAAATAAATTGTTAACTGAATCACATCATAGGGAGCACAGCTAATACACTGTATTACCATGGAGCTGCTTGAGCTGTAACCGAAGGGCTGGGCAGTGCTTCAGATTCAATCCCCAAAAAGTGCTTTGGAGCACATGAGAGTACAAATTAGGCCCTCTCGCAGCGCCTTAAAGCAGTTTCATTTTTTTCCTAAGACCACAAGATGCCCTATGCAACCCCAAGAGGAAGGGGTTGCTTTAAAGTATTGCAAACTAGAACTGTATTCATGCTCCTGTAAGTTTTGAAACATCAACAAGTAATCCTCAATTTACAATAGAAATTGGGACCAGAATTTCCATTACTAAGCAATTGGTCGTACAGCATGAACCACTTTACTTAGCAAAGGCAATCCCTGCAGTCCCAATGACCATAATTAATTGAATCGGATAGCTGTTAGGCAACACAATTTCATTCTGACTTCCCACAACCGAAGTTAGCAGGAAAGCCAGCAGAAATTTGCAAATCCCACAGATAGGTAAGTGGTTGCTACCAGGTGCGGGGAGCGAGTAATAGGTTGCGTGGAGGTGAAGGAAGGATCGAAGAAAGTAAGCAAGAAGAGGCAAGGCACAGCATGAGTCCAGGTTTTTGCTAAATTCAGTGCAAACCTTTTGAAGAAATGCTTATTCCGAGGTCTGGACCCTAATTTATTACAGTGTTTCCCTGAAAATAAGACATGTCTGGATAATAAGCCCAATCAGGCTTTTCAGCACATGCAATAATATAAGCCACTCCTGAAAAATAAGCCGCCCCACCAAATACTTACATGCATGCGCAGCCGGTCCCGCCATTTCCTCTGGTTCCTTGCCGCACAACCAAAATGAGTTGAGGCAGCGAGGCCGGAGGGGAGGAAGGGGGGGACATGCCCTCCCCTCCCTGCTCTTCATGCCAGCCAAGTGGCCCAAAACGGCCCATCCCACCCCAATGGCAACAGCAGGATGGCTGCTTCCCTTCCACGTTGTCTGGACAGGCTGGACAGGCTGGAGTCTGTAGTAAAGACAAGTCTGTCTTGATCCGTGAAGAGACATCCCTTGTATAGAGAAGGCGATGTCCACCAATGTAGCGATCGCCTGACCAAGAGGGGAACCCTGACTTTGGTCACGGTGTGAGCCTGACGCTTTGCTGGAAGGGAAGCAGGAACCACTGTATGTGTCGAGTGTGAAGGCATGCCCAGGGAACGATCTGAACACAGGACACCATCTTGCCTAGGAGTTTGGACAGGTGGCCAAGGGAACTGATGGGTTTCTGTGAATTTGTGTCACCAGGTCCCATATGTCGGACCGCTGTTCCAAGGATAGGTAGATCTCTCCCTTACTCACATAGATGATGGCGCCAAGATTGCCAATTCTGTTGACCAGAACTAACTGGCTTTTCTTGTAGCTGACCAGGAACCCGTGGTCATTCAAGGTTCGAATTGTGAAGTCCAGATTGTGTAAGGCTTGGTCATGAGCCTGAATTAGAATGTCATCCAGAGAAACCTGGAGTCTGACCGGTTTCAGCCTTAGTTGGGTTGCTACAACCGCTAGGACCTTTGTGAAGACCCTTAGGGCCGAGACCAACCTGAAGGGAAGAGCTTGGTACTGCAAATGTTTTCCTGTGTAGCTGAAATGCAGATACTTCCGATGCTTTGGCAGAATGGGAATGTGAAGGCAAGCCTCCATGAGATCTATAGCAACCAGAAAATCGTTGAGACAAATCCTCTGAAGAATAGAGGTTAGTGAACACATTTTGAATCTGCGGTAAACTATGTCTGAGTTGACGGACTTTAAATCTAGAATCGCTCTCCACCCTCCCAAATGCTTCGGAATCACAAAAATGATGGAGTAATAGCCTTGTTTCCACTGACTGTGGGGAACCTCCTCTATGGTGTGAATTTGCAGGAGGTGTGGAAAACAGCTTGGTCCATCAGTTGTCGTCTGGACTTGTTGTTTGAAGGTAGGCATTGGATGAAGCGGTTCGGGGGTATGGAGAGGAATTCTAGGGGAAGACCAAATTTTACTATCAAGAGGACCCAGAGATCTGGGGTTGAGCTTTGCCACCTGTCCGCGAAGAGGGCCAGGCGTCCTCCAATGGGAGGATTGGGCAGTAAGTCATTTACAACCATGGGATTGGCGGTAGCCAGAGCCAAGAAAGGACTGCTTAGACTGTGGGAGTTGCTTGTTCCTGTCTCGTAAAGATTGATGGTCCGAAGGCTGGTTTGGTCCCTGAAGGTAAACCTGATGGGAGGGGCTTTCCTGGAAATAGGTGTGAAAGGACACCCTCCTGTAATAGGGAGAGGACCTTCTGTCAGAACATTTAGATGTTGAAGGTAGAAGTTTTCACTTGCCACGTGTCTCAATAAGAAGAGGAGCAAGTGACTCACCAAACAATTTCTCTGCTGAATATGGAACACCATTTAGCCTTAAGATCTGCTGACCACTGGCAAAGCCAGAGCAGCTCAATTATGGTCATTAGTTGAGGACTACCTCTATTGGCTGTCTATTTTATGTAGTATATTTCTTTTCTTAAAAAATACTATTTCAGCGCTGGGTTGTTTTGGTTTTTTTTATTGAGAAAACGACAAGAAAAAGTTTATGGAGGAATTCTCAAATTCTGAAATATTATAAATCTTTGAAATGATAAACGAATTAGGGTAATCTCATTCCAAGCATAAACTAGTAATTTCACTGGGGTAACAATTGGACAAGAAATACACCTCTCGGCCCCGCTAGGCTGCCGGTGCAGGGGTCCGGGAAAACAAGACACCACTGCTTCGATTGGGAAACCCGGTTTATTCTTCTGCTACAACACAGCTTCCAGTCAGCACCAGATCAATTACACGAACAAAGTTGGAACTGAAATGTCCACCCTTTAGCATCCTTTATAGATCCGCCCCGTGCTGATTGTCAGCGTGATCGTAGCAGCGATCGGTCAGCTGGAATGCAGCTGTTTCGAATCTGCCACTGGTCTGATCAGCGTGGCCGCAGACTTATGACGTTATATAGGCTCCAGTGCTCTCGGCTGGCTGCCGGCTGCTACCCGACATCACCTATTCCCAGTCCCAATCCAAATCCTTCTATATCCCACCACCAGTGCGTATGATACCTAGCCGCATTCCCATCACCATCACTCATGCCTATGGGCCCCCTCCTGCATTGTCAAGACATCAGGGTGTCGAGTGTTGCTTGATGCTCGACAAGCAGCTCCCCCTACCAGGCTTCTGTCTGAAATAAGAAAAGGAGATATTAGCGTTAATCTTTTGCGCTGCCCAGTTTTTTGGGGTATGCCCTGTATTTGTAACCGTAGGTATTTAGTAGACAGATATACCCGGTCCCCTATCCTGAACGGCGGGCAATCATCCCCTTTTTTATTGGCTTGTCGTTTGTATTCTTTAGATGCTTTTTCCAGGACTTGTTTCACGTAGGGCCATACTCTTCATATATTTTCTGTCCATTCTGCTGTTAGATTCGAGGGCTTGTATATCCAGGTCTGGAATGGCAGGAAACTCTTTCCCTGTTACTATTCTGAATGGGGGGTAACCCGTGAACCGCATTGTTATAAACTGCCTCCACAAACGGTAATAGGTGGTACCAGTCATTCTGTTGATATGATACATAGGACCGTAGGTACCGTTCCACCAAAGCATTGGCACGTTCAGCGGCTCCATAGCATGGAATGCCGAGCTAAGTCCCTGTTCTGCCCTGATGTAGTGTAGAAATGCCCTCCAGAATTTAGCAGTGAACTGTACCCCTCTATCCGATATGACTCGTTTCAGTACTTCATGTAGGAGATATATGTGCTGAATAAAGAGTTTAGCTAACTTCTGTGCTGATGGTAACCCTTTACAAGGGATGAAATGGGCCTGTTTGGAAAACAAATCGAGCACAGTCCATATTAAAGTATGCCCTTTACTGTGTGGTAGTTCTACTATGAAATCCATGGCGATTTCATCCCATGGTCTATTGGGTTCAGCAACCATTTGTAAGAGACCGACTGGTTTCCCTGGTAGTGGTTTGGAGGTGGCACAGACCGGAAATCCTGACGTATTCCTCAATGTCCGTATGCATTCTAGGCCACCAGAATTGCCTCCTGGTTAGATGTAAGGATTTTAGAAACCCAAAATGCCCTGCTGTTTTGACGTCATGGCATTGCCCCATCGTCTTGAGTCTCAATGATGTCGGGATATAGATTTTGTCCCCCCTTCATGCTAAGCCTTCTCGGTGGGTAACCAACTTTGTGTTAGCCAGTAACCACGGGTCAGACTCTGATTCCTTTTTCAGGACATTTACACAGTCACTTTTCAATCGTGTTTTGCCCATCACACGTGTTCCAGTCTGTGTAGGGAGTACTAGAACCTGCATTATTCCGTCCCTCTTGCTATTGTATTGGGGTATGTGTGATAAAGCATCGGCTAAGAAATTCTTTCCTGCTGGTACATATTTGAGAACGAACTTAAAATGTTGGAAATACTGTGCCCATCTAACCTGTTTGGGAGACAGTTTACGGGGCGTTTGGAGTGCTTCCAGGTTCTTATGATCTGTCCAAACCTCAAAAGCTTTGTCTGAACCCTCTAATAAATGTCTTCATGTCTGTAAAGCCCATTTCACAGCAAACGCCTCCTTTTCTCATACAGCCCAGTTTCTTTCTGTTGGTGTTAGTTTATGCAATGTAGATGCACAAGATTGGAACTCATTTTGTGTATTCCTTTGAAAGAGTATGGCCCCTATAGCAACATTGCTTGCATCAGCCTGTATAACCAAAGCTTTTGACATATCCGGATGCTTGAGACTAGGTTCTCTGGCAAACAACGCTTTTAAATGTTCAAATGCTTTTTGGCATTCAGGAGACCAGTTCAATATTTCTCCTGGTTTGGGTTTAGCAGTTGATGTTGTTTTTGTGCATAATAGGTCGGTTAAAGGCAAAGCAACCCGAGCAAATGACAGGATAAATTGCCTATAAAAATTGGCAAACCCAAGGAAGCTCTGCAGTTGTTTTTTAGTCCGTGGTGCTTGTCATTCCAACACTGTCTCCACTTTTTGGGGTCCATTTCAATCCCCTCTCCAGTAATCCTAAACCCCTAATAATCTACCTCCATACGGTGAAATTCACACTTGGAGAGTTTCAGAAACAGTCGGGCCTCTAACAATCTTGTCAAGACTTGTTTAACTAACCTAATGTGCTCCTCCATGGTATTTGTGTAAATCAGAATGTCGTCGAGGTATACCAGGACCCCCCGGTACAAAAAATCAAGGAGCACCTCATTGATTAGTTGCATAAACACGGCCGGAGCACCCTGTAGCCCAAATGGCATCATCTGGAAGTGATAGCTCCCCAGGGGACAGCTGAAGGTGGTTTTCCATTCATCCCCGGTCAGATACGCCCCCGGTAATATGCTTTACGAAGAACAAACTTTGTGAAGATTTTACCAGTCACTAACGTCGCCAACAAATCCGTCATAAGCATGAGAGGGTATAACGGTTCTAGGCACATGGCATTGAGACCTCTATAGTCAACACAGAGATGTAAGCCGCCGTCCTTCTTTTCCCTAAAGAGCACTGGAGCCACTATATGTGCTCTGCCAGGCCGAATGAAGCCTCTGGCCAGATTTTTATCAATATACTTCCTTAACTCCGTCAGTTCTCTTGGAGTCATCGAGTACATACGAGGTTTTGGTAACTTGGCTCCAGGGATCAGTTCTATGGCACAATCAGAATCCCGGTGGGGAGGTAATTCGCATACATCCTTGCTGAATACTCGTGCTAAATTCTCGTAAATACTCGGGAATGCCCTGTCTGGTAAGGGCAGTGAAACATCTTTTTCAGTTTCGCTAACTTGGGCCTGTATGTGGGGCTCTGGTCCCTTTGCTAATCTCAATTTACGGAAACCATCCTTCCACCATATAATTGGTTCCCACTTGTCAGGCAAGTCCCAGAATAACCAGTTCGATCATTCAGTCTATTACTACAAAACAGATATGTTCCCAATGTTCTCCCACTGTCAGATGTACAGGTTCGGTCACATGGGTGGCAGGATGACCCCCTAATGTTGACCCATCTATTTGTTTGAAGGTAATAGGCTTCCATAATTTCACTATGCGAATACCCAAGGCCTCCACTGTTGACCACTGCATAAGACACCGGGTACATCCGGAATCCACGAGCACCCCTTGCTCACTCTCTTTCCCTGTTCCTAGGTGTCTAATGGTTACAGGAATTATGAATGGGTGTATTGGCTCACTTACCATTGGGTCCTGTACATCCTCCTCTGCTTTGCTTGTCCCAGAATCAGCAGGAACATGAGCTGTCCCAGGAGGATTCCCAACGTCTATATGCATGGTCGTATCACTCATGGACATTTGGGTTGCAATCCTCAATCTTTCTGGGATTCGCTGAGGTCTTTGAGCTTTCTTGAGTCCAGAGCCATCAGAGTAGATATGCGCGGAGGTGCAAAGGGCACTCTGCTGCTCTGTGTCCTTCCTGATTGCACTGATAACAACTGAAAGATCTTTTTGCCTGCTCGACGTTCCAGGAGCTCATGGGTATGAAGGGTACCTGATCTCGGTCCATTACTTGTCGTACCCCCACTCACCTACCCTGAGTCAGCCCAAACATCCCCATTTGGGGTCTGAATTCCTGCAATCCAATGTCCAGTTCCACCGCCGCCTTGTACCAGTCAACTAAATGAGGGGCGAGGCCTCTGTAAACACAAGCCTGTCTGAGCTCCCTATCCAAACCCATGTGGAATTGATGTATCAGAAGCCTTTCAGGCCAAGTCCTCAGCCTCCTGGTTAATTTCCTAAACTCCTTTACATACTCCTTAGCTGGTCTTCCCTGTTGTTTCAGAGTAACTAACTCTCCCTCGGCCACCTGGGTACGGGCTTTGTCTTCAAAACAGCTACTTACAGCCTCTAGGAATAAACCCAGGTTGGTTAACTCACGAGCATGGCCATTGTGGAGGTCAGCTACCCAATCAGCTGCCTCCCCCGTGAGTACCGCAGTGACCACCACAACTATCGCCCATTGAGACGGATAAAATCTACCATAAAGGTCCATATGGCTGATTACTTGGCTCAGGAACAATGCCACCTGTTCTGGAGCCCCATCGAACGTGGCTTGCACAGGAGGGGGGCCCCCATGGTGCCTGTGGGTTCCACATTCCTGGAGCCCAAATGGGTAGGGGGTCCATAGTGCAACCCATAGCCATGCCATCACGGTGCTCCCTGTTCTGCCCTGGCTGCCGTCTGGTCACATGACCATCATCCCTCCTCAATGGCCTTGGTTGTGGTTTCTCTGAACCCCGCATCGCCTCCCCCAGGGATGAAGCGGAAGCCTCTTGGACATGATATTCTTCATCCACCCGGAGTTGCCCTTGCCTCTGTTCTGGCCTTAACTTGGGACTAGCCAGATGGAGTCTACTTTCAGACCCTCCCCCTGCTGCAACCCCACCTTGCCATGTGGCTGAAGAGTCCAGTCCTGGCGCCCATGGCTGCCACGAGAGTGTATCCTGAAAACTCGCTTCCCCAAACCGTTCCCTCAAGATGTCCATAGTGGTCGCTCCAGACCCAATGGATTAGCTCCACTCCCTCTCCTCATCTTCAGCCCATTGCCATTCCCTCCAGCCTTGGAACTGAGCCCCGGGGGGGGGGGGCTTGTGGGTGCTCTGAACCCAGTTTTTCCCATCAGGGCAGAGCTGTGCCACCAATGTCTGGATGTGGATTGCGTAACACCTGCCCCATGCGCTTCCTGGTCCTCCAGCCCCATCTCTGTACATTCTCTTGTTGTTTTCGCCACACCACGGGTTGTCTGATGTCAGCTGGTGTCTCCACTACCTTCTCTTCCTCTTCCGCTACAGCTGGCTCTGTAACTGGGGCCCCATCCAATGTGCCCTCTGCCATAGTCCGCCAAGTACAATAAACCACGATAGAAAAGAAGGGGAGTTGAGTTCTGACTTTCTCTCGGCCCCATTAGGGTGCCAGTGCAGGGGTCCGGGAAAACAAGACGCCATCGCTTCAATTGGGAAACCTGGTTTATTCTCCTGCTACAAGACAGCTTCCAGTCGGCGTCTCGAACAAAGTCGGAACTGAAGGCGTCCGCCCTTTAGCATCCTTTATAGGTCCACCCCGTGCTGATTGCTAGTGTGATTGTAGCCGCGATCGGTGTCAGCTGGAATGTGGCTGTTTCAAATCTGCCGCCAGTTCGATCAGCATGGCCGCAGGCTTATGACATCATATAGGCTCCGGCGCTCTCGGCTGGCTGCCAGCTGCTACCTGACATGAGTTATTCCCGGTCCTATATCCGAACCCTTCTATATCCCACCACCAGTGCATATGATACCTAGCTGCATTCCTATCACCATCACCCGTGCCTATGGGCCCCCTCCCACATTGCCAAGGCATCAGGGTATTGCAAGTTGCTTGACGCTCAACAACACCACTTATTTTAATTGTTCTGATTTAATTATTCTGGCTTTATTATTTGCTTTATTGTTTATTTATTATTATTTGGTTTAATTATTAAATCTAATAGTGAAAACAATCAAATCAAATAAGACAATGATAAAACTCCATAACTCTATACAGCAAAACTGTTGGAAAAACAAAACCAATCTAAAACCATTTTTAACCATTTTAAATGGTAAGGATGAGTGCACTTCCTTTTTTCTAACTCCTAAAAGTTAGATTTTATGTTCCAAACAATAACTCGTTCACTAAGAAAGTCAGGAAAAAAAGAAGAGGCATTCATTTTATATAGGTTGTTTTGGGTACTGGATGAAATAGTGAGTGTTCCTTGCCTTAAATCAGCTTCTCCTAAACAATTCTTAAAATGCTTAAACAGCTTGCAAAATACTGGCAGTTTCTTAGACATCTTTCCCAAAAGTGCAATAATATCATAGCACCATCATCTCATGTTCTTGACATATGTTTGTTGCTTGTTAATCCTTTACTCCAATCTTAACACATTTCTCCTTGTTGAAGCTTCACAAACCCTCCTCACGAGTCCTCCCCCTTTCACCTCAGCGATTAATCCTTAGGCACAGTAAGTGTTAGGTCAAAAGGTCAAAGATTTGCACAAGAGACCAGTACCCTCCAGGAATGATTATCCCTCCACTGAAAGACAAAGATAATGTATTAAAATAAAGAAAAGGAACACTCAGGCTAAAGCTTTGGAAAGGTAAGGATACTATGCATTTAACATTTTTGCATCAAACTGGTAAGCCTGCCAAAGAGAGGGTTCAGAAGAAGGTGTTTGTTTAGTATAAGACACCCTCCCTCCCCCCCCCCCAACAGTCTTGCAAGACCCAACACCAACACTGCTTTGAGAAGCATTGTCTTAGAGAAAGAACAGGGGAGGGAAATATTTTCCTTCTCCAAGGCTTCTATTTTTAGATAAGGATCAAGAACATAGAACAATTGATTGGGAAAGATATCTTGTAATATACCGATCTGGCATCCATCAGATAGGTTGAATTAAACACCAATTCAGTACAACGAACAAAACTGGCATAAAACAAGCAGAAATTGAAAAAAAAGATGGTACAGAGACAATCCAGTGGCAGCTGTGAGAGCAGAGAGAGGTGAAACAGTTTGAATTCAAGACGTGGTCTCAGAAGGATTTTAAAGAAAACGCCTTGACTTGGCTGTAAGAAAAGAGGAGACTGTTCCATATAGGAAATTGTCAGGCCGAACAAACTAAGCAGCATAAAACTTCAGTCGTAGAGACTTGCACCAGAGTCGTTTATATAGAAAGTGGGAAGTAAAAAATTGTTCAAGGGAATCAATCAAGAGAAGAAAGTGCAACTTTTAAATAAGGAAAATAGTATAGTATTGCATATTTCCAAGAACTAAAAAACAGTGGGTTTATTATACATAATCATTATGAAATCAGCAGATTTACAGAATTCATCAACAAATAGTTGGTTGACTGAGTAGTCTCTTGCATAAATAAATTCTAATCAATATACAACTAAATATTAATATTCTAAAAAAATAATATAAGGAGAAGGAAGAAATATATTTAATTTATTAAAGCCAGGGACCAAATAAACAGGAAGTCAGTTTTTTTGCCCACAGACCTTTCAAGAAAATGCCTACCAGTTTTCAGAAGATTTTAAAGATCATATTAGAAAAAAATTAAATATCTCCTTTAATTGAAAAGGTAGCACAAAGGAAAACAATGTTTAACAACAGTTCACAAAAAAAAAATCAATATAGCAATTAAATGCAGTTTTTAAAATTTGAATGTAAGGAAAATAGTATCAGTATTAAAAAGAAAAAAACATAAAGACAGCCAATTTGATGTAGTGTTTAAGATGCTAGCCTAGAAACAGGAGCCTATGGATGCTACGCCTCACTTAGGTGTGAAACCTGACTGGATGATTTTGAGCCAATCTCTCTCAGTCCAACTTACCTCACAGGGTTGTGGGAAAAACGGGAAGAAGAAGATGAGGTATGTGACAATATCAGATGGGGTTGCTGCACAAATATAACAAATAAATTTGCCCCATGTGTGTAATAAAAGTCTAAAATATTATCCACAAAATCAAAAATCTTGATTCAAGGTTTTCTGCAATAAATGTTTTTGGAACTTATTTGAAAGTGGAAAAGGAAGTGACTTTTAAGCCATTTCTAAAAGGTTTTATTATGGTACTGCCATTGAAAAGATCACAGAACTTTTACCCTCAATTCAAGTTCAGTACAACAAATGCATGGACACAACCACGAAGGTTTTGTAGCAACCGTAATTTGAACTCCTAAGTATAAAACAAGTATGATCCCAAAGCCCAGCCCAGCCAAGATAAATCAGCACCACTTTGAGTTCTTCAGAATGAACACAAAATAAAGTTGTAATAAATATATCTATCAAGACACCGTTAAGCTGAATCATCTGAATTTTAGTATCAGGATAAATCAATATCACAATATAAACCAAAACATGGGTCGCCAGTAATGTTCAGTTAGAGCAAACACTATTTAAAATAGATACAGGAAAAATAATTTTCAGTAACACAAGATTCATCAAAGGGACTTGGCACACACTATTATTAAAAATTAAGAAGGCATTTTGCATTTCAATCAGGCTCCAAAGTATCTGTAATTATGATTAAAGTGCTGTGACAGCCCACTACAAAAAGAAAAATTAGAAGAAAAAAATCATCTAAATACCTGAACTAGGATGAACTAAAAAGCCAAAAGTGTATGTTTGCATTGGAAATAGTTAGATCTTCCTACCTTCCAAAGGATTTCAGAACCAATAAATATTTATGCAGACAACTTTTTGTTTCTGTCCATTCAGATCAAACTTTAAGGAGGAATACTACAGAGCCATCTATCCAAAGTTGAAATGATAAAATGCTCTGAAATATCATCTGGACTGGAACTTTTTTACAATTAATTCTACTCACATACTAGACAAGCAAGTGTTAAAAGATAATTTTTCATTCTACTACTGCTAAGGTACAATTATAATACACTTCCAATCAGTCCACTGTGAATAAGAATTTTGACCTGCAGACCAGGCTCCATTGTAAAGATGAGAAAAGAAGATATTACTGAAAATGGTATCAGAATATTTTTCTTGTTCAATTTATATTTCACCTTTTCTTTATGAACTGAGAACCGTTTCTTCCCCCACCCACAAAACTCCAATGAGTTAGATCAGACTGAAAGAAAGTCACTGGGACAAAGTTCACTCAGTTCGTCTTTTATGATGTAGTATAGATTTCTACATTCATTGTTATAAACAAATTTACAGCAGGGAACATTCAAAATACAGTTTATGGCACTTTTAGAAACTGAGAAAGCCTAGTAAAAGCAGCAAGATTGATAATAACATTTAAAACCAGTGTTCCTCATAGTTGGCTTTTTTTAAACCAATAACCCTCCAGCATCAAAGCTAATGCAGAATATAGTACATTTATGAATAAAAATCAGGAAATCAGCCTATGGTTGGTAAAGTGGCCAGATCACAAGCCAGAGATCTCATCTCAGTCTCTTTGCAATCTCTCTCCTGCAAGCAAACAGCCACACTGGATCTTTCACAGCTTGCCTTCAGTTGAGGGTTTTCAAATTGAGATATCAGGCCACAATTCTGGGCAAAGGAAAAGAGAGGGAAGCACTAACTAGAGGATTGCTATATACACCACTCAGGGTCTTGCTCTGTCTATTTGTTGCCTCAAGCAGAGAGGAGGTAATATAGACCAGTTTAGAAAAGAGCTGTGCCACCTTCTGCTGCCTACTGAACTCTTTTCACCCACATCTTAGAATAGAAAACAAAACTTTTTACTCAAAGATCGTATTTGGCAGACAATCCCCTCTTTCCCTCCCCCCTCCAAAGGCTAGCTTTAAGCTTTTAAAAACCCTGTTTTATTTATTCTTGTATGTTATTATTTAAATATATTCTATATTCCCTAGTTATAATGGGGTAGTTTAAAATACAGACTGCATTTTTTAAAAAATTACAGGGTGCACTCATCATTTTCCTTTTTAAATTTGATTTCTACTTATTAGTGTAATTCCCCATATTAAACCACAATCAAATTTTTAATTTGGTTCCTACTTATTTTCCACATTTCATGTAAACCAAAAAAAAACATGATGCTACTTTTCATGCTTGTAACAAAAGCAGAAAAGGAAACAAAAGGAATTAGAGTCAAGAATTAGAGAAAATCAACAACTATGAAAGTACAAGACTACAAAGTCATCCTCGGGCTAAGAACATCCTTCGTCATAGTCTTTTAAACAAAAAAGAAATGCTCATACACCCTCATTAAAATTAAATGGGAATGTAAAGCCAGACAGAATCTAAAGAAGTACCTGGGTAGGCACTGAAGCCAAGCAAAAGCCAGTTATTTCTAAGACAGGTGCATTTTGCAGAACTGTGAACATGCATAAATATTCAAGAAATAAGCTCTCTTCTGAAAACCATTTTTGAAAAAGAGACTAGATCGCTTTCCAGACAAAGAGATTAGTAACACTCCTGGGAAACAAACTATGGTGTATTATTAGGGAAGCACCTTATATGGTATTAAATCGCAGACTAGTAACTAATACCCCAGTAGTGGGTTCCACTTACCTTCACTACTGGATCGGAACTGCAAGCTCATGTGCGGTGCTTCTGCACATGCGCAGAACCTTCTGCACATGTGCAAATCATCCATGATGACATCCGGGTGGGTGGGTGGAGCCTCCTGCAGCCACCATTACCGGTTCGCCCAAACCGGGGCAAACCAGTAGAAACCCATCACTGTTATACCCTTCAAATTCTTTATTCCTACCTCCAAAGAACTTTCTCAAACCAAATGTCAGCATATGCAAATTCTTGCCATTTATAGGTTGGGGGAAAATAGAGTAAGTTTTAAAATAGGTATATCACTGGTAGAAAAAACAAGTCTCTCCCTCTCTTTCTCTCTAGAAGTTTTTTTAAAAGGTCTTTCCATTCAAATCATGCCCTATAACCTATACTGAGCACAGACACCAGGTCATCCAGGTATCACACAAGAGCATGCTTCCAAAAACTATTCAGCCAGCACCCAAATCATTTCAGCTTCCAAGACTACAAAAGCCAACTTGAACATACAAAACATGGGATAGCCTAGCAGTAGATTAGAAACCAGGAAATTAAGGAAATGGAGCTGCATTTACATAGAGACAGAGTAGAAATTCCATTTCATTCCCCTGAAAACCTATAAATAAAGTTATAATATAAAATATTATAAAAAATATAAAATACTATTTTGGATTTCATGTCTTTGACCTTTCCTTTTACAAGGTAAGGTAGGAGACAAAAGTTATTTTAACTGCACCTGTTGGAAATTGGGTTTGTGTTCCATGAAAAATTATAATATTTCTATTATAAAGCATGAAAAAAAGTCATGCTTTAAAAAATGAATCACAAATTCAGTGTTATATGCAGAGATATTTGCATAGTATGTTAGATCCCAATTGCAAGAATATAAGCAGAATTCACCAAAAAGAATCCACAAACTGAAAGGCATAACTAGCATTATTACCATGTTTCCCCCAAAATTAAGGCCTCTCCGGATAATAAGCCCAATCAGGCTTTTCAGCGCATGCGTTAAAATAAGCCCCCCACCAAATAAGCCCACCAACTACTTATACGCATGCACCGGTCCTGCCATTTCCTCTGATTGCTTGCTGTGCAACCAAAACAAGTTGAGAACGTGAAGCTAGAGAGGGGAAACGGGGGGGGAGGGAACATGCCCTCCACTTTGTTCTTCATGCCAGCCGAGCGGCTAGCTGCCGCTGCCCTGACATGTTTCACTGCCGCCGCTGCGTCATGGAGTAGGACTCTGCAAGGGTTGTTGTGCCGTTGCATGAACAAACTGCAGCACAGCCATGAGCTTCATCATACCGGCACAGCTGACATCCTACTGCTCGCGGCTGTGCCGGTCAAACCTCAAGGCAGTACTGCCATTGTGCGTGCAAGGGCACAAATCTTGCAGAGTTCTGTTCCACTAGGCAGCGGCAGTGCGATGAGTCTCACGAATAGTTCAAGAAGTTTGATTGAACTCATGAGGGGTTTTTTTTACGTGTTTCCCTGGACACAACGGCATGGAATGTGACAGAGCTGGAAAAGTAAGGCGCACATCCCGCTTCTCGCCCACCTCACTTGCCACCCCCAAATTGCATCCCTAACGAGGGCAGGTGGCTAAGCAAGGGACAGAAACCATAAGGGTCAAAGAATTTTTCAATACTTGTATCCATTGCTAAACCAGAAGAGCTACAATCCTTTTCAAGGATATGCTTTCAGTAACCAACTTTTCTTTCTACATTTATTAATACAAGAGAAACAAAAAAGAGATATTTTCATAACTTCTTCTTCCCCACCCACTCACTAGCATTCACTGAAAGAACAGAGGGAGAGGAGACAATTTATCTCTCACTCATTTTTAACTTCCCAGGCTATGTAGACAAAAGTAATATAAAAACACACAAAAGTTTCATTAATAAGCATTAAACCTTGAGGATGTAGATTCAATCACAAGAGAAAGCAAATTATGTACCTACCAGCCAAACTAAGGGAATTATTTTGCTAATTTTTCATGCAAGTCTTGCTTCTGTTTAACACATTCTCCACCCTAAATTTATTGAACCAGCTAATTAAGATTACAGGGGTTGTAATCCATCAGAATTGGAATGCGCTATGGAAGGCTATTTCAGATAACGTCTGCTGCTCCATTTTCTGAGAAAACTTTATGATAAAACTGGTCAAACATCATATTGAGTAAGGAAGACCTGTAAGTCAAGGAGAGAATCTTCTATCGGTATTATCAACCCTCAATGTGCCACAAATGCATTATCAAAGAGATATTTCCGTGGGTATATGTAAATCTAGACCAAAGAAGCTACCGTATTTTTCGGAGTATAAGACGCACCAGAGTATAAGAAGCACCTACCTTTTAAGGTTGTTTTTTTAAAAAGAAAAAGGTTTTTTTTTATTTTTAGACAAACATATAAACATACAATGTTTGTATACACATACAAACATAAAATGTATTTTCTTTGAACAGAGTATTTGGCTGGTTCACAAATTTAAACAGTGTTTAGTCATTTCAATTAAATTTACAATTTCTATATTTCCTTTTTGCCATATTTATTCCTCATCTATTTTTTTAAAAAAACCAATATTACCCTTCATTCTCATCTCTAATCTTAATCAAATTCAATTTTTCCCTTCTATTATATATTATACCCCTTCCCTTTTGTCATCTATTTTTATATCCATCCTCACATTGGTTAATTATTTAATATTACAATTGTTTAATACATATTCAACATTTTTATATAAATCAATTAGTTATAACTATCTTTTTTGTATATTAATCAATATGAACATGAATATTCCAATTATTTCCATGCAATCCAATTTCTTACAAATCAATTAATTATATTTACCAATAATAATAAACCAAATAATTTTCCCCATATATTCCCCCAAACCATAACTTAACCATTTCTGCTTTCAACACAATATACAATAAACAGCCCTTTTTTTCTTTTGTGTTTTAAAATCTTGAAAATCTCTTTGCCCTAAATTTCCCATTGTTTTGTACCTACCTTTTTTGGTGAGCAAAAAGAAAAAGAAATCTCTCTCCCTGCCTCATTTTGTCACTTTGCAGCAGAGCCTGCTTTACTTTCAGTTTCGTTTCAGCTAGGGAAAAAAAAAATCTCCAGCATTCTGCAGCAAACAAAGAGCTTGCAAAACAAGAGCTTGCAAAAGAGCCTGCACAAAACAGCTGAGAGCAAATCAGCTGAGAGTCGGGAGGTGGTGCTAATCAACTTGTGCTAATTAGCCTATACTGAAGGTGAATGTGGCTGTTTTTTCTTGCTGTTTGCTTGCAAGGAGGTAATTGATGGGAGGCAGAGGGCAAAGGGTGGGGGCCAGTGAGTGGGCAGGGCTACATATAAGACGCACCTAAATTTTCATCCCCTTTTGGGGGGTAAAAAGGTGCATCTTATACTCCGAAAAATACGGTCTATTCTATAGAAGCAGCTGTAAAATTAGTGTTTGTACTTTTTGCTTCTAGACCTTTCATCCATATCTCAGTAATTCAAGCAGCATAAGAATGCCCAACCCATCCAGTTCTAATCTAATCAAACCATCACCGAACACCTATTCAATTGGTATTGAAAGCCTCAAGAGGAAAGGCATCCTAACACAAAAGTGCACCCTCAGTAAAAAGCTGAGGAAAAGATTTCCTTTGCAAGAGTCCTCCATTAATGTAGGAGTCCCAAACATCTGGCACCCTCCAAAAGTGCTAGATGACAGCTCACATGATTCTCTGCCATGTTTGGAATTATAAAATGTATAATCCTATTTTTCTTTTGCCAACCATCTCTTCACTTTTCACCTAATTATAGGCAGTTCGGTATGTTTTAAGGAAGATACTTTATAATAACTTACATATTTGAGTAATCTATAAAATACATCTTTTTGAGAAATGGTGCCCTAGTATTTTTTTTAAATAGGCTAAATTCTAGGTTGAGCACCTTATTCATTAATTTTAAGTACATATATATATTCCACACCTAGTATCTCCAGTACAATAGCTAGCTTGTTCATGATTAACTGGGGTGTGTGTGTGTGTGTGTGTGTGTGTGTGTGTGTGTGTGTGTGTGTGTGTAAAATGATATTTTTGCAAGAGTTACAGAAATATTTTTATTTTTATTCAATTTTTCATCTGAGAATTGCAGGTAATATCTGGAGACCCTGATAACAGAGCCATGAAGTAGGAAAAGGAGAGGAGGGGAATAGTGACTTAAACCACCAAGAAACTTAAAATGCAGGTAAAATCTAGCCTTACCAGTATTCCAAAGAAATCTCTGCTATCACCTCTCTAATGACCTCTATATCATATCATATATATCATAATATCATTATTTAGGAGCCTTGGTGGTGCAGCGGACTAAGTGCTCTTATGTAGCACTGAACTGCCAGCTGCCTGCAATTAGTGCGAGTTCAAATCTCACAAGGCTCAAGGTTGACTCAGCCTTCCATCCTTCCAAGGTAGGTAAATTGAAGATCCGGATTGTGGGAGCAATAAGCTGACTTTGTAGAAACACTGTTTATGGGGGGCCAAAAGCCCTAATAAGCAGGTATATACAAAAGAATGAAGGCTATTGCTATAAGTGCATTGTAATCCGCCCTGAGTCTCCGGAGGAGGGCAGCATATAAATTGAACTAATAAATAAAATAAATATATTTATATTTTAAAACACAATGTAAAAGAGTCCAAAATGAAAGACATTAATCCCCACAGTGATTACTTTCCAAAATGAATATTCTTCTCTCCCTATACTTTTTTGTTCCTGTTTTGCTTTTGCCAGATTCTCTTATACAAGCAAACATGATCTGTAAAAATGATGCAGGAGTGAGAGGACCTCAAGAATAAAATCACAAATGGTGAGGTGGAAGGAAGATTCTCAAACTATCCAAGGTGTATAGTGTATTTTAATATGATTATTGCAGTCACTTCTTTGCATTTCTTTAAAGGCAGACTAGGCAAATTCAGGTAGTAGGATCCTGTTTATATTACTACCCATGATGGCAATATTCTGCTTCCAGGATCAAGGGCAGCAGGCCACCTAATATCAGTCAATGGAGAACAATAGCAAGAAATGATTGATTTCCTTTATATCTGAATAGGTTCTGCAGGCTTGGGGGAGATGAAATCCTCTCTGCAAGTGAATAAGGGGGGAAATGGCTTAGTCCCTTGTGGGTGAGAATGGGGCTGCTGTTTTGTTTTGTCCTTGGTCCTTTGCAGAGCTCTTTTGCAGTTTTCCATAGCAGCCTGAGGCAAAATAAACAAATAAAAACTATTCTCTGTGCGGGGGGAAATTCTTAGTCCTCTCAAAGAATGTTTTTTTTTTTCTTAGTCTTTATCATGCAGCTTAAGTGATGGGATTTACCATCGAACATTCAGAAACCCCACCGCTCTTCACATTTTTTTAAAATAGGCAACTTCTGTGGCCACAAAGTATATAAAACGCCCTTGTTTTAAAATATGTCAAATACAAATATAAATCCAACAAGTTACAGCAACACTTTAGTACAGTACAAGACAATTTGGAAGGAAGCATAGCTTGGTAGTCCAGCACAAAGTATATATAGTTAGTCCTTAACTTACAACAGTTCATTTAGTGACCAGTTGAAGTTACAACGGCACTGGAAAAAGTGACTTATGATCATTTTTCACACTTACAACTGTAGCATCTCCACTATCCCATGATCAAAATTCAGATGCTTGGCAATTGAGTCGTATTTATGATGATTGCAGTGTCCCAGATAACCTTTTGTGGCCTTCTAATAAGCCAAGTCAACAGAGAAGCCAGATTCACTTAGCAACTTAACTTAACAACTGCAAGGATTCACTTAACAAGTGTGGCAACAAAGGTCATAAAATAGGGCAAAATTCACAGAGCCACTGTCTCACCTAGCAACAAAAATGTAGGGCTCAATTGTGGTCATAAATTGAGGATTACCTATATTGGAAAGGCCTTCTCTTGCCCAAAGTACTAGAATTGCTACCTTCAAAACAGACCAGAGAGGTTTAAGCCCTTGTGAATAGAATCCACTCCATCTGCCAATGTAAAATACAAAATAATCGGACAAACGACTCTAGAAGAAGAAGAATCTTTTTTTTATTTGTCAAGCATATATAAGATTACAGATATAAATATAAACATGATAATGAATACATGAAATGGATACAAAAAAATGGGGACATTAGGACAGGGATGGTAGGCTCTCTGGTGCACTTATGCACACCCCTTACAGACCTCTTAGGAATGGGGTGAGGTCAACAGTAGACAGTCTAAGGTTAAAGTTGTGGGGGTTTGGGGAAGAAACCACAGAATCAGGTAGTGCATTCCAGGCATTGACCATTCTGTTGCAGAAGTCATATTTTCTGCAACTGAGTTTGGATTGGTTAACCTTGAGTTTGTATCTATTGTTTGCTCGTGTATGGTTGTGGTTGAAGTTGAAGTAGTCACTGACAGGTAGGACAGTGTAGCAGATAATTTTATGTACTACGCTTAGGTCAGACATATTCAGCACCTTGGGTTATATATATAAAAAGGCAGGATAAAAATAAATTTAAAAAACCTAAAAAACAAACTACATGAATCAGTGAGATGAAAGAGAGAATGGAGAATCCATCTACCCACTATAATCAAGGATGTGCAAGAAATTGGATGCACTATGTTTAATTCCAAGTGCAAATGTCACCTTATTGAACACATGATCACAAAATAGAGGAAGCTGGCACATCAAAAAGGCAATCGTAATTCTTTGTTTCCACATGCATTAATATATAGGCAGGGAGATTTCTTTTAAAAAAAACAAACCCAAAGACTCTTATTTTCTTTCATTTCATTACGTTCCCCAGTCACCCAAGAATGTTCCAAACATCCCACTGCAAAACTGAATTCTATCCATATGCAACAGTTTCCATCAAAAGCAAACATTTTATTTTTGATTGCCTATAGGCAGATGATGTTGATCTGCCAGGGACAGTTTCATTTTCTTTATGTCTGAAAAAAGATTTCTCTTTAAGAGGTACTAGTGCTGCTGGTCTTTTCTCATACATCATCTTGAAAGAAGCAAGGAATAAACCCCATTTAACCCCTACTTTTAAGAAATCCATAGATTTAAGAAACAAGAGATGGGTGGCATGGTGTGTGTTTTCTTCCCCATGAATCTTTCACAGGTCTTGCTCAGTTACGATTTGTATTCTTCACCTTGATATAGGCTGCAGGACACATGTAGAGATAACATAATTTTATTTTAGCTTGGGGATTTTAAGATACAATTTTAGAATATTATATCTAAAAAGCCTTCCAGTCTGCAGTAGAAACATGTTGTATAAATGCATACTGTAAATTAGTCTTCCCCAATCTGGTGTTTTTCACATGTGTTATACAAGCACGCCATTCACTCTCAGCTTATAACTGGAATTAAATCCATCATATCTGGAAGCCTTGATATTGCATCTCGAGATATATATGTAGATTAACAAGAGACACTACAATTACTTAGCTTCATTTTAACTGTATGCCCCTCACCACACTTATGAATCAATTTACACAAATCAGACTAAGTTAAATATGGTGAGTAATTTGTTGTTTAAAAATTATAAGTAGCCAGATATTAACTTAGCAGGCCATGATGCTTTTAGCTACAATATAGTGGTTTGAATATTACCTGTTATGTGAATATAGTAGTTTTGTTTTCCAACCAATCTTAGTGTGCGCAGGCTCTCACATGATCAGTATTCCAACCTTGGCAACTTTAATATGTGTGAAGTTCAACTTCCAGAATTCTCTAGCCAGCATGCTAACTCAACTGTGCACTGTGAGATTTGAGGTCCATATATAGTATCTTAAAGTTGCCAAAGTTGGGAAACATTGCACTAGATTAATAAACTTCACAGGAAATGAGCATCCGATGCTTTAATCTGATGCTTTAATCCAAAAGTAATGTGAATTATAGTAACAAACTTAGAAAATTAACACTGGGGAAAACTGTTTCAGTTAGTACAATATCACACAGGGAGGGGCGAAATATCGGAGTACTTCTTGATACAGTATTTCCTGATTTTGGCTTAATTATGTATAGGTTCTAATTCAGGCTGCAGAGGATCAAACTAGAGGGCTCTACTACAGCTTCAATTCTGAAGTGTTTCATACCCTTATTCACTTTCCAGTTTCTCAGCATCTTTACTTCAAGTCAAACATGTCAATAACAGCATATAGACTATCAAGATACCTCTAGCAAGCATTGCTTTGTTGTGTTTTTTAATTAACCAGAATCCATGCAGGTCAACTCAACTTATTCTTTCCTCAAAGTTTGTAATGAAAATCAAGTTTGCCTATTACAACCCTGAAACATTCTTTCACTGTTTTCTTTTTTTTACATTGGGGTATGAAGAAACAAATTTGATCTTTTTCATTTTGATGGATTCTTATCTTCTATATTAATTAAGTACATAAAAAGAGGGAAATAATTTTGCATTGACAAAATTAATTATTTCACTATAAATAGTGAATAAGTTAAGCTAAATGAAGGGATAATTAACTTGGCTCTGTACTAATGGATTTAAATCAAATCCTCAATCCATGTATTCTCTAAATAAGCTTAAATATTAATGGTTGGGATTACAATTAAAATACATAAAATTTATTTTTATATTAAGAGTTTGTACAAAAATGTTTGTTGTTCATTCAATACTTCTATTATTCAGAGAGTTTATAGCACGTATAAGTGTGTGTGTGTGTGTGTGTGTGTGTGTGTGTGTACATGGAACACCAAGCAAAGTTCCAAAGATTCCTGGCTAGCTGTTTCCAAAACATATTATCATGCAGAGTTAGCTCTGTTTCAACTCAGTTGTAAATTAAATTGCTAATTAATCAGGAAACAGTTAAATTAATACAAAATCCAACTTTTAGTGAATTGCCACATTGGAATTATTGGCTTAATATTTATTTAAAAATCCGTATTCCTAAACCATGATCCAAATCTGTTTTACAGTAACAAACTTGTTTGGGAGTAACAAGTGAGAAGTATGCTTAATAACATAGTAAATGTTCAAAGTCAAATTTATTTACCTTTTCTGATTGATAAAGGTTATATATCCCAGCTGGACCACTTACGTTTTTTAAAACATAAAGCTTATGGGCCTAGAAAGTGTTTGAAAATAAAGAAATTGCTTTCCTAGCCTCCCTTTAAAAAAAAAAAGAAAGAAAGACTTGGAAAAATGTATAAAAAGTCAGGAAGATCAGGGAGTTTGCCAAAAGTCAAATGGTAAGCCATCTAGCCCTTAGTTTCATTATTTAAAAAACTTAGAATATATCCAGATTGTATATCTTCAGGCTGTGCAGCTCTAATACTTGAAGGAAATATGTATGTATAAATATCTATTTGGTTGTGTTGGCATTTTCATATTTAATAAACTAAATGCATTCGTTTAGTAAGGCAAACAACCATAGACAATAATCAGTCTGGCAGTTCTAGTCCAAAATATCTAGCAATGGATAGTTTGCCTACCCTTCATTAAAGCATCAGCCATAGATTAAGTAGTTCAAAACATTCGTCTTCTGCACAACAAACCACCCGAGAACACATAATACTTTCCAAACAGATGCTTGTATATGTATGTAAAATCAGTCTGTAGACAAATCTTGCATTCTGGATTAAGAAATTACTCTCATTAGATAGAAAGGCCAATAATAAATGAGCAAAGACTCACCCCTGTAGCCATGATACAGAATTGCAACATAACTGCTCTTATGCTGTAAATTTAGCAAGCAAGAAGGGCTACAGCATAAAGTAAACACTGGCTATAACATTAGCACAAAGTTAAAAGCGGGGTGGTATTCACTTACCTTCGCTACTGGTTCGCAAATGTGAGCGTGTGTGCCTCCGCCACACATGCGCAGAAATGGGACGTGATGATGTCCGGACAGGTGGGCGGAGCCTCCCACTGTCACCACTGTATCGCGCAATCCGGATAGAGTCAGCTGAATTTCACCACTGGTTAAAAGGGCTAAAATTATAGCATCTGTTTAGCAGAGGAAACACATCAAATCCAGTTTTTTTCCAGTTTTCAAATATTAAGGGATCAACTTTTATCCTTCAATTTTGTCAGGAATGTGGCACATCTCAACGCACCATTTGTATAGAATGGGTGTTGGTTCTACCGTGATACGCCCTTTCTCTGGGTCGTTCCAGAGTGGCCAAGAATGGGATGAATTGTCTGTTTCCTGTTGAGACCAAGCTGTCTGTTTCTTTTAGCCACGCCTTCTTCCTCCACCTTCCTGCCCCAGTTTCGGCAAGGATGTAGCTGTAAAGACAACTCAGATCATGCAAGCATTAGTTCCCAGACCACAGGCCAAGCGTAAAAGCTGGGTGGGGCTTGGCCACTCCTGGGACGATGCAGAGAAAGGGCGTATCATGGTAGGACCAATGCCCATTCTCCTGCAAGCTCCCAGGAGTGGCCAAGAATGGGACTTACCAAAGCCTCCCTCATCACAGATGGGAAACTGCTTGGCCAGAACCTGTAGCCTCCCCATGTACACATTGTAACACCCTTTGCCCAAATGATGCCTCAGCCAAAGCATAGGCAGCAACTTTGTAATGGCAGATAAAGGGTGAGGGTGAAGTCCAGATGGTGGCTCTGCAGATGTCCTCTATAGAGGCCTGCGTTGTCCATGCTGCAGAGGAGGCAATACCGCAAGTGGTACCAACCTTTAGCCCCCTAAGAGTTGGTAAGGCCTGGACATGATAGGCCATTGCAATGTAAGCCCACAGCCAATGGCCTATGGACGAGGCACCCATAGAAGAGGGATGGAAAGACACAAAGAGTGCTTCTGTCCGACGAGAGTTGGATGTCCTCTTGATATAAATCTTGAGAGCCCTCCTAATATCCAAAGTGTGCCATCTGCACTCCAGGACAAGGGAAGGTCCTGGGCAGAAATCAGGCAAGATAACCTCCTGGGCCCTATGGAACCTGGAGTTTACTTTAGGGATGAAGGAGGGATCCATCCAGACGACTACCCTATTAGGATGGAAAATGCACAAATCCTGTCAGACTGAAAGAGCTGCCAGTTCGGAAATGCGTCTGGCAGAGATGATAACCACCAAAAATTCAAACTTGAATGTTAAGAACCATAAACTCACTGTCCATAAGGGTTCAAAAGAATCCATGCAGAATCCATAAATCTCATGTGGGGTATCTATAGACAACCGGTAGTCTGAGGTTAACCACTCCCTTGATAAACCGCTGGAGAACCAGTTCATGAGCCAATGATGATCTCTTCCCACATCACAAGACTGTGGATAGTGCTGCAACCTTTCGATGAAGGGTGTTGTGGATAGACCTTTGTCCAGCCCATCCTGCAAAAAATCTAGAACATGTGGTACTGCAGTTGAGGTGGAGTCGAGGTTCCAAACCCCAAACCATTTGGTAAATGCTGACCATGTTGAATCGTAAATATGATTCGTAGATTATCTGCGGGAAGCCTGGATGGTTCTAATTACCCTGGAGGAAAACCCACGTTTCCTCAGAAGTTTCCCTTCAACTGCCAGATGGTCAAGTTGAGCCACTTAGACTCCAGATGTTGTAAGACCCCTCCTGGCTGAGAGAGCTCCTCTCCTGAGGAATCCTCCAGGGCCGAGACACTGAGAGGCCCACTAGGTCCACAAACCATGGGCATCTGGGCCAGTGGGGAGCAAATAAAAGGTCTCCCACCCACTCCTGTATTACCTTCTGTATGAATGAGTGGAAGAGGTGGAAAAGCATAAAGTAGGCCTTCGGGCCAAGGTGTGCATAAGGCATTGATCCCCTCTGCCCCTTGTGACGGGAACTTGGTGAAATATCGAGGAAGCTGAGCATTTTGCTGGAAGGCAAACAGGTCCACTACTGGCTGACCAAATCTGACTGTCAGCTCCTGAAAAAGATTGGGATGTAACCTCCATTCTGCATTGTCTACTGTGGACCGGCTGAGGCAGTCCGCCTGTGTGTTCAAATGCTTCTCTGCCCACTTTCCCAAGAACTCTGTCTCCACCATGAGGCTCCTGGAGTGAGTGCCTCCGTGACGGTTTATGTGTGCTTTGGCTGTTATGTTGTCCATGAGGACAAGAACATGTTGGTGTTGGTGTTGTACTATGCTCTTGAAGTGGCGACGGGCAAGCTGTGCCGCCCGAAGCTCCAGCCAATTGATGTTGAGGGTGCCTGCCTTATAAGGGACCAAAGCCAGCCACCATTTGGATTTGGCATCTGCTTGCCAACTGCAGAGCCAAAGCATTGTCCTCGATGTTATGGAAGAGGCTAGGGCTCTAGAAGCATACTTAAGCTGCAGATAAGGTTGCATTTAGGTCCTGGTGGAGCCTGGTTTCACTGGGTGGAACCCTCTGTTGCATCTGTTGCAACCACAGTAACGAAGTGCGATTAAAAAATGAGGCTGCAGATGCGGCCTTAATTGCCCAGTTTCAGTCCCTCTACTATATCGCCTGATACTAATGAGGGAGAGACAAGCCATGCCACTGGCAAATCAACCTTGGACAATTGTAGATGGTCCTCCAATGCTGGAGCTAGATGGTAAAAACGGCGGTCGAGGCCGCTTGGAATACAGAAGGACCCTGGCTGTGCCCATTTTTGTTGCACCACATCAACGAACAATAGTGGAGCTGGAACATCCTCCTATACAGTGGCCGGTTTAGAGAAAAGATGGTCACTGGGGCTTGTAGGTCCAAGTGAGCTGAGTGAGGGTCTAACCCCATCCCTGCAGTCACCCTTGCCTTGTGTAGAATCGATGTAAATACGGCAAGAGGAAAAAGGGTGGAAAAGTCTGGCTCATCAGGCATTAATCCTTCATCCTCCGACAAATCTACTTCTCCTTCATCCCCTCTTGAATTAATGAATCCTCTCCATCAGAAGATTCATCCTGTGATTGGGACTCCTGCCAGTAGGACAGGTCCCTCGTTAAATGCCCTCCCTGAGGAGAGAGACTAGTGGAAGCTTCCACTGGAGGGGCTGCAGGCCTAGGGATACTGTGCAATTTATCGTCAATTGCTTGAAAGATTGTTTGTGCAATGAGCAATTTAAGATCAGCAGGTAAATCAGAAACGCAGTCCTCACCTTGCCTCAAGCCAGCTGCCATCGGTGCAAATGTTGCTGAAACCTCCTTTCCAGAGATGGAGGGCTGTGATGCAGGAGCAGGAGCTGCTAGGCAGAAAACAGAATCTCCCACGAAGGTGGTAGCAGTATTAGGAGACAAGTTAAACGAATGCTCACTTGCCCCCTCTGGTGACAAAGGTTGGGCAATTATAGGCTGTTGAGTCAGCAACCTCTCAGCAGAACCAGAGCTGGAATTTCCCCTTTCAGCCCTGTTAGGGGCTTGCTGGAACTGACCCTTTTCTGCTCTGTGAATCTGTTTTTCTAGAGCTTTCTGTCTCCTGCTGGCATCTTTTTCAGAAGCTTTAGAATGATTCTGCTTCCCTTGGGCCCCAGATTGGGGAGTGGCCTCCTGAAGGGTTGCAACATTTGTATCCAGAGCTGAATTGCTGGAGCACTGCTTCTTGGATCTATGTCCAGCAGCTCTTCCCGCCATTCTTGCAGTTTAAAAAATGCAACGGTTGCAGAAACTCCTTGCAAACTCCTGCAGCCCAAAGGCCTTCTGCAACCAGTATGCCTAGCTGAGACTAGGCAGGGACTCAAAGCCTACTAGGCTAGCAGGGGCAAATCTGAGTATGCCTAGCCAAAACTAGACAGGGACTCCAATGGCCTCCACAGAGGCTGTGGCTCCTAGGTATTCTCAGCAGCCGCTGGACAGTGACTCCACACCTATCCTGAGGTCTCAGCCACTGAGTATGCTTAGCCGAAACTAGGCAGGGATTCCTTCGCGCTCCAGCAAGGAAATTAGGCCGACAATGACTCACCTGGCTCCTCTGTTCGATCTGTGGGCCCAGGCAAGCAATCTCCTCAAATTCAGGCACCTGGGGCCTTCAGTACAAGTGTGCCTAGCCGAAGCTAGGCAGGGACTCTTATCGCGCTGTTGCGATTAATTTTGGGGCCTCCAGCAGCTTGCGTGGCCCAGCTGATTTAACAAAGGGAGCCAACAGTCCCTCTAGCTCCCTGGCCTTTCGCAGCGCCACTTCAATCCAGGCCGCTAATGGCCTGAAAGGAGGAAATCCGACGATTCCTCCTGTTTCTTGCTGAAAGCGATCGGCCGCTGGCAACTGCAAGCCCGCAGTTGCTCAGCCCTTGGTTTAAAAGGCCAATCGCAAAACACAAAGTGTCAAGCCGCTGCTATAAAAGACAACCGTCACCTTCAAAGACAAAACATCTAAGAATAAAGAAATAGAATTCACACAATCCTGCAGTTCAGAAGTAGCCAGGAATGCTTTGAAACGTCTCATTCAGGTTAAGACCGAGCCAAAACTGGGGCAGGAAGGTGGAGGAAGGAGGCGTAGCTAAAAGAAACAGACAGTTCGGTCTCAACAGGAAACAGGCGATTTAACCCATTCTTGGCCACTCCTGGGAGCTTGCAGGAGAATTATCATTGACATAAGAATGTTGGTTACTTGTAGTTAACTTATGATCAAAAAGAGTTATGGTTGCTTTTTTATTCTTACTTTGGGATTTTTAATTTTCCTTTGTGACATAGATAACTGATATGAATGAAGCTTGACTGCAAAAAAATCAGGGATTAAAGCTACACATTCTTCGTACTATCAAGACCTCCTTAGACAAAGAATTATTTCTCTATATAAGTAGTACTTGACTCATAACAGTTTATTTAGTGACCTTTCAAAGTTGCAATGGCATTGAGAAAAATTGACTTACGACCATTTTTCACACTTGCGACCATTGCAGAATCCCCAAGGTCAAGTAATCAAAATTCAGATGCTATGATGAGATTTAGAAAATTGTAAGCAAGAAATGATTTTAACCGATTGAGATGCTGTCTATAATTGTTTCTAAGGATGGTATTTTTAAGCTGTTTTTTATTTTAATTTAAAATAAAACTTTTTTCAAAAAAAAAATCAGATGCTTGGCAACTGATTTGGGGAAGTCACATTAAGAACCATGTTACTAACTTAACACTTATAATGATTCACCTAACAACTGTGGCAAACAAGGTTGTAAACTTGGACAAAACTCACTTAACAAATGTCTCACTTGCAGAAATTCCAGGCTCAATTATGGTCGCAAGTCAAGGACTACCTGTAGTTTATCACATGCTTTCCATACAAAGCCACACCTGCCTCAGGTGAAAAGACCAAGAGAAAGATGACATCAAGACCTTGGAGAGTTATTTGCAGCCATATAAATAATACTTGGCTAAATAGACAAGGAATCTGAATCTAACTACTTTAAAAGAAAGTATTTTACATCCCCACACTTGCTAATGTGAACCCTGGGACAATTGCAATTATTTTCAAAGAGGTTTTTATTTATTTACTGTATTTTTATGCCACTAACTCCACTACAATTCCTCATGGCTCACAGAGCTGATATAAAACAAATTCAAAACAATATAAATATCCAAATATTCTTAGTGTCTGTACAATGCAACCAGGCCTGATCCCATAAAAACGGTTAAAACTAGTTAAAGTACTAGTTTTCTCTGTAGAAAAATGTGGTTTTAATATTGCCTTTCTGAATATCATTAGAAAAAACATGGGTTGGACTATCAAGAGCAGCCTATTCCTTCAGGCCAAAGCGGAAAATAGAAAACATTAAGCTCTCACCACCCTAATTTCATTTATGTGGGATTCTTAACATCTCAGCTCACAGCATATACCGTACCTTGTCCTACCTGAAGAAGCTGATCCCACAAGCATCCAAAGTGCTCTAAAGATTAAACCCAATACTTTTAATTCTATTTGGAAGCCTGCTGGACGACAATAGAGAGACCACAGAATCAGTGTCATGTGACATAGATTACCTCATCAGCTTCCTCTAAATTAACAAGCCACAATGAATCTTGGGTAACATTGGAAGTTGCTTCTTCACTCACCTACTCTGAGCTTCCTTAATTTGGGCAATTTTGTCCATAGAGGCATGATCCAACAATGGCACCAAATTCTTACAATTTCAGGCCACATATCAGTTGCTCAGAAATAACATATGCCCACCTGTATAATCTGGCCCCAAAATTACCTGCAACAAGACCAGAGATGAATTAATTAAGTCTATTTCTATAGCCACCCAATTCAGCCAAGTGACTCTATAACTCCTGTACTTTCCTTCCTGACCCAATGCATGGAGGCCCTCAATCCTAAAAGCCAGTGAAATTCTGCTGAGATGAGGCCCAGGAAGGGATTCCTAATTGAATCGCTTCACTTCCAGAGCAGGGAGGAGTGAAAATGCATACACATAAAATACATGTTTCTGCTCTCTTTGTGATATGAGAATGTCCTCTTGCTCCAGCCAAATAGTAAAATTGCTGTATTCATGTCTTCACAGGAAGCCTGTGATATGGGCCGTAAGATGAAAGACCATTAGCCTTTCCCAAAATGGACCCATCCAGAAATGTTGGGATTGAAATTCCAGTATTTATATAAAGTTAGGAATTGGATGGTGGTGTAGTTTCTACTCATCTGAAGTATTCTTGGTTAGAGAATGCTGTATTAGAAACTTTTATGTTAAAAAATGAAGAGGAGAAACAGATCTGATTAATTAACTGTGTGAACCAGTAAAGGCTTGCTTTATTTAGCTGACCAGAATTCCAGGCAGAAATTTTAGTATTGTCTGTTCCTTTACAGTGTGTATATGAGGTCCCTTGGACTTAAAGCTGAGGTATGGTTCAATTTTCAATTGCCCTAAGCACATCATGACGTATGGTGTTCTAAAAGCATAAAGATGATTAAGGAAATAATAATGTTCTGTACTATACAGTACTAGGTCCTGGATGTTCCAGTTCATGGCAGTCTTTTCCTTATTGATCTTATAGTAAGAATCTTCTGGCAGTCCAGATGTTCATGAAGCACACCTGCCAGTAGTTCCAGCCAGGTGAAGTCAAAGTAAAGGAGTTTGAAACTATAATTCAGCCATCTCTTGAGGACCACAGATTCTGTAAACTTGTCTTAAATTATATACTATTTCTGGATTTGTGTGCTGCCTTTTTCTTTCAGACAAATTATTTAAGGTGGTTTAGTTAAGGGGTAGAAAAATATATTGTTTGTATCAATCAAAACAATATATAATATATAATATGAACATTATATTGTTTATATCAATTTTTCTTTCTTGTAGAGGGCATTGCTATCATATGCTTTAACACAGGGTGAGCAACATGAAATTCCAGAAAATCAGTACCTCTTCCTGACCCAAACAGCCACAATTGACAATGTTTGCATCATCTTGAAGTATAAAAACTGGAAGTTTAGTGTGTCTGGCAATACAAAAACAAAATGCAAAACAGAAAGCTGAAATAGCTTTGCCCATTCGTGTGAGCTAACTCTTCTTACAATTCCTCATGACCCCTCCCATTTTTATATGCCCTCACTAGACTCCAAAATATTTCCCATTTGTCATACAAATTTGTTAGTTACTCTACAATCATTTAAAGTCCTTGTTTTATCCAAGTTATTAATAATTCTCACCAGAAATTCTATCCTCATTTTCGAGAGCTAGATTGATTTTTTTATGAATAATTATTTTTCATCCCTCTGTTTCCAGCTTATTAATTTTATATGCTTTTGTTGAATTTTACATTAGACTAATAGTTTATCCGGGGTTTTTTACAACATTTGTTCTTACAAGCTGCTTAGGATTCTGGTGGTGCAAAATATACACTGCTTTTTCAAATGTGACTAGTATGCAGTAGAAAAGAAAAGGAGATGTTTAAGCAGATCACAATTTATGAAAGACATTTGTATGCTTCTCAATAAGTCAGTAAGGGATTGGCAGCCATGTATAAGCCATGTGTCTTGGGGGATTTCAACCTGCCATCTGCTGGTGAAACGTCTGAGGTGGCTCGGGAGTTCATGGCTTCCATGACGGCCATGGACCTAACTCAGTTAATTCACGCCCCCACTCACACGGGCGGACACACCCTGGTCTTAGTTTTTGTCTCTGGTCAGTGGTCGAGTGGTTTTGATATAGGGGATATAGTCATCGAACCCTTGTCATGGTTGGACCACTCTCTCCTTCAACTAGACTTTCTGACCGCTACACCCCGCCGCAGGGAGGCGGAACCGATTAGGTGGTTCCGCCCCAGGCGCCTGATGGAACCTGATAGGTTCCAGATGGAGCTTGAGCCATTTCCTGAGACTCTGGCTCATGATTCGGCTGAAGACCTGGTGGCCGCCTGGGATAGAGCGGCCGCCGGGGCTTTGGACCGCATCGTGCCTTTGCGGCCTCTGACCCGGCGCCGAACTCAGCCAGCTCCTTGGTTTACTGAGGAGCTGAGGGAGATGAAGCGCTGGAAAAGACGCCTGGAGAGCGGTTGGAGGGCCAGCCATTCCGAATCTGACCGAACACTGGTGAGGTCTCATATTAAGACCTACCTAGTGGCGATAAAAGCGGCAAAGTCTAGCTACTTTTCCGCTCTTATCGCGTCATCAGATAATCGCCCAGCCGCCCTGTTTAGGGTGACCCGCTCCCTCCTTCAACCGGGAGCTTGGGATGACCCCTTGCAGGGTCGAGCTGAGGATTTTGTCCAGTATCTGTATGACAAAATCGCTCAGATCCGGGAAGGTCTGGCCTCTGACTGGGTAGATCCAGACGGGATAATCGAGGCAGGTCTTGGGGGTGTGGTTTGGGAGGAGTTCGACTCTGTGGCTCCCGAGGACATGGACAGGATCCTGGGACAGCTGAATGCGACCACGTTTATTGGACCCGTGTCCCTCCTGGTTGGTGCTGGCCTCCCGGGAGGTTACATGAGGCTGGCTCCAGAAGATTGTTAACACTTCTTTGAGTGAGGGTGTTCTGCCGGCCGCTTTGAAAGAAGCGGTGGTGAGACCCCTCCTCAAAAAGCCCTCTCTGGACCCGGCTGTTTTGGCCAATTACCGTCCAGTCTCCAACCTTCGCTTTGTTGCGAAGGTTGTTGAGAGTGTGGTTGCACGGCAGCTTCCCCAGTTCCTGGATGAAGCTGTCTATCTAGATCCGCTCCAGTCCGGCTTCCGGCCTGGGCACAGCACGGAAACGGCATTGGTCGCGTTGGTGGATGATCTCTGGAGGGCACGGGATAGGGGCTGTTCCTCTATCCTGGTCCTATTAGATCTCTCAGCGGCTTTTGATGGTATCATGTTGCGCCGGTTGGAGGGGTTGGGGGTGGGGGGCACCGTTCTACGGTGGTTCTCCTCCTATCTCTCTGACCGGTCGCAATCTGTGTTGACAGGGGGGCAGCGGTCGACTCCGAGGCGCCTTGTTTGTGGGGTGCCGCAGGGGTCGGTCCTCTCGCCCCTTCTGTTCAACATTTATGTAAAGCCGCTGGGTGAGATCATCCGTGGCTTTGGGGTGGAGTTCCATCAGTACGCTGACGACACCCAGCTGTACATCTCCACCCCAGGCCACCCCAACGATGCCGTTGAAGTGATGTCCCGGTGTCTGGAAGCTGTGCGGGTCTGGATGGGGAGAAACAGGCTCCGACTAAACCCCTCCAAGACTGAGTGGCTGTGCTGCCGGCGTCCCGATATAGCCAGCTGACGCCATCGCTGACTATTGGGGGCGAGACATTGGCCCCCACGGAAAGGGCTCGCAACTTGGGCATCCTCCTGGACGCACGGCTGTCTTTAGAAGAACACATGACGGCCATGGCCAGGGGGGCTTTTTATCAGGTTTGCCTGATACGCCAGTTGCGTCCCTTTCTAGATCGGGACTCCCTACGCACAGTCACCCATGCTCTCGTGACTTCCCGCCTGGACTACTGCAACGCTCTCTACATGGGGGTCCCCTTGGGGTGCACCCGGAGGCTCCAACTGGTCCAAAATGCGGCCGCGCGGGGAATTATGGGAGCGACGTGGTGCTCCCACGTGACTCCTCTCCTGCGCAAGCTGCACTGGCTCCCGGTGGTCTTCCAGGTGCGCTTCAAGGTGTTGGTGACCACCTTTAAAGCGCTCCATGGCTTAGGACCTGGGTACTTGCGGGACCGCCTTCTGCCGCCAATAGCCTCCCACCGGCCAGTACGCTCGCACAGAGAGGGCCTCCTCCGGGTGCCGTCGGCCAGACAGTGTTGGCTGGCGACCCCCAGGGGGAGAGCCTTCTCTGTGGCAGCGCCCGCCCTCTGGAATGACCTACCCCTGGAGATACGCAGGATTTCAGATCTCCGGACCTTTGGTCGGGCCCTTAAAACCCATTTGTTCCATCTAGCTGGGCTAGCTTGATCCCATCCTCCGTTTTTAAATTTGACATTGATTTTAAATTGGGTTGTTTTAATTCTCGGCCGAATAATATTTAATAATTTTTAATTGTTTTTAACTTTTGTATACCATGTTTTATTCTGGCTGTTCACCGCCCTGAGTCCGCAAGGAGAAGGGCGGTTTATAAATTGAAATAATAAATAAATAAAATGTATTTATTTGTAAAGCTAAAAGGGGGATCATGATTAGTAGAGACCTGGACTCATATATTTTCTTGGCCATGAAATTCGTTGAATAACTTTAAGCAAGCTGTTATATCCCAGTCTAATCTATTCAGTGAGTTATTTTGTAGTTAAAATGATGTCTACAGTTCCTGGAGGAAGGTAGATGAGAAAGGCTTGTTGTTTTTCAAATATTTCTGAACTGTAGCTCTCAGCAACTCCAGCCACTGTAACAGAAGGCTTCAGATTTTCCGCTTCTGTCCTAAAGAAAGACTGAGAAATATTAGTGAGCAGGGCAGAAAGTTTAATATTTCCTTCCTGATGGTCTTCCATAAATATGATTTTCCTATTCTGTACCTCACCCTTGAGGTTCTGAGAATGGTGGAAATCCTGCTCTAAGAAAAATAAAGATAATAACAGGTAGTACCAATAAAGGAGAAGATTTGCAGTTCAGGGTTGAAATGAGGACCCCTCATTATAACAGGTAGGATTAGGAAACTGAAGAGTTAAACAGCACTACAGCCCTCCCCCCCCCTCCCAAATCTACATTATGTTGGTTAGGAAATACACATTATAGTTAGACACCCTTGAAAACTACTTCCTAACATTAAATGCTCTACATTTGTGCTGAAACCAAAGTGCTATGTGGTCAACAGCTGCCCAAGGTATGATAATTTCTCTTCAGATAACGGCTGATACTGACTTTCCATTATTGCCTATTGGCAGATACTTATAGGGTATACCTATAGTAGCTTGAATTAAAATATTCTAGCCTTGTTTACTCTTGATTACTGTGGAAGTTCCAGAATATGTCAGTAAATGTAGATTAGTTCCTGTAGTTAATAATGATCATCGCATTTGTGTGCTTGGTTGTATATTTTTTTATAAATTATAGATTATCATTTAGAATGATTGGTCCAAGGCCACCCTTTATGCCTAAAATGACACTAGAACTCACAGTCTTCCCAGTTTCTAGCTCTAGCCTGAAGCTTTAACATTATACACCAAACTGGCTTTCTTTGTTATAATAAATAACAAGCTATTGACTGAATGTAACATAGGGCTCTCATTTATTTATGCTTCCTTAATTCATTTACACATTCCTACGTTCCTCCATAGAAAAGCATTCAGGGCCTTTTGGTAGTAGGAATGAATTCATCTAAGCAACAATTTAATTTTGTATTATTCTGCATTAGTGCTTTGTGTAAGGCTATCCATTGCAGTTTCTAAATCATTGTTTGTTGCTAGGCATATTGTGTGAAATCAGACAATTGTGGTATATTTAATACAGCACATATAAACAAAACAGGGCTCAGTGTAAATGCATAAATCTAGCATAATTTTACCCATGAAATTCCCTGTTAAATTAGCTCAGCTCATTTTGTGCAGTAAATGTGCAGTGTTTCCTATTACTAATAAAGTCAACTGGGACAAGAATGGGCTGTGTTAGTGCTGGGGTAATAGTTAAAGATTATAAGGATTCTTTTTAAATATTATTTGGATTTTTTTTAAAATTTAATTTATATGCTCCCCTATCTCCGCAGGACTCAGGGCGGCTCACAACAATAAAATATTCAATAAACTTGTGTTAAAATACATGTTAACACCCCCCCCCCCAGTCCAGGCTGAACAACCATGTCTTTAAGTCGCGGCGGAAGGTGCGGAGGTCAGGGGCCAACCAGAGCCCCAGAGGAAGTTGGTTCCAGAGGGTGGGAGCACCCACAGAGAAAGCTCTGCCTCTAGGGGTCGCCAGTCGACACTGTCTAGCCGACAGCACCCTGAGTAGAATTAGTTTTTAAACGTATGTTTTTATTTTATTGAAAAAAAAACCTTTAAAAATTACATCATTTAAAAGAAATAAGCCCCCCCTTCCTGCCAACCTAGCAGTTTGAAGGCATTCAAATGTGAATAGGTACCGTGATATCATACTGACCACATTACTGCAAAAATATCTTTGGACAGGACTGGCTCAATGGCCCTTGAAACGGAGATGAGCACCACCCCCTAACTTTTGGATGGTTGTGCAGCACCAGGCAATGCAGAGTACATATTCTGAGCAAAACTGAAATAGAGCTATATTCCACATCTGATGATGTCCATATAAATTGGGATTACAACTCATCTGAATTTCTATCTATTGTCCTGAGAATTCTGGGAATGTTAGTTTCAGTATTTCTAGGAGAATCCAGGTTAAAGGAGGATGTTGTGAGTGATGGATTGCTTTCCTTTCTTGCTAGCTAGAAATTATTAGTCACGATAAACTCTACAATAGTGCACATAAACCATAATTTTACAGAATACAGATCATTTTATCTCAGTGGTGATGCCAAAAAACAATTTTAAGATGGCATTTCTGATTTGGATCAATACTGATCACCATTTTTAACAGTAACATCCAGTTTGCAAGATGCTGGGTTATAAATTCTATCTGATCAGGTTGTTTTTTTAAAAAAAAATATTCCAGTTCTCTCTGCTTTATTCTTTAATATGAAATGAGAAATTGAGCTATTTTTACAAAGCTGGATTTGAAATAGAAGGTGAAGTATGGAACTTAAAGTGTCTTAGTAACATGATGCATTGCTTTTCAACTAAGTGTGTATGAATGTAAAGATAGGTTCTCTTTTAAAAAATCTCTCTGAACCAGACTGATAGTAGTAATGTAGACACAGAAATTAAAGCTGTACCTGCAAAAAATGAAAAAGAGAGAACTTCCCATAGGAAAATGAATTGGAGAAGCTGTTTGGAGATGCTGTGGAATTTTGGCACCTTTAATGAGCTATTCCGATTGCGCTAGATTACTTGTAAAGTATATCCCAGTGATGGCTAACCTTTTTGCCATCGTGTGCCAAAAGCATGGGGAGCATGGGGAGGGGGGTTATGCGCGTGTGTGCCCACACCCATAATTCAATGCCCCCCCACACCCTGCACCCCCACGCATGCACACGTGACCCCCTCCTGCGCTACCCCCACTTTTCGTACATGATGGCAAAAAGGTTAATGGTGGGCCCAGTAGGCCTGTTTTTCGCCCTCCCCAGACTGCAGAGGCTTTCTTGGAGCCCCACCCCCCCAGAGGCCCTCCGGAGGCCAGAAATGGCCCTTTTCCCGACTTCCAGTGGCCCAGAAGGCCCAAAAATCAGCTAGCCGATGTGCACATGCGCGCTGGAACTGAGCTAGGGCGACACTCACGTGCCCACAGATATGGCTTCACATGCCACCTGTGGCACCTGTGCCTTAGGTTCGCCATCACGGATATATCCTTTATTGTCATTGTACATTATGTATACCACAAAATTGATTGTATATTATGTCAGCTTTTCCCAATTTGATGTCTTCCTCAGATGTCAGAGACTAATCTTCATAAAAACTAACCCCCCTGAAAGAACACTTGATCTTTCAGATTTCAGGAGTCCTCACTTCTAAGTAGACGATTAAGTGGTTTGAACTACATCTTTATCATCGAAAAAATGAATTTTGTAATATTTTATAATCCTTTCTAAACCTAAATCATTTAACTAGATGTCTCAGGAATGTTTCTATTCAGCCCTGGGACCCAACGTCAATATGTTTAAAAGTGAGTCTTTATATTGCTAATTTTGTTATTCTGCAGCTCAGTTTAACAGATTCCAAGGCTAAGCGCATGGTAATAAATGCCTTGTTAATCCCTAGGAATATGTTGATTGCTCTTTCTCCTTACCAAGTTATTAGCATCCGCCCATACATATCTATGGTAAGAAAAAGAATCCTGAACGAGCGTGCAAACTTGTGAAAGCTCTTGTATCCCATTTATGCTTTCATTTTTATATTCAGTCTTAGACCCTATTCAGTAACTCTTTAAAAAATACTTAGGAGTATGGTAATTTGTTAGCTGGAAAAGGTACTATCAGACTTCTGATTTTTGGCTCCTGTACAGATTTTCACTGATTTTGGCACCTTCTATAGTATCTACACAGTAAAAAATACTTTGTACTTCATCTTTATGTAATTTCAGATTGATAACACTGCAGTGCTCATGGCAGATGACCTCTATGTGAAGGCAAATAGTATAGTGATGGAGTTCATGATTTGAATGCAAAATTCCCAGCTTCAGTGCTTGGGACTTTTGTATAAGACTAAGAAAACCACTCTCTGAAGAGCTATTGGCAATTCAAATAAGCCAAGGATCCCCAGGTTTTTGGCTCCATGCACTAATTCATAACATTGAGAAGGTACTGAAGAGCTGCCAGGAAGTGGCACAAATTAGCGAGACTAAAAAGGTAACATTTGCACAAGAGCATTACTTTGCCTGAATTCTAAACCTAATATTGTTATTTTGAAACCATGATTTTCTGCCCCAATTGAGTACAGGTAGTGTTTGACTTATGATCGTAACTGAGTCTACAATTTTGGTCAAAAGTTGTGATGGATGTAAAGTGGGTTACCACATGACCAAACCAGAGGTGAAATCTAAAAAAAAATCCTACCAGTTCTGTGGGCGTGGTTTTGTGGGGGTCATGTGACTGGGTGGGTGTGGCTATGTAGACATGTGACTGAGGGGGTCAAAAGATAGAAACTCAATTTAACAATGTCCTGCTGGAGCAGGGGGTTGGACTAGATGACCTCCAGGTCCCGTCCAGCCCTGGATTGATTGCTGTGCTCTTTCAAGGTATCCTCCGAAGCTGCGTCTAATGCCAGGTTTTTGATCTTTCCTCGCCTTTTTCCCTCCATCCCTTTTTTTCTTTCTTTAGTTCTCTTTCTTTCTTTCCTCCCTCTTTCTTTCGCAGCACCCCCCACCCCCGTTTTTGGCATAGCAGGCTTCAGGAAAGCCTCCTGGGAGCAAAAACAGACCCCCACCCTGCGTTCTTGGCCTAGCAGGCCTCAGGGAAGCCTCCTGGGAGCAAAAATGGACTTCCCCCAATGGGTAGTAAAAAATGCTTTAAAAAGTTTTTTTAAAAAAAGTTCCAAGGATCACGCGACACAGCTGATTTTCACAGTTGATCGTCAGAACCTTTCTTTTTCTTTACTGTTTTAAAGCATTTTTTTTATTACCTATTGCCCGAATATGTAGTAAGAACAGGCTAAAAAAAAGTAAAAAAAAAAAAGTTCCGACGATCAGCTGTGCTACACCATTGTTGGAACTTTTTTTTTACTTTTTAAAGCATTTTTACTACCAGTTCAACGAACCACTCACATTTGTTACTACTGGTTCGCGCAAACCGGCCCAAATCAGTAGCATTTCACCCCTGGACCAAATCCAATTTTATGATCTTTTTGCAATGGTGATTAAGCAAATGCTGTGATTATTAAGTGAATGCTGTGGTTGTTAAGCAAATGCTGCAATCATTAAGTGAACCCATTGTTTGCTATGGGCAGTTTTTGCTGGGAAGCAAAAATAAACATTGGTTTCCAGCAAAAATGTCGTAAATCACAACCACATGATTGTGGGGCGCAACAAATAGCCATAACTGCATGCCAGTTGCCAAGCACACAAAATACAGTCACATCACCACAGGAGGGCCCTGACATCTGAACTTTGAATTTTAGTCCTAGGTAGCTTTTTCAAGGTCCACCATAACTTTGAACATTTGTTAAGTGACCTGTTATATGTTGAGGACTACCTGTATTTGTTTTATACAGTACAAAAACATTTAACTATGATCTATGGCTCTAATAAAAGATTGACTGAAAACACCCATTTAGCAGAAAAAAAAAACCTTTTTTTTCTGTGTACTAGCTAAATCCTTTTATCAGCCTTTCACCCTTTACTAATTCATTCTAAGACTTGCCTGAAATCATGATTCTTATTCTCTTAGTTGATGTAATCCATTTTCCACCACCATTTTCTTTTCCTCTTTGATTTTTGGACATAGCATGACTGTTCCCTTCCAACCAATCCAAAAACTACTGCCTACTTTTAAAATCAAAATATATCTTGTGTGAAAGAGTGAGGATAGCCTGCCAGATGTATTTCTGTGTTGTAGAATCCATAGGTATCCCACTGAGCATCCCAAAAGTAGAAAAGATTTTAAGGAAAGGATGGACAATGTGTTTCCTTCCAAATATTGCTGAACCACAGGGGTTTTGGGAGTTGTAGTTTGTCAACATCTGAAGACTCATACCTTGTACAAGATTTTCATGTGTTTAACATAGAATTTTTTAGGACTTCCCTCCTCATTCCTCTTTCCTTCTTACAGTGATTTTTAAATCTTGGTAAGATGCAAGATTTTTAAATCTTAGCCAATTATGCTTACAATCCTCTGTATACAGTATGGGAAGCTGATTTGAGCTTTTTCTTTGTACTTATGAAAGATGGGTGCACACCTACTAGTTATTCATGCTACTACTGGTATTTTCTTTTTCCTTCATTAAAAGTGCCCCCCCACCCCCTGGGACCCTGCAGCTGATTGTGCTTGGCTGCTAACTTCACTGTTGGTGACAGTAGCCATGGGAACGCAAGAAGGAAGATACGAGTTAGTAACTCCCAACTTGTTGCTAGGCAGGTCTAACTTGGTATAGGTATCAAGCAGTCTTGATGATAAAAACACTTTGTCTTTTTTCCTATTCTCTGCAATCACGAAGTCCTGAGACAGAGGATTTTTTAAAAAGAGAAAAGAGTTGGAAGTAGACACTTGAAGAACTAAGCAGTTTTATTTGAACATCTAGCAGCTGAACAGTAGGAACAGGGTGACTGAAGAAAGTGGATGAGTGAGCCACATTAAAGCAGAGCAACTTGTTTGTGCATTTCTCGCACTCTTAAGAGCCAATGTAGTTTTGTAATTAAAATGTTAAATGAAGACCAGGAAAACTCAGGTTCAGATCCCCAATTAGTTGTAAATTGGTTCATTATTTATCCTAACTTACCCTGCAGAGCTGTGAAGATCAAGTGATTTTTGGAAGAAAAACTAGGAAGCTTGCCTTGAGTTCCTTGAAGGAAAGATCTCATGAGATTTGTATTCAGAGCTACCATTAATTACACTTATAACAGATATTTGGTCTCTCTCATTCAAATTCTTCTCTTGACTGATGATACTTCATATTTATCATATCCTCATATTAGTTCACAGGAAAGCATTTTCTCCAGAAAAACACAGATCTATACTTTCAAAAGAAAATTCAAAAGACTTTTGTAATAATAGAAGGCTAGTGGCAAAATGATTAATAATTCATTTGACAGTTAAAAAACCATGGTGATATTTTGGGAGACAGTGGCAGAGGGTTGGACTAGAAGATCTTTCAATTCCCTTCCAGCCATGTAATTCTGGGATTCTAGGCTTGCCCACTGGAAAGATTTGTCCTATAGAATAAAGAGAATGATGAGTAGAACTGGTTGCTGTGATAGTTACTGTTGCCCCATCTGATGCTGGCAAGAAGATGATGTCTTTTGGAGTGATGTCAATATTAAACTTCTCTAAGAAGAATATACAATTTCTTTATGTATAGCATACATATTGCTTCATACATACCCATATTGTTCACACTGTTTTTCAAGGTAAACAATATTATGCACATTGCAGAAGTATTAAGTGAAAGACATTCACGTATAAAGGAAAAAAGGAAAAAGCTAAATATAGTTTACGTTGAGAAAAATCATTATTGCCTCTTCATGCCTTTTTTCCTTGCTTCCAATATATCCGCATCTTACTTCTATATTGCCTTTTGTTCTTCACAGCTCTTATTTCTCTTTCTTTCAGTTTTCAGTTCCATTCAATTCTGACTTCCTTGTTCTTGTTCTTCTTCAATTTACTTTTTTTGTATTGTTTTTGTATTAGATTCTCATTCTCTCTATATGACCACACCATTTCAATTTACTTGTTGCGCAGTGATTGGTTACTTTTGTTTTCAATCTTGATTCATTCAGTACCCTTTCTTTCATGTCTTATTTTGCTACCTACAGTCTTTGAATATCACATTTCTACTGCATCCAATTCATTCCATGTTTCTCTTGACATACAGCTCTTCAGCTCTCATTTTCATCATGGTTCAGTATCAGGTAGTCCTCACTTATCAACCGCCTTGTCTAATGACCAATCAAAATTACAACAGTATAAACAAAAAAAGTAGTTCTGCAGCCAGTCCTCACATTTACAACTGTCGTAGCATCCCATGATTGCCATTTCACTATTTGGCAACCAGCTTCTGACAAATCTGACAAAATAAAATCACACATCACAGTTACATGATACCTTGCTAAATGACTGCATTTCACAATGATCAAATGGGGAGTAATTTGCAAGCCCAATCACAGTCACATAATTTTCCATTAATGGTGTTGCCATTTCCAAATGTGGTTGTTAAGCAAGACTACCTGTAACAGCAATACACTCAAGTATGAAATTGGGCAGGGACCCACTAAAACAGCCAGTATGATCTAGTGGTTAAGCTGTTAGGACTGGAGAGACTAAGGCTTAAGTGCCCTCTCAGCCATGAAAATTCACTGGATGACTTTGGGCCAGTCGAATATTTTCTCCCTGCCTCATCTAACTACAGTTCTATTATTGTGGGGCAAAACTGAAAGGAGGTCCCTGGTTTAAGCTCCTTTAAGGTTAAGAGGGAAACATAAGCCATAAAACAAAGCCATATTTGGCCATAAGCCATATTTTTTAGAGTATCTTGATCAGAAACGAAGATTCTGGGTCAATAATAAGGCCTTAAAATCATAGAATTTGAAAACTTATTTCCAGAAGTCATACAATTGTTAGAAGGAAAAGAAAAATAAACTTTTAACAGACATGCCAACTATTTTGTAAACTCACAGGATTCTTTTTTTCATCGCACACACACACACACGCGAACTAGACTGTGATGTTTCTCTGTATCATATATGCGGGTATATGCATAAAGATTATCTTTTGAGCGCTGAATGCAATGAAATTTCATTTTAATGATCTAATTTAAAAGACGAATCCAGGAAGCAGTGAAAATGATGCAACAACAGTGAGACTGGAATGAGTCAGCAATTCAGAGAGGGCATCCATTGCTGAAAGTTTGGAAGTATAACTACATTAATTTTTTGATTATCGTGCATTTCATAATATTTTTGCTGCTGTGATAACATTTAATATATTGATTGTGTTAAACTGCTATTGAACAATTTAATAATTTAACAATAATTGGTTAACAATATTTAATAATTTAAGAATATTGGAATAGACACATAAGTTAAATTAAGCTATAAGGGTTAAGATATAACATAATATACATTGTAGAATTAGGGATTGATATAAGGGTACTGTTTTATTGATTAGTTAATATATTGGATAATTAGTTTTAGGCATTTAATTATTACATTGATTGAATTGGAATAGAATTTAACTAAGTGAAGTAAGGAATTGATGATCTGCTGATTTATTTATCCATTTATATAATATATAACAGTATTCAACAGTAAAGAAAATAAGAGATAAAGAGAATAAGAAAGCAACTGATATTTAAGCTTGATCTGTGTTGTATAAATGTCCAATTGTTTAATTATAAAGAAGTAGAAAGATAGTAAGTAGGAAATTGAATATACTTAAGGAGAGAATTTAAAATGAGTCACTGAATTGGAGGCTCTTTTCCCTACTCCCACCTTTGGAAAATTTAACCCCTGAACTCAAAATACATATTAGGAATACAGTGTGTTATATTGCAGTGTATGATAAACTGGGATTATATAAAAGCAAAAGTTAGAATGTCATACACTTCTACATCTACCGTGTCCAAATCTAATAAGGGAACATCAGCAACCCGCATAGGGACAATTACATCACCTCTACATCAAAAATCTATAGATACAATGCTGGCATCAGATAAAGAAAAACCACCTCAACAATTTAATATGCAGAATATACAATCGATATTAATAAGCATACAGGAGGGGATGAGTAAAACACAAGAATCGATTGCCAGCAATCAAATAGAGAGTAGGAAAAACCACGAAGAGATGACAGCCAATGTTGTAGAAATAAAAGACCACCTGAAAAAAATGGACGACAGAATGGAGAAAATACAGCAAGATATAACTAAAAATGAACAAAGAATCCAAAAAATAGAACAGCAGATGGAACAGACAGATAAGAAAATGGAGAGGAGAGAACACGAACAGATGATGATGAATAAAGAATTAGAGGATTCGATCTCCTTTCTCGAAATGGAAAAATCGTCCTTTTTTCTGAGATTTCAAAATGTGGCAGAAACTAAAGAAGAGAACCCAAGGCAAATAATGACAGAAATTTTGGCAGAAGCGACAAAAAAATCGAAAGAAGAAATAAGTATAGAATTGGATGAAGTATATAGGGTCTTCACAAATTATGCTCGGAGGCATAAGCTCCCCAGAGAGATCCATGTTCGCTTTGCGAGAAAAACAATCAAAGAAGAAGTATATAAGATAATGAGGGAAACACCACCAACATACAAAGAAAGAGAAATAATAGTTCTTAAACAGATACCTAGAAGAATAAGGGAAATTAGAAAAAGTTATAACTTTTTAACAATAGAATTGAATAAACATAGAGCAATGTTTAGATGGCTAATGCCCGAAGGAATCATGGTAACATGGAATGATAGGAGATATAAATTGGACACAATACAGAAAGCACAGGAATTTTTTGAAACAAATTTCTATGTGGAAGAAGATAGACAACGACCAACTCAAAGAGAAATGGGAAAACAAGAGGAGCAAAGAGAACCGAGAACTAGGGGAGAAAAGGAAAGAATGGAAAGAGAGGGAGCTAGGGAAAAGACGAAACCAACTGGAGACAACACCAAAACACAGAAAACCAACTAAAGACAAACTGGAAAAATGGGAGAAGTCAAATTAATATCATTAAACATCAATGGACTCAACTCACCTACAAAAAGAACAAGAACATTTAAAAAATTACAGAAGATGAAAATGGACATTATAATATTGCAGGAGGTACATATAAAGAAACAACACCGTAAATTAATAGAATTTAACAGATTAGGAGAATTATATACATCTTTAGCAGAAAAGAAAAAAAAAGGCATCGCCATGTATGCGCACAAGCACTTACAGCCAAAGCAAGTATATCAAGATGACGAAGGCAGAATACTAATGGTAGAGATAGTAATAGGAGGGAAAAAAACATTATTAATAACAGTCTACGCACCAAATACTGCCCAAATGAGTTATTTTCAAAAAATCCATCAGAAGATTAAGGAATTGGACTATGAAAATATTTGCCTCATTGGAGATTTTAATGCAATTGACAATATAGAAAAAGATTATGGGGCTAACAAACAGAAAAAAACTAAGAAAAAATTATTGCCACAAACTTTCTACGATTTGGTGCAGGAATATCAGCTTAAAGATGCATGGCGAGAAGTGAATAAAGAGAGAAAGCAATTTACATATTATTCGAACCCGCATAACTCGTGGTCTAGGATAGATATGGCATGGATGACGGCGCAACTAAGAACAACTTTAAAAAGCATTGAAATAGCTGCTAATATTTGGGCTGACCATAATCCAATTGAGATATGTTGGAAAGGAGTTCAAGAGCGTAAAAGATGGATGTTAGATACAGAACTGTTGAAAGATAAGCAATATATAGAATGGATGCAGAAGGAATTGAAGATTTTCTTACAAATTAACTCCATAGAGCATACTAGTATACAAAATCTTTGGGACACGACTAAGGCCTATATTAGAGGCTTAACAATAGCATTCAATGCAAAAAAGAAAAGGGAAGAACAGCGACTAAAAGAAACACTAGTAACCAAAATTCAGCAACTAGAAAAGGAATTACAACAGAATCCAGATAGACAGAAGATAAAAGAAGAACTAAAACTTACTAAGCATCAAATCAACCTGATGACAACTTCCGAAATTACAAAGAAAATGAAATTTGCAAAACAAAGATATTTTGAATTTGCTAATAAGACGGGAAGATGGTTAGCACATAAGCTAAAATCAGAGAGGGAAAAAAGGACGATAATACAATTAAAGGATAAAGATGGAACTATGTACTATAACCAAGAAGACAAAAAACGAATAGCGACTGAATTCTACCGAGAACTGTATGCAGAAGAAGCAATAGATGAGGAGGATGTGAGGGAGTACATAGCCAAAATTAACTTGAAAAAGTTAAAGGACCAGCATGTAGAGTGTTTGAACAGACCAATAATGCTGATAGAAGTAGAGGAAATAAGGAAGAAACAAAAAAACAATAAGACACCGGGAACAGATGGCTTACCGATAGAACTATACAAAGCTTTGAACCAGACCCTGGATGAAGTACTAACTCAACTTTTCAATGCGGCATTATTGAAAGCTAACACTCCCCAATCATGGAATGACACATTAATTACCCTGATACCAAAACAAGATGCAGACAGAGAAAATATTAAAAATTATAGGCCAATTTCGCTGTTGAATGCAGATTATAAACTCTTTACATCAATCATGGCACACAGATTAAAAACATTCATAGCAGAATACATACACGAAGACCAGAATGGATTCATACCCGGTAGACAAATCCAAACAAATACGAGAATAATAATGGACACATTAGAATTTTATGAATATCACCCGGACAAACAATTGGCACTAATATTCTTGGACGCACAGAAAGCATTTGACAACCTGAATTGGACATTTCTAATAACACAATTACAACAAATGGAAGCAGGAAACAAATTCATCCCGATGATACAGAATATATATAAAAACCAAAAAGCAAGAGTATTGATTAACGGCCAGACATCGGATTGCTTTGAAATTAAGAGAGGAGTAAGGCAGGGATGCCCACTGTCCCCCTTATTGTTTATACTAACCTTAGAAATATTATTGGAAGAGATTAGGAGGGACAAGGAGCTGTCCAGACTTAAGATAAAAAACCAACAATACAAGTTGATGGCCTTTGCAGACGATGTGGTACTGATAGTAGACAACCCCCTAGAGGCCGGCACTAAGGTGTTGAATAAAATACGACAATTTGGGAAAGTAGCAGGACTGAAAATAAATATGCAAAAAACTAAAATTATAACAAAAAATATTACAAAGGCCCAACAAGGAAAATTGGAAGAGTTAATGGGGATACAAATAACGAAGAAAATTAAATATTTAGGGATACAAATGACTAATAAAGTATCATCTTTGAAGGAAGATAATTATTCAGAACTCAAAAAACAAATTGATAAAGACTTGCAGAAATGGAATAAACTACAGTTATCAATGATTGGGCGTATATCGACAATAAAAATGAATGTACTTCCACGAATTTTATACCTGTTTAGAGTAATACCAATTAATCCCGGCAAAGCATTCTTTAAAGATTTGGATAAGATGACTGCTAAATTTATATGGCAAGGAAGAAAGGCCAGAATAAAATTAAAATATTTACAGGATGCCCAAGAGAGAGGAGGGATGGGCTTACCTAATTGGCAACTTTACTACAAAGCGACAGTATTAACTTGGATACGGGAATGGATTAATTTACGAAATAGAAGAATATTAACAATAGAAGGGCCAGACTTAACCAAAGGATGGCACGCATATTTATGGGACGAAAAATACATAAAACAGGGACAATTCTGCAGACATATGGTTAGAGCACCTTTGATTAAAATTTGGCACGAGATTAAAAAGTTGCAATACATGGAAATGCCAAGATGGGTCTCCACGATGGAGGCTCAGATTTACCCTAACACTCTAGACCCAAGTAAGATGAAAACATATCATGAGCTCCTGACAGAAGAAGGAAATCTAAAAACAAGAGAACAATTAAAAGAACAAGAAATAGAATTGGATTGGCTACCCTACTTTCAATTAAAAACCAAATACAACTCAGACAAGGAGAGATATGGAATACAACGAGAACCAAGTCAATTAGATAAAATATTTTTAGGCCCCATTGAAAAATCGATAACAAAATTTTATAACTATTTACTAGCACAGGCATTACAAGAAGAAATTGTTAAAGAAAATATGATTGCGTGGGCGAAAAATTTTGGTTACTCGTTACAGTTAGATGAATGGGAGAAAATTTGGAAATATAACAAGAAGGTAACCCTATCAACAGCATATAAAGAAAATGCATTAAAAATGTTTTACAGATGGCATTTCCCGCCGGCGAGAATCGCTAAGATGTACCTTAATGTATCACCGGGCTGTTGGAAATGTAGGGAAAAAAAGGGAACCTATTATCATATGTGGTGGCTCTGTCCCAAGGCCAAACAATTCTGGAACAATATTAGGATAAAATTAGAACAAATAACATCCCAGCATATATCGTTGAAACCACAGACTTTTTTATTAGGAATATTTACAGAACATTATGACAAGGACATAAGATATTTAATCACACACATCTTGACAGCCGCAAGGATTTCGTATGCACAACATTGGAAATCAGATACAATCCCAACCGACAGTCAAATAATAACTAAAATCATGGAATGCGCAGAAATGGACAGATTGACAAAAAAAATACAAGATAAAGAAGATTCGATGTACTACCAGGTGTGGCAAAAATGGTACCAATGGCTATCTAAAGTGAATAATTGACCCTGCATATAGTAAAATGAATTTATACAATATACATACAGATACACATATAGTTAGGAACATATTAGGAAGATATCATACAAGAAGTAACATGGTGAATGTAAAATCAAAGGTATTAATAGTAAATTAAAGATGGATTTAACCTATTATGTATATAGAAAGAAAACTACAGAAATATGACTAAGGATGTCTAAAATTAGGAATTTAGCTACCTAGGTGAAGGTAGTTTGTTGTTTGTTTGTTTGTTCAACGTTATTGTGTTTTTCTTTTGTGTAATGTACGTCTTTCAATAAAAAATGTTAAAAAAAAATTTAAAAAAAAAAAAGAAATTTCATTTTAATGTATGCTGATTAATGTACATTTCAAGTGATAAAGTTTTTATTCTATTCTATTCTATATCCATAGTTTTCTTATGAAGCATAAAAGTTAAACAGTTGGAATGAAAATTCTAGCCTTCATGACCAATTCCTGACGTACTTAAAATCTGCAGGGATTTGCAATAGCCATGAAATGTTATTTGCTTACAGTACAAAATGCCTTGATTAGTTTGTATTTCTAAGTGTCCATTTATTATGGAAATCTACATACAGATGTAAATTAGGAATAAAGCAGCAACTCTACTTTGTGTCACTGGAGATAATTCAATAGTTGACCTTTGGTTTGTTTGTTTTTTAATTTTCTGCATGCAATGTTTCTCTCATTATAGGACCTGAAGCTACACAAATCTGGAGGATACCAACTTGGAGAAGTTTATAAAAATAATAATATAGTAAACTGGCACTGGTGGTGAAATACTGTGTTTACAGAGGGGTTTTTTTTACACCCTTGAACTATTATCCTATTTTCATTTTCTCCTCAAAAAAGATTAGATAACTTCACAGAAGTTAAACAAAGAGACAGGTTAATATTGTGGTTTAATAGTGAGCTTGCTTCATTTCAAATCTACTTATATATAAATAATCAGACATTGGAGAATAACTAGATGTTTCATTTTATTTGTACCTTCAGTTCATATGTTTGTACACCACAACAAAAATGAAGCAATTTAACCATCTCTTAAAGATGGAGGTAAATTCTTTATCTTCTATTCACTAGTTGCTCCCCAATTTATCCAGCAATTTAATATACCTAGACAGAAAACAAATGTTTCCTAACTACTTGTTGCAATGGTCTTTAAAATGGTTTTGTAAATTCCTTCCCACCTGAAAAAAATTGCAAGTTCAGATGAGAAATCATTTTAATTCTGCCAGGCTTGTTTGTTCTAAGCATGCTGTCTACTACACATACTTTAAAAGCAACAGAGGAAAATTTCAATCTTGCAAGATACACGTTGTTGCTTGCTGGAATCTTAAACTCTACCAGCTGATTACAGTATTTCTATATAAAAATCAACATTTCAGTTTGCTTAACTTTAGAGCCATATAATTTAGAGACAGGGAAATGTATTATTGATTAATAATACCTGCAAGGCAGAATTCTTTGCTACAAGTCACCCAAACTTCTATTATTATGGCTAGATCTATATTCTGTTCACATCTGCTTTAAAATGGCAGAAGAATGACACAATTTTTAATTCTGCAATGCTTTCTCATTTTCAGGGTAATTATTAATTAACTTATCCTTAAGTAGTCTTCTCTATCTTGGTCCCTCTAGCTATGTTAGGTCTACAAATTCCAGTTATGTTTGCTCAAAAGTTTTGAAAAAGCTATAATCCTATCAAACATCTGGAAGAGTCAAACTGCCTCTGCCATTAATTTTGATATTTTTAAGGGGAAAAAATCCTGGATTGTTTTTTTTTCCAGCACAGAAGCATATTACCAGGGGAAATACACACAAAAGGATAAACTGGGTTCTACAATGGTAAGATGGCCCATGCAAGCCTTATTTAAAGCATCTCCCCAGCACAAGAACCTTTGTATATTTATTATGTGTATATACCACACACACATATATATATATATATATAATGTTTATATCATGTTTATATATCTATATAAGATAAGAGCCTTGGTGGCACAGCAGACTAAAGTGCTGTTAAGTAGCATTTAGTTGCCAGCTGTCTGCAATTACTGTGACTTCAAATCTCACCAGGCTCAAGGTTGACTCAGACTTCCATCCTTCCGAGGTAGATAAAATGAGGACCCAGATTGTGGGGGCAATAAGATGACTCTGTATAAAAAAGAACAGCGCTTGGGGGGGCCAAAAGTCCTACTAAGCAGGTATATACAAAGTTATGAAGGCTATTGCTTAATGTATTGTAAGCCGCCCTGAGACTCCGAAGAAGGGTGGCATATAATTTGAACCAATAACCAATAAACAATAAATAAATAGATAAATATATTATATGTTTATATATATATATTATATGTTATATGTTATATGTTATATATATAAAATGTATATGTTTATAATTTTTATATTATACATTTATATCATGTTTGTTAAGGGACACGGTGGCTGAGTGGGTAAGATGCTAAGTTTGTCGATGGAAAGGTTGGCAGTTCGGCGGTTCAAATCCCTAGTGCCGCATAACAGGATAAGCTCCCGTTACTTGTCCCAGCTTCTGCCAACCTAGCAGTTCGAAAGCACGTAAAAAAGGCAAGTAGAAAAATAGAAACCACCTTTGGTGGGAAGGTAACAACTTTCCGTGCATCTCTGGCATTTAGTCATGCCAGCCACATGACCACGGATACGTCTTCGAACAGCACTGGTTCTTCGGCTTTGAAATAGAGATGAGCACCGCCCCCTAGAGTCGGGAACGACTAGCACATATGTGCGAGGGAAACCTTTACCTTTACCTTATACCCTGTTTCATCTCCAAAGTGATTAGAGAAACATGTTTTGTCTCCCAATTTTATCTTTATAGTATTAAACTAGGCTGAAGGCACTGAAACTAGCTACAGTCAGCCAATAAGGTTCAAAACCAGCTAAGGGTTTGAACTCTTACTTCTCCAGTTGCCATTCTTTGCTTTAAATATTCAACTTCAGTTCCTTTACTGTCTTAGAATATATTATTTGTTGGCTGTTTATGCCATAACACTATACATTGTGGATAAACTACAGCTGGAAAAAAATGATAACACTAATTTTATCCAACTTGGATATCCCCTAAAATTTATTGGACAATTCAGCGCCTGTAATTTCCAGCCAGCATGACTGCTTAATTCAGAAGGTCATTATGACTTCTGGTATAGCCAAGTATTTAGTCATAATACAGTGCAATTCAGGATGTTCAGGCATTTCAACATAAAATCCTAAAGCCAAACAAATATGAATAGTGAAATATTGTAAAAATTGTATATTGCACAAACATGAGTTGGGAAATGTTTTTAGATGAATTTTAAATTACTGACCCAGCCAACTGCAAGCTCCTGAACTTTGGGGCTTTGGGTTCTACTCTTTTCCAAATTTGGATAGCAAACTGTCAGCAATTGCATGCTGCACACAGACAAGATGTTGAGGGGGTTGGTATAATGACAATCAGATGCTCTTTTACTTCAATTGTAATCCTGCTCCTTCCTAAAACAGAATCTGGATTCAAATGTTGGTTGCATTCTACAGAAATAGATTTCCTTGCACTGCAAATTCCTACCTAGGTATAGAATAGTTAGTTACTACATGAGAAACTGGAATTATGATTGTAGTTTCTTTTTTCTGCCACTCCCTTTCTTTCTATACTTTCACTTCCTGCAAATGCTTACGTCTTTAAAATGACACTTCATGTCAAAAGACAATTCTCAGAAATGTTCTTAGAATATCCATAATACATATTACCTTTTTGTTGATACTGTTCTCCCGCATGTCTGATGTATTACTAGCTCACTAAGCCTAAATCCTTTACATGTAAAATGCTGGTCAGCATTAACTTTATTTCTGCATGTCAAAGAATCTGTTTATCCCCAAGTCTCTGTCATTTTATTTACCGGTATGTTCAGTTATACATGTATAGAAATTTTAAATCCCAAATATTTCTGCACACATTTTGCTGTTAAAACGAGCCTATCTCAGCATTATTCTGTCAAAAACTGTGCATTTTTTGCACATATTCTTTAGCTGAGAACTACATTTCAAATCCCAAAATTGAGCACAATACAAAAGATAACCTTGCTATACTTACTTTCTGAGTACTAATCAAAGAAATGTGAATTAAATCAGTTCACTTTAAAACACTAATAATATTCACCAGCATTTCTCTCTTTAGCAGATATTAAGATTAAAACAGTAAATGTTTTCAAAGAAGAAAATGAACAAGCAAACTTTCAAAAGAGCTCTTTTCAAACAATGTTGGTTGTTCAGTTAGGAAAAGGAAGTTGGAAAAGATTTTATTATTGCTATTGTCATCATTTATAATCCTCCTCTAAAGAATCCAAGATCTCATGCATTTTTTCCCACATAGCTAGGCCAGAAGAGGTACCGGTAGTTTACTGCGTGAATTAAATTAAATTTGACTAGAGATTTGAACCCAGTTCTCAGTCAACTGTTGTCATTGCCTTTTTTTTTTCAGTTTAGTTTTTTAAAAAATAAACTACAGGTTTCCTCCACTTACAACTATTTATTTAGCAACTGTTTGAAGTTACAATGGGATTGAAAAAGGTGACTTATAACCCAGCCTTGCGCTTACAATAACTGCAGCATTCTCACAGTCACACAATCAAAATTTGGGCGCTAGGAAATCAACAAGACTTACGAAACTTACAGTGTCCTGGGTCATGTGATCACCCTTTGATCCCAGCTGGCTTCCAACAAGCAAACTCAATAGGGGAAGCTGAATTTTCTTAATGACTATGTGATTCACTTAAAAACTGTGCAAAAAAATGGAGCCCCACCCTCCAAGGCAACCTAGGCTCCTTACCTATGACTGCTTAATAACTTGCGAGATTGCTTAACAACTGCAACTCAGAGTACCGGGATTGATTCAAGTCATTAAATGAAGCACTCACATTGATGTCTCATTTAATGACAAGATCACTCAACAACCAAGATTCCAATCCCAATTGTGGTCGTAAGTCAATTCCCCCTTTCCCCATATGCTTATGCCGTCACAACATGCTTTCTAGAGCAGCAAAGCTTGCATCACAACACTGGTTCCATCATTGCCCCATTAACCAATTCCTATCTCACACCATGCGTCTAACCTTGAACTTTCTAACCAGACAACACAAACACAGTTGGAAGCAAGCAGTATACCATAAGGAACTATAATGAAAAACTTGGCAAGTAAATTTCAGGTGTATGCTAAACACGTAGGATATATGGCAGAATCTCTAGACCAGGGGTGTCAAACTTGCAGCATCACATGACGTATCGGGACTTTTTTCCCCTTTGCTAAACCAAGCGGGGGCAGGGCCAGTATGTGATACATCCAGCCCGCCGGCTTGACACCTCTGCTCTAGACTATATCTTGAACATCTCAGAAAAGCAGGAAAGGAACTCAAAAAACAGTGAAGGATCATGAGGCCACCACTGAGAAGTTCACTCTCAACACTTAAGTAATTTAACATTATGCAGCCTCAATTGTGCATCACATGCCTATGAATGATGGGATTCAAATATCATGTTTAACCACTGCTTACTGAATACGCTTTGCTAAGTTTATAAAACATAACTAGCGCAAAACAAATAAACCACATGCTGTCTTAAAATCTTACAAAATACATTTACCGGTACTTATTTATTGAGATTTATATATGCAGTTCCAATTGCAAGAGACATTGAACACCTTACTCTCCAAAATAAGTAACCCATTAAAATAGAACAGCATCAAAAAACAACAGTCATTGATGTTGATTTTCCTTAAGAAACCATCCCACAAATATCCTCAAGAAAAGCCAGACCTCTGTGGCCTCAAATGGTGGCAGGGTTAGTGCTGCCCTCATTTCCAGTGGTGCACTCTTCCATAGAAGAGGAGCAACAGCAGAGGTATGCTTTTATGGTCCCTGGTGGTGACATTCCCTAGAAGTCAACATCACATTTTTTTTACCAACTGTTGATGAACCCAAGACAATATGGCAATGCACCTGATTCAACAGCATGAAATACAGATTTTCACAAAGACTGTTGATCAAAGTCATTTATCAAAGTCATTTATCAAAGTCTCTCATTTATAGCAAATCTATTCATTCTTTAGGCAAGTGTCATCATCCTATTGCTTGTATTACATTTCTATACTTACAGACCCCTTCATGTATTACTGCCTTGTCGTGGTGAAGGGGCTTGCATAGCTCACTGAAGCTATGAGCTATGCCATGCAGGGATACCCAAGACGGACAGGTCATAGCAGAGAGTTCTGACAAAACATGATCCACTGGAGAAGGAAATGGCAACCAACTCCACTATCTTTGCCATGAAAGCTCCATGGACGCCAGAAGATGAGCCCCTCAGGTCAGAAGATATCCAATATGCTACTGGGGAAGAACAGAGGGCTAGTACTAGTAGCGCCAGAAAGAGTGAAGCGACTGGGCCAACAACCTCAGATTTGCAGATGATACCACTCTAATGGCAGAAAGTGAAGAGGAACCAAAGAGCCTCTTGATGCAGGTGAAGGAGGAGAGTGCAAAATTTGGCTTGAAACCCAATATTAAGAAAACTAAGATCATGGTATCCGGCCCTCTCAATTCCTGGCAAATAGATGGGGAAGAAATGGAGGTAGTGACAGATTTTATTTTCCTGGACTCCATGATCACCAGAGATGGGGCCTGCAGCCAAGAAATTAAAAGACGCTTGCTCCTGGGGAGGAAGGCTATGGGAAATCTAGGTAGCATACTAAAAAGCAGAGACATCACCCTGCCAACAAAAGTGTGTATAGTCAAGGCTATGGTTTTCCCAGTTGTAATGTATGGCTGTGAAAGTTGGACCATAAGAAAGGCTGAGCTGAGCGCCAAAGAATTGAGGCCTTTGAACTATGGTGCTGGAGAAGACTCCTGCGAGCCCCTTGGACTGCAAGGCAATCAAACCGGTCAGTCCTAGAGGAGATCAACCCTGACTGCTCTTTAGAAGGCTAGATCCTGAAGATGAAACTCAAATACTTTGGCCACCTAATGAGAAGGAAGGACTCACTGGAGAAGAGCCTAATGCTAGGAAAGATTGAGGGCAAAAGACGAAGGGGATGACAGAGAACGAGGTGGCTGGATGGAGTCACTGAAGCAGTAGGTGTGAGCTTAAATGGACTCCAGAGGATGGTAGAGAACAGGAAGAACATTGTCCATAGGGTCGCAATGGGTCGGACATGACTTCGCAACTAACAACAACAAAACGTATGGCTACTCAGCATTCTCTGGACTATTAAAACTGTAAAAACAGTAATATGCACTGATACGTAACAGAAAACAGGTCAATATTTAGAAGCCAAAGTAGTCCTGCTTTTCTGCTTGGACATTTTAGACATTTAATTTAAAAAAAGATATGTCATGAAGATTAAACTACAAGACTAGAAAAGCATTTTCAAATAAGCAAAGAAAATCAGGGAAAAGGTAGGGGGAAAAACTACCTGGCATATTTTCGAGCACAATTTACTTACTGATTCAGGAAGAAAGAAACTTTGTTCATTTAAAAAGAAAAGGAGCTGCTGACACTAAGGACCTACTTAACACAAATACTTCTAGCAAAGGTTCACTTGACATTGCTGACTTTTCTGTGAGTTAAAGCAGTATCCATTGTGAAGTTCTACTAAGTAATTTGACAATGTATACCTTTAATTACTACAGAACATTACTAATAAGGGGTTTTTAATGAAAAGATTGGTTTCTTTAAATTACAGAGCTCTGCAAATTCCTTAACACTGGATACAAACTACTTTTTTAAAAATATCTTAAGAGGAATTTACTCTTCTTTGGATAAAACCTCAGTTCATCATGTATATACAGTATCTATTTCCTAGTACAATAACTCACTGAGCACAATCAGTTTCCTTCAAAATCATTAGAATTCCCCTACTCTTAACTTCAGGATACCATCTAGAATTCAAATTAAACTTATTACAAACCTAACTTTGATTTAAGAGAACAGGAATTTTTTAAAATGAACATGGTGAGCTGGGGTTTGTTTTTACACATACATTGATATTTTTCAAGAAAATTCTATAAAAACCAATGCTGCTTTCAACAACCTGATGTCCTCCAGGTATATGGGAACCACCATTTCTGATATTCATTCCAACATTGGCTATGCATTCTGGGAACTGTAGTCCTACCCGTTTACTGAACACACGTTACAGAAAACTGACCACTGATATTTTAACAATTGGGGTGTATTTTTCATGCTAACCCATGAATAGAATAGAATAGAATAGAATAGAATAGAATAGAATAGAATAGAATAGAATAGAATAGAATAGAATAGAATAGAATAGAATAGAATAGAATAGAATAGAACAGAACAGAACAGAACAGAACAGAATTCTTTTTTGGCCAAGTGTGATTGGACACACAATGAATTTGTCTAGGTGCATACGCTCTCAGTGTACATAAAAGAAAAGATACATTCGTCAAGAATCATAAGATACAACACTTAATGATAGTCATAGGGAACAAATAACCAATCAAATCATATTAGGAAACAGTCAATATAAATCGTAAGGATACCAGCAACAGCAATATAAATCGTAAGGACTGTATGATACCAGTCATACAGTCATAAGTGGTTAGACATAACTGCCTGGGCTCATTCAAAACTTATTCAAAACTATGGTCTACTATATAAATCATAATAGTGGATGCATTCACATGACAACACAACTGACACCAACTAATTGCAGTGCGACAAAGGATAGAAACAAAATACTGAAAACCGGGAAGCATCACATAGATGCAAATTTAGAAAGATTCTTTGCAATACACTTTTTCCATCCAAAACCTTAAGACAGTAGTCAACTGATTTTAGGTTAAAAAGAAAGAGCAGAGAATCTGATAACAAATCAGTCCATGCATTTTATTCTTAAAACCTCAGGACCATTTCATCCAAGAAGTCTCTTCTACTTGCAAGCAAATGGCATAATACACTAAGATGCTATTTATGAATGATACAACATTTGTCTATCTTGCTGCATACATTTAACGCTTTCACAAGCTCTCTTCAATCATTTGGTTTCCAAAGCATGGAAAACAGAGAGACCTCATTTCACACTCTCAGCCACTCACTCATACCAGACTAAAATAAAAGGTCACCAAAAGGTGGTTCCTGCCCTCCACACACTCAGAAATGTGGTCACACATATTAGTTAACTTCATATACAAACATGGCTATGGATTCACTTCCTTACCAACAATTGGCAGGGCTAGTATCAAAGAATGCCTTCCCATTCCTCTCCATACTTTTGGATTCAAACACCTGAAAGCAGCTATATACAAATGTAGGCATTTGTCACATGACTAAGTTGTATGTGGAATTCATGTCCTGCAGTTTCCTGGACAGATATTTATTGGGTGTAAAAAGGGAACTAACATTATCCTGAGCCAAGCATATATACCATTGCATCCTGCTAGACATAGGAAAACACAGATTCCAAACAACAGTATGAAATTTACTGTAATTACTCTCAGACTAACCATCCAATAAAGTAAACATGAGAACAGAACAGGTAAAGAAAAAATTGCATATACAATCTTCACTTTTTAAAAGAAAGAAAAAGGAGGGCTGTAATAATTAGATCAATAGCAGTCTGGAAGAGAAAACGAATCCAGAGAGAAAACGTACATATTCTGCTATAATAAAATACCACCTTTAATTTTCCTAAAGAAGTCAATGTATATTTTTGTTCTAAGCTTCACAATTAAATTTTATATAGCAGAGAGTGCTAACACATGCAGACATGTTCTCATATTTTAAGAATCACTTAGAATAAAGCAGGAAGATCAAAATTATTTATTCTGTATGTTGCAGGCTAGAAACTAAGTGGAAAGAATCTGAAGTTGTTAAGGCCTCATTCAGTCTAAAGATGAACAGATATGTTATAATTCCATACGCACATATTAGAAAGTAAATAGTCTCAGAAGATAAGAATGAAATTCAAAATAATATTTCTAAAGTGAGAAACTGTTTTATTAGTTCAACTCAGACACTTATAAAAAGTTTAATATGGGAAGAGGGAGAAAATCAAATACATACATCTAAACAATTGAGCTTCAACTGATCTGAAGCTTAATGGAGATCCACAAAAAAAATAGCTGCCAAAATAAATACATAAGTGCAATTTTCAGCGTGGTTCCCAGATTATGAAACAATTTGACTTTACTTTGCAGCCTGGCCTCATGGTGAAATATTGTGTCCAGTTCTTTGCATTTTACCTTAAGGAGGATGTGTACAAATCAAAGAAGTTCAAGAGATAGAAACTCTTGATGGAAATGTCGATCACAAGATAATAGAAACAGGACTATTTAGAAAAAACAGAAGGCTAATGACAGACAAGATAGTACCCATGAAATATCTGTCACATATGAGAAGAAAAGGCTTGTTTTCCACTTCCGAAAAACCAAGCAAGATCTAATGGGCTATTTAAGGGGAGATTTTGGTTGACTGTTAGAAGTAACTTTTTAAAGTAACAGCAATTAACAGTTCAGTATTTTCAACTACTGAGAGGGATTTCATTTGTCAGTTTTCCAACAAAAACTGAACAGCCGTTTGCTGAGGATGCTCCAGTTGTGTAGTTCATGCTGCCAATAGGGAATTGGATGGATTGCAAGGCCTTTGCCTAATTCTGTGGCAGAAAAACAGGGATGTCCTGATTCATAGGTTTGGCAGCTTCATATATCTACAAGTACATTCACTTATTATGGCAATCAGTTAACTGGATAAATCTTATTAAGAATTCCTCAGGACCAAGAGAAATGGCACATTTTTCAAATCAAACAGGAATTTTTTTGTTTTTTGTTTTTTTAAAAAAACTTGTAATTACAAGGAAACCATTTAAAACCAGCATTTAAAAACTATGGAAATGAACCTTTCCCCCTTTAAACAAATTGCAGGTATGGTTTCCAATACACTCAAGTTTTTAAAAATTGTTTTACAGGAACATTTGAATCCCTTTGTTTATTCAGTGCCTCCTTAACATTTTAAATTGGAAAGAAAATATAACCAAGTAGAACATTACAGAGTAGCATCTCCAAGAATGAAATTGCAAATCCTAAAGAAAGAAACAAAAAAAAGAGAAGCTTTTTGCCCCATTCCTGACAATAGTACCATATCTGCAAACACAGGAAGAGAATCAGGAATGCTTCTTTCTCAATGGACAAATTCGTTTTCCTGTTTGTCACCAGGTCTACCAAGCGCCCCCTAGAAAGTGCTCTGCTGCTTTTCATTAACTGCTCTCCTCTTCTCTTTCTTTGCCCTTTACTTGCCCTAAATTTCATCATTAAGAAAGCAAGAAGTGAAAGAGCTTTATTCGCCCCACTACCTCAAAAAACCTAATCGGATGAAACCACTCATTAAAAAAAAAGTAATTGGATTTAGGTCAATTGCATCTAAAATAATTATGTGCAAGGGGGAAGGGGAGGAGTCTCAGGGAGTAGACTGGCACCGATTTTCATAAAGGGCCAGCTCTTTCTAACTCTGTGAATATGGAAATAGTAGCCACACCTGAAAACCAGCAAAAAATGAAGGTGGGGGACGATTTAAGATTAAAGCTTCTTTTTCCTTGCTATATTAACCACTTATCTTCCACACTACCAAAAAGGAAGGACAAAAAGAAAAACATTTATTTCTAAAATAGATTTCATTTAAGGAAGTAAAACCTCAGAATAACTCCACTGTTCTCCTCCCCCCCTCCCTCAGCCATTCCCAGGCGTGCTGCTGCCACCTTTCCTGAACTCATTTCAATCTATCCATCATCAAATTCTGTTCCTCTCCCCCCCCAATACACACCTTCCCGTTTTCTTTCTTTCTTTCTTTCTTTCTTTCTTTCTTTCTTTCTTTGAACTGCTGGCCAGACATGCAATCTGGGCAGGGAGGGGAATTTTTTTTACCTTCTCCCCTCTTCAATTGAAAACTCACTTTAAAAAACAACAACTAAAACAACAGGAAGGAAGTGTCCTCTAATCTCACTTTTAATATTTTCGGGGGGGGGGGGGGCGAGGGGAACACGAGTTAATTACCCAAGCGATCCAGACAAGGCTTCCCCCTGGGGGGGGGGATGAAGATCCATTAAAACTCCAGGCAGATACCCTCCTCCTCCCCACCCCCGAATAAAGTCCACATTATTAGAAGCTGGCCACAGTTTGCCACCTTGGTTGCAACCCTCAGCGAAGAGACAAGCCTATTTATACGGCACTCGTGAGCTTGTTACCCGCGAGGAAGACCGCCATCAGGTGGGGGGGGGGGATGGCAGGAGAAGTGGGAAGGTGTAAAGAGAGAACCCACCTCTTTTCAAAAATTTCGATGGGGGAAGTCGTAAAAGAAAGAAGAGATTTCTGCTTTATTGGGGGGGGGAGAGAGAAAGGGGAAAAATGACTCACCAGGATCAAAGTCAGGAACAACCGCTTGATATTGGGGTCCCACTCTCATTCCTCCTCCTCCTGACACGGTTAAAACAAAAAACAAAAAAGAATTGTTATTTCCCAATTCTAGCTTTCCCTTCCCTCCCCCCCACGTCCCTCGCGCGGGCTGTAGCTGTGATAAAAGAGTTCTGGGGTTTTTGAAGGCGAGAAAGGGGGCCAATTTTCTCGGTCATCTTCTCCTTCCCACCCCACCCCCCCAAAAAGACTCACCGTGCTCTTCATCGCTGGAAGAGCCAGAGCTGCCTTCTTCCCAGTTGTTGCTGCTGCTATTCCCATTGGGCGCTGCTGCCGCTGCCAAACTTTTATTATTCCCATTGTTAGCGTTGTTGGCGCTGGCGGAGGCGCTGTTGGAAGCGTTGGCCGCGCCACTGGCATTATTGTTCCTGCCCCTTCTTTTCCCCGAGACCTCTGGGCCCTTTTCGATCATGGTTGGCATGGGGGGGGGGGGTGAATGGGGGGGGTGGGAGGGAGGGAGGGAGGGGGAGAGGCAGCTAAGGAAAAAAAAGCGCGGACTCGGAATTGGGTGAGAAAAGCGGAAAGAAAGAACAGCAGGACTCTTCTTCTCTTTCTGCAAAAAAAAAAAAAAGGCAGGGGAGGGGAGGGGAGGGGGAGGGAAAAAGAAGAAGGGAAAATAAAAAATAAAAAAACAGCTCCGGGGAAGTTGGCCGCAACTGAAGGCTTCGTGCTATCCCTGCGCTATTTGCAAGTTTTGGATTGCGGGACTTTTCCTTCCTTGCTCCTTTTTTTTTTTTTTCCTCTCCTTCTTCTTCTTCTTCTTTTCAAATTCCCTGCAATGAGATGAAGCCCCGAACTTTAAAGGCTCATCCCTTTCCTTGCACTTCCCTTGCACTGGGACTAGTCACTGTCAACCTGAGCTGCTAGGCTCCCCGCGAGCCTGCCCCCCCGCTCCACCCATTGGCCGCCCGCACATTTTGGGAAGCTTTCCCCACTCCCCATTGGCCCGTTCTCCCCGTCCATCAAACCGGCCCGATGCTTCCGTTTGTTAAGTTAGGTGGAGAGGCGTATCGCCCGCTCTACGTGGTGAGGGCTTTGCGATCTCTACGCCCAATGATACAGCTTGTTCCAAGGCTACATTGTATCGTTATATAGAGGGGGGGGGAAGGGGGAAAGTGGGGGGAGTTGGGCAGCTGCCCTATAGCTCCGCTCTACGGCCCCGCTTGGGAAGGGGGCGCGGGGGCAAAGGCACCGCCTCGGGGGACGGGAGGGGAGGGTCGCGGCGGGGCGAGCTGCAATCCAGGGGTCTCTTCTCGCGCTCTTCCTCTCGCTTTCTGCCCTCAGAAAGAGGGGTAAAAGAGTAGCTTGGGACTATTTTCTTTCACCACCCCTCCTCCTTGGCGGAAGGCTACTGGCGACACGCTGAACAGTTTGAATGGAATCTCCATACAAAGAAACTAAAAGAACGCCGCGAAGTGTCTCCGCGTCCCCGCCGTACAGTTTCGACGCGTGTTTCCACGCGTGTTCGTGGAAAACGGGTTTCTTCTCTCTCTCTCTCTCTTCCTCTCCCCCCCCACCTTTCCGAGTGGCCAAACCTCCCTCCGTAACTGAAGCGATGTGTGTCCTTTTCGGGGAAGGAAAAAAAAAAAAAGGTCGCCAGAGAAGGCGAGTTAGGGCTTCGGAGAGGCGGGGGGGGGGGAGTGGGGGGGACTCTGAATTGCTGGAGTTTTTAAGCAAACCGGGCTTAAGTCTCGTGGCGCCGAGTTGAGAGAGAGAAAGAAACCGAGCTTTTTGAAGGGATAAAAGGAAGGCAACTTTCCATGCTGATTTTTCCAGGCGGTGGGAGGGGTGGGGGGGGAGACAGTTTGGAAAAGAGAAGAGATGACAATATCAAGGGAAGGAAAACCCTGAATTTTTGGATTTGAAATGTGTATCCACCGATAGGCAATGCTGCTGGTTGGAATCGGCCGCTAGGGCCGGAGAGACACAGACGGGGGCTAATGACACAAACGGGTTAATATAAATCCCAAACCGAGGGGGGGGAGGGGGGACAGCCCTTTCTCAGCTTCTTCCACACACACACCTCCCCCCGCCCATGAGGAGGAAGTGTGCTGAATCTCAGAGAACGAACTTGCCAACTAACCCATTTTTTCTACGTAAAGAAAGGCGGGGGGGGGGGGGGAGGGCAGCTTTGAGAATTTATATTGGAATGAAGTTATAGCCGGCCAATGCCTCGTCTTTTCCTTGCAGAGGCTTTATATATATATATATATGCATACAAAGGAGCCAGCTAAATGTATTGAAGACTGACTTAGCTGCGAAGCAGAGAGTGAAACTTAAAAGAGAAAAATTGGAAATACCAAAACAAAGATGGTGGTTATTTTTCAAGATGCCTCTAGGTTCCAGTCCTCCTCTCAGGAGCCTCCAAGCCATGAGCTGTCTCCAAAACTAATTACTTTCTCGGAGCTTCTATCTTCAAAGTGGAGTTAGCAAAGTTAGCAAGGCATGGAGTGGCGCAAAGATGGGGACACTGCCTCTCAATGGCTGTACCGTTTAGGCAGAGACGTTTCTGCTCTGTTCTTGTGTAAACTTGAGTAATGTATAAATTTTTCTTAGGGCCTTCCCAGTGTTGAGATAAAAGCATTCTCCACTCAACCTTAGAGTTACTACAACTATCCTAACAAGTAATTTATTTTTCCCATTGCTGATCTCTACCCTACCTCTGTTTCAAGTCACTGCAGTCACTTGATTTCCCTCCAAGGTAATGAATGGATGACAAATGACTTTTCCCCCCAGCTCGGTTAAAGTGCTATCTGCCTGTCCTTGAGCCATCAAAAAGCTTACCAGCACAAAATCTGCTATCCCCAATCCAGATCCCTATCCTGTCGCTTTAGTCTGTGTCCTGGCGTGTTGCCAGAGAGTGTTGTCCAAATGTACAAAGCATATTAAGTAAAGCTACTAGTTAACCTTCTGGTTAACTAGTAGCTTTACTTTCCTGCTTTTTCTAAATACAACCAGCTGAAGAGAAACCCGCCACCAATCATAGCACTGATAGGTTCAGCCATCCATCAAAATGATCAACTTCAGCTTCAATAGATCCAATCTGTTTCTGGAGCCCTAGTAGACAACCATTTTAAGTATGAGCCACCAGTGTAGTGCAGCTGCCAAAAAAGCCAGTGCGATCTTAGGCTGCATTAACAGAGGGATAGAATCAAGATCACAAGAAGTATTAATACCACTTATAATGCTTTGGTAAGGCCACACTTGGAATACTGCATCCAGTTTTGGTCACCATGATGTAAAAAAAGTTGTTGAGTCTCTGGAAAGAGCACAAAAGAGCAACAAAGATGATTGGAGGTTCGAAAAACAGTTGCAGGAATTGTTTATGTCTAGTGAAAAGAGACTAGAAACGATGTGATAACAGTGTTTGAATATTTGAAGGGCAGCCACAAAAAAGTGTGGCGAACCTATTTTTTAAGGCACCTAAAGTCAGGACAAGAAGTAATGGATGGAAACTAAGCAAGGAGAGAAGCAACCTAGAACTAAAGAAATTTCTTACAGTGAGAACAATTAACCAATGGAATGGGTTGCCTTCAGAAGTTGTGCGTGCTCCATCACTGGAGGTTTTTAAGAAGAGATTGTCTGAAATGGTAAAGAGTTTCCTGCTTGAACCAGGAGTTGGGCTAAAAGACCTCCAAGGTCCCTTCCAACACTAATTCTGTTTTAATGACCGTTCAAAGTTATGATGGTGCTGAAAAAAGTGACTTGAAACTGGTCCTAACACAGGTCATGTGATCAATATTTGAACACTTTGGAACTGGCAAATATCTACAATGGTTGCAACATCCTGGGGTCACATGATTGCTGTTTCCCAGTGGTGCTTCCAATAAACAAAGTTAATGGAAGAAACTAGGTTCACGAAATGACCAGATGATTCACTTAATGACTTCATTGCTTACCAATAGAAATTTCGGCCCCCATTTTGGTTGTAAGTCAAGGACTTAGAGCCCAGAATTATAGTCATTAGGTCATGGCAGTCATTAATCATGTTGCCATGCCTGATCTTATAATTTTTTTTGCAGTGGGCATTAAGTGAGTGCTGTGGTCATCAACAAAATGCCATTGTTAGGAAACCCATTTTCCCTGATGGGCTTTTTTTTTCCTTAAAACCTGAAGTAAAATATCAGAAACTATCAAAAAATGCCAAAATTGCAGTCAGATGTCCATGGAATGCTGCAAACAGGCATAAATCTGAGTCTTGCGCAAGTTTGCTGCCACAGTAATTGCGGAACACAGAATTCCTTTGGCGTTGCTGTGATGGGACTTGAATAGGTGCACCATTTGACAGGAGTTCCCTCTCAGTCTGCGATGCCCCAGTGCCAAGTAACCTTGACGCTGTATTTAAGTGAGGTGGAGAGTTTGTGCCTTTTTCCTGGATAGTCATTTAAGTGAATGACTTGCACTGACAGTCAACTTTCTCCAGACTGAAAACTTCCACCATACGAAGCAGCACCTCTCCAAAACAGATTGAATTCGCTTCTTTCCTCCCTCCAAAGTAGGTTTAAACAATATCAGTTGAGTTTCAGGCTGCACAAAGTCTATGATCATTGTTAACTCTATAAAGTTTCCATGTTTAAATTAATAGTAATTAAAAGTTATAAGTTCACAATATATCCGGGGAAGAAGAAAATGGAAATCAAAGAAAGGGAACATTCAAAATGCTTTTTGAATAATGCTTTTCTTTTCTCATTTCTTTCTTTCATTATACTATCAGGGAGGGAGAGAGAATGAGAATAATGTTAATGCTTATAAAATATTTATTGCAGTTATTAGTGACCAGTGAGTTTATATTATAATCTGTCAGACTGGTGTAATGGTTAAAGTGTCAGACTAGAAATCAGGAGACCATGATTTCTAGTCTTGCCTTACAAATCCAGCTGGGTGACTTGGGGCCTGTCACTTCTGTCACCCCTACCAAGAAAGAACTGCCAAGCCACTTGTGAAAAAAGCTGCCAAGGAAAATGCCGGGGGCAATTGCCAGGAGCCCAAAATGACATCAACTTCCAAGAGTGGATCTGACTGACATAATATTATATATGTTATAGTATATACTGCGGTTTAAGAAAGAAATACATAAATAACATGTCTCTATTGTATGTATTTTTAATTTACTCATATTCTTGTGACGCACAATTTTATATTTGGTCTGGGAAAAGCTGCACAAAACAATTTTTTCCCACACAAGGCATGTCAGAAATTAGAGGGAACATTGCAGGGAGGTGATCAGTGGGAATCGGACGTGAAGAGGTGGTTTGTGCAAAAATTCAGCAGTAGACCAGTAAGTAAGTTCAGAGTGGGGCGGGGGGGGGGGGAAGGGGTGTACACACATGCAGAAATAGAAATATACACAAAGATAAATATTGAAAACAGTCAAATTTGTAGTAATACATTTTTATGTAATTAGTCATATTTACTGTGGATCCTATCTGATTTTAATGGGTTTTTTTGTATACATTTTTTATTTTTAATATAATACATATTTTGTGGACCGTGTATTGACTGGGTCAAATCTTTTTAAAACATTGTTAACTGTAGTAATACAAATAAGTATACCTAATCCTGATCTTTCAACTTTAACAGTACCATTCTCTCTTTATAATTCTTTAACATTTTTCCATTAATTCATTTAAACATAAATAACACTTCTTTGTGCCATGTATTTGTTATCCCCTACTAAATTACTAATATTTAATATTTTTAAAATTACTCATTCCACCATAATTTCAATATCCCAAATATCTAGGACTACTAATAAAGCTAAATATTAACAAAAATTAATCAATCCTGGGAATATATCTCGAAATCCCCACAATTTCTAATCCTTAAAAGTTTAAGTTCACAATATACTTTAACACTTAATAATACAATTAGATTACCTAATCCTAAAATTCCTCCTACTAAGTTTAGCTTATTTTTAATTATATTAGAGTCTATTATCTGTTAATATGTATGCTACTGTTTTCCCTATTTGTATTTTCCATTTTTCTTTTTATTAATATATTTTATCATTATCCATCATCTCTGAACCTTTTTGGAGTTCCATCATTTATTGTCTTTTTAATCACCCTTTTATTTCTCTCTCTATTGGAGTCTTATAACTCTTTGACATTTTTATACCTATTGAGCATTCCCTTTGGGTTGCCCTTTGTCTCTTTCTGCTGTATTATTTGAATTTCACCCATCAGTGAAATTTTCTTATTTTTAAAGAGATTTTTCTCTTTTTTTTCTTTAAAGCTTTTCTTTTTTGAAGAGATTTTTCTTTTTTTTTCCCTGTGCTATTGTAAGTTTTTAAGGAATTATCAGATTGATTCCTACTTATTAATCCTTTCTCTTCATTGTCTTTCTCTTCTTGCATCTCATTTTGATTTTTTCCTTCCACTTCTTCTAATTTCTCATCTATTTCCTAAATATGATGTTCGTCTTCCCCCCCATTGTTGAGTAGCTCCTACACTCATTTCTTTATCTTTAGACAATCCCCTTGTCTCCTTATTGTTCTTTATAGTTTCATGCATGTTTTTGAGCATTAAAATTATTTCTTCATTTGCCTCTATTATCCCTGTAGATCCATTTATAACAATTTAATAAAAATTACTCAGTATACCTCTAGTTCCAACGTCTCAATATTTAAAAACTCAATATACAGTAATTCAATCAATCCCACAGTTGTCTCAAAATCCCATAAATTTATCTTTTTAAAAAATTAGTAATTTACAGCCTTGTGATTTTCCAATTACATATCTTTCCAATTGTCCAAATTTTAAAGTCTTATTTATCTTTTTTTTCTTTTCTCTTTTCTTCTACCACCTTTCTTCTTTTGCCTTGTAGAACGCTCTGTCAAATAGCCTTAATAATCCAAATCCACTAGGTTCCTCCAATCTTTAAAATCCATAATCCAATAGCCAGTTTCAATAAAGTTTAGTTATTTGCAATCTAGTTCATCTTAGAAATCTTCAAGAGGAAAAAGAAACTCATTAGGTGCTCTGTTCACAGATTGCTCCAGCACAAAACCTATGGTCCTAGTTGTCCCAGCTTGTGACTGCCAAAAATGGCCATTGTCCCTGCTGCCGTTCGGGAGAGCTTGCTTCGGACCTAACAAAGAAATTGCAAATTCCTTGTTGTCCAAGAAGCACCTCTCCTTTCTTCACCACCCCTACAAGGCAGCTTTGACCCCATAGGGCCTCCAACAGTGGTTACTGGCTGGATTTCGCAAGGCTCGGCAGAGCCCGCTAATTTCCACATCGTTCTCATTGCAACATCAACCAGAAGTCCCAATGTTTTGAAGTATTAATAAGACATATATAAATATATGGTTTTCTAAATTAAAATGCATCATGAAGGATCCTTATGTACGGTTTAGTGGCCCTGTTTCTGAGTCTGACACCATTGGTCCAGCACTTCTATCAAACCAACATAGGATCCAGGACTTCTATCAAAACAACATAGGGAATTTTGCAAGCTCTGCCCCTTTTATATATCCCAATACACACACAAAAAAGGGAGCTTGTATCATATTAGTGCTTTTGTCACTGCACCCCTTGTTCCCTTACAGGTTGAGCCATCAGTACCTTGCCAGAAGCTCAAGGAAGTGCCCAGGACAGCCGATGAGTCCAACTCTTTCAGGTCCACCGAACAGCTAATGATGTGTATGCTTTAGAGGGGTGTAGTATGAATGGACTTAAAACAGAATGCAAAGACAGCAGGGAGATTAGAAGTACTCACACCAGCCTGGAATATTCAGTGGGTGTGAGTTTATCCTGCCTGGGCCACTGACTGGGAAGTATGTCTAGTTTTATGCACGTTGATATATATGTCAATATTATGGATGTAGCAGAAAAAAGGTGCTGCTTACACATATTTGTGTTATGATTAGGTCCAAGTGCGGAAAGTCCATAGTCCTATATCTGAGCATAAACTGTAATAGCAATAGCATTTAGAGTTATATACCACCTCACAGGGCTTTACAGCCCTCTCTAAGCAGAGTAGTGTATTTCCCCCAACAATCTGGGTCCTCATTTTACAGACCTCAGAAGGATGGAAGGCTGAGTTAACCATGAGCCGGTGAGGATCAAACTGCTGGCAATCAGTAGAATTAGCCTGCTATACTGCTTTCAAACCACTGTTCCACCATGACTCTATGTTCCTGAGCTCTTTGGCAAAAAGGCAACAATAGATTTAACTATTATATTCATTAATAGCAAACTCTCATCAGTTGGTTTTGCTCATATTGACAAAATGACACCATTCAAACATGATGGAGGTACCAGTTGACTAAGGGGAAACTTCAGGGTGGAAAGCTTCTAAGGCCAGGGGGAATCAAACACTAGATGCAGGATTTTTACTACAATCTTCATAATATTTTTCTTACTTGTATTTAAGAGCAGCACAAACATGTCTGGAAACATTATTTTTCTTCAGTATGTCCATAACATTGCCTCCATCTCTTCCTCAACTGATGAATGAGACAGCTCCATCGTTAGCTGTACCAGTATTAAAGTAGTATATTTCCACTTATTCCAACATTGTCCAAGGACAGCTTCAAGGTGTGCTATTAGACCTTGGCATCCATTACCTTAGAAGAAAATAGGTAACTGCAATGACTTTAAAGAGAGACAGGATAAGAACTGGCAATAGGGACAGTACATTTGCCACTCGTGCAGTTTTCTGCCAACTCAAGAATGGAGAATTATTTAAGCTTAGTAATGGGGAAATGTGCATAGTTATTCTGACTGAGCTGTAAAATCTTTCATTGTACCTGATTGACTTTAGCTAAGAATGCTGTGTGAATCCAGCAATTCTGATTTATTCATAAACTAGGATTAGTTTCCTCATATTTTAGAAATGGGGTGGGGTTGTTCCCATTTACACCTGGAAATGTTAGGAATTGAATTTAGGAACTTTTTGTATGCAATACAATTTCTCTACTCATTGAACTATAGGTAGTTCTCACTTAACAACTGTTCAGACTTTGTGATCGTGTTGAACAAGGAGGCTTACTCCTGCTCATACTTGCGGCTATTGCAACATCCACATGGTCATATGATCACAATTTGTATATTTGGCAACTAGTTCATTTGTGTAGTCATTTGTTGCTGCTGGCTTCCAACAAGCAAAGACAATAGGAAAACCAGCAGGAGTTTGAAAAAGGTGATCCCATGAGTGCAGGATGCTGCAGCTGTGCAGTATTTGCCTAATAACAGCAACTGAGACTGCCATCATAAGTTGGTGTGATCTTGTGACATCACACCTTATGACCACATCACTTAGCAATGGAGTTCTCAGTTCCAATTATTGTCTGTAAGAGAGGACTACTTGTATAGTCCTCTTAGAACTATAGTCCTCTTTAGCTCTTAGAACTAAAAATGAAGATTGACTGTCCTGCATGTTTACGCATCTAGATTTTCCTGAAAGAAATGTCTTTCTGGGCCTCGCTACTGAGTTAAAGTGCTATCTAATCAGCCTTGAGTAGGCAAAAACACTTTTTAAAAAATAGATCAATAATAAACATTTTTCTGCATCTATTTCTTGTTTAATTGTGATGGAATTTTTAAAACCTGCTGACCGGCAGATTATTTATAAGGCTTTCATAAAGCTGCTCCAGCTGCTTCAAATTTTCTCCTTCAAATCTAATTAGGTGGGATACTAGAGGTTTTTAAAAGTTCACTAGTTATTGTGCAGTATTATATATCATTAATATTATGCTTAAACTGAGTTGACATATCATATCATCAGTATATCATTCATTATGATTAGGGAAGTATGACCAGGAATACACAACATGATTACACAAGCAACTGAGAGGACCATGAGAATCACAATCAAGGCAGCCACCTAGTTTTAAATGTGGTGCAGAGGTTACCTCACCTATCCCTTCTGCCCATAAAATCTAGCCATCTCTACAAAAAGCTCAGCTTATTCCAAAACAGTGACCCAAGCAGTTACATTTTCATTTATGTGTAAGGAATCATTCAAGCTGGGCTTCAGTTACCACTAAGACTGATTGGTGTAACATAATTGGAGTATAGGTTGTCCTTGATCACCATTGAGCCCAACAGTTCCATTGCTAAGCAAAACAGTTATGTTAGTTTTGCCCCATTAGACAATCTTGCTTGCCACCATTGTTAAGTGAATCACTGGTTTTTAAGTTAGTAACATGATTAAGTGAATCTTCTGCTTGTCAGATGGTCACAAAAGTTGATCACCATGACCCTGGGACACTGCAATCATCATAAATACGAACCAGTTGCATCTGAATTTTGATCATATGACCATGGGGAATGCTGCAACAGTCATAAGTGTGAAAAATGGTCATAAATCACATTTTCAGTGCTGTGGTAGCTTTGAAAGATCATTAAACAAATAGTTGTAAATTGAGGACTACCTGTACTCAAACTTGTCAATCAAGGCAGAATTAATAGGGGCAGAATCCAAACTCATACACCTTTTGGGTAAAATATTTCCCAGGATAGACATCCAAAGTTCTTCTCTAATTTAGGCTTTGGAAAACTGGCTTGCTAGAATGCCAGTTACATATACTATGGATTAATTAATTCTCAATAGGTTTCAACTTTGTTGTACACTTTAGTCCTTTAAGAACATCTATATGAAAATGTGAAGTTCAGTAGGATTAACCTTGCTTTATTGTAATGAGATGAGATTTCAAGGTATCTGAGGAATGTCTGTCATGCAGATATTTTTTTAAAGGGTTTGTTTTAAAATGTTAAGTTTATTTTGTGGCGGGGTGGCAGGGTTGGCAAGTTAGTATGTTTTTAAATAGAATGCTAAATGTACCTCAGCTAAATTAAAGCAAAGCTTTAATTTTTTTAGACACATCTAGTTATAATGGATTCTATTTGTAAACCATTTAAATTTAAATTTCTAAGTTAAGCACAGTCTTTTTCCCCTCTATAGATACATTTTTTTTTTTACGTTCTTAACTAGTTTCTAAAAAACAGAGTAGATATAATTTAGAATTGCGATTTCAAGCTATACTGGCCTCACAATCCCGTAGTGATATTGTCAACACATTCTGAAAGGCCTTCTGATCTTTGCAAACCAATGTTAGAATTTCTGATTACCAGCTTCATCCTCACCCCCAACCCTCCCAAGCTACAGAAGCAAAGATAACCATGTTGATCACAAGGGGAAAAAATCCAAAATCCTTATTAGGAAAATAAATTTATGAATACTCTCTTGTATAATCTGAACTTTAGTCTCTGAAATCCACACACACCTTGTGGTATTAGATTCCTTTTCACTGTTATTATCTTTTATTTAAGCTAGGACACTATCTAAACTTAGTTTCAATTTTGTTTACAGATTTTTCTTTCTGTTTTCCAGCTATGAAAATAAAAATTCAAAGTTAGAAACAGAGTTTTTATTTTCAAACTGTTAATATATGTATATTTAAAATATCTATTATTTACATGTCACTTAAATTCTATAAACACTGGCATATTATCAATAATATTTTATATAAATTTCTATGTTGAAAAGCTCTGTTGCAAAGCAATAAAGTAGGGTTTGACTTTAGTCAGAGGTTTTAGGATTCCTGTTGATGTTATCTGACTGTGAAGAAGAGAATATACTATTTGGTTGGTTGGTTTCCCACCTTTGTTCTTTTTATAATTAACTCAAGGCAGAGAATATACATAATATTCCTTCTTCCTCCTATTTTTCACACAACAACAACCCTGTGAGGTGGATTCGGCTGAGAGTATGACTGGCCCAATTGTGTTTATACTGTTAACTTGCCATGATCCATACTTTATAACAAAGTTAAAATGTTCTAGCATGTAAAGAGTGAATTGTGATAAAATATTCTAAACTTGTTCACTAAATCTGTTCACAATTATTAACTCTTCAAGATAAATCATACCAGTCCTTTATAAGACCAGAGATGCTTTAAGCGTGAATTATGACAGGTTAAAGATAATCCTGGTTTCCAACCTCAAATGTTACATTATAATAACAACTGGTAAGATCTCTTCTTTATCTTTTGAGCATTAATGTAAAATGTTGCCTTTAGCATTAGGTGTAGGAATAAATGCAAATGCAAGTTTAATTTTGATCTCAGGTGAAGGAAGGAAGGAAGGCAGGGGTAAAATCTTCATGATAAAAGATACAGCAAAGAGACTCCTTCAGTTTCCATCTTTCAAATTTCAAAAGTGACCACAAATGCACCACAAGGGGAGCCAGAAAAGTCTGACATTTCACTCAGAGCAAAACTCCTTCCGGCATATTCACAGCAGAGGGATTTAGCGTTCCAATCTTTTTCAGTCTGGGAACTGGCGCCTCTCAAAGAGAGGAGGAGGCTTCTGGCATTTCCCTTCTCCCACAAGTTTTTCCACAGAAGGTGGCAATCTGTCTCTTTCATTTGAAATTGCTCGTAACCAACAGAAATGTAAAAGCACAAGGACGATTTGAGAATACACGTAGAATCTGAGTCAAAAATAGTCCTCTAAAAAAAGTCCTGTTGTACAGGATTTACCCATATTTTTTGCTATTTCTTGTACTATTCCTAAGCAGTTTGACAGCCACTTAACAAATGCATAGATATTTAGAAACAAGAACTGTTTGTATGGCGTTTAAGTCCAAAGGCTTCACTTATGAAGTTTCTTCTTCCATGAATAGTAATTGTGATGATCCATCAGGAAAAATAAAATAAAATCAATCCAAAACTCATCATGCAGTAATATTTTTATTAGGAGCAATCAAATGACAAAGAAAAAAATACAGCATACTGGAATTCCTGAGAAGCCTTCATTAGACAGGGTGCTACACAAAATGGTGAATCAGGAAGAAGTTTTCCAAATTGTTTTCTAATTATGGAATGTTTTTAGTATTGTTTATTTTAGGGTTTGTTTTTTATTGCATGCTGTTGTGATATGTGGGGCTATATGAATATGATCACATTTAAAAAATAATAATACATTAAGCAAAAATGTGCCTAATGAAACTCATAAACTTGGTTTCTGCATATTACCCCATTCCTCATCCTTGCCTACCTGTGTTGGTTTGGGCATTAAGACAAACAGTGAAAAATGAAGTTGTTGCCTGTCTAAATCTAGATGTAAAGATACCAGGGGCACTTTGTCTGATTTGAGGCAATTCTGATTATCAGAGTTATCAGCTGCAGGGAGTGGAGAAATGCCAAGGATCTGAGAGAGAGGGACAGTTCCTACCAAATAGAAACAGAATAGCCTCAAAGTTCAAGAATCTGCAGTGACTCAAATCATACTGCATATGTTTATTTAGAGTAAAACTGCCTTTTTCCTCATTTCCAAACCACTGTATTCAAAAACATAAACAGGACATGAGGCCTTAGCACAAAGGCCCAACTGCCTTTTTTTTTTTTTTTTTTTTTTGCAGCTCTTGGAATCTTCTCCCTTTATGATTCCTGAAGACTTTTTCTCCTAGTTATAATCTAAAAGAAAACTGGTACAAATGTTTCACAGATGGTATATAGCTCTATCAATGATTTTCATGATAGAAAAATGTTACAGTAACAAACATTGGTAATGAAACAGAAGGAATGTTTTATACAGTGGTAGACATGTTTTTAAAAAACCCTCAAAAGGATTGGAAAGATGTACTATCCAGGTAATTTTAAAAAATTAAATTTGAGATGAAATCCCATTTTTAGTAAATACAATCCCAGAATTAGCAAGTAACTCATAATTTACTGAGGTATTTGATCACAGCAGTGAGGATAAACTTTCCCCAACATTAGAAGAAAAATACAGTACCACTGATATTGGATTTGAAACTCAGATGCCAGAGTAGCTTTAGAAATTGGGGGGGGGGGGCATATAAATTTAATAAATAAAATAAATGGGGAGAATATGTAACAATGGCAAAACTAACAAAGTATGTCCACAAGAGAAGTTTAATTAAATTCAAATAAGAATAGTTGAATGCATACTACATCATGGAGAAGGAAAATACCTAGGCTGGTTTTAAGGGGTCTATATATTTATAAAGACTGAAAAACAGTCAGAACATAAAGAAGACGGTAATTAGAAATTTACTACTACCTGTGTCTATTTCTTCCAAGCAGCTCTGTTTTTCCTCTCTTTTATCATTTATGAATAATAAATATTATAGTCTATACTTCAGTATTGAGCTCAAGATCAAAATCTTTATATTATAAAATAATCTATTTTGCAACTGTTTATCAATACCATACTCGGCATTAATAGTATAATTTAAGCAACCTTATGTTCATGACATTTTAGAAATCATATTTATCATTTTTCCTTATCTTAAAAGTTTTAGTTAATCTAAATTATCACAGTATTAACAATTACTAGTCTCTATTCTACAAATACCACTGTATTTAGTGATGTATCTGAATTCTATAATATATTATTCACATTTTGTAATTCCATAAAACTATTAGCTTGGGGGGGGAAGGAAGGGGGAAACTTAAAGGACCTAGTTCTTCTCTTCTTCATTTGATTTAGGTCCATTCCTCCTAACCTTAAATTGAAGGATGATCAACCAAAGCTTGAGCCATCAGAAAACTATACCTGCATGACATTTGTGGTCCTCTCTGCCAATCCTTGCTGCATGCTGCCTCTTTTGTCTTTATTCAGTCATTGCAGTCAGCTGATTTCCCTTCAAAGTAAATGAGTGGAAAGTGTAATAGATTTTAGAACACCTTCATGTTGCCCTTGGATGGTGTCTGAATTAGGGGACTGACTCAATCCTTTCTCACTCATGGCTGGGGAGAAGATGGCAATATTAGAGAAATGGAAGGGAAAAAAATGTTGCCAGGGCATGCTTGTACTATGGTTAGTTGGAAGTATGAAAAGAGCATAAAATAGTTGGGTGACGTACAAATATATATATATAATATTCTCAGTTCCATTTGTGACTTACAGTACAGTAGATAAAGGGAGCAATAAATAAAGAACCCAAAATCAAAGGGACAAAACTGATTATACAAATGTCAAACCAGACTTCACAGTTTCATTACCGTGTTTCCCCGAAAATAAGCCCTCCCCCAAAATAAGTCTTCCAGCAAAAATAAGCCCTCCCCAAAAATATTTAACCGCATGGCAGCCGGTCCCCACCATTTCCTCTGGTTAGGGTTAGGGAGACAGAGCTGGAAATCAGGTAGGACAGCAAGAGGAGCCCCCTCTTGCTCCACGTGCCCCAAAATAATAAGACAACCCCCCTCCGAAAATAAGGCCGTGTTTATTTCAGGTTTCAAAAAAATATAAGACAGGGTCTTACTTTCGAGGAAACACAGTAGTTCTATTATGTTGAACTGAAATCAGCACAAATCTTGAATTTTATAAAATGTATTGAAATATATATTTAAACTGAAGACTCAGAAATGTGCTTCCTTTTCATATCACCAGATGTACTTGAGAATCTACCTGCAAGAAAAGAAAACAGTGGGTACATCTTTCCTACAGAAATCTCAAACCAAAAACTTGAAAGAAAAAGGTGTATCCAACAGCATATCATTAGTATCCCTCTTGTGTATCTTGGCCCAAATACTTATAACAAAATCCTAATATTAATGTTATCCTGTAAAATACCCTAAGCAATGCTGGAGCAATATAATTATTTATTTATATATAAGGGTTCTTACTTGCTTTAAATTATTGGAGATTATCTGTATAAAAGACTGAAGATTTATAAAATGTATAGAGAAACTGGGTGGAAATATTAGCTATTCCAAACCAAGGATGATGATAATGCATATAAACAAAACAACCAAATTAAAAGACTACAACTCTTGTTAGCAACTTGTTTTTCATAACCAAAGACAGAAGTTGCTCAATATAGCTCCCAGGCACCACAACATTCAGAATTTATTTATTTTTTATTTATTAATTGAGCTTGTACGCTGCCCTCTCTCTGACAAGGACTCAGGGCGGCTTACAGGAATAAATTTTTACAAGCAAAAATCAATATTTAAATATTAAAATTCCCCTTAAAATGCAAGACTTAAATCTTGTTTCTCACATTTTCAAACAGCATTTTCTGAAATATAAAAATTTTGAAATATGTATTGTTTAACAAAAACATCACTATACAAGATTCTGCTCCACATTGTTTATAACTTACCAAGAATCCTAGGCAGTAGGATATTGTGGAGTAATTCAGCTCAGGTTCCCAGTCAGATCATTTTAAGAGAAATTTTTTAATAGAAATAGCCTTTCACTGAAGCACATACTGTTTATTACAGTACCAAAGGCAGCAGAGGCTAACCTAAAGAGGGGTGAGCTGCAGCCTTATTATGTAGACATATCCTAATTACGGTATATATACAATCAGTACGGTAGATTAGTTTACTGGATATAGCAACACAGTTTGATTTGATATGGACATTGATGAGGTAAAGATAGTGAGGTAATGAAAATGACACACAGACGATAGCTCATTGAATTAGACAAAGACTATGTTCTCTGAATAAAGTCACGACTGATGTGTTGCACTTTCTTCTAGGTATTATTTCCCAATGACCTTGTTTCCCAGTGTTGTTCTATCTGTTGGTGGCCTAATCACATTCTTTGGGTCTAAATGCTCTATAGCTGAGCTGGCAGTTTATTTTTCCCATGGTACATACATTTGGGAAGGGGATACTTTACTTGCCTTAACTAGCACTATTTCTTTCTGTAGTCCTCGACTTGTGACACAATTGAACCCCAAATGTCTTTTGCTAAACGAGATAGTTGTTTAACTGAATTTTGCCCCATTTTATAACTTTACTTGCTATAGTTGTTAAGTGAATCACTGAAGTTGTTAACTTAGTAATGTGGTTGTTAAGTGAATCTGGCTTTCCCATTGACTTTGCTTGTCAGAAGCTTGTCAGATTACAAAAGGTAATCACATGACCCCAGTTTCCTCTCCTTTGACTATTGCTCATTGAAGACTGGAACACATCTTACTTTTAGGAGGAAAAATGACCATAAGCTAATAGAGTGGTCATAAAATCCCATTAAGGAATATTGAGATAAAATAGTGTCCAGAGAACAGGTTGAATAAGGTGTTGGGTATCTTTAAGTGAGCCAGATGTCACAATGATGGAATAAATATATATTGACCCAGTGTTCTTTTAATTCAAAGTGTCAAGGATTTTGTCTGTGATTGTCTTGATACAGATCTACACTCCTTCATTAAACTACAATTGTCAGCTTTATATTTTTCCTTGGTAGCCTGCAAATCTTTCTCCCTTTTTTCTGTCTACAGTTCATTAGTTTTAAAACATAATCCTGCACACAGGAACTTTGCCTGTTTTTATATCTGTACAATTCCTCATGGGATGTATTCTGCTTTATTTTAGTATGTATTACTTGTATAAGAAATTAGACAAAATCATTAGATTAGAATTGTAAGTACAAGTCATATGAGTGAAATTATATATTTTAATGCCATTTGAATTTCATAGTATATGAAAATCCAGCGCTAGATTTTATGTTTACAAATCTATTTTGTAATGCATAATTATATAGTAGCCATCATCTATTATATTTATTTCATACAAAAAGAGGCAAAATCTGATGTAGCTATGTCAGATTTGTACAAAACAAATCATAGGAGCATCTGTGGATAAAATAAGTTAAGAACAAAATAGTAGTACATTTCTTAGTAGATTGAAATGGTATCTATGGTGACCACACAGATAAAGAAGAAACCATTTTGGCTGAATTAAGCTGATTCAGGGTTCACAAATTCTTAACAAAATAGTTTAGCTTAAAAAAACTGGAAGAGAGCTAAAACAATTAAGTCTCAGTTCTCTTAATTTTTAAAATGAAAATAGTGAAGTCTCACCTATAAACAAATTCCCTTTTTTGACTTCACTGGTATCTTTTTGAATAAACAAAGAAAAAAATGATTATCTGTTTGATTTTCTGAAACTGATAGGAAAATTAACTACTGATAACACAAAAAAATCATCCATTCTTTATTATTGTTCTCCCTTGATAGATATTACAATATCTTAGCAGCTAGAAAATTACAGTTCTTTTTCAAACCTCCTATTATACTTAAATACATATTTTATTCACACGTTAAGTTTTATATTTGTTGCAAAATGTATGATTTGCATAAATTCTCTAAACACCGACATGTAATTTCAGAAATTTGGGCTTGCACGTATTGCCCAAACCTTAGATCCTTAGGAGCTAATAGGCAAAATTATATATACTATAATTATTGAACAACTGCTGTACTAAAGAAGTCTTTATACAACAGATCCTTTTCATCCCCTCATTAGCATTGCAAGACTCCTTCTATGTACCCAAAATCTGTTCTATGGGGCAGGACTTCCTAGTGCAGATTTAGTGAGATGGGGAACAGGCATTGCTGGCTGATGATGGCATTATTCTGGTTAAGCATGCTTAGGATGGACCTCATTCTCTCAGTTTCCCCTTATACTTCCCTGGTAAATGGAAAGAGAGCAAATTGGTAGGGCTGGGATTCTTCCACTTGGTGGGTTCTGAGGCAAATGTAGACTAGGCATTTGAGTTGATTAGATGTGTTAATCATTATGAATTAATAGCAATAGCACTTAGATTTATATACAGCCCTCTCTAAGTGGTTTTACAGAGTCAGCATATTGCCCCCAACAACCTGGGTCCTCATTTAGCAACCCTGGAAGGATGGAAGACTAATTCAACCTTGAGCCAGCCACAATTGAATTCCTGGCAGTGGAATCCAGAGTTAGCCTGCAAGACTGCATTCTAACCACTGTGCCACCATGGCTCATGCCCCACTTCCTGCAGTCAGAAGGAAGATTTTAACCCAAGCATGACCATTTTCTCCTGCTCCTCTTTTTTCTTATTTTCCCCAAAGTTTTCCATTTTTTGAAAATTTTCCTCCTTTCTTCCATTTTCTTCCTCCCATCCCCCACTCGTCTTCATCCTATTAAGCTTCGCAGAGCCTCTCTTTCCTTAAATCATATGCTGTTTAATTTCTACAACAATAATAGTTTGTAACTGTCTGGTATTATAACCAACGTGGGAGTAATGACTTGATATGTGCTATCTTTGGCATATTGACATTCTTAGTTATAAATAAAATGCTGTGAGTTTGTTCCACTTAATGCAACATTTCTTTTCAAAATAAAAATAACTTCTAAATAAAGAGTTGATGTCCCCAAAGCAGCTGGTGTTGTTTGCACCGGATCTAGAATCATCATTACTGCCCACTTTCCCTTTAGATATGGGAAATTATTCTAACTCATCAGGATAATTTGCATACTTCTAGAGCAGGGGTGGGCAAATGTGGCCCTTTTACAACCTGTGGACTTCAATTCCCAGAATTCCTGAGATAGCCAAGCTGTCTCAGGAATTCTGGGAGTTGAAGTCCACAGGTTGTAGAAGGGCCACATTTGCCCACCCCTGTTCTAGAGTATTCTGGGAAGTGAGCAGAAGGTCACCATGAGCAGCAGAAATATTTATTTTATTATTTTTAAATATATTTATTACATTAATGTGCTGCTCAATTCACCATAACACTGGGCACCTTATTAGAGTTTTTCTTATCAGCTCATGCTTTTCAATTATTTATTTTTTTCCTTTTTGGCAGGAGAATCTAGACAAGAAAGTGTATAAAAGAAGAAGCTGTTTGAAGCTGCACAGTCTTCGGGAAACATATAGATATAGACAAGGAGGCAAGTATTATGATGACCCTCAAGATAATATGCCATGTTTTTGTTCCTGCCAGAAGAAGATCCCAGCTATTTTTATACTAAGTCCAAGTTCATTATATTGCTGGGGGAGAAAACGGAGGGGTCTGGAGGCATGTCGAGTGATACTGACACTCTTCTGGACAAGGCAGGAAGATGTCTGCAAAATGGGCACAGGAAGAAAGAGACAACTGCAAAGAAAACTTGAACTTAGAGGAGGAGGGTTGTCTGCATGTAACTCAGAGGATCAAGAAACTATGCTGAATCTGCACAATCAATTTCAGGTCTTTTCCCAGGAGGTGGCTCACCAGGGATGGGTTTCAAAAATTTTAGCAAGGGGTTCTCTGCCCAGTTGCTGGGTGGGGGTGGGCGTGGCCATGGTAGGTGTGGCCTAGTGGCCTGCACCGTGGGGGGGGGGGCATTTTGCCCTCCCTGGGCTCTGGAGGTTTTCCTCCGGGAGGGTGAACGGCCTCCCAAGGCTCCGGAGGGCCTCTGGAGGCCAGAAACAGGCCTGTTTCTGGCTTTCCAGAACTTCCGGTAGGCCCGTTTTTCCCCCTCCCTGAGCCTCCATGGAAGCCCTGCACTTACCTGCTTCCAATACGGGCCGCATGGGAACTCCTGGGACGGGTGGTGCAGCGTGGCTGGGGCCAGCCACAAATGGGATTTGGGAGTTCTCCGAACTGCACAGAATCTTAGCTAGAGGTTCTCCCGAACCCCTGCGAACCCCCAGCAGCCCACCCCTGTGGCTCACAGATGTGTAGGGAAAGATTATTTCTCAGCATTCCTGAGATGGGAAGAAGGTGAGGAATCCAAAAATTGACCCAACGAGGAAAAAGCATGGGGAGGAAATGGACATAATTTCAAGGGAAGGGCATTATCTGTCAAAATGCAAAGGTGCAGAATATGATGACGAGGCTGACCTGACGAATTAAACTTATTGACCATTATCTCTTTCTAGTTTCATGTTGGAATAAACGACACTGCCAAAAAAGAAATTGAAGAACAGCAAAAGCTAGGCAGGAATGAAAAAGAATTTGCAGCACAGGTGACACCTTTGTCCATAATTCCATCTAAAGATCATGATCCGAAGGAAGAATAGAGGATTCTGAAAGAGCACTACAAGTTAAAGGGAAAGTATTATTGAAAAACTTCGGATTCTTGGAACATGCTCTATATAGGTAGCCCTCAACCTATGACCACAGCTGAGCCCAACATTTCTGTTGTTAAGTGAAACATTTGTTAAGTTTGTTTTACCCCATTTTACAAATTTTCTTGGCACAGTTGTTAAGTGAATTGTTGATATTAAGTTAGTAACATGGTTGTTAAGTGAATCTGGCTTCCCCATTGACTTTGTTTATCAGAAGGTGATAGAAGGTGGTCATCTGACCCCAGGACACTGAATCCATCATAAATATGAGTCAGTTCCCAAGCATCTGGATTTTGATCACATGACCATGGGGATGCTACAATGGTAATAAGAGTGAAAAATGGTCATAAATCACTTTTTGCAATCCCATTGTAACTTTGAACTGTCACTAAATGAACTGGAGTAAGTTGAGGACTACTTGTATTAAAGGAAGGGCTTTTGGTGAGAGACAAATCTCGCCAAAGTATGGGAAGAATGTTTGGAAGGCACCTTGCTCAGGTTTTCTGGTGGGTTTTAGACAAAATCTAAAGAGGTGCGAGGCCAATACCGAGAAACACACTCACAGCATAATCTCAATAAGAAAGAAGTGGAATCGCCAGAAGATGCAAAGGGCATACTTGAGAAAAGCTAAAGAACTCAGATACCTGGACACCAGTGCTCAGAGTATAGGGTACAAATGGGAAGAACCTGAAAAAAAACAGACCCAACAAAATGAAGTATGCTATAAGGTGGGTACTGGCATATCCAAAAGCATTCTTCCTTATGTAAAAAGCATTATTTCATATTACAGCTTTCCACACTAAAAAATTAATAACAAAAGATAGTGGAAACCTAGAGCAAAACTTTGAGCAGAACAGCAGGTTCCTCTACAAGTAGTTTGTCTTTCCTTTGTTTGTGGTTCTCTGGAGCCAATGCATACCGCAATCAGAGCAAAGGCCACCTGTGGGATGGATGCCAAAAGAGGTGTGAGGACTGGAAATGTCTGTTTCTTTTTTTTCTAGATAGGAATGGAAAGCCTAATACACCCAAGTTTCTGCTCCCTGGCTCAAAAGACTAATTATGAAACTGCACAAAGGTTTTGCAAATGTTTGTATACTGTACCACAAAATAAGAGCGTCCTCCTGGGCAAAAAGAGAGCTGTTAATGGACAGAGTGAAAGTTGCAGCTCAGAGTGATTGAAAGCCAATTGGAATAGTTATAACTTCCCAGCAGGAGGTAAAATTAGTGATTAGCAATAACAAAATATGTGTTTTTTATATATTTATCCTGCCACAATTATATAAAGCTCCTAGTTATTTATAGTATTAACATAAAAAGGTAGAAAGCAAGATAGAAATAACATCAGTTACAATAGAAGATCTGGTCTTGTTGGATTTGTGTTGATCACTTGCCTTTCTGTCCATGTAAATTCTGAGTAGAGTTTTTATTGCCTTCCAGTAAGGCTTTATGCAGTTCCACTAGCTTGGTACAGGATTATGTTATAGCATCTTGCCTGTAATAAAACAAATGCACTGTTGACAGGCTCAGTGTGCAGCAAGAGGGAGTAGTAGGTAAGAGCTCTGCTTTCTGAGCCTCCATCTTGCTTATGTCTCTGTCCTCCCCCCTCCCACGAAATTTGCAACTGATCTTACTTTGCAAAAAGCTAAGCTGCTCTGTCCACAATACAGGGCACCCTTTTTGCTGCAGTTATTTTAAACTGACTCAGCAATTCCACGTGTTCACAAATGGACCATGAGAAGATCTGTGCTGTGTGGAGCGTTTGAGAGTTCCAATTTGTCAGAAATCCTCTGTGGTTCTAGGGAAGCCCAGTGAGATGGTTCCATTTTAGTTGCTCTGCTCTACTCTGTCAGCTGTTAATAGGGCACATGCTTTGTGCATATAAACTGCCAGATTCATTTTCAGTTCACAGGAGTAAGGGGTAGGCGATGTCCATTGTCCCTGCCTGAATACAGACCGTCGCTATATCACAGATCTGCTATAAATAGCAATAGCAATAGAACTTAGACTTATATACTGCTTTACAGTGCTTTACAGCCCTCTCTACAGAGTCAGCAAATTTCCCCCAACAATCTGGGTCCTCATTTTACCTACCTCAGAAGGCTGGAAGGCTGAGTCAACCTTAAGCCTGGTGAGATTTGAACTGCCAAATTGCAGGCAGCCAGCTGCACGCTAACCACTGCGCCACTCAGTTAATAGATCTTAGTTACAGTGATCCAGATGACAGAAAAAGGCCAGTGCTTTTTCTGTCTCTTTTACAGCACAAATTGGCTCACCTTAATGAGGGGAGGAAGCCAGATTCACTTAACAACCATATTACTCACTTAACAACTGCAGTGATTCCCCTAACAGATGTGGCAAGCAACATCATGAAATGGGGAAAACTCACTTAACGCCTGATGTGCTTAGCAATGGAACTGTGATAAGTCAAGGACTACTGATATGATCAGTGGCTTAAAGAGATTGCTTACCCTTTGCCTTAGTACTAACAATAAAGACATTGTGCAATTTCTATCTTATTTAGGAACACTCCAAACCTATCACCATGCAGAAATCTTTTGTTTTACCTGGGTATTCTTTGAAAGCAGTGGATTATGATGTTTAAAGATATTTCTGTATCTGCTAATTTTTGTTAGGCCTGCCATTATCTGGCACATAAAAGTATCTTCTCCCATCTCATGGTAGTCTGATTTTTTAAGCCAAGATATGGTATACTAAAATCTTGTCCTTATTGTAGAAAATGCATTCATCAGCTCTATGTGACTAGAAATTAATGGATTTCTTCACAATTCCTCAAAATTCCATGTTTGAATTGGCCATCACACAGTGTCCTTCTCTGTCACTGTCATCACATTCTGGAATGTTTGTATGGCTATGATATAAATTGATACATTTGGGTGACTAACATTCTAAAAATACTTTTCTCCACCATTTCTCAAGATCAATCTATGTGTTATACAGTGGTAGATGGATCTGTTTTAGCTATGAGGTACACATTTCTCAGGGGGTTGCATGGTTCTTCCTAAAAAATACACATTTTGAAAAGTTGCTTTAAATAATATATTATGAAAGTTTTTTAAAAAAAACTTTTAAGGAAAAGTCCTTAACTACATTAAGTTCTTATCCAGAAGAAAAGCAATATTCAACAATTATAATATAACATTACACAAATAACATCAAATACATATATGTGGGAATCCCTACAAAGATGTCTTTGGAAGAACATGATGGCTGTGGCCAAGGTGGCTTTCTATCAGGTTCGCCTGATCCACCAGTTGCGGCCCTTTCTGGATCGGGATGCCTTACGCACAGTCACTCATGCCCTCATCACGTCTTGCCTGGACTACTGCAATGCTCTCTACATGCACCCGGAGGCTCCAACTGGTCCAGAATGTGGCTGCGCGGGTGGTTATGGGGGCGACTCAGAGCTCCCATATAACACCTTTCCTTGCACGAGCTGCAGTGGTCTTCTGTAATGGCTCCCAGTGGTCTTCTGAGTGCACTTCAAGGTATTGGTTACCACCTTTAGAGCGCTCATGGCTTAGGACCCAGGTACTTATGAGACCACCTTCTGCCACCGGTAGCCTCCCACCGACCAGTACGCTCCCACAGAGAGGGCCTCCTCAGGGTGCCGTCGGCCAAACAATGCCGCCTGATGGCCCCCAGGGGGAGAGCTTTCTCTGTGGGGGCACCTACCCTCTGGAACGAGTTGCCCCCGGAGATACGGCGGATCCCGGATCTGCGCGCTTTCCGAACTGCCCTAAAGACATTTTTGTTTCATCAAGCCGAGCTAACCTGACCTACTCTCTTAAATTGTTTTTCATGTAAATTGCTAAAATTATGGGTTTTAATATAGGGGTTTTAACTATGGGCCAAATTAATTTAATTGGATTTTAATACTGTTTTAAATTTTGTATTTTCTGTATTTTATTTGCTGGCTGTTCACTGCCCCGAGTCCTTCAGGAGAAGGGCAGTATATAAATATAATAAACCATAATAAACCATATTGTATATTGTATTAAATCCATATTGTAATATTTAAATGTTGCACTCATTTGCACATGTTTTATGATATTATGGACACATGTTAAAATGTAAGATAAAGGATTATGTTTCTTATTTCTCAGGCTCATACTTTCCAATACGAAAGGCAGATAGGTAGGTATTTTAGGCAGATAGGTATATATGATAGGTAGGTAACTAGGCGGATTTTTATTTTATTATGGGCAGCTATTATAAAAATAATTTAGATTAGTATTGTTAGATCAGTACTTTAGCCCAGGGGTAGTCAACCTTTTTATATCTACCACCCACTTTTATACTGTATCTCTGTTAGTAGTAAAATTTTCTAACTGCCCACCGGTTCCACAGTAATGGTGATTTATAAAGTAGGGACAAAACCCGTACCGCCCACCATGAAAGCTGGAATTCCCACTAGTGGGCGGTAGGGACCAGGTTGACTACCACTGCTTTAGCCAATATCTTGATTATATTCCATTTCTATTATACTTATTGGACTTAAATAGATAAAAGTTCCTGTGCTTCATTCCAGCTGCTCATTAGCACATATTTACATGTTCTCTTTCTGTTGCAACAGTGGTTCAACTCTGCCCTTGCTAATTAGCAACAATAATGTGTGCTTATCCTTGTGTGAGATAAGCAAGCTGCGTATTACATAGGTAAAAGTGATATGTGATAGCAATGTAGCCATGAAAAAAACTGAAAGAATTATACTGTGGAAATGCAGATGTTATTTAACTACACAGCAGCCATTGCTGTCATGCTAATTTGGGGGGGGGGGGTTATATTTCTTATTTTTGGCATGCATATGTTTTCTTTATTGTGTGTGTGTGTGTGTGTGTGTGTGTGTGTGTGTGTGTGTGTGCAGAAAACAAAAACAAACTGGTACAGACTAAGGGGAGAGAGAGATGCAGAAAAGTTAAAAAGAAACAGGAAGAAGCAGCTTCCAATTCCATCTGCAGCAAATTCAGTATGATTACAAAGTTCTCTATAATTACAAAAACTCATTTTTTTTCCTATTATCCAGTCTTTTTCTAATCATTGAAGCAACAAACCACAAGTGCGTTTTTTCTCTTTTATGCAAAAATTATATAAAGGATCTGTACTCAGTATAAATAGATACTGGCTTTTCTCTCATCAAAGAAGTTTAGCTATCTCTGCAAATTCCATCTTCTTCACCAACCATTGCTCCATTGTGGGTAGTGTCAAACTTTCCCAATGTTTAGTATATAATCATCTTGCTGTAGTTGTCATATATAAAAACAAAGGCCCATGTCTTTTTTCTAGTTGCTGTTCTAGTTGTTCACCAGTCCAAAAAGAAAACTCTCTGGTTTCAATTGTACTTCAGACTTTAAAATTTTCTGACTCAATGTATGTGCAGTACTCGAATTCAAAATTGTTAAATCTCTTTATACAGTCACTAAACATGATATGATGTCCCTTCATATTGTTCACATTTTTAGCAAAAAATTGAAGTTTTATACATTCTAGACAATTTATCTGGTGACAAAGTTCAAAGATACATCATTCTATAAAAATTCTCTTTAAAATTAGAACATAATGTAAATTTCAATCCTTCCTTCCACATTCCCATTGAACCATTAGTATATTATAAGACACAGATTTCAACAGATAATTAGAACTGCAGAAAAAAACAATTGCTACCAACCTGCCTTCCATTGAGGATCTGTATACTGCATGATTCAAAAAGTGGGCTGAGAAAATATCTACAGATCCCTCACATCCTGGACATAAGTTGTTTCAACTTCTACCCTCAAAATGACATTATATGGCACTGCACACCAGAACAACTAGACACAAGAACAGTTTTTTCCTGATTGCCATCACTCTGCTAAACAACTAATTCCTACAACATTTTCAAACTATTTACTAAGTCTGTATTACTGCTATTCTTCCCATCTTTCCTATTACCTATCTCCTCCCACTTATGATTATAACCATGTTGCTCGTATTTTTATGATTTATATTGTTCTTTTGTTTCTAGTATGATTTGATTGCTTATTGGTATGCTATAAATATCACTAAGTGTTGTATCTTATGATTCTTGATGAATGTATTTTTTTTTCCTTTTATGTACACTGAGAACATATGCACCAAAGACAAATTCCTGGTATGTCCAATCACCCTTGGCCAATAAAGAAATCTATTCTATTCTAAAAACTGATATTTTAGTCAATTTAATCATGCATTCTTTCACTTGTCCTTCTATCTCATATTTCAACAAAAGTGTATACATTTTAGCAATAACTTTAATAAAGAGTTCTGCTTCAAACTCTGTTTTACCTTGTTCAATACCATAAAATCTTTGATCCAGTTTAAATATTTCTGATAATTGTACATTAGAAAACCATGGCAGATATATCTTTCTATTATCGAATCTTCTCTTGATTTTATTTTACAGTCCCTGTGAGAAAATCATGATAAGTTAACCATGCATGTTTAACTTATCATTTCTTGTCTATAGAATGCTTCTTGTGCTAATAGCCATAATGGTACTTTCAAACACAACCTATATTTATATTTATTCCATACTCACATGTTTTCTTACCACATAGTTCTCTGCATGGCTTCTAATAAATAAGCAGAAGTGCAATTTAAGCATGAAGCAGGATACAGAATCATACAGCAGGGATGTATCAAGGAAGCCTTGGACAACATAGCATAATTGAGGTTCCACTTCTGAAAAAGCCTTCTCTGAGGTAGTTGCCTACTTCAGTGTTCCTTGGTTTTCTTTGTATGTGGCCACTTTTGTTAATTTATAGTTTTTATTCCAGATCATTTCCCATTCATCCAAATTTATATTATGTCCAATATTTTTGGCCCATGCTATAATTGGCTCTTTTACTACCTACCACCCTGTCAAATTCTAATAAATAGTTATATAATCTGGATAATATTTTTTTTCTGGACCTATCAGTAATTTGTCTAATCTATTTGTTTCCACCTCAATACCAAATTTTTCTTTATCTTTTTTGTATCTAGATTGAATCTGCAAGTATGGCCACCAGTCAATATGTATTCCCTGCTCGCCTAGGGATTGGTTATTTTTAAGGTTTCCTTGGTTATCTAGAAGCTGTTTATAGCTAATCATTTTATTGATCTCTAATGTATTTGGGTATATCATGGCTTCCATTGTCAATAGCCAGTTCGGGATTTTCATATATTGTTTTCTTCTAATTTCCTCCCATACTTGTATTAGTACTTCTCTTATCCTGTGTCTATGGAAATACATTTTGGTCTTTTTCTTTTTATCCCACAAGAAGGCGTGCCACCCTTTTGATTTTGGGGTTTATATAAGAGAAAATGCTCTTTCAGATAACCAGTTTCAAAGTTATAGAGCTATTCTTGTGCCTGGCTGGGGTGAATGTGTTGAAGATGCCTTTTGAAAACTGCTGCATCAGGAGATTTGTACTAGAAAATTAAAATTGCAACTTCTAGAATAAGCCACAGAGAGGAAGCATCTTTGGCAAGTTCCTGGCAGCTGCCCCAGGAAGTTGCATTCTGCTGCAGGATCAGTCATAGCTATTTATTGCTGCTATCCCCTCCTGCTTGTTATTTCTCTTGATACTCCCAATTAAGACATCCTTCAGTAGTTGCCATTCACTATGGGCAGCCTGCCACATGGAAGTTTCACAAGTGACAAGACCTCCAGCTGAGGTGGAAGCAACTGAGAAGAATGTGGGGGAGCCCTTGCCAAGACTCAGAGCATCGTTGTTTTGTAGGGACTTGCAGAGCAATTTCTGTGTCAAATAAAATTAAACTTCACTGGACAAATGTATTCTGGGCACTCTATTCACAATTCTGCCTCCTAAACAGTGTTAATCTTAAATCTTCCTTGGCTATAGGAGTTGTAATGGTTTCTGGCCAGAGGTCTGAGATTCACCTCCTGGACTGGCAAAAAGCTGCAGAAGGCCTTCTAATAACAAGGACATTCTGATTTATATGTTTATGATTTGAAATTTTCAGTGGGATTAAAGAGTAGTAATAACTGTATTTTGCCTCATCCAGACTTAGTTAAACCTATTTGCAGGCTTATTCTGGCATTTTTAAATGCCAGAATAAGCCTGATATTTTTGATAACATCACTTACAAAGTTATGTTTATCTTCCTGTTTATCTTGTCTGTTTTTAACCAAATTATGGATTTAGGGGATCAGATGCCACTCAGAGTCCCTTTGATTAGAACAGTTCATATACTAAGTAAGTGAAAGAAAGGAAAGGGAGGGAGGGAGGGAGGGAGAAAGATCACAAGAAAGAGAAAGAAAGAGAAAGAGAAAGAGAAAAAGAGAAAGAGAAAGAAAGAAAGAAAGAAAGAAAGAAAGAAAGAAAGAAAGAAAGAAAGAAAGAAAGAATTTGCACTGCTGAATTTTGATATAATATTCCAAGGTACTTTGAGTATCTAAACGAGGTTCTATAATATGCAATCTATGGGCCACAAGTTGGCTAACCTTGTTAAAATCCCAGTAAATTCAGACGGCTCGACAGGCTAGATAGCCTGTTATTAACACCCATCTGTCTGCAATTATGCGAGTTCAAGGCTCAAGGTTGACTCAGCCTTCCATCCTTTCTAAGGTAAGTAAATTGAGGACCCAGTTTATGGGCGCAATAAGTTGACTTTGTATAAAATATACAAAAGTATGAAGGCTATTGCTTAACGCATTGTAAGCCGCCCTGAGTCTCCAGAGAAGGGCGGCATATAAATCTAATTTAAAAAAAAAAATTAGCGATTCGTAAGAACTGTTAGTTTCCTTGCTGTACGTATCTTTAGCTAGAGTTAATTGTTATACAGTTTCCACAATCTGTTACCATCTAGGTATGTTTGTCCAGCTCCTTAAGTTCCCAGCCAACTTGGTCAAAGGCAATTGTTGAGAATGGCAAGATTTTTTTTTTTAATTGGGTCAATTTCCTTTTAAAGAAAGAAATACTGGTGGTTATACATTCTGTTCTAGCACAAGCAATCTGGATGTTTAGTAATTCAGACAGTTTCCTTGTCTATCTGTTTTGGCGTACAAACCTCTCTCATTCAGCTAGTCAGACCAGTTTTAGTGTGATTTTTCCACTTCATAAAGAATGACATCATTTTTATGATGGCCTATGAAATCTCTCAGTCTAACTGCCCATTAATTAGCATGACTTGTTAATGCCAAAGGGAAATTTTGAACTGGAATGCCAAATAAAGTTTGGTGTAGTGGTAATGGTATCAAGTTATAAACCCGGAGACTGTGAGTTATAGTCCTGTCTTAGGCATGAAGCCAGCTAGGTGATTCTCTCATTTCTTCATGGTAATTTTTATTGGCTAATGTACAAAACCTTTTGAGGCACAGGAGCCGTTTACTCCCTTTGAAGTTGGCTTTAAATAATACCATGCCAGATCTGATCTAAATAAACCTTGTAAGGTTATATCTGTTCTTGCTCACAGTAATGCAGCTGAGAATCTTTAGGAATGATTTTTGCTAGTTGAAAATTAGTAATGTTTAAAATATACATTCTGCCATTGGCTTTAGAATGACTCATAGTCAGTAAAAGATGGTAGGTGTAATTAGAAATATTATGTACATACATTCTGAAATGCTAAATAATATTATCAGAAGCAGCTTTTGGGTTTTTTTTTTTCTTAGAACAATAGCAATAGCACTTAGCAATAGCACTTCGACTTATATACCCCTTCACAGTGCTTTATAGCCCTCTCTAAGTGGTTTACAGACTCAGCAAATTATCCCCAACACTTTGGGTCCTCATTTTACCCACCTCAAAAGGATGGAAGGTTGAGTCAACCTAGAGCCTGGTGAGATTTGACCTGCCAAATTGCAGGCAGCTGGCAGGCAGCAGAAGTAGCCTGCAGTACTGCACTCTAACCACTGCACCACCGTGGTTCAATGGTGATGATAGTTTTGTCAAAGAAAGTTCCACGGGAAAAAAGAAGAAGCAGATAATTTTGAATTGTAAGCCGCCCTGAGTCTCCAGAGAAGGGTGGCATATAAATCAAATTAAAAATAAATAAATAATAATAAAAAAAAGATAAACTAGAGTACACCAATATTTTTACTGCAGAAAATGTATTAGTTTTTCTAATCCCTATCTGCAGGAAATGGATGCATGAAATAATTGAAGATGGCCTAGGCTTTGCTCCATGTATAGACTGAAGGAAGTCTGGAAAAAATGCAAGTTTATAACAAAAAGAACTTGGCAAAGGGAAGAAGAGGGAACATTTGTCTCACAGAAACGATCTGTTTTGCTGAATTGTAGAATTTTAATTGTAAGTTCAACATTCCAAATGATGTGGGCAGGGAGAACATAAATGCTTTAATATTCACAATATAAAAAGTATTTACCGTAAAATGGTTCCAGGTTTTTAACATGATATTAACATCATTTTATGATGATATCTCTCATCCTTCACCTCTAGCCAAAACTGCCTGTCAGAATATCTAATCTGGAGTGAAAGTGACATTTTCCCCCTTCTGCCAACAAAACCCTAGCTATACCTATGACAAGGTTTCTCAGCCTTTGCAACTTTAAGATGTGTGGGACTTCAGCTCCCAGAATTCCTCAGCCAACCATGGGGAACCAATGGGGAACCATGGAGAACCCAGCCATGATGGCTGGGGAATTCTGGGAATTGAAGCCCACACATCTTAAAGTTGCAAAGGTTGGAAAACCGAGATATATGTTTTGTGGTGATTTGGCACCCATTGAGATCATTTGGATGGGGCACATGACAGGGCAGTATAATCCTAAAATTTTTGCAATATCATTGTTCTTGCCCCTTCTTAGCTTTCTGCTGATTCTTTGAACACAAAACCTTCCTGTAATATGGGCTGATTTGCATCACTAACTTGCCCCAGTACACGTACGAGTCTACGGCAACTGGCCATGGGCAACTCACCACAGCCAATTTGCCATGGGACAACTTGCTGTGGGACAAGAGTAACATTAATGTAGAAGAAATAGTGGAATAGAATAATTAAAGAAAGAAATCCAAAGGAGGGACAAAATAAAATGTAAATGAAAAAATAAATAAATAATTAAATAATTATTTATTTATTAAATAATTAAATAAATTGAATTGTTGAGTTGTCCCGCAACCAGTTATCCCATGGTGAGTTGTCCTGTTGGCTATGACAAGTTGGCCATGGCGAATTAGCTATGGCAAGTTGACTGTGGCAGGTTTGCCATGGTGAGTTGGCTGCGGCGAATTGTTCCATTCTGGGCAGGAATACCCCTTCTTCTCTAGTAACTGGTTGCTGTCTAGCATGGGAGCAATGAACACTGGCCTTTTTTTTTTTTTAAAGACCAGGTGAAACTGGCAAGCATTCTACCAGTGTCTCCCTGGCTGACTGCACTAGATGGGAAGGTGTCGAGCAGGTGGTGAAGATGAGGACTCATATAAAAGGCATAGTTTGGTGTAGTAGTTAAGGTGACTGTGAATTCTAATCCCACCTTTGTCATAGAAAGCCTGCTGAGTGACTTTGGGCCAGTTACTCAGCCCAACCCGCCTTACACAGTTGTTGTTATGAGGAAAATAAGAGGAGGAAGGTGCATTATGTACGTCTGCCACCTCAACTTATTTATAAAGATAATAAAGACCAGATGAAAATCTAATAAATAAATAGTGAAAAGCACCCACAAAAAAGAAAGAATACTCCTTTCTAGTCCCTGGCATGGATGAGAGGAGAACCAACCAATTGGTAACAACTACTCAAACAAAAACTCTGGCCAGCAATGAAGAAGAGCTTGAAATACAGACAGTAATATCTAAAGCTTCATCTCCTACTGGTTTCAGCATAGGAGATAAGCAGATGGCAGCCCTTTATCATCCATTACTTTAGAAGGAAATCAAGTGACGGATGTGACTTGAAACTGGCAGGATGAGGGTCAGCGACAGGGTGACAAGTTTTATGCTAGGGGATTTTTTTCCGCTACTTTAAGGGCAGGTTGATAACACTTCAACTCAGCAGTGTGGAAAGGCCTGAATGAAAGACCACCAGCTAAAACATTCCTGTCCCTCAGACAGAGGAAAATATTCCCATGCTTGTTACACATCATAAAATGCTTTTAAATGCCTTTAAAATACACTGTGATTGTTGAAGTTTGCAAAGAAACCATCTCCAATAGGAACAATCAGATGCATAAAAAAAGAGGATGGAAAACCTGTGACCTGATTCCTAGCTTGATCTTCTGTGACCCTTTTAATGATGACTGCTGAAAACTGAAGGCATAATTTCCCACCATTTTGAAGTGGGAAACATCTGAAAAATATTTTGCTATAATAAAAGATGAAAGAGAAAAGTAAGCTCAGACTTCTCCTCTAACACTGCCTAATTTTACAATGTTGCAAACTTCAGCACCTCCAGTGACTGTGAAGTGCAGCTCTTGGTCTTCAAAATGTTGTTAATCCCATGGATTTTTAGGGGCCTCAACTCCATAATTAACATAATTAACAATCAAGAGCAGAGCTACAGACTGGAATAGAAAAAGAAAGAAAGAAAGAAAGAAATCACTGGTGAAGTGTCTCTAATCCCTATCGCATTCTGGAAGCAGCAAACAATTGCAAAGTTTTTATCTCTACTGTGCAGAGGCCTGGAAAATGCATCGGTTCCTGCAGAATCAAACGACCTGAAACTGACCCGAGTTGATGAGGAAGGAGACAAGGGTGAAATATCCTGGCATTCCTTTTCCACAGACTGTCAGGGCTGATTCACGATCAACACCCTGAGTCAGCATCCTCTGAAATAATCTCAAGGTAGACAGAAACAGGCCTCAGCTAACTAAATGGAAGTTCCTTAATACCCTGTTTCCTTGAAAATAAGACATCCCTGACAATAAGCCCAATCGGGCTTTTGAGCGCATGCACTAAAATAAGCCTCCCCCCGAAAATATGTCCTCCCCAAAAATATTTAAACTCAGAGCTGGAAATCAGGTAAGACGGCAAGAGGAGCCCCATCTTGCTCCATGTGCCCCAAAATAATAAGACCTCCCCAAAAATAAAGCCAAGTGCTTATTTCGGGATTCAAAAAGAATATAAGACAGGGTCTTATTTTCAGGGAAATACAGTACAACAATTTTGATTGGGGAGAAATGCCCTTTTTTCAAATGCCTGTTATAACTTGTCCAATTCTGGAATAACTGGATTCATAGGAATACTGCATTCAACTTTCTTGCAACCAGAGGCTTATCACCCAGCTTTCAAAGTAAAACACCAAAGCTTCCTCTGATTTTATATAGATCAAGATAACCTTTGTCATTTTTTACTGGGATCACACTGGCACATATTAAAAATGAAATTCTGTTTGCCTTTCAAAAGAAAGAATATACCCACTCATACACATACATAACATACCTATACATGCTATATAAATATGTATAAACATATATATACTACACTCATACATATATACATGTAGATACTTGTCTTGATACTCAGAGGGCTTTGGCTGATGCAGTTCTGTTTGGCTCTTATACTGCCAGGAACGTTTTGACAGATTGCAGTTATGTCCCATGTTAATAAACCAAGTTGCACACACCCCTCCTTGCCAGTCTTCCAAACATAACAAGATTAGCCACAACAATGCACCTCTAACTTTTATCCACTAATGTACATGTGAAATTAAAAATTTTGGGCCCAAAATATATCAGAGTCCCGCTACATCTGGGTTGTCCTTGCTTCTTATCTCATGTCCTTTTCTCAATGAGGTTTTCTTCTAAATCCCCAAAACTTCTGGAAGTGCCCAATTGGGAAAGATTAGTCTTTCTCATTCCAGCCTCAGTTGGGATTGCATCACAAAAAAATATTTCAGATGCTGGCTAGAATATATCCACAAATTTTTGTTTTTTAGGATTAATAGTTAATATTGGTTAAAATAGTCTTTTTAAAATCCTTCCATTCCCCCCCCCCCCACCATGATGAAGCTTCTTGGATGAGAAGCAAATTGTTTCCTTCTTCTTCCTCAGAGGGAAAAAAAACATAGTTCAATTGCCTTTTGAAGAAAAAAGCACCTTTGAGACAGCTATGACCTGGATGACTAAGAATCTCCACAGATATTTGGTCTTTTGGTTGTTTTGTTTTTGCTGCTATTTGGAATGTATTTTTGTCTCATTATTATGCCAATTATTAATCTTTCAAACAGTGTGTGTCTATTAATATTAATATTATTATGTATTATATAAAGAAGCACTGTTGTTATTATTATTAAATTTGTTTACCATCCATCTCACTGTGAGGTGATTCTAGGCGGCTTACAACATTAGATGTTGATAAGTAATATTTAACTATTAAGTTGGGAGATTTATTTATTGACTTTTGATGCCACCCCTCTCCCCTATAAGGTGAGAGCTCTTTTGATGTTATGAAGCACTTTTCAGGATGAAGAAGCATACAAATGGATATGATTGCCTTTCAGTTTTTATTTTATTTTCTGTTCACTCAAGTTGCACAAAGGCCTTTCTACTTCAAAGTTTTTGCCTTCCTGAAAATATGGTGTCCTTTGACAGGTATGCTCTGTGCCTCCAACATCATCTATGAATATATTAAACCCTAGTAGTCCCAAAGGAATGTTGGAAGACTGGAGGATAGTTTAGGGCAGAGGTCTTCAAATTTGGCAGCTTTAAGACTTGTGGACTTCAACTCGCACAATTCTCCAGCCAGCTGGCTGGAGAATTCTGGGAGTTGAAGTCCACAAGTCTTAAAGTTACCAAGTTTGAAGACCTCTGGTTTAGGGATTACATTTGTTCTACTGTTGGAAGAAGTGAAATTGAGCCTCGTATTTGATGAAAAATGTGGACACAGGAAAGTGAGAAATGAAAGTCGTGGTCATTTCTTTTGGCTTTGGGTGGAAGGAACCTAGTCTGAAGGTATAAATCCTTTGGTTCTTTAGGGCAATAATTAATGGAACAGAATGCCCTTTTCAGAGCCAGCATTCTTCTTAGTCCATTACTTAATATAGAGAAATGAAGGACGATGTTGTTCTTTTTTTTTTTTTTTTAACTCAGCCTTGGGCAGAACCAGAAAGGAATAGCAATTGCTTGGTTCTCCTGACCTGAAATGACTTTGTGGAATATGGGTGAAGTGTTTAATTACAGTGGCTAATGTGGGAGTAAACAACAGCTGTATGAAAAAGGAGGTGTATTTATCAATAATTCCAATCTCTGATAAACTAGCACAACTGGCCATGATCTTTATTATGAATTAGCATGAATTGTCTTTTATAGATTTAGGTTTACTGAAATTGTATCTTGCTTTTCCACTAATGAATGGCATTTAAAGTAGTAAGCAATTTTATCCAGAGGCCTGTGTATAAAGCCACTCTGGTTGCATCAATCGGTTATGCTCTGATCTTCGGTAATAACCTTCTCTATATCGCTCTCTGCCTTTGCTCTTTATTTCAACAGTGCTGGCTATTGCATAAAACTAGAGCTATTTCTGGGGAAATCAAGATGGCAGCAATAGCATTCTGTTTGTAAGGTCAGGCTGAAGACCACCCCTCTCCTCCTAGAAAGATATTGTAAAATATAATTAAAGTCTTTGTTTGTTTGATTGATTGATTGATTGATTGATTGATTGATTTCATTTTTAGCCTGCCTTTATTGCTTTATAAGTAACTTGAGGTGAACATATCTAATTCACCTGCCTCCTATTTGCTTCACAAAAACCACCTTGGGAGTTGAGTCGAGTTGTTCTGAGTGATTGGTCCAAAGTCACTCAGCTGGTTTTCAAGCCTAAGGCAGGACTAGAACTAACAGTCTCCTGATTTATAAGCCAGCACCTTAACCACTCCTGCTTCTGCTGACTGATTAGCATAAACTCTATTCCTACTTGGGAGGAGGGGGGGTTGAAAGAGACCAGTGCAGGATATGCCACACAAAGCTCTTTCAAAAGTGGTGCTACGCCGGAGGAATATTTAATTTGATCCACATTTTAAGGAGCCAATTTAATTCACACTCTTAACCTAGATGAATCCATATCCCTATGACTTGGCCATTCTGCCAAACAACTACTGTAAAAAACATGTGTAAGATATTGATCAGACCATCCAAATTATTGACCAATCAGTTGGAATTCTTCTTGGAAGGTCCTAAAATTGGCTGAGAGTAGAGGGTATATGCTGATGCTGCTTTTTATGACCAGGAGCTGAGTAATCGACTTCACTTCTGGCAGACGACAATGATAATAACTCTTTAAATAAATGAACGAAACTACAATATAGATAAAGAATATTATATTTATTTTAAATAAATAAGAAAAGAAAAAATGAAATTAAGAACTTCTGTGAGCAGCAAATCCTTAACTGTTTATTAACAACCTAAACTGCTTGGGCATTGTATGATGGTCTAAACATGGTTTGATAATAATGGTTAATAAATATTGGTTAGTAAGCAATAATTACTTACTAAGCATGATTAAGACTTTCCTTTTCTCCCAAACATTTGCAGTTTGACGATATTCCCCTCCATTTTTCTGTTTTTTTCTGTGACAGGTTTCTATTTTCTTTTCCTTATAAATTGTGTAAATAGGATTTGCTTTCTTTGGAATATTTGTCTATTAGTACAGGTAAAAGGAGATAAATTAAATTCTTATAAATTCTTGGTATAATCTTTGCTTTTTAAATGTTCAGCAAATTTCGATGGGAATAAACATTTTGTGTCTTTATACACCATGTTCCCCGAAAATAAGACCCTGTCTTATATTTTTTTGAACCCTGAAATAAGCGCTTGGCCTTATCGCCATGTGCCCGAAAGTCCTATTGGGCTTATTATCAGAGGATTTTTTATTGTGTGGGAAACAGGGTACCAGGAATTCATCTAACAAATCTTGGTCTCACAAAGCTCCCCAGAATGCAACACATTCTGTTGTTATATTTACACTGTTATTAATATGGGCTGGCCACACCCATCCTGGCCACCTCCCCCAAGGGATGTGGCTCTCAATGAAATCGAGTTTGACACCCCTGTTCTATAAATAGCTTCTCCCACTATTAAAACAGTTGTGTTGCGCAAGCAATACAGAACTGGAAGGAATCATACATGGAAAGTATAGCAGCCAGAGACTTTTCAAGACTTTCTTGTGTCCCACCTAGTCCCACCCTCTGTTCACTGTTATGTTGGGTGAATGAGGACACAGCAAGCCAGGCAGTGAGTAACAGCTCTTTTTATTAGGGTGTGAATCCAGCAACTGACCTGGGGAAACAGCTCCCTTTATATACCTTGCAGCTGTGGTAGTCAGCCAATCAGCTGATGGTCAGTTAGTTCAAACTTCCCATCAGAACTTATTTACATAACACTCCTCCCCTCCCAGAAGTCACTTGGGGTGAGTATTAACATACAAAGTCTCTCAGGCGACTAGGGCATGTCCGTGCCCTAGTTGACCTGCGCAGTTCAGTCGGAGGAGTGGTGTTGAGCGGGTCGGAGGGACTCCCTGTTTCTCTCTGCTCTGCCAATGGAACCTCTGAGACTTCTTGGTGGGCAGTGACTTCTCCAGCTGGTCGATCGTCTTCGATGGGGAGGCGCTGAATGCCAGACTCAAAAGCTAAGTCTTCAGCTGCCTTCGAGGTTGAGTTAGTTTGTGTTTCTGGTTGGTAGTCAGGGAACGGATCATTGGAGTTTTCTTCGGCGTCAGTGGCTGTACATTTCCACAGTTGATCGATGTGTCTGTGCCACACTCTCCCGTCTCCCATGTCTACTCTGTATGATTTAGGCCCGGTAATTTCTGTGATGGTCCCTGTTTCCCAGAGTGGGCCCTTCCCATAGTTTCTGGCATATACTGGAGTTCCTATGGTAAATTCCCTGAGTTTCCTCTCCCCCCCCCCTTGAAACTGTTGGGGGAGTAGTTAGGGTTTAGCCTGTCCAGTACCCCATGGAGCTTCCTTCCCAAAAGCAGCTCCACCAGGCTTCGGCCTGTGGCAGTACAAGGGGTGGCGTGTTGGGCCATTAGAAACCTATCTATTCTTTCCTACCAATCCCCGGGGCCTAGATGTAAGAGGGCTTCCTTGGTCATTCTTACAAACCTCTCAGCTGCCCATTACTGGCTGGATGGAATGGGGCCGAGAGTACATGTCTGATCCCCAAGTCCGCTAGGTACCCCTCAAATTGTGTGGCCATAAACTGGAGCCCATTGTCTGAGACCAGGACATCTGGTAAGCCATGGGTGGCGAACAATTGTCTCAGTTCTTTTACTATTGCATCGGTGGTAGTGGCCTTCATTAGTTTAATCTCCAGCCATTTGGAGAATGCATCCACTATGACCATAAAGATTTGCCTGTGGAATGGACTGGCAAAGTCTATGTGGATCCTGGACCAGGGACCCTGGGGCCTTTCCCACTCTGGGACAGGTGCTGCCGGTGGATCTGGCCTAGACTCTTGGCAGGGTTGACACTTCCCCACCCATTCGGTAATGTCTTTGTCCATGTTGGGCCACCATACATAGCTCCTGGCTAGCCCCTTCGTTCGAACAATTCCAGGGTGCCCCTCATGCAGTAGGTGTAAAACCTTTTCCCTTAGGCACAAGGGAACAATGACCCAATCGCCCCATAGCAGACAACCCCCTTGCAAGGTCAGTTTGTCCCTTTTACTAGCGTACTGTTTAAATTTCCCACCCTCAGTCTTTTCCGGCCACCCCCTCATCACCCAACTCATGACCTTCCTGATCACGTTGTCCCTGGTTGAGGCTCTCGCTACCTCTGCTGTTGTGATGGGTCCCAAGTCCAATACATCTATCAGCAGGATGGGGATGCCGGGTGTGGGGTCTTCTATCTTGTCTGGTAATGGGCAACGGCTGAGGGCATTGGCGTTGCCCATGTTCGCCCCTGGTCAATGTACCAGGCGATAAGAGTAGGCTGCTAGGAAGATGACCCAGGGTGTCACCCTGGACAATAGGGCTGCCAGTGTGGGTTGGTCTCCTGCAATGAGACCCAGGAGAGGGCGATGGTTGGTGATGAGGTCAAAGTCTCTGCCGAACAAGTATTCGTGGAACTTCTTGACTCCCGAGGCGGCTGTGAGGGCTTCTTTGTCAAGTTGACTGTAGTTCCATTCGGCGCTTGAAAGAGTCCTGTAGTAGTAGGCGATGGGTGCCTCTAGGCCGTTCAGTAGTCTATGGCTCAGGACGGCCCTGACGCCGAATGGGGATGCGTCACAAACTAGCACGAGGGGGAGCGTAGAGTTATACTGTATGAGAGAACTCTTGGCTGATGGCAGTTTCTTCACGGCAGCAAACGTGGTAGCCTCAGACTTCCCCCATCTCCATGTGGACTTTTTGGCTAACAGTCTGTGTAGGGGCTCAGCTACTGTTGCCTTCTCTTTAAGAAAGATTGCATAAAAATTCAATAGCCCCAAGAATGCTTGCAGTTCTGCCTTGTCTTTGGGGGTAGGGGCCTCTTGTATTGCCCAGACTTGCTCTCGGTGGGGTGTATGCCAGTTCCATCTACTCGGTACCCCAGGAACTCTACCGATGGGACTGCGATTATGCACTTGTTGCGCTTGACCCTGAGCCCTGCACTTCTGAATTTTTCCAAAACTTGTCTGAGTCTCTCCCCTAATTGTTGTTCGTCTTCTGCGGTGACGAGCACATCATCAAAATATGGGACCACCCCAGGGATCCCTTATAATAGCCGTACCATCCAAACTGGAATCGAGTGCATTTGAAGGCACCTCTGTGAGTTACAATGGTCTGCGTCTCTGCGGTAGCACCATCGACCAGCAGCTGCTGGTACGCCTGCACAAGATCAAGTTTAGCAAAGATCTTGCCGGGCCCTAGGGAGTGCAGTAAATGGTGCACAATCGGAATCAGGTAAGCGCTCTGCTGGAGAGCCTTATTGATTGTGCACTTATAGTCCATGCAGATGTGCACAGACCTGTCTGGCTTCACAGGGGTCACTATTGGGGTCTCCCACCGGGCATAGTCACAAGCACCCCTTGCTTGATTAACTTGTTCAGTTCAACATCTATTTTGGGTTTCAGGGTGAATGGTACCCTCCTAGGTTTCAACCGGATAGCGGCAATATTGGGGGTCTAGATTGAATGCAGTAGGGGTCCCCACATACTTGCCGAGCCACTCGTCGAACACATCCTGGAACTCTTCCAGCAGGTCGTCCCTCAGATTGCTTTGTACGTTGCGGACTCCAGTGAATCCCATGCCTAGGGCTCTGAACCAGTCCATGCCCAGGAGGCTTGGGAGCTTGCCACTGACTATGGTGAGAGGAAGCTTCTCCTGAATTTCCCCGTACTGTACGTGGAACTCACCGATTCCTTCCACGGGGATACAGTTCCCCTGGTAATCTTGCAGTCTGCGCCGCTGGGGTTGGAGTTTTTGCTTCCAGACGTTAGGGATGGCCTTCTTCAGCTTGTCCCAAGACATTATTGTTATGGGAGATCCGGTGTCGATCTCCATTAAGCACTCACGTCCCTCGATCTTGACCATTGTGTAAGCCTTTTCTCCGGGAGAGGTGCAGGTCTGGCTGATCCGGATAGTGTAGACCTTGACGTCTTCAGATTTCGCACCCTTCAAGGTTCTGCCATCTTTATTGGACCTCCTTCGCAGTGCCATCTCTGATTGGCCGCTTTGTTTCCATGGCTTGTAGCTCTGAGCTTGCTTGGCCCTGCAGACCCTGGCGATGTGGCCCTTCTTCTCACATGAATGGTAGTTAGCATCCCTGAACCTGCAGTTCTGTCATGGATGGGGTCCTCCGCAGCTGGCACAGTCATCTCGGGGCCCTTGCCGGTCCTGCCAAGACTGTTCAGTATGGCAGACCTCTTCATCAGACTCCCCCTTGCTCTCAGTACTCATGGCCTCATGTGTCGCTTGTCCAGGGATGGTCCCTTGCAGTCTCTCAGCCGCCTTGACCGAGGATTCTTGGGCTCTGGCCTCATCCAGCGCAATGTGTAGGTTAGGTTCGATCTCACGAGTAGCCTCCTCTGTAACCAGCTGTCCCTCACTCCGCATATTATTTGCTCCAGGAGCATTTCATCTAAGTCTCTGTATTCGCACTGGTTTGCGGTCTTGCATAGGGCAGCGACGTACATGCTAATCGACTCTCTGTCCTGTTGCAGTCTTTGCTGGAACTCAGACCGCTGGACATACTTTGATGGTGTTGGGGCATACTGGTCCTTCAGCAGGGTCTGAAGCGTTGACCACAATATGGTGTGGACCATGTTCGGCTCCAATAGGGCTTTGGCTATATTGAAAACCCTGGGTCCGCAGTGGCTCAGGAAGAGAGCCTTCTTCTGTACGTCTGGTAGCCCTTGTAGGTTGTTGGCCACCATGAAGCATTCGAAGCGGGACATGTAGGATTCCCACTTCTCTTCCTTCGGGTTGAATGGCTCTGGTGGTGTGTAAGCAGACATCATCTTCTCGATTCTCCTGTTGCTCCGCTCACTCGCCTGGCTGGATTCGGTGCTCTCCGCTTCTTTTTTGGCTTGTGGCTTTAGCTCTTTCCGTGGCTTCTGGCCTCAAAATCCCTTCCTCGTCGCCAATGTTATGTTGGGTAATAAGGACACAGCAAGCCAGGCACTGAGTAACAGCTCTTTTTATTAGGGTGTGAATCCAGCAACTGACCTGGGGAAACAGCTCCCTTTATATACTTTGCAGCTGTGGTGGTCAGCTAATCAGCTGATGGTCAGTTAGTTCAAACTTCCCGCCAGAACTTATTTACATAACATTCACTGTCTGAGGAACATTGATAGAGTTTAGAGTTTAGAGTTTTATTGCATTTATATACCGCCCTTCTCCCCGAGGGGACTCTGGGCAGTTTCCAGCCATATTAAAACAATCACGTATAAAAATTAAAAATAATAAAATAATTAAACTATTTGGCCATAAAATTTAAAACCCCTAAAAACCCCTATTAAAATTAACACTAATTTAAGTCAGACCGGCTTGATGAAATAGTAGGGTCTTCAGGGCTCGTCGGAAGGCACGGAGGTCAGGAATCTTTCTTATATCCGGGGGTAGTTCATTCCATAGGGCTGGGGCTCCCACAGAGAATGCTCTCCCCCTGGGGGCCGCCCGTCGGCATTGTCTGACAGACGGCACTCTGAGGAGGCCCTCTCTGTGAGAGCGTATCGGGCAGTGGGAGGTATTCATTGGCAGAAGACGGTCCTGTAAATATCCCGGTCCTAAGCCATGGAGCTCTTTGAAGATGGTAACTAACACCTTGAAATGCACCCGGAAGACCACCGGAAGCCAGTGCAGCTCGCGCAAGAGGGGAGTTACCCGGGAGTGACGAGTCGCTCCCATAACCACTCGCGCGGCCGCATTCTGGAACAGCTGAAGTCTCCGGGTGCTCCTCAAGGGGAGCCCCATGTAGAGAGCATTACAGTAGTCCAAACGGGAAGTGACGAGAGCGTGAGTGACTGTGCGTAGGGCGTCCCGATCCAGAAAGGGACGCAACTGGGCAATTAGGCGGACCTGATAAAAAGCCCCCCTGGCCACGGCCGTCATATGATCGTCTAAAGACAGCCGTGCATCCAGGAGGACGCCCAAGTTGCGAACCCTCTCTGAGTGGGGCAAGATCTCATCCCCAATAGCCAGTGATGGCACCAACTGGCTATATCGGGGCGCCGGCAGCCACAGCCACTCTGTCTTGGAGGGATTGAGTCTGAGCCTGTTCCTCCCCATCCAGATCCGTACGGCTTCCAGGCAGCGGGATATCACGGCAAGGGCATCATTGGGGTGATCCAGGGTAGAAATGTACAACTGCGTGTCATCAGCATACAGTTGACACTTCACCCCAAAACCACGGATGATCTCACCCAGCGGCTTCACATAAATGTTGAACAGGAGGGGCGAGAGGACAGACCCCTATGGCACCCCACAAGTGAGGTGTCTCGAGGTCGACCTCTGCCCCCCTGCCAACACAGACTGCGTACGGTCAGCGAGAAAGGAGGAGAACCACCGCATAACGGTGCCTCCCACTCCCAAACCCCCTAACCGACGCAGCATGATACCATGATCGATGGTATCAAAAGCCGCTGAGAGATCAAGAAGGACCAGGACCAAGGAAGTTCCTCTGTCCCGAGCCCTCCAGAGATCATCAACCAACGCGATCAATGCCGTTTCCATGCTGTAACCTGCCCTGAAACCTGACTGGCACGGATCCAGATAGACAGCTTCATCCAGGTAACAAGGGAGCTGTTGCGCCACCACACCTCAACAACCTTCGCCGTGAAGCAAAGGTTGGAGATCGGACAATAGTTACCTAATATAGCCGGGTCCAGGGAAGGCTTCTTGAGGAGGGGCCTCACCACCACCTCTTTCAAGGCAGCCGGGAAGACACCCTCACTCAGAGAAGCATTAATAATGCCCTGGAGCCAGCCTCGTGTAACCTCCCGGGAGGCCAGTACCAGCCAAGAGGGACACGGGTCCAATAAATATGTGGTAGCGTTCAGCCTCCCTAGAATCCTGTCCACGTCCTCGGGAGTCACAGTGTCAAACTCATCCCAGATAACATTCTCAAGATCCACTCCCGTCATCCCATCCGGAACTACCCAATTGGAGTCCAGACCGTCCCGAATCTGAGCGACTTTATCATGCAGATATTGCACAAATTCCTACTCCTCTGGTAGAGTATCCTACCACTCTACCAGAGTTCCTGTTCTACCATCAGTCACCTAGCAATTTGACAGCAAACTGTGATGATTTTCTCTTCAGCTGATCTCAAAATGTGGAGAATACCATGAGCCAAACAGGACTCCCTCCAGTGGCCCAATAGGGAAGAATACAAAGAATGTATTTTATTTAATGATCCCTTCTCCAAAGGTACTGGAGGTGCAGAGAAAACAAAGACATGTTACTCCACACCATGCTAAATAGAATATTATATTTTAGGATTTCATTCCTTACACACACACACACACACACACACACACACACACCCCTACACACACCATATTTTTACCTCTTTCAAAATGTTTATTTGTATGCAACCAGCTGCCTGTTTGCAAAAAAATAAAACCCGGTCTGATCAATGGCAAAGAGGGAAGCCATCTACTGAAAGATCTATTGAAAAACAAAATGTAAACTAAAGTATTGAAAACCTGCAAAGGCTTCTCAGTCCCTGCCTGTTATTCATCTGTCACATTTAAAAACCCTTGTGAATTATGAAGATAAATAAGAGCATTCCAGCAATTTTGCAACCAGGTGGGATTTCTCCCCCTCCCCCTCCCAAATCATCTAACTATATCTAAGTATTGCTACTGTGGCTGGAGAGGGGGAAATGATTCTAAATAATGCATGGAGGAAGAAGCAAGCTCCAGAAACTGAATGCTAAAAAGAAAGGGAGGGAGGGACAAATAGCTGCCTGAGCCCAGGAAGCAAAGGAAGGCGAGATTTCCTGCTGTTGGGATAGCAGGCTACCCACAAGCTATGCATATCCAGGAATAAATTGGCTCAGCTCCCCAAGCCATGAGATCAAACCAGTCCTGAGACCAGCCCCTGACACAAAGCTTTTGTGCGGAAGATCTCTTAGTGGCATTAGCTACTGTATTTTCCTTCACGGCAATGCTGGCACAATTACAATTGCTAACTTCCAGGGCAATCTCTCTCTCTATATCCCTAATCTTCTGTTTGAAGATTACATTTTACATTCTGGGATAACGTTTTAACCACGTAGGGTTAGGTAGTCCTTGATTTAAAACCGTTCGTTTAGTGACTGTTTGGAGTTTCAACAGCACTGAAAATAGTGACATATGGCTATTTTTCATCCTTATGGACTGTGGCAACATCCCCATGGTCGTGTGATCAAAATTCGAACCCGTGGCAACCGCTGCAACATCCTGGATCATGTGATCACCTTTTGCAACCTTTCTCACAAGCGAAGTCAGTGGGGAAGTCAGATTCATTTAGCAACCATGTTCCTCACTTAACAATTGCAGTGATTCATTTAACAACTGTGGCAAGAAAGGTTTAAAATGGGGCAAAACTCACTTAACAACTGTCTTGCTTAACAGAAATTTTGGGTTCAATTGTAGTTGTAAGTCAAGGACTACATGTAGTCCTATTCACAATTTCGTTGTTTTTCTGCTTCAGGGCATGACATGATCTCTAGCTGTATACAGTAGTCATAGATACATATTATGGGGGGAAAGTTTCCAAGCTTTGGACTCAGGGCCAATTAAAGAGGGCTAGAAATCCCTGGAGTCAGATTACTCACAAACTGTTGGTGAATATGGGTACATATAGAGCCGGAGAACTAAAAAGGGGTGTGCATAAGATGTGTGTACAAAATGTCAAGATGGCAGCCACTATGGTATGAATGAATCATCAAAAAAAACCCCACAGGTGAAGTTTTGATGGCACCATTGTGGCTACCATCTTGACCTTTTGACCACACTTGGGACACTGGTATTGTGTCACCCCCAGTCCTTCTTTTCACTAAACTAGATAAACCCAATTCCTGAAACCATTCTTCATATGTTTTAGCCTCCAGTCCCCTAATCATCTTTCTTGCCTTTCTACTGCATTCTTTCCAGAATTTGAACATTTTTTTTATATTGTGGCATCCAAAACTGGATGCAATATTCCTAATGTGGTTTTATCAAGGCATTATAAAGCAGTACTAATACTCTATGTAACCTTGATTCTATCCTCTGTTAATGCAGCCTTGGATTGCATTGGCTCTTTTGGCAGCTGCACTGGCTCATATTTATGTGATTGTCCACCAGAACTCTAATATCCCTCTTGCAGTTACTGCTATAGAGCCAGGTTCCACTTATTCTATATCTGTACATTTGTTTTTTCTTGTCTAAGTATAAAGCCTTACTTTTCTCACCATTGAATTTCATTCAGTTAGATAGGCCCAGTGTTAATCTGTCGCAATCTTTTTGGATCTTGAGCCTATCTTCTGGGCTGTTGCTATTCCTGCCTATTCCTAACAATTGATGTTATCTGCAGATTTGATGAGTTCCTCTTCTATTCCCTCATCAAAATTGTTAATGAAAATATTAAAGAATACTGGGCCTAAGACAGAACCTTAGCGTGCCCCACTGCTTACTTCCCTCCATGTAAATGTTGTTCCATTAAGGACTACACATTGAGTGCAGTTTGTCAGCCAGTCATGAATCCATCTGGTAGTGATGTTGTCTATCCCACATTTTTCTAACTTACAAAGATTAGGTTGTGGTCTACTTTGTCAAAAGCCTTGCTAATCCAAGTATACTATGACCGCAGCATTTCGCTGATCCACTAAATTTAGTCACTTTGTCAAAGAATGAAATAAGATTTGTTTGGCATTATCTGTCTTTGACAAACCCATGTTGGCTTCTGGTTATAACTTTGCTTGCTTCTAGGTGTTTGCAGATCTGTTACTTGATTATCTTTTCCAGGATTTCCCAGGTATTGATGTCAGGCTGATTTGTCTGTAATTCCCTGATTCCATTTTTGTCCCTTTTTTTAAAATGGTGCTCCAAGGCATGCTAACTAATGAATTCTAAGGATTGAAGTCCACACATCTTAGCGTTGTTAAGTATGGGAAACCCTGATCTACACCAGGGGTCACCAACCTTTCAGACCTCAGGGACCACTAAATTCATCATTTTAAATCCCACGGACCACTAATACGATCTGCCTAATGATCGGCTGGGTGGGTGTGGCTATGTGGTCATGTGACTGGGTGGGTGTGGTCAACTCAATGTCACTCACATTGAAGGGCATCTTGCCAGCCACCCCTCCTCTCCCAGCCTCTCCTCGCCTGCCCACCCAGGCTCCTTAGTGCCCCAACAGGAAGCAGTTATTGGAGCTAAGCAGCCACCATGAGAAAGAGTTGGCAAAACAGTTCAGTTCAAATTGGATCTGACCGAGAAGGAGGCTTAGCAGAAGCACCTCACTGAGGACTAAGAGCATAGGCTTTCCAAGCAAAGAGAAGACCTGCAGGAGTGCAAGGCCAGGTACCGGCGCCTGGAGGCTCAGCGTGCTGAGATGGTCAGACAGTTCCAGGCCATGATGCAGTCCCACTGGAACAAGGCCCTCCGGCTCTTCGTCATCAGCAGCACTTTCCTCCAGTCTTTGCCCAAAGCCCCACACCAGGAGGCTGAAGCAGACCCCAAGTTGGAATTTCTGCCCGACTCCAACTCACACAAAAAGACCCTGAAGAGAGAGACTCTCCACAGCAATGCAAACGTTCATTGCATGTATCCGGCCCAGGGGCTATAATTTGAGGACCCCTGATTTAGTGAAATATAAAAAATGCAAATAATTTTTCTGCGGACCACCAAAATTTTCTTGGGGACCACCAGTGGTCCACAGACCACCATTTGGTGACCACTGATCTACACTAATGCTTAATCCCAATGATGAAGCAGCCCACCATTTAAGAAATATATATTGCTATATTAATATTGATATTATGTTGTTAATAAGATAAGATTGTATGATCAGTTACAGATCACTGGTTCCATCAAAACAGGATTAGGTTGTATAAATTCAAGGTGTCACAGAACATAAAGTCAAAGGCACAAAACAAAACAGAGGAGGAAGAGAGTTAAAATGTGATAAATGGAAGTAAAGCAATTCATGTTGCCATCTTAGGAAAGCTGCTAGGTAAATAACTAAGTCCATAGTCTAAAATTACTTTATGGCTATCCTGGTTATGAAATATTTGTTTTGGTGACAGGAAACAAAAGATTCAAGTGCCCGTCTCCTAGATTAAGGCACATTCTTCCTGTTTGTTTACTGCTTTACGGCTGACAAGTAGACTCAGCCAGCAGTCAATGCAGAAAGAAAAAGATACCAATTATATTTCTATAACTCCTGTCATATTACTTTTGAGATGAATGTGTATGTTACCAATTTTGAAATACATAGTATATATAAACCAATTCTCATTTACAGAGAGCCTGTAAAATTGGTCATTCAGCCATTTTTGTCATTTAGAGCACTCCTATCTCACCCCCTTTTTCCTTCCTCACTTCTTCCCTCTTCAGTCTCTGAAGTAATCTGAAGCAAACTTCTACTGCCTTCAGAATGCTAGAAATAGGCAGAAAACATCATGTGGCAATCTGTGCTTCCTTCAGCTGACCTAAAAGAGAGTCCCCAAATTATTTTTTCAGTAAGTGCCTTATCCCCTAAATTTCCTCAGGTACAGGTACAAGAAAAACAAAATCTTGGAGTCCTAGTGGACGACCATTTAGATATGAGCCAGTAGTGTACAGCAGCTGCCAAAAAAGCCAACACAGTTCTGGGCTGCAAAAACAGAGGGATAGAATCAAAATCACCTAAGTGTTAATACCACTTTAAAATGCCTTGGTAAGGCCACACTTGGAATATTGCATTCCATTTTGGTCGCCACGATGTAAAAAAGATGTTGAGACTCTAGAAAGAGTGCAGAGAAGAGCAACAAAGATGATTAGGGGACTGGAGACTAAAATGTATGAATAACGGTTGCAGGAACTGGCTATGTCTAGTTTAATGAAAAGAAGGATTAGAGGAGACATGATAGCAGTGTTCCAATATCTCAGGGGTTGCCACAAAGAAGAGGGAGTCAAACTATTCTTCAAAGTACCTGAGGGCAGGACAAGAAGCAATGGATGGAAATTAATCAAGGAGAGAAGCAATTTAGAACTAAGAAGAAATTTCCTGACAGAACAATTAATCAGTGGAACAACTTGCCTGCAGAAGTTGTGAATGCTCCAACACTGGAAATTTTTAAGAAGATGTTGGATAATCATTTGTCTGAAGTGGTGTAGCGTTTCCTGCCTGGGCAGGGTGTTGGACTAGAAGACCTCCAAGGTCCCTTCCAAATCTGTTATTCTATTCTATTCTATTCTATTCTATTCTATTCTATTCTATTCTATTCTATTCTATTCTATTCTATTCTATTCTATTCTATTCTAAAACTCCTCCTGCCTACATTCCACACCAGCATTTTTCAACTTGACAATATTAAGATACATGGATTTCTAACTCCGGAATTCACTAAGGAATTCTGGGAGTTGAAGTCCATACATCTTAAGATAGTTAAATTTGAAAAACATTGCTTCATACCAAAGGAGAGCAAATAAACAACTTGGATACCTTCCCATCCACATTTTCAGAACATAAAATATACATTCCTCTAGCCATTTGCACACAAAAAAAATCTGAATAGTTACCATGAGGGGAATCAACTTGATTACAAAGGCACCATTCCTTTGTTTTCATTTGAAAGCCACTCTAACCTGTGCAATCAAAAAGACAGCATGTCAGCATTTTGCAACCGGGTGCTTCTCACAACAGCTCTAACAGTGGGTCCTTTTTGCGGTGGCTGCAGGAATGAAGAAGACAATCTGGATTGATGTGAGCTCTTTTTGTCTGCAGATCATTGCAACTCTTTCTGGCAGTGTTGAAGCCTGGCAGTGAGCAAGGCTGAAACCTTCAACATTAATCTCTTTTTCACCCTTCTTTTTGGCAGGGAGTCCACAGGCTGCAAACTGACAAACAACTGTTTGATTTTTTTTTTCCCCAGCAATTGCCTTGAAAGAGAAGTTATAGGAGGAGGAGGAGAGTGCAAGGAGAAAGAAAATAAATTCAGTAAATTCATTTCTCTGCTTGCCTCAATTCAAGAATTTGAATTCAGGAAGCAGCTTGAGGCAAGAAGAGAAATGGGAATGTGTTCCCAAACACTACAAAAAGAAATTCTAGTTTTGCTGCAGTTTCAAACACGCGCACAAGCTCACACAACACAGATAAAACTATCTGTATCCACTCTTTCAGATTTTTAACCTGCTGATCTATCAATCTCTCATTCTCTTCCAAGGTATTTATCTCTCGGCTCAGTTCTGCTCTCTTTTCCAGCCCAATTACCTTTTCCTCCTTGGGAGGTGGGGAGGACAGTTCAGATGCTCGTGCTGAGTGGACAATATTAAGTTGTATCCAGAAAGCCCACTTTGCTGATCCAGCTTATATCCCCTTCATGGGTGAGAGAATCCTTGAGAAGGTGCAATTATATGACTTACCTAATTACATTAAGGTGTTTTTTTTAAAGAAAATCAGCAAGATCCAATTTCTTGCTCATCCGTAAATTAAAAGATAAAATGAAAAACAGGGTTTTAAATACATTGTCCTGTCTTTTTTAAATCTCCTGTTATAATGATGTTTTCATAACTAGCCCACAAGAACCTTTCAAGGCAGTGCAGAGGGATATTTTTTACTCCATTTCATGCACTTCGGTTATATTACATATAGTAATAGAAGGTGCCGTGGCAGATGACAGCACTAGCCAATCTTGGCTAATAACAAAAATTGAGCAGGAACAGAATTAGCAGGAGAGTGGTTAAAAAAAAATCAAGCTGGCAGCCAATACATGTGATCACAGCCCTGCCCCTTTTTGACAAGCCCAATGTACATCAAAAAGGGGCTGGGAGGGAGCTTTGATCACATTGTTGTGGCTGCCAGCTTGACTTTTTTACCTGCTCACATCCAAATCTGATTAATCCTGGGGTGGGAAGCTACTAGGAAATCCGTAGGGCTGCTGTCTTGTCTCAGAAGTCATTAAAAATATCCTAACAGGCAGCATGGCCAAACTCTTCCACATTATTACCAGCATAACATCATGGAACTGTTTATGGATTCACAATCAGGGCATTGTGTGTATTGTGAGTAGAACTGCCCTACAGCTTATTCAGACATGACATTCCTGCTCATGCAGAGGGTTTTTTTTTCCTCACAGTTGTTATGCAGAGCCTGGAGAAAAGGCTACTCCAAGAACATATCAACAAGGAAGGGCCAATAGAGAATCTATGGAATGAATGTTGTTTTCCTTTGCCTCTCATTATTGGGTTTAGGTTATGTGACTCAAGACTGGTGTCACTTGGAAGCTGTGCCTTCTCTGTCATGGAGCCTGTCATGCGAAAGAGCCTCTCTCACCTCCAAGATACAGACTCTCCCAAACCTGCTGCCTTCCAGAAGGCCCACAAAGACCTGGCTTTCCCCCAGATACTGGGCTCAGCATGTTAATGGAGCTCTGGTGTGGGTGCGTGTCAGGGGTGGGTTTTTATTTATTTATTTATTTATTTAGTTAGTTAGTTAGTTAGTTAGTTAGTTAGTTAGTTAGTTAGTTATTGGTTCAATTTACCTTTACTACTGGTTTGCAATGGGATCGCGCGAGCATGCTCACTTCACTTGCATGCGCAGAAGCTTCTACACATGCGCAGATCACAGATGATAACATCCAGGGCAGTGGGTGGAGCCTCCCACCAGTTTTACTATCGGTTCTTGTGAACTGGTCCAAACCGGGGGCAACCCACCACTGGTGCGTGTGTGTTTCTTATGCTGTTATTGAGATGGAGGTAGGGGCTCATTTGTGTGTGTGTGTGTGTGTGTGTGTGTGTGTGTGTTATAAAATTGGTTTTTTGCTACCCTGAGTGCCACTGGTATATGAGTGGCCATGTAAGTATGCTAAATAAATAAATAGCTCATCGCTAAAAAGCCAACTGAGGGGATTCAAAAGCAGTGGAAAGTGAGAAATTAAGTACCGAAGAGGGCTAAATAACAGAATGCCAAGGATCACATGTACTGGAGGGCTTTTGTGTTATGCTTCCTGCATTTTCCCCCTTCATCTATTCTCCCTGCAATTGTTCACCATTCAGAAAAGGGAAACATATTTTCTGATTGGCTTCTTCAGTCTTTCTCAGATTTACCATTAAAACGCAGCAAAGATGGGGAGAAATGTATAATAAAGAATACCAGGTTCTATTGTCCTGGTTGGTATGTTTGTACAAGATTGCCAATAATAGATGAACTCACAACAGAGCTGCATTAACTGAAGCTGAAATTTGCTACACAGGATTTATTGTTAATGTCAAATACTAGCACTGCGATGAAGTTAAATGCAAGTGGAATAAATAACATCTCTAGTGAAAAATGGAGAATGGGAGACCGACTGTCTGCAATAATGTACTGTTTGAATATTGTACCTTTTAATGTTCGGATCTCTTGTAGACACTTCAGATATCAAATGCTACAGAAAGAGAAGTTGTGTGGTTGCATCTTTCTCTCACACACGTAAACGCTAATGGAGACTTTGGGGCAAATGCCAAGCATCAGACACATCCGCTGCACACAGACTTTCATAAAAATCTAAACCTTAACATAATTAAGGGTAAATGGGGCCAGGTTTGAGGTACTCTCAAAATTGAATATGTCAGGAAATGTAGTGCAGAGGGCAGGGAAGAATATTGTGTGTGCAACAAGTATAAACAATAGGCAGAGTTTTAATGACACCATTGCGGCTGCCATTTTGACTTTTTTTTTAATCTCAGTCCCAACCATACGCCTGTAAAGGGAGCAAACCAGTGGTGGGTTGCACCCGGTTCGTACCGTTTCACAAGAACAGGTAGTAAAAATTTGTAGTAGTTCCAAGAACCGGTAATAACATTGGCTGGCCACGCCCCCAAACCGGTCCCCGGCCCGGTCACCATTCACTTACCCCACCTACCTCATCAGGCTGAAAAAATGTTTTTAAAAGTAAAAAAAAAAAGCCTCTGATGATCCCACGGCTCAGCTGGGAATGTCAGAGGCTTTTCAAAGCATTTTTTTCTGCAACCTCTTAAGGTTGTAGAAAAAATGCTTTTAAAAGTTAAAAAAAAAAAGTTGGCCATGCCCACCCAGTCACATTAGCCCGCACTAAGCCATGCCCACAAAAAAAAATTTAAAACCTACCCCTTTATGCAAACCCATTATGGTCATATATCCTGTCAGTCATAAATTTTATATTTTACAATGGCTGTGAAGCAAATGCAGAGACTGTAAAGCAAACAGCAATTTGTAAAGCAGTTGTAAAGTGAATGCAGCAGTTGATAAGTAAGCACAATAATTTTAAACAAACCAGTGCATTTTTCAGCAAAACCATTGTAAAATGAAGTCATGTGACTGTGGGACACTGCAAGCAGACCTAAATATGACTGTGCTGCCGAATGCCCAAAGTTTGGTCATATGACCACTGTGGAAGGCGTGGGGATCATCAGAACTTTGAATCTGAGTTGTAAATCCTTTTTCAGGTTGGTCATAACTTTGAATGGTCACTAAGCGGCCAGTCATAAAACCTGTCTATTCTGTAGACAGTCCTGGAAGAAATATGAGGAATAGTGGATTTCAGCAAGTATAACATCATATATGGCAGAGGTGTCAAACTCAATTTCATTGACGGCCACATCAGGGTTGTGTTTGACCTTGGGGGGCCCGGGTGAGCATGGCCAGCTCGACATCACTTCTGTTGGGGGCGCTTGTGGTGGCCTGAGTGTTCTGCCAGCGAAAACAGGCTCCCGAGCTCCATGTGTGGCCCTCCCAAGCTCCGTTTTCACTGGCAGAGGATTGCAGGAGGCCATGGCAGCCAAAAATGAAGCTTGGGAGCCCGTGGCATTGTGGACCTGTCCTTCGCTGTTTCCAGGGCAGCCCCACAGGCCAGATCTAAGTATCCCACGGGCTGGATCCGGCCCTGGGCCTTGAGTTTGACACCCCTGATATATGGCATGACATATGTCCAAAAAAACTCTTTCGCTTGCTGGGTGTCTGCCTTCCACAAAATTACAGAAATCAGTTCTTTTTGTCTCTAAATCAATGTATTTTTCTCGTATTTAAAGAAAAGTATTTGCCAGCAATATTAGGGTTGTCAATCAATTAAGGCTATAGTCCTGAACATGCTTATGTGGAGTTACCTCCCTTAAACAAAATGCGATTTTCATCTAAGAAATATATGAAGAATGTTACATCATTCAATAGATCCACATAATGTCCTTATCTATTTAAAAACATAATCACTTTTTTTTTCAGATTACAGCCATATGTGCTTCCGGGAGTTTAATTTCAGAAATGAAATTATCTATTTTTCTTTCCCACCCACAATAGGGGAATGTCTCTTCCAAGGTAGCACTTGCCATCTGCAGTTCTATACAAAAAAAAATGTAAGATTTGAAAACAGGCTAACCAATTAATTAAGGATGCCTTCTGAGTCAACAGAAATCATTAATCCCAAACACTGCAGCTGCTAGGAAGGAATGAAGGCAATGGGGTATCTCCTTTTTAAAGGGGCTTAATTAAACCTCCATGAGAAAAGGCTCTCTCTGGCAGGGGTATCTCCAATGCTACTAGAAAAAAACAGGGAACTCAGTCCTCCCCTCCAGAAGGTCATTTAATGTGCCATTTAGTTCACTTTCCACTGTGCCTTTAACAGCAGCTGACATGCAGAAACAAAGGAAGAGATGTTTTCCCATACTTGCTTGCCAGGCAAACCACGACCTTCTAAATTTCCAAGCGCTAGTATGCAGTCAAACGCATAAAAGCAATGCAAATGAATAAAAATCTTAAAACAAAAAAAGGGAGTTGTAACTCATTTTCAGCAAAAAAAATAATGAACCTGGGAGTTCTCCCCTCCCCCTCTTTCATATGCACACACGAACACAGCAAGTATCTTTCATCTCTGGCAAATCATCAACTTAGCTAGTATACTTGTCTTGATCAGTGCCTAGCAAGCATACTTCTCTTGATCAGGGAATGCTCTGTGCATCCATGAGCACCAAATCTGGTGAACTGGTTTTCTCCCGAGAAGTGCTTTAGATGCTTGCCCTGCTTTAGTAACAGATAAAATATTGTTTCATTGCAGCTTTTTCATTATAACTGCCATGAAGCTAATGTGGAGCAGAGAATTGTATTTCTTCTCAGAAGACAAAATATTTGTTTCCATAAAGGCTCCAAATTGCAAATTTTGACAAATTGGGCTCTACTGAAAATCTATACACCAATACAGTTAACATCAAGGATAGCTAGTTTGGTTGAGTAGTTAAGGCACTTAGCTAAAAACCAGGAGACTGTGAGTTTCTCAGAACTCTTTCTGAATTCTGAGAAAGAGTGCTAACGACCAGATGACTGCAAGGAATATAAATCCTTCCCTCCCCCACTATTCAGTCAAAACTGAAGAAGCTTCTTGAATGAAAAGCGAGATGTCTTCAAGGAAAAACAAAATCCAGTGTTCTCTTTAAAAAAAGTACCTTTCGGATAACCATGACCTGGATGACTGAGAATTTCTATAGACGGGCAATGGAAAAGCAGGGTAATGGAAAAGCAGGGTATCTGAAGATCTAGAATTATTAATTGGACAGGAATTTAGGGTTAGAATTAGTAGAGGGTGCAGCAAAGTTTTGGGGATGGTGTAGCTGCCCAATGATGCCAGGTGCTGACTCCATTGTAGTCCCAACACATTATCATCTAGGAAATGCTTTAGTTGCAACATTTCTGCATGGAATGCTGCTGGCATTTACAGGCTGAAAACCAAAAACAATGAAAAAGGTTGGCACCCTTATTTTTTTTTTAAAAAAAGCTAGGTATTATGCAATAAGTAAACTAATAAATGCAAAAGGAGGGTTGTATCTTAAATGTAATAAAAGGCTGTAGATTCAAGGGGCCTTGGGATCTCAGGGTTTATCATCCTTAGTTCTGGATGGATTTGCATTACCCCAGACAAATGCAATGCACAATTTGGGGCTTCTCCTAGACTTGCAAATCCTGCTCAAAGAGTAGGTGGCAGTCATGGCTAGGAGACCCTTTTCATAACTTTGTGTTATTCCCAGTTATGCACCAGTTATTCCCTTTCCTGGATCGTAAGACCTGTACACTGTCATTTGTTCCTTATTCATCTCCCTGTTGGATCACTGCAATACACTCTACATTGGGTACATTTGAAGAGTTCTTGAAAGCCACCTGGTACATAACACAGCAACACAGACAGTTCTGGAAGCATCTCAGGTGGCACATGTAACACTGCTGTTATGTGAGCTGTAGTGGCTGCTAGTTTGCTTTCAGGTCTTACTCAAGGTGTAGGTCATTACCTTTAAAACTCTTTATGGACTGGGTCCAAAGTATCTGAAGAAACATCTTGCTCTAGTGAGACTAACCCACCCCACTTGCTTCAGGGGAAAGGATTTACCGTATTTTCCGGCGTATAAGACGACTGGGCGTATAAAACGACCCTCCTCAGAGCCATTTAAGGCTCGTCAGAGCCTTATGGGCTGGTCTGCCTGGTTACAGGAGAATGAGACCCGGCGTATAAGACGACCCCCGACTTTTGAGAAGATTTTTGTGTGTTAGAAAGTAGTCTTATACGCAGGAAAATACAGTACTTCAGATCCTGTCAGCCAAAGAATTTCAGCTGGTGGGGTCCAGGAGACAAGCCTTTTCTGTTGTGGCCCCTGCCCTCTGGACTAGTCTCTCTTCTCTCTTTGGAGTTGAAGTCTGCCCCCATATTCCTGGCTTTCCAGAGGAACCTAAAAAATGTGGCTAGAGAGCCATGGTGGCACAGTGGTTAGAATGCAGTACTGTAAGCTATTTCTGCTGACTGCCAGCTGCCTGCAATTTGGCAGTTCGAATCTCACCAGCTCAAGGTTGATTCAGCCTTCCATCCTTCCAAGGTGGGCAAAATGAGGACCCAGATTGTTGGGGGCAATATGCTGACTCTGTAAATCACTTAGAGAGGGCTGTAAATCACTGTGAAGTGGTATATAAGTCTAAGTGCTATTGCAATTGCTCTGCTGTTTGGCCTGGGCCAAACAAGGGCCTGCTCCATTCAGAGTGGTTGACAGGTTAGAGAAGATTCTCACCCCCAGGACTTCCATCAGCTTGATTTTTAACTTTTAACTTTTCTATTCATTTTTTCTAATTTTAACTGTTTTCTAGCACTTTTTAACGTTTTTTGTAAGTTGCCCAGAGTTGCAAGATGTTTCATTTAGAACAAGAGTCCTCAACCCCTGATCTGTGGACTAGTACCGGGCTACAGTCCACAGAAAAACCTTTCTCCATAGAACCAGTCCCTGGGACCCCAAAAATCAGGGCCACTGATTTAGAGCAAAGATTACAAGACAGTCCAGATCCTGAACAGAGAAACAATATGACTTCAGCAACAGAGTAGTCAATGCCTGGAATGCACTACCTGACTCTGTGGTTTCTTCCCCAAACCCCCAAACCCTTAATCCTTAGACTGTCTATTGTTGATTTCACCCCGTTCCTAAGAAGTCTTTAAGGGGCATGCAGAAGTGCACCAATGTGCCTACCATCCCTGTCTTAATGTTCCCTTTTATTTGTATCCATCTCATGTATTCATAATTATGTCTATATATGTTATCTAATACATGCTTGACAAAATAAAAAGAATAAAAATAAAAAAATAAATACTATGCTATACACTTCTTGGTATTTCTCCAGCTCCTACACTTCTGTGGCTCAGTGAACAAGCACTGCAAATTAGAAATGGAAAAACAACCTTGGCTGCACAAGTTGATGGGGCTTTGGAGGATCAGAGCGTACATGAGTGAAAATCATGCAATAATAAGAGCTTAGAGAAACAGGCACTCATCCAGCACTTTTCCTTGGCACCAGTGAAAACAGAAATCTGTTGTGGTTATGTGTTTCTCTATGAGCGGAGTTCTTGAATGTTGTAGATTTTGTGCTTTAATCCTTGCCACCCAACATTACCATTGTGAGATGAGCAGATAGATAGATCAATCAATCAATCAAGCCTTATCTAAAGCTGCCTTGGGAAAGGATACCAAAAATCTCAGGGTAACTCTGGTTGGAAGCTGGGTTCCAAAGTTAACTTGCAGAATCAGGTACGTAAGTAAGTACTTCCTGTCAGAAGATGTGATGATGGTCACTGCCACAAGGACTGGTTTATAATTAAATCATAAGCATGAGGGAATGAGCTGTGACTCAATTCACTCAGCCCAAACATCATCTCAATGACATAGCTTTGCAGCTTTGCTACAATAAGCACGGGAGGAAAACTAATGAAATAACTGGTGGCACAGTTAAAGGGAGATGCAGTGGCCACACACATTGGCCACTAGCACTGGAAGTATTTATTGAATTGTGTGGTGATTCAAATTTGGGGGTTGCAGAGAACTGGGTGTGCATATTTCCAATCACTATTCAGGTCTTGAATTTCTATCCACAAACCTGGTATTCTTTGCCAGGTACTGTCTCCCTACTTAACATATTCTTATAATGATATTCTTATAACTACATGAAATTAAATGGAAAGATTATTTGTAGCAGCCATGAGGGTTGAGTGGGATATAAATGTCCTCAATCAGGACAAAAGGCAGGAATTTAATCAGATGAATTAGAAAATTCCGAGCAATACAATTCATTATTATCCAGATGGTGTGGAAAACAAACATGTTGTAACAATGTGCTTAAAATTTATTAACCGCACCCAAAATAACTTGGGGTAGGTTGATCTAAAACAGATCATCTCAATCTGGTGCTCTTAGATGTGTCGGAATACAATTCTTATTTTCTCCTCACCACCATGAACTGGGAGACATCCCAAGTATCACCACAGACAGAGGTACACAATCAAACGTAGTGCTCAAATGCTTAGTCGAAGGACCAAGGCAAGCAGAGCCCTGCTTGCAGATTGAACAAAACAGGAAGGTGCTTGCTTTCCTTTCAGTGAGAGATGAACACTCACCTGTTCTTTTGCTCTTCTGGTGACTCAGAAATATTATCATCTTTTCCTGTACTGCTTCAGGGTCATTTCCTGAGGTTTGAGACAACATCAATCTTGAGAAAGAGAACGGCAACAGAAGTTAAGAGGAGTTTGCAGGTATCCTTCAGCCGTTTCCCACTGAACAATCGTAAAAGCTAGAGACTTTGCAATCATTCAGCTTGACCCCTATTAAGAAAAGCAGCAGGCTGCTTGAACAATTGCTATCGCCAATTGCTTGGATTACTTCTCTGTTTCAGAAAACAGCTAGAAAAGCTTTGCTACGTCAGGTGAAACTCATCAGAAGAATTTGGAAAGCCAATAGAAATCATCAGGCTGGAGAAGCGGCCATCTTAATTTCATGTTTCATTTGTGAGCCTCCTTTGATTTAGCCAATTAGATAGCACAGGTGGTGATGCGAGGAAGTAATATTGACCTTGAACTAAATAGTCTTGGGGGGGGGAAGGCTTCTAAATTGCCATGTGTGTTAATTGCTTCAACTGTGAAACACACAGCTATTGTCTCACCAGGCGGCGCCTTCATGACCAAAGTAGTTCACTTCTCCTGTCCTGATGCTAAACTGCTTTAAGCACATTCTGGTTATAGAAAAGAATAGGATTTCTAAACTAACGATATTATAAAATAAAGACCTACTGTATAATATGTACATGACTGATAAATGATTCAGAAAGAGATAAGCAAAGATCCTGTAGCGAAGGTTACTTACACTATCAGACTGTGCTTAGGTTTCCAGCAAGATCTTCATCAAATGTGGCTCCTTCTCAGATTAAAAGTCAAAGAAATGAATCATGTGAATCTCATATAGATAGTCTTTGACTTACAATCATTTGTTTAGTGATTAAAGTTTCAGCGACACTGAAAATAATGCCTTTGTCTTTGTGGTATGCAACATTTGTAGCATCCTCATGTAGGAAGAAATATCCTTCTGGGTTCAGCTCCAAGTGGGGAAAAAGACACTGGAAACATGGAGACTGCTTGGAAAGATGGTTTAATGGTGGACAGGATCACATGGTTTGAGTTCCTGAACAGAAAAGGGGCGAGACACAGCGAGTCCCCAGGTTTTATGCCCTCTCTGGCTTTGAACTTGCTGGGGCCCAGCAAGAGTATCCTGATTGGTTGTCAGACTCCCAGAGGGTGGGGGGTCTTAGCTAGCCTTGCTGGCTGATATAATCTTCCCAGGTGTCATGTGATGAGTTTCTGTTGCTAGATGGGTCCTATTGTGTTGCAGATGATGGTCCATTGACAAAGATTGAGTTTCTGCCTCTGGCCCCTTGACAAAGGGTGGGGGCAGGAAGATGGGAGCTGCTTCGTCCTTAAAACATGCTTCTCCATTTCTCATCCAGGGAAACATAATATTCTGCCTTTTTAATATTTCCCAAAATATTTCATTCCTCTAGGAAAGGGGTGGGTGCTAACTTCCTACACTAATGGTCACATGATCGGGCAGCCAACATGTATTTACAATAGTTGCAGCATCCTGGCGTCATTTGACTGCCCTCTGCAACCTTCCCAGCCAACTTCCAACAAGCAAAGTCAATGGAGAACACCGGATTTGCTTAATGACTATATGATTCACTTAACAACTTGCAGCGATTCATGTAACCTCTTTAAGCCATAAAATTGAGCATGACTCACTTAACATCTGCCTTGCTTAACAACAGAAATTCTGGTCCCAATTGTGGTCGTACGTAGAGAGCTATCTGTACAGCAGAACTACAGTAGAAACATCTGCCCAGAAACATCCCTATAAATCTCATAATTGCCATCAGGTTTTTCAGCTGATTTTACTAGCATTAGTATCGGTAGACCAAGAGGCTTCTAAGATTTTGACTGCGTTCCAAGACCAGAAATGTAACTCCATATTTCTACATTGCATTTAATTCAATATATTGCCAAGTTGCAGCCTGAACCATAAGGTGACAGTGGGAACCACACATAAAGGCATCTATTCCTAACCACAGTGGCACCATTATAATAAAATATGTGTTGCAATGTCATAACACAAGCTTCACCATTTTATAGTTGTGACACACTTTGTGTGTGTGTGCCTCTAAGTAACGTTGACTCCTGGTTACTGACTGGTTAAGTCCCTGCATTTTTGTTGGTAAGATTTCAGAAGTATTTTTCCATTGCCTCCTTCCTTGGGCTGAGAGAAAATGACTGGCCCAAGGTCACCCAGCTGGCTTTGTACCTAAGCAATAGCACTTAGACTTATATACTCCTTCACAGTGGTTTACAGCCCTCTCAAAGTGGTTTACAGAGTCAGCATATTTCCTCCAACAATCTGGGTCCTCATTTTACCTACCTTAGAAGGATGGAAGGCTGAGTCAACCTTTCTTCATTCCTGACTCACACTTGAGCTGGTCAGGAACGAAGGAATCAAACTTCTGGCAATGTGAGCAGAGTTAAGCGGAAATACTGCATTCTAATCACTGCGCCACCACAGCTCTAAGGCAGGAGCAGAAGTCATGGTCTCCTGGATTCTAGCCCTAACCACTACACCAAACTGCTTTATGACATTATATAACACATAAATACATAAAGAATTGAGTTTCCATCACAATATTACAACACCTGCTTTATCTTTGTCCTTCATCCACAAATGTCTGTGACTTTACGCCATAAAGTATGTATTAAAAAAATAATAGGATTAGTACAAGACATTGAAATCTGTGCTAAATCAAATCCTTGATCGGTGTAAATGTCCAAATAAAAAGATCCATGTCTAGCCATGTTCAGTAATGGGAAGCTGATCACATACACACCCCTTGGTAACTGATCTTGCGGTCAAACCGCTTTTATTGCTAAAAAGCATTCTTAACAGTCAGCCAAAATCAGTTTTCCTATAACTTAAGACAAGTTATTCGAAGTCCTGCCTTCCAACTCCTGCCTTCTTCGACAATAGGGAACAAATCATCGTCTTCTTTTGTGTGAAGTTCCTTCAGGTATTTGAACTATTCAGGTAGTCCTCGACTTACAACATACATTTAGTGACTGTTTGAAGTTACAATGGCAGAGGTGGGTTTCAGCAGGCTCTGACCAGTTCTGGAGAACCGGTAGTGAAAATTTTGAGTCGTTCGGAGAACCAGTAGTAAAAATTCTGACTGGCCCTGCCCCATCTATTCTCTGCCTCCCAAGTCCCAGCTGATCAGGAGGAAATGAGGATTTTACAGTAACCTTCCCCTGGAATGGGGTGGGAATGGAGATTTTACAATATTCTTTCCCTGCCACGCCCACCAAGCCACACCCACAAATCTGTAGTAATTTTTTTTGAAACCCACCAGTGTACAGCGGGACTAAAAAAGTTACTTATAGGTTTTTCACACCTAAGACCACTGTAGCATCCTCATGGACATGTGATCAAAATTCAGCAACTTGGCAACTGACCCATATTTATGACGGTTGCAGTGTCCTGGAGTCATGTGATCACCTTTTTGCGACCTTCTGACAAGCAAAGTCAATGGGGAAACCAGATTCCACTTAACAACCGTGTTACTAGCTTAACAACTGCAATGATTCACTTTGCAACTGTAGCAAGAAAGGTCGCAAAATGGGGCAAAACTCGCTTAACATATGTTTCACTTAGCTATAGGCACTTTTGACTCAAGCGTGGTCGTAAGTCGAGGATTACCTGAACTTCCATTCAGGATGCTCAGTTCCCTCAGCCTCTTCTCAAAGGAATAAATTTCCAGTCCCAAAACTAGCTTCATTGCCTCATTTTATTTCTCTTCCAGCTCGCCTGGATCCTTTTCAAGTATGAAGTCCATTAACCAAGGTCATTGTTTCCCAACCTCAGCAATTTCAAGGTGTGTGGACTTCAACTCCCAGACTCCCCCACCCAGCCAGTATACCAGGGAACAAAATGGGTATAATAACTTCCTGTGCTATGCAGCCAAATAACTAAGTTTCCCTCTTTTGCTACCAGGTTGAATTGCTAACTCATGTTCAGTTCGGACTCAGAAGTACCATTCTCAAGCAAGATACTTCCTATTCTATAGTATGAATTTGAGTTCCTTGCTCTGTCCCCAGGTACTGAAACAGGGCATCCGTTCTTCATTTTTAATACTCAATGATTCACTGTGATTTTGCATGTTTTTTCTTTTAACATCTCTACTCTCAGGATTTATTTTTAAGCTTTTTTTTTTTAATTTTTTTTTTAAGAGTAACCGGCTTTACATTTGGAATATCGCAGGCAGAATGATTCAGTGCAATAGTCTGTGCTCTCCAAAGGATGGTTTGACAATTGTATCAATTTTGTTCTGTTGCTGCCTTAATTTTGGTTTATACCAAAAGTGCTGAAGCGCAGGAATTACTGACCTCTGCTGGATAGAAGTTGACTTACACACAGGCTTCTTATTCAAAGTTCATACTGTAAATGTGTCCCATCACTTTCAAGATCTTGTTGGCAGTAGTTATCCAATCTTAAATGAGCAGAACTTTTATTAAACATCTTAATCTAATTTTAACTAGTCTCAGAAATTCTTTGAAAATATATACCTAGAGTAGGTATATATGAGGTAGGAAATCCCTGTTTAAGCAAAGGATATGTCATTCTGAAGATAGGAAAATGAGATTTGCTGACATAGAAAGAATCTCAAGGGATCTCTAATCCTATACAATTTATAGGTACAATTCTTCAGAATTTAACTAATCCCAATGGATATTCATAGAAGATCTTCATATACATCGGTCTGAAGTGGCAAGTTGGAAACTTCTTGTGCCTGTTACAATCAGCTCCATATATCAGAATCTGTTGCTCATTATCCTTTTCTCAGCAACTACAGAAAATGGAAAGTTTGAAATATTTTTTGTAAAAAGGCATTAATATTTCTTCTTAGAAAATAACTGGAGGAAAGTAAAAGAATGGAAAGCAGGAAATGGTTTCAATCTGCCAACGTCTTGGAGTCTCAAAAAGACCTATAGCAACATATTGCAACATGGAGGCTCTTGATAAAGATTCTAGCCATGTCCACATCTAGAACCTTCTATCAATTCTCTCCTTCTGGGTTTTCCCCTCCCTCCACTTTCCTAGAATTGTTAGCATTCCACTGCCATTGAATGGATTCATTTTCCATTGACCTATTGAACTTTCTTCTTCGCCTCAAGATATTGTTATAAGTAATTGGAAATTGAATTGGGCAGTATTAAAACATCTGTGATATCCATCTATTCATCTGTTCATTTATCTCTAAAGTGCTCTTTGAGCCTCTTGATATCTCCCTTTTCTATGAAAGAAATGCCGTTTTGGCTGAATGCTCCCTACTTGAAGAATGATTTTCATAAGAGGCAATCTAAATTAGCATTTATTCTTGAACTGCAGAACAGGGAGAAATAAATACACTTAAGGACCAGGTTTAGAGTTCTGTCTCACCCCACAGTTTTCATATTTGGGACAGATGTTAGAATGGACCCTCCACTCTCGGGCATATGCCCTAAAAGCTGATGTCATCTGGTCAGCAATATTTCTGTCTCCTGCATGGAGAAAGATTGGTCTTGTTTCATTTGTTCTTCTCCAAATGAGAAAAAATGAATACAATTGAAGTTAAATTGTAGCTGCTGAGGTTCCAGTAAGTTGCAGAAGTCACAACTCCTCCTGTCAGTTACAGTGAGAAAGGCCTCCAAGATCACACAGGCCAGATGGATATGCAAAAGATGAAGTCTATAGGTGTCAGCCAGTGATGAAATTCAATTTTTTTTTAATACCAGTTCTGTGAGCGCGGTGTGGTTTGATGGGCATGGCTTGGTGGGTGTGGCAGGGGAAGGATACTGCAAAATCTCCATTCCCTCCCCACTCCTGGGGGAAAGATATTGTAAAATCTCCATTCCCACCCCATTCTGGGGCCAGCCAGAGATGGTATTTGCCGGTTCTCTGAACTACTAAAAATTTCCACTACCGATTCTTCAGAACCTGTCAGAACCTGCTGGATTTCACTCCTGGTGTCAGTCCTTCAAGGCAAACCAATGTCATATAGTTATTACTTTTACTGTAAAACTATAGGAACAGAATCTTGTAAATTTCCCCCATCCTTCTCTCATCTTCATGTGAACTAGGGAAGGTGTTGCCTAAGATGCTTATGAATGTTATTTTCTTGGCATGACTGAGGTTACTTTTATCTGACTATTGCCTTGAAAGCAGCTCTTCTTCCTGTCCTTCAAGGTCATTCTCTCTGTCCCCTAAAGTCAGCCAAATATCTCCTTCCCTTGGGAATCGTGGTATTTAGTTCATATGCCTGGCACAAGCATAGCTCTCAATTTATCCCTCATTATTTTAACTTTCCTACTTTTATTATATTTTCCCCCTTTATAATTGTAATTTCCATGAGCTACCAAGCAACATACAGGCTTATCTAACATAACTTTTATCAGTGGGAGCGGTTTTAAAATTGGAGCCTGTTTTGCAACATTTTTTTTTAATGTTCTCCTTTGACCTAGCCTGGAAAAGAATGAACTTGCAATTAAGATATCTTAAGAAATATGGGAAGAAAGAGAAGGTTGAAGGTTTCTAAATATATTACATTTATAAAGAGGAATATAAATAGTCAAAAAGAACTATGAAGATAAAAGATTCAAGATTCTGCTCTTTTATACAGAATTACAATATTAGGATACAATTCTAAGGCCAGTTTGGCTGTTATCAGATTCTGTATAACTGTATGCAATTATATTTAACACTGATGTATTATAATAGAGGGCGTATTTTTTTTTAAAAAAATAAAGGTTGAAATAGGGTTTTCACTAAGGTCTCTTGGGGAAGTTTTACATTAGAGCCCCTCCAAACCTTCTGCTCATTGACCCTTTTATGAAGTTCCAGATTGTTCAACAATCCCCAAGCATTTATTATTATATGAAGATAATTTAATAAATACTAGATTAACTGATAGTACTACAAATAATAATAGCAACAGCAACCTTTGGCTAGAATCCAAATTCTATTGAGATATTGAGATTGAGATTAAATTTTTTGGGGAACCCTATTCTACATGAACCCAACTTCACATTCAATTCCATCTCCTTCACCAGGGCTGTCAAACTTGTGGCCCATGGCCCGGATGTGTCATGCACTGGCCATGCCCCTGTCCGGTTTAGCAAAGGGGGGAAAAGTCGCAATATGTCACGTGATGCTGCTGTAATGACGTGAGATTGGTACCCCTGTCCTTCATCATCATACAGAACTAGAAAGGGAAGTTCTATGTGCATTCTACTCAGGAAAGTTATGCTTTTGAACAGGGCATCAAACTTCCAGCCCGTGGGCCGGATGTGTCATGTTCTGGCCACACCCACACCCAGTTTAGCAAAGGGGGGGAAAGTCCCGATATGTCACATGATGCCGCTGTGACGATGTCAGTTTGACAGCCCTCCTCTTGAATGATGTACAGAACCTGTTGCGAAAGTAGTTTGCTCCTCTATGGGAGGAAGAAAAAAAATCCACCTCCCTCACTTGTCCCATAATACTGTGACATAGTGTCACAGCACTTTATGTCAGGGGTGTCAAACTGGTATCGTCACAGTGGTGACATGTGACATATCGGGACTTTTTCCCTCTTTGCTAAACCAGGAGGGGGAGGGGCCAGAACGTGATGCATCTGGCTCGCAGGCCGCAAGTTTGATACCCCTACTTTACATAGTTCAAAGTATAGCCAAAATTCTTACAGTCCTCCTTGCAACAGTTGGAAGTTAATAAGCCAGTGTTATTAACTCCATGTTCAAAAGGGCACAGAAGAGAATGATTGGACTGTATTTGCATTCTAAGCATTGTATTCTTGCCTAGTTAACAGAACTTTGACATGGGGGATTAACCGAGTTTCTGGCTTGGCATGAACCAAACTGGCCAGGTTCACATGACATGCTAGATTAGATTATGATTGGTTGACTTGTTATACTTTTATGACTTTAAGGTAGAACTTTTCTTTTCTTTCTTTCTTTTTTGCAAAAAGTTTTTTATTTTTTTTCCAAACATACAAATTACATATTTTCAGAACAGAGCTTTGATCCAGTCATAAATTTGTTCAATTTTTTGTCATCTTTAACAAAATTTTATCTATTCTATTTTGCCATAACACTTATTTTTTAATCTTAAATCACATATTCAACTAATACCATTTTTTAAAAAAATTAAATATTTACTAAATCCAAACAGTTACCCTTCTATTAACCCACATTAAATCATAATTCAATTAATAACTCATAATACATTTCAATACAGTACAAACATATTTATATTTCATAATGCACATTAAATCTTTATTCCATAATTACTTTATCAAATTTAAATCTTACCTTTAATCTTAAAAATATAGCAATTTAACATTTAAACATAGCTCTTAATTCAAATAATGCTATTAAATGCAATTTCCCAATTATCCCAAGTTCTATCTATTTATCAATACCATTTATATAACACCAATTACATTTTTTTAAAAAAATCATAATCATATATTGTTTAAATTTTCTTTTTTTTGATTTAAGTGAAGAATATTCAAATTATTACAATTCTTATACATATTTAAGCAATATCCCAATTATTGTAGCTCAGTTTTCTAATTTAACCTTTTCTTTTATGCTTCCACTGTTAATCCCAGTGTATTCATCTTTGTTCCACTGTTAATCCCAGTGTAATTATCTTTATTTTTCTCACTATTAATCCCAGCATAATCATCTTTCACTATATATATATATATATATATATATATGTTTTCTGAGGTTTTCGCAGGTGTTTGTATGTAGGTCTTTGGTTATTCGGGTCTTCTCCCATGTAGAATTGGAAGTATCTTGGCGACGTTTCGACGAAGTCTCATTCGTCATCTTCAGGCTGGTGTTCTCAGCTTCGTTCTTCCAGGAGCAATGTGAGATTTCAGCTGACCCTTCCTTTTAACTACTAGTGGGGGTGTGAGCTGATTGGGTGGGAGCTTGTCTGTGTTCTGATTGGGTGGAGGTGTGTTCTGATTGGTTGGGGGCTTGGCTGTGCTCTGATTGGATGGGGGGTTGGTTGTGCTCTGATTGGCTGGGGGTGTGTTCTGTTTGGGTGGGGGCTTGGTTGTGCTCGGCTTAGTCTGAGTTGCAGGGGGATTTGAGCTGGTGAGCTGCATTGTTGTTGTTTGGCTTCGGGTTTGTGGTCTTGAGGGCTTTTCATGGAGGGTGTTGGTCTGATTCATGTATGGATTGGAGGGGTTAAAAGTGGCTAATGATGCAGCTGCGGTCTGGCTCCTGGTCCTTGGTCGTGCCTCATTATCAGTGTGGGTTTGAGTCTGCTTTCTGCGTGGATGTGTGGTGGTGACATCCTGTGTGGCTCTTGTGAGTGTGGGTCTGGTGTCATTCATCGTGTTGGGGACTCGTTTGTCAATAAGGGCGGGTTTCCAAATGGCTGGCAGGCGAGAGGTATCGTCTCGTTTGTTCATGCTGTGTGGGCGTTTCTCTATCTCGATGGCTTCTCTGATTATTCTGTCATTAAAGTGTTCAGTTTTGGCGATAGTTCTGGTCTTTTTAAAGTCAATTTCATGTCCTGTGGCTTTGAAGTGTTGGACCAGGGAAGAAGTTGGTTCCTCTTTTTTGACTGAGTTTTTGTGTTCTTCAATGCGTGCACTTATTCTTCTGTTTGTTTGTCCGATGTATGTGGTGGGGCAGGCGGTGCATGGGATTTCATATACTCCTTGATTTTCTAACTCAATTTTGTCTTTGGGGTTCCTCAGGATGGTGGATATTTTTTGGTTTGTGCAGAATGCTGTCTTGATGTTATGTTTCTGGAGGATTTTGCTTATTCTGTCTGTGATGCCTTTTATGTATGGGAGGAGGGCTTTGCCGTTTTCTTGTTCTCTGTCTTGAATTTTAGTGGGGGTTTCTTTTTAGATTAGGTTGGTAATCTTATTTCTTTGGAATCCATTGGATGTTAGTACGTTAGTGAGAGTGTGTAGTTCGGTTTTTAGGTGTTGTTCGTCAGCTAAGCATTTTGTTCTGTAGATGAGTGTCTTGGCTACCGAGTTGATCTGGGCTGGGTGGTGGTGTGAGAGTGCATGCAGATAGCGGTTTGTGTGTGTTTTCTTCTGGTAGATAGTGTGTCCTAGGGAGTCCTCCCTAGGACACACTATCTACAGAACAAGACACTCATCTACAGAACAAAACGCTTAGCTGACGAACAACACCTAAAAACCGAACTACACACTCTCACTAACGTACTAACATCCAATGGATTCCAAAGAAATAAGATTACCAACCTAATCCAAAAAGAAACCCCCACTAAAATTCAAGACAGAGAACAAGAAAACGGCAAAGCACTCCTCCCCCCATACATAAAAGGCACCACAGACAGAATAAGCAAAATCCTCCAGAAACATAACATCAAGACAGCATTCTGCACAAACCGAAAAATATCCACCATCCTGAGGAACCCCAAAGACAAAATTGAGTTAGAAAATCAAGGAGTATATGAAATCCCATGCACCGCCTGCCCCACCACATACATCGGACAAACAAACAGAAGAATAAGTGCACGCATTGAAGAACACAAAAACTCAGTCAAAAAAGAGGAACCAACTTCTTCCCTGGTCCAACATTTCAAAGCCACAGGACATGAAATTGACTTTAAAAAGACCAGAACTATCGCCAAAACTGAACACTTTAATGACAGAATAATCAGAGAAGCCATCGAGATAGAGAAACGCCCACACAGCATGAACAAACGAGACGATACCTCCCGCCTGCCAGCCATTTGGAAACCCGCCCTTATTGACAAACGAGTCCCCAACACGATGAATGACACCAGACCCACACTCACAAGAGCCACACAGGATGTCACCACCACACATCCACGCAGAAAGCAGACTCAAACCCACACTGATAATGAGGCACGACCAAGGACCAGGAGCCAGACCGCAGCTGCATCATTAGCCACTTTTAACCCCTCCAATCCATACATGAATCAGACCAACACCCTCCATGAAAAGCCCTCAAGACCACAAACCCGAAGCCAAACAACAACAATGCAGCTCACCAGCTCAAATCCCCCTGCAACTCAGACTAAGCCGAGCACAACCAAGCCCCCACCCAAACAGAACACACCCCCAGCCAATCAGAGCACAACCAACCCCCCATCCAATCAGAGCACAGCCAAGCCCCCAACCAATCAGAACACACCTCCACCCAATCAGAACACAGACAAGCTCCCACCCAATCAGCTCACACCCCCACTAGTAGTTAAAAGGAAGGGTCAGCTGAAATCTCACATTGCTCCTGGAAGAACGAAGCCGAGAACACCAGCCTGAAGATGACGAATGAGACTTCGTCGAAACGTCGCCAAGATACTTCCAATTCTACGCGGGAGAAGACCCGAATAACCAAAGACCTACATATATATATATATATATATATATATATATATATATATATATATATATATATATATATATATATATAGTATTCAAATTGTAACAATTGTTATAGGTATTTAAACAATATCCCAATTATTACTGCCATCAATTTTCTCAAGTAGCACCTTCTAACATCTTAATAAAAAATTGGTTCATTATGTCCATTGCTATATTTTCTTTTAGTATAGTCTAATTTACATATATTTTAGCTTCAATCCCTATTTCATTTCTAAATGTCTGTATCATATTTCTTCTCATATTTATTAATCTCAGTATAGTCATTTTATAAATCCAAGTCCTGGACTTTTTAATTTCCTTAATATTTTCCAACCTTTTATTCTTTTAACATTCACTATTAACCCCCATGTAATCATCATTATATTATTGTTAATCTCAATATAATCTCTAGAGACCTCCTTTTTATTATTTATCATTTGTTCAATTATTTATTCATATTTATCACAATGTCTTTATCTTCTTTATTTTCCAGCTCTATGTCTTATTTCTCCATCTTCATTTTCTTGTCCATTCATGTATACTCCATTTCAATTGTTATATCTTCAACTTTTTCTCCTTTATGCCACATTATAGTTATTTCTCTTATTTCCATTCTCCAAGTCAAATAATTATTCCAATTATACAAGTTCCATTGTGTCCCCTTCTATTTCTTTTTTTTTACTCCTCCAAAAGTCAAACCTCTTGTAGACAAGAAAATCCTCCACAAATTCTCATGGTTGTTATCTGTGAAGTCCATAATTTTCCAAAACAAAGAACCAAGTTACAAAATTCCTTTTTACTCCAGATGGTGTCTCTCTACAATCCACAATTTCCACTAGCTTAACAAATATCCATTTTGTTGCAATTACATCATGATCTTACTTAGCTTCTCTTTTTCTTTTTCTTTAAAAATATCAAATCACATTTAAAGTCCAGTCCAAATTTAAGTAGCTCTTCTCACTACTTTTTTCCTTTTTTCCCCTTTTAATTATACATCACTTTTTTTTCTTTTTAAAGCTTATTATCCACTCTTTTTGTTTTTCTTGCAGTTTAAAAAGGAAAGAGAGGTGAAAAAAAGGATCTCTTTATTTCTTTCCAATCCTTTGACCATATCTAATTATTTAAGTTTCCAAATCATTTGTTCAAAAGTCAATTTTCAGTTGGGTTTTTATCTCTTCAAAGTTACATTTCAAAATCTTCTTTGCCCCCATGCTTCTTAGCCGCTATTACACATTAAGTAAGATGTAAGATGTAATTGTAAGATGTTTCTCTTGTTGTTATTCAAGCCTGAGTTGGCTGTCACTCACCCGGCTTCAAAAAAAAACCTCTGTTCCATTTCATTCTTCTCTCCAGCTCTACACTTGGTCTGGTTGTCCCAGCTTCGTGGCAGCCGCCATGGCTGCTGCCCCCAGTCGCCAACTCACAGAGTTCCCTCTGACCTCTGAGGAATTTGCCTCTTCCTCTCAGTCATCCTAGGCACCTCTCTTTCTTCCCCGCTCCTACAATATGGTTCCAGTCCGAAGACCCGTTGGCAGCAGTTCGTCAGCCGGGGTTTTCGCAGCGCTCATCAGAATCCACTATTTCCCCAACTGTCTCACCGTGACACCAAACCGGAAGACCAGGGTAGAACTTTTCAATTGCTAGTTCTGTTTGTTTGTTTTTTTCTCACTATGTTAGCAGTAAGTGTGGCTGTTGAGAATATATCCTTTAATTGAGAAGTACCAGTGATTTCCTAACAACCAGGGTTAAAGAGAAGTCTTTTGTTTTTCACGTCACAAGCAGAGGTACTCCAGATTGTATCATAGGAGTGGTGCTTGAGCCCACCAGGCTGCCACTTCTCAGGCAACTTGTGCTGATGGGAAAAAGTGGGAATTCCCCTCAAAGTTTGGTTTGACTTTGCCTTCCCTTTTCTTAAAACAGTAAATACAAACATTTAAAGAAATATTTCCTGGGGCTTTGACTACTGAAGAACTTTATAGTGTAGATATGTGCTGACATATCCCCTTTTCCAACAGCTGTAGCAACTCTTCAAACAACTTTGTGGACTAGGAATGTTTTCTAAAATAGCAGCTGTTGTAATTCTGGTGCTTAGTAACATCTGGGAAGTTTATTTTTATTGACAGATTAATGTGGCATCATGATAGGAAGGAGAAGTATTATTTACTCAGATTGAGTAAATAAACAATGTCCCAGGAGGCACTGGGACAATCCCAAATGCATGGACTTTGTAAGATCCATTGCTATATTTATTTACTTGATTATTTTATTTTATTTTATTTTAGTAGTTATTTAAAAATATCAAGAAAAGCAAGTAGAAAAAAATTAAGAAAGGTTAGCAAGCAATATAATAAATTATAGAATGAAGTACTATTAGATTAGTGCATTACTGCATTTTAAGACTCCCTAACATTATTAAAATCCAGCATTTCATAATTAATAAAATAGCCAATGTAACATGAATCATAAATCACAGTAAAAAGTAAACAAAATTTTCTGCCTAATCTAAACATTTTATCCTTATTTAACCAATAAAACAACCCTAATGTATTAAACTCTTAATTGTTAAGAAAAGCCCAAACTTTGAATGCAATATATTTATGGGATTTAATTATCACATATATTCCAGGGTGGGTGGGTGGATGGAAGGAAGAAAGGAATTTTTCTATCAAAAATTGAGAGATCAATATCAATGCTCTTTTTTTTTTTAAAAAAAAGTAAACTAGAAAGAGCAAAATTTGTAGTATAATCCTGTGTAAATATAAGTCAAATAATATTCACTGTATGGTAGTGTGTGCTACTTGCTCTATTATATGCCAGAGAAACATGGACACTAACCTCACAATTGTTGCAAAAGGTATGAGTGGCCTAAAGATCCATGGAAAGATACTTGCTTGAAATAGAAGATAGAAACACCTGCACATGGACTGGAGAACAAAGGAAAGTATACAATGTCATCAAGAGAGTAAAAGAATTGCAGTGGAAATGGGCTGGTCACATAGCAAGAACAACCGATGGCAGGAGGACCAAAGCAGTCATAGAATGGACCCCACTTGACAAAAAGCATCCATAAAAGAGACCTATAACAAGATGGATCGATGACATCAACAAATATTGTTGGTCCAATTGGCAAAAGAAAACTCAGGATCATTTTCGTTGGAAACATGTGGAAGAGGCCTTCATCTTGCAGTGGATAGGCAATGGCTAAAATGATGATGATGATGATGATGATGATGATGATGATGATGATGATGATATATTTGTTTATATGTATGTTTGTATGTATGTAAGTATGTATGGCTAAAGAGTAGTTTGGAATATAATAGTAAATAGTGGACAAACAGGAAAAAAAAGATTTAAAAGTCCATCAAGAGGTTATAAAATAGGTGAAAAGTCAACTAGTCATAAATCAAGAGATAGTGAAGCTTCAAAAAGTGCAATTAAAACCCAGGTGAGATTAAGAAAAATAAGCAGCTGAAGGGAAAAGGTGGCAAGAGGCCAGACCGTCCATGGTTATCCAGATTCCCTCTTCTCCATTACTGCATAATCGTCCAAAGGTCATCCTGGGTCTTCCTAATTTCCCCTTCAAAAAACGGGCAGCCCAGACACCAAATAACCAGCTTTGCTGACAAAATCAGCTATTCAACAGCAGGAGAAAAAGAATCACCTGTCCGTTCAGCACACCATTTTGGAGGGGGATTTGGAGCAAATTCCCATAACTCTGAATCAAATTCTAATACTCTTTTTTTTTTACATATTTCTCACATACAGTTCCTTTTGATGATCACGATTAAATTGTGATATTGTGCTTTTGACAAGATGATCTCACAGCTTACTTTCCCGCTCTGTATTTTTTTTTACTCTCAAGAATTTCTATAGGGTTAGAGATGACAGTGTGAAAGCCTCAAGGAAATATATAAAGCACTTCATAAATTAACTTTCTTATGCTCACAAAATACAAGAAAACATCTCTTTCAAGTTGAGCTTGCTTCTGACTGACTCTGGAACTTCCCATTGCTTTCTTGGCAAGACAGCAGATTGCCACTGCCTTCTTTCTGGATGTTTTCTGATTTCTTGGTCAAAAAATCCCTATAGTTCTGGATTTCCTAGTAATCTTCTATCTAAATGCAAACCAACACTTAGCTTTTTGACATCAATTAAGATCAAGTTGGTACTAACACCTGAGTCTCTAGACCCGGCCAGTCAAACTGGCGGCCCACTGGCCAGATGCGTCACACGCAGGCCATGCCCACACTGGCTTTGCAAAGGCAAAAAACACCATAATATGTCACGTGACACGATCGAGTTTGACACCCGTGATCTAGATTCAAATGAGAGAAAGCCAGGCTGAACTTCAATTTAGCCATGATGTTCGGTGAGGGACTTAAGACCAGTCATTCTCTCTGTCCAGTTTCTCTTGCAAGGTTGTTGTTGGGGGAACTGTGAAGTTGCGGGGAAATGAGGAAACAAATACAATAAATAACATAAATGAAAGAAATGTATATATGTATATATATATGTGTGTGTGTGTATTTATATATATATATATATATATATATATATATATATATATATATATATATATATATATATATACATACATACATACATACATACATACAAACATGAGGGAATAGTCATAGCTAACTATATAATTTTATAAACAGGTTTATGGACTAGTTTCTTACAGATAACTCTTGCCAGTCATCCCAAGCTAAGTGTTTTGCAGAAATGCAAGGAACAGCAAAGTTATCAGAGTCCGGCAGTTTTTTTTTCCAAACTATTAGGACACTTGTTAAGAATAACAACATGAAGGCTAAAGGTTGAGTTAAAGCTCCAAACTAATTTACAATGTGGAGCTGATACTAAATACTATTTCAAATAGTAGTGATTATGTGGAAAAGTAAATATGGATAACAAAGCAGATTTTTTTCAGGGATTATTTCTCTAAAATATTCCTATTTAAACTAATATCATAGAGGTGGAGACTTTACTTTATATTCAAACTTTATAGAATAGAACTTGTCCTTGAAGTTGAAGCTAAGACTTACTGAGAACAGATGGCAAGAAAAACTATACAACCTTCATTAAGCTTTTTGTGTGACATCTTGCAGAGATACTCAAGGTGAAATCTGGCCAATTTACTTGTCCCTAATGCATGATCCAGCTGCCAAGGATGTGATAGACTATATACCTCACCTCAGGAAATCTGGGAAGAATCCCCCTTTCAGCCATCAACTCAGACAACAGAGAAACCAATGATGTATTATTATTTCAGTTTAAGGAATGTAAACTCAAGACAAGCTGTTGAGGACTTTGTGGACATGATATAGTCATCCAGGGGAGCTTGGGCAGAGATAGATGATAGATAGATAGATAGATAGATAGGTAGATAGGTAGATAGATAGATAGATAGATAGATAGACAGACAGACAGACAGACAGACAGACAGACAGACAGACAGACATTTTATTGTCATATTTTTACTGGCCCACATTAAAAATGAAATTCTGTTACCTGCTCTCAAGAGAAAGTATATATTTATCCAAACACGCATACACACGTTAACCACCCTAGTCAACTTCATAGTCCAAATTTCCACTGCATCTCATTACAAAGAGATTTATTAATCCTATTGTTCTTTTCTATATTGAAAGTGAGGCATTTTATTTCACATTTGGCTTTCTCTTTTTATCGTTAGGATTAAAAAGATGCCTGTCTACCATCTGCTAAATTTAGAATCCCAAGACAACAAACAAGCTGCCTCTTCTTTTTATATAGACATTCAACAACTTCTGTATAAAAAGCTAAACAGTGATCTGGCTGATTTAGAGGGCAGGTGTTTCAACTGTAGAACTCAGCTGAGGCTCAAAAATTCTTTCAGAATGGTTTGGAGGTGTAGGAAGTTAGCACCCACCCCTTTCCTAGAAGAATGAAATATTTTAGGAAATATTAAAAAGATGAGAAATGGAGAAGCATGTTTTAAAGATGAAACAGCTCCCACCTTCTTGCTCCCCACCCCCTTTGTCAATGGGCCAGAGGCAGAAACCCAATAGGACCCATCTAGCAACACAAATTAACACAATAGGACCCATCTAGCAACAGAAACTCACCACATGGCACCTGGGAAGATTACATCAGCCAGCAAAGCTAGCTAAGAGTCTGATGACCAATCAGGATAGTCTTTCGGGGGCCCAGGAAATTCAGGGACTCGCTGCATCTCAGCCCTTTTCTGTTCGTGAACTCAAACCATGTGATCCTGTCCACCATTAAATCATCTTTCCAAGTAGTTTCCATGTTTCCAGTGTCTTCTTTCCCCTTGGAGCTAAACCCAGAAGGATAATTCTTCCTACAATTTGGCACCCCAGATGGGACTCCAAGCTAACCTAACCAATGGATCTGGCCCAGTTAAGCCTCCCTTGCTAACAGCAGACCCATTGAGTCTGTGGGTATGTTTTCGTGGGTTTTGAAGGGGTTTTGAGTGTTGAGCTCAAAGGCTTCCTGAAAAGAAGGTGAGTACCTCTAAATTTTAATTTTAAAGCATGGAAAAGCATGGCGAAATGTGTGTATGCCCGCATGGGTGTGAGTGTGAGGGCCCTTCTCCAATCACAGCTGGATCTTGCTTCCTCTGTGCATTTCCTAACCGCAGAAAGACCAACAGTCTGGAGAGCATGAGGGTTTTGCCAGAGCACAAAACTTTCTGTTAGGGAAGGATGAAATGTTTGTGTGGGATTCCACCTGGAAAATAGTCTGATTTCACCTCTTTGAACAACCTCTAGCCGCACCTCTGCCTACCGCTTTTCCCCCACTTGGAGCTGAACCCAGAAGGATAATTCTTCCTACAGAGGGAGGCTAATGTTTTGCAAGAGAAACAGTGGCTGCAAGGGAATCCTAAGCATATCATATTAGTGACTTCAGTTACTGTAAGAAGATGGAGTAGCTGGCTATTACCATAAGCCAGGGTGTCCACAGAGGAGGTTAACAGAGTCAAAATGGCAGCCACAATCCCATGACTGAAGCCTCACACTTTTTCACATGTGTTACACATTAAAAAGTAGCAGAGCTTTGATTGTAAATTTGCAGCTTACTTGTCTTAATTTTTTTTGACACCCTCTAACAGATGTTCCTTTAATGAAACTTCAAGAGCATGTTGTGAACATCCTCAAAACATGATGGCTTTGGGGAGGCTTCTCCATTGACTGATCAGCTCCTTTGGTGGGCAGGATGAGAGTTACTTATTGAGATATTATTATCAATATATCAAATAGGTCTCTCACCCCAAAAAAGTTATTTATCCTTTTGGAAACCACAACCTGATGTGAAAATTGGAGACTTTAGCTCACAAAAGTCCCCAGTTATTAAGACTGATAAACAAAAGATTGGTGAAATCCATCACAATTCTTTAAATAAATAATACGAGTGGAGGAAATTACATGTGCCTATGCTGCTACCACTACCCAAAAAAGAACTGTATAGTTCTATGAAACTGTTGTTATCAGAGGAAGTGAAGAGTCTCCAACTGTTCTAGGAACCAACAGCATCGTAGCTACCTGGGGACAGGCTTCTTTAGCAAGCCTTCCACAAACCTCTCACTCTGATGAAAAATACAGAACATGAATGGCATGTATTCATGGAGAAAACTAGGAGCCACTTAGGACAAAGAAGGATGGAACCAGGGGTGCTATTCAGCAGATTCTGACAGGTTCTGGAGAACCGGTAGCAGAAATTTTGAGTAGTTCAGAGAACTGGCAAATACCACCTCTGGCTAGTCCCAGAGTGGTGTGGGACTGGAGATTTTGCAATACCTTCCCCCCAGGAGTGGGGAGGGAATGGGGATTTTGCAGTATCCTTCCCCTGCCACGCTCAAGCCACACCTACCAAGCCACATCATGCCCACCAAGCCACGCCTGCAGAACCGGTAGTAAAAAAATTTGGATTTCACCACTGGATTCAGCCCTGGAATTTGGAGAAAACCAGTTAAGGAATCCATATGGACTGCTTTTTAGTTTTGACCTATGCAAATATAGTACCACCTCTGGCTGGTCCCAGAGCGGGGTGGGAATGGAGATTTTGCAATATCCTTCCCCTGGAGTCTGGTGGGAATGGAAATTTTGCAATATCTATCCCCCAGGAGAGGGGAGGGAATGGAGATTTTGCAGTATCCTTCCCCTGGAGTGGGGAAGGAATGGAGATTTTGCAGTATCCTTCCCCTGGAGTGGGGTGGGAATGGAGATTTTTTCAATATCCTTCCCTTACCACTCCCACCAGGCCAAGCCCACAGAACAGGTAGTAAAAAAAATTGAATTCCACTACTGGATGGAATATATGGTATCTTATGGGCTTTTACATCCAGGGACTCCTAAAATGTGTTGGATCATATTGCCTATTATTCCTAGCCAGCATAACCCAGGCGGGGCTGGTTTCCTCAGAGAAATCTTCTGTTTCTAAATCTGCTTGCAAGATCACAGGGAACTAAGCAGTTCACTCTCTGAAATGCCTAGCAGGCTCATTCACATACTACAGCTGGATTGCAGCCAGCATACAGTTGTGCTACAGGGAAATTACAGGGGGTTATATTCTGTGCATTTTTAGACATGTCAGTTGGCGGCAGACATAGCAACAAGCTGCTATGTTTGCAAAGATACTGAGTAACTCCACCCATTCAAAAGAGATAACATTACAGGAGCAACCATGACTTTTAGTGGTTCAAGATCAGTGATACAGCCCCATTTTTTCCAGGAGATTAATGCTATACAGTGGAAATGTCTTGGTAGAAACGCTATCCAAAAAGGATGGTTAAGAGAAATAATTGCTTTTTCAGATTTTCTCATAGGCAACATTTCTTCTTTTTCAGATTCTCAGACAGGTTCAGAAGCCAGGGCCACCAAAAATTCACTAGTGGATGCTGTTTCAAATTTCAGATGTAAGTGGAACCAAAAACATTTCAGGACTATCAGTAGCAACAATATTCCCAATAACATGTTAACAGCTACTAATGGATTCAGCATGATCCCCCTTTCCAAGGAAGGATTTGAGGATTTACTTCATAATTTCTACAGGTCTTACGCTATTAGATCAACACAGGTAAAAGAACAGGTTGTTAAAAGGCAATACGTCTGACCGGCTGAACAGGTCTGTTTTCCTGGAAAGTCTGCTGAGTAGCCCAAAAGTCCTACTCACAATGTGTTCAGCTCAAATCCCTTTGTTAAGGAAAGGAATTCATGCCTTTGGATAGGAAGCTTGGCACTGGCTTTATTTATATACACTTCTAAACACACTTTTAGGGCCTCTCCTACATCAAGGCTGCCTCCCCTTAGCTGATGTCCTCCTTCAGATGCTGAGTGATATTCAAATTCAAATGTCCAACATCTGTCTTGAACTAGTAAGTTCCAAAAGTTTGCGTAGCAGCTTTCCCATTCACAAAATTCTTATTTCATCTGCTTCCCACCAACTAAACCTGGAGCAATCTAGTTACATATTTTAGGCATGGAACAGTCTTAATCCCTCTAGTTCACTGACGGCAAACCTTTTTGCCGTCGCATGCAAAAAGCGGGGGGAGCAGGGGGATGCATGTGTGTGCCCACATCCATAATTCAATGTGCCCCATCCCCCCATGCATGTGCGTGTGACACCCCCTCCCCGCGCTCCCCCCGCTTTTGTCACGTGATGGCACAGTAGGCACGGTGGGCCTGTTTTTCAATCTCCCCAGACCCCAGAGCTTTCTTGGAGCCTGGGGAGGGCAACGATGGCCTTCCCCATCCCCTGAAGGCCCTCTGAAGGCTGGGAATGGCCCAGAGGGACCAGAAGGCCCATTTTTGACTCTCACCAAGGTCCAGAGGCTTTCTAGGAGCCTGGGGAGGGTGAAAACGGCCTCCTCCCTCCCCCAGAGGCCCTCCAGAGGCTGAAACAGCTTGTTTCCTGACTTCCGGTAGGTCCGGAAGACTCGAAAATCAGCTGGCCGGTGCACACATGCACACTGGAGCTGAGCTAGGGCAACACTCGTGTGCCCACCAATATGGTTCCACATGCCAACTGTGGCATGCATGCCATAGGTTGGCCATCACAGCTCTAGTCCCTTTCCATCTGGATTTCCCTTGCCTATATAAGCAACCTTACCCTACCTCTGCATTCAAACATTCTTTCCCCCACTCTGATCCAAAACAGCTCTTCTTGGAGTGTTGCCTGATGTTTTGGAAAAAGTAAAGCAAAAAGCTATTTTCATTTTATTTGTGGCTGCCTTTTGTTTTGTGCCTTAAAGTCAGAGGTGGCATTGAGCCGGTTCGCACCAGTTCGGGCAAACTTGTAGCGGCGATTGCGGATGGGGGTAGGCCCACCCCACTCCACCCCAGCTCCAAGCCGTGCTATTTAGGCATTTTTTTAGGCCAGGAACATGCACAGAAGGCTCATGACTGAGCAAAGTGCATGTGTGAGTGTGCGCAAGTATAGCAAACGGCTAAGATAAGTGAAACCCACCCCTGCTTAAAGTACTGTGGCTTAAAAATGTAACTGACTTAGAATAAACCAATGGATGAAGGAATAAAGAGCTATGCAACTCTCTTCAAAGCTGTGTCCTCCACTCTAGTGGCATTTTATGATGTTGACTGTAATCCCCTTCTACAAACATTTACGCACCTTAAAAGGGCACGTGTCAAGGTTTGTAGTTCCTTTCTACTATCATCAACTTACACATTTGGAAATCTACAGTTACACGTAACTTCTCTGACCTCATTTCAGGAAACCAAGTGTGGGTTAACAGCGCACAATAAAGGATGGCTTCGTTTACAGGCTCACTTAACTTCCTTGTGTGAATTTGAAAAGAGATGCATCTTCTACTGTACTTAATCCCTTTTTAGTTGGAAGTATTGCTAGCATATTAGTGGAGGAGAGGAGTATGGAGGTGGGGGGGTATGAAGTTGATTGCACCTGCAGTATCTACTCTTGCTCTAGGGCAACATTTGAGAAACCGATTCCCTGGCTGTTGATTGCTTGAGAGAACATCTTGTTCCAACTTCTCCTTTCCTTGCTAAGAAGCACCATAAGTGGGTAATAAACAGGTAGGCAATCAGGTAATACTCTTGGCTCGGCTCTGCGCTCAGTCGTCAGTGTTCCCTGGAGTCTTTCTCATGCACTACCAGCTATTAACTTAATTGTCTTTGAGACATTGATGGGACAATGATTGCACCCAGAAGTGCTAACTCACATCTTAAAAAGAGACAAAGACCTAATTTCCATAGATGTGGATAACTAAGACATTTCCCTGCCTCCAGCCTGTATCGACTTACTCCAAAGAATTCCCTCTGCCTGGGAATTGTATCTAAGTATTAAGGTTGTGGAGGTGTGATTTCAGCAAAAGAAACTGTACAAACGCTTTAAGGAGCAGACTATTACTTAGGCAAGCCTCACTAAAATAAACAAAAGCTAGATAGTAATAGCAATTCCATTCATTTCGAACATTGAGCTTAATGTTAAAACACTTCCTTTGCAATAGCCAGATTTAATCCCCAACTTTTCCAGTTACAAAAACAATGTATAAAAACTGGCTCTATATTTTATCACTTCAGTTTACTAAGTTTTCTTCATATCTCAGACTTCCAAATTCAGTTGCATGTTTTCTGCTGGCCGCTAGTATTGATGCTAATGAAACTGCATTCCAATGTTATCCTGGGTTTGCTGGAATTTGTTTTCCCATGGAGGGCTTGTTTGCAATACATCCATTTCTTTGTTCCTATTTAGCATGTCATTCAGCCTAGCTAGAAAAAATATCCTTGGATGGAATGTTCCTGCTATGCATGTCTCACAGGCAAGCTTTGCTATTTGTTTATTTAAAATATTTATACGGCCACCCATGTTAAGCAACTGTGGGGAGGCTCACAGCAAGAATAAAAGCTATAAATGAAACAATCATAAAACAATAAAAGCAATAAAACAAAATTCCTGCACCTTAATTGTCCCCTTGGGATATCCCACAGTAAACTAAGTTGCCCTCCTTCCATACTATCTGCTGTATAATACAACCCCAATGCCTCAGTAAAAAACCAGGTCTTAATGGCCCTCCAAATGGCTGGAAGGGAGGGTGTCTCTTGAATCTCCAGCAAGAGGGTGTTAAGGGCAGTTATGGAAAAAGCCCGCTTCTGAGATTTCACTAGATGGCAAGATTTCAGGGTGGGAATCTGGAATGTACCCATCTGTCTGCTTAATGAAACCAGCAGATATTCTTCAACAGTAATGCCTGTTAGGATAGGATTTGGGCCTAACAGTTGTCCAGGCAATATATGTATTCTGTTACTTTAAGTTTTAATGCTGCATCATGCTGTAATGCTGAGTCATGCTATAATTACTTGTAATTTAACAATGTATTTAAGCAAGGTACTGTAAGGTATTCAGTAGATGATAAGCTGCTATCATCACGTGCGTGTGTGGGTGGATCTGCTACCATCCGGGGTTTGTAAACCAGAGTGAACCAACTACTGTTTGTTTGGTAAGAGTTTGTTTGGAGTTAACTGGTAAAGACTTGGACTGTTTAGAAGACTACGAGATTGTTTATTTTCCACTATAAAGAAAACTTTTGATAACACCAGTTTGTATGTATCTCCTATCTCATTGCTCTCAGCAACGTTTCTCTGTGCACTTCACTCTGCTAATTGTTACACAACAACAATATCCTTAACAATGCCCACCTATGGAACATCCTTCTCTCCAAAATTAGATTGGCCCCCATCCCTTTTGCTATTCTAAAAGAAATTCAAGATCTAATTGTGCAACCAGGCCTGGGGCTGCCACCGAATTACAGACTTAACGAGATGGTTGTGTAGCCCATGTTTTATTTTCCCTTTACTTTGATTGTTTTTTGGATAGTTTGTTTCTTTGTTTATATCCCACCAGGGGTGAAATCCAGCAGGTTCTGACAGGTTCTGGAGAACCAGTAGTGGAAATTTTGAGTAGTTCGGAGAACCGGCAAATACCACCTCTGGCTGACCCCAGAGTGGTATGGGAATGGAGATTTTGCAATATCCTTCCCCCAGGAGTGGGGAGGGAAGGGGGATTTTGCAGTACCCTTCCCCTGGAGTGGGATGAGAATGGAAATTTTGCCGTATCCTTCCCCTGGAGTAGGGAGGGAATGGGGATTTTGCAGTATCTTTCCCCTGCCATGCCCACCAAGCCACACCCACCAAGCCACACCACTCCCAGCAAGCCACACCCACAGAACCAGTAGTAAAAATATTTGGATTTCACAACTGACTTATATACATAAATAATTACACACATAAATACACTGCCTGAAGTGTACAAGAATAAATCAAGAGTGAATAAATGAGTATTTCTGTAACATTGATAGGTGGAGCATTGATAGGTGAAGTTAATTAATCTTTTGATCATTAACAGGAATGTGCCACAGCTCATAGGTGACAAGGGGTGCCGGGCTGTTGAGAGAAGAGGTGACTTTTACCCTTGTGAACCATAGTAAGCACTTCCATGAACTTTCCTGCCTCATCTGCTGTGAAATACAATTCAACACAATTGAAATCGCACTACCTGCAGGTCTGGAGAAATGGCAGTTCACAGGATTTAAGAAAATCCTTTTTAACAAGGTTGTAGAATCACTGGAAGGGACCTGGGAGGTATTCTAATCTAACCCCCGTCCTGCACAGAAAAATTTATGTATTCCCCACATTTATTAACTCAAGGCAATGAACATACCTAATATTCTTTCCTCCTCCTATTTTTGCATTCCCTTCCCACAATGGACGAGAAATCTATGCTGCTGAGGATTGAGAGAGGAAATAAAGTACTCCTCTCTCCATCATGGGAGAAATATTTGAGGTCCCAAGAGACAGAGCAAGTGAGACCAAAGAAGCACCATTCCCAAAGTCATCCGTGTCTAAAACATCCAACTCTCTCAAATTCTAGTAACAAAGGGGGAATAGGAGTCCCTCCAAATTCTACAGAACTACAGTTCTCAGCATCCCTCAGTCTTGTCTCAACTCTTTTCCTAAGAAACAAACCTCACCACCACCACCCCAATCAAGATGCAAAATAAATAAAATAAACCCTGCATAAAAGTGCACTGAAAGCTGTAAGACTATTATTTCCACTCTACAATTAAGACACATGACCTGTTTAGTTGAATTGGGTGAAGCTACCCATTATGGTTTATTAAATCAACTGTGGTTAATCACGTGATGGCATAGTGTGATATAGAAACCCTGTCATAATGAAGCAAGCTCTCCAAGGAGCGAAAGAAAAGATTGGAAGCTTGTCCCTGTCCTATTTATTGCTCTCCCAGAACTATTAGATGTACTGGAGCACGTTTGAGGGAAAGCTGGCTTAGGACCTGGTTATGTACAAGACTACCTACTGCCACCAATGGCCTCCCATCGGCCGGTACGCTCCCATAGAGAGGGCCTCCTCAGGGTGCCATCGGTCAAATTATTTCGACTGGCAACCCCCAGGGGGAGAGCCTTCTCTGTGTGGGGGGGGCGTCCTTTGGAACGAATTGCCCCCAGATATACATAGGATCCCTGACCTTCGCGCCGGGCCCTGAAGATCCTATTATTTCAGCAAACTGGTATGACAGTATGAGGAATTTTAATGGGCTTTTTAGTTTTGGGGGTTTTAATATTTGGCCAAACTATTGAATCAGTTTTAAATTGTTTTAACTTTTGTATCGATGTTTTTTATTATTGGCTGTACACCGCCCTGAGTCCTTCAGGAGAAGGGTGGTATAAAAGCATGATTAATAAATAAATAAATAAAATAAATTTAGAGATGAAATGATGCTGAAACCAAGTCTCCTGGGTTAAAATTACAACGTATACGGTTTTTGCATTCTTCTGATTATCATCATCAAGTCAATGATATGAAATAATGCACAAAATAATACTACCCTGGAAGAAATACAACATTAGGAGCTATTAGGTGCATTGCAACAAATCCACAAAAAATGTGGGGATTCTTTTTGCCCCGGAGTTTACATCTTAAACTGAAACAAAACAGAAGAAACTTGCCCTTCAAAATTGTTGATATTTGCAAAAATTTAACAGACACATTCAGAATGAGAGCCTGAGTTACCTTAAAGAACTTCAGACCTTGTTCAGGATGTCTAGGCACCAGCAAGGAGAATTGCTGATAACCAAGCACTGCTGCTCAAAGGCTCTGTGTGATGTGTGCACAGACTTGTCTCTGTGGGTTTGCATTATAATGAAAGACCGAAGGCATATCCTATCAAACGATTCACTAAAAGAATGCAAATGACCAGCTGTCTTCAAGGAATATAAATCCTTCAGTTCCCCACCATCCAGTCAGAGCTGAAGAAGCTTCTTGGATGAGCAGCGAAACATCTTCAAAGAAAACCCAGAAAGTCCAGTTGCCTTTTGAAAAAGCACCTTTGGGACAACCATGACCTGGATGACTGAGAATTTCCATAGACATGTCCTATCAAGTAGAGGGACACGGTGGCTCAGTGACTAAGACGCTGAGCTTGTCGATCGAAAGGTCGGCAGTTCAGCGGTTGAAATCCCTAGTGCCGCGTAATAGGATGAGTTCCCATTACTTGTCCCGGCTTCTGCCAACCTCACAGTTTGAAAGCACATAAAAAATTCAAGTAGAAAAATAGGGACCACCTTTGGTGGGAAGGTAACAGCGTTCCGTGCGCCTTTGGCTTTTAGTCATGCCTGCCACATGACCACAGAGACATCTTCAGACAGCGCTGGCTCTTTGGCTTTGAAACAAAGATGAGCACCACCCTCTAGAGTTGGGAATGATTAGCACATATGTGCGAGGGGAACCTTTACCTTATCTTATCAAACTGACTTCAGATTCCCTCTGCCACTGAGTGTTAATATTGGCATAGCCCCTGATGGATCGGAAGTATTGGTAGTATTTCCAGCTTCAGGAACTACAGATACAGGAGACTGTTGTTAGGTTCTTTTTCCTCTCAGATTTCACTTTTCTGCTTATATGCTTTTCCCTTCACTCCTTTGGTTGAGCACAAAGATCTAGACATCCTTCAGGAACTCATTCCTGCCCAGCTTAAGTGTGTAAGAAAAATTTGTTTCACTGCACCTGGGTGCAGCTCCCCAATCTGTTCAGTAGGCAGCGCTCATAGAAGCTAATCTTTGTTGATAGATGGTAAATATTTTTGTACAAATACAGCATTCTGGATGAAAACAAGCCAAGGACTCTTTTCCTCATGGAGAAATCTACCTTGTCTATCTCCAAGTTGTAAAGTAAGGGATTCAGCCGGGGGTGAAATCCATCAGGTTCTGACAGGTTCTGGAAAACCAGTAGTGAAAATTTTGAATAGTTCAGAGAACCAGCAAATACCATCTCTGGCTGGCCCCAGAGTGGAGTGGGAATGGATATTTTGCAATATCCTTCCCCCAGGAGTGGGGAGGGAATGGGGATTTTGCAGTATCCTTCCCCTGCCACGCCCACCAAGCCACGCCCACCAAGCCACACCATGCCCACCAAGTCATGCCCACAGAACCAGTAGTAAAAAAAAATTGGATTTCACCACTGGATTCAGCCCTGGAATTTGGGGAAAACCAGTTAAGGAATCCATACTGACTGCTTTTTAGTTTTGACTTATGCAAATATAGTAAAAGAAGTGCTCAATTTACAACCAGTTCTTAGTGACCGCTTGAAACTTTGATGCCCTCCCCCAAAGGTACTTACAATCCAATTTCAACGTTTTGACATTGCTCCTTCCCCACAGCCATATGACCACATATTGGGCACTTGGCAGCCCACATTTACATCTGTTTGAAGTGCCCAATAGTCATGTCATTGCAATATATAACAATTTTGTTGGAAACTAGTGTTTTCTTCCGGTTTCTGGCAAAAACTGGCCCATAGTGAACAATAGGTTCACTTAACAACTGTGATAGTTGCTTTATGGCCATGTCAAAAAAAGTCTTTAAAAGCAAGTCTAGACTTATGGTGATCCACTTTACAACCATCATGACTCGGTGTAGTTGCCAGATTTAATTATAGACTTAAGACAAGGACTACCTATACTGTATCCTGTTGGCCCTATCAATTTACAGTTAGGGCTTGTGTTGCAGGCAGAAATTGAAGAGGCAGCATTTGGTATCATGGGACCTGCTGATAGGAAACAAATTCCACTGGACTCTTGCTTTTCATTTACATCATGTCCTTTGTTGGAGCCGAACATTATTTGCACATCCAGCAGCTTCCATTAATATAGAGAAATGTAATTTTGTTCTTAAAATGTCTTGCAAATTCAGAATGTGTTTCTCAGAGAACCAGGATATAAAAACACTAAATTGCTCATAAAATCATTGCCAAATATTCTGATTGCATCATATTTGTCTGTGGGTGGGGCAAGTCTCCTTTGCTTGCTAACTAAATAATGACTTCCAAAACTTACATCTTTTGTGAATCTGCTATCTACTGGGATCTGAGACTCATATAACTTGACTTAAATGGTGGTAGGCAAATGAAGTGAAGCCCTGCTTGTGTTTTCAATTAATCTGATTGTTATGAAATAACTTGATTTTCCTAAACATAACTTGGCGCCAGCAGTCGAGGGATAAAACAGACAGTACAAGCTTTTTTAAAAAATGCAACAAAGTGGGATGAAACTGACTTACATTTTAGTTAGGGCTTCTGTATCTGGGCTGCAAAATAGTAGTAAGCCATTAGAAGGCGGCAAAATAATACAGAAATCTCTCTCTCTTTATTGCTACCTAGTTTGCCATCCAGATCTGGTAGCCCTAACAACATAGGAAAGGCTATAAACTGAAAGACCCACAGGCTGTAAACTCCAGACCACCACTAGAGGGCAGCAAAGAGATACAGAAAACTCCTTGCTGTCACCTATTGCAATGTTTCACAAACCTGGCAGTTTTAAGATGTGTGGACTTCAACTCCCAGAATTCCTCAGTTAGCATTCTTGAGGTTTGTTGCAGGTGTTTTCACAAAATGGCCCCAAGATAGGTGGGTCAATCATACTCATAGTTGACCTATGGCCATCTTGGTCCTGCGTTAATACAAACCTAACTAATCTGGGAAATCCTCAGCCAAGAATCTGTTTCCAAGAACCTGTTAGTTTCAGAGCATTTGGATTAAGGCATTCAGTCCATTAAAGCATGTTGGGACAGGTTACCATATATAATCATGAATTATTCTCATGCTAGTGAATAAATCAGATATTAACGCCAGCATATCATTATTAAAATACGTTTATATAATTATTTATTTAGGTGTCTTCACATCAGTCTTGACTCCTGACAACTGCGTGGACTTCAGTTTTCGTGGCAAGATTTCGGAAATGGTTTCCCATTGCCTTCTGCCTAGGGCTGAGAGAGTGACTGGTCCAGCTAGTTTCATGCCAAAGACAGGACTAGAACTCCCAAACTCCTGGGAGTCTGATGCCTTCACTATTACATCAAAGTGGCTCTCAGCATGTAATTCCAATCTTGGATAATGCTATGATATAATAATATAATGATTAGTTCATGGAGGCATAAAGACCCACTCAGGAAGTTTCCAACAGGTGCAGTGATGGGCTTCAAAAAATTTTACTACCGGTTCTGTGGGTGTGGCTTGGTGGGCGTGGCAAGGGAAGGATGGTATAAAATCTCCATTCCCACCCCATTCCAGGGGAAGGATACTGTAAAATCTCCATTCCCTCCCCAATCCAGGGTAAGGTTACTGCAAAGTCCCCATTCCCTCCTGATCAGCTGGGACTTGGGAGGCAGAGAATAGATGGGGGCAGATGAGGACACGTAGTATTTTTACTACCAGTTCTCCGAACTACTCAAAATTACCGGTTCTCCAGAACTCATCAGAACCTGCTGAAACCCACCTCTGAACAGGTGGCATAGTACTAGAATGAAGCCTTCAAAGAAGACACATATTTCTCACTGCAGATAGTTGACAGGGAATACACAACGCATTAAGCAATTGTGTGAACAGAAGCAATTAGGTTGTCAATAAAGCAGAATGTAGTTTCCATTATATAACGTGCTTGAATACAGTCCATGTGGCAGGTCTAAATCATCAAACTGTAAAATTCATAGAGGAAAAATAGCTGGTTTCGAATAACACAGTAAGCCCATATTGTTTAAGACAGGGTTGTTTTTTGTTTTGTTTTTCAAACTTGGCAATTTGAAGCTATGAAGACTTCAACTAGAAGTCCGGAAGTTGAAGTCCACACATCTTCAAGTTGCCAAGTTAGAAAAAATCCCTGATTTGACGGTCTGCCTGCCTCCCATCTTACCTTGTCACACACAACCCATTAACTAAATTAGAAGGTTTACGAAAATCAGTATTTGATATAGGTTATACATTCTGCTTCCTGTAAGACTCTGAGGAAGCAGCTAGAAAGAAAAGATAGAAAAGATAAAGCCAACAGACATTGGTTAACTGGATTCAATATACTATGCAAGCATAGCAAGGAGGTTTGAAGTTTCAATTAACCCTTTATCAGGCAGCAAACAATTTAGAATTTCCTTGAGGGGGGTGAGAATGTGTGGAATGTGGGTGGTTTAGGGAGGAATTCTATATTTGGCCACAAAGAAGAGTTCTAGAGCTGGTAATACCTGTTGCAGTAACTATTAGTTGTCTGTAGAGGGTAACATTTTGCTATGGATGCAGTTATTTCTAAGTGTTTCGAAGAAGCAAGGAAAAATAATTTTGCACAATTACCGGTATATCATAAATCAGAAGTCAACTAGCATATTTTCATACTGAGCTTTCACAAAAGTTAATGCTTTTAAATCAAATTTGTAAGTCTGAAAAAGCACTATTGGGTTCCTTTTGGTTTTTTGCCGAGAACTAACATTCTCTCCTCCTACAATTCTTTAATAAATCACACTTTTGTCAGATTCTAAATAAGCTCTGGTATGAAATGCAAGTGTACACTTGATGAATCATGCCTATTTAATTTGCAGTCCTGAATCTACCCTACCTGAAATCAAGTCACATGGTACTCCAACATTAAAAACACTTTGATCACTTAGTCACACAGTGCTACAGTATTAAGAACACTTTGAACTCTACTTGCCTGGTTGACATCACTGGGTCCTCCATGATGGTAATTAAGTATCTGCAGCAGCAGCCTAACACATCATGGCTAACCCATTGCAGTTTATTTTAATTACAATTTACTAAATAGATTTGATTCAACTATTTGTGTCCTCACACACTAATATACAAACTAGCATGTTTAACATTTAGAGGAATTAACCAAGTTGTGGATTCATACCAGAGAAAAAGTGTGGCTAGCTAGCTTATGCCAGCTGACTATGGTCACTGAGACATGGTAGCCAGCTGCACATTAGCCCATTGTGTTTTGCAGACCTCAGCCAGAAACCATGGCTTTAGTTTAGGATGCTTCATGAATTCAACAAGTCTGATGAAGGAAGCATGGTTTATGGCTTAGGTAGAAAGGCAGGATATATGGTATGTTGGAACAACAATGATGTGCCAAGCCAATTTAGTTCACTCAAATAACAGAAAGATTGGTGTACATAAACTTGTTTCAATAAACATTTTAGAAGGGTTTACACAGAGCAGTAAACATCTAGTTGAGTAGATCACAAATTAAAGCAACCATATCTAGGCTGCAAAAATCTTGCTAACCACTCAAAGGCAGTAAAGAAACAGAAAACGTGCACTCTGGGCTGCCATCAAGTGGTAATTCAGATGTTTGCATCCCAGATACAAATTGCCTTGTCAAAAGTTCAATTAGAGAGTAATCGGGAAGTAATAGGTAAGATCAGTAATAGAATCCTGAATTCTAAAATATGAATGCCAGAAAGGCAGAAGTTGATACAGATATTATTTCCACACTGACCTGTTCCCAGACAAAAAGAATTTCAAAGCTCCAAGTTCAGCAATATTCCTTAAATCTACTCAAGTCGCTGAACTACTCAAATGCGATACCTAACTGTTTAGCAATTCCAGAAGTTCCTTCCCTTGAGATCTGGCCAGCCTTCTCCTCTCTTGACCAGAGCTGTAACATATTTTCAAAATGGCCTGGCTGTGCCCTGGCCATCACTGTTACGTAAACAGAGGGCTTTCCCCTCTTGTATTTAACCAGGTACAAACATGCCCCAGCAGCTCTCTTTTCACTTTGTCAGTGAATTCATGGTTTGGAGATGAAGTCACCATGGTATTGTCTTCACTTCATCTCCAAACCATGAATTGAAACACGGGCAAGGTGTTATTTTAATACGAAACAGTCAAGAACATATTCAACTTTAGCTGGGAGAAACCTGAAGCAGTTCAAATCTCAGGGAAATCTGACCCTTAACCAAATATTATCTCAGGGATCAGTCAGGTGATGGGGTTCAGGAAGAGCCCATTGCCCATTCAAGTTGGTGCAAGCATGCCCCTTTTTCCTCAGATTTGTAAGTATTGCCCTTAGTACCATTCTTTTTTTCCATGCTCCTGGTAGAAAGACCTGGGCCCAGCTGTTCCAAAGTATTATGAGGGCAGCAAGCTAGAACAGATGCATCCTCTTGTTTTGATACATGTAGTAAAACAAGAGAAGCCCAACTTTGCATCACTGTCCCAAGAAGCAGATGGTTCCCCACAGCTGATGAAGTCCTCATAGAAGAAAGCGACAAATCCAGAGGGTTTCAGTAACTGTTTTATTTACAATGTTTTACACACCCCAAAAATACAACTTAGTTATTATACTCAGCCTTTAATTCTTTGACAAATATACTAGCTTTAATAGTGTTACTATAAATATAAAAAGTGAGGATAAACAAGTTAGCAGTTGCTTAAATGGTAGGAGGAGACCCTGGTGTATTAACATCATACACTTTGTCACAATTTACCTAATCATATTTTAGACTAGCCCATGTGCTTAGTTTATAGTTTGGTGTGTCACAAAATCAAAAAGCTGGTTTATTGAATAAGTCAGATAACTGAGATATTGATGTAATAGAGTAGAAGTTGCTGTATAAGTGCTAAAAATAGGAATATGTGGAAAATATGAATCCATTTTGAGAGGACAGTGAGACACACAGCTAGTTTCAAATTACCTATTTCAAAACAATAGGGGACTTCCGGTGGCGCCTTCCTCGTCGTCGGCGGGCTCCTCCATGCCCGCCGGCTTCTTGGCGCGTTAGAGCCGCCTCACAGCTGGCAGGCGGCTCGCACAACCTGCTCCTCAGCGGGAGGAGCAGGCAGAGCTTCTGGGGGTGAGGCTGGGCCCCCTGAGCCACCCCAGGAATGCTTCGTTTGTCCTGGGGAGGGCTCAGAAGGATGGCCCCCTCCATACCCTCCAGAGAATGCTCCGCGCCAAGACTGTCCTCCGCTAATTAGCGGAGCTAGACGCTGGAAGCAACACCACAGCGTCTATCGAGCAAACTGAAGGAGAAAGAAGAAAAGTCGGAGCAAGTATGGATTCTTTTACTGATTTTATTCCTGATTTTTTGGAAGAGGAAAGAGGGGAGGAGAGGAAGAGAAGTGTAGTTACCTGAGTAATTCTGAGAAGTGAAAGTTCTTGAGAAAGTTTTTTAAGATGGCGACTGGTCTTAATTGAAGAATTGCTAGAGTGTCTGAAATGGAGGCTTTGAAATAAATATCGTGTTATGTGAAAGGCACTTAAAGTAAGAAGAATTTTTCCTTATTCTTTTTTTTTGGATATCTTTTTTTTCTTTAAAAAAAAAAACTAAAGTAAAGTAAAATAAAGTAAAGCAAAGTAAAGCAATTTAAAGTAAAGTAAAGATGACTAAAGGAAGGGGGGGCTCCCCCTTGAGCCAGCTGAAGAATAAAGCTGAGATGATGCATTTGAGTGGATTGGCAGAAGGGGACTTAAAAGATCTTATAACAACTTCCTTACCAAGCGTAGTTGACAAAATTAAAAATTCACAGAAGAATCTTGTGGAAAGCAAGGAAAGCAAGACCAATTAAGTCAAACTATTATTAAAGTAATCTCAGATCTTTCAAATGTGGTGATTGATATGGAGGAGAAAGTGACTGAGATCAGTAGTAAATTTGATTCTCAGATACAAAAAATACAAGGAAAGCTTGTGGAAGCTCAGATTCGAAATCAGACCATACAGAATGATATTATCATGCTTCAAATCAAAACTATGGCATCAGCGATTAGAGTGAGAGGTATTAGAGAAAATCAGAGAGAAGATTTAAAAGCAATTTCTGCAAAGGTCTTTGCTGAATTACTTGAGAAAGAAGATGAGATAATTCTTGGTTGTATAGAGAAAGTTTATAGAGTCAACTCACGAGTAGCCAAACAACGGAATCTGCCTAGAGATGTGGTTGTTTACTTTACTGATAAAAGGTTGAGAGATGACATCTTACAAAAGTCCTACTCTGCCAGAGTGCAAGTGGAAGGTGCACAAATCAATATCTTCAAAGAGTTACCATCGAAGGTTTTAAAGAACAGGAAAGAATTTGCTTTCTTAACTAAGGAACTGAAGAAAAGTAATATCCCATTTAGATGGGATTTACCAGTTGGCTTAATTGTTAGATATCATGGTGTGAGATATTGTTTGAATACTATTGGGAAAGCAGAACACTTTTATAAAAATATCTTCAAGAGAGTCATTGAATATGGGAAGAACAAGAAACAAGAAAGAGAGTCTGTAAAAGGCAGACAGAAGGAAGAGACTCAAAGTATGAACCAAAGAATGTTAAAAGTACAAGGAGTACAAGGTGGTTTTTTAGAAGATTCTATTAAGGACTTCTTAGATGGGAAAATTGAATATCCTGGTGAATTCAGAGTAGGAGCACCGGATCCTGAACTGCGGGAGCAAGATTTTAAAAATTTTATAACTCGAGATGAACAGCAGCAGGGGTCCAATGCTCCCCAAGAAATGGAAGGTGATGTCAAACAGCAGGAAGAAACCGATGAGGAAATTCAAGTGGTATTTACTGATGAGTGTCGTGAAGTCCTTCAGCATCTACAGTTTTTATCAGAATATATGGAAAGTGTGGTAAAAAGTTTATAAAAATTTTCTAAAGTCTATATTAAGTTGGACTTATGGATTGTAATGACTTCATCCGGAGTTGGAGGTTTACAAAAATTTGTACTACCTGGAATTGGATTTATCATCCTGAGTAAGTTTAACAGATTGCTGCAGTAGTAGCAGCAATCTGTGATTACCCTATTATAAGTTCTTTTTTTGGAATTTATCATCCAGGAGGAAGGAATGGAAATGAAAACATCTTACAGCCAGAAGGAGTGAATAATAAAGGGTGGCAGGATTTGAAAGAGTTTTTTTTTTAAAAAAAAAAACATCTGGGAATGCAGTTTCTAGAGATTTTTTCTTCCGTTTTGTTTGATTTTTATCTCAAGGATTGGTGGAGCTGCATTGGATTTTTCTTTTTTTTCTTGTTGAAATAGTATAAATTAGTTTGAATGATTCTACCTAGAGGAGAGAATATCTTCGTGGTTGCATATTGTTTATACAAGGTCACACGGGGGGTTTAAGTGGAATGTTTTATTTCACTGATGGGGGCAGATAGAAGACGAAGCCTATTGGAATTGGATAAATGTGGAGAAAGAATATTTAACTTCAATCAAGATGAAGAGAAGATTGTAATTTGGATTATGGAAAATTATAATATATGCATAATTGCATTATACTGTATGTTTTATGTTTTTCTTTTTTTTTTGTTTTTTGTTCTTCAGTGTTTTTTATTTTTATTTTTATTTTTTCCTTAACTAAGGGGAGCAGTTGGGACCAAATTACTCGATATTATTTGATATGAATGTGTAGGTTATACTATTTTGGGGGGATTGAGTTAGGTATATGACTTGTAATGTTAATATTAATGGGTTATATAAAGGCTAGAAATTCTTTAAATTGCTAAATATGATAATGGTTGTTATTTTTGGGTGTTTTTCTTATAGTATTGTTAATTTTAGATAAACATTTATTTGTATGGATTTTTTCTTCTCTTTTTCTTTTTCTTTTTTTTTCTTAATACTTTTTTAGTTCTTTTTTCTCTTTCTTCTCTCTTTTAATTTAGAATTGAATATATAATAGTTTTCGCTTTTCTCTGTTATAAATTTTTGTTGTTTTTCTTTAAAAAAAATGTGTAGCGGAAGTCAGGGGGGAGGGGAAGGGAAGGGGTGTGGCTGGGGGGAGGTTGGGGGGGAAGGGGAGGGATGGGTGGGGGAGGGGGAGGGGTGAAAAAGGGGGAAAATTTTGTATTGTAAAACTTTTTCAATAAAAAAAAAAAAAACAATAGGAAAATAAAATGCATCTCCAGTAATAGGCACAGAATATTTTTTAGCCTCTCTTTATGTTTACACAAAAGGTCTCCACTTGTTTAGACACGTTTGAAAATGATGTACATAACAACTCATAGTAAGTAATTCCAGCTTCCATTCATGCCACAACAAGTTCTTCTCACAGGAAGCTTAGTTGTAATTAGGAATTCCAAAATCCAGCACTTTGATATAAAATATCTATTAAATGTTTTGCTGGGCAATTTTCCCATTAAAAACTCTGAATTCCCAACTTGACCATTGCAATCCTTATCATTAAAACAATGGCTGAAGAGTTGGCAGCTAAAACCATGCAAAAAAAGAAGCAGGATTTGGGCTCTGATCTGTCCCTAACTGGTTCTTTCAGGTCTCCCAGCCATGCACTCATTGCCACTGTAACTGAGTCCATACACTTTTCTGCTTCTTTTTCCTTACATTTTTCTCAGCATTAGAACCTTCTTCAGAGATCTAGGTCTTTGCATAATGTGTCTGGAGTATGATTATTTGAGCCTGGTCATTTGTGCTTCAAATGGATACTCTGGATTGATTTGTTCCATGATCTATTTGTTTGCTTTCTTGGATGTCCGTGGTATTCTCTGGAATCTTCCCCAACACCAAAATTCAAAGGTATTAATACTCTTCCTATCCTGTTTCTTCAAAGTCCAACTTTTCATTTCCATAGAGCCGTGATGGCGAACCTATGGCACGGGTGCCACAGATGGCATGCAGAGCCATATTGGTGGGCACATGAGTATTGCCCTAGCTCAGCTCCAGTGTGCATGTGCGCGCCAGCCAGCTGGTTTTTGGGCCTTCCGGGCCCTCCAGAAGTCGGGAAACAGGCTGTTTTTAGCCTCCAGAAGGCCTCCAGGGGATGGGGAAGGCCATTTCCCACCTCCACAGGCTCCTAGAAAGCCTCTGGAGCCTGAGGAGAGCGAAAAACAAGCCTAATGGGCCCACCGTGCCATTGTGTGCCAAAAGAGGGGGTCGCGCAGGAGGTTACACAAAGGGTCGGGTGTGCATGCGCAGAGGGTCAGGGCACATTGAATTATGGGTGTGGGCATGTGCGTGCATAACCCCCCTGCGCTGCCCCCGCTTTTGGCACGCGACAGCAAAAAGATTAGCCATCACTGCCATAGAGTGTTACAAAGAACACCATTGCTTGGACTATTCTGGTCTTTGTAGATACAGAGATATCATCGTATCAGAATATTTTTTTCAGAGGCTTTTCATGGAATTTAACAGTATACAAATTTAATAATTAATTAAACACTCTACAAAATGCTATCTGTGGTATATTTCTTGAGTGCTTGTTCTTTACCATTGATGGTTGATCCTAACAGGCTGAAGGTATCTACCATTTCACGATCTTTATTGCCAGTTCAAAGGCTGGTTGTTCTACCTTGTTTGCTCTACTGTACATTTAATTTTAGTCCCATTTGTCAATGTGTTACGTACTGTACTGGATAGAAAAATTATCCATGGTGGATTCAGCCAGTTCGGACCAGTTCGTGGTCCACCTGCCCACCCGCCCCAGCGCTATGCCGTCCTATTTAGCCATGTTTTCTAAGCTGTGTGCATGTGTGCAAGCGCGCGCGCTCACATTTTCAGTGTGCAGCACACCGGTGGTAAAATTATCTGAAACCCACCTCTGAACAGTATTGATGCTTTTGAAAGTTTGTGTTAGAGAAAACTCTTGAGAATTCCCCAGAGAACCCAAAAACAAACAAATGAAACATCTGTTCTGGCCCCGTTCCCAGGAATACCCCACCTCAGACAGTCAGAGTCTAATGAACTGGCAGGCAACCAAGTAAGCTGATAACAAAGCTTGGCAGCAATCCCTGCAACTGCTTGCCAAAGTCTTTATTAATAGTTCAGTCAAATACACACCACCAAAATGTACAGAGCTGAGATGCAGGGCCGATTCGAAACCGGGATCCATGAATCTTTGTTTTGTTCGTCACAAAGATACAGACTGCAATCCCTCTCTTTTATAGCCTGTGAGGCGTGGTCCACCAGCTAATCACGACCACTCCTTTTCCTCTGCTGGGCTCTCCTGTCTCGCCGACGCTGGCGAGGATCCAACCAAAACTCACTCCCCTCATCAATGTCCTCCTGTGGGTGCGGGGACGAGCTTGGCTCTGGGCCCATCTCCTGCCCTTCGGTGTCCTCCGGAGGCATTGCCAGAGAGGAGAGTCCTGGAGAAGGAGGCCTTGCCAACTCCTCTCCCTCACTCTCAGAGTCCTCCCCTGCTGATGACGCAGGCTCAGGCAACGGAGCCACAACAACATCAAACAAATCAACTCAGATTTCTCCTTCAAGGCATAAATGACCAAGCTCAAATTACCCTACTTTGGTCACATTATGTGAAGATCTAATTCTCTGGGAAAAGCTCTAATGCCGAGAAAGTGGGTGGAAAGAGAAGATGAGAATAACTAGCAGCAAGATGGATGGACCAAATTCTTTGTCGCTCTCACTGCATTTCTGTAAACTGCTTAGAGACTTGGAATAGGGAGAGAGATACTGTAAATCCAAATAATAATGGTTTAATATGTAGAATCATCCATGATATAGAACATAGGACATAATCAAGTAAATAAATTTAGTTGGTCAAATGTTTAGCACTGTCAAGATGCATTAAGACAGGCATCTAATGTTCAGCATCTAATGTGAGAACTCTTGAGAAGTTGAAAGTCCAATTAATAACTGTGTAGAAGAAGAAACTGTCACTTGTCCTTTTCTATCTGTTTATTAAACGTGCAAGAAATATATTTTCTTTTTCATCTTCCATGTGACCATTTTCTTTCCAAATTATCAGGGTAATTTTTGTGCCTTGAGAGTCCTCACCTTTCCCGCACTTGTGCTGGCCAGCAATACTTCCAATTGTCCAATGGGATCACTCAAAATAGCAACCAGCCACACCCATCCTCTCTTGTTCTTTTGCTGTTTTTTCTTTGGTAACAATTAACAAGGTAAACCCAACCAGCAAATCAGTCACGGTGAAGAAGGCCTAGTAAAGCTGCCAGAAATCAGTGGGGATTGATGACACATCTTTCCTTGGAGCGAAAGGAAAAACTGCAGTAGCTGGAAGACGGGTGAGTGTAGTAATTGCTCTTTTACTACAGATGAAATGTTGAAAATCAGTTTTTGCTATTGTTTTTCTTTATAGCAGAGCTTATTAATTCTGACATTAATTAGATCTGAATGCAAGCACTGGAATCAGCCCATGAAATAATGCAGATTTTGGATTGACATGGCTGTTGAGTATGGAAGGGCCCTTGATTTCCAAACATTAAAGAAAACATTAAACAAAAAGCAAGAAATAGAATAGAATAGAATTCCTTATTGGCCAAGTGTGATTGGACACACAAGGAATTTGTCTTTGGTTCATATACTCACAGTATACATAAAAGATTCATTCGTCAAGAATCATAAGGTACAACACTAAATGATAGTCATAGGGTACAAATAAGCAATCAGGAAACTATATCAATATAAATCGTAAGGATCCAAGCAACAAAGTTACAGTCACGCAGTCATAAGTGGGAGGAGATAGATGATAGGAATGATGAGAAGACTAATAGTACTAGTCATGCAGCCTTAGTGAATAGTTTGATAGTATTGAGGAAATTATTTGTTTAACAGATTGGTGATGTTCAGAAAAAAACTGTTCTTGTGTCTAGTTGTTTTGGAGTGTGATGCTCTATAGCATCGTTCTGAGGTTAGGAGTTGAAACAATTTATATCCAGGATGCAAGGGGTCTGTAAATATTTTCACAGCCCTCTTTTTGACTTGTGCAGTATACAGGTCCTCAGTGGAAGGCAGGTTGGTAGTAATTGTTTTTCTGCAGTTCTAATTATCCTCTGAAGTCTCTGTCTGTCTTGTATAATAAGTATAGTAATACTAAACGTAAAGCTTTTAATATACATATTTCTCATTCCTTACCTCTCCTCCCATTACAAGTTATACGATTTTGCTGTTAAACTAACCATTCACATTTAAAATTTTCATATTGTGTATGCTGTAGTCATATGTACCAAGATTAATCAGATAGAAGCTCAGGGAATGCTCACAATGGGACAGCTAAGAGGGCTTCTTTGGAGGTTATCCTTGTTAACTGGACAATCTATAAAACCCTTCAGTTGAAATCACATTTTTGAATACTGCTTCAGTGTAGCTTAATTAAAGCTACACTGAAATGAAAGAGAAATTCCCAACATAGCCTGCAGTTGTTAAGACATCTCTTGTCATTGGCTGTGAAATTAGAGTACGCTTGTCATCTCTATAGCATAACATTAAGGTATTTAGAGTCCTGCTAGCCTCTCTTTTTCTTTGTTTCCTCTGAGAACTTTGGGCTGCATATCTAAGAAGTGTTCCTTGATAAGCAAGAAAATGTGCTTACTGCTGTGGGTGTGAGGCTAAGGCCTGGTCCCTTTGCCTTCCTAGACTTTGCTTGCTTGCACCAAGGCCAGGTCACTGTCCTCTTGTGAAAACCTCCAATACTTGCTTAACTTTATTAAGCAAACCACCAAAGTAAACAGTCATTTGCAATTGCTGGCCAGAGCTATGATAGCCAGCGTGAAAGGTGTTTTCAAAAGCAAAGAGGTCTAAGGTGGTATTTGAGATGCTTACTTGCCATTCCTATAAAGAATATGGACTCCAATATTCTTATGTGTAACATTTATCAAAGTATCTTTAATTAAATAGAAAGCTCAATCAGTTAGCCCTATGAGAAAAATACTGGATTGTGTTCAAGAATAATAATCAATCCTCCCTGGATTAAAGGGCAAGGGAAGACTCAACTGAAATTTAATCTCAAAGAAGAATAAAAGCAACACATACTGATCTAAGGGAGGAACAGTACAATTAGCATGTATTACTACTACTGAAAACAACTGGAGACTTTTTTTAAAAAAACTGCCTTAAAATAAAACAATTAATTAATTAACATCGGTTATATAGAAACCTAGAATTAGAAGGCAGGACTTAAGCCCTTGAAATCAATCTTTGTTCAAAGCCGGAGTTCAATTTAAAACTTCTGACAAATGTTCAGCCAACATGTTTGTAGAATTCCAATAAAAAGGAATTTGCAAACTTCCTCAATCACTGGTTCTATTGTGATCATTATATTACTTTCTAACAGTCAATTGGAATCCTGTAATTTATAATCATTATTTGATGTTTATACCAGGGCTGTCAAATTCACAGCCTGTGGGGGGATGCGTCATGTACTGGCCACACCCATGCCTGGTTTAGTGAAGAGGGAAAAGTTGGGATACATCACATGATACCACTATGACAACACAAGTTTGACACCCGTGTTCTATACTTTGGAAGAAGCAATTTTGCCTTTATTTTGCCTTACAAATTTTCAGATACATAAAGAGTGCCCTGATGAAACTGATTTTGCATTTATTAAATATTTTGGAGTGTTCAAACCATTTCAGATTACATCTGAGCTCTACTGCAATCTGTCAATACTGTGCTTTTAAAATAATTACTCCAATTATTTTTGCATTTATGCATCCAACAGTTTACTTAGGTTTTTTTAAAAGATGCAGCAGAAAATTCTAATGAGAAAATAACAATCTCCACTCCTAGCAGAAGCACAACCAGAGTTTTACTCAAGACTCCACCAATCAGAGAACATTACTTTTTTATCAGCAAAATCACCATGGAACTGTCCACGGCTACACTAATTAGCCAACCATTGTTCTGTGAATCTGGTCCATCTTGGTTAATTTATCAAAATTATGGCTATCCAGAAAAAGAGATTGAGTAACTCATTGGACAAATGTAGCCTATATCAGATGGTTGGGTTTGCACCACTTAGTTCTTACTTGCTGCTGAGATAACAATATCTTGCTGTTTACTGGCAAAACACACTTGGAGTAATTTCAGCTGCCTTTTCCACAAAATGACAACTCACTTGTCTATCACATGTCTATTGGACTATCATCTGATCCAATCTTGCATGATCTCCACTTATTTCTAGTCTTCAAGTTCTCTTGCAAGTCTCAATACAGAATATGATGCCTAGAACCAGACCTTCAGTTGCTTTCCCCAAAACTGGGCACTGGGGCTAGAAATAATTCTGAATTATAAAGAGAAATGTAGGGGGGCCCTCACTGAGGGAGAAGTTTATCTCAAGAACCAACTGCTTCTTTTCTTGGGAGTTGAGCCAGCATATTCCACAGATCTTCCATATTCAACCACTTTACCACAATGGTATGTAAATTATTCCAAGATAATTACATTTTATTAACAAATGTATTTGTTATGGCTAACAAAGAGCCATAAATGATGAGTCATTCTATTGCAATATCAACATCAAATTGTTCATAATGTTCAGGAGAATGTTTGCCTGATGGCACAAATGGACATTTATAAAACATGGGGTATTTGAGACTCATTCAAAGTAGGTCATAAAAGCAAAACAGGTTTTTTTAAAAAAAGTAGTAGCAATTTCTGGTAAAATACCAGAATATAAATTTCTAACAAGACACAACAAGATGGTTTTCAAAAGAAGGAATGGCCCTCTTAAGCAAAGTTTGTTCCCCAAATACCCAAAGGTTACATGAGGACTGGATGAGAAGATGGAAAAGCAATAGGAATGTTAGAAAAGTATCACCTCGGGACTGGCTAAACTTTTTTGGAACAAAAATGAATGGGAACTACTATAGTACCTATAAGCTATCAAACAGAAAGTGCTTTATAAGTTTCCTGCCTTGATTCTTCTGGAACTCAGACCTATCTGGCTAGAAAGACTTGGATTTAGGCATGTATACAAGAAAGGGGAGTTAATAAGAAAAGGTTTTAGTTCAGAAGGAAAGCAAAATTGTAAATCCACATTGCTTTCTTTGTGTTCTGGGTACTGGGATAAATAAGAGCAACAAAGAATCCTGGAGGTATTTGAAAGGCTTCTATGTATGATTCCTTTTGTGACAATCTGAACAGGGATATGTCCTCATGTTTCCCCAGTTTTAATTCACCCCTTGGACTGCATATTGTTAAAACACATAAATAATCACTTGCCTATTCATGAATGGAAATTAAGATTGGTTTTATAGAGATTAGAAGAAATGTTACTTTTTCCCCTTTTCAAGATCATTAACCTGAGTTGGTGCAGAATTAAATGTGTACGGTGCTGGTGAAAGCAGACAAAGATGTTTTCAGTTGAGACAGAGGAAAGGGGATTATTCCAGCTGTGTCATGGGGGGGGCAGTTATTGTTTTCAACAGGTTTCTAGGACAGTTTTGGAATGACTGAATTAAGTAACAGCAAGTTGAGTTAAAACAAAACCATTGGATTGCAGAATAAAAACTAGCCAGATTTTTGGGCTGTGACTTAGACACAAGCTTATATTCATCATTTTGAATTCAGTTGGCAACACTCATGTTTTCCACATCCTGCAGGACTTTATGCTTTTGGAAATAAGAATTTTGGGATCTGAATCCTAAATGGGAAACAGGAAACTGTCTCTCTAATTAAGCTATCATTCTAAGCAGCACCAATCAACATGGTCCGTACAGAGAGATAATGGGAATTGAAGTTCAATACCATTGTGGCCCTTCATGTTCTGTCACTATCCTAAATGAAGTGACAAATTGTTATCTAGTATACTTGAAAGAAAAACTACACGCATCAACAGGTCATTAAGGACCAACATTTCCGAGTGTTTCTGTTACACAGAAAAACAGAATGTTGTAATTGTTGGAGCTATTTTTTTATTTTTAAAAATTGTTAGAGCTATTTTTTATTTTTAAATGTGGTCTAAATGCTTTCAAAAATTATGTAGTGACTATGCAGCTGGAGAATACTAGAATAGACTGGTAGACTTAGACTTTAATTTTACAACAAATAGACAGGCTTAATCATAGTTTCAACTAGGAAACTGCAACCATGTTAGATTAAGCCAAATCCAAAACACTAGAGAAGTTCTGGAAGCCTGGCACTCTGACAAATTGGCCATCAATAGATACATAAGCATAAACAACATCTACATGCTGTGCAAAAGAGACCATCAAGAAGGGAACAAAAAGACAAAACACATCCAGATAAGCATAGATTAACACCAAGATTAACATCAGACCAACAATCAAGAAGTAAAAGGTAAAGCTAAATTGAGTGTGACACTAGGGACTGGTGCTCATTCCATTTTTTAGCTAAGGAAGAAAGTGTTGTCCAAAGACACTTTTGTGTTCATGTGGCTAGCATGACTATATGCCAATTCTGATATACAGAATGCTGTTACCTTCCCACCAAAGTGGTACCTATTTATCTACTCATATTTGCATGTTTTCAAACTGCTAGATGGTCAGGAATAAACAATACTCCAATCAAGGAACTGCAAAGCAAGCTAACAATAAACAGTCCAATGAAACAATCTCCAAAATCACCCCCATCAACGCTGACAGGGCAAGCCACTAAAATATAAATTGAGAATAAACCCCATTCCTTACTAGCACTGATGATGTTACTAGTTTGGGTAATGAAATGTCTGCAAGAAAACAACCAAGATCAGAGAGTACCAAGGACTCCTCAAACTAGACTGAAAAGTTTAAAAAAAGGGGAAACCCCTTCCTGAAAAAGGCGGGCAAACTAAGTCCATATTATTGCTGAAAACCTTCAGGGATGTCTCAGTGAAGTCACCTGGAAATTTGTTTGACGAGATGGCATTGCATGTTTTCCTGGACATGAGGAAAGAGTATTATACAATATGATAAGTAAATGGGATACACATGGACTATGTTGTAATAAATAGCAGCTGAGCATGCTTGCTGCCTTCTCCATTTACATCTTGGGTTATGGATTACAGATGCCTTTTCTGCCTAGCTGATGTTTCTATATTTATGCCAGGCCTTAGGCTTAGAGTGTTCCAGTCAGCTCAGTCTATTTTCACTAATACATATCTAATGTAACATTGGTAACAAGCTATATTAAGATGACATCTAGTCTCACGAAAGGTTATCCATTAAAAACAAAAAGTCAACACGCTATAAGAAACCTTGTGGAGCTGCCTTGTTAGACAATTTCCTAGTTCAACCTCCATGAACATGGATACTCACAGGAAACCTCCTGATCTCCAGAGACCCTCATGATGACCCTTTTATCACCAGATAATACGTTGCCATCTATAAGAGGCTGGATTTTTCCCCTGCTGGACTCATTTATATGGTATCCTCCTCCAGAGAAACTCTGGTACAATGCTCATTGCAGGTTATGTAAGGCTGAAAAACCTGCTTCCAACATTTAGACTGTAAATCTTTTGGCATAAATAATTATACCTTTTAAGGGGTTATTGCTTAAGTAAAGATTCCTATATAATCAGGCTCGAAAGCTGTAGGTCTCTAGAACGTTTGGGTTTCAGCTCCTACAAGTTGCAATCAGCCTGATCACTACAGTAGTCAGGGATTATGAGAGTTGTAATTCAGCAACTTCTGTAGAAATATAGGTTCTCCTCTCTCTTCATTTTGGATACTCTCCAAATAACTGCTCTATTAATCATGATAAGCAGAGTCCCATGGAAAGAGTGTTAGTTTTACGTCTTCTGATCAGAAGCAGAAATAAGAGAAAGAAAATTACATTTTGGCTTGATGAGAAAAGAAAAACAAGTATTGGCCATAATCTAGGCCAGATTAATGCCCAGTATAAATCCAGGACTTTAATCCAGGACTTACTCAGCAAGTGAGTCACAACCAAACCATAAAATGAATTGAACTGTGGACCTGGCCAAAATAAACATGAATAATTACCACTAGGTCATTGGTGGGTAAATGATGCTGATTTTGAAAAATTGAAGAAAACCAAGAGAAGGCAGTAGCAACAAATTCAGGTGTCCATCTTTCCATGTATAACAGTATTTTCAACTTCAGCAACTAAGATGTATGGATTTCAACAGATGTATTTTGTACAGTAATGGAAAGGGGGCTTTTCTTTTTAATGTTGAAAGTGGCTCTTTCTGTATTACGTTCTCCCTTTAAGTGGAGTACTGCAAACCACATCAAGAAAGGGCAAAGGTTCCGCTTCAGATATTTATAACTCCAGTACCCATGATACCTATTAGGGATGACTGGAGTACTGCCGTCCACGAGCACAAGCCTAGTTTACAATGAAGGTTTTAAGCAATTTGGAATATTTTAAGCTGTCTGGAATCTTGCACCATGTAACTTGCAAGTGTTGACCTATTAGCCATGTCCTCCAAGTTCAACATCTGCAGTGATTCCATGATGGCTAGGATCATACAATGCACTAATCAAAAGCAATTATATCTTAGTCTGAATCTATTCAGTATACTGGATACAGCTAATATAAACTTCTATCACTTCTTTATAGAGCTGAGGATGAATGAACCAGAGGATGGTTTTTCCTGAACAAGGTTATCCTGCAGATACTGAGATGGTAAAGCATTTAGATTATAAGCAGCACTTATTTTTACATGCCAATAGGTGGACTTCTATATTCTACACTAGCTGAAATGTCTAGATTGCTTTCAAAATGAAATCCACATATAATGTATTGCAGTGGTATGAAAAGTGATGATGGATTGGTTAACCATTACCAGTATCTCAAGCTCCAGGAAGGGCTGCAACTCTCAATAATTTTCCTCCAAAATATGCCTGGTTCTTTTTATTGATGGCAAAATGTACACTATGTGCACAAATATTAGGCAAGCTGTATTTTTGAGGATTAATTTTATTATTGAACAACTACAATGCTCTCGGTCAATCCAAAATGTTAATAAACTTCAAACCTGAATATTTAAAAAGTGTAAAAGTAAGGTTATGGCTTTCATAGGAGAATATCTATGTGTGAACAATTATCAGGCAACTATTAGTATGCAGAATTATTATGCAACTAAATGAAAAATGATATTTTTCCCATCTCACTCATCTATTTTCATCTAACAGAAGTGGAAATAATAAACAAACAACTCAAAATTTACAAATCAATATTTCTGACAGTTAAAAATAAATCAGTGACCAATAGAGCCACCTTTTTTTTTTCAATAACAGTCATAAGCCTTATGACTGGAGTCTGTCAGTTTCTTGATCTGCTAACAATCAACTTTTTGTGCAGCAGCAACCACAGCCAGCAGACATTGTTCAGAGAGGTGTACTGTTTTCTTTCACAGTAAATCTCCCATTTAAAAAGGGCCCAAAAGTTCTGAATAGGGTTTAGGTCAGGTGAGGAAAGGAGAGGGGGGCATGTCATTGTTCTTTCAGCTTTAAGGCCTGTACTTGCTAACCACATAGTGGAGTAATTAGATGCATGCGATGGAGCATTGTCCTGCATAAAAATCATGGTGGTCTTGAAGGATGCAGACTTTTTTCTGTACCACTGCTTCAAGAAAGTGTCTTCTAAAAATTGAAAGTACATTTGGGAGTTGATTTTGAGTCCATCTTCAACCTGAAAAGATCCAATTAGCTCATCTTTAATAATACCAGCCCATACCACTACCACTCCTCCACCTTGCTGGCGTCTGAGTCAAAGTGGAGCTCTGTGCCCATTACTGATCCAGCCACAGGTCCATCCGTCTGGTCCATCAAGAGTCATTCTCATCTCATCGGTCCAAAAAACCTTTGAAAAATCTGTCTTGAGATATTTCTTGGCTCAGTCTTGCCGCTTCAACTTATGAGGCTTCGTCTCAACCCCTCCAAGACCGAGTGGCTGTGGCTGCCGGCGTCCCGATATAGCCAGCTGACACCATCGCTGGTCATTGGGGGCGAATCACTGGCCCCCACGGAAAGGGTGCGCAACTTGGGCATCCTCCTGGACCCACGGCTGTCCTTGGAGGATCATACGACAGCTGTGGCCAGGGGGGCTTTCTATCAGGTCCGCCTGATACGCCAGTTGCGGCCCTTTCTAGATCGGGACTCCCTACGCACAGGCTCCCCTTGGGATGCACCCGGAGGCTCCAACTGGTACAGAATGCGGCCGCGTGGGGGATTATGGGAGCATCGGGGCGCTCCCACGTTACACCTCTCCTGCGCGAGCTGCCGGTGGAGTTCCGGGTGCGTTTCAAGGTGTTGGTAATGACCTTTAAAGCGCTCCATGGCTTAGGACCAGGGTACTTACGGGACCGCCTTCTGCCGCCAATTGCCTCCCACCGGCCGGTTCGCTCCCACAGAGTGGGCCTCCTCAGGGTGCCGTCAGCCAGACAATGCCGGCTGGCGTCCCCCAGGGGGAGAGCCTTCTCTGTGGCAGCCCCCACCCTCTGGAATGATCTTCCTCCAGAATTGAGAATTATCTCCGACCTCCGGACGTTTCGTCGGGCCCTGAAGACGCATCTTTTTCAACTTGCCGGTTTAGCCTGATCCCTGCTGCATTTTTAGAATTTTTTAAAATTTTAAAATTTTTAATGTTTGTTGCGTTGTCGCATTTTAATATTTATTTGGTTTTAATTCTCAGCCTAATGTATATGTGTTTTAATTTTTAACTTTATGTATTGAATTTTTATTTCGGCTGTTCACCGCCCTGAGTCCGTAAGGAGAAGGGCGGTATACAAATCTAATAAATAAATAAATAAATAAATAAATAAATAAATGTGTCTTGTTCAGTGGTGGTCGGGTTTCAACCTTCTTTATTTTGGCCGTGTCTCTGAGCACTGAATACCTGGGCACTCCAGGTAGGTTGCAGTTCTGGAATATGACAGCACTGGAGGATAATGGATTCCTGGTAACTTCACATTTGATTCTTCTCAAATCTTTGGCAGTTAATGTGCATCTTTTTTTCTCAACACGTTTCTTGCAACCCTGTTGACTATTTGCAACAAAATGTTTGATGGCTCTGTGATCACGCCCCAATATTTTAACAATTTCAAGAGTGCTGCATCCCTCTGAAAGACTTTTTACAATTTTTGACTTTTCAGAGTCAATTAAATCTCTTTTTTAGCCCATTTTGCCTGAGGAAAACAAGCTGCCTAATAATTTTGCACACCTTGATATGTTGATCTCCTTAGGCCACACCCTCCCCCATTACACAAACACACATCACCTGATATGCTTATGCCAACTAAGCATTCAAGTTTATACAGGTTGGAGGTGAAAAATATACATAAAAATGATATGGTCAAAATACTCACTTGCCTAATAATTGTGCACATGGTGTATTATCAAATTTAGATGACTACAAAATTGAAGTAATAACTAAAGTTTCTTTTCATATACTGATTTGAAAATAAACAAGTACGTTTCCATTCAAAATTTAACAAAAAATTTCTGTATCTTGTTGGGACCAGAACTCCTATAACAGAAAGTTTTCATGGGTACTAGTGCTAGATTATTATGTACCAAAGTCTAATAATTATGGAAAAATATCAATATCAAATATCAAGAAAGGCTAGTATGAAGGATAAACATGCTCTTGCTTTGTAAAAAGCAAATACATTTGTTAATAAGATTTAAATATATAATTATCTTGCTTCATCTCCAGAATGTTATGGGGTAATCTATACAATATTTTCTGCTTATAATCTTCCCATATTTATGTACATCTTTTTCACATTTTTTTATTTTGCACCCCTCAAAAAAACAATTAAAGAGAAAGGAAAATTGCTGCACAATCTTTTCAGATTTGCAAGGTTATGTGCCCTCCATAAGGAAATTTCATTCTACCCAATTCCCAACCTGAAGATTGGTCAAATTCTGCCATATATCATGATCATAAATCAGATCTCATCATTTTCAAAATTATATTTTGCCCATTATTTTCAAGAGTTGTTAGGAAAATTATTAGATAAAAGATGGTTTAGAACAGGTGTCTGCAACCTGTGACCTCTGCTGTGGCTCCCTGTTGGATGATCTCACCACTGGCTGGCCCAACCCCTCGCCCTCCCCTCCCAGTCACTCCTCACCTGGCCTGAGAAGGTAAGGGTGACAGTGAGGGATGGAGAAGTGGCCGGGGCAGAGACAGAGAGATACAGAGAGTGGGGAGAGAGAGAGAGGGAGGGCGGAGGGAAAGAGAGAAAGAGAGATGTCAAAAGGGTTTTGTTGTTCTCGCTGTTTTTTAACAACTGGTTCTCTGCCCTAATGACCAGCTGAGTAGGCATGGCTAGGGGGGTCATGTGACTGGTGAAAGTGAGTGGAGTTGGTCACACCCACCACACCCATCAAGGTTTTGTGGCTCCCAGTGTTTTCTTTTCTGTGGGAAATGGGTCCAAATAGCTTTTTGAGTGTTTAAGGTTGCAGACCCCTGGTTTAGAAACATGAGGAAAACACTGTAAAAATTCATGTATTTGCCACAATTAATTGTGTTTTGTGTGACTCTGGGTAAAATTAGTCATCTGTTATAACAAACATAGAGAAAAACGTCAAATAGAACATAATAAAAACAAGAATGATATAGAGAGCATTGGATAAAAACTTAAATCATCTCATCAGAAAGTTTGCCAGTAGGAAATGGGCATGCAATGCCAATATTTGAAAACAAAAGCAGATATTTTTAACAGCTAACTTTCCTATTAACATTACTGTTCCATGTAATTTAATTTCATGTAATAATATATTTAGTTGATTCAGGATAAATAACACATAACTAAATTCCATTGCTGAACTGGGATGCAATCGTGCATGGTGGAAAAAAAACCATATTTGTATCTAAAGTAGGCATGTCCAACCCACAGCTGCATGTGTGCGGCATGCAGTCCTGGACAGCTACTAATGCACAAGATCATATACTCTTAACATTATGTGATTTATATATATTAACTACATTATATATATTTATATGAGACCCAGGACAATTTGTCTTCATTAAATCAGACCCGAGCAAACCAAAAGCTTGGATATCCATAATCTAAAGGATTCAGATGCAAATGAAGTATCATTCTTGATGCAAGATGGCCTGTATTTTGAGAAAAGCAAATCAAAGTGTTATGACCTAGGCTTCCCCAAAAAACATGAAGCAGAATCCTGGTCCCGACAAAACCCCTTTTATTAAACAAACAGCGAATTCCTCTCATTCACCTTCAGCAAAGTCTTTCAATGGAGAATTTACAGTCACAGACCTTATCTGGCTTGGAGAGCTGCCAGGCCGATATCTTCAAAACTTGGCAAAGAGCCTCAGAGAGTCACAAACCAATTAGATGAACTAATTGTCACCTGCAAATTCCACTCCCCTTTTGCTTCTCTTTTATTCCCTCTGGGAGGGGCCATTCATCGTCCACCTGTGGCCTTACTCCCAAGTCGACCCTTGTTCTCTAGCTGTTCCCTTCGTCTGGCAACTCTACACATGCGCACACTGGGAACAGGCTCCAGCTGTTTGTCTGTCTCATTGATGTCTGAATCTGAAGGCAGCTGATAACTGGCATCCAACCCTGGCCCCCTCTCTGCCTCTGATGCAGAGCCCTAATCAGAGCCTTCCCCAGACTCCAAGACTGGCCCATGTTCCTCCCCAACCTCCTCACTGTCCGAATCTGCTGCCAGCTCTGCTGGCCACTGGCGAGCCACAACACAAAGCAAGACAGGAGAGGGTTCCTTTCCCTGGATCAATGATCAAACTGATCTCTGCACAGTGCTCTCAAATACTTCTACATGCAGAGGCAGCATTAGTCATATTTGCATGAAATTCCGTCCTGTTGTAATCATCAGTTGATTCTAGATTTACTACATGATTAATTTTTAATTAAAAATCAACTGAGTTTTCAACAATGATATTTGCATTAAGCTGTTTACTGTTTATGCATTTCTTTTAAAAGACTACTTTCCTGATTATTATTTATATGCTTATGCTGCAGTGAATGTATTTTTTATTAAAATGAATGGACCAATTCGAAAACATTACCAAATTTATTGCTAAATATACATTCAAAAGCATGCAAATGCAAGTAGATAAATAGGCACCTCTTTGGTGGGAAGATAACAGCGTTCCATGTGCCTCAGCATATAGACATACCGACCACATGACCATGGAAGTGTCTTCAGACAATGCTGGTTCCTTCGCCTAGGAAACTGAGATAAGCACTACTTCCTAGAATCAGACACCACTGGTCAGGGAAAACCTTTATCTTTTTTTTTTTAATACACGCTAAGGATGGTTCTGGATTCAGTGTGAACTTTGCTTCTGAACAGTTGTAAAACTTTTTTTAATCCGATGTAAATTGTAAATGGGTTTACCTCCAATTTTAAGATAGAACCAACAAATATTAAGCATCAGAAGAAAATAGAAGTACAGTACCCTTCATTAGCAAATACAGTCCAAGGAACAAATTCAACAAATAATTTATTGCAGGTTATTCCTGATAGAAATTCTTGATTTTCAGATATGTACCTTGCTAGACATGTCACACAAAGCTCACCCAGAATTTGGAAACAGCCAATTTCCTCACCAAGAGAAGTATGCCAATCTGCGTGGGAATCTCCAACTCTACTATTCCCAGAACTGATAGATATTATGCATGCAATAATCACTGAACCCAAAACATATACAAACAAAATACAAGTATTTGAAGTGGGTGTATCAAGACGTACAGCTCTTGCTCACAAACATGTCCTGGTAACTTCTTTTTCTGTCATACTTTTTCTGCCATGTTACCTACAAGATGAGCCCATAAGTAAGACAACTTCTTTCTTCTCCCAGCAAAATTTAGCCATAAATGTACTCCAGCACATTTTAGTGACTTCAGTGGCTGCTGATGTGGTTCATGAACTGAGATCTGTCCAGTTGGCACACAGGTTTAATAAATTATTATGGTTCATCACACAGGCAGCTGGATATTTAGTCTGGATTTGCAATTTTTTTACGCCCATCAACTCCTTTCCAAGGACTTGGGATGGGCAGATGTGGATATTTGATGGTGTTACAGATATGGTTTTACAGGATGCAAGCTGTCCCAAATAAAATTGCTTTTTGCAATTGACTGGTGAATTTCTCAATGCCATTAGTGTTCCAGTGGTATAGCTGTTTTGGGATTGCACCAATTACTATTTTATTATTGTGGTTCATCGCACAGTCAGCCAGATATTTAGGCCAGATTTGGCACTTTTCTCTACCTATAGCAGTGATGGCTAACCTTTTTTCCGTCACATGCTAAAAGGAGGGAGAGAGTGGGGGGTTGTGGGTGCCCACATCCATAATTCCATGTGCCCCGCCCTCCCTCGCATGCACACGACCCCCCCATACTTCCCCCTGCTTTTGGCACGCGATGGCACAGTGGGCCCGGTAGTCCCGTTTTTCCCCCTCCCCAGGCTCCAGAGGCTTTCTAGGAGCCTGAGGAGGGCAAAAACAGCCTTCCCCATCCCCCCAGAGGCCTTCCAGAGGCCAGAAACAGCCAGTTTCCTGACTTCCGGCGGGACCGGAAGGCCTGAAAATCAGTTGGCAGGTGCACGCATGCATGCTGGAGCTAAGCTAGGGCAACACTCACATGCCCACTAATATGGCTCCGCATGCCAGCTGTGGCACCCGTGCCATAGGTTCGCCATCACGGACATATAGACTCCTTCCCAAGGACCTGGGATAGGCAGATGTCATTTAACAGATTAACAGGGTAGGAAGGGTCATCTAGTCCAACCTCCCCACCCAAGCAGGAAACTCTAGGTCAGTGATGGTTAACCTTTTTGCCATTACATGCCAAAAGTGGGGTGGGTGGGTGGGGGTTCTATATAATTCTATGTGCCCCATATCCCGCACATGCATGTGCGACCCCTCCACGCTCCCCCCACTTTTGGCATGCGATGGCAAGGTAGGCCCGTTTTTCGCTCTCCCCTGGCTCCAGAGCCTTTCTAGGAGGCTGAGGAGTGCACAAATGGCCTTCCCCACTCCCCCAAAGGCCCTCTGGAGGCAGGAAACAGCTTTTTTCCTGACTTCCAGTGGGCCCAAAAGGCCCAAAAATCAGCTGGCCAGCGCACACATGCACGCCGGAGCTGAGCTCACGTGCCCACCAATATGGCTCCGCATGCCACCATCACGGCCCTAGGTTGAACCTCTCCTTGATCAGTTTCCATCCATTATTCCTTGTCTGGCCTTCGGGTGCCTTAGAAAATAGCTGAACCCCCTCCTCTCTGTAGCAGCCCCTCAAATATTGGAAGACTGCTATCATATCTCCCCTGGTCCTTCTCTTCACTAGACTAGCCATGGCCAGTTCCTCCAACCATTCATCATTATAGCCTCCAGTCCACTAATCATCCTGGTTGCTCTCTGCACTTTTTCTAGAACCTCAACTTTTTTTTATAGCGCGGTGACCAAAACTGGATATAGTATTCTAGGTGTGGTTTTACTAAGGCTTTATAATATTTGTAGAGAGAGAGAGCGATTGGCAGCTGAATTCCAGGCAACTGATAAAAGAGAAAATGAAGTGCCACCCCAATCCCTTTCCTTAAGTAGTTCGGTGTCTGCTTTCTCTTGTATTGAAAACCAGTACCAAAAATAAAATAAAATAAAATAAATTCTTGGAATTTCGATGAGTTAAGTTTCTTGGAAGGAGGGTTAAGCTAACACCACAAGAATTCCAGGGAAGGCTTTACGTGTCACCGGAGGCCCCATTTTATAAGCTATCATGGCAACAAGTTTCAGGAACGTTCGGTGAGATTTTTCCGGTCGAAAGGGGTAAAAGCTCAGCTCTCTCTAATGCAGGGGTTTCCAACCTTGGCAGCTTTGCTGGCTGGGGAATTCTGGGAGTTGAAGTCCGCCAGGCTTAAAGTTGCCAAGGTTGGAGACCCCTGCTCTAGTGCACCTGTCCTTGTTTGGGCCACAACTACTAACTAGACTCCTCCGTGGGAGCGCCCATTCACAATAGGCGCCCTTGTTGTGGCAGGAGAGGGGAGGGGTCGGCGATGGGGCAGCAGAGCTCGGGCTAGGAATGTTTCCGTCGGCTCCCAGCCTGGCGGAGAGTTCAGCACGTTAAGGCAGCCAATGGCGGCAAGCCCCGAGGATGGGAGGAAAAGGGGGCCCAAGGGGGAGGAAGAGAGCTGTGGGGGCGGGGGGAGCGTCTGATCCCCTGCAGGGGGAAGCCTCATCTGCCTTGCCGCCTTTTTCGCCCTCCTCCCCTTGTAGGGTCAAGAGCACGAGCCCCGCGCGCTCCTACGACTTACAAGCAGCCCGGAAACTTTCTTGGAACTTTGCCTCCCCGCTGACGCCAACAATCGCTCCGGGCCCCATCCTCTCCTCTCAGCCAATGGGAAGCTGGGGGGGGAGGACCCCACCGGGACCAATCCTGAGGCTCTGGACAGTCCCCCGGTCCTAAGCGACCTTCACCGGACGGGGATCAGGGAAGGGATAAAAGAGCCCGGAGGAGGCAATTGAAGTTTGGCCGCCGCCGCCGCCGCTGCTTCTTACTCCTGCTGAGGACAGACGGCTCTGCAGCTACGGCGGCTGCTGCTGTTCCCGCCCGCGGCTTCTCCTCTGAGCAGGAGCGGCGGTTCGCGCTCGGTGCAGCCGGGAGCCCAGCACAGCCGCTCTTCTTCCGCAGGGGGAGGAGAGCGCAGGCAGCGGAGGAGCGCACGGGGGCGGGAGGTGAGGGGGGGGGCTCGGCGGAGGGAAGAGCCGCGGCTGCCGGACTCCCTCGGGTGCGTGTGCGCGCGGCTTGCAGCCGGAGGGAAGCGACGAGCGAGCGACGCTCATTCATTGCTGCGGCCAGCCCTGAGGAAGAGCCCCGCGCGACCCGCAGGCGAATCCCGCCGGGCTGCATTCTTTGCGGACGAAAGAAGGAAGGCTTTTGATCCCTGCGATCAGGGCCCAATCCGCGAATGCCAGATCGAAACCCCAGCGGCGTTTCGGAAGACCGGCGGGCTGGCTGGGAGTTTTGGGGTGGAGAGACGCGCGAGGTAAGAGGAGGTCTTGGGGCATCTGGCGAGAGGAAGGGAAGATGGAGAGCGGGGGAGGGAGGGGGGAGGGAGGGAAGGCGAGTGGGCGGGCGAGGCAGGGGTCGTGCCGGAATCGCATCTGCTGCTTGGAAAGGCGGTGGGTGCTGAAGCAGAGAATGGTCGTCTTGGGGGGCACAGCGGTGTCTTTTGAGAGAATGAGTAGCGCCCGTTCTCCCTTCAAGTCTTGAAAGATGAACCGTCAACACCCCCAAAAATGCATGTTTTTTGTGCTGTAAAAAAAGCTACTCGGGAGGGAGGAGGGATCTGTGGAAGGGAAGCCTTTTGGAGGAGCCGGAGCCGGGTACTCCCCAAGTGAGAGAGAGAGCAGCCTGCAGAGAGGAGATTGTGGGTACAAAACTAGCAGGATAACCAGACTGAGAGAGTCCTAGCCTCCCCCGAGCCTCCCAACGTTGTTTCTCCCCTTTCCATGTCTTGTTACAAGCCGCTGCCTGACAAGAGAGGAGAAGAAAGATGAATGCCAGTGAGGGGAAAGCAGGTCAAATGGTAACTGCCTTTGGCACCCTCAAGGGTGCAAGGTTTGGAGGACATTCCCTTGTTTGTCCGCGTACCAGCAAGGTCCCTTTGGGTATAGTGGGATGAAGATCATGCTAGCTCAAAAGGGGAGGACATGGAGGGGGGAATCCAAGGACAAGATAGTGTAGGCCTGTGTTTCTCATCCTTGGAGAACTTTAAGAGGCAAGTGGTTTTTAACTCACAGAATTCCTCAGCTGGCTGGGAGTTGAAGTCCATCTTAATATTGCCAAGATTGAGACACACTGGTGCAATAGATTGGCCTGAAAGTGCCTTTGGGCCGCATATTAAATCCCAAATCACTATATTCCAAGTAGATACCAGTCCAAGATGAACCAAACCCTGTTGAGATTACTGGGGGCTCCACTTGTAAAGCAAGTCGCCATAACACTAACAAAATGAATTGGGATTTGCAGGGTGGTATTTAATTGGTCTTCTCCAAATTGCAACTTGATCAGAGGATCAGCCTTGTTACTTGCTGCTGGGCCAGATCTTCATGGCCCTTTGCCCTTGAAAAGGAAGCAAACATCACACCTTCCTGAGCCAAAGTGCAGGCACCCTTAAACCCTTCTGCTAGTGTAAACAAAACAAAACAAAGATGAACTGGCTAGCAGAGTTAATTTATCTCCGATCTATCAATAGGAAAGAGAAGCTGCAGTGTTAATGATGTACTTGGAAATCCCTTTGTGACAACCCCGATGGGTATGGTGATTGGGGGTATAGTAAGCTTTCAAGGGCTGCTACAGCAATGCTCCATTCCTTGCCTAGGAAATCTAACAACTCCAAGACAATAAACTGAAAAAGTCATTCTGTTGCATGTGCTATATTGATTGTAATATGGGGTGAATGGGGATAGATAAGCTTATACAGAGTGAGTCGGAAGTCTTTTGCAGCTCCTGGGAGACATAAATGCCATATTTAGTAGCCCATTTCTGGGACTCTGATAAAATTCACCAAACCCAGTTATTTTTCAATGTCTGATCTGCTGTTTGTAGCTCAGTTTGATACTGAGGAGTGAAATAGCCCCTTCATTTATTAATCATGAATGCGCTAAGACAAATATGTACATGTTGTATTCAGTTTTAGATGAGGAGTCACAAACAGCCCAGCTAAATAAAATACAGACCACATACACCTGTAAAAAGGTACTGTCTGTTTACTTTATCATACTTAATAATATAAAGGGGACTGACACCGAATTTATTAGAGTTCAGGTACCTTGTAAAAACTAGCTCTGCAAATTTCCATTCCATCTGTCTTGTGGGAAAATGGATTCAATCTGGGTTAGATTTAAATTATTTAGTTCAGCCAACACCTCCTCACTCCTTTCTTATTTTTAAGGGCAGGAGGAAAAAATTAATCATTAAGCAGAACTAGTGTTACAAGGGGTGATAACCACAGAAAGAAGTGTCTACAGAATTGGAGAGTAGGATAAAGATTATCCAACCAAACTGAGCGATATTAGGGGCCTTGAGTAAGCTAATAGATAACCAGATACGTCTATTATTTGATAGAGGTGGGGGGCAGAAGAAGCAGAAAAATATATTTATACTAAAGGAAGCTGCCCAAAAAATCCTCATCAAGTCCATTGAAAGTTGAGAAATATAGGTAAAAATTGTGGAAGATCTTAAAAGCACTGGTACTGGTTTTGTTCCCCAAACCCTCAAAAGTAGTTTTAACACTGATCCATGACTAACCTGTCTTCACTTGACTTTAAAGGCTGGGAAAAATACTGTGCCAGCTTGACCTTCTATAAATTATGCAACAGCAAAAATCCCATCTACCCAAAAGGGATAGAAGGAAAAGAATAACATCAGAAGCCTGACACTTTGCATACAACAGCTGATCTTGGAGAGGAGGCAACTGACAAGAATAACAATACCACAAACTTGTCAAAGCCCCAACTCCACCCCCAGCTCCAGTTTTCTTGTCTGAGCAAAATGAAAAGCCCTCAAACTCCTGTAGAATCTGACATTTGGTAACTAACAGAGTTCCTTCCAATGAGAAAATGGAGCCTTGGAGTTTCAAAACAAGACTCCATGGTGATTTTAACTCCACTGTAATTGATGTTTGAACAGAGAGAGATCAAGAACTATTTTCAAAGAGTTGGATGGCAATGCTTGCAGTTCCCATCAATACAGGGAGGCTTCAGATTCAGGCAGAGTTCTTTCCTATCATCTTCAAACAGTTTTTGTCAATACCTCACAATACAGGTAGTCCTCGACTTACGACCACAGCTGAGCCCAATTTTTTTGTTGCTAGGCAAAACATTGGTTATGTGAATTTTGCCCAGTTTTATGACCTACCTTGTCACAGTTCTTAAGTGAATCACTGCCATTGTTAAGTTAGTAACATGGTTGTTAAGTGAATCTGGCTTCCCCATTGTTAGAAGGTTGCAAAAAAAGATTACATAACTCCAGCACGCTGCAACCATCATAAATATGAGTCGGTTGCAAAGCATCTGAATTTTGATCACGTGCCCATGGGGATGTTGCAATAGTTGTAAGGGTGAAAAATGGTCATACGTCACCTTTTCCAGTGCCGTTGTAACTTTGAACGGTCACTAAATGAATGGTTGTACATTAGGAATACCTGTACCTTGATGAACTTGGCATGGGAGACAAAGACACAGAAGGACGTGGCTTTTGGGAGGGGTAGTTTCTAAACAATTCCTTTTCTCTTAAAGCCTTCCTCCGTCTTCTTGACTCTTCATGAGAAAAACATCTGGTAGCCAAGAAGGGAGGTCTTCCCTGTGAACCCAGGCTCAAGGATGCCCTGGAACGTCAAATGGTTGAATAGCTGCAATAGCCACAGCTCCCAGTCTCAGAAACAATGCAAGAAATCCTCTTTTGCTTTCTATCAAGCTGTGAGAGACCAGCTACCGGTATGGCTCTTGGAAGACATGAGGCGCATGGAGGCTTTCCACTGGCAAGAAGGAGGCAAAGTCAGCACATATTCACCTTCAGAGGCACTGCTGTATGCTCTGGTACACAACCACCAGCCTTATGCCCGATATTTATTGAACCAATTTCCTAAAAGTGCCCTTGCAGTACCGAGCCTTCACTTCAGCTGCTGCCACTCTTCAGCTCCTCACTTAGCTATGGCCGTCCGGTACAATCGTATCCATGTCCTAGTAGAGATTCTGAAAGCCATCAAAAACTTTCCAGTAAGCGACCGAGCTACCTATTTGGACCGCCGAGGCTGCAGTCGAGTAGAAGGTGGCAAAACAGCCCTTCATGTGGCTTGTGAACTGGCAAGGCCGGAGTGTTTGCTTTTATTACTGGGACACGGAGCCTTACCTTGCCTTCGTGACTGTGCTGGGAACACACCTCTAGACCTACTTCTACAACAAATTTGGGAGAGTCCAGCATCAAATCTCTGCACCAAGCTTCTCCTTTTGGACTCGCTTTTGCTCTTCATGCCTACAGGCTTCCATTTTGCCATGAAACAGCAGCTACGGGAAGACCAGCAACCATGGCAGGACCTCCTGGGTGATAGCCGATATCAGTGGTTGGCTGGTTTTGCTCCTTTCTCTCTCTTTGTTAGATCCATGCAAGTTTTAATTGGGAGCATTTCGCGCGAACATTTCCCAGAAGCTCTGGATGGGCTACCTTTGCCGCACTTTCTGAAACCTTTGGACCTGAAGTTGAAGGGCTAAGATTATAAGCTAGAAACCCCCTTCTCTCACTTTGACTCCCTCTCTCCCTCACCTTTCAATTGCTGCTTGTGTGATGAAAATAGGTTGGGTGGAGAACCCATGTGCTGAAAATGAAATCTGTGTGGGAGAAGGAGAAGCACTTGTTTTAATTAGAGACCTTTTTTTGCAAAGATTTTAATATGTTGTGTTTTATTTAACTATTGCTCAGTCGGAGAGAGTGGAACACCTAGAGTGCATTCTAAAAATAGATTTCATTTTATGGCAGGATGCACGGCTTAAAGCTTAACTTGGGCATGACGATTTGTAGACTGCCCAAGTGAATTAGCATTTTAGGCCAGAAGCTAAACCAAGCAATGAAACAGAGAGTAGCTTCTGTAATCCATACTCAGTAGATCAACAGTAAATAATGTACCAACTGGGTACGGATTGCTGCAAAAAAAAAAAACTGGATATACTCCCAACCAGCAAAAGAACATCACAACCAGAGTTTGAAATGTTGGTTTAAGCCAGAGGTGGGCAACTATGGCCCTTTTATGATTTATGGACTTCAGTTCCCAGAATTCCTGAGCTAACATGGCTGGCTCAGGAATTTTGGGAGTTGAAGTCCACAAGTCATAAAAGGGCCATAGTTGCCCACCGCTGGTAAGCTATTACCTCTTATAGAGTTGTGTCCAGCTAATGTGAAAAAGGACAAAAAAATATCATTTGGTATAAAACAGCTATTAGATATTAGAAAGAATTGAACTATTGGCCAGCTGTCCTTACTCTCTTATTTCCTCATGGCACTATATTGCAACAGTCAATTTCTTAAAAGAGTTATTGTTATTTTCTCTGCCACCAATAGTTCACTTTTATTTAAAAAATACACATATCCAAGAGGAGGTCAAATCAGCTGAACATTAAACAAATTTTTAAAAAGCATTAAATACATAGCAATCTCCATTGGTATTAATAAGACCAATCATCATGGAACAATATAAGCAGTAACTATTTCAGTAGGAAGTAGCGAAAACTGAAAAAACATTCACAGTCAAAAAAATGTTTTTGCAGTCATTCGAAAATTATTTGAGATCGGAAGGAATATGGATGAAGGTGGGGGTCAAGAAACAAGATGTAAAAATGCAAAGCTTCACATGCACTTGTTGCCATTGTTCTCTTCAGAATCATGTCTCATCTATCTGTCTTTCTGTCTGTCTGTCTATTACATTTGCATAGCCACCCAGCTCACATAGTGACTCTTCGTTTCATGAGTTTTGTTGAGAACATGGGGCTATAAACACTATATCCACTGAACACTGAATACGGTACATATCAGGGGTGGGTTCTACTTAACTTTACTACCGGTTTGTAATGGAGCCGTGCGCATGTGTGAGCTTCGCTCGCGCGTGTGTGCGCTCTTCTGCACAAACACAGAAGCATTTTCATGATGTCAGGGTCAGTGAGCGGGGCCTCCTGCCGGTTTTATTACCGGTTCCATAGAACCGGTGCAAACCGGGGGCAACCCACCACTGGTACACATCTGCTGGTTATTCTTAAGGATGGGTTCCGTATCTCATCACAAAATGGTCAAGAAGGACAAAAAGTGTTTTGGATGAGATAGATGCAAAAGAGGGTCAAATTGTGCACTCACAATCACCCAGATTCATCTACCAAATTGATGCAGGATTAGTCCAGAGGGATTAGACTGAGTCTCTCCCCTCCATACACAATTGTTGGCCGAAATGCAAAAAACTATTTTACTTCAATCCTTTACTTCAGTGGCACAGAACCTGGTGGCTTTGTGCCACTAAACCGTGGTGGTTATGATGATGAGACCTGGGCTGCGAAGACACAAGCCTAAATTCTTACTCGTTTATTAGATCATTTTAGCCTACTCTCAGTCAGCCCAATCTATGTCTTATGACTGGTAGGGATAAAAAGAGAGGAGATCCTGATACACATAACTCTGAACTCCTGGAGAAAAGCTAGGGTATTAAAGCAAAGAATCAATAATGAGAATAGGAGACATGCAATTCTGACCTCTAAAGGAAAGAAACAGAAGCGAGACCCCTGCTCTCGCTCAGAATCTGTTGTCCTGCTTAGGTTAAAAGGTAAAGGTAAAGGTTCCCCTCACACATATGTGTTAGTCGTTACCGACTAGGAGGCGGTGCTCATCTCCGTTTCAAAGCCGAAGGGCCAGCGCTGTCCGAAGACATCTCTGTGGTCATGTAGCCGGCATGACTAAATGCCAAAGGTGCACGGAACGCTGTTACCTTCCCACCAAAGCTGGTCTCTATTTTTCTACTTGCATTTTTTATATGCTTTCGAACTGCTAGGCTGGCAGAAACTAGGACAAGTAATGGGAGGTCACTCCATTATGCAGCACTAGGGATTTGAACCACTGAACTGCTGATCTTTCAATTGACAAGCTCAGCATCTTAGCCACTGAGCCACCGCGTCCCTCTCTGTTTAGGTTGGATATCTAAAATTGGAAGGGTACATTTAGGCCATCACTTTCAGATTTCTTCTCTCTGTGCCCCAGATACATGGCTGTGTAGCACCTGCCTGAATGTAACCAATATAACTAATACACCCCCTGTCTGGGTATTTTATTGCATTTTACATGCACATAAGCACAATATTCAGTTGAAGAAATCTGCTTTCCTATCATTTAAGAGAGGAAATTTAAGTTTTAAGAGCTGTGATGGTGCAGTGGTTAGAATGCAGTACTGCAGGCCAACTCACTGCTCAGTCCAGGAGTTCAATTCTGAGGGACTCAAGGTTGAGCCCCTCAGCCTTCCATCCTTCCAATATGGTCAGATTGTTGGGGGCAATATGCAGAGTCTGTAAACCACTTAGAGAGGGCTGTGAAGCGGTATATAAATCTAAATGTTATTGCTATTAAGTCTATTATTCCATTTGTGACAAAATGTCCAAGAAGACATTTTGTCTTCTTTAGAGCTTCTTCTGTATAAATCCTTACAGATATTTGAGAAGTCCTATCATAGCCCAGCTCAATCAACTTTCCTCAAAGCTAAACTTTCCCTGCTCCTTCAATCTGTCATCTCAGGTTTAATTTCTAATCCATTGGACATTTTTGTAGCCCTTTTCCGAATTGTTCCATTTCTGATTCCCTCTTAAAGTGCAATGGTTAGAATTTAGCACCATACTCAAGGTGACTTTCAACTGAAGCAAAACAGGATTGATACAACCTAAGATTGCATTTGCCTTCTTGGCAGCCAAGATACTTTTTTCAAATACCATCATCAAGCCTGATACCCCCATTCTACACTTGTACAATTGATTTTTCTAAGTGAAGAACTCTGACCTTGTGTCTTAAATTATTTTCTATACGATAGTATTAACTAATAAGTTAATATTAATATCTATCTTCTAACTGTGATTGCAATAACCTATCAAAATCATGTTGAATTTTCTTTCTTTCTTCTAGGGTGTTAGCCATCCCACCTATTATCATCTGCAAGTTTGATAAACATTCCCTCTGTCAAGCTTCACATTAGGATACAGTTTCAGCTTTCCAGACACTTAACTCTTAGTCAGCAATGAGTGAGAAAGGGTGGTGCTCTCTAATCAATCTTTACATGTTTTGGCCAAACACACCTGTCCTTGTGAAGTGCAATCCTTATTTTAGTGATTAATTATCTTGATACATCAGACAAGGATAATCAACATCAGATCTTTTTCATCATAATCACTGGATTATAGTAGTCTTACCTTTTCCCAGTCTTCTTCCATGGACTGGAAGGATAAATGAGAATGTTTCCTGAATGCTCAGGTTCTTAATTTTCTTTCTGTGATTTTCAAAAACAGGTCTCCCTTGAACATGGAGTAGTGGTTCACCAGAAGTTTGATAAAAAATCTTATTCCTGCCTGTGCTGAAGGGCCATCAGACCCTTGAGAAGTTACAAGAAGAGATAGCATTTGCCCAGCATAACCAGCCACAGCTAGGCAACCAGATTTTAGCCTGATATAATGATGCCCAAATTGTAATCTAGGACTCATTTGGAATGAATATCAAAACTAAATAAAAGCAAAATAATAATCAAAATTTTGAGCATGAGATTTGGCCAACTAGAAAGAGATTTTTGTTAAAAAAAAGTTGAGATCCTGAAAATGCCTCATAGAAAAGGACATACTTTGTATATTATGATGTCCAGTGTGAAAAGTAAAATGGTAGATTAAGACTTGATCTGATCTAGCAATAACTATAGATATTCCTTGTTATGTGAAACCGCCACTGTGCCTATAAACCTACTTCAGCATTTCTTTGAGAAATTCATCCAATAGCACTTTGTAACAGGCCCTGTCATTCTTGGAACAATTTCATTCAAGAGTTGGGGACTCTGAAGCAGGATGCAATCCAGCAGGTTCTAACAGATTCTGGAGAACCAGTAGCGGAAATTTTGAGTAGTTCGGAGAACCAGTAGCAGAAATGCCACCTCTGGCTGGCCCCAGAGTGGGGTGGGAATGGAGATTTTGCAGTATCCTTCCCCTGGAATGGGGTGGGAATGGAGATTTTGCAGTATCCTTCCCCTGGAATGGGATGGGAATGGAGATTTTGCAGTATCCTTCCCCTGCCATACCCACCAAGCCACGCCCACATAACTTGTAGTAAAAAAAATTGGATTTCACCACTACTCCGAAGGTTGGTTACTTATTTGGTATCTTGTTTACTTTATTTACATCCTCCTTTTATTTAGGAGCTCAGAGCAAGTTACACTACTCGTCCTTCTCCCATTATTCTCTACCACAACCACCACATATGCCAAAAAGTCCAGCAGCTCCCTGCTAAAACAACTCTGATTGCTGCCACCAGCAATGATCCCTGTTGGTAACTTACAGCAGTGGTCACCAACCAGTGGTCCATGGACCACTGGTGGTCCGCCAGAAAATTTTGGTGGTCCTCAGAAACATTATTTGCATTTTTATATTGCACTAAATACTATTTATCCTTTTTTTAAAAAATCATATTAGTGGTTCATGGGATTTAAAATTATGAATTTAGCGGTCCCTGAGGTCCAAAAGGTTAGTGACCCCGACTTACAGTATATCGTTCCTCAGAGTTTCCACTCTGTCTTCTCTGTAACTGAATTCTTGTCTCAAAGTACCTTTGAGTACCTTTTGGGAGTTGCTTATATAACTCTCTTCATTTTTATGCCAATTTAGTATTGGCATTCCCTAAATGAAAAAGAGACAAAAGAGAAACTTATCTGTCCCTTCTGGAAGGAGTTGCACAGAAGTTATCCTTGAAAAATGGCTGCAAACATATTTAAATATGTCAAGCCACTTGAAAAGAAATGTAATCTGCAACAAAATGCTTGCCTTCCATCCTTCTCAACATTATCCCATACTATTTATCCAAACAATGAATTTCCCACTTTTCATCTGAACACTCAACATCCTTCCGCTACCTAGTATCAAGCTCTGGCATGGGGTGGATTTCCTCCATTTGCATTTTTGTACTTCTACAAACATACATAAGCCAACAGCCTTCGCTTTCAAGCCAATCTCCTTTGATAATTTTTATCCATATTTCCTATGTAACCTGGTTTGGAAGTAACAAATTACTGTTGTTCCATAGGTGATTTAAATCATAGCTGCATCAGAGACAGAAACAATTTTCAAACTTTTTGTTAATACATTTGGATAAACCATTATTTGAAAAAAAAGGGAAAAAAAGTACTGTATGAAACAAGAAGCCTACTGTTTAGGGGTTTTTTTGTGTGTGTTACCACACAAGGAACTCTTTTGTTTCCTAAGACTTGAAAACATGCCCAGGAAAGGTCTTTCATCAAAATCAGTACATGCCATTACAAACGTCATCGCTGTGAAGGCATTTCTGCAATGTTCTGCAGTGGAACATTTAAAAAGCCAATGAATGGCTACTGCAAAGGTGCTGCCACACTTTATAAAACAGCATGGGATTGTTATCATCAGCCAGACCAGGGGTCAACAACTTGTGGCTCCGGAGCTGCAAGCGGCTCTTTGGACCCTCTGCTGTGGCTCCCTGTCAGCTGATCTCACCACTAGTTGACCCTGCCCTTCGCCCTTTCCTCCCAGTCGTTCCTTGCCTGGCTTGAGAAGGTAAGAATGACCAAGGGGGATGGGAGAAGCTATCAGGGCAGAGACAGAGAGATACAGAGAGAGTGGGAGAGAGAGAGAGACATAGAGAGATACAGGAAGAGAGGGAGGGAGGGGAGAGAGAGATATGTCAAAAGGATTTTGTGGTTCCCAGTGTTTTTTAACAATTGGTTCACTGCCCTAATGACCGACTGCATAGGCGTGGCTAGGGGTGGTCATGTGACTGGTGAAAGTGTGTGATGTAGAGTTGGCCACGCCCACCCAGGTTTTATGGCTCCTGGTATTTTCTTTTCTGTGGGAAACGGGTCCAAATGGCTCTTTGAGTATTTAAGGTTGCAGACCCCTGAGCCAGACTAAAGGGGAACAGACTGGATTCCATCATGGACATAAACATACATTTTCCTTTCAGGCTTCAAGCAGAAAAAAAGTAAACTTTTATATAGAGCCATCAAGATAAAGATTAGATATTAAGATATTAGGAAAAGAGTTGCAAGGACAACATAGTGTTTTTCATTCATCATCCGGCAATCATGGCCAAATTGCATGGAGGATTTCAGCAGACAGTTCTGTATCAGGTGCAGAGTTTGTTAAGTCTTTCGCGTTGCCTTCTATTCAATTTCTGATCAGGCAATGAGAATTATAACTCTAAGAATGCAACATTTGTATAAAGCTTGACTTAAAAAAAAATCCAGGCCGATGCAATGTACAAACTTGAAGGCAATAAACAGGAATTAATTAATTTTCTTATATTAAATCAGCCTACCTCAATTTAATAGTCCCTAGGTATATTAAATGTCAACTCTCGGAGTCTGGAAGCAGCATGACCAACTTTGAAACATTCTAAATGTATGGAGGACTTCATATTAGGGAAGAATGCACAATACTCCAAAGAGTATATGAAAAGGGTCTTAAAGTCTGAGCTCATATTTGGAGCAAACAAAGACTTTAAATAAATTGACTATCTGCTTTAGCCTTTATTGCAGATGGGTAACTAATGTTTTGACAGGTTTTTGGGGCAGCAGGCTCCTTTCTGATTTTTAAAGATTCTTTCAGTTAAAAAAAATAAAATACTAAAACTAGCAAATTGCAGAACAAAACATTCTCTCCTCCATTACTTTTATTTCTGTAAAAACCCTTAGGCTCTGAACTGGTTGTACAGATGTTCTTAAAAAATAAAAATGATGGATGGCTGCATTCCAATGCTTTGTTTCAAAGTATAGGAGGGAGGGAGGGAGGGAGGGAGGGAGGATCATTTGTAATGGTAGGAAATATTCTGGAGGACTAGAAATTCATGGTTTTGTATTCTGCTCCAATTCTGTTGTGGTTGGTCACACTTTCAATGCCAGCCAGTTTGGGAATACAAATTGCCCCCTTCAGTGAAATTTGAGACAAGTCTAGTGCCAGAAGACCAGAGAAGGGGAAATATTATTCTTGTCTCCAGAAAAGGAAGAAAAGAGGACTTAACTAGTCACAGACCTTGCTATTGATAGTGGGAGGAAAACTCTGAAACATATCATTAAGCAATCTTTTTGGGAGCATGTATTTGGCAGAAGTCATGGTTAACCAACTTGATCTCAATTTTTGAAAGTTTAATTGATCGCAGGTGTGCTACTGTTAAATGGATATAAAGTTTGCTAAACAATTGTACCCAATAAATAAATGTACCTCAGTGACTCTACAACAGTCTGGAAGAAGTGATGAGTGGTATACTGCAAGAGGCCATTCTATGCCCTCCACTGTTTAATATATTTATAAATACTTGAATGAGGGGTTAAATAGTAGGCTTATCAAATTTGTAGATGACACAAAGATTGGGGAGGGATATATATATATATATATATATATATATGTATGTATGTATGTATGTATGTATGTATGTATGTATGTATGTAAGTTTTCACGGGTATATAGGTAATATCTCGGGTTTCTTCCCGTGTAATTGTAAACATAACTTTAGAAGATATATATATCCCACCCTCTCTCTCTCTCTATATATATATATATATCCCTCCCCATATATATATGTATATAAAGAGAAGTAATCATTCTACTCCACATTCTTCATTGGTCAGGCCACACAACGTTACAGCTAGTGTGGTTAGAAGAAACAGACCAACTGGACTATTATGGAGGAAGGCAACCAAGATGATAAGAAACCTGGAAGGAAAAATTTATGAAGAACAGCTGGAGGCACTGAATGCATTTAGCCTGGAGAAGTGGGGTCTGAGGGGGATATATGATATCAGTTTTCATAATTCTTCCTCGCTGTGTTCATCACAGTTTGGATATTGTTGGTAGCAAGGCAGCTTTTCAGTACCAACATTACTCATATGGCTTTCACACAAGTCTATTCCTGACTACCCTAAGCTGCCTCCATTTCACAAATAAAAAAGAAAAACAACTGGTTGTTGCCTCTTTTAAACAAGAAAGATTCAGATGCCATTTCCAATTTTTCACAATTCACCTGAAGAATTGCAACACTGTGTTTCTAACAACCTATGCCTTATGACAAAACTCACAATTAGTTTGTGTACTGTCCACAACCTATATTTGATCAGCTGAGCTCACACAAAAACAGTACCATATATTAGCCAATCTCATTGCAGCCTAGCATATCATGTGAATCCATCATGTGCAGTTATAGTTACAGATTTCTTCATAAGTCAGGGCCAGAAAACTGGATTAAGTACACAACAAATAAATGAAGTATTTTATGCAAACATAATAACACACCAAAAAAAAAAAAACATTTGGCAAAGACCCCTAAGAATCCATGAGCATTTTTTAAATTCCTTGTCAAATCATTATAAAATTGATTAATCCTTGCAGCTGTTTTCTTACCCCCATTCAACACTGTATCCTTTCAAGTAGATCTTCAGGCAGCAAAATGGCATTCCTAAAGACAAATCTGAACTTTCCTTGAAATTCAGTGTTGCTTTTTAAATTGAAAGCTAAGATACAGGAAGGCAGAATAATGAGGGATTGGGTAATTTAGGGGAAGCATCCCAGTAATAAAGCTCTTCATGATTCCTCTGGATCTAGGCTTCTTTTTTGAGAAGTACCTGGTAGGACAAAAATTGAGCAAAATTTCAACAGAATAATTTTTTTTAAAAAAACAAAAACAAAAAACCACCTTTCTGGTTACATGCCATAGCTTTTGTTGATCCTCATCCTGAACCTCAATACATTGTAAGGCTGAATCACAGTCTTGAAAACAGATTGTAGAGAGAGTCAGCCCTTGGAGAAAATGTAGCTTTCAAGTTTTTTTTTTTTTAAATCAGTTGGAAGTTATGCCAGCATTTTAACAGGTATTTAATTTCACAATTTGTGCTTTCATAACCAGGTTCACCATTAAGCAAGTTATTTAGGGTGCATCGATAGAGATCTTTCTGGCAGGGATTCAAGATGCAAGGGTGGCATTCTTCTTCATGGCACCACAGCCTTATTTTGAATTCTGCAGATTTCTGCTGGGTAGGAGGCAATAGCGCAACAGCTCTGAGAAATCTTAAGTATGTAATTGGTGGCCTTTTGTTCAGCAGTCAAAAAAGTCTTTCCTTGCCTCCCACTTTGGCACCAAAGCATTAGAAACAGTTGCCCAGATACCTACAAAATCTTGTGCCATGTTGCTATATGAGAGAAAGAAAGGGGAGGTTCTGCTTCTTCTCTTTGGCGGGTTTTGTCTCAAAAAGCTCCAAAGGACCAATCTGAGCTGGCATTTGAAAGAAAGAGTACTAATTGTCAGGAAGCAATCAAAAAGTATAAGAGATGACTAAGAAGTCTTGCTTCCATTTTCTTTCAATGAGGACTCTTATTATAATGGAAGAAAGGCACTTCAACACAGTATTCAAGGGGGATCTCATTAGGAACTTTGTAGAAAGCACTGGTGAAATTGCCAGATCCAAGCAAAAGAAATTGAAAACCCTATATATTTCATAGCATAGCCATGATGCCTTGCATCAGTGAGATGCGTTTGTCCATCTTTTTTCTATTCTTCTTTAACCATGATAAATGCAACACTAGCAATTAGGACTGTTACCTGATCAGAGAAATCTCACAGAACAGTCTGATGCATGTTTATTTATTATTATTTATTTATTTGTCAGATTTATATGCTGCCCTTCTCCTGTAGGACTCAGGGCAGCTCACAACAATAAAACAACCCAACAATAGATAATATTTAAATAATATTAAAACCAAATTTAAAATCCCCAGATCCCCAAGATTAAAATCCACAACAGATCAGGGAAGCTGCTGAAAGAGCCATGTCTTTAGGTCGGCACGGAAGGTGCGGAGGTTGGGGGCCATCCGGAGCTCGGTGGGCAACCCATTCCAGAGGGTTGGTGTGACCACAGAAAACGCCCTCATCCTGGAAGTATTTATTTGGAAGTAAACCCAAGTGCACATAGTAAGAGTGACTGTTAGATAAGAGTACATAGGCTTATGAAGACAACCATTTTTCCTTGCTTCCATATGCATCACAGATCATGTCCTATATCAAAGTCTAATGAGGTGGAGAAAGTAACTCAGTCTGCAGGCAAAAATGTGGCCATCTAATGTGGCCTATGTGGTAAAAGACCACTCCCAATTAGCTTATATTATGGGTGAGGGTATTATGTGAAACTACCCAATTCAGGTCAGTAAATCAGTGTCTGAATTAAGAACATGTATGGGTTTATGAGCTGCACTCTAGCTATTGCTCATATGGGGTTCCTGCTATACATTCCAGAGCTAGTTCAATATTTATTTGCTTTGTTTGTAATTAAATTTATTTGCTACCCATGTCACAAGGTGACCCTTGGACCAAAAGAGATTGCCTTGCCTCTACACAGCAAGAAAAAAAAAAGATTAATTGCAGACTCAGCAAAATCTTATGAATATGTTAAAGGGAATAGGCTGCATTTATATTTTTAAAATAAATAAATATGGCATCATTCAAAAGTTGAACACTTAGATAGCTGAAGGCACCACTTGGTACTCTTGGTGAAATATAATCTAAGATTTCAATTTCCTCTCCTTCTCGTTTAGCTCCTATGGTAACATTTCTGAATCGTATATGGATTTAGGTTGGTATGGTTTTGATGATTCAGAAAATGTAAGGGAGTTCCTGTAGAAGACTAAAAGAAGGCTATCCGCCACCGCCATCTCTGATAGCCTAAGATCTGAAGTACTTATTTTCATTTGCAATGGCCTAATACCAAGGGGAATCTAAACTTCTAATTTTTTTTTTCTTTTTGTGTTTCTCTTCATGTGACCTGTGATGGGAAGGGCTGCCATTGCCTTTGGAAGAGCCTCCCTCTTAAGATCTTTATTGAGCTTCAGGAAGGCCATAAAACACAACTCTTTCTTCAGGCATTAAGGACAGGACATTAGTGGAGCTTGGTATGTGTGTTGGTGCTGGAGCTTTTTTAAGGGGCCTCGGTTATAGTAAGATTGAATTCTGTATTATTTTATTTTTAGATTAATATGTTTCTATGCATTGTTAATATCCCAGATTTACGTGTTTAAGATGAAAAAAATAAAATTTCCAAATAAGTTAATGAATGCTCCCAATATTCTCAAAACATCTCCTATAAAAATGAAGTATAATTATATTGGGGCTTCCTTCTCCGATCCAATATCTGTTACAACTTTGTGGTAAATTCTATCCATTATATCTACTTTCAAGTAAGTTCTCATTATGGTGATAAGTTCTCATTATGGTTTTTTCCCCTCACTTTGTCTTGTATCACTGTGCCATGACTGGCCACACCTCAAAGTTTGAAAAAACTACCCATTTGTGCAGACAGACTGCAGAAAAAAGAAAAAAGTGCAACATTTTCCACTCCTACTTCAGACCATAGAAAAGCCATTTAATCCATTAGTCCATTGCATATTTTTTCTAAGGGTTTCATGAATTGATATTAAAATATCAGTGGTTATATCTTTTAACAGTAATAAAATGTGGTGAAGAGATCTTTTTTTTTCTATAGTAGAATATTCTATAGCCAAAGCAATTTTAAAAGATATGCACCAGTAAATTCTCACTGAAGAAGAATCTTATTTGAAGTTCACTTAAAAGGGCAATTATTCTTGATGTGGTACTGTAATTGAATTGGTAATATAATGAAAAGCCAAAATTGCTTTGCAAAGTAATATACCATAGGTAGAATCATACATAAGTTGAATTGAGGAGATATGTGAGGTCATCTAATGTCCTTATTGTATAAATCAGCCAATGTTTTCCCATTGTGGCTATATCTCAAGAGATATTTTACTTTTTTGCAATTGTTCTACAAATAGAATACTATTTAAATAGTATAGAATTAGTTTTATTTATTTTAGATTGTAAAGAGAATCATAATGTTGAAGTTTTGCCCATTAAAAAAACATTTTACATTAAAGAGCATACACTTTTTTCTGAAGCATGAGTTTCCTACATTCATGGAGATTATTGTGTTGAAATGTGGGAGGATGTTGAAAAATCTAAAATTGCACTTAAACTTTTATGTACAACAGCATCAGATTCTGCTTCCATCTACCATGTTTTGGGTAATATTTCAAATCAGCTGTGTAAAATTTTATATTGCTTATAATTATAAAACTTGTGTCCTTACTTTATACGGAATTCTGGCCAGTCTTGTCCTTAGCTGATCTAAGTTAACAGTCCAACATTTTAGGATTTACATCTTCAGTGGTGTGGTTTTGAATCTTTTAGAATTGTATGTAACCATGAAATATTACAACCTACAATGTTGCACATCCCTCTGGGTCTTGTTAACAAAAAGATCAACATTATTGTAAACAGCGTACCATGTCATGTATTTATTGTACATTTTATCATCTTTTTTGGAAGCTTTAATTTTAGTAACCAATGGCATCTCCTACAGGAATAATTTCAACCAAGTATTCTCCTGATAATTTCTGCAGATAATTTGTTCATTTCTCTTTAGTGAACAGCTGCAGCTCATATTTTGGGGCTGTCTTGTCTGAATTGCCTTCAAATCATGCCATAACATTTCAGTAGAGGAAAGATCAGGATTTTGCCTCAGTCCTTCCAAGATGTGAATTTTGTTCAGCCATTGTTGTGTTACATGACCAACACTACTTTAACAGTTCAGATATTCTGCATTCTCCTGTAAAATTTGCTGATACAATTCAGAATCCACTGTTCCCAATCCTAAAGCTACAAAGTATCCCCAAACAATGATAATCTCACTAATTTGGTTCATGGTTGGAATCATTAGATTCTTTTCTTTGAATTCTGTGTTCCTCATTAAACTGTTCAATGCAAGAGTAGTCTCAATTTATTTGCTATTACCCGTACCATTTTAGCAATCTCCTGGAGAATTGCATACTTTGCACAGAATTGCAGTCTTTGCTCTTGGGGTGAATTTTGTCCTTGAAAAGAGTTAATAATAATATTTCATTTTCTGCATTTCTATATGCAGTGCATATAGAGCCATAGTGGCGCAGTGGTTAAGAGTGCAGTACTGCAGGCTACTTCTTGCTGATCACTGGCTGGCAGCAGTTTGGCAGATCGAATCTCACCAGGCTCAAGGTTGACTCAGCCTTCTATCCTTCCGAGGTGGGTAAAATGAGGACCCAGATTGTTGGGGGCAATATGCTGACTCTGTAAACTGCTTAGAGAGGGCTGTAAAGCACTATGAAGTGGTATATAAGTCTAAGTGCTATTGCTGTATGTGTGACCATGGATTGCTGGAGGCTAAAATATGGTGTAGTAATTATGGTGCAGAATTCAAGAGAAACCAGAGAAACTCAAATTCAAATCCATCATCAGCCATGAAATTTCTTATGCCAACTTTGGTTCAGTCACTCTCAGCCCAATCTACCACACTAGATTGTTCTTGGTGGGGGAATTGTGTATGCGATCATGAATTCCTGAACAAATGTAATGACATGAGTAAATAATTTAAATGGCAATAATCTTGTAGCATCTATCATCCCGATAACCAGTAATCTTTTTTTCTGAATTTGGTAGAGATTTTGATCAAGACATGATTCATTTCTATAAGTCCACGAGTATGTTTTCAAAGACCTTTCAAACCCAGACATAATTGTTATCTCTTTGATTGAATACCTGAGTCAATATAGCTCCTTATGAGAGCTGAACATTTATTTTGTTAACTGCCTCAAACAAATGATTCTGGGTGCTTTACAACAGTGATAGCGAATCTATGGCATGCGTGCCAGAGGTGGCACACAGCGCCCTCTCTGTGGGCAGCAAGCTGTCACACCAGCTCAGCTCTGCTATGCGTGCGTGCGTGCCTCCCACCAGCTAGCTGGTCTTCGGGTCTCTGCTGCGCATGCATGGGACGGGGCGCATGTGGGGACATGCACGCATGCATGGAGGACGGGCCACATGCAGGGGATGTGCGTGCATTGCATTTTGGGGATTTGGGCGCTTTGGATACTTGGTCCTGAAAAGGTTAGCCATCACTGTTTACGACAATGTAAAGACCAGTTTCAACCCCCTCTGTTACCTAAAAATCATACATATAGTTGCATAAATATACAAATACAAAGTTGATCATGTATCAAATACTGAAGTAGAACTGAGTATTTGATGAAACAAATAATTCCTCAAAATATGAGAAATAAGTCTTCAGACGCTGTTTCTAACCAAATAGTGTCATTAGCTCACAACCTGGATCTTTGGGACTTAGAAAAAGAAACTGTAAAGTTTTCTTGGATCTTTCATTAATTTTATCAAAATGTTTATTATATAGCTCCATAAAACCAATTTAGGATAGTTTTACTCAGACACATAATAAATTGGGACAGCCTATATATTTCATAAATAAATATACCAAAATTAAATATCAAAACAAAAACACTTTAAGAAAAAAATCTAGTTTATTGCACTTATCTGAAAGCTTATGGGGAAAAAAACCACAAGTCTATGGAAGTGAAACTATAATGGTAAACATTTCAGACTGTTAGAAGATACAAAAGAACTCGTTGGGCTTAGAAGAGCTGTCAACATGAATTCATAATTATGAATCAAGCCAATCACACTATTATGCACCGTATAAACAAACTCGCAAATTAAGTAATTAATGAAAAAGGGGCCCATTTTAAAAAGTGTTGTGTTTATAATACATGCAAACGTTCATACATATTTTTGGTACACACAAATGCAAGTGTGTCATTTTTTTTCATTATTAGAATATGAATATTTGCCCAGAAGTGCATCATGGGGCCACTCCACTTGCTCAAAATTTCTGGACTTCAGAGAAGTGATGGCACTGGAATCCCAGTTGTCAAAGGACTTCCAAAGTAATATGTCAATTGAACTAAGGATAGATGGACAGCTATCAAGTTACAAAAGCCCTCAGAGGCCGACTCAAATAGATGAGATCTCAGAATAAAACAAACGTAGCCAGTTGGTCACTCCAAATTAAAAGAATCAACCAAGAACATAGCATTGATCATACAAGTGCTGCTGCTAATAAGTATGTCTATGGTGCCAAAATTAGTTCTTATGCAGAAAATCCACCAACACAGGGTTGTATCAGTCAGGTTTTTTTTAAAAAAAACTCATTATCTCCACCCAGGTTCATCCAGCATCACTTCAGTTAGCTCATTTGCAGATTCAATAATAGTTGCTTCAAATATTGAGGTCTCAAATAAATATACATATATATTAAAAAGTACTATAAATGAAAACTATTGGGATTATGTTTTGTTTTAGAGTGTTCTTAAGAAATTCGATAATTATGACACATAAACTGCAGTGATTAGTAAATTACATTTAAGCATCTCTGCTGTAAACATTTTAAATATAAGACATTGCAAGATTTAGCTAATGTAGCTAAAATTTCCTATTATAAAGGCAAATCCTGATGAGTACCACAACCTTTCTTTTGGGATAAGCTTCTTTAGTACTATATTTAGATTTGATTATAAATTATGGTACAAAAGGAAATACAGAATCTACTTTGAACACAGGCTTAATTCTGTCAGGCTAAATGTGGTACTGAATCTCACTCACAGAGCCACCCTCATTTTATTGAAATAACTTATGATATTGTGTTTAGCTCTCATAGGCATCTGTGGAACAATAGCCTAATTTGTTTGGAAAAACATGTAAGGCAATCTCCCCTAACCAGAAGCCCTCCAAGATACCTTACAACCAAAATGTCCACACTTCTCAATCAAAATGGTACACATGGCTGGGAATTTGGACAGTTATAATCTCAATTCACAAGAGACTCAAAGCTAGGGAAGAATAAGGGAAAATTAATGATTTTAGCCACGTTAATCAGAGCAAAAAATTCAGTAGAGCTCTGATAATGAAACTTTAATCTGAGCACTAAACTGTGCAGCTCTTTCCACTGAAAAAAAATAGTATTTAATTCTTTTCTATTAAAGGCATACCCATTTTTTCTTAACAGATTAATGTCCAAGATAAAAACAAAATAGTGTTTTTCAGCAGCTGAGAAATATGTAATGTAACAGAAATTCTTCCTATATAGTACAGACATTAGCTTGCATGCTACAGCAAATTCATTTTGCTGTTAATGAGGTTAAATTGATACATTATGGTCAAAGTACAACTTCTAAAGACAAGTTCACAATTTCTTTAAGCTGCATTGCCTGCCTCACCTGAGATATACTGAACAAGACATTTCACTAAACAATTTGAGGACTACTGTATAAATTAGTCTCCTATATCTCAAAAAGGTAATGTTATAAAATGTTTGTGGCTTCAAAAGCTTGGCATTTCCCAAGTGACAGGATTCCCAAGGATGTGTTCTTGCTTATTTACTGTTATTCATTTTATATCACTTCCCACTCATCCTCAAAATCATCAGAGTGAAATGATATAGAAGCATCACTCTGTTTCTGCATGTTATGAGAATGCTGGAATGTCTTTGTGAGGCGGTGAATGAGATTTCCTGAAGAACCAATTGCCCATAGTTCATCTAGAGGTGTAACTGCGAAACAATAACAGCAAATTAATTTTAGTATACAACGTAGAAGAACCAATGACTGAAGAAATCTAGTTTACCTTCAACTAGAAAAATGTAAGGCTGAATTATATTTAAGATTATGGCCATTGAAACCAATGGGATTTGTGGTCAGCATTAACTTTTTTCATTGATTTAATGTCTTTGCAATAACAACAATAACAACAGAGTACTATTTGGATACCATTGGCACTGACAAAATCCCCACTAATCAAATACAAAATGCAGCTGCTGTACTTGGAAAAGCTTACATTCTGTGATGCTACCTTTAATATCAGTAAACAACAACATCTGCCTATCCCAGGTCTTTGTGAAGGACAGGTAAGGTGGATAAAAATGTCATATTCAGTCTAAAAATCAGGCTGAGTGTGCAACCAATCAATAATAAAAAATTAAATTTGTCAACTAAATTTGGAGGAAGAAACTTTGTCTCATTTTCTTTCCAACTTCGCCTAATTAAAAAATAAACAGAAATCAGAAAAAGTCCAATGATTCAGTTGAAAGTAGTTGTTGGAATAGAATTTGCTTGATATCACTTTGTCTATAGATTTATTTTGGTAGTGAATGGCTCATGTGTTCTACAGTAAGGAATTAAGTCAATGGCAGTTTGTTATTCCAAATGGAGATCAAAACAATTAAATAAGTTCTCTTTTAAGGTTTAAATTCTAGATGTAGAAAGGAGTTGTGTGAAATTAAGATCCAACTGATTAGAACAGCTAGTATATATCAGCTTTCTGATCCTGAATATACAGAATTCCTGCTATAATCCCCCAAATAACATGTTAATGGAGAGAAGGAGAGGGAGGGAGGGAGATACTCACCTGCCAAACAAGAAACATTTCCTGGAATCTTCTTCCAGTAATCACCTGCAGGATTTTTATCTGTGATGCCATATCGGCGTGCTACATCTCCATTTGGACAACGTGCCCATACAGTCTTCATGCTTATTACTAACTCGCTTGCCTGAAGCCCTAAAAGCCAAGACATTTGAGGAACAAACTTTGAGATGGATACTATGCATACTGTAGTTGGAAGAAACGTATCATTAGAATAAATTAAAACAAAGCACAAAAACAAAAAACAGGGTAGTTTCATATATTTTTTTAATCTTGACAGCTAAGAACTATATGTACACTCTGTGAAATATTTGAGTCCATTTATTCCTTTTTAATCTACTGGGGCTCACAACATCTTGTGATGAGTGCCACAATTTAGGATGTTGGAAGAGGGAAGAGGGAGGAGATTTTGTTGAGATCAAAATGTGTTACAAAAATTTAAGCAAATTAATTAAGATGGGTCCAAGCACTGGCAATACAGGTAGTTTTTGACTTACAACAGTTCATTTAGTGACCATTCAAAGTTACAACGGCATTGAAAAATGTGACTTATGACTGTTTTTCACAGTTACCACCTTTGCAGCATCTGCATGATTATGTGATCAAAATTCAAATGCTTGGCAATTGGTTCATATTTATGACTGTTGCTGTGTCCCATGGTCAAGTGATCACCTTTTGCAACCTTCTGAAAAACAAAGTCAATAGGGAAGCCAGATTCACTTAACACCAGGTTATTAACTTATCCGCTGCAGGGATTCACTTAACAGCTGTGCAAGAAAGGTCATAAATGGGGTAAAACTCACATAACGAATGTCTCACTTAACAGAAATGTTGGGCTCAATTGTTGTCGTAAGTTGAGGACTACCTGTACTCAAGTTACAATCAAAGCATATAGTTGTTAAGTAATCTTACCTGGAACCTGGTCCCAATCTGTGCCTACCGGCATCTCCTCTGTAATCCCAGTGCGCACATGAACATTGCATTTGTTGTCAATGGCCCACAGACTCTGATCATTAGGACTTGAGTACACCTTGATCAAGTGGACTCCGGCTGCCTGCAAAAGTAAAGCATATTGTTTGATGTTACAGATCCTATTTTGTGAATTGGCAAACTAACTGAAGGGAGAAAAAAAATGGATAAACCACTGATCAAATTAGTCAATTCTGGAAAAAGAAAATCTCAACGTCACATTACTTATTTTAGTAATGAAATAATTCACCATCAACTGAATATCAATGCAATTTCAGTAAGTTCAATTTCATCCCTCCACCAATAAGCATGCACAAATGGTAAAAGACGAGAAAATTGTTAGAAATTTTTAACTGGTACAAAATAAAACTAGGTTTAGGGAAATCAAGGGTTCAGAATATCAACCACACACACACACACATTTATGAGAATAACAGCCATAAAATACATCCCAAAATTTAGCAGTTAAATATATTTCACAGTTAGTGAAATAAATAAATACATAGGATAATGTGTAAGTGAATAACATTTGTAGAAACCAAAAATATATCCATCAAATATTAATATAAAATTAGCTCTGTCCTTTAACATATTATTAAATCTAGTCATGTAGACCACCTATTGCTCCATTTTACCAATCCAACGTTTTTATCCATCTATTTCTAAAGATATTGCTTGAATTTTAAGTAGTGCCTTCAGTCTTCAAAATCTTTCCAAATTTAGAATTCCTTTTCTGAGGTTTTTACTCCCCATTTATGTGAAGCTGATTAAATTGTTTTTTTTACCAGAATTTATGAAATCCATTGATCCCTATTTTTAAGATGCTATTTTGTAGCTTTTACAAATTATTTGATGCATACTGTTGTATAAATCATCTTTTTAGAGGTATGGAGATCTTCCTGGTATAGTCCAGCATTGATGGAACACAATTTTTATTAGTATGTTCATCTTATCTGAAAACCAACTAACTAGGAAAGTTGTTCTAGAAGGTTCTATGCATTTAATTCATGAAATTATATTTATGATGCCTTCAATGGTATATAGAGTTCCATTAGTGTACTGACTGGATTAGTCTCCATTGCCTTTTTGTTTCTGCATTACTGTTTTGCACAGCAAACCTGAAAAGGGCACACAGGTTTTCATGAACTCTATTCAACTGAGACTCCAGAATCTACAGGTAATCCCAACATCATTTTTTGCTTTTTTCCCAGGAATGAAAGACAAAATTACTGTCCCCAGCTACCTTTATACCTAAGGCATGACTCATATTCTCCCAGTTTCTAGCCTGGCATCTTTAATCACTATACCAAACTGGCTCTCTAATTATATTCCAGCAGAGATAAAATTCAAGTCTCCTTCCAGTATCCTTTATCATTCACCATCATCATTCAGTATTTTTCATTTGCTGCGAACCATAAAGCTACCTTAAACCTTATTTATTTATTGTATATGATAACAAAGGGACTAACGTTAAAAAGCAGAATGATTTAAGTGGTACCTGCTATTCTAGCTACTCTTACATTCAAGTTCTGATTAATTCTACATTATCACTTAAATTATGTTTCCAAATAGCTAATCCCTACTTTTTAAATGCAAAGGAGCTTTAAAGGGGGAGAAAAGTAGACAGCCTATTTAAACCTTTCTTTTAATCACAAAGCAACTTAATCTCTCTTTTATAACTGAAAACATGGATGAAAGCCACATGAGCAGAAGTTCAACTGTTTAAAAGGCATCCAATTGAAGGCTGGCTTCTTGCAGTTCTCTACTTGTGCCTGTCTATTCCAATTTTTTCCTCTTCAGTAGACAGAAATAACATTATTATTTAATTCTTCCAAAACATTCTTCCATTCTTCATCCAAAACAGACGTCAGCAATTTTCTGAATGGAGGCTGCAATGCATTCCTCTGCATTCTGGGATCACCGGAATGTGGTAATTTTGGACCAGTTTTGAGGACAACATTAAGAACAAGAATGGAACTGTAACCCCCTGGGAAGCATTTCTTACATTCCCATACTTAAAAAGCTAAAATTAGTGCCACCAACATTTGGTAATAAAATAGTCAGGTTTTAGAGGGCAATTTTAGATTACTGGGGGAGATCTGCCACTCAGATGCATCTCACTAAAATTAACCATTCTGCTACTGAGAAGCTGGAGGAGGGTTGCAACTGATGTGCATAAACAGCTCTGAGCAAGTTGTTTACCTCCCCTTAACATGTTCCTCATTTAATCATGGCCTTGCTGAAATAGGGACATGTTTGCATAAAAATCTATACATACATTATTTTATTATGTTATGAATATCAATACTGAAAACACTGAAGCCTAACATTAAGGGGGGGGGGAGGAGAGAGGAAGACAGAGAAGAGAAGAGAGAAGAGAGAGAGATTTTGGTGTACCTGGTGTCAAGCCAGGGATATCAGGAGTATAAAGATTTATTGCAAGCTTAAACTCTACAAGAATCTGAGCTACTAATGGTCAAAGGTAGGGAATGTAGAAAATGTAGGATTCTTTGTACAGCATAGTTCTTCCATTTATCATCCATTTGCTATGTGGCAACCAGAGCCATTCTTGATATAAGCAAACTAATGATGGAATTGTTTCTTTATTTAATTATGGCTAGCCCCAAGTTAGTTAGCTTTTAGTACAATTAAAGATCTATTGATTGACTTTTGGCAGAACTTATACTGCAGTATTACTTAGCACATTTCAATTTGTTTTATCCTGTTTTATGGCTGTAGGTTTCAAAATGTTCTATTGTTTTAAATTTTCAGTGATTTAATTGGTTAGTTTTATTACCACAATTTGGGATTATTTTTAAAGAAAAGCAGGCTAAAGTTGTTGTACCGATAAAAAATTAATAGCAGAGATTAGTGACAGACATAAATATAGTAAGTAGATAATAAAGTGGAAGATAAAATGAGTAAGAGAAAAACCAGCTGGTAAAGGTAGTAAAGTGTCACTTTATAAAAATACAATTTGCAACTCCATCATACTTTCAGGATAGTTACTGCCCAATTGCTGCTATAATGAGAATATTCTCTCATTGACCTTATCCTGCAATCTCATTTTACATACTTCATTTTCAAAGCAGAACTCGGGTGCCCTAAGGAAAATTTACTCTGAACATGTGCTCCCACTGACACATGCATGTCATCTTAAAACCTTTTTATAGGTCCCTGCTAGGGATGAAGGTGTTAATCTAACCTTTCTACTTTATTTAGATTTTTTTAAAAATGTGAGTTCTTCCTGGTGCATTTGCCTCTTTTAGGCATAGCTGTTTTAAGAGGGAGTGGGAAAGTAACTGTTTATACTGATGTATGCTTCAACAACAGAATACAAACATCATCAAGTCTTAAAAAATCTTAGATGTGAAAGATAGTGTATATCCTGTTCACTTAAATACTCCTATTTACTTCAGCTTTCTCTGAGATTTGGCTCCAGACTCTTAAAAGTTTATTCCCAGAGTATAAATCGTATTTCAGTTTTCTTTTTTCCTGCTTAAGGTTTTCTTGCCTATGCAAATAAATCATGGCCTTCATGTTCATACACTGAGACATACGTAGAAGGGTGGGAAATCTCACATTGAAAACAGCATCATTTATTCCTTATCCATAAACAAAGCAACAAGTGTTTTATTAAGTATCATCTTTCTCTTATTTAACACTAGGACTGCCCTAATTTTCAGCAAAGAGTTGTTTCATCTCAGTGGCTCTAACTGTCAATTCATTTGTTAATTATAATAGTTCTGCAATAATTAGATTCTGTTTAAATTTTCAGCCCTAGGACAAGTCCCTGCAGTTTTTTGGCAAGCAGAAATCCTTCCAAGGGCTGAGAGTGGGTGGCTAGTTTAAGGTCAAGGTCACCCAACTGGCTTTGTGCCTAAGGTGGGCCTTAGGATCTCCCAGCTTCTAGGCTAATGCCTTATATTGTAATTATCAATTCATTTGTTAAATTTTATATTTCTGCAATAATGAGAGATTATGTTTAAAACTTTAGCCCTAGGCAATAATAAGCTGAAGGCTTCTATTGCTTAAGGCTATCCAATTAACCCCTTCATAAAGCAGTAGAGATCATAAAATAATACTAAAATGAAATATTCAATATTGTATCATTTTCTGATTAAGGCAGTACTAACAGATAAAAGACGCTTAGAATTTGAATGAAAATAATCTCTGCATCTCTTCAAAAACGTGCCTATTCAAGAGAACTGTAATATAGCATGATCTAGATTGCTGAAATAGCTCAGAAGTTGTTCAAACTGCCTTTTGGATTTTAAGATCGGTTAACTTAAATTGAGAAATGATTTTCCTATTTCCTAATTTGGGGAGGGGGAGTAAAGGAATGAGAGAGGAAGGAGGGAGAAATGACAGCAGTTTTTATTTTGAGTAACATTTAAATCATTTTAAATGACATTCCTAATGAACTCTATATTAATTTAAAAGTATGAAAAGTGGGTATATATGATTGAAGTGCTTTAAGCACAAAATAAATTGATCAATAATGATGTCCTTCTTTGCAAATGATAATGACTGGATTTAGAACTCAATGATTCTAAACAGTGTTACATAGTAATTATTAAGAAAATAAAAATTCCTCTGCTATTATAGCCATAAAGTACTTGCATTTCTAAAAAGAAAGAAAGAAAATAGGCTTAGTTTAATTCCAAGAAGAATTTCTGCAAAACTACAGTATAGAAAATAAAACTTTCAGTCAAATATAAGCAGTGATTTTAAAATGTGCAGTTCTCATAAAGTAAAAGGAAACTAGCCAGCTTGCTTGTAATTTTAAGAAAAACAGAATGGGCTCATAGTGTCATAAAATTACCCTAGTTACTCCGTGCATGACATTTACTGTTCTCAATTTATGAACAATTGAAGCAGGAAGGAAAACAATTGTATTGTATTGTATTGTATTGTATTGTATTGTATTGGTATTGGATTGGTATTGGATTGGTATTGGTATTGGTATTGGTATTGGTATTGGTATTGGTATTGGATTTGGATTTGGATTGGATTTGGATTGGATTTGGATTGGATTGGTATTGGATTGGTATTGGATTTGGATTGGGATTGGATTGGGATTGGATTGGATTTGGATTGGATTTGGATTGGATTTGGATTGTATTGTATTGGATTTGGATTGTATTGTATTGTATTGGTATTGGTATTGGTATTGGTATTGGTATTGGATTGGGATTGGTATTGGTATTGGATTGGGATTGGTATTGGGATTGGATTGGGATTGGATTGGGATTGGATTGGGATTGGGATTGGATTGGGATTGGGATTGGGATTGGATTGGGATTGGGATTGGATTGGGATTGGGATTGGGATTGGATTGGGATTGGGATTGGGATTGGGATTGGGATTGGGATTGGGATTGGGATTGGGATTGGGATTGGGATTGGGATTGGGATTGGGATTGGGATTGGGATTGGGATTGGGATTTGTATTTGTATTTGTATTTGTATTTGTATTTGTATTATTTGTATTATTTGTATTGGTATTGGTATTATTTGTATTATTTGTATTGGTATTGGTATTATTTGTATTGGTATTGGTATTATTGGTATTATTGGTATTATTTGTATTGGTATTATTGGTATTATTTGTATTGGTATTGGTATTATTTGTATTGGTATTGGTATTGGTATTGGTATTATTGGTATTGTATTGTATTGTATTGTATTGTATTGTATTGTATTGTATTGTATTGTATTGTATTGTATTGTTGTATTGTATTGTATTGTATTGTATTGTATTGTATTGTATTGTATTGTATTGTATTGTATTGTATTGTATTGTATTGTATTGTATTGTATTGTATTATTTGTTTTCACATGGGAGAAAACCAGAGCCATCCCATAACCACCAAGAGAACCAATGAAGGGAATAGATCACATTCTTTAGTAATGAGCCCCCATTTAATTACCAATTATTCCCCAAGCCAGATACATAGCAGAGACAAGAAACTTGAGAAAATTTAAGCAAAATGACACTATCATTAGGTTGCAGATTTATGATTTGTATCAGTATGGCCAGCAGAACATAATTTTGGAGTATAAGATGAGAAAGAAAATGTAGCACTTCATTGGCAAATTGATTTGTAAGTTAGGAAATACATCAAATGGGGAAAATTATACTTGCAGAGCTTCATATTTCAAAGAAATCCTAGACTCTATCTGCACTTCATCTCCATCACTGTGAATACGATACAACATAATCTCAGTCAAAATAATCAACCTTTAATGTACCCTAATGGTTCATTTACAATGTATCCTAAATAGTTCAAATACGAAGTATTTGCAGGTTAAACAGTAGATTAAAGCTAGTAAATTTTGTTTATTTAGACAAGATACTGTTGCATTTTCAAATTTGCATGGAATAACACCTAGCGTTATTATATAAACAAATTTTAATTCTGGAAAATAAAACAATTGCTTGTTCACCAAGATATGTTTTATTTGCTTTGTATTGTTGTTTGGCAAGAAAAAAAAACATTTATTTATTGGGTTTATATGCTACTGAATCAATTCATGTGCTAACAAGATAAAACAAACAAAACCACTATGAACCAAGTTGTGCTTTCAAGTCACAACTTTTGCTTTGGTCACTGCTTTGGTCTCTTTCTTCAGTATGGGGGCAGGGTAATCACTAAAGCGAGGTACAAAGTGGACATTAATATTCTCTCCCTTCTGTTTTTCTATCTGCTTACCTCTGCAGTGAATAGCAGCTGCTGATCCTGACACCATGCAGAATGAAGTAAATGATGACATAGGAGAACATATGACTGAAATGGCTTTCAGAATGTATCTTGAATTTGCTGTGAGAAAGCTCTAAGGGGCCCAGAGGCAGGAAAAGGAGAGAAGAGGGAGCTGTTATCCCTGTAGCTGCCATGAGGAGTCATGCCAAAGAGAATCAGTGCTACTGGTGATTTAGGCATTTAGGAAAAACTCAGGCTTCAGGGACTGGATAATGTTTCCAGTACTTTAATCAGCGGCAGTTATATCAGCAGGTCTGGTTGGTATTTTCTTTTTCATAATTTTATATTGCCTTGAATGTATTCTGTATTAGCAGTTTTAAACAGAAAATAATTATTGATGGTCAGGCTTCAAGAAATTTAACCTTAGTTCTTACGTCACAATCTGTGTTGCATTCCCATCACCAGGCTAGTTAAAAAACAAATGTAAAAATTCATCAAATTTTCATATGTAAACCAGAGCATTCACAAACCTCACTTCACATCCTTGAAGCATTTTGTTCGTCAACACAGAAGTCACATGTATATGAATAGCAGAATATCACACTAAATGTTCCAACCCAATTTCATTCTGAAAATGTACCTATGCAACAGAATTTCTAAGCTTACCGTTTTAATATTCTTTAATATATTTAGATCCATAACTGGAAAAATGTAAGACCCTTTCATGTCAACAACATACAGAAAAGTGACTAGTTGAAAGTTGAAAGAAAAGTGGCTTATTTTACCTGGATGGGTGGCTCAATCATTATCCATGCAGGCAGCATTAAATTTGGATTCAGAGGCTGAGTTCCAACTCGGAAATAAATCCCACCACAGCTGTCACAGGCCCAGATGTGCTGATTTCCACATGCTAAGCTTATAAGTTTCACAGCACCTAAATAGAAATGGAGGATTTCCATTATGGTAGTTAGCCTTTTCAAATGTGATTTATGACACCAGTTAGACTTAACCTACACAATTACTGTATTGCCCTGCCCAGACTAATAATTTCAGGTGAGTGGGGATAAAATACTAGAGAATTCTCCAGTATTCTATGGTCACTTTAACATACAATGAAAAAAAGGAAATCTGAGTATACTTTTCCTTTCATCAAAAATAGCTTGGACATCAGATTTATTAAGCAAGTAAGTCCCTACCGCCAAAAACCACAGTGCTTCTTATGTGCTCTCAAAATACCAAATGTGCCTATCAGGCCCAATGTTGGACACTCCTGTTCTGAATTATCTAGAATGAACTCCTCAGCCCTCATTTGACATTCTTTCCACATACAGATCTTGGAGGGAGGAAGGGGTAATTGCTTTACTATTTGCTTTACTGAAGATGTTTCTATACTTGCAGAGGAATTCTCACGTGAAATTCTCTTTCACTGCCAATAATAGATAAGCTTCCATTCCATTTCAGATTACTTTTAAAATCTGAATTACAGTGTAATTTCACGGGTGTTTGTATGTAGGTCTTTGGTTATTCAGGTCTTCTCCCGCATAAAATTGGAAGTGTCTTGGCGACGTTTCGACGAAGTCTCATTCGTCATCTTCAGGCTGATGTTCTCGGTTTCGTGCTTCCAGGAGCAATGTGAGATCGCAGCTGTATCTTCCTTTTAACTGCTAGTGGGGGTGGGAGCTGATTGGGTGGGAGCCTGGCTGTGTTCTGATTGGGTGGAGGTGTGTTCTGATTGGTTAGGGGCTTGGCTGTGCTCTGATTGGATGGGGGGTTGGTTGTGCTCTGATTGGCTGGGAGTGCCTGCAACTCAGACTACTGCCTGCAACTCAGACTAAGCCGAGCACAACCAAGCCCCCACCCAAACAGAACACACTCCCAGCCAATCAGAGCACAACCAACTCCCCATCCAATCAGAGCACAGCCAAGCCCCTAACCAATCAGAACACACCTCCACCCAATCAGAACACAGCCAAGCTCCCATTCAATCAGCTCCCACCCCACTAGCAGTTAAAAGGAAGATACAGCTGTGATCTCACCTTGCTCCTGGAAGCACAAAGCCGAAAACACCAGCCTGAAGATGACGAATGAGACTTTGTCGAAACGTTGCCAAGACACTTCCAATTTTACGTGGGAGAAGACCCGAATAACCAAAGACCTATATACACACACACACACACACACACACACACATCTACATACAGAGGGAGAGAGAGAGAGAGAGAGCGCTATTAAAATAATATATCACTAAATGAGGAATAGAGAAAGAATGCAATGTAAAGGAACACAATTCGTTGTATAATTAAGAGATGCAAGTTTTCATATGAACTCAAGTGAACTCCCTCTGGGAGACTGTTAAGCTTACAAAGTCTATAAATACATTTTAATGTTTCACATTCCAAATGTTACTAGCAAATAATGGCTGCTGATGAGATCTATGGGATAAATATCTCAAGATTAGTTATTTTCATTTCCAGTATACTAAGCTAAATAAGAAGCACTTATCTTAAAAGAGCTATGATTCACAGGATATGAATTGTATAGCATCAACATTTTGCTGCTTTCTCTAAGATTTAAATACAAAGTATAAAGATGTGAAATAACTCTCTTCAGTTGTCTGTCAATCTTCCAATAACAGAATATTTGTTCCTAGAAATGTCAGCTTGTGTGATTCTTTGTTCTTTGATTTTAGAAGGATGCAAGGAAAGTATGATAGAGGTATTTAATCAAAATGTGATGTCACTGGCTTTAGAAGTTATATATTCCATATTAAAAATATAGGAGGAAAAGCAAAGCTACAAAGGGAAATAATGCAAATGTGCAGCAAGGCAGAGCAGCATTTTGAAAAATGAAGACAAAAAGAAATATTCATTTTTCAAACTAATTAGCAAAATATTCTAAACTATGATTGGAATAACCCATTATCAGATGTAATCATCTTATTAACAGAAACCTTTAAAAGCCATCGCTATTGCATTCATTTTTTTAGAAACGGAACTATTCATTTTTAAGAAACTTAAGCAGTAATTCTTTTCAAATATGACAGCATGGCTTTTCCCCAACTACTGAGTTAAATGCTACCCACCTATGTTTGAACTGACAGAAAGGTATGGCTGTCATAGATGATGCCTTACTTGCCTCTGCTCTGTTTTATGTATTATATGAAAAACAGCATCCGGTTATAAGAAGAGACAAGTTCCTGAGTTGAAGATATTCAGTTCCTTACAAAAGAAACCAATCAACTATGAAGCTAAACAAGCTCTACTAAAAACTAATGGCAAGAATTCCTCTAGGTCAGTGTTTCTCAACCTTGGCAACTTTAAGGTATATGGACTTCAACTCCCAGAACTCCCCAGCCAGCACAGTGAAAGTTGCCATAGCAACTGCTTTAGGTGACTGTGAACGGAAGAGACCACAACGCCTTCAGCATCAGCTTGAAAAAATAACAACCAAAATGATCTGATTTGGCAGCATGAGCTAAGCTATGTCATTTACAGATCCCCTGCTATGTAATTGCCCTAAAGGTCTTCTATTCAACTTAAGGGTAAGTGTCAAATGGCTGATCACTTCAGAATTTTAAGATTGTGAAACAAAACCTGCCCTGGTATCTGAGACAAACAGTCCTGAGAAAGAGGCAACACTTATTGTTTCATAAGAGATGTCTAGAGAGGTCTAGAAACATCCAATGATGTGAGGAAAAAAGTTCCAAAATAGCCTTCCAAAAGGAATGAGAAGAAAGAGGGAAACAAAATCGCATTTCAATATATTCCAGTTGACATTAACACAGTATCTCCCATTTTAGAGACCATAAAATTTGGACAGAAAAAAACCTATTATTTTCTATCACAATCACAGCAATTTTAAAAAGACAGCATATTGTACTTAAACAGGCAAAAAAAAGATTGTTAAGCAAAATAGTCATATGCTCAATCACATAATATCTGATGTAACAACCACTTAATTCAATGACCGAGAATCCAGGTTCAATTGTGGTTGTAGGCTGAGGACTACCTACATACCACTCTCTCCCTCTCTTTCTCCCCCCGTCCCCAAACTATCTACCCATGGATGAAAGAAAACCTCTGAAAGAGAAAAATCATGCAATCTGAGAGGAAAAATTCAAAAGAAACTAATCATGAAGACAAAATTGTGAATAAATTGCCTATTCTTGGTGGTGGGGGTATGAGTATGTTTAGATTAGACCAAGAAAGAAGAGTGCCACATCAAAGTGGAAGAATGAAATATTCTAACTACATGGCTAAAGATAAAGTTTTAAAATGAATTTATGAAAAACTGGATTCAAATTAAACGGATATGAAAGTATTAATCTTCGCTTATTTCTTTATCATCTCTTAAATTCTGCCTTTATTTCAATATTGTTACACATCTAATCAGTCATTAGGGTAAATTTTATATTGATCTAACTTTCAGTAGAGCTATTAAAAGATCACTTCATTGCTTGGTGGTCAGCTGATAGTTTTGATCTAATAAGTGCCAGGACTTTTGGAACAGTCACATACCAACTCCTCTGCATTATTGGAGTTATTTACACACACAGCACAATATGATGTCCAAATATACACTTATTGTATTTTCAGTTTCTATTCTCACTCCAATTTTGGGTATTATTCTTACAAAAACTGATGTGAATTATTCATCCAGATAATCATATGTTTCTGTTAGCCAGCACATTGCCAAAGTCCATTTGACTTTATTGCAGAAATTCTGAATATAACAGAGCAAGTTTAATTAAGTCACATGCTATGATGAGTATTCAAGTACACGAAGAACTGCCTGGACAGAGTTGAAATTTCAAAATCCATTGATCCATTATGCTAATCCTCTAATGCTTAATGTGATTTAAGCAGAAATGTTTTCTTGATATTAAACTAGAAAACTTTTTCAGAAAAAAAGGTAAATGTTCATCTAGGCAACCACAGAGACAATGCTGGGCAGTAAATATCACTTTAAAATGAACAATGATGCTTGATGAGCCTTCCTGAATCAGTGATAACAATTAAACATCTTGCTGTATTAGAAATTGAATCCTAGGGAAATGATATCCAGAACCTTTTTGGTTCAACAGTGTTATTTCTGTATTATCTCCCTACTCCTCTAAAAAACAGGTAACGGGATCTCTTCATTTCAGGGTCTTCCCACTGATTCACAGAGTTCCATTCCAGTGTGCAACTGGGATTTTGAAATATCTCTACCTGCACCTGTGGGTGTTCTGTTGGTTAATGCAGTGTTGAGTTCCTCCTGGTTCGGTTGAGCCGGTAGCGGTGACAATATGATGTCACTAAACCGGTTCTCTTTGTTCGGGAGCTGCCCCCCCCGTTATTCTTACCTTTTATTTGGCCCTGCCCCTCGGGCTGCCTCCCGAGTCCCAGCTGATCAGCTAGAAGGAAAAAAACTGTTTAAACTCTTGTCGTGGGGCTTCAAAGGGCCGCCCTACAGCTGATCAGTGTTAAAAGGCAGTGGGGTAATAGACCAGTGCCTCCAAAAACAAATGAGTAGATCGGTGCCTCCAAAAACAAATGAGTAGATCAGTGCCTCCAAAAACAAATGAGTAGATTGGTGCCTCCAAAAACAAATGAGTAGATTGGTGCCTCCAACAACAAATGAGTAGACTGGTACAGCTCTGCAAGCAGTTAAAAGCCTGGTAGACCAGTACCTCTGCTAAATCCTAAAGAACTGTCACATGACCATCAAGCCACGCCCACAAAATAAGCCACACCCACAGAACTGGTAGTAAAAAAAATTAGAACCTCCCCACCCCCGGGTTAATGGCTACTAGTGGCAGGGAAAGAAATGATGACAAAGAGATGAGTCCGCTGATAAAAGATAACAGAATAAAAATTGTGTATGTATATGCTAGCAACAGTGTCAACAATTTAGTTCTTCACTCCAGCATCCAGAATTGACATCTGATGCTTAGGTTATAATCAGATTTCAACTACATCCTTTAGACAGCAAAAACCATAATAATCATACTCAAAACAGAACATCATAACTTGTTGCTGTGACATCATTATCCTGCTTCCTAAAAATACTAATCATTCTCTTCTAAAACACAACTGGTTGTCTAATTCATTGTCATATCCTTTGTCTGGAGCCAGTATGATAGGAATTTCAAACTTCACTGCTGTGATCATCGTCTACATTTTTACTTATTATTTATTCATTTATTTCCATCTATCCCACCCTTATTATTTTTACAAATGACTCAAGTTGGCAAACATATCCAATACATCTTTCTCCTCCTATTTTACCCACAACAATTTAAATTATTATCATTACATTTCATACATCAAAACAATTATGTTTGTGAACTCTTATCAATTACACAGAGAAAAGAATCTATCTGCATTTCAGCTAAGAATTTTCTAAAGCTACAATTAGATTTACCTAACTGAGTAAGCTCCAGTTTGGTCCAATGCATTCCTGTTGGGCAATTTGGTGAAAGTGTCCTTATGAAGACCTGTCCCAGACTATTCAAGCTCCATATTGCATCCCGGCAAGCTGAATAATATACCATTTCATTATCAGAAGGGAGCTGAACAGTTGAAGGATGGAACTGAGGATTCTGATCACTAACACAAAACAGGTCCTTGCTACTTTGGGACAACCATAAGAAACTTCCTGAAAGAAGGATAAAGTTTTTATTATAAACTCCATTTTCTTTAGAAACCTTTACAAAAATTAATCAGTATTTGTACATAAAACAAAATCTGCATTCTAAGATTGTATTAATATAATTATTATCTTCATAATGCAGTTAATTCACTTCACAGACATTCTTGGAAACCTTTAAACACATTATAAAATGTTTTAAAATTAATCCCATATTCCTTTTTTTTAAAAAAAAAACCAAGGCTAAAAAGCAGTTCTTTAAAAATGGTAAAAAAAATTCCTGTTCTTTCAGATTAGTGGCTGTTTTATCCTAGCATTCTGTTTTCCATAATAAATGGATGTTTCTGGGAAATCAACAAGCAGAGCATGAGTCAATACAAACTGCTGATGTTGATCACATAAAAGAGGATTCATTTTAAATTTATAAAAATATATGCAAATATTTCATTCCATGGTTTACCTTATATAAAAGCATTTATTTTATTTCTAATACTCTGAAAATAAACATAAAATTAGTTAATTACCATAATACATTGTCACCGTTCTAAAGTAAAACTGTTAACACTGAATGTGAACAGAACAATCTTAGGCTATGCAGCACTGAGAAAAATATAGTAATATAAAAACTTGATATATCTATAAAAAATGAGACTGAGGATTATGGAGTTAAAATGTAGAGGCGGTATGACATAAAAAGTAAATGATAAATTCTCAAACTATAGTTTTACTTGATCATTTATTAAATGTAATATATGGATTCCTAGCGAATCAATGGTTTAAAGGAACTGGCAAGAATGACCTTTGTAAGTTCTTAAATCACAGTGCAAATTAAAGGTTCATAGTAAGAGCAGGAATTTCTAATTTTGCATTCACCTTCTTCTTGCTATGTATTAATTACTGTAACTTAGAACTAAACAAGTTTTTAAATTACCCAACTCCAATACTATTTTATGGATAAACAAAATGGTAGCAAAGATCAATTTACATGTTTCGTTATCCTAGCAGACACGCATGAATAAATTTTATACACACACAGACACAGAGGGAGGGAGGGAGGGAGGGAGGGAGGGAGAGAGAGAGAGAGAGAAAGAGAGATGGAGGAAGAGAGAGAGGTTTTAACCTTCTTTTGTTGGAGCTGCAGAAGCTAACACAAAAGCCCATTTTGTAGCTGAAGCAGTGCCCCGAGGCACAACATTATTCCAATATGTACCTGCAAAAGAAAACAGGAAAACCATCAATATAAAAACAACCTCTGTCCCATGTACAGGGAGTTATGTCTGAACTACTTTTTTGTTCTTTAGTTCTTTATTTTAAAGAAGAACATATTCTATATTCCTGGTTTCAATTTTCATTTTGACTTAATAATGACAATTATTAAGCATTCAGAGAAGAGATTCCATTCATACTGAGGTAGCCCAACAAGATAGGCCACATAGAGAAACCAATGCCATATATGGCAGGATTATGTTCTAAAAGAGCTACAGTAACAGAATCTTTTGAGTCTGAATATGCTTTCTCCTCCCGCACCTTATGTTCCTATGAACTAAGAAGGACTTGCCTGAAACATTTTTCACGTTACTTTTGTTAGTCTGGGTCCACATCCTTCTTACCTGACTGTTGCTTAGGTAGCCGCTCTTCCTCCTGCCCTTCAAGGCCATTCCCTCTGTCCACTATACCCAGACAAGATATTCTTTGCAATCCAGTTTGACCGATCACTTTCTTCTATATAATCTTTCCTTCCTAATGTTTCCTATCAAAATCTAACCTATTTAAGATCTCTTTAGGTAATCTAAAATAGGACATTTTCTCCCCAAAGTCTGGATTATAATATATTACTACTTGATAGGCAATTGGTTAACTTGATGATAGAGGAAGGAGGGGAAGCAAGAAGCATAAACACTTTCAATCTGCTCAGGCGATTTTTCTTTACACACATCCCAATTTCTTGTTTTTTAGTCATACTGGCCAAAACGTATGGAAGAAATGAAGTTGCCTACTGTGCTATGGAAATAGTGAGTAAATTAATTCATATTCTAATACATGCAACTATGAATCTTGAGACCTGATATCCAATACTCAGTTTTACTTATGTACCTGAAATATATTTTGAAACTTCAAGTATTTTAATATTTATTGCTATTATTGGTAGCAAACCAACATAGAATATTAGAATGTCAGCATACATTCTACATAACTGTTGGATTTGGCTTGATATATAAACCATTCCACAATATAGTTGTTTAATTTTAAAGTACTGTAAATAAGGCAGATTTATCTTTTTTCATTTTTACATACAGAGTTTCTGCATATTAATTGAACCACATATCACTGAAATAAAATATAGAATGGGTCTCAGGTGAGTTGAAAATGTCCTAGATAGGACTCAGTCACATGCCTCTACCACTAACATCTTTTACACATTTTTAATTTAAAATCTGGAAACTCAACACAACATGCATACATTGTATTTGTTCTTGGTTTGAAGGCACATGATGCAGTGACCTCACTAAATCTAAGCAAGACTGGGTCTGGCCAGCACCCAGAAAAAGTAAATCTGCCTAGACATTCTTTGTAAGCTGCTTAGAAGATCTCTGGAGGAACAAAATAATACAAATGTTAATAATTTAAAGTAAGAGATGTCAAAACTTTACACTAGGCCAGAGGAATATATGTCAGGAAAGAAGCATTAGGCTCTGCATGCTTTGCTATGATACAACCAAGTTCTACATGTTTGCTGATTCCCACATGCCTCTTCCATTCACAAATTGATGTATGAGTTGGCAGCATGCATTATGCCCAGGAGTGACACAATGGACAAGATATTAACCACCACTGCTCAAAATAAATGTGTCCAGACACTTTCTACTTTGAAATAATTGGTAGGAATAAAATCATTGCTAAACAACTTTAGATTTGTGTATGCCAACAGGTTAAAAGCAGCCTCAACAACCAAAATTGCACTTGCCTATGAGGTTTCCCTTTGCTACATGAAATTCATTCTTCCCAGAGGAAATCCAAACACCGCTGCTATTGACTGCAAGTAGGCTTGGTTGACACTGAAGCTGTTGTGACCAGAAAGTTGTGCGCAGTTTGTCTGCCACTTTCTCAACAGGAGCCTGGGCTACTGTTGCTACTGTTTGTGTTGCATGGATTATTGTCTGGAAAAGGCTGCACTGGTCAAACACAACATAATCGGTAATGCTTACCTGGGGGAGTAAAATACATAAAAGGACTAATTTAGTTTCAGAGCACACATTAAGCCCTCTCTTGCTACATCACAGGAAAACTCCAACAAGAGGAACAACTTCTTTTCAACAGCATATACCCTTTCATCATTCACCTTTTCAGGAAACATCAATCTACTTCTTTAGATGGAATTAGAAAAATTTCAGCTTTGCAACTATTCCATTTTGTTTTATTATTTGTTTGTTAAATTTGTTGCCTTTTTCAGTATGCGGCTATTCTAGATGGCTTACAGTAAGAATAATAAAATAATAGAAAGGAAGAAATGAAAGGAATATAAATAAAGCAGAAATAAAATAATAGAACAATAAAATAAACAATGAAAAAGAACACAGTGAAAATACATCATTATGATAACTGAAAAGATGGATGGATGGATGGAAAGCAGGGTGCTGGTGGTGGAGTCTCCCATCAGTCCAGCAGGCACCCCCCACATGGAACTCCCCATCTGGTCCTCAGGCCAACCGGCAGGGCCAGGTCTTCAGGCTCACGGGGAAGGATAGAAGGGTGTGGGCAGATCTTACCTTAGAGAGTAAGATGTTCCAAAGAGCATTATAATTTTATAATTCTGACTTTGGTGACGGGGAGAACAGGCATGCAAAACTGTATAATTCAGAGTTCTGGAAGCCTTGCATGTGACTTATTTCAATTTCACACTTTGGAAGTAGGACAGTAAAAACTGTTATAAGTTCTACAGTCAGCTATGTGGTGTGTTAACAAGAACAATCAGTAGCTTGGAAATATCCCAGCAAATTTAACAGTCCCTTTAGAATAAAAGATATAGCACAAATGCTCAACAATCTGGAAGCTGTATTAAGAGCAAGCAGTCCAACAAACCTGTTTTAAAACAGGATAGAGGAGAGGACAAAAACCCTGTTTTTGACATGAATACCTAGATAACCCAATGGGTCTAGCCCTGTGATGGTGAATCTATGGCCCTCTCTGTGGGCACACGGGCCATTGCCAGCTGCTCTTCTGGTTTCCGGCCACCTGGTCTTTGCGGGTGCCGGAGAGTCGGAAAATGGTCAAAAACCAGAGCGTTTTTGGGGCCGTTTCTATGCCCTTCTGGGGTCATTTTCCGGACATTTTCAGGCCTTTTTTGGCCCAGAAACGGCCTGGAAAATGGCTTGAAAACAGCCCAGAAAATGGCTGGAAAACAGCCAAAAATCCAGGCATGGGAACGCTAGCCACCTGGTCTTCAGATTCTTGACACATGCATGTTCCGATTTGGGCACTCGGTGCCGAAAAGGTTCACCATCACTGGTTTAGCCAATTAGATGGAAATATCTCCAAAAGATATAGCCATCTTAAGCCATGGAAACCACCAAAAAAGTAAATGAGTGAGAGAAATCAAGTTTAGGAGGCATTTCTCAACCTAGTAGCAACATACATTCCTGGCAGAAAATGAGATGAATTCATCTTTACGTTGAAAAAAGCTATTTACAGAGAATGCTTCATTGTGAAATTAAATATTTAATTATCTTGGGTGGGGGGGGGGGGTGAGGGTTTGTCTTCAAGTCAGTCTTGACTCCTGGTAAATATCTGAATAAGTCCCCACAGGTTTCTTGGCACAATTTCAGAAGCCCTCTGAAGTATTGCCTGCTTCCGAGGGCTGAGGAAGAATACTGGCTCAAGGTTCAAACCCAGCTGGCTCTGTGCCTAAGATGGGACTAGAATTCATGGTCTTCTGGTTTCTAGCCTAATGCTTTTACCACTACACCAAAATGGGTCTCACTCTTCTTCCTTTTATTAAAGTCCAAATACAAACTTGCAGGAAACAAGAAATACCCTCTGAAAGATACTTTGATTTCAAATCTTATTTTTTAGGAACTGCAGAAAAAGGCCTTCTTCTGTGTGGCAGCCAGGCTGTTATTTATTCATCAGGGTAGATGGCTTGATCTTGACTATCTTACATTTAGTAAATTTGTAAAGATGCACCTCTTTCACCAGGCTTTTATAGAATTTCAGTATTTTATTATTTTAATCTACCTTCTACCTTCTATGTTCTGCTTTGATTTTGCCTTTTTTATAAGGTAAAATTGATAAATTTTATAAGGTAATATTGCCAGAATATAGTAAAAAGGTAGAATATAAATACATTATTACACTGATGATTGTATCTTCAGTATCCTTACAGCATTCTAACATATGTATTCCTCTATAATGTCTAAAGGATGTTACCATTCTGAATGTGGCTACAGTTTGCTTTGCAATTTGTAAAATAAAATTTATAATTATTAGTTTTGTTATGATATTTATTTTCTGTCTCAGAATTGTCTTCTTTTTTAATTCTTCAATTAAAGTAATCAAACTTAGCGTTCAGTTAGGGTAAGTAGCATTCCTACAAAACAGAGAAATAAGGCAACCAATGGATATCTAGATTTCATTAGTAAATGAAGCATGATTTCATCACTATCTTAGGGTGGCAATCTCTGGTACCGTTTCATTTATGGGTCTTCCCAAAATCTACTTCCTGTGATCTTCTGACTGGGACTGAATTCAGGATATTATCAGGAATGCAAGTAAGAAATCTGAGCCTCACCACCAAATAAGCCCCTTGTCAGGTTTCGAAGTCGTCTCAAATAAATTGCATTTATACTGTAAGTAGAATAGGAAATGCCTACTTGCCACCAGTGGTTGTCGTCCCCTTGTGGCTTCTTTGAAACAACACCAGTTCTAAACCATAGATTCCCATGAATATCTAAAATCCAGATGGTCTGCTGGTCTCCAAGAGTAATGCACACTGGCTCTAGACCTTGCATTTCACTGCAAAATCAAGCAATACTTATTTTTCTTACAATATTTATACAACCAATTCCTTAAGAACTTCTATCAGTTTACAAGACTGAACATAACATCATTAAATTCAAAACATAAATATTGCTGTGTCCCTGTTACACTATCATCCACAGTTTTAAAACTGTAAATATTTAATGCTAATTAAAAGTTCATTAGTAAAGCTAAATTTTAATAGCCTTTCTGAATCTCTTTAGGGAGAGTGCCATCTGGATCTCAGTGAGACAGAGGAATATCTCCCAATATATATTTGAACAGTACCCAGAAGTCTATTGGAAGCCAACATGTTGGCTGTAAAGCTAGTGATATATGAATTAATGGATATCAGCATAAACTGATCACTGCAGCCTGCAGCAAACGTGGATTCCAGACAGTTTTCTAAGGCAGCCTGACATAAAATACATTGCATTTGTCAATTCTAGAGATAATTAGAATTGTTGCCAGGACTTATTAACATTCTTAGAGAAAATATTCCTTCTTCCTTTAAAAAAAAAAAAAACAGTCGTAGTGGAATCCCATTGCATTCCCTTTCTATTTATTTACAATTCAATACATTAAATTAAAAATGATATGGTATAATTTATTACTTTAGCCAATGGGCACAACTTAATATTTGCTGATACATTTTACCGAAGAAAACTGAAAGTTACATTCCAGTTGTATGGACTATGACAATGATTATTACTTGATCATGCCACTGCTCATTTTAAAGATATCCAAACCCTACTTAGTGCAGATTAAATACTGCTAAATTTAAATATAATCTAAAAAGCTAATCAATCTGCTCAAGTCTTACAAAATCTAATAGCATAACCAACTATACAACTATTAGCAGCCAATCATGAACAATTTGCAAAACTTAGACAGATAACAGATTCTGTCTTTCCTTGGATCAGAACTGATCATTCACAGAAGACCTAAAGACCTGGCTCTTCCCCCAAGCACAGAGCTAGGATGAGGTTAATTCAGGTCAAAAATTTGTTTGGTTTGGCGCCTGGTGGAAGGCTGTTCTATTTTTATTTCACTTTTTTTATTGGTTGTTGGGAGCCAACATAGAAGCCCTATGTGAGATAAGCATTCATTAGTTCTTTAAATAAACGAATGAATAAAATCATCTGGATCTAGAAGTCTAAGTATGAAATATGTATGCAATTCTAATTATTAAGACATAATAATAATTGTGTAAGGTGAAAAAAGTATATGTTAAATTGTATAACACAATGGACATTCTTTCGTTCTTTTGCCAAGTTTCAAAACATTTACCATTTAACCCAAAAAAAAAATCAATAAAACTTAATGTCCTGGTTAGGTAACTCTCTTCTCATGTGATGCAATATGTTGTCTAAACACATGAAAGTGCAAACTAAGATGATGAAAACGCTGGTCCTTGCAAAATCCAAGAACTATTACAGGACATGCCTACTGTTTAGAGATTGTTTACCTTATGATATCACATTTCCACTGCTCTCCTTCAGGACAGAAACTGCTTACACCTTCACGAAAGAGAAGCACACGCTGCTCCGTTAATGCCCAAATTATATTATTTCTGGCTGTAATCTGTGATAGTTGATATGGACAGTCTACTTTTACTGCCCTGGCACAGGGACGATCCACGCTAAGGCCTTCAAGTAAAATACAGAAAAGCAATACGTGTGTCACTTTTTTAGTTTTTGAATTTAGTTTTATTTTCTTTCTATATAATTTATAATCTACCATATTTTTCGCTCCATAAAACACACCTAAGTTTAGAGGAGGAAAACAAGGGGGAAAAAAATCAGGCGGAGCCTGACAGGACTATAAATAGGTGTCCTCTCATGTGTCAGCTCTGCCTATTGACTCCTGCACTGCGGAAAATAGACAGAATAGGCAGCAATGACAAAGACAGAAGAAGCAGGATTCAGCACTGTAAAAGGCTCCCACCGCCATGGCCCGGCTGCTATTCACCAAAGGACTAGCACCGTTTCCACCCACTTTGGGGGGGGAGTGAGTCTTATAGAGTGAAAAATACGGTAATTAGAAAGATAGAGCTGCCTCTGTTTTATATATTATTATATTTGACCTATAACCTATACCAGTGATGGCTAACCTTTTTGCCATCACGTGTCAAAAGCGGGAGAGTGCAGGGGGGTTGCATGCGTGCATGCCCATACCCATGATTCAATGCACCCTGCCTCCCCGCTCATGTGTGTGCAACCCCTCCCCCCGCTCTTGTTTTTGGCACGCGATGGCAGTGGGCCGAGTACAGGGGCGGGTTTTAAAACCTGTTGCTACCAGTTCGCTCATGGATGCACACACACTCACGTTCACAACATAGCAGAAGCATCCGGGTGGGTGGGCGGAACCTACCACCACCACCGCTACCGGTTCACCCGAACCGGGGTGAATCGATAACAACCCACCACTGCCCCAATAGGCCCATTTTTTTGTCCTCCCCAGGCTCCAGAGGCTTTCTAGAAGCCTAGGGAAGGCGAAAACGGCCTTCCCCACCCCCCCGGAGGCCCTCCGGAGGCCAGAAACGGCCCATTTCCCGATTGCCGGTGGGCCTGGAAGGTCTGAAAACCAGCTGGCTGGCACCCACATTTGTGCTGGAGCTGAGCTACGGCAACACTCGCATGCCCACAGATGTGGCTCCACGTGCCACCTGTGGCACGTGTGCTATAGGTTCGCCATCATGGCCTTATACTTTTAACATATTTTTCTCCTCTGCATAGCAATAATTATTTTCAATTGTTATCCTGTTCATTCAGTTACTTAAGTTTGTTTGAGAATCAATATAATGGATTCTGCAATATAAAATACTGCAGGATAAAACTAATACTTTTATAATTACTATTTACAACCAAAGAACCATGGTTTTGGCCAGGGTTAAAATGCAGTACCTATATTTATAAAGCCCTAATCTTAAAGCTAATCCTAGGTTCCTCTTCAATGTGCTTTTTCCCAGATCTGGATATAGCATGCCCTGTTGAAAGTATACTTAAATGTATTTCTATACAAATGCATACACGTTATACCTATATCTATATTAAGAATTTTTAAACATTATAGAGAAAGCAGCAAAGCAACATACACTATTCTCATTAGCACGGTTAGAAACTTCTAAGCAGCAGGAATAAAAGATTTTACACCTCAGTAGGGCTAAGATCTGGAAATATTTTGCCACTGAATTTGGTCACTGTATGTGATCAAATATTAGACCCTGTATAATTACTGTAGCACATATGTACAACCACAGCAGGGGCAAAATATAGACTCCCCTTCTCCCAAATTTCATTACAATCTTTGGTAGAGCTTCCAACAGTGAGATTAAATTTCTGAGGGAGAAGGGAGGCATAGTTGGCCAGACATCTAAGAATTCCTGCAGGACAAAAACATACTGTATAACAAATCAAAATACTTGCTGTGAGAGCCAGTAGTAGCTCACAGAAAAAGGCCAGCTATTCAATCATTACAACCATATTTTTTGTTATAATAAAGTACACAAGTAAATGCAAAATAATAATCAACACCTATGTTTTGAAATTCTAAAAATGTCAGAATATTTTTTCTAATTAATAAGAGAAAAGTCATTCTGGTGTTAAATATACAGAGAGCTTTGTATATAACAACTAAATGGCTTTTCTCTTATTGATTAGAAATTAAAAATTATTATTAACAAGGAAATTACTTTTCCTATTGAGGCTGACACTATTTATTTATTTATTTATAATTTCTATTTCTATGACTGCCCACTCAGGCACAATTCCTTCCACTGCTGAATTATGTATCATCAAAGCATGAAAGCTGTGAACACAAATAAATACTATTTAGATGTATACTAATAGATGTATTTGCTTGCTCGTTGGTATGACACAGCATCATGAATACTGGCTGGTTCAGGCTTGCTAAGAATGAAACCCTGTTAACTGTATGCAAGGAAGAAAATTTTGCTGATTCTCCTTTGTGTGTGCAGCCTTGTATGTTGCCTGAAAACCAGTCTATCACGTAAGGGAATCTTACAGCACTGAGTTGCAAGTAGGTTGATTCAAAACCATTGATTTTTACGTATTGTTATTTAATACTAAGGCAGTTTGAACATTTCCTAAATAAATAAATAATGCTGTCTCCTATCCTTCAACAAAAATGTTTGTTAGATCAGTCATTTGATAGACAAAACATTTTTAAAGTACTCCTTCCATTGCAGTCGACCAGCAAATTTCAAGCCAATAAACCCATAAAAGACTTTAAACTGAAACTATTTGACATGGTTAAATCAAACAGCATTAGTCAATTAATAATTTCTATTTGGTTTTAGTTTTCAAAACTCTCTTTCAGGGAACACTTTTATTAGCATTAATATTTTTTGCATTAACTTGTAACAACATTGAGTAGAGTGTTTTAGGTTGTAGTACAAATGAACACAACCTAGCTATCACGTCGTAACAGAATTGCAACTGGATTTCACAATGTAATCAACCCATTGTAGAAGAAGATTCATGATGGCAACAAAACATCTTTCAAGAAAAACTGTCTTCTTGCTTGCTTGGAATTTTCACTAAAAAAACTCCATTAATTTTTAAAGCATTCTCTCAGAATGTAATTTAGTAAGCAGATAGTTCCAGAAGAAAAATAAAAACTAGCTTAAGTACCTGTCTGTAGATACAGTTCACCATTTGTTCGGATTATCCAGGCTGTGTCATCACTCAAGGATACAAATGCTGCTTGAGGTAAAGCTTCATACCAGTGACGATTTCCTCTGATAGTTACTTTGCCACAGGCAAAAGCTTTATTGGTTTTTTGCTCAATCTTCCATAGAAGAGTCCCTATGGAAGAAATCTCACATAAATAAAATTATTCACAAGTGATCAACTTTAAATCTAATGAATTTCTTGTTGTTAGCAGCAGCGATTTTAAAGTCTAAGGCAGTCTTCATCAACCTGGGGACAGTCTGACCACCATGGTGGTGGGGACAAGGAGATGGGAATATGGAAATGACAACCCATGCATTATTGTGGAATGCAGTAATTTAGGAAGGGCACATACAAGGTTAGATTCTTTAGAGGAACAGTCACAAGATAGTTGTAGAGTTTTAAAAATCCAACTCAAAACATGAAAAATGCCAGGTCAGGGTAAGCTTTCTTCTCAAGTGTTAGGCCAATGAATAAAATCATCCTGCAAGCATTCTTTATAGGACAACCACTGCAAATAAGACATCTCTCTGGTCATTCTTATTTCCAGAATTCAATATCAAGGAAGGTCCAATATAATGAATACAATACAATAAAACAAATCATGTAGTATTCCATCCTCCTCCAAATATTTTTTCATTTATGCCTTTTAAACTGCAAGCCTAAAGCACTGCCCTGTTGCTTCTCTTTTTACATGCAAATAAAATGTAAAGATTAGAAGTAAGCAATCTTTTCAGGAATGAGGTGATCCTACAATAGAATCATTGTATCTATTGTAGCTGAGTGAATAGCTACTTCTAACTATTTCTAAATAGGGAATAATTTGTTCCAGCAATCACCTAAGATAGTTACAGAGTTTCCTTGGTAATAAACAGACCTCTCATAAGAGACTTAGTTTCTCTACCTGATGGTTTGATGGTACCTGACATTGATGATTAGAGAAGTTGATACAATATTTGTCAAATAAGAAGTACAAAATAGACCTACAGTACGAGCCAGGCATGGTTCATTAGGAAAGCCTGAAAGCTAAGGAAAATGATGGGATATGGACATAATAGATTTACTCAGAGAGGACAAAGGAAAGAAAAATAATATAAAAGGTTATAATGATTGCTCCTGATTTATTTCTTGATTGATCATGAACAGACGGAAGAGCACTTCCAATGTATCCAAGCTTTGGTTATGGATTTAAGAGATGGAAAAACCTCAAGGTCAAAATCACAACAATCTAGTGTAAAAAGAGGTGTAAAGGCAGTTTACATATTTAACTTGACCATTTTCAGGACCAGAAATCCGAATGTTACAGAATGTTTGTGGATAAAAATACTAGAATATATCTTTCTACTACTTTACTTCTTTTTGTGGGCAATGAGAAGTTTTCTAAGAGGATGATCAATAAATATCTGCTAACTGAAGTAAAACAGTTGAAAATGACATTTCTACAAAATATAGTTTGAAATCCATTCCTGTAGAGCCTACAATATTTTGATGTGCCCATAACAATTGAACAAATAATAAATGCATTCAAACCATTTTTCTACCCTAGGAAAAATAGGCTAAAAATGCAAATCTAACTAACCTGAAGGAGAGACTGCCATCTGCTGGACGTTATCTTCAAACTTCTGCCAACGCAACCCAGAACTAGGTAATGCACTACAATACAGGCTACCTTTGTAATCCAAGCACCAAATGTATTTATTGGAGACAACTAGGCTCAGTATTCCATAGCCAGGACCTGCATATCCCATCCAGCTTTCTGCAAACTAAAGACTGAAGAGTTAGAATAAGCATATATCTTCATGATATACGAAGCTGCCTAATCTTGAAATTATATAAGGGCTTGTGTTTTTTAGTATATTTGACAAATGTATGTTTTTCATGTTTAATAAAGATTACTGGGTGATCGTTGCAAAGCAGGCAGCTTAAATATCTCTAGCAATGGGTGTTCAATTTATTCGGTGTGAATTTCCCAGGTTTATCATCAACCCCCGGAGAAAGTCATAGCTTATACAATATTCTAAATTCTGAATTCAGTTTAATGATTGTGAGAAAATTCTGGAAATCTCAATTAAATAGTGAGCCAGAAAAATAGTTGATAGTCTTCAACTTATGACCACAGTTGAGCCCAAAATTTCTGTTGCTAAACAAGACAATTGTTAAGTGAACTTTGCCCCATTTTATGACATTTCTTGCCATAGTTGTTAATGGAGTCACTGCAGTTGTTAAGTTAGTAACATGGTTGTTAAATGAATCGGCTTCCTCATTGACCTTGCTTGTCAGAAGGTCACAAAAAGTGATCATGTGACCCTGGGATACTGCAACCGTCCTAAATATAAATCAGTTGCTAAGCATCTGAATTTTGATCACGTGATCATGGGGATGCTGCAATGGTTGAAAGTGTGAAAAAATGCCCATAAGTCACTTTTCTCCATGCTGTTGTATCTTTGAACTGTCACTAACTGAACTGTGTAAGTTGAGGACTACCTATATTCTAGTAAAATTATGGCACAATAATGAATTAAGTTAGTATTTTTAAATAGCCAAGAGAAGAAGAGAATTGTTTGTGACCAAACTGTCACCATCTCCGTCATTGTCTCTTCTCATTCTCCTTCCTGTTTCTTAACAAAAGCAAGCGAAGTATTCTTGCTATAATTCTGATTCTGATTGCAATTTTTTTAAATGCAGTTTTTCGTGAAACAATCCTCAACTAGTTTACCAGTAAATCACTCAGCAATAGATCAAAGACTAGTTCTGATTATTTTAAACAGAGATACGTATTGCGATACCCATGGGAAATAGCATGCCCATGAAAACTCTCATCTGTTTTCAGATCCCCTGCTCCACCTAATTTAATTTTAATACACTTTCAGTTCAAATAATTAAATGGGAATCTGGCAGGCTGAAAGTAAAGCGTTAGCCTCCAGTATCATCATTTCCAAGAAAGTTTGCTCTTTCTAGGATTCTTAGAAAATAATATATAGTCATTCATTAAACTTTAAAAACATATGTCGAACTCAATTCATAAAGAATGGCTTTCCTATTTCTCCTGCAATATTTCAGATTCTTTTCAAAAACAACACTTCTGACTGCAGAACAATATGAATGTGGAAAGGTGTTCAACAAGAGTGGGGAAACTGAAGGAAAAAGTAATGTGAATACAGGTGTGTTGCAGCCAGGATAGAGAGACATGTCACAACGGTATTCCCAAGAATATACCTGATCAGATTTTGAAAGCATCTCCTTCTCAACATTTGACCTGACTTTATCCCGTGGAAGATGGCAAGCTCCCATTTCTGTCACATTTGTCTCAGAAGACGAATAAATCAAGCCATGCCCATAGATATCCTCTTCATCACTTGATGCATATCTCTCAGCTCCAGCACTGTGAGACTTACTCATCCATTCACTGGCATAGTCAGTGATGACGCCCGCTTTGAAATCCTGTCCAGGTAGCATCCTCTCTTGAGGATTTCTTTCTTTTTCAGAAACAGCACAATAATGCTCAGGATTCTCAGGGATTGTGAATTGTAAAGATGGTTGCTGCTCCATTACTTCAACAACTTCACTCTGAACAAACAATTCATCGGTGCAAAAAGGAGTGTTCCTATTTACAGATGTTCCTTTTGCAGAGTTGCTCTCTTCTAGGGAAGCCGAAGTATCCAGCAGATGTAATTCATCTAAAGTGCATTCCGTTTTATGTAGGAGAGGAAAATGGTCTTCATTTGGGAATATCTGTTTTGGGCTGGTTTCTATTTTTTCAGACAGGGGTTTCCAGTTGCGTTCACTATCATCACTACTCATTTTATTTTCCACAACAAGCAAGCAGGAATTCGTAACAGGCGATGCATCTTCTTCATTCTTATAATTAGAAAGTTTTAGCAGTTCTAGTGCCTCCTTATTGTCATCAGGTGTTAGAGCAACTACTGACTCCAGAGGCTGAAGTATACTGAATGTTTCAGTATCGTTTTGTGTTTCCATGCTGAACACACTTTCCTGTTCTGCAGAACAGATGCTTAAGCAGTCTGTGGTGCTGCCTTGGAGGCTAGAACTAATGGAGCATGATTTCACATTTAGTATCTGGAAACTATCAGTGAAGGCTTGCTGTTCATAAGAGGGTGTGCTTTCGAGAGAGGTAGGATTTCTCCTGGTGCCGTTTTCTAAATTCAAATGTAGTTGGAAAAGGTGGAGGTAAGAGAAGTCAAAGGAAGGAAAGGAGAAGTTTATTAAGAGCCAAATATCACAAAATAAAAATTAAAAATTTGAAATTATACTTCATTCTGACTTTTACCCTGAGTAATTTAGTAGACTAAACTGTCTACCTGAACACTAGCAATAACAGAAAGACCATTTTTCTAGTGTAGTGCCCACTGAGTATACAACTGCTGCCCTGGATAGAAATACTAGGTGTTATGGTCTCATAAATCTGGAAGGCTCTGAATTGAAGAAGGATGTCATGAAGTATTTTATGGTCAGACTTTAAAGTGGAAACACTATTCAGGATTTCATGCAAGAAGGTCTTCTTCAACTTTGTTTTTTAAAGCTTATTTAGCTGAAGATGCTGGAAATTAAACCCGAGTTCTTTTAGAAAGAGAACACATATTTTGTCACTAAACATGATACTCCTGATTGCAATTTTAGCATAAACCTAACTAATATATTGTGATACCTAAGAGACTGAGCCCTGAATCAGAAAACTACTTTATTTTGTCATAAATTAAGTAGGAAATTTGTCTCACCTTGTTTCATGCACTATAAAATAGTAACAACATTGATCTACCTGCCCAAGACTGCTTTAGGTTTAGAAGATAACACATGTGAAGCATTTTGGGACATCTGAAGTGTTACAAAAAGGCTGCTTTCTGCTATGACAATTCGAAACAGTAGGAGTAAAACATAAAATCCAATACTTGATTCCACATTTGAAATTGGAACATTCACATTTCATCCGTCTGCTTTAAAAATATATTGACTCACTTGTGCAGATCACATGAAACAAAAGACATTGAAGGCCAGCTAAAGCCAGGAATCTAAAAAAATCCAATCAGGTATAAAATTTACTACCCAATTAAGACAGAATTACCTGTGGAAATGACAAGTGTAATCTGAATCAAAATAGCCTCAGCACCATATGCCAGGATCTAAAAAACAAGCGTACGGGGTAAACCAGCCAAACTCTTATCCTATTCATAATAAATGTATAAATTAATTCATTCTGAGATATGTAGATTAACGATGATAAAAATTAGTGTTAATTTTATAACTCATTACCCCTGTGACATTCTATTAGATCTGACTGGAATTTTACAGGCTACATACAAAAGGAAAAAAAATAAGAATGTAACAATTAGTCTTTCTCATTAAGCATTTACCTGGCTTTTTCTTTTTCTTCTTTTTCACTTTGATCGGTTTTATAATCAGTTCCTGGTTGAAGTCTTCTGAGCTGATCAGGCTCAACCTTTGTGAAATTTGTTGACCCACTCTCTGTGTTTCTGATGACGTTTGATCCCCATTGGTCAAGGAACTGGAGCCACTCTCCACAGAATTCATAGAGCTGCTCCTGCTTCTTGATTCACTGACTACAGAGTAGGCTCTTCTTCTTGAGTCAGTGCTTAAGTCCCCTAGTCCATCAAAGCTCTGTGAACGAATTTTCTGGGCTATTAATGCTACTTCCTGGTCAGCTCTTCCTACAAATCCATTTTTGTCACTAGGTGTTTGGGGTGAGGAGAAGTTACTTGATTTTGGGTTTGCTTCTGGAGAGGGATCACATGAGACTGAAGCAATTATTAAATGTGGTCTTTCTAATTTTGGGCTCAAATCAGATTCTAAGCTGGTCCAAGCTTGTGAATTCATATCTGAAATGTAACAAATTGATAAATATTAGATGGCAATTTACAGGAGCAAGAAAACACAGGAATGATTTATAAAATAGAAGTAGTGTAAAATGAGTGGCTAGAGCTATTACCCTCCTCAAATGAGTACTTCTTCTCACAACATGCATAGTTTATTCATAGTTTCTGCTGCTTCCATTAGCGTAAGATGTGTTTTTTAAAAGGATAAATTAATCTTTCACAACTTTGCTAGTCATGTTAACAGCAATAGATGTAAACAAATATGAAGGAAAGTACATTACTTATACATTTCCTAGAAATATCCACCTAGTTATTGCCAAAAAAGAATATTGGATAAGAGAAACATTTATATTATTTACACAATATCTGATGCTTTTCCTACAACAAATATGACAGTAATGAAAAATTGATTGGAGAAAAAGGTAAGACCTAAGAACTAATACAGTATGAATAGTAGGCAAACTCTTTCTAGTGCCATAACATTTTATGTAAAGACTAGGTTAAAATCTTAAAACTGGTCTGCTCTGGCAGGAACTAATTGTTGGTTACATTTAATATGATCTTGCAACATTGTCAAGGAATAGTTGAAATGAGAAAGGTAACCATATAAAAAATAAAATAAAATCTATTCATGCTTTACTGTAAAAAGGCTTTCTCCTCTGTGCCAATGACTAAATCGCTTGATTTCTGAGAAAATGAAAGAAACAGTGGAGTTTCTAGCAATAATAATGTTATCTCTAGTCACCTGCAACAATAGTTAATGGAGAATTGTTTCCTAATAATGAGGCACATATGAAGATTTATGGATGCCCCTTGCCTCTGACATTTGATGTTAGGTTTAAGAAATGGCTATTTTTGAGTGGTTTTACCGAATATAGCTTGTGTTGTTTCAGTATAGTTTTTATATTATGGTTCTTTTAAATTTTTCATTCTTTCTGTACCCTGCCCCTAATGAAAGAATACAAGAATAAGAATTTTCGGGACACAATCTTTTTATATATATTATATATACTACTTAATATGCAAACCTATTGACACCAATCCTTCAGGCCTGCTTGAGATTCTAATGATATCTCTGTCTCCCTTTAAAAGGAATATCTCATTTTCGGTACAGGACACTGATACTATATCACCACATCCTTCCAAACTGCCAATCATGGTCTGTGAAAACAAAGAAAGTTAAAAAAAAATGATAGAACTACATTAAGAATACAGTTTCTATTTCAGAGTTTCTATTTTTATTTATACAGCATTTTTTTAAATCAATGGTATAGAATCAACCACACCATCACTTGCTTTAAATTTAAGCCAAATACTTGTGCAACACTAATTCTGGGTCCCAAACTCAGTTGAAACATAGTCTAAATTTTAGTTTCACTATCCAGTGAGCAGAACTGTTTTCAAACGCAGTTTCCAACTGCAGTATCAGGAATAATAAATTTCCATATATACTTGTGTACAAGCCCATCCACAGGTAAGCTGACCCTCAAAGTTTTAATGTCCACCTGTAGATAAGCCAACTCAATTTTTTTGTGATATTTGGGTTAAAAAAATTGAAGATCTGCTTATCCGCAGTTAGGCTTATAAACAAGTATATATGGAAAATACAGGTACTTTCAAGAAGCCAGCCTCCAGGAATCAGACAGGCAGCAGTGGCTTGCAACCCTACCTGTCAGCTTCCCTACTGACCTTCTGGGAGGGACAGCAGGAAAGACTTGCAAATAGTGATCCTATGATCACAGGGCCCCCGGCAATCTATCATCACTGCAAATGAGTTGCCAAGCCCCCAGGTCACAATCACATGTAACTTTGGGCATGGGTTGAAATCTCTTTATTGATTCACTGAAATTCTAATTTCAAATTGTCACTGAATGAATGGTCATTCATCCAGGATTACCTGTATATAGATCTGGGAAATTGGAACTGATAAATATTATCAGAGATTCACTAAAATTGCTAGAGTCTTTTTTTAATAAAGAAATATATTTGCTTCTAATTGCAAGTTCTGATGTCCTCCCAAAATAAGATAGTTTTCATATATATTCCCAAGTATATGAACTTGATTTTATATGAACTTGCAGCAGCAGACCTCATAGTAGTGGTGCCTCATAGACTGTCACCTTTAATCCAGTGGTGAAATCTAAAATTTGTTACTACCGGTTCTGGGGCATGGCTTGGTGGTGGTGGGGCAATGTGACTGGGTGGACGTGGCCAATTTTTTTTTTAACTTTTAAAACCATTTTTTCGGTGAAGAGGTTGTAAAAAAATACTTTCAAAAGGCTCTGACAATCCCAGCTGAGTTGCCTGATTGGCAGAGACTTTTTTTCTTTTAAATGCCCCTGACGATCAGGCAGCTCAGCTTGGATCGTCAGAGGCATTTAAAAGAAAAAAAGGCTTTTTTTCTTTTAAAAGCCTTTGATGATTCCAGCTGAGCCGGTGATCATCAGAGACTTTTTTTTTACTTTTAAAAGCATTTTTTCGGCTGAAGAGGTTGTAGAAAAAATGCTTTTAAAAGTAAAAAAAAAAAGCCTCTGATGATTGTGTGGCTCAGCTGGGCATGGGGGGGGCAGGGATTTTTGCTACCAGTTCTCCAAACCGGGAGCATTTCACCCCTGCTTTAATCTGTTTTTAGTTTCCATGTATTCCATTCACCTCATTAGATACCTGGAATATAATCCTGGGAAAAATATACAAAATATATATTTTGAGGGAGTACAAGGATTTAAAAAGTCAGAGAAGCAGGAGGAAGGCTTTCTCCCCATATATTAAGTCTTTAAAAGGTTTATAATCTAATTGTGTAGGGAAAATAATTGAAAATTGTGTATTCATTTCTAGAAGCTACAAAATTTAGTTTGGGAACCTTATGTATTTTGCATGCTGCAGCCCAATGCAACACATTTCTTCAAATTGAGTTACAAAAAACCTCCAGTAAATTGCAAGCCAAAATCTTTGCACGAAACATTTTTCACACGATTCCTTTCTGTCATATAACTATCTCAGAAACTAATTACAAATTCACTGCATTCTGACTTGGCTTTCTTACCTGGTTTACTGTATCCAACACATAAATGCTATATTCATTCCAGCTCAATACCCATCCTTCTTGGGAAAAGCAGGAAATGAGTCCAAACTGTCTTTCTGGGAAATTACAGCTGTTCTTGTTAAAGGAGTTTGCTCGGGGATATAATTCAAAAGGTTTCATTCCAGCAGCAAATACATCTTTCAAAAGATACGTGGCTTGAACCGTCCCATGAACATCTGATTTCCAAAGGCGAATCCCAGGCCTTGCAGCAAAGAGCATTAGGTCACTTTGCTTACGCAGTCCAGGTATAAAGCAGGCACCAAATTTGCCTGTACTAAAATATAAAAGGAAAACAATTATCAGTTCAGATAAATGTAATAAAAGTTCAGAATGGGGAATATTTTTTTGTCACTAGGTGTTTGGGATGAGGAGAGTATTTTTAGTGAAGAATGAAATCATTGCTTAGAGTTGTTCAGATACACATACTATTTCCCAAAATGGGAAGGGGGACGAGAAAAAGAAGGCAAAAAGATTTTAATTCAATTTAGGATAATAATAATATAAAATCCAAAAGTGGATGCATATAACTCAGGATACTAAGGATTAATTGGACCTTCAGTGTGTTGCTTTTGGTATCAATGTACTGACTTTTTATGTGAAACAAATTATTGTTATAAAAAAGCTAGCATATTGTGAAGCAAAGTGCCATTCTCTAATGTATGGATCATCTTTCAATGAATTTCATAAACATTTACAGAAATTTTTTTTAAAATGTTCACTTTGCCAGATACCATATTTTGGTAAAGAAGGGGGGAGAGAGGGATTATTGTGATTTATCTGAGTTTTATAATTGATTACATGGATTAATCTGTGAATTAATAAATTCCCCAGCAGCCATTCTGTAAGAGTATTACAACATATTTTTGAAATTTCAAATGTGTCCATCAGCCCCAAAAGGCTAATGATACATTCTAATTCATGACAATTAGAAGTATCTTATATTTTCAGTTAAGCCTGCTATTTTAAATACAAACAGTACTTGAAATCATGCACCTTTTTAAAATAACAATTTTAAATATTTTTAAAGAAAAATATTTCACCACTCTTAAGAATTCAATTTATTACTGTGAGTTTTAAATACAGACTTTCCTTCAAACCAAACCAAAATTTGATAATTACGTTTTTCTGGGTTGAGTTCCAACTTGTTTGACAGATTTTTCTTCAGTATAAAAAAGTACAGTTCGTTGTAAAGTAGAGATCAGCAACACTTTCTGGCTATAATCTAGCTGTACGATTGAAGATGGTTCTTCCAATATTAAACTGGAATTGCAAAGACCCTAGAAAAACAGAAGATGGATACAGAATCCTCTGTTAAATAATCAGAATTCAATACAATTGGCACTCACTGGAACCCAACTCACATAATTCATCTGTCACCATGTTGAAGGTGACCAAACATATTCTCCTGGGCACAAGATAACAATATCCACATATTCCCTATTGTCCTATTGGTCAGAAGGAAATGCATGGTCCTCTCAGAACCACCATCAGACACAACTCAACTATTTAAAAAAACCCCAGATCTCTCAGTAATAGATGTCCTACTCATTGGCTCCCTAGAGGCAGCTGGGTGACTTCTGTGAGAAAAGATGTTGCTAGACTACATGGATCCTTGATCTGATCCAGCAAGAATCTGTATTCCAGGAAACAAATTTTGGAAAATAATGTTTTAGTCAAGTAGCTACTCACCTGATCTAAATCCAAAGCAGAATAAACTATTTTCCCTCGGTCATCCCCAGAAAATAACTTCATTCCATTCGGACTCCATGCCAAGGCTGTAATGCTGCTTTTGTGAAAACCAGACACATTAAATCTCCGAAGCTGTAAATAAAGACATCGTGTATCATCAATATATTGCATAAAAGAGAGTGAAGGGGAAAAAAGAGGAAATATACACTGGATTGATTCATTAGTCTAGTTTACAAGTTGGTATTTCTCACTTTGACTATTTTGATTTAACAGATACACCAAGTCTTTGAATATGTTAATGGAGAAAGGAGGGGAGGGGTGGGAAAAGAAAAGGAGGGGAAAGAAAAGAAAACTAAAAAACCTATTTTATTTGAAATCACTAAATATCAGATTTTTTTAGATGTCTCAATTAAGGTATTACACACTTCCAAGAACAAGAATAAGTCTTGACTAACACAAACTTCACATATGGTCCTTACTTGTTTGTTTCTCCCAGGTAATGAAGAAACAAGCTGAAAAATAGCAATCTTGCCTGAAACTGTTCCCACTGCAACAAGATCATCAAAGCAGTTTAAAAGTTTCACAATGGTAATGGATTCATTCTTCCCCTAATAAAACAAAAACAAAATAATGATTATGAAATGAAGAAATAAACTTGTTTCAGGTCAGGAGATACTATTTTTAAATTAGGACTTGGACGTGGTTTAAATACTATCAGCGTAAAAAGAAAGAATTAAAAAAAGAATCTGACAAATGACAAGCTTGATTAAAGCAAGAGGTATGAAATTAGAAGTATAAAAAGTGGGCTGCAGTCATCATATTAATGACTCAGAACTTTTGTGATGCATCTTTGTTTGGGTGAAGGTGAAAAGATTATGCACAATTTTAGGCATTATACTGCTGCTCCTAAGGTTTGTTTAGTTAGCCATGAATTTATTTTTAAGGCCCTTCTCCATTTCTGCAGCAGTAGATTTATTTTTTCATATCTTTTACATGAACAATTGCATTAGTTATAATATTACAAAATCTGAAAAGTGCTACTGCTGAATGTTAACAAAGATTTTACTTTAGCTTGATGCTACCACCATTTGTTTTTAATTAATAGAATCGTAAACATATTATACCATAATGAAAGGAATGTTTTTGTTGTAAACTGTTGTCTGGACTCAATTCAAGGTGCTGGTTTTAACCTTTAAATCAACATCTCCTTCATTGTGAACTTGTTCAGAAATTATGATTTATAAGCTTTTTGAAGACACTAGTATTCGTAAAGACACATTCTAGAGAAGGGTCTTAGACAATCTGGACAGTTTTTGCTGTCTCTAAACTTCCCATTCTGGAGAGTGTTGTTGGATAAGTGGTTTCTAAAAGGTCTGGAAGAAATAAATTATCTGGATTCTTTTCAGTTAGTTTAAAGCATATCATTGAGGCAGCATTAATCATACTTGATAATGAACTCTGGTGCAACTACCCTAGATTTTTCACTGTATCCTTCCAGAGCAACCAAGAATTTAAGAGTGGGAGACCCAAATGCTATGATGATTATCTTCCTTTCTCCTTGGTGAGTGCCAATCAGTGTTGATAAGAGCGGAGTGATTTAAGGTTTAGTTCTCTGAGGGACATCTCTCTCTAGCTATTTCTCCCCATTTTATACGATGAAGTAGAGTTGGCATGCTCCAGTTCCTATCTATTAAACAATGTCACCTTGGGGGATCCAAGATTCAAACAGTCCTTTAAATGAACCTTGAAGATCTGGTTCTTTCCCTGAGCTCAAGGCTACAACAGATTGTGGAAATTCTTTGCAAGGGGCTCTTATATTTGTTTCCATAGGATGATCATCTTCCTTTTCTATTCTCTACTGTTCTAGTTCTTTGGTTTTCTGTGTGTGTGTGTGTGTGTGTACACAGGAGAAAGGGAGAGGGAGAGGTGCTGTCTGTGTGTATGTAAAGAAAACCAAAGAATTAGAGCTGTGTGTGTGTGTGTGTGTGTCGTCACTGAAAAGTTGGATGGCTTTAAAAAAACGTGTCTTAAAATGTATTAGTGTTACTGAGGATTTTATTCTCCCACTATAAAAAATCCCATACTCTGCAAAGATATGATGCAGAAGAACAAATATGTCTTCATCGGGGGCAGAGACTGTTTCCAACTTGTGCATGAGCAGAGCTACTCTTCCAATTGTTTTCAATATACTTCACTGTCGTCAGCTGAGTAGCAAATAGCTACAGATATTCAGCACAGCAATAAAGCAATGCTCTGAGGAAATCATGAAAACCATCTGAATTAGTTTTCCACTTAAAGAGCAAGTACAATTTTCTGTGAGCATTAGTTCTCCAGGCAGCAAATGCTACACAGTTCTAAAGAATCACAGAACATGTATTAAACTTGATGTGCTAAAGAATCATTTTAATATTCCCAGTGCTCTCAAAAGTGGTAATATCACTTGAAGATTCAGCCACCATTAGGTCACATATTCATGACAAGAGGACAAATAATATTCACCTTCCCCCAATCATCCTCCTCAATTGAGCTTAGAAAGCCAAATACAGGTAGTCCTTGACTTATGATCACAATGGAGCCCACAATTTCTGTTGTTAAGTGACACATTTGTTAAGTGAGTTTTGACCCATTTTATGACTTTTCTTGCCACAGTTGTTAAGTGAATCACTGCAGTTGATAAGATAGCAACATGGTTGTTAAGTGAATCTGGCTTTGCTTGTTGGACAGTCGCAAAAGAGGATCACAACACCCCAAACACTGCACCCGTCAAAAAAATGAACCAATTGCTAAGTATCTGAATTTTGATCACATTAATACGGGGATGCTGTAAAGATTGTAACTGTGAAAAATGGTTATAAGTCACATTTTTCAATGCTGTTGTAACTTTGAACGGTCACTAAAAAAACTGCTGTAAGTCAAGGACTACCAGTACAGCATATATTCCATTGCTGTCATTTACTTTAGAAACAATTGCTTATGAGAAAAATTGGATATAAATGAAGTGATAGTAATGAACAGTATAGCTTATAAATGAAAACATAAATTTAGACAATAAAGAAGAAATTTGCTTTAAATATTTTTAGGGTGTAAATCAAATACAAGTTAACTTAAAAAGATTGAGTACAATAACTACAATCAAACTAATTTTTAATCTTGTTTTAAAAAGACCACAGCAACTTACTTAAAAGAATTTTGGACTTTATGGGTTTACCTATTTTTGAGATGGAAGCTAAGTTAACTAAACATCCTAAAAGGCAGAGATATGACAATATTAAAATTTGTTCTTACCTCAAAATTGTATTTTTTCATCTGATTCAAATGCCTACAGTACAAATACAGCATGCCAATACTGCTGCCGACCGCTATGTAATCCTCATTAGTGTCAAGTGCAGTCAAGTAAACCACAATGGAACGAAATCCTTTTTGGATTTTTGTGGGAATGGCATTGAGAAGGTAGTACAAGGGGCAAAACTCCTTGAAGATAAATGATGGTATCACTGATGCCATAGTAAACACAGCACACTACCTATAGACTAAAAAAGATACATTTCATATACTCTTGTAGCCCTTGAAAAGGCAGACAAATTTTTAAAGACCTCATATTATAGAATTCTAGGGATGTGCAAAACTATCAATTTGGGAATGAACTTTTTGGAGAACTCCAGAAATTTGTGCTTTTCCTTTGGACTATGATGAACCTCTTCTAGACCATACCATACCAAGTATGAAAAATTTCATCCAGAAAAAATGTTTTGAGCACTTCAAACTGCTTCTAATTCAAAGGATTTATGTTTGGAAATTGCCAACCCACTTCCTGGAATATCATGCTTTAGAAGAGGTCAGCATGTCTTAGAGCCAGATATATACAGTAAATATATATTAAATATCCATTATAAAAAAAGGAAAGTGAAAGTTCAAAGTACTGTTCTTTGCTGAAAAGAAGGCATATCTCACTCTACATATTTGCATACTAATATAAGTCAAGTTATGCATTTTCACTTGACAGTCACCTTATGCAATATGGCTTGTAAGATTTAATAAACAATGGTTTAATCCTCTCCTGGTTTAGGAATTAAATGTATTTCAGGACTTCTTATCATTGGGAAAACAGATGAATTTAAAAGGATATATTGTAATTAACAGAGCTTTATATAGTTTCAAGTAAGGTAACTTTTTTTCTTCCATTAAATTTTGTCCAATTCAGAGACTGCTAAAGTTACTGCAGTTTTCTTGACAAAGAATTACCTTGCTGTTGCCTTCTTCCTATGGCTGAGAGAAAATGACTAACCTAAAGTCACCCAGCTGGCTTTATGCCTTAGGCAGGACTAGAATTAACAGCCTAGTCCTGCCGGAGGCCTAGAAACATCTTAGTTTCTAGCATGATGCCTTAACCATATACCAAACTGGTTCTCAAAGTACCGTGTTTCCTGGAAAATAAGACCCTGTCTTATATTTTTTGAACCCCGAAATAAGTGCTTGGCCTTATTTTTGGGGAGGTCTTATTATTTTGGGGTGCATGGAGCAAGACGGGATTCCTCTTGCCATCTTATCTGATTTCCAGCTCTGTCTCCCTAACCCTAACCTGAGGAAATGGCAGGGACCAACTGCATATGCATTTAAATATATTCGGGGAGGGCTTATTTTTGGGGAGGGCTTATTTTTAGGGGGCTTATTTTAGCGCATGCACTCAAAAGCCTGATAGGGCTTATTATCCGGGGATATCTTATTTTTAGAGAAACAGGGTACTATAAAACCTTCTAAAAATACATGTTAATAATAAATATAATTATAATGGCTATTTCTAAAAAAGATTCCAATATGGAATAGACAGGACGTTTTTCAAACAAATGCCCTTAAAAATTTTAACATTTTCCTGGAACATGTATCAGAAGCGAATTGGACACAATTGAAAGGAGGAAAAATAAAGTCAAAGTATCCTCTGATCTTTTAAGTCCAGTTCCTCTAAAGTAGGATACTTCTCTCCAGCAGACTTTAGTTTCAACTTCTGCCAAAGTAGACAGTTTATTCAATGGATCTAAAATATTTATGTGTATCCTTCTTTAACAATTTGCCAGAGTGCACAAGAACAAGAATGCCCACAATTGTAGTTTTCCCTGAGATAAATGATGAAATTACAGTATGATTCACAAGCATACAGTAGATACAGCTCTAATGAGATATACAATTTGTCCATTTTATACCTGTGTAAAAGAAGAGTTTTAATTTTAATATTTTGGAGGGTTATTTTTATATTTAAGAATGCAATTTCATTAAAAATGTAGGACCACAACTTATAGAAATAGAAACCATTGTCAACAAAACGTTACAAGCATTTAGCTCCTCTCCATTCACTTTTAAGTCCATTCACTTTGTATAATTTTTTCACAAAATGTGGAATTAGTAGGACAGTAAGTGAAATATCCTGCCAGAATTTTAGATCAGTGAAAAATGATCTACCAGGAGACAATGTATTAAAAACACAGTAAATTGATGATGTGTTGGTTTTGAAAAGTAGGAGCTAAAATGGAGAGGAAACCCATCACTTCAATGGGCACTTTTCTGAAACCAAAAAGTGTTGAACTCCCAATTTTCACCAGCACCTGAAGGTCCTTTTGAGGGGCATTTCCAGAGTAGGCCAACAAAACACCATTTAGTTTTAGTCACAGCTGGCAAAATCCTCTTCCAGGCCTTTTTAATGTCAAGCCTCTAACAGAGACCCATGTCAGTCTTTTGAGCAAGTGCAGATGCAAGTGCAGTGTCAGCGACCACAACAAGCACACAAGCCATCTAACGGGGAGGCAGATTTTGCACCAGCTACGGTAGTTCCGGGCCCATCAACCTCTTTCTTGAGAAGTTAACAGATTAACAGAGTTGGAAGGGACCTTGGTAGGTCATCTAGTCCAACCCCCACCCCCCACTCCCACTCCAGCAGGCAGTTAAAGGAGAGAGAAGGAGAGTGATAACTCACCCCCTCTCCTCCGCCGCTAAAGAGAGCAGAGAGGACGGACAGGCAGCAATTCTTTCGAGACACTGCCCCCCCCCACCCCCCACCCCCACCCAGACCTTAGCAACACGGCCCTTGGAGACCCAGCGCTCCCCGCCCGCCTCGCCTGACTAGGCCGCAACCTCCCTACCTCAATAGGACCCAAAGCCCCTCATGATCAACAAGGGAAGCGCGGGTAGCCGCTCCCTCCCAGGCCTGGCGACGCTGGGAAAACAAACCCAGCGCCAGCACCCGAGGCAGCCACCGGGCCACTTTGCCGGGCGGGGCCGGACGTGAGCGCATTTCCGAGAGGAGGGATTTAGGGAGAGGGTCGCCGTCCGCGGAGGCGAAGGGGGAAGATGGCTGGTGAGTTTTCTCAGAGTGAGGCCGATGGGGGTGGGAGGGAGGAGGCTTTTTGACTTCTTCGCTGGGCCGCTGCTAAGACCGCCGACTTTTTGAGCGGTGAGGGCTTCCTCTTTAAAGGGGGGGGGACGGGCGGGTGAATGAATGAATGGAGTAACTACGGATAGTCCCCGTCCTCCAGTTCATTTAGTGACGGTTCGAAGTTGGAAGGACACTGAAAAAATGTGACTGAGGTCCATTTTTAACAGTTACGATTTCTGCAGCCCCCACCCCCCATCACGCGAGTAAAATTATTTTAATTTTGTGTTTTGATTAGCTAGTTGTTCTACTCCTCGGACACCTGTATTGCCCATAAGTGCAAGAAAGCTCAAAGATAATGCAGCAGACTGGCACAACCTAATGATGAAATGGGAAACCTTGAATGATAATGGGTTTTCTATTGCCACCAAGATTGTGAACATCAAAAATGCTACACAGTAAGTATGTTGAACTAATTGGTCGATAGTGTTGGTGCAAAACTCATTTTTATTTCATTTAAACTGGATTTTTTAAAAGAAATGTCATATGATGGACTCAGAAGTTGAAAGATTAAACAAAGATGATTCTCTGTTAGAATTAGTAAGATGATAGTGAAGGCATTTTTCTTAAATACTAAATGATTTTTTAAATTATTTAATAGGTTTAAAGACAGCAATTTGGAGATAGAACACGAGGATCCCTCTGACAGTGAAAGACTGCCACGTAACTATAACATGGAACTGGAGCAGTGCTGTACAGAACTACTTGAGACTTTTAAAAAATTGGTACTTCCTAATAGGATCTGTGCTGAGAAGCATTTCTATATTCCTCATCAGTCAACAGAATTATATCTTTGCAGCAAATTATTGCATTAACTTTTAATTATTTTATTAAGCCAATTCAAGATAGCAAGCTTTAACTTGAAAAGATATTAAGGATATAAGCGAGATTTTAAATGAATATGTACTATGCATATTAACTCAGGAGTACAAACTAAACTATTAAACCATGTTTAGTGGTGGCTGTTAAAAATGTCCTTAAGAGAAACATTATGCTTTGTCACTATTGCTTACCTTGTCTGTGTCCCACTTTTCAAAATTTCTTCGCTGCTAAAATTAGTGATCAAGCAATTTTGCTCAACTGTTTACTGAACTTTCACTGCTTAAATGTTGAATCTTATTTATTCTCAATTTTGCTAGGCTAAAATATATGAGAAAATGGAAAAACTGTGTTCAACAACTAAAGGGGTCTGTGACTTAGAAACATACCATCATGCAGCAGAACCCAAGGCACCGTTATTTCACACATGGCCTGTTTCCCATTTCCGTAAGTAAATCTGTCTTTTTGATGAGGACAATTTATTGAAAATGATAATGAGTCAGAGGCCTTGATACTGCCCTTCATAAATTTATCAGATCCCCTGTTTAATCACAGAGTAATGACATTTATAGATTTCTTTATGCTCAATGCAAAAAAACAAAATGTTCAAATCTCCTTCTGGTTAGCTTCATTGAATGATTCTTGGTTGTATTTTGAAAGAGATAGAATAAAAAATATCTCCCTGCCAACTTGTCTATATCATGTACAGTCTTATCTCCTCCCTCTTGGTTGCTTTATTCCAGGGGTGAAATGCTCCCGTTTTGGACCAGCTCGGGCGAGTAGGTAGCAGAGATTGAGGCTAGTTCGCAGAACCAGGAGCAATGGCTGGCTGGCCATGCCCCCAAACCGATCCATGGCCCGCAGTCCTGCCTTGCTTGCCTGCCTTCCATGCTGACTGTTCTGCCCCAGTTTCGGATTCCCAGAGAATGTGACACACACCAAGCTTTCGCAAACACTGTTTAATTCCAAACAAACCCCTTTCAAGAATGCAAAGGTCCCGTGCAAAGGGTCCTTATAAAAATTATTAGGAACAAAGTCCAACAAAGGTTGGCAATCAGCCCAGAAAACCAGACATGAGAAGTCACTCGCTCTCCAAGTTGCTCTGTAGTAATGAGACGTTGTTTCTAGCAAGAAAGCACTAGCTGCGTGCAACTTAAATAGACTAAGGGAGTGGCCAGTTATCCTCAAACCCTACTCTTGAGTAGACCTCCTTCTCCTGACAAGCCACTCCTGCCTTTTGGCAGCCCTGCGTGCCCAAGCATTGAGGAGAGGCTCCTCCACTTCACTCTCTCCACTGGAAGGAGCCTGTGGAGGTTCTGAAGGCTCTGGCTGAGTCTTTGCCTCTGGCATCACATCCTCTTCAGCGTCCTCGCTGTACAACGTGAGCGCTGGCTGCACAGGCTGCTGGCGCGCGCAACACCACACAAGCCTCCTCATCAGAATCAGCCATAATTTGTGCAGGCCGCTGGCGGGCCACAACACTGCCTTCCTGGCATCCCAGTGGCCAGCTTGCGAAAGCAGGCAAGCAGAAGTTCCACCTATTTTTTCTTGTTTTACTTCAGGTGCTAAGGAGAATAAATCCTGTTCTTTTAATTGTGCTTTGTAGAATTTATCAACTTTGTTCCTCTTCTTTGCACTCTTATCAGCGCCTTAGCATCTTTTTTGTATTGTGGCAATGAGAACTAGACATAGAATCCCCAGTATGGTCTGGCCAGTACAGCATAGAGTGGTATTATCACTTCCCATTATCTTGGCATTATATTTTGTTGATGCAGCCCAAAACTGCATTTGTTCTTTTGGCATGTTGCTGGTCCATTTTTAATCTGGTCTGTCAGAATTCCCAGACTCTTAATTGCAAACACTAATAATAAGCCAGGTGCTGCCTATCTTGTAAATGTGCATCTGATTTTTCCTGCATCTGAGTGCCTATTTGTCTAACTACTGAACAATATTTTTGTTAGGTGGGGCCTAGTGTTCAGAGCTAACGGTATTTTTTTAAAGCAGCCCCCCCCCCATTTTTGTGATATCTGCCAATGTTATGAATGTATCTCTTCTGTTTCCTCACCTAGTTATTATAAAGATGTTGAATATCTTTTTATTTTTAATACGACAATCAGAAATGTACTTATGATTCTAGACTCAGGCATGTCATAAATTTCTTAAGAGCCTTACAGCGTTGGCATTTTAAATCTCAGTCCTTTTTCTTTTGACCCAAAATTTGTCTTTTTTTATAACTACCGAGAGATGCTGTCTGGGTTTTGTACATCACTTTACACTTACTTAGATTTAACTGTTTGGTTAAATTGAAGCCATTTGATTGACCATTTGTGCTTTTAAAGGAATCCTCCTGGAACTGTTCACAATAATTTTCAATTTTTATCATGCTAAATACCATATACTGTAATCTGTAATCAAGATAGTTTATGAACAAGTTTGGAAACTCTGGTGTCAACGCAGCCACAAAGGATTGCATTTCTTGTATCTATCCCTTTTGAGGCAATTAACCATTTATTTCTGTTTTTACTTCTGTTTTTTAATTAGTAATAGTAGCCCGATGTGCTTAACACAGGATCTGATTATTTTTAACTAGTTAGCAATCCATTAAATAAGAGATCTTCTTATCCCATGTTTGCTGAGTTCACTGATAAGGAATTTTGCCAAAGGCTGTTGAAAATCCAAAAAAGCAGCATCAACAAGCTGCATCTACCTACTTTTTGACCAAAAAAATTCTGGAGTGGTGATGAAACAGGATTTACTTCTGCATCTCATTATGATTTCCTTTATTTATTCCAGATCATCTTTGGGTCCAGTTTTAAAAATGGCATGCCATTATAGTGAGCCACAGAAATGGGCCTTGGAGAGAATATGGAGAAACTGTTACAAAAACAAAAATATTAAGCCCAGGGAAGAGAAAGCATAAGAAATTAATTTGGAACAGGTTCTATCTTAGTTCACCTAGGTATAACAGATAGAAGGAAAAATATAGTCAGGCTTTTGAAGTAATTTCACTGTAGTTTACATCAATAAAATAAATAAAAATAAAATATAGTTCCAGTGGAATTTGTGGTGCTTATTTCCTGGCTTGGCTTTTTTTTGAAGGTTTAACATAGCCTAACTACTTTTTACTCCTGATAACACTGTCTGCTCTGAGGGGCTAAATTACATATTCTTGGTTGGAAATCTGCAATTTCATTTTTAAGTTTAAAAAATCCCTAGTCTCTCCTATCAGAACTCAGTGATTTGTCTGCTCCTGTCACTGCTCCTTTCAAGTAAATTCAGGTTCAACTTACATCTTGGAGAGTAAAGTCACTTAAAGGCAAAGAACTAATTTAGTTTTTTGTATCATATCCTCCTTAAATTTCCCCTTAATTGTCTAATAGCCCAACTGTGACTAAATGATTTGCCAATCTCTGATGAGCAAGTAAATAGACATGTTTAACTTTAGTTCTGTAGAGAGATTATTTCATTTGACTGCAGTTTTCAAGTTTCTATATTATAAATCAAGATGGATGTATCCTATAGTTTAAGCCAAAGTTATCAATTGTATAAAACCTTGCACAAAACTTCAGAATGTATAGTTTTTCTATCCAATAATTAATACTGAAAGGTTTTAAACTAAGTTCTTTTATGTATTGAGCTGAACGTCTAGTAAATTCATAGGCATATCCCCACTCTTCTTGGCAGTAATAAGATTCAAGTGCTAATCAGGTCTGATCTACTTAGATTCCAAGATCAGCCAAATTTTATGCACGTACTATGTTGCAGTATGCTGAGAAATGTGTCACAAAAATAGGTTGTAAAACACAATGCAGAACCAATTATTTTTACTTCTTTTTCAGATGAAGTCTCGGTCAAGCTCTTAGATATGTATTCCCAAGAATTGAAACTGAAGCACACCATTGTGGAAGAAATTGCTCATACTGCTGACCAAGATCTAGTGATGGTCTATTTATCATCATGGTTATATCAGCCTTACATTGACAATAGCAACACAGTTCTGTTAGAAAGTATGTTGTTAGAAACAGGGCATAGGCAGCTATAATTTTACCTATTTGATATATCACCTTAAATTTCAATATTTAGGTAGCAAGATATATAGTACTAATATTGTTATGGATTTATGATTTTATTACAGCTTATTTATAATAAAGTTCTTACTTTTTTATGATTTATGCCCCTTCTTTTTGTTTCACATTATACCACAAAGCACAATTTCCTTTTATTTCAAAGGAAATATGTTATGAGCAACATGGTTATTTTCAGAATACTCTATAATTTATCTGTGTATGTAACTGGGCTGTGAGAAAATTAGTGATATCTAAGTAGTTTAATCCTTCCTAATGTGTCAGTATGTGGGAGTAGTTTCCACAATCTCCTTAAACTGGATAAAAGAGATCAAAGAAAAATCTACAATCGTACACTTCTCCACTCATATGAAAATAAGGCTGCATAATTATATATACTGGAGTATAAGACGCACCTACCTTTTTTGGTGAGGAAAAGAAGAAAAAGAAATCTCCCTCTGCCTCTGTGCAATTTTGCCTTGTTGGAGTAAATGGCTTGCTTTCATTTTCATTTTCAGCATAGCTTGATTAGCACAAGGAAAAAAAAATCTGCTCCAGCAATTTACCTCTTTGTAGTGAACAGCAGAGCCCTGCACAAAACAGCTGAGAGTTGGGAAGCAGAGGCTAAAGGGTGAGGGCCAGTGGGTGGGCATGACTACATTCGGTGTATAAGATGCACCTAAATTTTCACCCCTTTTTAGGGGGGAAAAAGGTGGGTCTTATACTCCGAAAAATATGGTATATATTTTACATAAATATATAAAATGTGCAAAAGGCATTGTTTCAGACTCGATTAAACATTACTACTGGCATATAACTTACATTTTAAGTGATTAATACAAGAAAATAAGTCTTAGAGTAAAAACTTCAGATTGTGTACATCACATTTACAAATATGCCAAAACAGAACAATTAAGTGTAGTTATTTAACATGTGAGTATTCAAGTCATTTGTTGTAAAAAAAAAAAATTAAGCATTCTGAAGCCCTTTAAAAACCAAGCAACTCGTGTGATACAGCTAGCATAGGGAAATGGTAACAGATTTCTAGAAGATAAAGGCAGTAGTCGTCATGTATGTAAAAATCAGCACTGTTCCCTTTGATTTTTGGCAAAATAGATGCTAGATGAATCTCTCACGGTGTCCTAGTATATTAACTGTTCAGTGTCTGTTCAGGTTGTAAGTGTTTTGACTTCTTCCATCCAACAAAATTTTGGAAAGATGGTAATAAAGGAAATCAGAATTCTTTATTAGCAGGATGACTCAAAAAAAACCTGAAGAGAATGGGAACAAATCTGGCATGGAATTTACAAAGAAAATGATTCTAGAAAAAAATCCCCAGTGCTATGTGAGAGGGCATTGTGCTTGGAATGGTACATCTAGTTCATCCATCCTGTACCCCAGGTCTAGATGCTATGAATTACTTGGTTACACAAAAAAATATACAGACATCTCCTATAATCACCGTTAGGGTACTTGTAAAGAATTCAAGAATACTGTGTATACTTTCCCCAATTTGTTTAGAATTGCTATTATATGGGATGATGCATCCAGCTCTGTGTGGATTATTCCATGTTATTTTTTTAAAGGAGCTGTTGCTTAAGACTTTTGCCTGGGATCTAAAAGGCCATGTACATAAAGTGATAAAGTCAGTTATGTCTTGTTAAGAGGCATAATAAGCTGGCTCCTCTTCAATCAGGCATGGTAACAAAATGCAGACATCTTCCTCATAGCTATTTAATATTCAATGCAATTAAAGAATCCTGACTTGTTCCAGAAACAAGCTAAGTCCATTGTTACCCACTATATTTAAAAAAAAAAAAACACTTCCAGGAAGCTGTTTATATTTTCCCTGTTTCTAGGAAGAGTGGATTTGGACATATTATGCATCAAGAAGCCAGAAGATATGCAATTAAGTGCAAATGTAGTCTGTCTATCAGTGCATATGCCTTCCAAAGTTCACCAAACATTTGGTGAATGTAGGCTTTAAAACTCCCACTTGGCATGACATAAATTATTCAATGTTTTTATAATATTTCTTTTATGTCAACTCTGTTGAACTCTTCACTTCCAAATATTTGAGATTCTCTAGGTGTTATGGATTAAAAATGTTTTCAGAGTAACTTGGATTAGGGAAAATTAACAATATATTTTACAATTGCAAGTACTGTATGTAGAATAGGACACATCTGAAAACGTTAAGTAGATGAATTTTTAATTTTAAACAAGCCACATATACATGTTCTATGTCGTAAACTAAATATTTAAGAAAACCTTGACTATCTGTTTATTATCCAATAACAGATATCTTTAAAACAATCTGTAAGCACTTTAAATCAAATTAGTTCTACATTTTAAAAAAGTAAAATTAAATTGGAAATCTGATAGAAATAGCAATATGTAAAGCACCATGGTTTTTTTTCAAGTTTATTCAGGTTAGCATACACAAGAATTTAAATATCCATTTTTAAAGGAAGTCTGGCAGCTGTCCTTAATTTTATACAGTACTGTAGGTAGTCAAGCATTAATGTATCCATAGCAATTGGTATAATATATTTGTCTTTTAAGAGAAATTCATTTTCTATTAACTCCTTATAGTACCACTGATTAAGCCCCTCACTAACATTGTGTTTTAAGTGCTGTTAGCTTTCCTGTAGATTTGACTCATTTAGCCATTATGAGAATATTGACTCTTAGGAAGCCAATAAATCTTCTCTTATACAGACCAAGGCATGTGCAAGTAGGGACAAAGTGACAAAAGTGCATTGTGATATGATGCAAACTCTATAAATTATGTAATTGTGGGCAATATGACAATGCAAGTACAAAAGCATAAAACTTGCATGGTAGCATCCCAATGCATGTTTTATCGTTTTGGTGTCATGGTTCTGAATACAACCTGCTCCTGAATACCTGAAGAGAAGACAATATTATTAGAACCAGATTAGCAAAATTAACATTCTAGGGAGGTAACATCTAAACCTGGATATTTTTAGAACTTGTGCTATATCTTAAATATGGCCAAGCTTGTGGAACTAAAAACAAATTCATGTTTAATATACATTTCAGGTAGACTTCCAAAACTGTTTCAAAAAATATTTTTATAATGGCTCAATTTTAGTATCACTGTTAAAAGTGCTGCAACTTCCAAAGAATTTGTATAATGTACATAGCACCAGCAAATTGTGTTACAAACAGAGAGATGTATAACATAGCACCAGAAAGAAGCAAAGCCTATACTCCCAAGAAAAGTTCCCAGTTTCCATGATCTTTAACATTATCATGTTGCCCTTAGTACATTGTCTACTTTTCTTCCACTAAAATACTAATAAATTGATTAATCCTATATTTTCAAGGAAGGATGAAGTTGGTCTTTTCAATTTCCTGAGATCTAAACTGATGAACTACTCCTGTGATGTTTAATATGGTTGAAATTATTAAAGTTTTAAGAAAGTTCAGAATTTGTTAACAGCATTTTTCTTAAATTCTTGCTATATTTTATTTTTACTGTTTTTTCATGAAGAAACCAAAGAGAATGATGACTGTATTTTCCAGATGTTTCAAGAAATATAATAAGTCATTTCATTTTCTGTGTCCCAACTTGAATTTATCTTTGTTATTCTTGTGTCCTCTATGGTCAGTTGGGTATCTGAAATAATATCTAACCCTGGTATATTTAAAGGTTGTAAACATCAATTTTTCTTGAGTGTGTTGATCACATAAATCTGTATTAGCTTTACCATCCACCATTCTTGGTTGGAGCAATTCATATTCTTTCTTTTTTCCAGAACAATTTTTTGCTGAACATTTCTAAAACTTAAGAAAACACACAAAAATGCTGTAATTTATATGCACATTTTAAAGAATAATCTATATAGCTTTTTGAATATAAAACACTGCAAGATAAGGTTTCTTTCACTATGCATAAAATTTGGTATTTTTATTGAAAACCTTGAATATTTGCCAAGGTGAAAAAGGTGTGTAAAAGTAAATTGTAAATGCATGAAGCAGTAACTGTACAATCTCTAACTAATCTTAAAGCTGTATGAAACTGTTGGCTCTGGGAGTGAAAAAAGTCTGCCTGAACATAACAAGGCTTCATATGGTATTTCCAGCACCTCTCCACCTGTTTCTATTTTTTTCATTTAGAAATATCTGTAATTTGCCCTCAAACTGCCCCCCTAGGAATCTTTGCACTTGGTTTTGTCAAAGGGCTAAAACATGAAGTGTATTTTGCATGCATAAAACAGAGGGTTGTGATTTTCATTTCATCTATATTCCACTGTGCCTGATTGAATTCTATTCTCTAGAGGCCACAGCTCTTGAAGAATGGCTTCTCATATAATATAAGGGGTTTCAATTTGGAATGGAAATCCCCATCTATTCTCAAACCCATGAATAAGCAACTGAAGACTATTTTCCAATAGGAAAGTAGAGATAGGCAAGTAATAAATGGAGGAATTGAATAATGTATTTCCATGTAGGAGGGAAAAATCAATTAGGTAACTTTCTAGTGCCCCATCTATGCCTGCAGCTGATTCTATTGATCAATATTGTTAATATTGATGGTACCTCTTTCATGTAAAAGCCCTAGGCAATTGTTTCATTTTCTATCAAGAAACCTGGTAAAAATTATATTTTAAAAAACATCTGCAACAAAACAGCACTCAGTAATAAACCATGAATTTAAAACATAGCTGTTATATTTAAAACAATTATGTAGCTGCCCATCTTTTAATCAACTCTGTGAGGCTCCCAATTAAAAAGCTATACTAGCTTTCAGTCAAATCAAACATTTCTATCATTTAGTGACCATATGCAGTTACAATGATGATGAAGTAAATATTGATGACTTTCACAGAACTGTAGAGCAAGGAAAGCTGAAGTAAAGCCATAAGCACAATTACTTAGCAATTGTTTAACCACAGAGTTGCCCATTGCAATTGAGGCTGCTGAATACAGGTTTTGCAAAAGTTCAATATTTTTTACTTCAGCTGCAATACATAAGACAAAACAAAAAAGTAGATAATGCCCTTACAGCTACTGTTGGACTACAATTGCCATTAGCTGCAACTAAAATGGTTAATGGCAGGTATTAGGATAACTGTAATCCAAAGCAAGAGATTATTCACACCCCATCTCACTCAAAGGAAATACTCTAATACTAATTCTATTATTAAGAGAACATTAAGGAGCAATGCTGTGTAATAAAATATTATACCCCATTAATATAGGCAAAGTTCAAATTTTACAAAAAGATAAATGATTTTCAATCCATTGCTGATACTTAGCAGAAGATAGATTTATAACAAATAAAAGCATCTTATCATGTTTATAATGTTGCAAAATATATACGTGTTACCATGACAAAATTCATTTATTTTATACCTCAGCTGCTTGTTTCTGTCCTGAAATATGGAGCAATATAGGCTCATCAGTAGACTCAGTACATTCAGGAAAAGAATTTGACTGGATTTTTGGCACTTCAAGACAACAATCTGTAATTCCTAATGATGCAGCTACCTGTTAAAAACACACAAAAATAAAACTTCACTGAAAGTGCCATCTGTAGAAAACAACCAGTCATTCATATAGTAATCTGGAATCAACTCCCCTTGGAGCTCCAGTTGGCTCCTGACCTTCGCACCTTCTGCCGTGAATTAAAAACTTGGTTATTCAAGTTCCCCGACGTGGACTGATGGGGTTTTAAGGGTTTTAAATTTTATTGGGTTTATTTAGATTTTAACTTTGTATTGTGGCTTTGTGCATTTTATTATTGTGAGCCGCCCTGAGTCCATTGGGAGATAGGTCGGCATATAAGCCAAATAAAATAAATAAATAAATAAATAAAATAAATAAATCATGAAAAGCGATCAAGGATTTTGAATTCTGTTTGTTACATGCTAAAGATTTCACACTTTTTCTAAAATCTAATGCAATGATTTACTCACAGTTTATCAAGAATCTTACTAATAAAAGAAAATTGAAGTAATTAAGTATGTCATAATATCTGCTTCACCCATTTCAAAAATAATTCTTCCAGAATTCTTTACATCAAGGATGTCAAACTCACGGCGTCACAGCAGCATCATGTGACATATCGGGACTTTTTTCCCCTTTGCTAAACCGGGCCCAGTGTGTGACACAGTGGTGGGTTGCCCCCGGTTTGGACCAGTTCTATAGAACCAGTAGTAAAACCGGCGGGAGGCTCTTCCCACTGACCCTGACATCATCAGAAGTGATCTGCGCCTTTGCAGAACCTTCTGTACATGTGCAGAAGCAAGGTGCAAGCGCGAGTGAAGCGAGCGCGTGAGCGCAATCCCGTTGCAAACCGGTTGTAAAGGTAAGTAGAACCCACCCCTGGTGTGACATCCAGGCCATGAGTTTGACAGCTCTGCTTTACATTATATTCATATATCTTCTCTCCTACATTTCCCCATTTTTAGAATTAAACAAAATATCAAAAACAGTGGGTTAAGATTAGGATTAGGGTTTGACTAAAAGAATTATTATATAACAGTGAAAGGAGAAATGTACACAAGACTGACCAACATATACACTGTATTGTTTGTCAATGATTGAATGCCTCCAAAAAGGGGCAAAGGAAAACCTTTGAGCAGTATTTTCATTTTTGGCATTATTTTTTTTATACGATTATAAGTTTTGAGATTGTCTTGCTCTTTTATGTTTTTATTCTTACTTTGTTGATTAGTTCAACACAGCAAAACCAAATAAGTGTTTATTTCATTTGTTTTATTTAAGCAGATCAATTTGCAGAGATTATTATTATTATTAACCTCCTTTTTTATTGGGTTTTAAATTTTTTATAATTGGATTTTTAAACTGTTCGAGCCAAATTATTTAATTTGTTTTAAATGATTTTTAACTTTTATATTATTGTATCTTATTTTGGCTGTTCACCGCCCTGAGTCCCGTCTGGGAGTAGGGCGGTATATAAATTTAATAAATAAATAAATAAATTATATTGGGACAAGTGTATAGTATTCACATCCTGTTTGTTTTCTTTATAACTACTTGATGGGCCATTATAGGAACAGAATATTAATCCAGCACAGTTTATGTGAAGATGGAGGAATGCATATATAGAGTAATTTGATAAAAAAAACTTTGCCAACCACATTGTTCATATTTTCAATGATCATTTCAATGAACTACATTGCTAGTATTTTCATTGTTTTCTTTGTTAAGAATCCATTTTATCTACCCATAATTTGACTGAGAAAGCGGTTGCTAACAAAAAAAATCTGAATTATTCTTACCTTATGGTTTTTTATTTCTAATGGTTGCTTTAATTCAGAATTATTAAAATAATCTTGACACATTTTCTTTACCATTGAATGGAGCTCTTCAAACTCCTGGTAAACATCTGGAAAGGCTGCATTTGTTGAACATTTTTTCTCTGCCTGATCAAAAACAAAAGCTATATAAAAGTATAAGCAAGCTCACAAATAAAAATTGCACATTTCATTTACAATCTTTTATTTATTTTCCATTTCTGTTATAATGGAAGTGGCTTCAGCTAATTACACATATATACTATTTCTAATACTATTCAGCAGGCTCTTTGAATCTTTCCTTGGAAATCCCATTTTCTCTTAAGCAACTTGCCTTGCTGACATTAGATCAAATTCTTCCTACTTGCTACAAAATATGGTTGTGTAAAATACCAACTTTCAAAGACTTGCCTTCATCAGCAGGAATTCAAATACAGTAACAACTGTTGTCAAACGTGGAACCACCAGTTCCATAAACTCTTCATTGGTGCACTGCTGAATCAGCTGTTAAAGAACATTATTTATTTAGAAATGTCATAAAGTGTTTTTAATATATAAATAAGAATAAGTAATAATATAAAAGAACAATACCTCTTTTAGCTTAGCTTTTCTTTTAAATCTACTAAGAGGTTCTGCTGAGATACTATTAAGAGAATTGGAAGGTAATTGATCAAGACTGCTAAATATTGTAGAACATTTTGATCTATTAGCCATCTTTGGTTGATATGATCTTCTCTGCCGTTTTCTTCTTCCAGGCCCCAAATGGGTACTGTATGTTTCAGACTTTCTATCTTCTGCAGAAATGTCAGACTTCAAAAAAAATGTTCATTAGAATTGTTTAAAATGTTTTGCTTTTATATATTCATTGATCAGTTTGAAATTATAGTAATAAATATAGCAAATGCATTTTTGAAACAAAAAAAATGACATTATGGATAAAAAATGTTGAAACACGTAGTATTGTAAAAAGCAAAAATGTGGTGAGAAGCAGTAAACTTACAAACTTTTTCAAATTATGAAGTGGTAATCTGTATATTTTTATTTCATATTTGACATTCAAGATGATTGTGAAAGCAACAGTCATCAATACTTCCTGCCGCACCACATAGAGTAAGTACTATTCCTTTCTTGTCATGCTTCCTAATTTTAGATTAGAATAATTTATGCCCTCGTGCATGTTAAATACGCTATAAATAATAGCGTTTAATGCCTGGAAGTGAGGAAGACTGGAGGAATCTGTTGAAGATGAAAGAACAATTGCTGATCTGCTGGTCAGCATTAAAAAAAGAAACAAGATGTCCTGCTCTTTGTAAAATTTAGATTAAATATGTGAACATAAACGGTGGCAGCAAAGGAAGAATTGTGTCAATAGGCAAAGCCAACCCAGTACAAATAGGCTGAGAGGCTAAATTGTAACAGACTTTTCTTCTTGGCCTCAACCATTCATAGGGATGGTGATCCTGTGACCATGAAATGCACATTTGCCATTTGGGGAAAAGATTATGAAAATAGTTCTAGACAAAATATTAAAGTGCAGAAATGACAACAAAAGTATTACCAAGACTATGGTTTTCACAGGGCTAACATATGACAGCAGGACCATTAGCATGGCTGAAAGAATAAAAATGCATGTGTTTGAATTAAGATGCTGAAAGAAATTGTCAAGAATCCCTTTGGCCACAACAAAAGAAATAATTAAGTACTAGTTGAAACAAAACAAAATTTTCATTGGAAGCATTTAGCTAAAATTTTAGCATGAAGCTAAAATTTAAATGTTCTAAGTGCATAATGACTTGTTGGAAAAGTCACTGATGTTTAACAAAACTGAAGACAATTAAACAGAAGTCAAAACAGCTATACAGCTATATCCTGGATTTATGACCAATCATTTAGCAACTCTTCAAAATAAAGCAATTCTGTCTTTCATAAAAGTTTGCTCCAACTCCCGCACATTGCTGTGCTTGACAGCTGACTTGCATTTATGACCAGTTGCCAAGTGGCCTGCAATCATGTGATTGCTTTTTGCAATCTTCTCTGCCAGTAAGAATTCTCTGGCAGAGAATTCTGAATTCTCTAGAAATTCAGTGGGCAAGCCAGTAAGTTGTAAGGAGAGGGGATGGGGAATTAGAGGTCTGTTCCTGCAGCGCACCAGGAGATTTCCCCTCTTCTTCATGCAGCAAGGAGAAGTCCCTTGGTGGCCTTCAGAAACAAAGGTCTGTTCCATCAGGGCACCAGGGGATTTTGTCTTCTTTCTAGGGCTAGAAATCTAGCAAACATCACTGTTCTGAAGATTAGAAAGATATGGAAAAGTGAGTTGCTTGCAGTTAAAAAAAGTAAGTTACAAAGATATGGAGATGCTTAAAAAGGTACGGCAAATAAGGGCTGCTTGTAAGATGGTGTAAGGTGGTCTTGTTATGAAGACCATGCCTTGTATCAGCTGGATGCATCTGCAATTACAGAAAAAGGCAGGGCTAAGGGGACCTGGGTATGGTAGGGAGAGCGCCCTTCATCCTGGCACTCCATTTAACAACCTGCATACTCACTTAACAAGAGCTCCTCCAGTTGCGGTTGTTAAGTGAATTGCTTTACTCTCACAATTGCTAAATGACTGGTCATAAGTCCAGGACTACTTGAATAGGTACTTTGTCTTCTGTTGGCTTGTTTAATTGCCTTTGGTTTTGCAAACTTTTCCAACAAGTCATTATGCACTCAGAATGTTTAAACTTTAGCTTTTTGGTTAATGTTTCAAATGAAAGTTTCATTTTGTTTTATCTAGTATTTCTTTTGTTATGGCTGAAGGGATTCTTGACAATTTCCTCCAGCATTTTAGTTCGAAGACATGCATTTTTATTCATTCAGGCATGCTAGTCCCAGTTGTCAAGGATTACCTATATACTATTGCTGACAGCATCCACGAGATTACATAAAAGTCGTGGTGGCACAGTGGTTAAAGTGCAGTACTGCAGGCTACTTCTGCCGATTACTGGCTGCCCGCAGTTTGGCAGATCAAATCTCATCAGGCTCAAGGTTGACTCAAGTCTTCCATCCTTTCGAGGTTGGTAAAACGAGGACCCAGATTGTTGGGGACAATATGCTGACTCTGTAAACTGCTTAGAGAGGGCTGTAAAGCATTATGAAGCAGTATATACTGTAAGTCTAAGTGCTATTGCTATAGTACTATTGCTATAACTCAAAGAAGCAGCTGTTGATAAACAATCTTGGCAAATGGTATTCATTAAGTCATCATTAAGAGCTGCAAATGACCGCATCATCAGACACCCACAATAAATAACATTGGGTGGTTTTTTAGCGTTCTTTTATCCCACCTTTATTATTTTTATAAGTAACTTGAAGAAGAAGAAACATGACCAATACTCCTTCCTCCTATTTTCAACACAACAACCCTATAAGGTGAGTTAGGCTGAGAAAGAGTAACAGATCCAAGTCACTCCACCAACTTTCATGCCTAAAACTGGACTAGAATTCTCAGTCTCCTTGTTTCTTACCTGGTATCCTAATTGGCTAATCCTCAATGATTACCTAATAATAATATAACTTTTATTTGCCATTACAGACCAAAATACAATAGTTGCAAAAGAATGTGGGGAAAGTAACATCTTAAACAGTTTGCTACCAGAAGCCTTGGCTGAGAGGAATTATAGCGTTCTCCTCTAATAGTTACAGCTCTTAAAAAAAATTTAGAAACCTGAAAAGTAATGTGTGAGGAGCTATCCCCTAAACAATATAAGGTCAAATTGGATCCAGAGAGATCTGTTTCTAGGAGAGACAGTAATTTAGTCCTGCCTGCATTATACATAGGGCAGTATAAAAGAACATGCTCAACAGTTTCAACCTCAGCTCTATCACTGGGGCATAACCGCTCACTTATCGGGAGCCTCTTAAATCATCCGTCAGCAGGGCAAGACGTTGAAACGAGCAAGAGAGAAGACTCTTCTATACTTAGGGATGGTTAAAGTGTAAAAATATGAGGCCATCCTCAGTCCATAATTGTTAAATTGGCTGAAGCAGGTTTTATTAGCTCTAGCTCTTAGATTTTTTTTTTATTTATTTAAATGCCGCCCTTCTCCGAAGACTCAGGGCGGCTTACAATGCGTTATGCAATAGCCTTCATACTTTTGTATATTTATACAAAGTCAGCTTATTGCCCCACAAACTGGGTCCTCACTTTACCTACCTTAGAAAGGATGGAAGGCTGAGTCAACCTTGAGCCTGGCGAGATTCAAACATGCAGTAATTGCAGACATCTGGTGTTTAATTACAATGCTTAGTCTGCAGAGCTATCCAGGCTCCTCTAAATTTTTAGATATTGCAAGTCTATGTCCACAAGCCGTTGGATTACCCTAGATTGGGCATCCTTAAGGCCATAGTCTCCCAAGGCATCCCCCGAAAAACCTAGCAGGTAGAGTTTCTTCATCAGCTCCCTCTCCCATCAAGAAGTATAGGAGTCAGCTAACACCAGGGAGAGGTAGCTATCAATGACTACCTGTTTAGCTACTGTTGGAAATCCAGCTGAAGAAGTGGAAATTTAAATTATGATCGAAACTTATCCTATTTCTACACTTCGAGTTGATACCAAGGGGATGGTTAATATAACTCTGAATCAGCTAGGGTGTGTTCATGATATGCCTGTGTTTCTTGGTTATATTCCTAGTATTTGAAATTTGGATATCAAGATTTGTGCTTTTGGAGCACAACACTGAAGAAATATGACATCCTCCTGTGATTTGCAGCAATGGATTGTTAATATTCATTTTTTTGTTTTGACAAAACATTGAGGAAAAGGAGGGATACCTATGCTCTCTGAGTTGGTTACTTTCTTGCAGAGATTTCATTACTCAAACTACATAACATAACTAGTACAACATCACTAGCACTGATGATGTTACCTAGTTTGAGTAATGACACATCAACAAGAAAACAATCAAGCTCAGAGAGCACAAAGACCCCCCCCCCCATTTCAAGCATGAGCTACGAATATTCTCCTGTATTGGCAATTTCAACAAATAGTCATTTTCCCATGAATGAAGGTGAATATACATGTCCCAAGGTAATGTTGCAGGATCCAATCTGAGTCGATCAGAACGACCAAGGGTTTGTCTTCCGAGCTTTCAGATTCATGCTGGCGCCCATCTTCAGGGAATTTCTTTCTAGCTAGATGGGCTGTAGATGGGCTCCAAAAGACAGGCTAAAGAGAAGTTTCCTGAAGATGGCATGAGTCCAAAAGCTCAGAAGACAAAATCTCTCATCCCAGTGTGACTGCCCCAGATTGGATCCTGCAAGTCATTTTTCTTAGAATTCTTATATTTATAATTAGCCAGACTCCTTCCCCCTCCTTTTATCTATATGATTATTTTGTAATTATATTTTTTATTAATTTATTGCATCTATTCCTTCCTTTTATTAATTGGTTTAAGTATTTTAAAAATTGTGGGTGGGCACAAGCACAGAATCTGAGGGAAAATTTTTATAAGATGTTTTATAGGTGGCACTTAGATCCCAAGAAATTATCATGTATGTATCCAAATGTTCAACCTAAATGTTGGAGGTGTGATTGTTTGGATGCTACATATTTTCATATTTGGTGGACCTGTAGAAAAGTGAAAGTATTTTGGATTAAATTATGGTGGGTTATGCAGAACGTTTTGAAAAAGAAGCTTCAATTTTCCCCGCAATTGTTTTTGTTGGGTATAGTTAAGGATTGCTCACCGAGTGACACGAGATTGATTTTGTATATGATTACTGCAGCTAGGTTATTGATTGGTCAATATTGGAAAAAAGATAATGTACCTACTATAGGTGAATGGACATCAAAGATGGCTAATTTTGCGGAAATGGCTAAGATTTCTGCCTACCTAAAAGACAGGACCCATTAAGTTTTTGTTAGGGACTGGAAGAAGTGGGTTGATTATGTGCAGAACAAATATCAAACTAAGAACTTTCAGTTAGTTTTTGATTTATAATTATTAAAGGTTTGAAATTATTAGTATGGTATAATATATATGTTAAAGATTATATCATAATGAAATGAAAATTATGTTATCTAGAAAATTTATAATGTTAAACATATTTACTATATTATTACTTAGATAATTATGATGTTGAAATAAATTTATATATATTGGTTATACTGCTGTCTAGGATAAAGAGAAGGGAATCTTTAAGAATATTGGTTAAGTTTTTATAAATGACTTATGCTTCAATGAGGTTTAATTGTGCATTTATAATTTAGTTTGATATATATTTGGGTTTAACTGTACTTTATGTTTTTTTTAGCAAGCATTTTGGAGTAACTTCACTTTATTTATTGTTAAAATTTATGATATCTTATCTGGATCTCACCTATATTTAATGTTTAATAATGATTGATGTATAAAATTGATGTTTTGTTAGTAACGGGAGTCAGGGGGGGTGGGGAGGAGTGGGGGGGAAAGGGTGGGGGGGGGGAAATGGGGATAAAAACTGTATTGTAAAACTTTTCCAATAAAAAAAAAATTGTGGGTGGGATATCACTCTTAAATACCAGTTGTAGCACCAGATTACAGTTCATTCTCTTTAAATGCATTAACAAAGAATATGTATTACCTGCTGTTCATTTTCTGTTTGAAGATTTTTTTCCAATTCTGTAGTTAGTCCATTTTTGCTTACTAAAGCAAGAGTAACTGGTAAAGGTGAAGAAGGTTGATGGTTGCTTTCACAATTTGCCTTTTCAGCACATTCCAGCTGTGTCATTCTAGAAAATCTATTTATAGGAGAAGATTCTGAAGACTCTTGGTGCCCATGACCTGGATTTATTCTGTAGTGCCGTGATAATCCTCCTTTTCCTATGTAGGATTTTTCACAGTTCTGACACTTAAACAATTTTGGCCGCAGGTCAGAGTTAAAGGGGTTAAATAATTCACATACTTCCTTTACTTTGTTGCATTCATCATCTTCTAAACTCAACTCAGAATAGTCATCAGAATCAGAAGGGTGACAGTCAGCCAAGTCTTCTGTTTTAATAAATTTGTAGTCCTTAACTTTATATTTTGGAGGATGAGAAATCCGCCCAGAACGAGTTGTTACTTTCAGAGATTTTTTAATCTTTTGTTCTTTTGGCTGCTTCCCCTCATTTACAAGGGTTTTTGCTGAACAAGTTGGAACCAAAGGAACATTTGAAGAATCTTCTCTATCTTTTGTAATGGATTTATGTTTCTGCCCATGTGTAATTATTTTATTTACTGGTACTTGTCCAAGGGGATGTAGGGGAGCCGGAAGAAGTAGTTGAACTGTAGCTTTAGAAGAATTACATAAGAAAAATTGTTGAGATCCAGTGCCTGTAAAAGATTGTATCTGAAAAATCTCAGGATTAATGGCACTGAGTCCTAAAGGCTTAGAATTCTTCTCAACTGCTTGAGATTCAGCTATATTTTTAGACAGAGCTGTTGCAGAAAATAATTCCAAAGTTTTCTTTTCTTTTATCTGATGATCAGACTCTACTTGCACATGAGTGGTTTCCATCTGTTTTATAAAAAAAGAGAGAAAAGAATAAAGATCAAGTAGATAAAGATTTAACTATAAACATTTTATAATTACAATTATATTTTTTTCCTTTTATTTTGATCCTATACATTAGAAACCTTTTTGGAAGCAAAAAAGGTAACAAACTTGCTAGTTAAGCAACATTTTAAATAAAGCCCCATGTAGACTACAGATTAAACATTGGGTGAATTCATGAACAGATCCATGTACAGATAGCCCTCGACCCACGACTGTAATTGAGCCTGGAATTATGGTTGTAAGCTGTGGTCATTAAGTGAGACAACACATGACTGTGCCTAATGTTAGGACCTTTTTTTGTGATGGCCATTAAGTGAATGCTGCATTTAACTAAACCCCTTTTTATCAATGAAAGTTTTTTCCAGAAACCAGTAAAAAAAATAATGTAGAAAATTGTCATCACATGACTGCAGGATACTGCAAGCAACCATGAAAATAAATAAATGTGAGCTGATTATAATCATGTGACTGCAGGCTGTGTGCGCGGCCATTGGAGTTTTAAAAACCAATTGTAAGTAGCCGTTGTAATTTGAAATGGTTGCTAAGAGACTGTGGTTATCCTGGCAGCAATAGTGGTTTGCCCTGCCTTCCTCTAGGATTGTTTTTTTTTTTATTTCCAGTGTACTCCATTGCCCTGATATCCTTGGAGGTTTCCCATGCACCCTAACCCTAACCCTTTCCACCTTTCTGAGCTTTTGAATTCAGAAAGACAGCCAGATCCAGCATTTTAATTCTTGTTCTAAAAATAATAATAGAGAAAAGTTGCACCTTGAAAGTCACTGAAATCAGTGACACTTGCATCTAATATGGCCTATAGGATACTGTACATCCAATGGAAAACTATAGGCTCTATTAGAACCTATTCATAAATTCATTCAGTTTCAAGGGTTCAGTAATAAGAAACATGTCAAATAGGAACAGGATGCAGAATCATATACTTGGAAGGAATCTTAAGAGGTTCTTTAGTGCAGAATTTCCAAACTTGGGAAACAACATTGTGGTATGTGTATCTCAACTCCCTGAAATCCCCAGCAAATATGAGTAGTATTCGGAAAATTGGTCCATATATCTCAAACGTTGTCCAGATTGGGAAATGCTGCCATAGGGTGCTTCTGACAGATAACCACTGAGTGTTTGTTTCAAGACATCCATATGGAAGAAAACTTACAATTTGTGTTAACCCATTTCATTGTTGGAGACCTCAACAGTTTTAAAGCACTTCCTGATATTCCTAAGAGGTCTGTAAGGGGTGTGCATAAGCGACCTGCCTACCATCCCTGTCCTAATGTCCCGTTATTGGTATCCATCTCATGTATTCATAATTGACCCTTTCAGATATTTGATCCTTATTATCGTGTTTCCTTTCTCAGTTTTTTTTTCTTTCTTTTGCAAGCTAACGTGCCTAATTCCTTTATTCACTCCTGAAAGGACTTGCGTCTCCAATCCCCTCACCCTCCTGGTAGCCCTCCGCTGAACTCATTCCAATTCCTGATTGCTTTTGAAATGTGGTCTCCAGAACTGGATATATAGTGTTGCAAGCGGAAACCGATAAGGCCAGAAAGCAGGGAAGGAGGTGTGACTTTTCACACGATCCTTTAAGCCAGATCCAGTTGAAACAAGCACCAAGGAACGCGGGATAAAACACCACGCTAAGCTCCACAATTCGCGTTCACGACTCCCTTTACGATTTCCTGGGAAGCGCATCGACGAACATGGCAGGCTTCTACCTCGGAGAGAAGGGGCCCCGTCAAAGGAAGAGGCTTTGCCTCGGATCCGGCCTCCTGAGCTCCATCCTGCCCCGGCTGCGAAGGGCTGTGCAGGGTGCCGACCGTCGGCAGACGAGACCCCGAAGGCAAGGGGTTGAAACTCAGAGCCAGCAAGAGGGGAGGCGGCCAGGGGGTGCCTTGCCCTTGAGGTAATACGGCAGCCCCGGCGGGACGACGGTCCCCGGCCTTGTCCGTTGCCTTTCCGACCGGTGGAGGGAGCCGCTCGTCTTGTAGCTTTCCCGGGACACCTCTAAGAGTCGCTGCCTCGGGCGCCTGAGGAGGCTTCCCGCGGGGGAGTTCAGGGACAGGCGTCAACAGGCTCTCGCCCGAAGGAGGACCTGGTGCCGGGCCCGCAGCAGCAGCAGCAGCAGCAGCAGCAGCGTCGTTGTTCCTGAAGCCCGGAGAAGACATCTTAGGAGGGAGGTGGTGGAGGGGAAGGCCCCATCTCGCGCCTCAGGAGTCGAGGAGGACTCAGGGAATACCGGAGCGGGCGGGTACGCTGGGTTCGCTGCGGTACGTCACGGGAAGGGCGGAGAAGGAAGTCGAGCAGTGCAGCGGGAGGTCTGCCGGAGGACAGATCTGGTGTCGTGCCGAAGAGCGTCGTCCGGCGTCTCCCGAACCGAAAAGGAGTTGAGTTCAGCGGCCTTTAGAAGCGATGGCGGTGAAAAAGAAAAACGACTGTTGCGGTTTTGCTTCCCTTCTCTAAGACTGGGACTTAATTTGCGAAGGCAACCCCAAAACAGCACCCGGTCTGCACTGTTTAAAGATAACAAACGCTCAGTCAGTTCATATGAACTTCATGGGGTTTTAAAATCGGACGTCTTTTGATTTCCTCGTTTTGCACGGAGAGCTATTAGGTTATAAGTCTGGGAGAGGGTTAAAGATGAACACATGCACACGATCTCGGGTAATCAACTTAATTGAAAGCAAGACAGACTTGCTTTCGAGGTATATTAGCTCATTTCTTGAAGTTATTAAAGGTGTATGCCCAACTATATAATTTGAATTTCAACGAAAAAGGAAATATCCGATGGCCCGTACGGGGATCGAACCCGCGACCTTGGCGTTATTAGCACCACGCTCTAACCAACTGAGCTAACCGGCCATCTTGTTAAAGTGCTCTACTTTACCTTATTTCTGGTATTAAATCTCGACAACAAAAGGGATGAAAATTACTTTCAAAGTTTTTCGCTTTCTTTTTAATTTTCCGTTGTATAACTCAGCACTTAACATCTATAACTTCTTATGTGATCTCTCTGTCAGACTACAAATCCCACACCAGAGCAAAGGAAAAGTACAATAGATTCTTTCGCAAAGAATGTTATCAATGCTATAAAAGAAAAGTTCATAGCTAATTTCTTCACATACGGTTTTTTTTAGCAGCATACAGCTTCAAAGTTTGAATTTTCAAATTTCCATTCACACATTTTTTCAATATGTGGAGCATATGAAGCAAAGCGAATCAATAACACTAAAGTTAATATCCCTTCAGTCCTGGTTCTACAATGAAATAACCTATTACTAGCATCACATAGTTAGTGCTAGTAATAGTATTATTTCATCTGATAAATATATCAAACCCATTGTTATTTCAGTCAGAATTTAAATAAACAGTGTTCTTTTAAGCACATTTACTTATTACTAAATCTCAAGGAATACTTTGAGATTTCTTTTAGTCTGTCCTGGTTTATAATGTCACTTTCATGATCTCTTTGATTTACAACCACTCTATCAGAGCTACAACCCCACTGCCTGGTAAAAATTGACTTAGGACCATTCATCACACTTATGCCATTGCAGCATTCCCAGTCACATGATCAAAATTTGGATGCTTGGTACTATATATTTATGATGGTTGCAGCGTCCCAGGGTCACATGATCAACATTTGTGACCGCCCCAGCCAGTTTCCAACAACCAATGTCAATGGGAGGAATTGGATTTGCTTATTGACCGTGTGATTTACTTAACAGCTGCAGTGATTTGCTTAACAAATCACAGCAAAAAAAAAACAAAACACAAAACCATCAGGTGTGATTCACTTAACCATTTTGTTAGCAATGTAAATTCTGGTCCCAATTGTGCTCATAAATTGATGACTATCTGTAGCAAATCCAGGTGTGGACACCATGGAGTTAAGTACAATTCCTGATTACTACTTAGGCAGAAGCATGCAATTTTCTTCAAAGCATTATAGTAATGCTTTGGCAGTATTTTTGATATTTTTCACTTCTCATTTTACACTAATGCCCTGATGATTTTCCATCAGAGTACAGTTTTAAGTGGGCCAGTCCTGTTTCCCCTTTTCATTTCATTCAGATAAGCCAGGTTTTATCTCCTGCAGAATGAGACCCAATTTATTTAGAATTGTGCTTTGAATCATTCACAGATACGATAGAAGCAAAACATGAAAGAAAATAAATGTAATGCTTAGAGTCAGTCAGCAGGGACTAAGGCAAGGAGGCGTTATATCCTTTTGCTTGTTTCATGTATACATTGGTAGGAATAAATGTGTAAGAAATTAGATGAAATTAGAGATATTAATTCATACACTTTTGTATGCCGATAATACTGTGTGGTTACCTGAGAATCCAAAAGAGTTGCAATGAATGTTAGAACAGATTGTACAATGCAACCAGGAGTATGGATTTGTAAATTAATGTATCAAAGACCAAGATAGCTGTTTGACAGGTAAAATGGAGTGAACAATTGTAAATAATACACAAATGGTGAAAACTGAGAGCAATAATAAATTTGTGTATGCTGATAATGTAGAATGTTTGTAAAAATGGAGAAAAAGAGAGTGGGTTTGTAAGATTTGTAAATGTTGGTAGAAAGGTAAATGAGCAGCCCATGATTTGTTGTAAGAAATGTTTGCTGAAAAAATTTAAAAGGCTGTATGTGAACATTGTGAATTCTCAAGCTTCCTCTTTCTGAGGAATTCGGAATGTATTCAAGATAGACAGTGATTAATATATATATGTAATTATATATGTATGTATGTATGTATGTATGTATGTATATGTATGGTGTAGATATATAATAAGCCTTAATGGGTCTTTTGGAGCCCCCCCCAAAATAAGACTGGGTCTTATTTTCAGGGAAATACAGTAGCATCTGTATATGTTTGTTACTGGTATATATGTGTATACTTTTATAAGCAGGCAACAGAATTTCATTTTCAATGTGTGCCAGAATGCCCACAATAAAAAAGACCCCAAAAATGACAATAAAGGTTATCTATCTATGTAAGAGCATGGTTTTATCTACTCAGTAGTGACAGTTGTCCCAAAAGGTGAATGCAACTGGAGTTGGTTATTTAATGGGTTATTTGAATGGTAAAACTAGAACCAGTAGGGTCCAGAATGAATGGATTCTGAATGAACATAGGTCAAATACAAAAGACAGCAGTCAATACAAAAGAAATATTTTCTTATAGAGAGAATGAATGAGGACTGAATAGCAAATTGAAAGGTTAAAGGAAAAGTGAATGGATAAAGACTGGAAGAGGACAACTGGAAAAAAAACTTGATTGGATAGAATTGATGAAATCCTCAGAGGTTCAACAGGCAATATATGAAGCATATGGTCAATGGGAGCAAGGATAATTTGCAAGGATGGAAGGGTATGGAGCGGTGTTGGTGTGAACTAGATTGTGCTTTGCTTTAATCTGCTTTTCCTCGTGCCTTTGTCATAAGACATACATAATACATCTTACCTCAAAAGGGATAACAAAATAGTGTACAGTTAACCAATTTATTGGGTTCCTAGTACCATATGCTGTATTAGGTCTGCAAGTACCAAATGTAAATGTACACCTGCAAGAGACAGTGTCTCCACGCCATTTCATACCGCATCGCCCCACCCCACCCTCATCTCTTTGACCATTGCCAATCACCAAATGATGGACTAAAATGGAGCTTGGTCGATTTCCACGCCACGCTACACTAAAACATAGTGGGTTAGTTCACTATTTAATGGGCGGCTGGAACAGGGCTTATTCCCAGGAAAAACATATTCAACTCTGTTGTCTCCTTAACTAATACCAATGGCGGATTTCGCCGTAAGACAAAAACCCGTACCGCATACCCGCACTCAGCACGGGAGGGAAGACTGTGAGAGACCCTCCTGGGACAGTCGTAACGACTGAGGATGCGCAAAGCCGAGAGGGGTTAGGAGCCGGCAGGCGAGGAGTAAATTGAACACTCCGCATGCGCAATCCTGAAAGCCCGCAAACATGAATCCTGCCCTTCGCTTGCCGCAGTCAATAGGGGAGGGCGGAGGTTAGTAACTGCGCTTGCGCCACTCTGTCAGAGGCCGCGCCGCTGCGAGGGTGGGGCTAGGTCGTTTTCCCGGGTTGAGATGGTTGATGCTCTGGGGTTGCCAGGGTGACGGGAATACAACATGGCGCGCTGACAAGTTCTGTCGTGGGGAGGGGGTCCGGCGGTTCAGAGAGGACCCGTGTCCTCGACCCCTCCCCTCCCCACCCCTTGACCTGGCGGGAACCTGCGGGAGAGGCGGGCTCGGAGGATGAACAGTAAGGGAGGAAGCGCAGTGGTGGTTCGCGGCACGTGGTGGAAATAGGTCGGAAACGGCACTCGGCGAGACGGCTTGGGGAGGGGGGCGTGCGTAGAACTGGTGTGGAGGAAAAGAGGGGGGGAGACGCCGCAACCCCTTCCTTTCTCATCAATTGGGCGTCTACTCGGAGAGAGAAAGAGAGAAGCCGCCTTTAGCACTTGGCATATTTGGCTGGATTCGTTTACTGTTGGAGATTCCACCAGGGCGTCCTGTTGGGATTGGGGCCATCAATGACCCGCAGTCGAGGCCACGGGGGCTGTGGCCGTGGTTGGACAGAAGCGTTACGAACTCGCCCTCTCCTACCGCTATTGCACCCGGCGGGAGGGGTTTCAGGGAGGCCGCCACAGTAATGCAGAGTGGCCCTCGACGGGTCTTGGGATAGTAGCGTGGAACCCCCTGGGCGGGTGCAAAAGCGAGTCTTTAGAACCGGGGCTGATCCACTCCAACCACTCTGATAGGGGCTCCAACAGTAAGAAGTGTGTCTCTGTGTTTTTCTAGTGGTTCTGCATTTTTCTTTCAATTCTTGACATAAATACAGTTTACCTCAAAAGGGATAACAAAAATAGGAGTGTACAGTGTCCTCCTGCCTTTCCCAAGCCAAGCTTGAACGGATACCATATTACTTTTATTAACTCTGCTCCAAGACGTTTTGGACAACACGGTGAACTCGATGAAATGGTCCATGAAAGATCAAACCTCAGTAAACGTGCAGGCTGTATTCCACCTTAAGCACTCTTTCTGTGATACTAGCCTAGACTGTTCGGTTTGTCTTGTTTTTGCAAGCTGCTTCTTTGGGCATAGTTTTCACTGAACTCAGAAATGAAAAGGAAGTACTTGGTTGTTAGAATCCATTCCTTAAAGCTGAACAAGGAAATCCTTTGAGAGCTGGAGGCTGTTTAGAGGAAGTAAGGACTATGGCAGATAGAATGATAATCTTAAAATGGGAAATATATAGCTTTTTGGTGGATATGAGCTTTCAGGAGGTGTCTTGGTGGGTTCTTGTTTATCAGATACAAAAAATCTATTTTAAGGAATGTGTTATTGTTTTCATTTCTTGTCTTAAAAATGCACCATCAGTTTTCAGTAACTGCAGTCAGGGGCTTTTATTGTTTTTATCCCGCCAATATCTCTGTCTTGTCAATCTATGTATGTATATTAGCTCAAGATGGCCTCCTGTTTTCCCCACAAACACTAAAATGGTTTTGGAGGCCACAGGTTGTCCTTTCTTGCTCTAATAGTTTATATTAGCCTCCCACTGGCCAGTACGCTCACACAGAGAGGTCCTCCTTAGGGTGCCATCAGCCAGACAATGTCAGCTGGCGACCCCCAGGGGGAGAGCCTTCTCTGTGACGGCACCTGCCCTCTGGAATGACCTACCCCCGGAGATACGCAGGATACTGGACCTCCGGACTTTTCGTCGGGCCCTTAAAACTCACCTATTTCATCTAGCCGGGCTGGCTTGATCCCATCCTCTGTTTTAATTGTAACTGATTTTAATTGGGCTGTTTTAAATTGTGGGCCGAAATTATTTAATATTTTTTTTAAATTGTTTTAAATTTTGTATACTATGTTTTATCTTGGCTGTTCACCGTCCTGAGTCCTGTTGGAGAAGGGCGGTATACAAATAAAATTAATTAAATAAGTAAATAAATAAATAAATAAATCCATCCATCCATCCATATCTGTAAAAATAAGTAAAAGCTAGCAACGTTAGAGGAATCCTATCAGTTAAAGTACATGTTTCTGTATGTTGTGTATATATTTCAGCAACAGTTTTTAATATCCTATTATAGAATTTGAAATAGCCTGACTAGACCCGCCGGGGGCCACAGTGTTGACTGGCAGCCCCCAGGGGGAGAGCTTTCTCTGTGGGGGCACCTGCCCTCTGGAACAAATTGCCCCCAGAGATACGGATGATCCCTGACCTACGCACCTTTCGCTGTGCCCTCAAGATGCTATTGTTCCAACAAGCTTGGCTGGCCTAGGCATGATTTTTAATTGGGGTTTATTTTTAATGATTAAGGCCAATTGTTTAATATGTTTTTAAAATGCTTTTAAATTTTGTATTTGGATTTGTTTTACTGTTGGCTGTGCACTGCCCTGAATCCTTCGGGAGAAGGGCGGTATAGAAATTTAATCATCATCATCATCATCATCATCATCATCTCTGCTTTAAATCTGTTGGGCAGGTGATTAATGGTCCCTCATACATATACATACACTAATGTGAAAATGATCACATGCATACTGATAGATGTTAAGATCAGATATTCAACCCTTGGTTATCAATGGAGACCAAATGGAGCAAGTGGCTAGTTTTAAGTTTCTCGGTGTTATCATAAAAGAGGACCTGATCTGGAGTGCTCACATTGCAGCACTGGTCAAAAGGGCCAGCAGATTTCCTGAGACTTCTCAGGAAACAACAACTGAATGAAAAACTGTTGGTGACTTTCTACTGTTGCACCATAGAGTGTATTTTAACTTACTGCACCTGTGTATGATTTGCCAATTGCACAGTGGCAGATAGGACAGCACTCCAGAGGGTTAACATCATTATAAATTACCCGGGCACCATTTTTTTTGAACTATTACCCATCTGGCAGATGGTACAGGACAATAAAAACAAGGACAAATAGGCTGAAAAATAGCTTCTATCCCTGAGCCGTAACTATTGAATTCTACTATATAGTGCAATATTAATGCAATATCAGGTTTTTTTCAATTCAATTGTATAGAATGTGAAGGGTGTGTGTTTTTGTTTTATTTTTTATGTATAATGTACACTGAAGATGGCATTTAATTTTGTTGTACAAGGTGCAATGCCAAAGTAAAGTAAACTAACTAAGCAAATGTTAAGACAGAGAAGTAGAAATAAGGGATAGAGTAATCTTTTTTTAGTGATAATTTATATAATCTATAAATAAAATTTATATTTATATAAATTGAATAAAATAAAAGATAAAATTATACACAAATAAATCATAGGCTCCATTGGAATAATCTGTTTAGGCCGAGTCTACTTCTTGTGTAGTGCATTTCCTGACAGATAGTCGCCCAGCCTGCAATTTGATATTCAATAAAGATCAACCTTGTTTTAATAATTGGTTCTTGAGCTTCTTCTCTAATAAGCTCCTAATACTCAGAAATTACTTTCATATTCCCCTTTGGAATATGGCTTAGGACCAGGGTACTTACGGGACCGCCTTCTGCCGCCAATAGCCTCCCACCGGCCGGTGCGTTCCCACAGAGAGGGTCTCCTCAGGGTGCCGTCAGCCAGACAATGCCGGCTGGCGACCCCCAGGGGGAGGGCCTTCTCTGTGGCAGCCCCTACCCTCTGGAACGATCTTCCTCCAAAACTGAGAACAATTGCTGACCTCCGGACTTTTCGTCGGGCCCTGAAAACTCATTAAATTATTTTAAATATTTAATGGTTAATGGTTTTAATTTTTAGCCAAAGTTATATGCTTTTTTAAAGAAATTGTTTAACTTTTGTGTACTATTTTTATTTGGCTGTTCACCACCCTGAGTCCGCAAGGAGAAGGGCGGTATACAAATCTAAACAAATAAATAAAATAAATAAATTGTCTTTTCTCAAAACTAAACATACCCAATTCCCTCAGTCTCTTATAAAACTAAGTTCCCAGTTCCAATCATAAATCATTTTGCTGAAATAGGAAAAAACAGAAGGTTTATATTACCATAGGAGAGATAGTAGAGGTCACATGATAGTGCTGTATATTGCTTGTAAGAATGGTAAATAAACTAGAGTCAGTTCCTGGAATGACAGAGGTGTATAGGCAAGCTATGGAATTTCATTTTAATATATGCAGATTAGTGTATATTCAATGTGACAATAAAGTTATTCTAATCTAATCTAAGATCATAGGTCCATAGGCACCTCCTTGAAATTTATAGGATTGCTTCTTGACCTCAATCGTGAAAATCAGCATCTTTAATTTCCAAGTTATGTTGAGATAGGAAACAAACAAAATTGGAATAAGCCTTCACCTATGAATGTTTGTGTGTGTACACAAGTAAAAACATCTAATAACCACCCAAAGTCTGGAAAATGTAGAAAGTATGGCTCCATCCACTTCTTTGATACACAGTAATACTGGAAAGTTTATGAATCCTTTCAAATTTTCAACATGTCTGCATAAATATGATCTGAAATATGATCTGTTCTCACAAACCCTAAAACTAGATAGAAAATCCAATTAAACAAATGAATCAAAAACACTGAGGAAAAATTGATCCAAAGCTACATATTTGCACATGATACAAGTATATAAACCTCTAAGATTATCAGTTGATTTGAAATGATAATTATAATCGTAGTGTTTCAATCAGTGGGATGATAATCATGTGCGAATGTGAGAAATCATGCCTCTTTAAAGAACATAATTTTTGCTATTCAGTATCAAAGTCTGAACTCAGGTATGTGGAAGTGTGTCATGGCTCAAACAAAGGCAATTTCCGAGGACTTCTGAAAAATGGGTGCTCATACTCACCAAGCTGGAAAAGGTTATATAGCTATTTCCAGAGAGTTTGGACTTTACCAATCATTGTTAAATAGATTGTTTAGAAATTCAACACCATTGTTACCTTCCCCAGAAGTGATTGACAAGCAAGAGCAAGGTGTATAATCCTCCATAAGGTCTCAGCCCCAGGAAAATATCTAAGGCTTCTCTTGTATTGGTGATTGCCAACATTCATGAGACCACCATTAAGAGGACATTGACAACAGTACTGAATATGGCAGGATTGCAAAAAGAAAACCACTACTTCTCAAAATAATATTGCTGCCAAGGTTCAGTTTGCGAAAGACCACATAGCTATTGGAAGAATGTTCTCTGGATGGATGAGAGCTTTTGGGCTTTAATGAAAAGCGTATTTGCTTTTCATTCAAGGCAAATACTACATTTCAGCATAAAACAATCCCATCTGTGAGAGATGGTGGTGGCAATATATTTTGGGCTTGCTTTGCTGTCTCTGGACCAGAGCAGCTTGCCATCATTGACTGAACTATGAATTTTGAATTACACCAGCAAATTCTACAGGAAAAGATCAGGGTATCTGTAAACTGAAGTTCAAGAAAAAGTACAGATATAGAAAGTCTCTATAACCCTGTTAAAATGCCAGGTTTCTAAAATTTAAAAAAATCAGACCAAGAGAAATCACTTCAGATTCTTTCCACCTTTAATATCGTATAACGTGAACTGTACAATTCAGTTGAAAAACAAACAATCTTTTTTTTGGGGGTGGGGATCACAATAAAGTATAATGACATGGTTGCATAACCATGCACATCCTTAAACTAACACTTTGTTAAAGCACCTTTTGATTTTTATGACAGCATTCAGTCTTGGGGTAGGAGCCTATCAGCATGGCAAATCTTGCCATGGGGATCTTTGTCTACTCTTCCTTGCAAAAGTGCTCCAAATCTGTCAGATTGCGAGGGCATCTCCTGTGCACAGCCCTCTTCAGGTCACTCTATGGAATTTCACTTTGATTGAGATCTGGACTCTGGTTGGGCCATTCCAAAACTTAGATCTTCTTCTGGTGAAGCCTTTCTTTTGTTGATTTGGAGCAGCGGTGAAATCCCACCCCCCCCAGTTCTATCCGGTTTGCTGAACCGGTAGCACCAGTGGGAGGAGGCTCCATCCACCCACTGGGACATCATTATGTCCCGTTTTTATACCATCTGCACATGTGCAGAAGAGGCTCCCGTGCTCCCGTTCCCAAACCGGTAGTAAAGGTAAGTGGATTTCACCATTGATTTGGAGGTATGCTTTGGGTCATTATATTAAAAGGTGAAATCTTCAGCATTTTAGCAGAGACCTGAATGTTTTAACGGGTATGTAGACTTTCTATATCCACTGTAGGTCATATAGCAAGACAACAACTCCAAATATATAAAATAGTTGAAGCAAAAGTTTGGAATGGGCAAGAAAAATGTGACTTTAATCCTATAAAAATATGATGGAAGGGCCTGAAGCAGACATCTCATGCAAAAAAGCCCACCAACCTCCCTGAGTTGAAGACGTATAAAGAGGAATGGCCTAAAAACCCACCAAGCTGTTGTGCAAGACTAATCAACAATTATTATTTCTGCCCCAAGCAGGCACAGCAGTTACTGAAAGCAAAGTTTCACATACTTTTGCCACACACCAATATATAATTTTGGATCATTTCTTTCAATAAATAAATGAACAAGTATAATGTTTTTGACTCATTTGTTTAATTGGGTTCCCTTTATCTGGTTTTAGGACTGTGTGTGTGTGTGTGTGTGTTTGAGTTCTATGGTTTTACATATCAGGTCATAGTAAAAATCATCTGGTTCTTAGCAGTTTTTAAAAGTAAATAAAATACAACCTCTAATGAACAAGAACAAATAACATATTATACCACATCATTTTTTTACAAAAAGAAAGCCAAAATTAGGAAGCCATGTGTGGAAACCTAAATATACCTTATGATTCAATAGCTTGTAGAACCACCTTTAGCAGCAATAACTGGAAATAATTGTTTCAATAATTGATCAGTCTCACATCATTATGGAGGAATTTTGGCCCACTCTTATTTACAACATTGCTTCAATTTATGTTTATGGGCACTTTTTATGCCCATCTCTCTTAAGATCCTGCCACAGCATTTCAGTTGGGTTGTGGTCCAGACTTTGACCGGGCCATTGCAACACCATGATTCTTTTCTTTTTCAGCCATTCTGTTGTAGATTCGCTGGTGCGCTTGAGACCATTGTCCTGTTGCATGACCCAGTGTCAACCAAACTTTAGCTATCAGACAGATGGCCTCACATTTGACTCTAGAATACTTTGACATGGTTGACTCAATAACTGAGGAGCCCAGGTCCTGTGGCTGTAAAACAAGCCCAAACCACCACCTCTTCACCACTGTGCTTGACGGATGGCATGAGATGTTTGTGCTGATACACTGTATTTGGTTTTCATGAAACATGGCACTGTGCATATCTCCATTTTGGTCTCATCTGTCCAAAGGACAGTGTTCCAGAAATCTTATGATGTGTTCAGGTGCAGCTTTGGAAACCTAAGCCGTGCTACTATGTTCTTTTTAAAGAGAAGAGGCTTTCTCCTGGCAACCCTTCCAAACCAACCATACTTGTTCAGTCTTTTCTAATTGTACTGTCATGAACTTTAACATTTAACATGCTAACTAAAACCAAGAGTCTGAAATGTAACTCTTGACTGTTTTGCAGTTTCTCTGAACATTGCACAGTTTGACCTTGGGGGGAATTTACTGGGGCATTCATTCCTGGGAAGATTGGCAACCATCTTCAACATTTTCCACTTGCGAATAATCTTCCTCATTGTAGAATGATGGACTTTAAATTGTTTGGAAATGGCCTTATAGTCTTCCCCAGGTTAATGGGCAGCAACAATTGCTTCTCTAAAATCATTGCTGATGTCTTTCCTCTTTCGCATTGTGTTAACACACATCTCAATGCTGGAGACTAGTAAAACTCCTAAAACAGGGCTGTCAAAACTCCCAGCCTGCTGGCTGGATGCATCATTTGCCGGCCATGGCCACACTGCAGTAAAGAGGAAAGAAGTCCCGATACATCACACGATGCCACTGTGTTGATGCAAGTTTGACACCCCTGTCTTAAAACATTGGTTTTTATAGAGGTAGTCACACTTGCTGATGATCAATTGATCAAGAGCACTTGATTAGCAGCACCTGGCTGCTACTTAGCCTCTTCGTACCTATGGAAGTTATGATCACAACTGAGCCTAAAATTTATGTTGCTAAGTGAAACATTTGTTAAGTGAGTTTGTCACATTTTACAACTTTTCTTGTCACATTTGTTCAGTGAATCACTGCAGTTGTGAAATTAGTAACACTGTTGTTAAGCGAATCTGGTTTCCCCATTGACTTTGCTTGTCAGAAGGTCACAAAAGGTGATCACATGCCCTCAGGACACATTCCACTGTCATAAATGTAAATCGGTTGTCACATCCAAATGTAAATCACGGGTCCATGGAGATTCTGCAATGGTCCTAAGTGTGGAAAATGGTCATAAGTCACTTTTTCCAGTGCTGTTGTAACTGAACGGTCCCTAAGTGAACTGTTGTAAATTGAGCACTACCTGTAATTAGTTTTTCACACATAGCTTCTCTATTCTGGCTGTAAACTAAATGACATAATAATATGTCATGTGCTGTTGTTCATCTGAGGTTGTATTTACCTACTTTGAAGAACTGCTAAGGACCAGATGATTTTTACTATGTCCTGATACATAAAACTATACAACTCAAAAAGGGTGTACTTTCTTTTTCACATGACCGTACATATGAGTATGTAACTGTGTATTATGAACAGTCTTTTGATTTTTCTTCCTTTTCATTTTAACTCTTCATATAGGAAAAATTGTATCAACAAAACAAATTCCTTTCTATTATACAATAGCTGGTTTTATCATAGACAAAGATTGTGTTTGAGTAAAAATGAGGAATTCAAATAATAAACACTGGATGTTTTATATAAAGTAAGTTGCAGGTTGGACTAGAAAACTTCCAAGGTTGCTTCCAACCTTTTGATTATATGATACTATAAACAAACCATAAATGGAAGTTTCCTTCACCGTAGAATATGATACTTTTTAAAATCATGAAACATGACAATAGTTAGGGGAAAGTCTTATTAAATATGATGAGTTACTAGTACAATTATATTGGAAATGCTTCTCTTTACAGCTAGATGCAGTCTGAAGAAGTTAATTCTCACAGAAGTTAGGCAATGGAGAATTATAGGAAGTGCTGTAGCAGTGATATGTATGGGAGAAGACTAAACCAAATTTTAGAGCAGAAAGGTATATACAAAAAATAGTCAGAATTGAGTGAGTTTCCAGATGCATAACTCAGCAGAAAAGTTTAAAAAAATGAATGAGTGAGGATCAATGTATCTGGACAAATATTGTTTATGGGCCTATAATATATAGCTTAGTTTGATTCATAAGTTATTCTCGTTCATATAGAATAACATTAGAATTAAGCTCTTCAAATTTACATGCTTGGAACATTATTACACGATTATTGATAATGCCCTAAGATATGGCAAATTGTATGTAAGTATAAAAACAGTCCATTTTAATGATGGTACTGATATTATTTAAGCACAATAACTGTGTGTGTGTGTGTCTGTGTCTGTGTATAGGTCTTTGGTTATTCGGATCTTCTCCCACATAAAATTGGAAGTGTTTTGGCGACGTTTCAACGAAGTCTCATTCGTCATCTTCAGGCTGGTGTTCTCGGCTTCGTGCTTTGTGCTTTGTTCCTGGAAGCACGAAGCCAAGAACTCCAGCCTGAAGATGACGAATGAGACTTCGTCGAAACGTCGCCAAGACACTTCCAATTTTAAGCGGGAGAAGACCCGAACCAAAGACCTACATACAAACACCCGCGAAAACCTCAGAAAACACACACACACACACACACACACATATATATATGCACTTTCCCAGTGCAGAGGTATGAACCTTAATTTTAAACAACTATAGTGATAATATGGGAATTACCTGGAAGACATACAGTATATCTGGGGAGGAAATAAGTGTGCTCTTAGAATAAGTAAACCACAATTATGAATATGTTTGATAAAGCAGAATTTAAATATATAAATTTACCTTCTGGTTTATTGTTCCAATATAATCTTTTTAGAATACAAAACAATTGGTAAAATTGGAGAGGGGACATTTTCTGATGTTCTGAAGGTACAGAGTCTAAACAATGGACGTTGCTATGCTTGTAAACAAATGAAACAGCATTTTGAAAGGTAAAATCTGATTCTTTTCCATTTTAATTTCTTGTTTAGCTTCAGTATATAAATGTTTTGTTTAAATCTCCATTGTCAAAAGTTGGTTTTAAAACAAGTATTTTTTGTAAATGCATATGTAAAATCTAGCTACCTTTAGAGATCAAGATTGTTTTTCCTGACAGGTCTTGTTGGCCTTAAATAATGTGTGTTCAGAACTAGTAATTCTTGATCCTAGCATACCCTACAGTGCAGAGTAAATACAGCATTGCACAAATTTGAGATTTCCTTCTCAAGAGCTCATAATAATTGAAAGACAGGGAAGTGTGTACTCTACCGTTTTCTATGCCACCATATAAGAAAACATGGCACTTTGCAAGTAGTATCTCATACAATACTCGTACAGAATAAAGCCATGAAATGTCACACTGCACCCAGGCAAGCTGGCAACATGCTACAAAAGACTATTACAGCCTATGCTTTGTGTGATTCAGGAAAATATATGCAACAATGTGTAAAAGACAGTTGTTTATTTCTCATCTAATCTTTTCTACCAGCATTGACCATGTGAATAACCTGAGAGAAATTCAAGCATTAAGGCGATTGAATCCACATCCAAATATTCTTACATTGCATGAAGTGATTTTGTAAGTGATACATGCTTTTGTTGATTCACATTCTTTACCATTCATATTGATCAGATATTTTATAATGTTCAATTATTATTTCTCAAACAAATCTCATTCTGATTAAAAAATTTTTGAGAGAAGAACTTTTCACTGTAGAATGATCAGATTTTGTCATTTGCACCTTTTCTCAAGATGACAGCAAGTAGGGAGTAGGTTGTGTGGACTACTTAACCTTGGAACTTAATATGAGTTGAATAATATATCTTTCTGTAGATATATCATCTATATCATTGAACCATCATTCTGTTCTATTGACAGTATGTGACATAGGCTTTGAGGATTAATCTGGCAATCTATAGACTTTAAAAATCACATTAGTTTTATTCTATGTTCATAATTGGCCTCTAATAATACTAATGGTGTCAAGATAGAGACACAAGAAAAATGCAGTTAGGGGTGCAAGAATTTTAGAGTTTAAAGGGCAATGTGTAGAATCCAATCTCATTTCCATAGGTGCTGATTTGAGATTTTGCAGTGGGGGATTATTTGAAGATATGTGTCATTACTATTCCAACAGGCTGGACTGGCTTAAAAAGAATCTGGACTGGGTGTTTTAATTTTGGGTTTTTAACTGTGGGGCCAAAATGTTTAATTCGTTTTTAAATTGCTTTTAAATTTTGTATTTCATGTTGTTTTATTATGGCTGTACACCGCCCTGAGTCCTTTGGGAGAAGGGTGGTATAAAATTTAATAAATAAATAAATAAATAAATAAATAATAAGATTCTGTTCATTGTGTCGTATGAAAAATCCTATCTGGTCACCTGCCTAATGGAGATGATCAGTTGACAATAAGGAATATTCTGAACATACTAATGTATTTTGATACCATGAAAGAAAAATCTCACAATCCTCAAAAATCCTCACTACACATTTTTGCCAGACAACTGTTCTATTTAACCATTTCTGAAAAGAGATAATATAATATAAATATTTTTATTTTTAAAATGATAAATTGTTGAAGGCACATAATAAATATCAAGGTTCAGTGGCTTCTGTGGCACCAGGAGGTGGGGGAAGAACAAAAACAACGTTGAAACAAACCCTTTGCCCTTTTGTATATGTGTCATATTGTTGCATGCATATTCAAAAAGAGCAGATCTTGTGGAACAATACTGCTTCCATCAATTTGATATAAGCAGCAGAATCTTGCAGATGTCTATATCCAGTTGTCAGGGCGAAAGTCTTTCATAGAGCAAGGCAATTTCCTCTCCTATTGCAGAAAGTTGTACTTCAGTAAGAGCATGTAGAATTGTATCAAGTTTAATTTTGACTTGTCCAATTACAGTTATTTGTCAAGTTCCAGGGCTCAGAAAGATCTCCACAAGTGACCACAGAATTGGTCAAGATGAGTTATAAGGCATAAATTATTCTGTTGCTTAATTAAAATCTAACTATAGTTGATTGTGGCAGGAAAAAAATATTAACATCAAAAACATTTCTTTTTTGCCTTTTAAATAATGTTGGTTCTAATTAAATAAAATATATGCAAGTACAGCGTGGATTTACTTTTGATTAACTTGTACATAAGGGTGAGCAATTTGTAAATCACATGAGATTATCAAAGGTTTGTCCTCTGCTATAGGTTCTTCCTCTTCTCTTTCATACCCCCACTATTACTATCATGCTGATAAAGAGGGATGTTTTTCCTCCTCACAATTGTCATTCAGTAGTCCACTTACTAGACTTTTTTTTATTACTGAGAAACTGATTCAGCAATGTAGCAAAGGTGCATGGGTATGAATCTTCTGGAAACCATTGTTTCCTAGAACATTTGATTTCTGATTTTCTGTGAAAAAATGCTGGGGAAGTTGGTAAACAATTTTGATGAGGAAAATGATTTTTAAAGAGTCATCCTCATTAGCCTTCTCAGATATCTTTTTCAGAATCATTGTTCTTCAGCACTTTTGAGTTGGTATGCATAATGATAAAAAGCTTGCTCATCTCTAGAGTGGCATATAACTGCTCTATTTAACATACAGTACTTTTTTCATGCATGTAAAAGCTAATGGAAAATACAGAAAACTAATAATAGTAAAACCACTTTTAAAAAATTGAAAAATCTGTCCCATTTTTTAAGTGCTTATACAACTTATTCTTCTTTCTTTCATACAATTCCATTAAAACTCACTTTTTAGTGACAAGAAAGCTGGTGCTGTTGCATTAATATGTGAACTTATGGACATGAATATTTATGAATTGATCAAAGGTATGTAGCGTATACAATATCTGAAAAATGTGTCAAGCAATTTTTTTCACAAGTGAGACAGATGCATGTTTAGTTTAACCAAATATTAAGTAAGACTCTGTTGCATGTTGAAAAAAGTTGTGTTTTACTTGCAGTTATGGAAAAACCTTCAGATTAGCGTGGATGTAAATAGAATCTCTTTCTGGTGGCGGTTGATCTCCTTCAGAATAAGTTAAGGCAGAGAGAAGTTTTGGAATATGGGGAAAGTATCTCCATAATTACATATATTGAAAGAGAATGCTATCCTAAAGAGGGGCCAGTCTGCAAGAAAATTTAAGAAGGAGAACATAGTTCATTAATCACTGCATGTATTTGCTATACTAAGAATTGTTAAATCTATGCCCCACCCTTACCATCAACTAAAACCAAGGCAGCATGGATAGTCAGTCAAAGATGACAATTATATGTCAACAACTGGAAAACTACTTCATTGTGATACAAAATTGCTATCTCTGTTATAGCAGTTGTATATAAAGTGAGGGTTTATTCTGCTTCCAAATACTCATGATTCAAAATGAATAACTGCATGAAATATAAAAGCTTGAGTCCTGTTCTAATTTTTTCAGACTATAATAGAAAACCATTGCAACTGATATATGACTAGTAAAATATAGTCTAAAAGGCATCCTAGCCCACTGTGTTTCATAGCAGTTGCAATTTGCAAATCCTTTTTAAATGTAGCCTTATAGAGGACACATTGTAGAATCTAATCTTAACAGTGATTCAGATATGAGTCCAGATATGAGTCTGTCTTTTTAGGAAAACATACCAATATGTTTGGTACCATACCAACACACCTGAAGGTGCACAAGGTGCTCTGAACAGAGGGGTTTGAATATCCTGGCTAAATTAGGGGACATGGTTATAGGTCATAGGTAATTTCATAACTAGTTTTAAAGATCAGTTAATTAGCCAAAATCATTGCAAGCTGTTTTTATATTCAAACAATCTTTATTTTGAAGAAAAACCCTACTAAACTTATTTTCCAAATTCCAGGAAGGAAAAAACCATTGCCTGAAAAGAAAATAACGAATTATATGTACCAGTTATGCAAATCTCTTGATCATATACACAGGTAGGAAGCTTTTTTACTTATTTGCTTGCAAAATTACAGTTTCAATATGTAAATGGACTGGAATCTGTAGACTTTCATTCATGTATCTAACGTATATAAAAGTGCCATGGGCTTTGACTAGCTTTTCTTTTCTAGTTGTCATCTGTTCTCTGGAATATCTTTAGAACTTTATGGATAATTTTTGTGGGATGGGTGCAACAACTTATACTGAAACTAAAGAGTAAGCTTGAGTACTCCCAAGGGATGTGTAGCTTTCTGCACCACAGCCTTAATATAAAAATACTTACCTTTCCTTTGATTTTTATCTTGATGCAGAAATGGAATATTTCACAGAGATGTGAAACCTGAAAACATATTAATAAAGGTAGGTTGTCTTTGATAATTTTAAAACAGGAGCAATATGAATGTACCAAAATTCTTATGTTTCAAAATGTTTGTTCCAGAACTGGTATTTGAATATGCATCCTATGTCTATAGGAAAAAGTGCATTTCAACTTTCTGATGATTAACTGTCAAATACTTGCTTTAGATTTAATATTTTCTGGCTTTTTAGCATCAGATTTTTTTTATTACTCATGGAAAAAATGTTTTTAGACCAGTCAGTCATTTTTGAAACAGACTGTAAAAAAATCAAATTTGATTTTTCTTAAGTAACTTGTGCTAACAATTCTCTGAAGACTTAATGTTCAAAGGTTTTATGGTAATTGAGACCAGAATTTCCATCGCTAAATGCTGCAGTTATGAAACATGCCACAACAACTGCATCATTTAGCAACAGCATCCTAGCATTCCCTTTGGCTATCATTGAGGATTTCATGTGACCATGACTTGCAACTTCCTGCCAGCTTCCACAGGCAGAGTCAATGAGGAAGCAGACTGAAAGCTGCAAGTTCCAGGCAGCTTGCAAGCAGGCTGGAGGGCAGGTGAGTACTATGGATTGGGAGTAGGATTGCTGTGGTCAGTGCATTTGAGCTGGAAAGAGGTTGCTGCTGTGCCAGAGTAACATCTGTAGGCTAGTACAGCATGCATGTAGTGCAGCCATGTGCATGAATATGATCACATGGCCATGGAGTGGTGTTGCTGAAATTTTGAGGACCAGTCATAAGTACCATTTGTTCAGAGTCATTGCAATTTCAAATGGTTGCTGAACAAATGGTCTTTAACAAAGAACTGTATGTATGTTTATGGAGATTCTCAGTCATCCAGATTATGGTTGTTCCAAAGGTGCTTTTCCAAAAGGCAACTGGGCTTTCTTGGGTTTTTTTTTTCTTTAAAAATGTTTCCCTTCTCATACAGAACTGAAGAAAGTCATTGGATGAGAAGGGAAACATTTTTAAAGAAAAAATAAAGTCCAGTTGCCTTTTGGAAAAGCATCTTTGGAACTACCTATACGTTATTTTCACATTTATTCCAAAGGCTGCTTTGTGGCCAAGGATTCAAAAATAAATTACAGCCAATTTAGACCATTAAAAAAATTAGTCTAATCTTGAAGTATTATTAGTAGTTCATTAATTGTAAATATCATTTTAATGCCTGATCATTTGAGATGCACAAATTGTCTTATTGTAGCAAGATCTTCTCAAGCTTGGAGATTTTGGATCCTGTAGGAGCATACATTCTAAGCAACCATATACAGAATATATCTCTACCCGCTGGTATAGGGCACCTGAATGTCTTCTTACAGATGGTTACTACAGTTATAAAATGGACATCTGGAGTGCTGGCTGTGTGTTTTATGAAATTGCAAGGTAGGTTACTTATCAGAAGGAAAATGGCTAAATTAAAAAGAATAAACTCTTCTGAAGTATAGTGCAGATATGAGATACTAATAGGCTGTATTATGGAAAAAATACAAATCTAACACTGGGGAAGATTTGAAGTTCAATTCTAGTTCAAATGTTTGCATTGCTAGTGGATGAATTGCATAATGGCACAGGGAAAGTCATTTAACACTTTGAAGGTAGACTTAAATCTATCTCAATAAGAAAGATTTGGGTATTTGTCACTGTTTGTTAATCATTGCGTTCTTATCTGGCATAGAACCTCATGGTTTTAACTGAGGGGTTTGTGATTCAGCTTAACATAAAAGTGTATAGTACAGCAGCCTTGCTGCTGTATATCTGGATTTAGTCAATGGTTAGAAAAATGAACATTAGCAGTTTAAGAAAAATAATAATATAATAATAAAGAAAAATAATTTGAAGTTTAGCTGAGAGTCCTAATGTGATATCCAGTCTTCAAGTGTGGCTATATTATCTAGCTGCAGACAATAGTAAACATGTCTCTAAGTAGGACCCTTGAGGCAAAGCCATGCCATGTGCATATTATATTGAATTTTGGGGATTATAGGCTTTAGCAACAAATACTTCATTTCTAGCTGATGAAAAATTTATGTTCTTAGGTAGCTACAGGCTGAATTGTACAGATAACATTTTTCGATAACACTTGTCTTTGATGCTTTTTCCCTTTTTATTTTGAAAGATGTTATATAATACACAGGTGAGAAATGGGATTAAAAATACTATCTGCTGTAATATTATTATTTAGTACCAACAATATTATTTAGTACTGAGGATGAACAGCTTTCTCATAATAAAAACATAAGCTTGTCACAGAAGTTGGAATTCATCACATTATCAATTCTTTATTGTTCCCAGTTTCCACCCACTTTTTCCTGGATCAAATGAATTGGACCAAATATCAAAAATCCACGATATCATAGGTACCCCTCCTAAGAAGATTCTTCATAAGTTCAAACAGTAAGTGTAGTTTCCCTTGATATTCATCATTTCATTTTATTTAAGTCAGGTTGTCTAAAATTACATTAGAAGAGTGTGTTTATTACCCTTACAGCTGACCATAGTCGAATCTTACAAAGCATATAGCCAGGGTCTACTTCTCAGAATTCAGAACCAAAGTCACAACCATGTTATTTTCATGCCCTCTTTTCATAATGTATTAAGATTGTTTTATATTACTGTTCCCTGGATGAGTGCTTCTAGCACTTTTTGCAAGTGTCTTAGAATTTGAAAGCTGTAGGAAGCCCCTTTTGCTATAAATTACTGTAACTTCTGTGTATCTTTGGCATTCAGTAAACATTCAATCGAATAGAGCTTGAATTCTGTTAATTTTTTGAGACAAGCATAAATAATTTTTTTGGCAACGTGGTGCAAAGAATTTCCCAGTCCTGCCTGCAGACATGGTATTTCTTATCGGTGGTCTACCCAAGTATTGATCAACTCTGTTCAGTTTTTCAAAATAAACTAAGATTATAAGTGCTGTCACTTAGTTGGGCTGCTGCTATATAGACTTAACTAGCTTTACTGAATATTTTTAAGGGATGTTTATTATTAATGCTCCTTTTATTCCAGTTCAATAGTTATCACCTGGATGAACTGGAAGTCAAATTTTAAAATTTACTTTTGACTTCCCATGTCCAAGTGAGGGTAGTATCAAATGTATTTAAAGAAAACCACTGTGATGTTATGAATCCATAATACAAGTCTGCTCAATCATATTTGTATTCTAAATTTGAGAAGCATTAAATTGTAATCATTTCATGATATAATCATACATATGTAATTTGCCCTATATGGCTGACTACAGGGACAAAGAATGCTTTGAAACTGAAGCTTTTATTTCAATTTCTTTTATATTCTTTCAAGAACAATAAGGCTGACTCTTGACAGGAATGCATTTCTTTCATTGGATTTACGCAGGTCAAGAGTGATGAGTTTTGATTTCCCCATCAGAAAAGGAAAAGGAATCTCTCCATTTATCCCTAACCTGTCCAATAAGAGCCTGACACTTATGTATGCAATGATACAGTATGATCCCGATGAGAGAATCTGTGCTCATGAAGCACTGCAACATCCTTATTTCAGAGAATTAAGGTAAGGGAATGTGAAATGATTTTGAATCAATATTCAATTGAAAATGTATCTAGCCAGCTAAGATTTAAAATAATTAAGCTTGATAATTCTCGATCAATTAAGCTAATAATTTTAGTTAATACTTAAATTTGAGTATTTAGTATTTGCATTTCAAATCATTGTTTAATATGGCGAAAGGAAGGAAGTGAGTGGTTTGATTGTCTAATTGATGGAAAAGTATTTCAAAGGTCATATATGGGATTTTATCTGACTTACTCTAAACAGATTGGCAGAGAAACAAGCTTTAACCATACACCGAAAAATGAGATTAGTAGAAAATCCATTAGAAAGGGATTCTCTTGGCTTGCGGCGTGTTTCAAAGGAGGATCAAAGGCAGGTAATCTTTAAATCAAAGACTGAGTAATAAACCTATTCAATTACTGCCATTTTGTTCACACACTTACAGAACAGCTCTATGTCAATTTTGTGCTTTAATTAATGATCCTAGACATGTGAAACATGTTTCAGAATTCTGGTAGCAAAAGATTCTAGCATTTTTAATGAATTTTTGCTGTTTTAACTATTGGACATCTAATGGTGATTTACAGGTTTAGAAAGGCTTTTTAAAATTTATACCATTATCTCGTATGCATGCAAAGCATGGAATAGTATGATAGTTTAGTTTTAGATGCTATATATGGCTCCTGATATTTTGTAGTAATTCTTTGAGGACATTCAAAATAGTGCTGGAATTAACTAGTCATATGCTTTTTCTGGAAATTATCCAATTTACATCTAGGTTTATGCAATCAATATATAATAATTATGGAGTGTTTGATTCTGCCAACTTCCCAGTTATTTTGGGAATATTAAGGGTATCAACAAATCTGTCCAATAATTCCTAAAGTTTATTTTAACTCATTCTCTACCTTCATCTCCCCCACCCACAAAAACCCAGAATCATAATTGGAGAACAAAAATTAATTATAGTACATTCTTGTATTTTGTTGCAGAATTCTAGACACACCAGATTTAAGTTAGCAGTACAAAGTTTCTAGGGTTTATCTAATTCTTTGTAAAATCTGATGGATGTTCCTTGCCTTGTTTCCACCCTCAAGGATAAATTTTTATGCCAATAGAAGAATAAGAAAGGAAGGAAATTGTGTCATTCTAAGGCTTAGATATCTTCTAAGGATAGATTCCAAGGAGACATCTTCTAAGGATCAATTTTACAAATAAATCATTGAAGTCTGTAAGCCAAGTTTCCAAACAAATATCAACTTTCAACATAAACACCTTTGAAAGTCTGAAAATACTGGAATGTAACCTTTGATTACTCTTTTAAAAATATATAGAATGTAATTGCTACCATTTAATCCTCTTCCCCTTTATTATACTAACTATATAAAGGCTTCCACTGACACCATGCTTCCATATGATGAGATCATTCCAAAGGCAAGCTGCAATCTTCCCTAAGAAACATTTGGGTAGAACTTTACATATATTTGGGAGTAACTGCACAGGTGGCAATATCTAAACCATCCTAAAGCATACGTGAGGTGATCAAACACATTTAGCCTACATAACATTATTTTTAAAAATTGAACTTGTATTTTTATTTTAAAAGAACTTTTTTAGGCAAGCCCAGGAGAATCCACTGGGACATCATGGACTTCCCAATGCAGTTGAGTTGCCAAAACTGACAGTTCCTGCTGTAGCCAACCTGACTTCTTACCCTAATCCTTCATTTCAGTCAGTTTTTACCCTCCCAGCATCCAACAGACAAGTCCAGGTTTTGCAGCCTATAACATATTTTGGGACACATTGCAAGGTAATTCTGCCTTGCTTATTAGATTACATGCTATTTTGTACAAGTAGATTATAGCCCATTTTAACTTCTATTGTCTCATCAACAGTCTGAAAAACAGAAGGAATTTAAATCTCCTATGAAACAGTACCACCTGCCTGCTCTGGAAAGACGAGGTGGAAGATTTTGATGGATCAAACCAGTCATGAGCTATCTGGATTTTTTGAAACAGTACACAAATGGCAATAGTGCCTTATCGCCTCAAATGCTGCAGCAAGAAGCTACAACAATTGTTCTTTGGGACTTACCCTTTTTTTTTTACAAGTCAACAATGTAACCACCATTTTTATAGCTCAGAATGCACTTTGATTTTTTTAAAGGAATTGCTATTTTTTTTAAGTTTTCTTCTATGGTGATCATATATTTAACAGTGTTGCACTGGCAAGAGTGAATTGTTCCAACTTTTATATTAAATGCTACATTTTGTTTATATATATATATATATATAAATAGTAAAAGTGAATTTCTGGGGTTGGGGGGTTGTACTTGTGACCATAAGGATAATCAGAGCCAATCTTCTTTATCATTTAGAAAGTTCAAAATTTAAAAATAACCTAGTATAAAAATTGGTGTTCTGAAATAAATAATATAAATTAGCAGGTCTTTGTATGGATGGTGGATGAAAAAGATCACTCATTACTCAATATTCTCTTGTATGGAAAACTATAAGCAAGCTTTTGGTAATGTATATTGGCATATTGGCATAGTTCAATGTAGAATGTTACACATTTGTTTTGAAAAGGCCATGATGTTTGAAACTCTTGTGCTGGAGGAAATAATCCAGTCTAAAGGGCATTTAAGTTAGCTTTTATAGAGGTATCAGTAAAAATAAATTTATTAAAGGACTAAGAAGATTTTTATAGTTTATGAGATCAAGTACCATGTCCTCTCACAAAGAACTGTCAAATACCATTACTCTGTAACAAGAAAAAAATGATGTGCTGCACTAGAGTAAAAAATATTGATACTTTATAACAGTTGCACCTTAAATAACAGCCAAATAGCAATGGTTCAATAAAGTGGCAAAAAGATAACTAAGACTGGACTGTATCTTTGAGGAGGGAAACCACAATGGTAAAGTTTGCTGAAAAGTCACAAAAAGAACACAAATGCAATGTAATACATAAAGCAAGTCCTAAAACTGCTGTATTTTTCATCCTATATGAAGGCAATCATTTGCTTGAGGATTCAGTAGTCATGATAAGTTCATTGAATGTAATCTTGCCATTATTTATATTTCTGTATAAACCAAACTATGGAAGGATTAAGATTTATTTTGAAGAATTTTCATATTATTTCACAGAATCATTCAAGTTTTTAGGATAAGGCTTTCTTTTGGGAAGGATAGGAACTTAAATTTAAAATTTAGAATTTGAGGAGCATTATTTTTTGCATCTGCATTTTTGTAACTGGATGACTATTGTATCTAGTTTTAGTTGCCGTGATATAAAATGAACATCATTTTATGATGTTCTGAAAAGAGTGCAAAGAAGAGACTCTGAAAAGAGTGCAAAGAAGAGCAATAAAGATGCTGAGGGGACTGGATGCTAAACCATTTGAAGAATGGTTGCAGGAATTGAGTATGTCTAATTTAATGAAAAGACAGACTAGGGGTGACATGATAGCAGTGCTCCAATATTTAAAGAGCTTCCACAAAGTATCTGAAGGCAGGACAATCAGCAATAGATGGAACTAATCAAGGAGAGAAGCAACCTAGAACGAAGGAGAAATTTCCTGACCGAACAATTAATTAGTGGAACCACTTGCCTTCAGAAGTTGTGGTGTTTCAACACTGGCATTTTTAAGAAGAGACTGGGCAACCATTTGTCTGAAATGGTATAGGGTTTCAAGCTTGAGCAGGAAAGTCTGAGTAAAATTTTCAAATGTAATCTGGATCTCAACCTATAAATATTAAAGCAGCGGTTCCCAACCTTTTCAGCATGGCGGACTCGTGGGGGAAGAGGGGATGATTCTGGCCAGCGGCAGGCATGCACGTGTGCCTGCCACTCACACAAATCAAGCTTTTATGTGCACGCACATGTGTGAACACCCACCGCTCATGCAGGTGGAGCTTCACATACTCACTTGCCCATGCTTGCACGGCCTGGTTCCGAACAAGCCATGGTACTGTGCTAAACAAGGATGGAAAAATATCCTTTAAAAATGTTTATGTTCATAATGCATAAGCATTATTTCATATAGTTACTGGCTTTAGTCATATCCAGAACATTAGAAGTTTATTTTAGGATCTTGTAATTTAAAACAAGGCACCTACAGTATGAATAAAGTACGCTGTGATTTGATTAAAGAGTTAAAATACTATAGAATTTCTAGTCAATTTACAAACTTCTAAAATAATGATTCAGATTATGTATTAAGCAACTACTTTGCCTTTAGAAGTCCGAAACTCTCTTCAAGTAGCCAAAAAAAATGGAGATGTTTACTCTTAAAAGCACTCAAAAAGGGAGTGCTCAAGAACAGATTTTGCCTGTTGACAGTCATGTGCAATCTCCCACAGGTGATGACAAAATCTTTCTGTTTAATATCCCAAAGAGGCAATACCAGGCTAAATACACCCAATATGAAGAAGTCTGATTTGATAGAATAATATACTTTATGATTTCATCCCTTAAACAATAATAAAAACCCTTGTACATTATATTCTCACATTATTCTCTACATATATGCATAATCAGAAGCACATTGTATTTCATTGTAAACTAAGTCTGAGATTCATCTCCCATTAACGTAATGTTGAGGACAAATTACTTGACAATTTTGGAAACAAAAGGGGAAAATTCAGAACATATATTGCTTTTAGGTATGCTTAGATATTTGACAATAAGGCAACCTTCGTTCATATGTTGAATTAATAACTTATAATACAGTACAATGTAAATACTTTTGAATTGCATGAGATCAAACACTAAAAATAGTTAATGTTGGACAATAGGATGTTATTCAGTAGAATAGAATAATAGATGTTGGTCAATTTCAGCTTTGGAATATTTTTTTTAAGCTTGTAGATTTTATAATTGCAAAGGTAAGCAGAAGGATGGCTGCATGTAACTTTCTAATCAAGAAATGGTAGCACAAAGACCTGCACAACTGCTTGAGAGTGTCATATAGTGAGAAGAGACAAGTTTCCCAAAAAGTTCCTGTTCAGCTTTTTAATGCTTTAGTATAGCACTATCTAGAAGTCTATCCAGATACTTGTCAAGCTAGACTATTCTATTTTATAAAAGCTGTAATTTTGTATTTGTTTTCCAAAAGTGAGGACTTTTTCAGAATTAGGCAAAGGTAAGCACAGGCAAGGGACTTCCACTCTCTCCATACACAAAATTTTTTGGAGGGATTACTTGACACAGGTTTAGACTAAAAAAACGGATTCTCTGCACTTTGCGTTCCTTAGATCTCAGGATTATTAACTGTTTTTAAAGCCTGTGTTTTTTTCGTGCTTTCTAGTTCTACAGCATTTTTACTACAGAATTGTGACTTTTTAAAATTATTATTATTTTTATTTCTAAAGAAGATGGTTTGGTTGAACCACTTAATGTTTCTTGCTTCTAAAAGTATAATATACATACCGATTTCCAGAGTTGACTCACAGCAGCAGAAAGGGAAGAAGCAATTCTGTGATGACTGCCCTCCCCCAAATACATTTTTGCAGAGACAGACTCAGCAAAAGCAGCCCCTTCTGCCTCCACAGGATGAAATGCCTTCTGTGGAGAGAAACATTGTGTTCACAGTTAAATCCAAATTTTGGGTTTTAAGCAGCTGGTTCACACACTGTGCTGAGCCATAATATGGCTTATGTAGTGTTGGCTTAGCATGATGTATGAATCCAGCCATTATAAAATATAATTCATGTTTAAGGCTTATCAAAGTGTGAAGCAAGATATGGTTTGTTCTTAAGGCATAAAATGTCTTGCCTAAGATCTTAAACCTGCCAATGCACAGTAGTTAAAATGGCTCTTTTATTTTGCTTTCACTAGCAGTTCGTATTATGCAATCAAAAATAGCCTGGCACTATTTAGTTATTTCAAACTAATTTTGAAAGTATTTATTATAAGCCCAAACACACTTTGAAGTATGTCAAAAGGGCTTATATGCAGTCCAATGAATAGTAATGCATTGCAGACACTACTGAAACTCTGTTTCAAAGAGTGTGCGGGGCAGTGTTAAAAATATGGAACTGTGGAAATCCAGCAAATAGCAGGATTATCTGTACAAACATTCATATACATAAAATCTACAACCTTGAAACATTATTTATCAAAAAGTGGTCTGTGAACTGTAGTCTTTAGCACTCAGCATTTTTTTCCATAGCCAGAAAGTGAGGAGACTACGTGGCAACCAGAAGTATTCAAATAAGCTCTTTGCTTCCCCAGTTGTTCCGCTTCAGAACCGCCATCAAATAAAAGATTGGCATGGGGATAAAGGGGGAAATACCTCTGCAACATCTCAGTCCAAGAAAAAAAACCCTCCCAAACATCAGGGCTTTAGATAGAGTTGGGGGAGAGGTGGGGGGGGAGGTTGTGAAGAAAGCAGCACTGGATGGTTGCAATGCAAGCTCTGCTTCTTTTTCTATGTGCATCCTTAGGCTCCAGGCCTACAAGAAAGGGTCAGGGCTTGCTTCACAATGGCTGAAATGCTGATACTACTTTGACAAGAATTTGGGAATTTCTGCCTCTTGATCTGATCTCCAGAGAGGAATCCTTAGGCGCATAATTCCACTATCAAGCAGACAGCATTTTCTTCAAGAAAAAAAAAACTGAAGGGGATTCTTCAGATTTTAGTGTGTTCAAAATTAGTTTAATAGAACTAACCAAGCAGCAATTTAATTACGCAGACTCTCATATTTATCCTCCAACAAGGCATCCATTTTTCATTGAAACAGGAGAACTATGTACTTTGGCACATTATTCTACAGTGGCAACCTATTGTTGTTACAATAATTTTAAATAAACATTTTAGTGTTACTAATCACATTAACAGATATTAAATTATAGTTTCCCAATGCATGAAAATGGTGACTACCACTGTTAACATATATTTTAAAAACTAGGCTTAAGAACTTTGTAGTGTTCTAAACCATACTGAGGAAAAGCCATTTAGAATAAAGTGCAGGAAAATAACACCTACTAATAAAAAGCCCAGTTCATAGCTCCTAAATCTGACCTGAGTGTTTTCAGAAATAACATCTTCTACAAGAATTTAAATCATGTCCATACCAAAAATATTACATTCAAAAAGTTACATCAAAGTTGATTTAAACAGAAAGTAAACAAAACTGCATATTCAAGATAGTTTAATATGTATTTTCTGAATTAGAAATATCACTTCTTTAAATGATTAAAATTACTAGTGTAATGATTTCCCCAATCACGGAATTACATTATTTACATAAATACAGATTGACTGTAGTTGAAACATTATTAAAATAAAATGTTTGATACAAAGGATTTGTTTCTTTATAACATAACTTTAGAGGGTATCCAAACACCCATTTTAAAAGTAATTATCCACTAGCATTATGCTATTTAAGTGCAAACAATCTTTTTTAGAAAAACCTATGATTGTAGCATCCATCTTCCTGAATTACATTTGTGGAGCCAGAAAGTAATGACTTTAATTTCCCATGAGAGCTTTTCAGGTTAACCATCTCTGATTTTAAAAAAGCAGTGCAAAGAAAAAAACTCAACACTAGTATTCTAATTTATAACACCATTAAACTTACTTGGATTTAAGAAACATTTTATTTTACACGTGTAGATGTGTGAGAATGTAGGTATGTGATTAAATTACATTGAGAAATATAAAGCAATTGTGATTTTTTAATTGTAGCACCAAAAGAAGCATTTTTAAGCAAAATTCTTCCTTAGGTGAGCAGCCTCAAAGTATTAGATGTAAAAATATAACTCATTACAGAATTATTTTGTAAAACACTATGTGATTCACATAACACTCTGCCTTTTAAGAATTTGTGATGCTCTCTGGCTGAACAGCAGCTCCTGGTTCCATTGTCATTACTTCTTGTTCTGTGTTCAAAGGTTTGCTAGGAGGAGTGTGATGGCTATACTACAGTTCCACTTGGAGAATTGGCCTGGTTTTGGGATGGCAAAACACCCTGCAAACAAAGCAGTTTACATTAATCCAGCAAGAGAATGCAACATTTACTTTGCTAAACACTTATGTTTGCAGATTTTTCTTGCAGAATATTTGCATACTCAGTTTATAATTTTAGATCATATTGTTCAAAAATGTTAGTGAATATATACTAATTGGATATAACAAAACAAGTTCCAAGATTTAGGACATGAAAAGAAGATCAAGGCAATAACAAGTTATAGTCTGGTATGACAAACAAGAAGTCTTACAGCATCATGAAAACTGCTGCAAGTTTTCCTAAGCTGGCTTCAGAAATATCCTCATACATCTCACAGGAAACTTTTAAAATAGAGATTTCATGCTATATCAGATGTTGAGTTTATCAGAATCATAGAACACTTGAGTTTCTTTATGCAGAAAATGCGACAAAGCTGCACAGAATAGTTTCTGTTATTGATTTATAATATTAAGAAAAGGAAATGAACTACAAATGTGTCTGAATTACGAGCCCTTTGCTGAGAAAAATTAGTTATTTGCTGATGTAATTTGCCTTTCAGGTTATTTATACTCATTACAGTTTATAGTTCGTACTCAAAAATACAATTACTCATAAGCAATTTTTACCAGACTGAGATTTTTATTGATGAATGGGTTTCCAATCTGATGCCTGAAATAGCAATTTGAAGATTCTCAGCCAATTTATGTACTCTTTGGACAAAAACAGATGCTTCAATCTATTTAATTTTTTTGTTAGATGAGGAAGATAAACATTTCTGGCTTTATCTGTTCACCTGACAGATGTTCTGTTTTTCTTCAGCAGATATGTAATTCATTCAGACATTACATGGAAAATCTCAAGGATATGAGCCATATTAGTGAAGAATGCCCCTCCACGAATGAAACATAATGAGCAACTCTGCCCCAAATTTGATGTGAATTGTAGTTGCAGTCCACTAATTTTTAAGCAACTAATGTGTCATATTTTCCTCTAACAGTTGATTTTGTCTTTAGTTTATGGTTTAATAAGCCATAGTTTTTGTGATCAGAAACTGATTCTTGAAGTTGATAACAGAGGTTTAAAAATACGAGCAAGAGATAAATTTCTGATATGCACACAAACCTCTGACATTTCACAATTCTGCAAACAGTATAACATCAATAAAAGCTTTAAATGTTTGGGGATGGTGGGTAGGAATCCTTCATAATCTAAAATGCAGACTTTCCAGATATTTTTCTTAGTTTGTATCACACAGCTACAGTTGGTCACACTCAAGTTTAAAGTCCACTTCTAATATAGAATTAATTACATCTTTGGAATCTACAGGAGCTCTTTCTTACTTTCTCCCAATAATGATAAAATGCTAAGAAACAAGCATGTTTTTGTACCCAGAAAGTTCTACAATGAACACTTGCTCTAAACAAGGTAAGCCAACAGAATCTGTTTCAACACTTTCATACACCAAAGATCTAGCACCTAATTTTAGCTAAGATGCTATTTCTGGTAGAAGCCAGCAAAAAAACAAACAAACAAACCCTGATTTAGAGCACCCTATATGTGTTAAGGCCAGAAGTAAATAATTATTCTGCTAGGCATCCTTTGTAATATACAATATTACTTTGCCTGGTATATTAGAAATTCAGCATGGAACTTTAGTCTCAATACTGTACTAATATTTAAACTCGGGAAAAGTCAGTAAGAATGAACCCACTTTTTAAAAAAAGTATAGCATGAACAAGAATTCAATAGAAGAAATGAAAAATAAGCAAATATGAAATCAGATGCAATCTGTTAATCTGCTAAGTACTTTAATGACAGCAACTTCTCCAAGCTCCCTCCCCAAAGTAAAATCAGAGCTAACAGACAATCCAGTCTTGTGAGAAATAGACATTACTGTGCAATTAAGAAATTTCTCTCCAAATTTCCTGATCTCAGATATAATAACAATGTAATTGTATTATTTCCCTATTTCCTTTTCCCTAGTTTTAAATTTTCTGAACATATATTTCTGCAAACGCTGTGCAAATACCTATAGTCTTTTTGGTTGTTTGCCTAGATTTGTTTAAAATCTTATTTTTTGTCAGAGTATAAGACTATTTATTGTAAAATATGTTTTTTTAAAAATTTAAAAGATCATTAAGAAGTTCCAAACAAGCCAGAAGAAATCTTAGTTCATCATCAGTTTTAGATTTGTTGTTTCAAACGTATTATTCACCATTCAGCTATCAACAGATGCTAATACACCTTCTCCTTGTTTAGTGACCACTATTTGTTCTTTAAATTAGAAGCCAAATGGTTGTTAAGTAAACTACTTGATTGACAATGAAGATGCTACAACAATTGTAAGGCGCTGCCATTTCATTTAAATAAAGTTCTCTTGTTTCGCAATGCCAGCATTACTCGCATTCTGGCATTGTTAGGCACAGAAATTTGGTTGTAACTGGCCAGAAAACAACTTTTAAAAGTAAAAAATATCCCCTCCTCTAGCTTACTGAAAAAGGACCAACAATACAGAAATGTGAATCATCACATTCTCCTTGATAACTACTTCAGCTAAAATTAGCTTAATTTTTTTTTCAGCTGAGCTTTTCCTGGTGCACATAGGTGGGCTGTAAGTGAGCATACAGTGGGCTGGCATGCTTAAAATACAGATCAGAAATGAATTTAGTATTTACTATGCATGCTAAATACACTAAAATGTTTTTGAGTTCCTTACCAGAGGGAACATAAATACTTTTCATTAGTACAACTTTCTCTTCTTAAATGACTTCATTTTTATGCACGGCAGAGAGAAAGTAAGATGCTTTTTTAATCTGTGAAAGGGAAGGGCACATTCTCTTGAGGATGGAACTAATTTTAAGAGTTTAAGAATTTCTGAATCTATTTTTTCATATATATTTTATCAAGCACTTTTCATAATTTATCTTCATAAAAAGAATGTTACAATTCAATAGTAGTTTTTTAATCAAGCATATTTTTTAAAAACCAAGTATAAGTTGATTAACAAATAAAAGCATGCATGCAGTGTCATGAATAAATCAAGTAATTTTCTTGGTCAAATAAATCGGACGTTGTCTTACCTGAACGTCCATTTTCTGGGTGCTGCGGATACACTCCATAGCTGGGACCAATCCTCTTTTCTGACAGCAACTGAGAGAACTTTTGAATCGATTATCCACTAGCTCTGTGCTCTAGCCACACCCCCTTCCTTGAATCCCCAGTCTTGAACCAAGGTGCAGCACAACTAAAGATACAACTCAATTTTATTAACCACTCAACCAAGTAACAGATAACAGACAACCAGAACCTACAGCCAACCAAAGGGAGGGAATGGAGTGTATCCGCAGCACCCAGAAAATGGACGCTCAGGTAAGACAATGTCCGTTTTCCAGTGTGCTGCGTCTACACTCCATAGCTGGGACGTACCCAAGCTCAGACACCAGGGCCGGGATGTTGGCTGTTACTATCAGACCCCTCAGACACCACACTTTGTAGGACACGCCGACCAAAAGACGCTTCCACAGAAGCATAAGCATCAATCCGATAGTGTCTGATGAATGGAGACAACGAAGTCCAAGTGGCTGCCCTACAGATGTCCAGCACGGAAGCCTGAGTCGCCCAAGCCGCCGAAGCCGCCGCACTTCTGGTCGAATGAGGCAAAATTCTCCTCGGGACAGGACGCGCCTGGCGCTCGTAAGCTGAAGCAATGCAGGCCTTAATCCACCGACCCACCGTCGCCAAAGACACCTTCTGGCCCAACGAAGCCGGGTGAAACGAGACCAACAGGGCTTCTGATCTCCGAAAAAACTCCGTCCTGCGAATGTAGCGACGCAAAGCTCTTCATACGTCAAGGGTGTGCCACTGAACCTCCCTCTGATGCCTGGGGTCCGGGCAAAAGTCCGGCAGAATCACCTCCTGAGACCGATGAAACCACGAATTAACCTTCGGGGTGAAGACCGGGTCGAGACGAAGCACCACTCTATCGGAATGGAAGATGCATAAATCCTTCCTTATGGACAACGCCGCCAACTCGGATATTTGCCTCGCAGACGTGATCGCCAGTAAGAACGCCACCTTGAACGAGAGGAACTTAAGGGACACCGATCCTAAAGGTTCAAACGGTGGAACTGTCAAAGCTTGTAACACCAACTGCAAATCCCAAGTGGGATAACGATGAACTGTCAGGGGGCGCTGATTGGTGGCCCCGTGAAGAAACCCCTGCACCCAAGGGTGGTGAGATAAGGAACGGTACGGGGGGTAGGAAATGACCGTCGATAGTGCCGCCACTTGTCGCCTTAACGTCGCCGGAGCCAGACCTTTATCGAAGCCAGACAGTAGAAAGTCAAGGACGTCCTGCAGAACCGCAGAAGTCGGATACACGTGCTGAGCAGCCACCCAACGACAAAACGCCTTCCACGTAGCTTCATACATACGGGTAGTAGAAGGCCGCCTTGATGATTGAATCATGCCAATCACCCCATCCGAAAGCCGGTCCTTCCTCAGGATGAGCCTTTCAAGCGCCACACGGCCAACTGGAGCCATTGCGGATCTGGGTGGCAAATGGCCCCTTGGCACAGCGCGATCCGATGTGGCGGGATCACCCATGGACTGCAGACCGAAAGCTCCACGAGGTCGGCGAACCACGGTCGACGCGGCCAGTAAGGAGCCACCAACAGCAACTCTGCCCGTTCCTCCACCATCTTGCGGACCACTTGCTGAATCAGGTTCACTGGGGGAAACGCATACAGGAGGCCCACCGGCCATCGACACCTCAGGGCATCTACTCCCTCCGCCGCCGGGCACGGATAATGGGAGATGAATCTCGGGAGCTGAGCGTTGCAGGGGCTGGCGAACAAGTCGACCACCGGAGTCTCGAACCTGAGAACTAGTTCCCGGAAGAGCCTCGGGTGTAGCTGCCACTCGGCCGGGTCTATCCACTCTCGGCTTAGCCAATCTGCTTGTACGTTTGCCGACCCAGAGATGTGATCCGCCCGGAGCGACAGGAGGTGACGCTCCGCCCAACTGAACAGCTTCTCCGATTCTAGCATCAGCGCCCTCGACTTCGTGCCCCCTTCCCTGTTCACATGGGCTTTCGCCGAGGTGTTGTCCGTGAGGACCAGGACGTGCCGTCCCCTTATGACAGGTTCGAAGTGGAGAAGGGCCAGCCGCACCGCCCGTAGCTCGAGAAGGTTGATGTTGTGGCCCCTCTCCAAGGGCGACCACCGGCCTGAGCCACCTGGGTTGCCAAGTGGGCACCCCAACCGTGAAGACTCGCATCGGTCCAGCTCCAGGAAGTGGCATCCGCGATGAATGGCAGGAGACTTCCACCAACGTAGAGAAAGGCGGACCTGTGGGGGCACAAACACCTTCTTTGACGTGGCGGCCACACCCCTCCTCTGGAACAGCAGAAGCATCCATTGTAGAGCCCGAGAGTGTCTGCGAGCCCAAGGAACAATGTGGATACATGACACCAGCTTCCCGAGCAGTCGAGAGAGCAGTATCAAGGGGACTGACCTTAGGGTCAGGACTTGGTCGAGTAAGGCAGTCAGATTCCTTATTCTTTCCGGCGACAGAAACACCTGTCCCTTCAATGAATCTATCACCGACCCCAGGTGTAGGACGGACGTGGACGGTATGAGGTGACTCTTGTCCGTGTTTATGGTAAATCCGTGAGCCCGGAAAGTGGACAGCACCAGCGTCAGGTCGTGAGTCGCCCGCTCCCGGGAGGACGACAGAACTAGAATGTCGTCCAGGTAGCACAAAGTTCGAACCGGGATCAAATGCAGGGTAGCCGCCACCACTGCCACCAGTTTGGTAAAGGTTCTGGGAGCAGAGGAGAGTCCAAAGGGCATGGCACAATACTGGTAGTGACTGCTAGCAAACTCGAACCGGAGGTATTGGCGGTGGGCAGGATGGACTGGCATGTGGAGATAGGCCTCCCGGAGATCCACAGATTGCATGAGATCCCCTTTGCGAACTGAGGACAGGATGGAACGCAGAGAATGCATTTTGAAGCGTCTGTAGCGAACGGCCAAATTGAGCTGCTTCAAATTGAGAATGTCCCTGACCCCCCCCCCCGAGGTCTTGGGCACCAGGAACAGGATTGAATAAAAGCCGGTCCCCTGTTGGTCCAGCGGAACCTGCTCTATGGCGTTGATGTCGAGGAGATGCGAGATTTCTGCCAGCATAAGTCGCCTTTGATCTGAGGACTGAGGAACAGGACACCTGATGAACCGCCTTGGGGGCCGATCCACAAACTCGATCAGGAGGCCTTCGGAAACCGTGCGACGAACCCAACGATCCGAGGTCGACGGGAACCAACGCTGATGGAAGGACCGGAGGCGACCCCCCCACCGGACCTTCCGGCAACGAGTCACTTGCCCCTCCGGAACGGCTTGGAGCCGGCACCACGGTAAGGGCGCTTTGGAGGACCTTGGTGTCTTGCCCGGTCTCGAAACCTCTGCCTGTCCGAGGGGCGGTCCATTGGCTGAAAGGACTGTCTGTAGGACGTGGGGCCCCCAAACCCTGAGTAGGGCCGAAAGGGCTGTCGCTGGGAATAAGGTGTGTAGCGCCTGTCTGACCTACGGAAAGCGGAGGGGAGGACTTTGCGCTTATCTTTATCTTCCACAAGAAGAGGCTCAAGAGCAGCCCCAAACAAATTAGGGCCCTTGAACAGGGCCGAAGCCAGCTTCCACTTAGTTTTCATGTCTGCCTTCCAGGGGCACAGCCAGAAGAGACGCCTGGATGTGATCGAAGAAGCCAGAGCTCGGGAAGTGAACTTCACAGAGTTCAGCGAAGCGTCTGCGGAATACTCGGTGGCCGCTATTATCTTGTTTACATCCTGGTGGAACCGGGTTTCCTCTGGAGGAATCCGTTCCTGAAGTTGCCGGGGCCAAATTAAGGAGGCCCGATTGAAAAAGGAAGTAGCAGTGGCCGTCCGAACCGCCCAGGAGCCGGCCTGATGAGATTTACGAAAGGCCAGCTCTGTGCGCCTATCCTCCGACTTGAGGCCGTCCAAGGGGTCAGAAGAGATCATCGACTGCGTGGTGAGACTTGCCACAGGGCCGTCGACCGTTGGTAAGGAGAGCAACGCGTCCAACTCAGGAGCCGAGCAATACAACTTCTTGTCTTGGTTGTTGGGGGCTGTGAGAGACCCAGGCTGGCCCCATGGAGACTGTAGCACATCAGTAAACAGCTGCGGGCACGGAACAAAGTCTTTTTCTTGCTTGGTCTGCTTGAACAGCGCATCATGTGGGCCCGCCGCAGGTTGGGATTCGGGAAGTTGTGCCCCCACAGATCCCAGGTTAGTGGTCAGGCGGGCTTTGTGGAGGAGAGACCGAAACAATGATGGACGGAAGAGACCTGTAAAGGCTGGCATGTCAGGAGCAAGCCCTTCGTCTTCGGAAAATTCAGGGTCTTCAGGGTTCCCTTCCTCCACATCTGACCCCAAAGACGAGTCAGAATCTCGCCTGAGGGGAGAGCGGGACCTGCGTGCCTGCGCCAAGGACGCCCCCCCTGGTGAGCTCCAAAGGCCTGGCCTTGAGCGGCCTGATGAGAGCTTGCCGCCATGATGGTAGCCAAGGCAGTGGACAGCATTGCCTGAAAATCTGGTTGCGAGCCCCCCACAACAGGGTCCTGGGGACGAAGACCAGCAGCAGTCGGGGTGAAAGTAGCAGATAGGCCCTGTCGCGCCTGGGGGGGGGATCCACCCCAGCAGCAGAAACATCAGGCAAGGATTGAGACACTCTCCTGGCCAGCGACAATGGATTCGAGGAAGCGAACTCAGAAGGAGGAAGCTCACGAGCCAGCGGGGTTGGTTGAATCAGGCCCAGATTCTGACTGGCCAGCAAGGCAGCCGCCTGCCTGGCCTTCTCATACTGCTTCTCAAAGGCCTTGTGGCGACGGAGGGCATCCTTGTCACCCGCTGATGAGCCTTTGGAGTGATGTGACTTGTGACTTGAAGAGGCGGGGCGCTTCTCCTTTTTCTTGTGAGATCTGGAAGACCTGGCAGGGCTGGACTCCTGCTCCAAGTCAGAGGACAGAGAAGAGTCAGCCATAGTAATAGACACCACTGGAGCAGGTGGTGATTATAGGCTCCGCCTGGAACAGAGGCGCGATAAACAATTTTCTCCTCTTCTCTTGATAAGTAGATTATTATTGGTAGTAATAACTTTTTTTTATCTTATTTTATTACAGGGCAGCGGGAGCTGAGCTTCAGACTCCCCCCCCCTTCGCCGTTCAGGTGCACCAGATTGCCCAGCAGAGGGTGTCACAGGACAAGGGGCTCAGCAGAACGCTGCCCAGCAGCACTACAATTGGCAGCAGGGAGCTCAGGCAAGGAGGCACCCCAGCCAGCAAGCTTCAACTCGCACTTCTTTGGCCCAGGGGAAGTGGAAAATGACCTCCAAAATGGCGAGCGCCGCCCACGCAGTCCCAAAAATGGCGGGCGCCTCTCCTATGCAGCCCTTAAATGGCGGGTGCTGTTCCGGCGGTCCCAAAATGGCGGGCGCCACCCCGGCAGCTTTCAAAATGGCGGGCGCCGCCCCCGCAGCTCTCCGAAAATGGCGGGCGCCAACCACGCGGCCCGTAAAAAATGGCGGGCGCTAAGCAGAGCCTCCGGCAATGGCCCCTGCACCTCCCAGGCCCGCAGCTCACCTCTCGCGGAGCGCTGGGCTCGCAAACAAGAATTCGGCGCGGAAGACCGGCGCACAAGCAGGCAGCCGCCCAGGTCTTCCCCCAGCACCTCTCAGCTGATTGCCGCCGCAGGGGATTCCCCAGCCGGCTCCGCCCGCAGCGAACTGACGGAGCGGTAGCCGATGCCCCAATGCGGAGGACAGGGCCTCTGGCTCCACAAGATACTTGCCCTGCCGCCGCCTCTCTTGTAGAGCTTCTGAAGAAGCGATGGGGTGGAAGGGGTTACGACGGCGAACCGCCCAGCCCCTGCTCCACCGGCGGCTAGAAAAGGCCGGATCCGCCCCTCAGGGACAGAAATGGCGGCTGCAAGCGCTCCAGGCGCTTAGGCAGGCCCGACCTGGGATCCAGGCACAGAACCTGCAAAGAGCAGCCTGGCAGGCAACAATCCAATACCTACTTTCACCTGAACACGAAATAAAAGGGGGAAAAAAAAAATTTCTAATCAAAAATAAATAAAGGCCTAGCCGCACTACACTCCAGAGCACAGAGAAAACACCTCAGTCTGTCAGCAACTGAGAGAAAGACTGGAGATTCAAGGAAGGCGGTGTGGCTAGAGCACAGAGCTAGTGGATAATCGATTCAAAAGTTCTCTCAGTTGCTGTCAGAAAAGAGGATTGGTCCCAGCTATGGAGTGTAGACGCAGCACACTGGAAAAATTCCAGTTGAAGAAGCAAAATTTAGACAAGATTATGCAAATAAGATAGGTCGCTCTCTACACACACAAATAAGGATATAGATGAAGTCTGACAACATATAAGAACAAAAGAACAAGATTAATTTGCTCTAAAATTAGCGGATTCATTTTGTTTAACATTAGGGGGACTCATTTTATTTAACGTTAAACAAAATATCAGGTTCTGCATAAAAATTCCATTCCTAAAAGTAATTAACTGCATATGCTTAATTCATAAATCAGGTAACTGCTGGGTAACTTTTAAAAGGTCTAATCCAATATGACTAGACCTGTGTTTTATAATATCACGGCAATCACACTTACATGGTAAATACAATTTATCTCTACACACAGGGTATCACCACATAGCATTTAATTTAGGACAATGCAGTATGCTCCCAGGGGGCAGTCACAGTATTTACAAAGTGTGCATTTTTTCCCATTGCTTGTCACCTCTGAAAACTCTATGGCTTTCTTAATTTTCAAACAGACCAATCTATTTTAATATTAATCTAAATAATCTTCATAAACCATCTCTATGGCCTTATATATGAAAGATATAGTTAGAATCTAAGGACAAGATAATGTTTACTATTGTGATAAGATAAAACAATGTCCCATCTAGTGTTATTATTCTATGTCAGTAGGAAGAAATTGTTTTATTCACCTGTGACTTTTAAATAGTGCTTTGCAGTATTTATACCATAACAAAATAGTGAAGAGAATTATGTACTTCCCAAAAATAAATTATTAGTAAAATGAATGTGTTAGATGAAAAACTTGGGGGGGGGGGGTGCTTTGGAACGTCATTTTGAAAGTACTACCTTGAAAACACATCTTATTTTCCAAAATGATTAAAGCAATCCAACTAAAGCTAAAATTGGTCAACGACATCTAGCAATGTCAGCAATCTATATGAAAATTGATATATACTTAGGATTCTGCCAAATTAAGTTTTGGACTGCCTGTTTATGCACCTAATTCTGATAAGCAATTCATAGTGTTTAACTAACACAGTTGATAAATAAAAGAGCTCCTATAGAATCCAGAAGATATCATTTTTTCATTTCAATAGCTCTTTAGAAGATTTAGATAACCTTCTTCATCCCATGGTTCTGTCATTCAAACTAGAAATACCAATGTATCAGGTGCATCTTCAATTAATAATAACTGAACAGGCTATACTTATGATATATTAATATGATAAAAGAACTCAAACCAACATTTGAGATGGGTATGAAATACTCAAGAGATTGTATCATTCATTTAGGCTCATTTATAAAAACCGCAATTACAGAAGCAGCAGATACAGTGGCCAGTTTTTCAGAAAGCCGCCTGTTGCATTTAGTGAAGTATCAGCTGTGGCAAAACAACATTGCAACTTCAGGCATGAGAAGCACTACTGACAGTTAACTATATTTTACAATTCAGTCTCATTTTTTATTTAATGTCAGTATACAGAGGACAACCCCGGTAAGTTGTAACGTCAAGTATTTAGTAGGGTTCTTCAGCTGAAACAGTGACATAAAATGCTAAAAAATAAGCAGTATGAAACAAACATGATTTTTAAAAATTATAAATATATGAACAATACTTATTAAAGCTTCATTATTATTGCAACAGTCAATTTAGTTTAACAATTTATGTTAGAAAGGCTCTTATGAAATTTATTTAAATTGCCAAGAAATCAGATGGACGTTTATAAAGAAAATACATATGAATTTACTGTTGATTTTCACTATATCATTACAATTTTGTACAGTATAACCTAACGTGTCAGTCTTAACAAATTCATGTATACAGATTTCATAAATGCAGGGAAAAATCTTGCTTTTAAACTTTATACAAGTTATGTGACAATAAATTAGCTGGTTTTCTTTCTTTCAACATAATGCAGGCCAGCAGTTATTCTTTAGTAGCTTTAAAGTGATGGAAGGGAAACATACATGGTCTGTTCAAGTACATTACTTAGTTCCAAAAAATGAAGCATTTCTGAAATGTTTTAGCATGACTCTTTTCTTTCTAATTTGGATAACCACATAGAGACAATTACTCTTTTTTGGCTTCACAGAAGGAACTGGCTAATTTTTGACTGGGTATCGTTAACTCATATTAATTCATCCCAACAATTATGTATAAAAACTTTTCAAGGAATCCCCAGATCCTGTTTAAATCATTAAATCTAGCATTATGCCAATCATAGCTAGCACTTTCCACAACATTTTATATTTCCATTCAATAAAACCATTTTGCCAATGAAAATTTTGTTTCAAATGCAATTGATCACACTCCAATATAGCATCACAAAATATCTGTACAATATTTTAGCACAGAACTAAGTTAAATAATGATGCTGAACTACAGTTGCTGCTTATTGGAAAATGTTCTACAATTTAGATCTAAATTTTTTTCTTGTACAACATGGTTCAAATAAATGTTGTAAATTTAATTGGATTTTATTATACAAATTGATAACACATTTACTCTGCCAGGGTATATGCTGCCAGTTCATTCATTTCAACCTTTATAGTTAGTCAAATCATACTAAGAATATGCAAAGATAAATAGCTGCAAGTTTCCTGAAAATTACAAGTGGTTAATTATCACGTTGGATAAAATCTGTCAATGAAGGCAACACCTGATAGAAATCTAGGTGTGACTAGCATCCCAAAAGAAATCCAAGAACTTTCTTGCTGTCTCCACCAGACTAGCAAGCAAGGAATTGGTCAAAAGATTCATGAGCAACTTAACTTTCTTAGTGATGCAACAATTTTTTTTTACAAACTTTCATGCCAGTAGAATAGGCAGTTTTCCCATAAATCAGCACAGTTCTAAAATGTTGCTTTTATATGCAACATGACTTTATTGCGTGTTTTTATTGAACACAATATGTTACATTTTAACATGTGTCTAAACTGTATTTTGAAAAAGAAAGGACACAAGGAAGCTCAAAACATGCGAATGCAGAGTAAGAAAACCTAAGGCTGTAGTGTAAATCTTACTCCAATCTGAAAGTGTTTCTTTCTAACCTATAGGTTCCTGATACTGAAACCATAATTAGATACTTCAGCCAAGGCAGAGAGCAGCCAGACCAAAGCAGTTTATTCTAATGAATAAATATTCTAACCTGTTCTTCTGCTATCCTTGCTGCACCAAGGGGACGGCCCCGGGGGGGGGGGGGCGGGGGGGGGACAAAAAGGCTAGCTCAGTCACAATGAAGATTCAAACTAAAAAATTGGTTGAGTCTTTTTCCTCAACCTGGAGGTTTGTGACCCTTTTATCCAACTGAAATCTTCTGACAAAGGCAGAAAACAATTTTAGCAGCAGAAAATGGATGAGTGGAAACTATATGCTAGGATCATTGTGAACAAATAACAGTACAGGAATACAGCAGCTTTAAAGACTTTAAAATGAAGCTAAAGGGAGTAAACCTAGGATAAGATAAATGTAGGCAGTGTTTAACCCGGGGGAAGAAATATGTTACCATTGTTTTGAAGATTAATTAAATAGGCATAGAGTTTAATTAAGTGCTCTCCTATAAAACAAAAAGCAAGGTTTCTGTTACAATGACCACCCTGGTCAGAACCCTGTAAACATATCACCTAATTTGCTAGTTTAGGCCAGCTAAGTAAGCTCACCAACTGCAAAATAAAGAATAACAACAACAACAATAAGAAACCCATCCTAAGTAAACGCATCCTAAATAAAATGGCATTTACAACAGTGTGCAATATTAGTTTTCAGAGACCTCATGAATACTATCAGCATGAAACTTACCTTAAAGATTTCTGCATTTGCCAAATATAGAAATCCTAGCTTTTGATACTGCATACTCTATCTCTGAAATATTTGAAATGTCCTCCAAATTAAACTGTTGCTATATGCAAGTTGTATTAATTAGTTCACTTCAGCTCCTTTAAGAATCCCAATCTAATAAAAATGGAAGCAACCTAAGAGCCAATGTTAAATTACTTTGGAATCTCTGGTACATTAAACAGAGGGGCAATAATTTCCAATTTCATCAACACACATCTGCAAAATCACTATCAGCTTTCTTTGGCCCCTGCATAGACTAAGATGGAAATTATCTTAACGGAAATGAATGAAGTGTGAGATTTTATCCGCGTAATTTGTTTCTCTCACCCACATGAAAATAATGTCACATTTTTAGATTGTCTATCCAAGATAAGGCATACAGGAAAGACCACATATCAGAACATGTTTGTTGAGAATTTAACGAATAAAATTTATTACACATTACAGAGCAATAATGAAACTGTAAGTCCCAATAGGCTTTGATTTCTATTGGAAGAACTCTACTTGCAATAATTTTCTGAAGTCTGTTCACCCCAGGAATTGACAACTGTCAAGTACTTCATGGCTTATTCTCTGGAAGATGTTTTAAAAGCACCCCATGCTACATCTCTAAAAAAGTCAACCATCAGCCATTTCAGATATCACTTTCTCTAGCTTGCCCAATAACAAATGAGATTGTGCTAGTTCTGATTCTAGCTCCAGCTCTATTGTGTTGGACTATATAACAAAAGATTTCCCCAAAGCCTTATATGTGGCTAAATAAGGAATCATAGTTTGCAAAGGCTGAGCCCAGGATGGCCAAGTGAGTGCACAGAAATCACCTCAAGTTTTTTTTTTAAATCTTAGCTACAGCCTTCAAATTGCTAATAAACATTGAAGTCAACCTTTATCAGCATAAAGTGCTAAAAAATTTAAATAGCTAATTTTGTTAAATATGAAATAAAAGATTACCGCTGCCAGATTTAAGCCTATGGATTTAATGAACAATGCTTGAGTTAAAAATAGTGTTAACATGAAAATAATCTGAAGTGACAAGGAAAATTATGGGGTGGGGATACATTCTGCTAAGGGACTTTTGTGATTTTACACACAAAAATACTTGAAGAAATCAATATTAAAAGTCAAGAATATTACAATGCATATTTAATATTAGTTAATTCAAATTTTAAATAGAGACACTATAAATTATCTTGATCACTGTAGAATTAAAAACCCATCACTATGAATAGCTTTCAAAAAAGGTGAGAATATATTCTGTTTATTGACTCCTATCAGTTAACTATTTGAAATTCAGCTTTCCAAAATGTCACACTAGGTCAAATTACAGTCTAGGTAAGCTATATTCCTGAATGCCCTTGCAACTTTACCCTCAGTAATTTAGATTTGTTTCAATTATGTTCATATAAAAATAGTTTTGAAAATATAAGAAACCTATCACTGACACTTTGGATACACAACACATCTCTGGCTGGAAGGCAACTGTATTTCAAAAGGACTTCACCTAGGCCAGACACTTCAAATTGTTCAGAAATACGGCATGCAGTATCCAAAAGTATGGCTCTGAGGAAATAATTTTTACATTAAGCGTAAAGATTGTTTATATTCAACATTCACTTATGTTTTGAGAAAAAAAACTACCTATTCAAGTTCTATTTCTTTGATGCAGCATTAAGGATTAAAACTTACCACTTTACCAGGCCTTGCCCATGTGCAAATAAATCCCTCCTGACAAGCAGTGACTATACAGTCTTCAAGAAAAATTAACACAGTCAGTCTTTCATGTGCTATCTTTTTACAGATAAGAGGCTCTAACAAAGGAACATCTTCCATTCTGGGGCACAGAGGCGTTCCCAAAGTTTTTGCTGGGTCTGTTTTGGTTTTAGTAACTAGATTCAGTTTGTCACTGCTCTTACTAGATATATGTCCCATACTATGATTTCGCTTATGATCTTTTTCATGGTGTTTTTCCTTCCGGTCATGTAATGATAAGGTTGCAAACTTACTAACACCAGAGGCAATGGCACCATCCATGACACTGCTTTTGCTGCCAGAATTGGAAACTGCAGAATGTGGAAGGCTATTGGAACGTGGAAGAGGAGGTGGTACAGAGTTTCCAGGTGTTGTGATGCTATTTCCATTACTTCCTGGGTTAGCTCCACCACTTCCTGTGGGAGGACTTGTGGCAGTCATGACATTTGTATGTGTCCTTGCTCTTGAGAGGGGCTGGTGTGGGAAGAGAATGTCTTCTGTTAGGTCCCATAAACATAGCTGCGTGTCCTGACCTACTGAGCCAAACCTATACGTTACACTTACTGGGCGACTCTCTGTAGAGTTCCTTTTTGATAATCTTGACTGCGTGCTATTTGCTCGATCTCGTCCAAAATGGAGGAGGTCTTGGAAGTCCTCGTCGCTGCCGCTGAATTCCATTGGATCATTTTCTTCTACACTGGTTGTATATGGATCAAAGGCCACAACACTGACCCATGATTTGTGCCCATGGCCTCTAGCTATCACTCGACAGTCCACAAAAGACCAGACAGTCACCAAATCATCCTCTCCACCTGTTACAATATATTTTCCATCTGGGCTCCAACATGCACACAGCAGTCCTCCAAAGTAGCTTTTCATTGTACCATGCAACTCAACTGAATCAAAGTTAAATACACGAAGAAAACCATCCTGACTTACACATGCCAAGAATTTTCCATCTGGAGAAAAACCAAATTCATTTAGGGCACCTTCACCTACTGTCCATTTAAGTAAAGGATTTCGTGTAGATTTACTTTTGCACGTATGGACTGCAAAACTTTCTCCTTGTTTAAGTAGCTGATAGTGTGGAGCTGTGGTACCACAGTTGTGTTCCACATTATATAAGTACATATTGCCACTGGAATGAGCTACTAGGAAGAGACTTTCTGAACCAGGCACCCATTTTACACAAGTTACTCTGGACTTGTCTATTAGTCTCTGAAAAACAAAAGAAAAATATAGTTAACACAGTTCTGCATTGTTCATGTAATAATTCTTTGTCAAAAATACATATTTCTTCTTGAAGACAACTAACTCATGACTCTGAATGGTACTGAAGTTAAAAGAATATCTTTCTTATAAATATGAATATAATAACTAGCCAGATTTGTCATTAACATTTTTAGTATAAAATCAGGCTTAGAAAATTACACATATTCCAAAGAAAAAAATACCAAGCTACTAAATTCTGACTTAGAACTAGGGTTTTTTTTATCTGAAATGAAATTGTAGACACTCAAAGCCTCTCTCCCTTCCTCTCCCCCTCCCCCTGTTCCTTGATTTTGAACCTATGTACTAGATTTTCCACTATTTTTAAAACTATTACAGTATTCAATTCATTGTTCATTTCAAGTCATATAAATGTTAACAATTTTTAAAGGCAGCTAAAAATAACAAAATTGCTTCTTTCTCCAAAAAAAAGTATAATATTGGTTTTAACTGGGATATAAATTTCATAGGTGTATTCTGGAGCTCCTAACAAAGAGGTGTCATAGTGGACAACCCATCAGGATTCTTGTATCTACTTATAAAAATGAAATAAATTTATTCCCGTCCTGTGAAAGCAACAAAGGTTGTTCCATGGGGAAAAAAATCCAAAATTCACCGAAGCAATGCTCTGAAGTTGTACAAAATTACAATATTACCAACACTTGAGCTTTAAGATCTCTTTATCGTAAAATGAGTGAAGAATAAAGTGAAGAATTAATTAAAAATAAAATAAAAAAGAAAGAATTGGAAAACATATCCTTGTGCCATTTTCTCACCAGTTAGGATAGAAAATTTTAATTACAATCAAAAATCTGTAACTCTGAACCTCCCCATTACACCTAACAATGTAAATTAATATAATTACAGCTCCAAAATCATCCACCTACCATTTTAATTTTAACCAACTTCCCTTATGAAAAGGTTTTGAAATTAAAAATCCTGAAATGATTTCATATAACTTAAACTGGCCCCAATAAAAGTACTGCTCCTTTGCATTTAGAATTATTCAAGTTATGATATACTTGGATTAATTTATATAGTTGTTGTAGTATTTAGAGAAGCATGAAATAGAATAATTCCATCTTGGCATTTTTTTTCTTCCATTATTTTTTATTTAGAATAGACACCATGAGTGTGTTGTGTTTTATTGTACAACTGGAGCTAAATAGGCTATATTTATAGATGAGTAAGTAGGTGGCAAAAATGCTAGTTTCTCCTCATCAGGAGCTACAATTTTTGGTGCTGATTGTGAGTTAAAAGAAAAGCTGTTACCAAAACTTTTGGGAAGGACAGTCTTGAATTATAGTCCAGCAGATAAATTGATATAAAAGCTGCAAGAGTCTCTGCTATAAATTGCTTTGAATAAAAGATTAAATCAGTGAATAGATAATGGTGATAGAGGGGAGAAGAGGGTGTTTAAACAAAATTGTATGAGTTTTTGTGCTATGGAAAGCTAGCATAACTTGTAATTTCTCGGAAAACATACATTGATTTTCATCCTTTCAATTTCTCTTCTCTCACCGCAAGCTTCCTCCTCCCAACTTATATCCTATCTGTTTTGATGGATTTGTAATAATTGAGAAATAGTTTGGATGAGAAGAATTGTCTATCAAAAGATTACCTTTCACTGACAGGATGCCATAGCTGAACAAGAATCTAATAGCTAAACCTACCCTATTTTTATCTGAACAAATGTACATGAAAAACGTTGTTCATGCCAAGGTTCATTTTTCATAGCATTAAAAAAAGCAAAAAAAGTTCCTAAAACACTCATCCATGCAAGCTTTCTGCACATATTTATTTTTCTATTATTTAGTCTGCAATATATTTCTAACCATGATTACAAACTATCTTAGCAACTTCAACGAAGCATATGGAATGCTAATTTAAACTGGGGAACAACAGAGCTTTAAGATAGAGGAATAATTGTCACTGGTATAAAACTGACAACAATTGAAGTGCAGTAAACTCTTATCTACCTTAGCATAATACTCTTGTATTTTTTATTGTAAGGATAGGAAGTTGGAGAAATATCTGGAAGAAAAAGCCAATATATCCATTTTGCAATAGTAGTATAAATATACATTGTCGTATTCAATATTGACCAGGGCAAATTGTTTCCAAGTAAAAAATAATTATGCCACACATGAAGAAAATGTTATAAAGAATGCAAGTACATTTGTAAACATCAAGATTAACATTCACTTACTTCTTCGTTAAATAACTTGCTAGTTTCTTTTTTAATAGGATCTATTAGCTGCACCTGTCCTGCAGAGAAGCCCACTAGAAGAGAAACGCTTTCTGCTGTGGCTGTTAAGTGATTGAAGTCATGACATGTAGGTTGCGTTCCTTTGTATATTCTTTTATCTATTGGTTTACTCAAATCAGCAGCCTGCAAGAAAGATTGAAATTGGGATTAGCAATGGTTAATACTTCAGTCTAAAATGCTAACTCTTGGCTCTTTGCTAAGAGAAAAAGCAAATCAACTATTTATAGCCCAAGGCAGATTTAAAAAGCAGAACTTTTTAAAAAACCAGCTGTGTCCTTATTCAACCATGTATTAAAATTTGCCAAATTTTTGTATAATTAGGGATTACTGTTTTCTTAACTCTCATTGGGGAGTTGATGTATTTCTGCCACAAATTGTTAATAGTCATGTTCTGTAATTAAAGTTCATACTATCTGCATTTTGCAGATGAAACACACATTCATAAAAAATATGGACATAGATTATGCATACAAAGTACAAGAGGTAACTCTACTCTTTATAATATTTTTCACTACAAACACAAACAATGAACTTTTTACCATACCTTTATAAGCATTTGTTACTGAATCTAGATGACAAATGCTATTCCTGGCAGATGGTCATGTTTGATTAACCAATTAAAGGGAACATTTCAAGAAATAATTAAATCTCTGTATTGAGTGGGGCATCAGTAAACTTCCCAGAAGAGATTCTCAATTATTACGGTGCAGAATAAATGTTTTGGATATAGGATATGCAACCCTCAGTATCCACTATAAATCTACTAAATTTCACACTCTTGTATCTATTTTATTTTTAAAACATAATGATACATCTTAACTCCATATTGGCAGTTTAATATAGATAAATGTGCATGAGACTTTACACTTGTTTAAGGACAGAGGAAGGATGAAGAAGGAAGTTACAGGTGAACTGCTAAGGGCTATGTGGATAGCTAACAAAGCCTAGGAAAGCATTCACTGACAACTGAACATAAGAAGCATTGGAGCAAATCCAGGTATGCTCTCAAATGTTAGTCTGAGTTAGAATGAGTCTCCTCATTAAACAAAAGGAATGTGCACATAAAAGCCACAATCTGCTCAGGTAAAGGTTCTAGATCACGGGTGTCAAACTCGCGATAACATGTTGCCTCATGACGTATTTCAACTTTTCCCTCCTTCGCTAAAACGGGGTGGGTAATTTGGGCCGCAAGTTTAACATCCCTGTTCTAGATAGAAAGGCTGTAGATTTTTGTCATTCAATAACAAAGAGCAGCCAATCAGACTGGAATTTTACGTGGAAGGAGCATATAAATGGTTCATTTTCACATCAACTCTAACTTTAAAGTGAAACTCAATTGAAACATTAAAGAAATACGGAACAAAACAATGCACTGATGGATAAAATAACACCTACAAATATTAAACATGTGCAAAACTAGTACAAGATTCAATTATAAGATAAATATTTGGATTCAAGTATTATTTCTAAGATTGGACTTAGTTATGTTAATTATTTCAAAATGCAAAACAATTTCCTGCAAACTAATGCCAAGTTGCAGAAATCAAGGACAAAACAAATAATACTGGACTGTTGTTGTTATTACTACTTCATCAGTATTTCACATGGAAAATTCTTAGCTGTTCTCTTAGCTGTTCCTCGGCACTGCACTCTTATGGACAGAGAGCTCTGACATCATTCCTGGGTTTTCTCCCAACTTAGTAGTCACAGTCCCAAATGTTCCTACCACTACTGGGACCACTTTGACCTTTACTTTCCACATCCTCTCCAATTCTTCCTTCAGGCCTTGGTCCTTCTCCATACTCCTCCTCCCTGATGTTGTTGTCACTTGGCACCGCTACATATATCACCACTGCGATCTTCTGGTGTTTGTCTATTACCACAATGTTTGATTGACTGGCTAATATCTGCCTCTGTCTGGATCTCGCAATCTTAGAGAAAACTTGACTCTATTATTCACTACAACCTTCTAGGGAACCTCTCATCTGGACTTGGAAGTGCTTGCCAATAATTATCTGGCAGCCCCTTTTAAGGTGGCCTGGTCCTTGTGGGGAAAGATAGGGCTCAGGACATCAGCATACCGCTGGGAAGAATATTATATTTATTTGGCAAAAACTGACATCTTGTCAGATTTGGATTGAGATGCCTGCTTCATGGATTTAAGGGATTATCTGTGGTAAATTTGGCTCAGTGATTCTTGAGGAAGTTGACAGGGTTTTCACATCCGTTATCCTGGTCAGCTGCTTATTAGATTCATGTCTATCTTTGATGGTTAAAGCCATACAGGAGATAAATGATGGTTGGGTTCATGTAGTGGTATTGGCTTTCTTCAATGAAGAGGCAGTCCCTTTGGCCTTGAATGAGACTGAAAAGTACCCGCTCTTCAAGAAGCTTTTACTAGACTAGATCCTGGAATTTACTATGCCAGAGAAAGTAATAGTTTGCAGGGAATATTACAATACAATAGAACTATAGAATATTTATTGCAATAAACATTGTAGTAAAGTGCAAGAATAAAGGTCATTGAATAGAAAACCTGATGTGACTGGACAGCTCTGAACCAAGAGAGGCTAAATATAAATGCAGGAGTTGGGGAAGAGAAAAATGTTTTTAAAAAGTAGGGAAAGCTTAGAATGTAATGGGTTCTAGAATTCTTTCAATCCTTTTATTTATTATATTTACTTACCATCAAATCAAACTTACCTGTGGTACTTATTCTGTACAAATAAAACTCAAAAAACAATAAAATCAAATTTAAACATAAAATTGATAAAAACAAGAATTATTGACTAATAGAACAGAAGCAATTATAGTTATCGCACTAACCCTAGTTTACACAGCAAGAAATTATAATTCAAAGGTCCTACCAAAGTTTATTGCATTCCAGAAAAATGACAGCTTGATGCTGTTGCGAGGCCATCCGAGTGTGGAGACCATCATAAAGAAATGGTAATTTAATTTAATTAATTTAATTAATTAATTTAATTAATTTAATTTAATTTAATTTAATTTAAATACTGCCCTTCTCCCTAGGGACTCAGGGCGGTGTACAGCCAACTTAAAACCCAGAAATATAAAATTTAAAACTATTTTAAAAAATATTAAATATTTTGGCCCACGTCAATTAAAATGAAATTACCCTGCTAAACATTTAAAATTACGAATTGGCAATTCAAATGAAAACTTTATATTAAAAGTTAAGCTAGCCCGGCTCGATGAAATAAAAGCATCTTGAGGGCCCAGTGGAAGGGGGGGCAATTCGTTCCAGAGGGCAGGAGCCTCCCCCTGGGGGTCGCCAGCTGACATTGCTTGGCCGAGGGCACCCAGAGGAGCCCCTCTCTGTGGGAGCGAATTGGTTGGTGGGAGGCTATTGGTAGCAGCAGGCGGTCTTGTAAATATCCAGATCCTAAGCCATGGAGCGCTGTAAAGGTGGTAACCAATACCTTGAATTGCACCCGGAGGACCACCGGGAGCCAGTGCAGCCTGTGCAGGAGAGGTGTTACATGGGAGTGTCATGATGCTCCCATAACCACCCGCGCGGCCACATTCTAGACCAGTTGGAGCCTCCAAGTGCTCTTCAAGGGGAGCCCCATGTAGAGAGCATTACAATAGTCCAGGCGGGAAGTGACGAGGGCATGAGTGACCGTGCGTAGGGAGTCTAGATCCAGAAAGGGATGCAACTGGCGAATCAGGCGAACCTGATAAAAAGCCCCCCTGGCCACGGCTGTCACATGTTCTTCTAAAGATAGCCGTGCATCCAGGAGGACACCCAAGTTGCGAGCCCTCTCCGTGATGGCACCAACTGACTATATTGGGACGCTGGAAGCCACAGCCACTCAGTCTCGGAGGGGTTGAGCTTGAGCCTGTTTCTCCCCATCCAGATCCGCATGGCCTCTGGACACCGGGACATCATGGCAAGGGCATCATTGGGGTGGTCTGGGGTGGAGATCCCACAGAAACTTGGTGGTGTTGGCCCTGAAATGACTGAAATAGAAGCTACACATGGCTTTAAAGATCCAGTCTGCCAAATCCAGGAGTGAGGCAGGTAGCCAGAAGTTGTGACAGGTTACAAACTGCAGGTCTTTCAAGATATTCTGTCATATTTTCCCATTGTATCATAAATGAATACCCATTTTCCCCATCTTAAGATCTCCATGTATATAACTTACCATCTGACTACAGGCCAAAAAAACCTATATGAGGGTCACTAATAGCCAAGTCAGTTCCCCTCCCAGGCACCCCAGTCAGTAAACTGGTCAGGGCTACTCCACAAAGTTCCCTGTCTCACTACATCACACATCCCTACAATCCTCCAATTAAAGTCTGTTACTTCTTGCTTTCTAACATCATTTTAATTTCTCCACCCAGGCTCCTTTTTTTAATCATTGTAATGCCATGAAGCAAGGAAAACTTAAGTTCTCACCACTAGGGGAGGCAATCTTCTCTCTACAGTACTTTTTACCCAGGGTGTGGAAAGTAGAGGATCACAGTGCTGTCGCTGGAGAAGGTATACAGCAGCCATTAGTAAATCATGATCTTAGCCCAGGAAAAAATAAAGCGTGAAAGAACTATTCCACTCCAAGTGTCTTTGGCATAAAAACATATCACACTTTCAAGAGTTCTGGTATTTCTTACAGTACAAAACTGATGCCAGCACAGTCCATCCTCTTCCACTCCACTTCCACACCGACTTAGTCTTCCAATGCCAATGGCAAGGTAATGCAAATCCAGTAGTGGTGCCTCTAATATTAACTTGCCTCCAAACTGATTTAGTGGATAAACAGGGATTAACACCAGAATTAATACCAGATCAACAATCAAGCAGTAAACAATACCCAATCAAAAAACTACCAATTCAGACAAAAAAATGAACAGTACACAACAGCCTAATCAAGGAACAACCAAAAAAAACCCCAGTCCCATCAACATTGACAGGGCAAATCACCGTATATAAACAGAGAGCAAATGCCACTCCCTTCTAGCACTGAAGATGTTATCTAGTTGGGTAATGAAACATCTGAAAGAAAACAACCAAACTAACCAAGGACTCCACAATTCAATAGTGAGCTACAAATGCTCTCTTCTATGTGATTTAATGGAGCTGCTTGTATTATTTTCTCCCTTCTTGCCAAATTTCATTCACCTTTTAAGGGCCTCCTCCTCACTATTGATTGCTATTTCTTTCTGTTTATCTTCCAGTGAGCAAATCAGCCAGTATTCTGCAACAAGCAATCACTCCATGATCCATGTCCTCTGGAGAGCCACAATGATCCCAGAATGTACAATCTGGCCCATCTTTGCCATCCCATACAAAGGATGGCCCTAAGCAAGTGGTATTTTGAAACAATTTTTTCTCTTTTCTTTTTCTAAAATGCCCTTTTAACTGATATTTCTTAGGTTACATCCTTCTGTCCTTACAAACTTGATGACTCTTCTTAACTAGTGTGAGTGTACATGTGCACTGGGAGTCATGGATTGGGTAGCATAGAATCATATCAAAATGGGGTGAGAGAATTAACATGGTGCAGTTACCAACATTAGAACCTGCTGTCCAATGGTCTCATTAAAACATATTAGGGAAAATTTTTGGATTTTTTTCTCTGGAGGTCTAGCCTAATTGGCTCCTTTTGCAAGCTCGCCTTCCATTACAAATCTGATCCCATTCTGTTGAACTTTCAGATAATTATCATCCCAGTGAGGTGACAAAGTCCCCATTTTCTTTACATAATTTAATTTCTCATATTCCACTGGTTGAAAGAGAATGAAAATGAGAACATGCACAGATTTCTACAGTTATGAAGATCTGAGGAATTTATTTCTGGTTCTATATCACAGCAGTGGGCTATAAAGAAGATCTCATTTGGGAATCTTTTAATGATGTTCTTATAGCTGTGAATGAGATAGTCAAGCAATGCAAATGATGTGGTAAAAATGTAGGTCTTGGTTGCCTGAATAAAGCTGTTATGAATATTGTGTCTGCTCTGAAGATGTTAAAAGAAACATGTCTGAACATGCAAGTTGGATGTTGATAAATATTCTTATAACATTAATTATGTTCTTTTTCTTAAGGAGGTCTCTAGTCTTTGGTCATAACTTTCAATCATAGTTTCTCAAGTTACCACTAGAATTGTCTTGTATGAACTTAAGTATACGTTATTAGATGATGGCAATTAATTCAGTTAGGCGTCAGATATTCCCTTTACTCTTACAATTCTCTCCATGGATGTAATTAGTCACGAACAGTAGGTACACTAACTGCATTAACTCCATGAATTATGTGAATCAATCCTCAAAATACAAAATCTTGATGCTTTCCACTTGTACCATCTTCCGTATCATCAGCATCTACCATTTCAAAAGGATTTTATAGCAGCTTTCCAGACACACCAGCAAAAAAAAAAAAAAAAAAAAAAAAAAAAACCTGATAAAAAATGTTTGGCTTTATTTATGCAACAAACTCTTTCTGTTTTGGATGAAAACATAGACTTTGCCAATATACTTTAATCAGGCTTGACCAGGATAGAATCTAGCAGAGTGGCCCCCAACCTTTTGGTCACCAGGAACCAGTTCCGTGGAAAGAGGTTTTTCCACGGACCGGAGGGGGCATGGTTTCGTGTGGTGCCCTGCATCCTGCAGAACGGAATTCCCTTGTTGGCACGGACCGGTTTCTGGTATGTCGTGGACTGGTGCCAGTCCAAGGACTGGGGGCTAGGGACCCCTGGTCTAGCCAATACATCTGATATTGCAAGGGAATGTTATTGGATGAAGAATATCAGGAAGATTCAGATGTGTACAAATAATTTAGATTGGAAAGATGTAACTCTTGGTACCAGCTGGTTAGAGCATTATTAATCCATGACAGGACAGCCTCCCTTACTAAAAACAGCTGAAAAGTAACACACTGCTAAATATTTACAAAAGTAGCAATCAGCTACAATAATGACATTTCTATGCAAGTTTTCTCAAATAATATTATAAACATATCTATGTTTTAGATATAAAACATATAAAACATAAAATTTCAAGAAGAAATTTAAGAGAAAGTAAAACAGTTACCAAACTCACAGCGTATGGTTGCAATATTCATTTAATATATCTCCCAACAAAAGACTTTAGTGTTCAAAACAATGAAGGCCACTGTAATATATACTACTATATATTTTCACAATAAATACTGTGCAACAGCTATGCTGAAGAAAGCGGGGGAACCAAATTAATTTTCTCACAAGATATCTGGAACATATTAATGGACAGTTTGAAGCAGTCTGTTAAAGACTGCTTACTGTGACAGCAATTTGTGAACAAAATAATAAAGAAATAAGGACCAAAGTTCTTTTATGGGGCTAAAGAAAACATCACATACATTAAAGTCTAGCTTTATTACATTGAATAAATGCAGAGAAATAACACATTTATTGAAAGGAGCTTACTGTAGTAAATAGAAACAGATAAGCTAAAATAATGGAGTAAGTACATTTAGTACTACTGGACTAAGTTCATTTTCTAGCCAATATTTTCAATAGTACCAGGATAAGTCTTTTTAACTGAGGGAAAGCTGAACAAGCTTTGATATAAGCATTGAGCAATCATCTTCTTACAATGTCAACTAATACATTTCAGAGGAAAAGGTAATCCATTTAAGATATATGTGCCTGCTAATAACTGTTTAAAGAAATTCACTTTGGTAGAAATATCTAGTTTAAATAGTGGGATCCAGAAATACTTGTTGCACTAATTCAACTTTAGCAGCAGTAGTTTTTTTTGGCCAAGGAGAGAAAATCCTGGGAATCCTATTTATTTTTCAGCATCTACATAAAGCAAAAGATGAAAGCTGAATTTGCCATCCTCCCAATATATAAAACTTCCTTATTGATTGATTGATTCATTGGTTCAATTTATATACCGCCCTTCTCCAGAGACTCAGGACGGCTTACAATGTGTTAAGCAATAGCCTTCATACTTTTGTATATACCTGCTTAGTATGGCTCCCTCCACCCCCAAGCGGTGTTCTTTTTTATACAAAGTCAGTTTATTGGCCCCACAATCCGGGTCCTCATTTTATCTACCTCGGAAGGATGGAAGGCTGAGTCAACCTTGAGCCTGGTGAGATTTGAACTCACAGCAATTGCAGGCAACTGGCAGCTAAGTGCTACTTTAACAGCACTTTAGTCCGCTGCATCACCAAGGCTCCTTATAAGATTTGATATAAATTGCTGATTTTTCATTGAAATGAATGTGTTTGAACATTTTGGTTCAAACAGTGCAGAAAACTAGTCAGATTAATAATGAAAGTGGATAATGGCTTTTATCCCAGGATATTATGGAAAATATTTTTCCAAACATCCACAACTATATTTGAATTGAATTCAATTCATTACTTCCAACAGGAGGGAATATATATATATAGCTCAGAGTTCAACTATGGAGTCTCAATTATCTCTGAGCTTGGTGATTTGCTTGCAGATGTTCCATTACTCAACTAGTAATGGGTGCAAATATGGTTTTCTTCTTCAACAGAGGCAATAAAAATGCTAAGGAAGAAATAAAAAGACCAAAACATCCTCTCCAGTAATCAGCACCCAGATAAGCATGGATTAGCTCCAGGCAAACAAGCAAAAAACAATATCCTCATCAAGGAGCTATCAAAATATCAGATTGCCTTATATTAAAGCCTTTATTTCCATTTGAGATTAAAATTAAACTGAAACAAACATCTGATGCATCATCTCAAAAGCAAATCTTGGTCTCTAACAACATGTATTTAGTTTACATCAAACTAAATTGTATTTATACTAGAAAATCTGATTATAGATTATTGCTGAATAGTGAATAGTTCATGGTTTAATTAAATATATTTGAATCAAATCCATACTGGTAAAAACTGCCACAGAAACTCTTTTTCCCGGACGTTTCTGGATTTGCTCTTAGAATAGAAATTTTTCTTCATCCAAAACTGGAAGTTTTTAAGAGATTGGACAACTATTTGTCTGAAATGGTATAGGATTTCTGCCTGAGCAGGGGTTGGACTAGAAGACCTCCAAGATCCCTTCCAACTCTGTTATTCTGTTAATAAGCAAAAATAGAGCAGCAGAAGAGAGCTGACAGTAACAAACTATACATTTCTTTATTTAAATTGTCTAAATAAATACATTGAAATCTATTTCAGACAGATAAAAAGGTTTTCATAAAGTGGTCCATATGAATTTTACTCTGCTTTCGTTGCCAACTACAGCTGTGGAGGTGCTCTTCTCTGTGTCAAGGCCATTGAGCCAGCACTGTCCGAAGACATTTCTGTGGTCATGTGGCCAGCATGATGTCATGGAGCACTGTTATCTTCCTACTGAAGTGGTACCTATTTATCTACTTGTATTTGCATGCTTTCGGACTGCTAGGTTGGCAGAAGCTGGGGCAAGGATCGGAGCTCATCCCCGTTGCATGACACTCGGGTCTCAAACCTATGCTGCCAACTTTCCAGCCTACAAACCCAGCATCTTAACCGCTGAGCCACTGCGCTGCCCCTAATATATTTTTATAACCTATGTAAAGTTTAAATCATTATAATTCAGACATCTTTACAATAAAACCATCCCCTCTTTTTAAAAATTATATGCATATTTATTTAAGCCATAGTTCCAAATATGATGAATGTTTCTTAACACAACTTTATGTTACCAAAATGTGTATAACTTTAGACAAATGGAGTTGAAGTCTGTGGTCATAATCTAAAAAACATTCATTCAATCTGCATACCGCCACTGTCTATTCTACATTACATCAACTTTTATCTTCTGTCTTATATTGTTCAGATAGCAACTAAACACAATGCAGCATGTAATTGTGCCTCATGAATGAATAAAGGTCTTCGTTCTTTTGTTTGGTACAAAATCTGTTAAGCTATTACAACTGATTTGTTTTTCTCTTGTCAGTCTAGCTGGATTTGAGAAAAAAGTGAACACTAAACATAGTTATGAATTTTATGAAACTTACAAGACTTTTAATGAATCTTACAAAAACATCAAAAGCAGCCTCAAGATGAAGGTGTTGAAGGTAGAGTAACAGCAAGAATATAACGCTTTAACTACTTGCTGACCTTCTCAACCAACCCCGTCCTTCCACAAGTTTTAAAGAGAGAAGGCTATATTGAAGGAAAGTTAGCTGCCAGAAGAATTAGGCATTTGTATTATTCCAAGTGTCCCATCCCAATATTGATTTTTATTTTTAAAGCAGTATTTCAGCCCTTAAACTGCTAAGGTTTGTTTTTCAAGTGGAAATATCTAAATATATCAGAAATTGAGTACAAGCATAAAATTTTAATGAAATTCCAGAGAGTTAACATTTTTTATAATTATATGAATTCAATATAACAGAAATAAAGAACCTATAACCATCCAAATGTTACAACTACAGCTTCAAACAGATGGCCAATATGTAAAATGCTTGGTAATATGATTCAACCAATGTGGAAGACCACACTTTTTTCACTCCTGCCAATAATGGCAATTAAATATAGGAGAATCATGAATACTGCTTGAGCTCCTACAGGATATAATTGCAATAAAATTCAGTCTACAAGAATCTGTTTGCAAGGGTTTATTCTGTCAAAGAATGTGCTCATTACAAAAATTAATTTGGATCGAAGTTTACTTAAATGGGAATGTTCTCCGAAATGCAAATTGTTCGGATGTTATTTTGTATCGTTATGGAAACATTCCAACATGGTGAAATTAGTTTACCTATTTTTGTTCTTGTTTTTATCACAAATTGGATTCAATTATTTTATTTATTTTTATTTATTTATAAAATTTCTATAATGCCGATCATACACACCACACTTGATGGATGTCAAGTTTAAATTCATATTTGTCAATAAAAATAAATGAGAATTGGGAAATATTTCTATTGTAGACTACAAAAACACATCTACAGAGGAAGGAAAATTGTTTGATGTACTATATGTAAGAAATTCTTAAATATCTTAATTGTAAAGTATATATAAACAAAATGTCATTTTAAGAAATTGCTTAAATTCTAAAATGGAATACAGATGGTTTATACATGTATGATGATTTGAAAGTTCTGTACTGTTACTTGAATCAACAGAATTATCTGCTTCATAGTTAAAACAAAAGATAAAACTGCCTTCAGATCCATTTCAAAATTCTTCCATTCTTTCTGACAATGTTGAACATACTACCATATATTTCTGACTATAAGACACACTTTTTGTCTCCCAAAAGGGGGTGAAAATGTCTGTGCATCTTATAGAGTGAATATTGCCGGAGCCCTGCCCACCCACCGGCTATTTGTTTTTGCCTCCGCACAGCCTGTTTTTGAGACTCTTTTCGGCCCATTTTTTTGGCTTTTTTCTGCCTGTTTTCAAGGCTTTTTTTTAGCTCATTTTCAAAGCCGAAAAAATGGGCCGAAAAAAGGCTGGAAAAGGCCCGAAAAAAGGACCGAAAGCAGGGAGCGCGGAGGCCAAAAACTTTTTTTGTTGATTTCCTCTTCTAAATTTAGGTGAGTCTTATACTCAGGTGCATCTTATAGTCCAAAAATACAGTAATTATTTTTTTTTAGAAGAAATAAATGAATGGATGGATGAGCAAAAAAGAAGAGTTCTCACTTGAGGCACAAATGACCTGGCCCAGATTACCTTGTTCTCAGCACATTAAGATTCGGCTGTCTGGGAAAGTTGGAAAAGATAAGAAGACCAGCAGCAAGGTAGATAATCTCAGTGACAATGCCAATGAGTGAACCATTGAGAGAACTTGAAAGAAAAAATTAGGGATAAATTGTCATGGGGAAAATTTACCTATGTGGCCCCAGGAGTCGAAAAAGGCTTGATGGCACATATTCATAATCAAGGTGACATGAAGAAGTTGAATTAATACAACACCAAAACAGAAGTCACACAAGAATATCTTACAAAGAGACCTGATAAATATGACATGTATTTGTATGCTTCCAACATACATTAGTTATCTTTATCTTCCTTTATTCTTTATTGGCCAAGTGTGATTGGACACACAAGGAATTTGTCTTTCGTGCATATGCTCTCAGTGTACATAAAAAGAAAAGATACATTCGTTAAGAATCATAAGGTACAACACTTAATGATAGTCATAGGGTCATAGGATAGTCACATATAAGCAATCAAATCATACTAGGAAACAATATAAATCATAAGGATACAGCAACAAGTTACAATGTAAAAGAGTCTATGTCAGGGGTGTCAAGCTCAAATCACAGCGGCGTCACAAGATATATCGGGACTTTTTCCCCCATTGCTAAACTAGGTGTGGGCATGGCAATCATGTGACGCATTTGGCCCGTGGGCCGGGAGTTTGACAGCCCTAGTCTATGTTTTTAAAAGGTTTAGTTTTAATTAAAATTTATTTGGTATATCACTATTTTTATAAATAGGTTTCTACATATATTGATTTTCTGCACAACTAAGAATGTTATGACCAAAGAGCATTTAGTGGTCTGACTAATAAAGAGAGAAAGAGGGTATTTGGTTATCTGATACATGCAAGAGGGTCTAGGGAAGGGTTTCCCAAACCTATAAGATATTTGTTTAATACTCCTCCATTATTATTGTCATGAATAATTCAAAGCGGCAAACACACACAATATTCCTTATTTTCCCCACAACATGCCTTGAGGCAAGATTACAACTTTGACTACAACTCAAAGTCTAGTTGTTTCTAGCCTGGTGCCTTAATCACTAAACTATTCTTACAATAAATCCACCATTACCAAAATTTCAATGTATTGTTGCATTGCTCAGTTGTGTTCATTTTGGCATTTGGACTTTTAGGGGAGGTATGTACGTTAAAGGGAGATGTGATGGCAAAAATTTTCAGAACCCTTGGACCTCATTTCCCAAATTCTATCCTCAGTCCTCAGTATGTCTTGTTACTTGAAACAGATTTACCATATTTTTCGGACTATAAGACTATAAGATTTCAAAGAGGTAAGTAAGAAAAAAAAGTTTTTTGCCCTCCCCGGCTTCCAGGAGCACTCTGCAGTTATCCCAAACCTTCTACGTTCCCCATTTTTTCAAAAATGGGCCCGTTTTTTTGCAAAAATGGGATGAGCAGGTGGGGCTTCGGGAGGCCAAAAAGGACTGTATTCGGTGTATAAGACGCACCAACATTTCCACCCTCTTTTGGGGGGTGGGAGAGTGCGTCTTATACTCCAAAAATGTCCTCCTTCAATTTTAGCCTAGTTAGCCCTTAGTAAATTACAGTGGAAAGTGTATTTTATAATATCTGATGGCCTATTGGCACTAAACCTTTCAGATGATTACACCAATCCTGGACATCTTTGTTAACAAGAAACATACAACAAATAGGTATTAATTTGACAAGGTTATCAGGTTTAGATTATTCCTCAGCAAATGCTCAAATTGAACAAAAGATACTTTTAGACATCACCCACCAAGATTTGCAAAAGCAACATCTGAAGTACTTTGTACCTCAGTATGGTTTGGGAAAAAAATGCAAAAGTATTTTACCTTACACTAAAAATATTTCCGCATTAAAATATAGTTGGGCTCTTGCCAAAGTTAAACTAATGTCTTCCCATCCCATAAATCAAGGGGAAGATATAGGGGAATTAATCCTCCAAAAGACTTGATCCCTGTAATAAACATGATATATAGTCAATGGAACATATATTATTTGGTCCTTGGTGCTCTCTGAGCTTGGTTGTTCTAGTCCTGTCTTAGGCATGAAAGCAGCTGGGTGACTTTGGACCAGTCAGTCTCTCTCAGCCTGAGCCATCTCACAGGGTTGTTGTGGAGGAAAAAAGGAAGAAGGTTATTAAGCATGTTTGCTGCCTTGAGATGTTTATAAAAATAATAAATGCAAGATATAATTTTAAATAAATAAATACACACCGCTAAGTAACATGCAACTCACCATATTCTGTGTTAGATGTGTTATGAATAATCTTCAAGGGCAATCCATGTACAGCATTTTCAGTAATCCAGACATGATGTGACAAGTGCATAACTAATTACTATTCCGTAAAAATACCATAATACTTCTCAACAACTTGCTGCTTAGCCACCATTCAGAGTTATGATGGACTCTCCCCAAGCTACTTACAACCCATTTTCAAAGTTATGACAGCCATACACCCCATAGTCATGGATCGCATTTGGGGCACTTAGCAACTGGCTCAGCTTTACGGCTGTTTGCAGGGCCCTACATTCACATGAATGTGATCTGTGACTTTTTTGCTGATTTCCCATGCTTACTTCGACTTCCAGCAAAAAACACCCATTGGGGAAAATTAGCAGCCACTATAAAAAAATATTTTAAAAAATCAGGTCTAGTTTGTGATGCCTTTATTTATGACTGCAATGACTTACAACTGTAATTTTGGGCTCAATAACATGTCATAAGTTGAAGACTTATAATTGGTGCATTAGCTATATGCAAAGGTTCTCCTGGACTCTCATTTCTGTTGGATAGCAGAGAGAAACTCAGAAACTCTGACCTTAATTCCACACCAACTCTGTTACAGCACAATCTTAGCAAGAGCCAGCTTTGACTTCTGAACCAATAGTCACTCTGTCTTGGTAGTTAGGTCCTAGTCCTTCTCATCCAGACCCTTATAGCCTTCAGATCAAGTCATGACTTCTACTCAAGCTCTTGACTGGTCTGGAGATGTATAATTGAGTATTATTTGCATACTGATAACACCATATCCCAAGACATTGAATAACAACTTCAATTAGATGAAAAGATGATTGACTCCCCCCAGATCAGTACATACTGAAGTGCCATAGGGCTTAATCTCTCTGCCCCAACACATACATGACTGAACTGTCTACCTACTGTAGGAAAGAGAAGAATTATTATGAGTACCCCCAACTTCCAATTCTTGCAAAAATTACAAAAGGATTCCATCATTAACCACTGAAAGGTTCAACAAGACAAGTAGAGTTGCATTCTCCTTACCCAAGGCCTTCCATGGGTCCCTGGTGAGATTGACCATTTTTCATCGCTTGGCAGGACCTGTAAAGGTTAAGATAATCACTTCTTCCAGAATCTTAGTTGCCACCCCACCACCTCCTGAACAAGGAGGGAAAGCTTGAAGACTAAGGTAATATTGATTAATACAAGACAACCCATGTCCCACTGGCTCATTATTTCATTAATATTTCCTTATTTTCAGAAATATTTCTTTACCTAAACACAGACAGAATGACCAAGGTAGGCAAAAAAAAACCAAAAACCCAGTGGGAGCAGAAGCGACTGACTTCAATGGCTTCCCCATTGAGCTTCCTTATAGAAAGCTGACTCTGTGCATCGGAAATCTTCCTTCCTTCCCTTGCCAGCTGGCAGGCAAATAGCTGCAGCTGGATGAGTGAGGAAGTGAGGGAATACATGAGTAGTTGACACAGTGCAAGTATAGAGAGACTGGGTGTAGAAGGTACAGCATTTCTCCATGGATCTTCTCCCTGAAAGCCCCCACAAGCAAAAATTTTCCTAGTAGGAATATGGCAAGGAGCAACAGCAATCATATCCATTCTTTTCAAGTTCCCCATCAACTTGTGGGAAGCTGTCAAGGAATGTTGAAAATGAGGATCATGTGACTGTGGCTGTCCAGCAATGACCACCAGCAACACAATGGTGCTAAAGCAGTCAACAATTCCCCACATTTCATCTCCTCAGGGGCACAGGGCCTGAGCATTCTGTAAACTAACTTATTTCTAGTACATCTGTTGAAAAAGTTTTGTCCTATGATACCCAACTAAAGGTTACTAAGTATCTAATGGATGCAAAAGTTTTATCAGTATTAATAGCTGGACCTAAACATTAAAGAGAGTGCCTCTTAATAAATGTTGGTACCTGTCCCCCAATAGAAAAGCATTCACAATTGCCTAGACCTAGGCTGTCAGATGCCCCCAGGCTGTATATGTATTCTCTCCAGGAGGTGGGCTTAAACATCTATTTAACTAGATTTATTCTAGAAATCAAAGGAACCAAAATTGAGCTATTTACAATTTTTTTCTCTTCTGATAAATTAATTACTCTGCAATAGAAATCAGATATGACAGGATGCCCCCACCCCACACACATAGGCACATGATGACCTAGACAAGCCCACTGTTCCCATGGAAGCCATGAAATCCTAAACTCCTCAGAACTACCCCAGGGATGAAGTGCTGAAACCACACAGGATAAACAGCTTTGGTATATCAATCATTAGCCTAAGGTAAGACTGACAGTATATCAATCATTAGCCTAAGGTAAGACTGACAGCTCAGGCCAGGATGCCACTGTGTAGATGGGAGGGTGCTGCAACACTAGCATCCCTATCTTGTTCCTGTATCTCAACTGCTATAGAAATGGACATGTTTATAGATAATGTATAACAGATAACATCTGTGATCTTTTTAAAACAACACATTATCTTGGAAAGCAATTAACCAACCCAGGTTCAATAGTACATGATGGGTGTTCAGGATGAAATTACAAGTTTGAGATATGAGCTACTGCTAACCATGCCTATTCTTGCTTTCCAATATTTATAATCTATCTAAATAAGGTTACTGATCAAAGTAAATAATGAAAATTGTTTGTCTATTCCACATGTCAAAGCAAATTATTAGGACAAACTAGGAAGAGGATAGAGAGTAGGAAATACAGAATAAACCAGAAATACACACTGAATTTTGCTGAATCCCAAACAGAATCAGACTACTCTATAGAAACTATATGCCTGTGATGGCGAACTATGGCACGCCTGCCGAGGTGGTATGCAGAGCCTTCTCTGTGGGCATGCACACTGTCACCAGCTGCTCTTATGGTTTCTGCTGCATGCCAGAGTGCTGGAAACCTGAAGACGAGGCGGCCGGCGCACATGTGTGTGCCAGCCACCTGGTCTTTGGGTTTCCAGCGCACACAGGCATGCTGTCCCCCTGGTCTCTGTGTGCGCCAGAGTGCCAAAAACCCAAACCCAAACCCCAAAAACCCAACCAGCATGCACACCAGCCACCTGGTCTTTGGGTTTCTGGCATGTGCACGTTCCAATTTGGGCACTTGGTGCCGAAAAGGTTCGCCATCACTGCTATATATTTTTACAAATGAAAATTGGCTGCTTTCACAGCTTACAGAACAGGATGTAGATTTTCTTGAAGCATCTCATATTATGTGATTATCTTGAAGGATTCCAGAAATGCATTTTAGATAATGTCACACTATGGAGTCAAGTAGTCCCCATTTCGAAGAGAAAAGGATTTCTTTCTGGCATCCTTGTCCTGTCTACTGTCCTGGTCGTCTACTTAAGTATCAACCTGCCAGCCAGCATACTGCTTCTTTCACTCTCTCTTCTTAGTCCAAGTAACTCATAACAAATGATCTTCAGAGTGAGGAGCAATGATCTAACTGCTGTAGCAATTGTTTGGCTTGCAGCTGCATAGATGGCTACCATGATTACCTCATTCATGATATCTAACACTGAAGACCTCATTTTGAAGCATTTAATCCATGAAGGAGTGATGGAACTGCAGTCATTGAGTAACAGGCACTGCAATATATATAGCATGAGAACCTGGTATCAATCCAATGTTGTTTTCGATTCATTCACCTAAAGCTACCTCTTTCCCCAGCCTTGCTGACAGGATTATAACACAAGGGTTCTTTTAATAAGGGTTCTGTATTAATACTTTTTAAAAATATGCCCCTTCAATTTTCCTTCCTTATGTATTTAATAAATCTCTACACTTACCCACCATTCAACTTTTAATTAAGGGGTAAGTGTTACAATAGGTATTCTTTTCATACAAACTGCCTGCCAAACAAAATAAGAGTCGTATCTGTGTGGCTCAAGATCCCATACATCTTTCAAAACCAAAAATCAAACCAAAACTATACTGTATCCCGACGATTTCAAATTTGGTAAAATGTATCTCCAAATAAGAACCTATGTGCCTGCAAAAGTAAAGTTGTAGCATCTTTGTATGTAAATAACTTATAGAGCTCCATCATCCAAACTCCTATAACTATTTGCTGCATCTTGGCTTCCTGGTAACAAAGTCTCCTAAATTTTCAATTTGTCCTGATATATATTTAAAAGTAAGTAATGGTGCATACCTATGGATTTTTCATTATAATTAATGTGAGAGACAAAGTTTTGGTTTCAATATGACCCTGACAAATTGATTGACCTCTGAACTTGACCATATCAAACTATATCCTGAATTAAAATCACATGCCTATTTTAAGTCAGTATCATGTTATTGATGAACCTCTGGTTTTATAGTAATATTAGGACTGAATCAAGAGTTTTCAATTTGCAGAGGGTCTCCACCATAACAATAAGATAGTCCCTCATTCTACTTTTACACACTGATCAATATAGTTCTGATCGTTCTCTTCCTTTCCCAGCATAGATGGCATTACACATGCAAGCTTCCATAATCTTTTTTCAGTAGTATTCAGGAGATAAGCTGTTACTACAATCTAATAGTGTATTTTCCTTCTTTTGGATAGTCAGCTTTGATCATTGCTGCTGCCTTTCTCCAATAGGAGACAAGGTAGTAAGATGATGGATAAATCAAAGGCAATTATATAATCATGAAGGGAGTAGCAACAATGATAACTAGGAATCTATAACTAACTAGAAGAAATCTTAACTAGGTGATAGAATTCAGCTACAAAGTTGAAAATCTGTTGCAATCATTCCTTCTCCTTTATTGACCTTACAAATATCAACTTTCCCAAATGACTAAGCTAAATAACAGGCAACAATTATAAAGGTTGCAAGTTAGTAGCAGCTGCAAAATGTTTTGCGCTGTGTTAGGAAGAAATGCTTTGGAACCCTAAGAATACATCAGCTGTCCGCAATGTGTTAAGGCAGCTGGGTCTTTCTACAGGATCTGTGGCTGCTCGCTGCTTTAATGAATTGCAGTCAGGTGTTATGTCTGTACTCACATATGTACCAAAATACCTATTCTAAGTTAAATCTGAAACACTGCACATTTCTGCTATCCAATTTATTTTTGGGTTTTTGAAATGTATGGAAAAATGTTTTAACTTCCTTAAAATGGAGAAGATTCTATAAGCAGTGAGGCAGAAGATAAGTCAAAGTCCATGAATAAGATCATCAATGAGCCTACAATTCAATTTTGACACACCTGCTAAAATAATTTCTATTTTGGGCTTTTTCTAGAAAAAAACTAGAACCACAAAAGAAGCAATCCAGTATTAAAACAAATGTAAAAGTAATTAGCCTTGATTATGAAACAAAAAAGGAAACTAGTTAATCTGGTCAAGTAACATTTAGAAGTTTGGTTTCTAAATATTATTAGGAGCGCAGAAAAGCATTTACATTTTCTCAAAATGGCATCTTCTATGCATAGTGCATTACTATTCGGACAGAGACAGAAAATGCAGATTATTGGCATGGATTGATTCATCAAATTATGTTTTTCTTATATTCAATCTGTTTCCCCATAATCAGTGGGTTCAATGTAAGAGTTCCATTATAAACATTTAAACTCCTAAACAGCTTGGGATGGGATACTCTGAAGAAAGCTCTCTTCTTTATACACTTCTGTATATAGTAAACATCTGAGATTCTGTTCCTGGTGCTTTGACAATGGTGATATCCAGACAACAAAGGATCCCAGATACAACAGCACTTTAGTCCTGGGACGCTGCTCAAAAAAGAAACCGGATCCAACCAGAGTCACCACACTATTCTTCTGCAATCATAAGCAATATTCTAGTTCTCATTTTCCATAGAATATACATACATGATATTAATATTGCTAAGACAAAGACATTGGTTACATGATAGAAAATATAGAAGAATTGTTTTTCTGATTATCTCAAAATCTTCAAGGATATACATTTTTTTTAAAAACGTACTATATGTACTGTTCCCATAAAAGAAATGTACAGTTGTACTAACTACAACAAGAAACATGTTTACTGCAGGAACAGCCATTTCCTTCAATATCTCTGGAGACATGATTCAAGGAACCAATGAACTCTTGCCTATAGAAATAAACAAGATAGGGAATAAAGCTGAAGTCAAATGCAGTTATCCTATTGTGCAGAAAATAAAGTCTCTGTCCATGTCAAATTGTATATATCGCTAAGAAATGTCATATTAGTATAACGTGTGAAAAATAAATAAACATGCTCCTTGAACATAGTTATAGATCTAGAAAGCAACGTTACCTCAGCCAATTTTCTGGATTATTTTTCTACATAATTTCTGCAGAACCCTTATAAATCGGGCTGAGGAACCTGATAACAGTCCAGAGTTCAGATCAGTTTCTCCACCTACCCAGGCAGACTAGATGATGTTGGGACAAGTTACAAATGGAAACCACACCCTCTGGTAGCACACTTCTCACCTCCATGATCAGGAGCCACCATTCTCTATTTTCTCTCATGGACAGAAAATAATGCTTTGGGCATATAAAATGAACTCAAAAGTTCATGCAAATAAAGTAGGGAACCAGAGTTCTTTCAAGTCAGTTAAGAAAATAAAAATTCATAATGGCTAAACAGTTGACTGACATGCAAAGGAAATACAGAATACCATTGGTAAGCAAATCATTTCAGAAAAAATACACTGTCAAGCATCCTTATTATAACTTACCAAACTAACTATCCACAGAAGGTTGTGATTTTGGATAGGGCTTGCCAAATGTATTCATAGCTGAAATAATATTTAAATCATTTATACTGAAAGAAAATAAAATAAAACACAAAAAGCAACTAAAGAAACAAATTAAGAAATAGAACAAATCATTCTATTAAAATATTTACTACCCAAAAACGAACTCTAGCATAGAAAAGAAAATCTTGGGACTTTCTAGAGAGGCCAGACAAAGGCAAGCACCATTGATAAACCCTCCATTTTGGATGTAGGAATTTTTTAGAAATTAATAGTAATACATCAAACCCATGAAAAAGGGGGTTTCAAGTTAAGCTTGATTCCAGGAATTTTCTTAGAGACAATACTGTTAATACTGTTGGCAACAATATTGAAATTGTTTGCCACTTTCTTCTTTTGGCACAAGGGAGGAAACATATTTAAGCTCCCAAATAGGATGAGGAAGGGGGTAGTATTCTAAAATTTGAAAACAGTTTGAAGCAATATAGTTGTCATCAATTATATCTTTCAAACTATATTCAAAGGCCGTCCCATACACAATATACTACAGGCAGTCTTCAACTTGCAACCACAAATTGAGCCCAAAATGTCTGTTGCTAAGCATGACATTTCTGTTGTTAAACATTTTGCTCCATTTTACAACCTTTCTTACCACAGTTGTTAAGTGAATTACTGCGGCTGTTAACTTAGCACCATGGTTGTTAAGTGAATCTGGCTTCAACCAGAACCTTGACTTTGGTTGTCAGGAGGTCACAAAAGATGATCACAGGACCACTGAGATACAGCAACCATTGTGCGAAAACTGGCTGTAAGTCATTTTTTTCAGTGCATTTAACTTATAATGGTCACCAAACCAATGATTATAAGTCGAAGACTCCCTGTGTAGTGCCCCATAAACTGACATTTATGTTAACTATTATGCAACATAACTTTTTCAGGTAACAAATTAAGAAAATGTATTTATATTTACATATTAAATAATCCTGAATAAAATTTTGAGTATGCACACACACAGTCATACCACAAGACATTTATACAAATAAACTAGAGAAAAAAAGGACTAAGGGAGACATGATAGCAGTATTCCAGTATTTGAGGGGCTGCCTCAAAGAAGAGAGGGGGTCAACTTATTTTCTAAAGCACCAAAGGCAAGACAATGGATGGAAACTAATCAAGGAGAGAAGCAACCTGGAATTAATGAGAAACATCCTAACAGTGAGGACAATTAACCAGTGGAAGAGCCTGCCTTCAGAAGTTGAGGGTGCTTCATCACTGGAGGTTTTTAAGAAGACACTGGAGGGCCACTTGCTCAAATTGTATAGGTCTCCTGCTTGACCAAGGGGCTGGACTAGAAGACCTCCAAGGTCCCTTCAGCTTTACTCTGATTTCAGCTTTGCAATACAAAAACTAATAGACAAGATCATGAATGTGTTTTCCAACAGAATGTTAACAGGACTGTGAAATAATAATCATTACAATGAAAGAGCAGAAAAATATGAAGTTTAAAACTGTAAAAGTCAGAGAACCTATATATTTCTTTTAGTTATTTTAACTGCAGTCTGGGTTTCTTTCAAGACTGAGGCAGATGGACATAATTTCAAATTGTAGGCCATCTGCCTCTGATTCCAAGAGTATCTTATTAGAAGGCAACTGTTTACTTCATTTGAAGTCTATTATCATATGTAGAGAAATAGTTAAATCATTTTGTCTAAATGAAGGTCAGAAAACTTGTATGATTTAAACTGTATTAATCCTAATCCTAACATACTATTAGAATAAACAATTTAAAAACCTGGCATAAACATCCGTATGGAAGCATTGTTTTAAACTTTTTTTTAATGAAACTTTTATTCTAGAAGTAATTAGTAATTTGATATACTTATTAGATAGACTATGTTCCACTACCAAGTTTGTAGTAAGCTTACCAGTTTTTATTCATTATTGGACTATATGATACCTTAACCAATCTGATGGACTCGAGATACCATCCAGTATAATTTGAAAGGCTCTTCTTAAACAAGAATTCACCATTCAGTATCTATCCTGTTGTCATAGAGAATGAACATTCATTTTTAATCTTTTAATTTAAAATAGTCACCAATTGTTAGATAAGATGTACAACGCCCATATAAAAGTTACGACTTTGTTGTTATGTATGCATCAACATTAACAAAGATTCCTATTTCCTACCCATATTTTATGACATACATCATCACTTTGAAATCCAGGGCACTCATAAATAAAGTGTGAGCAAACATTATTTTCCACTGAAAAGACTGAGCACATCTACTTTCAACAGCAGAAAAGTAGCAAGTATAGTAGAAGTGTGACATTTCCACAAATGCTTGACTGTGTATCATTTATCACAGAATATTTTACATCAACTTTTTCCAATCTGACACATTCTAGCTCACGCTTAACTATGGCATCTATCACAAGCTAACAAGAGCATTGCCATGCTGCCTGTTAATGACGGAAGATATTGTCCAACATATTAGAAGAAACACAACTGTGAATTTTCTGAACAATGTGTAACATCTTCACTGTTAAACAAATATACATTCAATATTCACTATTTCTCAATATTTTCCCTTGACCTGCTAGAATACTTAGGACAAATTCCTTAGCATCAAATACATCTATCTGCGTATATCTAAATCCTTTATCTTAGGTTTAGCTATTACATTCAATATTTTAGTAAAGTATACAGCTTGACTACTGCAGCACATCTAAATTCAGTGCTAACACGTTAGGTAAATCATGTAAAACATATTGTGTTCAAACTAATCAGAACTAAAATCAATGTATTAACTAAATAATATCTATACTGCATGTTTCAGTATGTGCATGAACTGTTACATTTACCTCATATAATATGCATTCAAAGGAAGAATTTAATATTTTGTTAACTACCTTAAGTCAAAGACTCAAAATATATCATACTTTTGCAAAGTAAAGGCTTCATAAAGTATATTATCAAAAAGCTAAATAATAATCACATTATTAAAGCTATGAAAAGGTCTGCTCCTGTTTCTATTTCACTATCTGACAAAATAATTTTTCTCCCTGTAACTAAGGTACTATTAAACATATTACATTCATATTTGAGTTTTTTCTCTGAAAAGCTCAAGCAGCATATACATCACTCCCTTCTCCGATAATTTCACAATACTATGAAGTACATTGTAGGACCAGAACTACCACTAAGTTTGGTGATTGAATGGCTATTCAACAACACATGCCAAGTTCAAACAGTAAAACATCTAGTTCTGACAGATACATGTACTTAAAGGACTATTCCAACCTCTGAAAATTGTTCCTTATGATATCTAACACTTTGCACAAGGGAAAACACACAAATCCAGACTTTTTTGACAAGCAGAAAAGGTGTTCACAGATCAACTCTCTCTTTAATTTGAAAGATATTCCTCTTGCAGCTTCAACATTCACAGAGCACTAGACTAAGTACAATTTTAGCTAACCTTTTTTTAAAAAATATTTTAAAAACCGTGAGTTCTATCATTGCCCTCAGAAGCATAATCCAACATTTATTTTAGAGGATACCTGCCTTCACAAAGCTCAAAGAGCATCTGCGCTGCCTTAGGGGAATGCTATCAAAACTTTGCAAAGTACTCCCCCCCCCTTAAAATAAAATTTAAAAAAAAGCAAACCCACCCTTTAGCTTTTAGAATCCCGCGTAATGTGCCCGGCTGAGCTAAACGGTAATAACTTTGCCACCGCAAAATCAAGATTTTGCCTCCTATTTCCGAGGTAAATCACTTCCATTCGGAAACGACAAGGGAGTAGGACCCTGTATCAACGGGGGTGGGGGGGGAGGATAAACAGGCGAGGAAACGCGTTGTTGACAACCACGGTGTGCCTGAGTTTGCTACACCACCCGGCCGACCCCTTTGCTAGGGATGAGCAAAGAGCCGGAAGACCCGTCCCCCTTGTGCCTCCTTCTCACCCGCCCATCACTCCCAACAGCACTGACAAACAGCGCTCCCCTCCCTCCTCTTCGGCGCGTTACCTTGCGGACCCCCTTGTAAATGTAGAAGTAAAGCTCCCGGCCCACATTGAAGCAGAGCCGGTCCCCATTGCCACTCTGGTCGTTGACGTTGACGAAGGAGACACGAACGGGATTGGAGCCCTGCGAATTGAAAGGCACCCGGTTGGGCCGGCTGTACTCCGAGTGGCTCAGGAGCTTGTAGAGCCCCTCGCGGGTGGTAAACTGGGTCTTAATCTCGTTCATCTCCTTCCCTCCTCCCTCCGCCGCCATCTTGGAAAGGAGCATTCATCGTCTTCCAGTACCCGGATGAAAGGCCAGCGCGCAGACGCAGCAAAGAGGGAAACTGTTTCTCCTGTCTGAAAGCGCATGAAGGGAAGCTGGCGAAACGTTCGTGCCATGAAGTAGGAGGGGCGAAGCCTTTTCCCTGTTTACCGCGATGCTGCGCATGCGTCAATTCGGCCTGGTGCAACGGGACGAGGTGGAAAAGATGAAAAGCGACGAGTTTTCGGAGTGAAGGAAGTGATGGAAAGATTAAGAGAGATGAGCTTTCGGAGTGAGCATGCGCCAAACGGGAAACTACTTCCTGGTGCTTTTTGCGTTGCAATTTTGTATTTGATAGAGGAAAAGTTGCAGCGAGCGCTCCATAGGTACTTCTGTACGAAAATAATACAGATTAACTGCGGATGTGTATTTGGAAAATATATTGCACACCTTTTTAGTTGCTCAATTCATACTATATTCTTTATTTGTATTACTGCTGTATAACAGCTGTTAAATCCAGTGATTCAACTTTTAGTTACTCACTCAATCTTCACAGATAAATAACATACATTATGTACCTTTGTTGCTTCTTGCCACCCAAGAACGGGGAGGATTTTCTTCTAGAAATGTATTTATGAATACAATAGAAAGTTACCACACCCGTTAAAATGCCAGTGTTTTGTAAATGTAAAAAAAAAAAAAAATCGGATCAAGATCTTCGGAATTTTTTCCATACTTAGTATACACATAAGGTGTACAATTCAACTGAAAAACAAATCTTTTAGGGGGAAAATAAATTAGAATGTGGCTGCGTAAGTGTTCATAGCCTCTTATAAGTAGGAATGTGGCTGTGTTCTGAATTAATCACGTTCAAACTGATGTTAAGTAATACCTGCCATCAATTAAGGTGACACTGATCAAGCCCATATAAAGTTCAGCTCATGGGTGGGTTCTACTTACCTTTACTACTGGCTCACAGCGGGGCCGTGGGTGCCCGCTCGCTTCGCTCGTGGACACACGTGCTCTGCGCGTGTGCAGAAGCATTTTGATGACATCGGGGTCGGTAGGCAGAGCTTCCCACCGGTTTTACTACTGGTTCTATAGAACCGGTGCGAACCGGGGGGAACTCACCACTGGTTCAGCTGTTGCAATAGGATTTTTCTAACATTTACGCAATTGCCTCTTTCAACAAAAGCCATGGTCTAAAAACAGCTTACAAAGCATCAAAGTGATCTTACTGTGGGAAAGTTTCAGAAGGATATAAAAATTTCCCAAGGCATTGGATATACCACGAAACTAGTGATGGGATTCAAATAATTTAACAACTGGTTTGCCCAAGGTCAGATTGGCCATCGTGGGAGGCGTGGCTCATTCTCATCATCCAGCTCCACTGCACATGTGGGACAAGCCTCCCAAGACAGCCAACCTGACCCTGGGTGAACCGGTTGTTAAATTACACCCCTCTTCCCAGTTATTAAAGTGGATCCTGGCCACTGTACTGCAATGGAGAAATGGGAAATGGAGCGGGCTGCATGAGGGAAGGAGGAGGAGCAGGGAGAGGAAAAGTGGCCTCCTACTACCCTCACGATGGCTGCTCCTTTGCCTGTTTCTCCATTGTAGTGCTGCGGAATTTACCCCAGCCACTACCGCCCAGATGCCCTCACTTCCCCCAAGAAAGGTGGTTAAAGAAAAAGGATTCCATCACATGTTGAATGCCATAATTAAATTATGGCTTCCTAAGATGCCATCTGTGTCACTGGATAAAGCGAGGAGGGCAACTCAAGGCAGCAAGCACCTCCAGCCCCAACAAAGTGAAAGAAGAAACGCGAGAGCAGCACCCGCCCATGTCTCTTGTCTGCCCTTGAACAGTGTGCTTCTCCTAAAGGCCTCTGGTTTGACGCACCCCCCCACTCTGCCTTTTCTGTTGCTTGCTCGCCCCCATGCTTGCATTCTTGGAGGTGAGGGAGAGAGAGAGAGGGAGAGAGGGGCCCGCGGGGTCATCAGCAGCTTTCCTCAGAGGTGTCTCAAACCCATGAGGATGACAGAGCGGCTCCTGGTCTGCATGGTGGACTGTGGCACTCGGTGACCCACACAAGGAGAGAGAGAGAGAGAGAGAGAGAGAGAGAGAGAGAGAAGAATGGGCCATTGCGTGTGTTGCTGACAGTTGGCTTCCAGCACCAGAGAGGGTGAGGAAGACAAGCAGCCGGGCTGCCACTGCCTTTCATTGGGGCGCGAGGAGCGAGACGGGGCTCCTCTTGCTGTTTCTTCTTCCCCCCTCGCCGAGCACGGCAGGGCTTCCTGCCCCTCACTTCAGCCGGTTTGCCGAACTCAGAAAAATTTAGCTACTGGTTCTACTGAACCAATGCAAACACATTGAATCCTACCACTATATGCAACACAATTATTATCAATAGACTGTCACTTTAAGCAAATATGGCACAACAGTAATATTACCAAGAAATAGATGCCCTTTCAAAATTGAAGAAAAAAATAGAAGAAAACTGGTTCAAGAGGTTGCCAAGAGACTTACAGCAATGTTAAAGAAGCTGTAGGAATTTCTAGCAAATACCGGTTGCCTATTACATTGGCAACAATCTCCTGTGTTTTTCATATATCTGGGGTAGGGTGGCAACAAGGAAAAATGTCCATCCTAAGTCTAAACCTTCATGTAAAAACTACATCAAGTCTGACAAAAGCATGTGGAAAAATGTGTTATGCTTTGATGAGACCAAGATTGGTCATAAGTCCAAAAAGTATGTTTGGTGCAAAAACAATACCGCACATCACCCAAAATGCACCATTCCCATACATAGGGATGAAACGCTACTGGTTCGGGCCAGTTCACCTGAACCGGTAGTAAAAAATGTTACTGGTTTGCTGAACCGGTAGTAAAAAAGTGTAAAAAACAAGTTCCAACGATCAGCTGAGCAATGTGCAATTGTTGGAACTTTTTTTTTTTTTTACTTTTTAAGCATTTTTTACTACCGGTTCAGTTGAACCGGCCCGAACATTTTTTTTAAAAAAAGAGGTTCTGATGATAGCATGGCATAACTGTGATCGTCAGAACCCTTTTTCCCCCTTTTTAAAAGCATTTTTTACTACCTATTCCCCCAAACCAGTAGTAAAAAATGCTTTTAAAAAGTTTTTAAAAAGGTTCCCAAGATTACACACCACAGCTGATTCTGCTCCCCCCGCCCCCCGGCTGTTCTACTTACCTACCCAAGCCTCCTTTTGGTGTGTAGTGCGCATGTGCGTGCAGCGCACATTTGGTGCAAAATGTGCATGTGCAAGCACAGTGGACACTTGACACGCAGTGCGCATGTGCACCCAGTAAACCGGTAGCAAACTGGTTCAGATTTCATCACTGCCCATACATGCATGGCGGTGGCAGCATTAGGCTTTAGGGCTTCTTTTTTTCAACTGGAACTGTGGCTTTAATCAAGATGCAGGGAATTATGAACAATTCCAAAAACCAGTCAGTTTTGGCACAAAATCTACAGGCCTCTGCTAAAATGCTGAAGATGAAGACGAATTTCAGCTTTCAAGACAATAATGACCCAAAGCATACCCCCTTGATCTTCTGGTGAAGGAATGGCTTCACCAGAAGATCAAAGTTTTGGAATGGACCAGCCAGAGCCTGGACTGAAACCATTTGAAAATCTGTGGGGTGAACGGAAGAAGGCTGTGCACAGGAGATGCCCTCACAATCTGGCTGATTTGGAACACTTTTTCAAAGAAAAGTAGGCAAAGATTCCCAAGGCAAGATGTGCCATGCTGATAGGTTCTTACCCCAAAAGACTGAATGCTGTTATCAGCTGTCGATCTTTTGATTAACAAAAGAATCCCTAGTGCTGCGTAACAGTGTGAGCTCCCGTTACTTGTCCCAGCTTCTGCCAACCTTGCAGTTCGAAAGCACATAAAAATGCAAGTAGAAAAATAGGGACCACCTTTGGTGGGAAGGTAACAGCATTCCGTGCGCCTTTGGCTTTTAGTCGTGCCAGCCACATGAACATAGATACATCTTCGGACAGTTTGGCTTTAAAACTGAGATGAGCACTGCTCCCTAGAGCCGGAAACAACTAGCACATTTGTGGGAGGGGAATCTTTACCTTTACCTTTATCCTTATGCAACCATATTATTATTATTTCCCCCCCCCAAAATTTTTCAGTTTGTTTTTCAATTGAACTGTACATCTTATATGTGATATTAAAGGTGGAAAGAATGCTGAAGTGATTTATCTTAGTCCAATTTTTTTTACCTCTCAATAACCTGGCATTTTAACAGGGGTATATAGACTTTCCTTATTTATTCTACCTTGCAACAATTCCTTTTAGTTATTTTCCAGATACACATTTGCATTAAGATTGGAAAATTATTACAGTATGGCATAGGACAGCCAACTTCATTAAATGCAGAGAGAGATATGAGCAAGTGAATGTACATAAAGGCTGCCATATCTGAACTGAAAAAAATATTAAGCAATCACCAGATGAAAACAAAGGATAAAGAACTGTTTGTATCTGCTTCCATGTGGTGATTATTTGTATTTTTGTGGATTTGCAATCCACATATGGTAGCCATGTACATACTGTATATTATGCCTGAGATTTTATAAATGGGTACAGACTTTAGTACAGTACTGCACTTTGCAATCAGATACATCTGATCTCCATAATATTTTGCATGTTACATCCTGGGCTACATAATTAGATATGCAAATATACTCAAGGTGTATGTTGCTAATTCATTTAAGAATGCAAATACTGTGATGTCAAAAAGTCTTCCCCAGCAGTAATAAGGAACTATGTAACAAACTACTTTCCAAAAAGTTGGAAAAACCATTAGTGAGTCTTCCTTTCCTACAGCCTCCAAACCACTACAAACCATTTTTCAAGACTGAATAAAACAATCTCTCTCAATTCAGTTTCAATATCACTAATTTTTAGCATTGTAAAATGTTACCTTCAAGATCTGGTGTATAAACATAATATTCTGTTTGAGCTTCCCCAAACAGCCCATTTATTGTGGTAGAAAATGTCCCACTTACCTAACCATTTGCTGTGGGGCTTTGTGCCTCCATGGCTCTTTGCACCAGAACATTTTGGTAATGAGCCATTTTCTTTTTTGTTGGGTTGTTTGGTCAGGCAAATGTCAACCTAGTCCAGTGATGGCTACCCTTTTTGCCATCGCATGCCAAGAAGGGGGGGGACGTGGGAGGTTAGCACACATGCATGCACCCGCAACCCCCCCTCCCCCCCGCTCCTGGCTTGTGACAGCCTGGTAGGCCCATTTTTCTTTCTCACCTGGCTCCAGATCCATTCTATACATCTGGGGATGGCAAAAACAACCTTCCCCACTGCCTCAGAGACCTGAAATGGCTCATTTCCCAACTCCCGGTGGGACAGGAAGTGATGTTTTTTGCTGCCCCTAGCCTCCAGAGCCTCCAGAAGGCCCGAAAATCAGCTGGCCTGAAAAACCAGAACTGAGCTGGCGTGCCCATTGATATGGCTACACGTGCCACCTGTGGCACGCATACCATAGGTTTGCCATCACTAACCTAGTGCAAAATTGAATTTGGGTCATGGGTCTTCAAGAAGAGCAATATTTCCATTGATAAGTAGTAGATAAGTAGAAAGCAGCACCAGTTGGAAAGAGCAGCCACATCTGTACACCATGTCTTCTATTTGGGCACCAATGTAGAAGACACATGTGGCCAAATTATTTGCTGTGGGGTTGCAGTCATTGTTGTAATCTATTTTGCACAGTGTGAGAATGTTTGAGGCAAGCAGGAACCACTGCAAAAGTGAGCTGGTTTCCAAGCACTCAAATTGTAGTCACATGACTGGGGAAGGTAGTGCAGATCATAACTTTGAAGAAAGGTTGTTAGTAATTTTTCTGAGGCCGTTGTAACTGCAAACCATTGTTAAATGAATGGTCGTAAATCAAAAATTACCTGATCAGCCTTCTTACAGAGCCCTTATGGAAAATATCTTGTAAGACAAATGGTTTTTTAGTATCAGTATGTTTTCTTCACATCTGAAGGATTGGGAAAAAATGCCAATGTGTGGATGAGGCTATAAGCCTAGCTAGATATTCTGTGCTATAGATCAGGGGTGTCAAACTCGCAGCCACGGGCCAGAGCATCATGTGTTTAGCAAAGGGGGGAAAAGTTGCCATACGTCACATGACAACAGCATGTCGTCATGAATTTGACACCCCTTCTGTAGATTATAATGCCCTAAATGTCATATGAAAAATGATAGAAAATCATCTGCAGACCCTGATAGATCAGAATATAAGCAATTTGTCTGAATTTAGTTTAATCAGTAATATTTAGAAATATATCCAGCAAATCATAGCTGTGAAAACCAGCACCTTGAATGACATCCAGAAGCCAACTGATACAGCTCACATAGTAGGGTGATATATGCGTAGAGGGAGAAGTGCCTGTTACAGCTGGCACCACTGCATTTTGAACCAGCTGTAGCTGCTGGCTCGTCTTCAAGGGCAGCCTTGTTTTGTATTGTCTGACCCAGTAGCTTCATTTTTGCATTTTCACTGCTATTGTTACAAATGGCACTTTTTACATTTTGTAGCCATCTATAACTATCTCCCCTCAAATTGTATAATGATGAGAACTTTTCTCCATGGAACCTACACCATAATAACTTGACTAGTCATTACACTGCTACTACAAGACAATTGTTTTATTTATTCATAAGACCTAGATGGCTGCCCATCTTCAGTCGCAACTCTGGGTGGCTCATAGCAATTGTACAGCCAAAACGTCATAGAAAAAAAATGATAAAAAGATAATAAAAAAGCAATAATGGCAACAAGAAAACTTGGAGTCACAACCAATCTTCTCCAATGCAGCTAGCACCACCATCTCCAGGCTCCAATCTCACCCTATCCCAGCACTAGGGGGAAGGAATAGCCTTTAGCAGCCTTCCAGAAGGCCAAGAGACTGGGGACCTGCTGAAGGGAAGAGTATTCTAAGGGAATACTAATGGAAGAGAATTCCACCAGGTAAACCAAGTTGCTATGGAAAAGGCACCCTTCCTTCATTCCACAGATGGCAAAATTTAAGTGAGGGAACCTAGAGTTTTTCTTTCCAGGTTGGTACCCCACCCCCTTGTTCCATTAGGCCAGCCTATTTTGCAGTACTACATCTTTCAGAAAAAGGATTTCATCCTGAAATAGCTCATGGCTTTTTTCGGTGTCATTTAGAAAGCTTCAAAAGCTATAGACAGATTTGCAACAAACATTCTGGGTCACCATTACAAAAAAAGGGTAAAGATAAGCTCAGTTTCTGCATTCTTCAATGCAGTTTTCTTTAAAGTTCTTCCATTCAGCTTGGATTTGTATAATATGATAGCCTAAATATGATTGGCTGCTTTGTGCTTGTGCTATGACTATTAAACCAACTAGATGAGAAGGAATGCTTATATATGCACTATCTTGGTTAAATATATCTAAATGGCAAGGAGAATATAATGTTAATGGTGGAAAGGGGCAGGGGGGAAATGTGTTGAATTTTCCCCTCAGAATCTGAATGTACTGTTTTGGCTCCCTCTGCTGAATCTGTATCAAACTGCAAGACATTAATGTCTCTATTTTTAAAAGAAATTACGCTGCAGTACAATATTGACAGAATTAAGAGGCAAGATCGTCTCTTTTTCTGCTTTTCCATGTCTTACCTCCCTCTCCCTCTTTTTCCAGGTCTAAAAATATGCAACAGAATTAAATGGTAACACAATCAAAAGAAAATGAAGCCGTATAATTTTTTGCTCGATTAGCAAAACTATATGCATCATTTCACACAGCAAGTCTTGAACGATGGAAATTATCTCATCATGATACAGTGATTACATAGTGAATATACATGTGGTGTTTCTGTCATACTTGTAATGATCCAGCTAAGGATTAAACAGCTTGGGATGATAGAATGCAAACCTGCAAGGGAACTACAGTACTCATAATTGCACTTCTGCTTTGAATAATGTTCAGACCTTGACATATATACCTGAAGGCATCAGATTACCTGATGAATTTTGGTGGACTTGCAGCATTCATGGTTTTAAAACTCTATGAAAGTTCTGACAAGGAATTTGTACAATATCTTGTCTATGGCCAGGAGGGATTCATCCGGCCCCACCAGAAGAAAATAAATGATAATTTAGACATAATTATTGAACATTGACAGCTCCTGGAATGCAGTTAGAAGAAAATAAATTTGGAGGGCAATATTTACAGCTGTTGGAGTTGCTATGAACTATAAAGGAGTTTATGAGTTGGCTGAATTTGTTGCAAATCTGTCTATAACTTTTGAAGCTTTCTAAATGATACCGAAAAAAGTCATGAGCTATTTCAGGATGAAATCCTTTTTCTGAAAGATGTAGTACTGCAAAATAGGCTGGCCTAATGGAACAAGGGGGTATGGTCTATATGTACATGAATCAAAGCTGCTGTATGTTTCATGAAGGCTTCGTTACCCAGCAACAGAAATTAGCTAAAATTGTTTCTATCCTGTTAAGAAACAGGGAAACCTTTCAAGAAAACCAAAACACTTGGGGCATAGTTGGCAGATTGGGACGAATAAAATATCTACTGCTTGTGGAAATGGCTAAGATTGCCTGTAGCCTGTCGGGATGCTGTCTTCTTCAATGTGTCCCTTCAATACCTGCAAGGCAGTGTTGCCATTATTCTCTTAGTTCTGCCCCAAGGAACACTTCCATGCAATTTCAGATGTTAACCTCACACTTGCTTACTAAATATAAGAATGATTCAGTAAACACTTGGTTTGTAATAGGTTACAAACCAAGTGGGGGATTTGCATGCTGGAATTTTAGGCTTCTTTGTCAGCTTTTTAATAAAGGTGATGTTAATATTTTAGCATGCCATCCCCGCCCCTTTGAAGTTTAGGAAATGTCTTTCTGTTTAGCCAAAACATTTCTTTTGATGTTCAAAAAGTAACCTATTCAGAAAATAAATATGGTTCTATTCTAAAGCTCTGAGTGTTGCAAGTGTTACAGAAAAAAGCCCAGGTGGGAAAGTGGAAGATGTAACATGTTTTAAGAGTGTCTTTTCTCCGTCTAATCAATGTCCTTTATTGATTTGTTGTTTTCTGCCATATCACATATGCATGTGCATGTTTCTGTACCCTATATAAAGATTTGAAACACTCTTGCTTTTTGCTTTGCCTAAAGTTGTGTGTGTGTCAGAGAGAGAGAGAGGGAGGGGTGGTGAGAGAGGGATAGAGACTACATAGAAGTAATGTTTCTCTCCCAAATTCTTTCTAGCTCCACACCATTCTCTGGTGCCTGAGTTTCTTAGGCAAGAATACCTCACACTCGATTAAACTAACCTCCAATTCCTTGCCACTGTAGGCAGCAAAGTGGGGCACTATCATCAAACAGCACAGAGGATGCTGCATTACTTCCATCTTTGTCTTACCATTCAGGCAACCAATTTTAATGCTGTACCCAAAAGTACATCTAAGTTAGTTGCAGGATCAGGTCTCCAGCATTGCCTTGTTGTTTCTTAATATTTATGAGACTTTTCTTCAGACTGAGTGGTTCTATGTATTCAAATATGCTACAGGCCTGTCATTGTCTAGCATGGACCGTTTATTAATAATTTATTGGAATGGATTGAACTGTGAGTTGTAGGTGACAACCAGTGGTGTTCCATTTTATATTTATAGTCTTTATCTTTTAATCCACTCTCCTTGGGAATTGATCAGATTGATTGATTTTGTTGGATGGGTTCTTCTGTCTTCTGAATGCCTAGTTTAATTCCATCAGTTGAGCCGCTCCCTCAAGTGGGTCTGAACAAAGTGGTTGTGGTTTATAGCAGGACTTTGATATATAGGTTTACTGCATAATATGGTATTTATGTGCCCACTGTGTAGTTTTACAAGGACATTAAGGAAGTGGCTTTTCTCCTACATGGGTGTATTTATTTATGCTTTCAAAAAAGTGATGAACTTTACCACTGATATCTGTCTTAGTCTGCTTGTCATTTTTAATTATCTCAGCAGTACATTTTGTCAACTTCAACAAACTTCTACATCATCTGACTCACAAGTGGACATATAATTCTGAATTTGTGACTCTAGTTTATGATAGATGATGGAAGGATCTATTAATTGCAGATATGTATCAGTTACCTCAAAAATTGTTATCTGAGCTTTCAACATCTGATGTTGCAGAACTGAAGGAAGGTTCTCTAACTGATAGCTTTGGACTTTGATGGGTAATACTGGATTGGATCTAGGCCATATCAATGAACGGATCTGAACTAGTCATGCTGTCTCTCAAACTAATTTCCTTTTGTCTACTTCTTTGTAGCTCTTTCAAACAGAACTGTAACTTTTGGATAGGAGAATGCTGAAAATAGCACTTTGGTCTGGTGGTTAAGGCATCAGGCTAGTAACCAGAAGACCATGAATTCTACTCTCAGGTATGAAAGCCAGCCGGATTACTTTGGGCCAGTCATTCTCTCTTAGCCCAACTCACTTCACTGGGTTTTTGCTGTGGAGCAAATAAAAGGATTATGAATAAAATGATTTATTATTGGATTTATAAAAGAGGGTTTCCAAAGCCTTGAAGTAATCTTTGAGATGGAAGAAATGACATTTCAATGGAGATTCAATCTTATGACAGCAACTTGATGAATTAAAGATCAAGATTGTTAGAAGCAAAAGAAAGGACTATAAAGTTGACTTATTTGATCAGGATTAAAATAAGAAATATTTTTTATAAAATTACGGAAACTCTTTATGCCAACACTTGGAATTGCTCTTGGATAACAGGGGATTATGAAAAGATGTGAAATATGATGGCTCCTTTCAGATAGCTCAGAGACATTCACAGAGAGGGAATAAGAGGCGCTGGTTTGGTGCTTTAGACAAAATTAAAGGACTTATTTTTAGACTTGTATCTTGGAAGAGAATTTGCAGATTAGCCTTGGTGGATGTGAACTGACAACAGCAAAAGGACTAAATCAACCATGAAGAAATGAACAAACTAACATCCATTTGTACCCTTATTTGTATTGCTCTGCTTTGGATCTACAATTTAATTTTCAGGATTCAATTCAGTCAGTTCGCTTTTATACTGTGTGTCTGTGAATGTTATAATGACTTTTTCATTTTGCTGAAGAGCTTGATTTGGCACAGATAAGATTATTTTTTTCCTCAGATGGCTTGATCATCCTCAAGAAAAGCCTACTGGAAGCCAAGACAATGGTGGAGAGACCTAAGATCAGGTTAAACCAGCTGGCCCTCTTCCCCCCTCCCCCCTTTTTATCTCTCTCTGCCTCCTCCTTTTGTCTCTCTGCCACTAGGCATCAAATGAGTTCTCTGGTTGGAACTGTTCTTCATTAGTTCACAATATTTTAGGACATAATTGTGGACTGTGCAGATCTTTTATACAGCCTCCAAAGTTATACTCACCCCACTCTTCAACTAATAAAGCATCAGCTGGTTTATTAGGAAATGTTACTTTTCCACATTATTCTCAATAGTAGGAAAACTGCCAATATGATCTTGATTACTAATGCTCTTTCCTACATCAAGATTGTGGAAGAAGCATTTCAGTCCTTCCTATCAGTATTCTCTTTGCAGATTCACTCTGCTAGTAGATTTTAGGAAGGTCTTGGTTCTCAGAAGTGGAGGTATAGGAGAAAAAGTGGCAGAAGGGATTACTACAGCATTGCTGGAAGAAAACGGAGAGCAAATGTAATAAACCAAGGGTAAGATCTTTTATTAAGGGTTACCCTGTGGTAATAAAAGTATTTACAAAATAATTTCCTGATCTTATTTTGCCCAGGAGCAATTGGCCAGTAGACCTGTTCCAGGTGACCTGGTCCTTCTTAGGTAAGGAGAGGCCTGAGGAACAGCCACAGGACTCCTGTGAAGAGTATTGAAAGCATTTGTCAGTTATTATTGTTGTCATATAAACTGAAAAAGAAAATGTAAACCAATGTAAAAGAATATAAAAATAGTTAATATATGTAAATAAATACTAAAACTTAAACAGCCAAGCAGAAGCAGTATGCTCTGTCCCATATTTGGGTAGACCAGGTTGCCCTAATAAAAGCAAAAAACATTTAATCTCTCCCCTGTATAGTTGACAAAGCTAGGAGAGGCCATGGCTTAGAGGTTAATACATCTGCGTAATATGTAAGCAGCCCAGGTTTGAATCCCAGAAGCGTATGGCTAGCTGATGACAGCTAAATAGAGATCTATATTAGTCTCCCCTTTATTTATTTGTTGGTAAATATAAATTTAACACAAAAAATAGTTTGTCACAAAAGCAACTGCTTGTGAAAGCTCCTGGATTAAGGCTGAAAGGCAAAAGCAGAAGCAATATGCTCCATCTCATATTTAGGTAGACCAGGTTGTCCTGATTAAAAAGCATCAACACTGTACAACTAAGAAATTCTAGTACATTATTACAAGTTTATCATATTATGGGACATTTCATATCCATTTTCCAATCAAACATCACAAAGTAAATGTGAGTTTACAATATGGTACAGTGGCAAAAAAAAGCAAATGCAATCCTACACTGTATCAACAGCAGTAGGGTCAAATCCAAGAGAAAGATTGATCCTGTATTCTGCATTAGTTGGATTGCTGGGGTATAGCTGAATACTGGGTATAGTTCAGCGGTGAAATTTACTTACCTTTCCTACCCGTTCGCAAATGTGCACACACTGCACGTCTGTCTTCTGCGCATGCGCAAAGCCTTCTGTGCATGCACAGAGGTTTAAAATTGTTGCAAAAAAGCAATGTCATGACGTCCGCGCAGGAAGGCGGAGCAGCTACCAGTTCACCCGGGCTGGATAGAACCAGCTGAATTTCACCCCTGGTATATATAGTTAAAGTCACCTGAGAGCTGTCATGTGGAACACAGACTACAGTTCATCCAGAAGATAAAAATAATGAACTTAAAATACAAGGAAACAAATTTTATCTGGAAATCTGAAAGAGAACTAGTAAACACTCCTTTGCTGTAGATGTTTAGACAATAACCAGATGGTTGTCTGGTTATCTATCCAAATTCCATAGCATACAATCCATATTCCAGGCAGAGTATTGTATTAAATCATCTCCAAGATATCTTACAACCCTTATATTTTATGATTATAAGAAAGCTTCAGAAGACATTGCTGTTTTCTATTATTAGCAGTGGGAAACAACCATATTGATCAGCATACTGATGGCATGATGTGAGACAGTATGTTTTTTATATGAGTGAGAATCTGAGAATATTAAAACTACAGTATGTGTGGAGAGTGAATAATAATATGAAACTATGATGCCCAACTAGCTACTTTGGATTGGGGGGGGGGAGAGAAAAGTATAGGAGTGAGAACGTGTGTGTATTTTCTGGCCTTACACCACTCACCACCACTCTTGTCCATTTGTACAATTTTCAAAGGGCTGTGCAGAAACCAGTTCAGATCCACTTCTCCAAAAAGGTTATAGTATGGATTTGTGACTCAAGATTCACAAGACTCTGTTGTATAAAAAGAAACCACAACAAATACCAAAAACCATTAAACTGTGTTGAAAGAGCAAAATAATAGAAGTATATGAAAGACAAAGTACCAATTTCTAATAGTCCAGTATAATTTCAGCAAATGAAATAATTTAAAACTAGATCAATTAACACTACCAGCATATATTTACCAAGAAAACGCACGTCTTCAATAACTTTTTAAAGGCTTGCAATTATGTAGCTATTCAAGTTTCCTTTTAAATAAAGATGTATAGTTTGAGGGCTTCTAGATGCCCAAAGGGGACACGGTGGCTCAGTGGCTAAGATGCTGAGCTTGTCGATCAGAAGGTTGGCAGTTCAGTGGTTCGAATCCCTAGCGCAGCATAACAGAGTGAGCTCCCGTTACTTGTCCCAGCTTCTTCCAACCTAGCAGTTCGAAAGCACGTAAAAAAGTGCAAATAAAAATATAGGGACCATTTTGGTGGGAAGGTAACAGCACTCTGTGCATCTTCGGCGTTTAGTCATGCCAGCCACATGACCACGGACACATCTTCGGACAGCGCTGGCTCTTCAGCTTTGAAATGGAGATGCATGTGCAGGGGATCCTTTACTTTAGATGCCCAAAACAGTAATGCTGGCTAAGAAAAAGTGAACTGACCCCAAAACCAAGTACATTTCCATGGATCTGGATATCCCCAACCCTAATCCAACACCTTCACCCCAACACAATAATAACTCATATTGATATTGTCTAACCCTAATCCAGCTAGCTGACTAGAGAATTCTAGAGTTGAAATCCATGCATCTTAAAGCTGACAAGGTTGAAAAATAGTGATCTAATCTACTATACTATCAAAAATTAGGCACACCTGCAAATTTATTCAGTAGACTTAATGTATATGCTGCCCGTCTTGCCTAGAGGTGACTACTTAAAATAACTACCCTATACAAACTTTGGCTTTGCTTCCCTATTACTTTTTAATTCTTTTTGCGACAAACTCTGCCATTTGGACCAAATGAGACAAGGCATGCATATTATTTGTTATAGGAACGGTAGGAAGCAGATTTTGATACCAAACATATCCATGGCAGTTTTGCATCCCATCTAATTCTCTCCAACACATCACATCAGCTAAAAAGGGTTTCAAGTTTTATCACTGCTGCCATTCCCTACCCAGGAAAATATTCATTAGATCTGTGGCTTTTATATATATATAAATTATACACAGACACACACACACACATATTGTTCCAGACACTTTGGCTCCACACATCTCATTATTTCTGATGTTTTTGTCTGGCAGCTTTAGGTATAGCAAATAATGCTGAGTCTGAATGAATTTCAAAGCAGTGCAGCAATTCAAGGACATACTGTACATTTTTCAGTTCCCTTTCTGTTGGGGCTGATTCTTTGGGGTTGATTTATATAAGATGGGTTTTATATAGTATCTCCGCGTAGCAGTGTACATACACAGGATCTGTTCCAAGCAAGCATTCATCCGTATTCATGCATCAGGAAGTTTAACAGATTGCTGGTTTCATATAATGCGTATGTAGAATAAAATAAGAGTCACATATAACATATACACATGAGTGCTTGAAATTCTAGATACAGTGAATTGTCTTTGAAATCCACATGTAGATCTCTTACAAGGAGAATTAGGGATATAAATTGTTAGGAAAAGCCAACTTGGTTGCACTAATGTAGTTTCATATCCCATTTCTTGTTATGATGGGAATCCCTAAGAGCATAGACAGACTACTCAGAGGTGAACATTGCATACAAATGATCTCATATGTAATTTTTGGTATCTCCAGATAGATGTGGTGGGTGGTGGGTGGCGGAAGTCTCTTTATAGAGGGCCATGTTGTAGTATCAACATGGACTTTGTATTATTGTTGTACTTGCTAACATAGTTATTTTGTATTTTATGTGACTTATTTTTCTCTGTTTTTAAAAGATGTTAATAGTTTGATAGCTTCTAACATTTCTAAACAACAAGATTAAAAAACTGTGTTTGTCCCTCAGGTCAGGATAGGATGGGATTTTTGGAGTCTGACTTCTGATAAAAGAAAGTTTGTTAGCAATAATTGGGAACTGGTTTGTCTCTCTGTGAACTCCAAACAAACTTATTTTTTTTTCTTCATTAGCATCTTAAATTTAACACCCTTTTGTCAGATCTCATTTACATTGACATATTGTTTTTCATATGTAATTGAAATTTAATTCCTGTTTGACTCCGTGTAGCTTAATAATGAAGCCTTAAAGGCCAGGTAAGAACTCCCACCATGCCAGATTAAGAAAACTCCCTAGAGTAGCTTTTCTTAATTTGTTTCTCTAGCCAGTTTGGACAAAAGCATACAATACAGGTAGTCCTCGATTTACGACCAAAATTGAGCCCAGAATTTATGTTGCCAAGTGAGAAATTTGTTAAGTGAGCTTTGCCCAATTTTACGACTTTTCATGCCACTTTGTTAAGTGAATCACTGTAGTTATTAAATTAGTAACACCATTGTTAAGCAAACCTGGCTTTCCCATTGACTTCTCTTGTCAGGTCACAAAAGGTGATCACATGATCCCGAAACATTGCAACTGTCATAAATATGAACCACTTGTCAAGTATTTGTATATAAATCACGTGACCATGGGGTTGCCACAAAGGTTGTAAGCCGTAGTGGGATTCAAATCCTGTCGCTACTGGTTTGCTTGTGGGCGCACGCAATCCAGGAAGAACTGGTAGCAACCCACTACTGGTTTTAAGTGTGAAAAATGGTCATAAGTCTTTTCAGCACCGCTGTAACTTTGAACGGTCACTAAATGAAAGGACTAGCTGTATTCTTTCCTAAGTAAATGATCGTAGTTTAGAGCAATCGATTTGGCTGGAGAAAGTCCCACCGAAGCTGCACGCCTGAAAGAAAAGGCTAATTTTCAAGTTGCTGGAAAAAAACGCCACCACGGCTTCACGTGCCTAATCTAGACCAGGGGTCTCCGACCTTGGTAACCTTGGCGAGCAAAGCTGGCTGGGAAATTCTAGGAGTTGAAGTCCGTTGGCTTAAAGTTGGCAAGGTTGACAGGTTGACGATCTAGAAAATTCTAGAGGGATCCGAAGGGTGGTGGTTAGGGAGAAAGGAAACGTCAATCCCTCCCCGCCACTTCTAGCAGGGACGATCATTCTGGAAAAAAAGAAAGTTTAATCCTTCCTCCTCCGCCCACCAAGGTCCAAGCTCCGGGGGGGGGGCAGTGGGCGGGGCCAGCGAGATTGATCTGAGCAGCGGTGATGATGATGTCATTATGTCAGCTTGCCGAGCTTCCTTCCCTTGCCAAGCCTCCCGCCTTGAATAGGCGCCAATGGCAAGGGAGCCGGCATAGAGAACGCAAGTGATTAGCATTCACGCATGCGCTGCTTTTTCCCCTAAGAACGGCAGCGAGGGGAAAAAAAAAAAGCACTCGCACGGCCAGATCGCAGGGCGGGGAGCGGGGGGGGGGGGGGAAATAGACCGGTGCATACTTAAATCGTCAGGTGGAGAAAGCTGCGGATTGTCCAGTACAGGGAGAACGAGCTCCCTCCCGCATAAAGACTAAGAAATTGAACTGACGTTGTACGTAGGCTGTCACCGAGGCCCTTTTCCCACCCATTCTTTCGTTTGGCTCCTCCCCCTTCTTTCGCTGGAGAAAGTTCGGAAGAATGCCCGCCCTTCTCTCCGCCCCCCCCTCCCTTCGCTGTCAGTGAAGGTTCCCGATGGTTCTGGAAAGAGGCGGCGGCGCGGGTATATAAGGCGTGCGGGAGGCGGGGGCTTCGCGCAGTGCAGCTCGTGAAGAGTTAGGGAGGTGCGGATTTCTTCGGCGAACGGTCGTGCAGCTTGGTGATTTCACACCGTTAAGGTGAGGACGCTCAAACCCAGGATTTCCCCCACACCAACCCCCTTATAAAGTAGAGCTGCCTTTCCCTCAAGAAGGCCGGGGTGAAGAACTAGAGGCGGCGAGAGCCCCAAGGACGTCGGGTTTACTTTGGGCCTTAAAACAGCTGATGGAACCCGAACAGCGAGATCTAAAACACCAGACGGAGCGGCCGTTTTGGCCCGCACGCCTCACGGGACCGACCGACCGACGACGGGTTGGGGAGAACGGGAGAAAGAACGAGGCGCTCGCTCTGCGGGGAAGACTTAAGACAAGTTACTTTATTCAGCAAAACGGGGGGCGGGGGGGGGACACGGGCATGAGGAGCGACCTTGCTGCTCTCCCGACAAGATTTGCTTACAAAGGAAGCGAAGGGGGTCGGATGAACAAGGAGAAGCAATGTGGGACGGAGGAATGAATGGAAGAGCTTGCATGGCCGCTGGGGAGGGGAGGACGACGAATGTCCTCGGCCGGGAAAGGCGGGAGGCCAGGAAAGCGGCTGTCGTGAGGAAGAGGGAAGGCGGACGAGGGAGGGGAGCTGCTCTCCTGAGTTTGGCGGCGCGCGATCTACTAGCCGCCATCGACGAGAGAATTGGCTCCTGGCGGCGTGCGAGGGGGGGTGGAGATGGAGATGGAGAGGGGGGGCAAACGGATGTGCGGAGCAAGAAGACTCTAGCAATTTCTAGAATTCTTACTCGTTTAGCTCGGCCGCCAGCAGGTGGCGCAGAGGTTGGCTTTGGAATCCTCGAGGCTTAAGCGTTCAGTTTACTTTGTGGGTGGGTTAAACCAAGGGACCGGACATTTCCCTACACTGACTGCCATGAAGCAAGTCATTTTTCCTTTCGTTTGTGTGCCGTTTCCAGCATAAACGCTCCCATCTTGTAAAATAACTTGTTCCACATCTTGCCTACCCAGATAGTTCAGTTCAATAGCCAGAAGCTTAATAGCGTGCTCTCAATCCACGTGCTTCATCTTTATCGAAGCAGGTACTGAAACTACATTTTTTCCACTGTCGAAACTATTTTAACTGCTTTTAAATCTATATGAGAAATCATATAATATTTTTATGTTATGCAATGCAGTATGTTAATCTGTTAGAAAAGCAATTTTGGCTTTCCTTTTTTGACAGATGCCAGAGGAAGTACAGACACAGGATCAACCAATGGAGGAGGAGGTGGAGACCTTTGCCTTCCAGGCAGAAATTGCTCAGTTGATGTCTCTGATTATCAATACCTTTTACTCCAACAAGGAAATTTTTCTCAGGGAGCTGATCTCTAATTCCTCTGATGTAAGTACAATTTCTAAAGATCTAGAAAATATCCATCATCATCATCATCATCATTATTATTTTCAATGGCTGTCTTATGTTTTGCAGGCTCTTGACAAAATCAGGTATGAAAGTTTGACGGACCCAAGCAAATTGGATTCTGGAAAGGAATTGAAGATAAATCTTATTCCTAACAAACAGGACCGTACCCTAACTCTTGTGGATACTGGCATTGGGATGACCAAAGCTGACTTAATAAATAACCTGGGTACCATTGCCAAGTCCGGCACCAAGGCTTTTATGGAGGCTTTGCAGGCTGGAGCAGATATTTCTATGATTGGCCAATTTGGTGTTGGCTTCTATTCTGCATACCTGGTGGCTGAGAAAGTGACAGTGATTGCCAAGCACAATGATGATGAACAGTATGCCTGGGAATCTTCAGCTGGTGGATCATTCACCGTCAGATTGGACAATGGTAAGAGTCCAATTACAATAAATGTAACTTAAGGTTTAACATTAAGGGGGGAAATCCAAACTGCAGTTGTCAGGTCAGGTTTGAAAGTACTGAGAGAAGTAATAGGGAAACAAAATAATTTGTTACTAAATTTATATCCTATAATAATTGCATAAATCTAATAGGAAAATTTACTGTATACATCAAAAGAATAATGCTATGAATAATGCAGCATTAAAAACAAGATATTTTTGCTATTGCCATAATCTAGATTAGTGTATGTCTTGAACCAGTAATGTTTTTTTTTAATTGATCCCTTGTTTTATGGATCTTTTGGTGAAACAGTAATTAAGAATAATTTATTTTACAGGTGAGCCTCTAGGTCGTGGTACAAAGGTTATTCTGCATCTGAAAGAAGACCAGACTGAATACTTGGAAGAAAGACGAATTAAGGAAATAGTCAAGAAACATTCCCAGTTCATTGGCTATCCAATAACACTGTTTGTGAGTAATTTGTTCTCAATAAAATAGTATCTGAACTTTTGTATTTACCTAAATGCAGAAGTGCTCTGAAGGTGATAATGATAATTTTAAATTTAACTGCATAGAGGCCAATATACTTAATTGGAGCAATTTGACAACTGTGCTACATTTAGGTTACATAAGCAATACTAGAAGCAAGTTATATTCATAATGTGATATAGTAAGCATTTAATGTGAACAAAGGATTGTCCTGGAGTTTAGGCATAATTTTGCCTTACTTATATTTATCAGTAGATTAACTTTCAGAAAATAGTTTCTTCAGTTTGCTCCATCAGGCTCACCTTTTTCTGTTTTTATATGCTTAATATAGGTAGAAAAAGAGCGTGACAAAGAGGTGAGTGATGATGAGGCAGAAGAAAAAGAGGAAGAGAAAGAAGAAAAAGAAGAAAAGCCTGAAGATAAACCAGAGATTGAAGATGTTGGTTCTGATGAGGAAGAAGAAAAGAAGGATGGAGACAAGAAAAAGAAGAAGAAAATCAAGGAGAAGTACATTGACCAAGAAGAGCTGAACAAGACCAAACCGATTTGGACCAGAAACCCAGATGATATTACTAATGAGGAATATGGTGAATTCTACAAGAGTCTGACTAATGACTGGGAAGATCACTTAGCAGTCAAAGTAAGACTATTATTTTGGGAATGGGCTATTCTTTATATGAATTTTAGGTGAAACTCAAATGACAAAACTGGTGGTATATCAAAATATAAAGTGGCTTGTGTTTAAAGTATACTGCTCAAAAAAATAAAGGGAACACAAGTAGAAGACATCCAAGTTCTGAATGAGTGAAATAGCCTTATTAAATGCTTTGTCCTTTACATATAGTAATTTATACACTGTTCAAACAACTAAAGGGAACACAAAACTACTGTATGTAACAAACAAAGTATTTAATAAGGCTATTTCATTCATTCAGATCTCGGATGTCTTCTGCTTGTGTTCCCTTTATTTTTTTGAGCAATGTCTATTGAGCCTTTTTCTAAGTAAATACTTTAAATTAATATGGAAATAGTCCTCATTGTTTAAACATAAATTTAGAAGAACTTTATCCATCTGATACTATTACTGTAAAATTCAAATAATTGAAATAATAATTGGATGTAAATTTTATTTTATAACAGTGTTTGATATTTTATGCCAAAAGATTTTTGCTAATTGATTTCCTTTATGTTGTAGCACTTCTCTGTGGAAGGACAGCTTGAATTCAGAGCACTCTTGTTTGTTCCAAGGCGTGCACCTTTTGACTTATTTGAAAACAGAAAGAAAAAGAATAACATCAAGTTATATGTACGCAGAGTGTTTATCATGGATAATTGTGAAGAGTTAATCCCTGAATATTTGAGTAAGTAGTTCTTTATCTGTTAAAAGTTGCAGGTTGCTACAAGATCAAAAATAGTTACTCTTTGCTTAAGATAGAGGGCCTGTCAAGTCATTAGTTAACCTAGTTTAAGTGCAGCAGCAATTTGAAAAAATCAGCACAAAAATAAAACTTAAATTGAGTCAGCATTCTCTCTCTAGAAGGGGAAAGCATAACACCATTGATAAGATAATGGAAAGGCAGGAAATTTTCTGAAAGGGAAGCTTGCATTTTATTATAATGGAAAACTTGTTCCACTTTAAAGATCCTAAGTGAGTTTTTCAAGTTTACCGTACAAACCTGTGTATCTTAAGAGGTTTTCTAAGCTATCCTGAGAAATAAAAACATGGTTATAATTTAATCTTATTTACAGACTTCATGAGAGGTGTTGTTGATTCAGAAGACTTGCCTCTGAATATCTCACGTGAAATGCTTCAGCAGAGCAAAATCCTGAAAGTGATTCGAAAGAATTTGGTCAAGAAATGTTTAGAACTCTTCACTGAGCTGGCAGAAGATAAAGAAAACTACAAAAAGTTCTATGAGCAGTTTTCCAAAAATATTAAGGTTTGTTGGTTTGAAATATTTACTTAAATTTTGCAATAAATGTTTGCTTGCAGCTTACAAAAATGGAACTTTCTTGTAGCTTGGCATTCATGAAGATTCCCAAAACCGCAAGAAATTGTCAGAGTTATTAAGATACTACACTTCTGCCTCTGGGGATGAGATGGTATCACTAAAGGATTACTGCACTCGGATGAAGGAAAATCAGAAGCATGTGTATTACATTACTGGTGAGTACCTTCAGATTATCTGATTTCTACTTCTGATTGGAGTTTAACTGGGATCATAATGTTTACAGGTAGTCCTCATTTAGCAACTATTTGTCATTACAATGAAAAAATAACGTTTGCAAGTCTCTAAAGCAAAGGAAAGTTGAAGTAATGAACAGTTATGCTTAGGAACTATGCTTATGGTTGCTAAATGAGGAATAGCACTAGAACTTAGACTTCTATACTGCTTAACAGGTCTCTTAAGTAGGTAACAGTGGTTTACAGAGTTGGCCTATTGCCCCCAATATTCTGGGTCCTCACTTTACTCACCACAGAAGGATGGAAGGCTAAGTCAACCTTGAGCTTATGAGAATCAAACTCCTGGCAGTGAGCAGAGTTAGCCTGCAATATTGCATTCTAACCACTGCACCGCCATAGCTCTTGTAAAGCTTTATTGACTGTAAGTGTCTCCACTTACGTTACCATGGTCATAGTTGTCGGGCAGATTCACATTAAAAGTTGATAGATAAATTGGTTATTATTCTGTTGAACTTTGCTGAAGGTAAATTTTTCTTTTAGGTGAAACAAAAGATCAGGTGGCTAATTCTGCATTTGTGGAGCGACTTCGTAAACATGGCTTGGAAGTAATCTATATGATTGAGCCTATTGATGAATATTGTGTACAACAGTTGAAAGAATTTGAGGGGAAGACTTTGGTGTCAGTAACAAAAGAAGGTCTGGAGCTTCCTGAAGATGAAGAAGAGAAAAAGAAACAGGAGGAGAAGAAAGCCAAATTTGAAAGTCTCTGCAAGATCATGAAAGATATACTTGAAAAGAAAGTAGAGAAGGTATGTATATTTAAGTCCCCACTGTAAACGAATAGAACTTTTTGCTGACAGCCCCTTTATAAAACAACATGCTATCTTTGACAAATTCAGTATGCTATATGGATTAGTCAAGAAGCAACAGGTTTTTTTCAAAATTGAAAGTTTTTTTAAAAAGGAAGTGAAGTAATTGTTTCTTTCTGTAGTGGTTGGGCTTTTCTCTGACTTAAATACTATTAATTCTTGTAGGTTGTAGTTTCCAACCGACTGGTTACTTCTCCATGCTGCATTGTAACCAGTACATATGGCTGGACTGCAAACATGGAGAGGATCATGAAAGCCCAGGCTCTCAGGGACAACTCCACAATGGGTTATATGGCTGCAAAGAAACATTTGGAGATAAATCCTGACCACTCTATCATTGAAACACTGAGACAGAAAGCAGAAGCAGACAAGAACGACAAGTCGGTAAAGGATCTGGTCATTCTTCTGTACGAGACTGCACTTTTGTCTTCTGGCTTCAGTCTAGAGGACCCACAGACACATGCCAACCGTATCTATAGAATGATAAAACTTGGTCTCGGTAAGTTAATATTAGTAAAAATTAGGGTGTGTCTTCTTAGAAGAGTGCTGGGAGATACTTCCATGGAAAAAAGTAATAATTGTGTTCATTTTATACAGGCATAGATGAAGATGATGCTACTATAGAGGAAGCAAGCCCAGCAGTTACCGAAGAAATGCCACCACTGGAAGGAGATGATGACACTTCACGTATGGAAGAAGTGGATTAAATACCCAATTATCTGAAAGAAATGTGGATATTCCCTTAGTCCTTGGCTTTGAATAAGTTATGTTTTGTATATTATGAATGTTAACCTGCTGAAAAATTCATGACACTTGTCTGCATTCCCTCTTTATATTTATTTTTTTGAAGATGTTTATTCTTTTATTTTTGTTACATTTGCTTTTTTAGGTAATGTGGGATGCCATTGAGGGAATGTCCTTTCTTGATATATAACTCTGTACATTGGCAAATAAATATTTGGGTAGTTTATGGCAGGATTTTGTGCTGGTGGACAGAAAAAGGGAGTAAGTGGGAAATCCAGTTCTGCAAATGTTATGGTTAAGTCTCTGAAGTTACACAATTGGAACACCTGTATCATACAGTACCTGGTAACTAGGTATTTGGAACTGAATATTGTGGAATATTTAAAATCAGAATTCCAACCTGTTGATGTTTAGTTTTTTATACTGTAAAAAAAAAGATTCTAAATTCCACACTTGACATAGAATAGAATCTACTGTAAATCTATTGTGTCTAATGCAGTTTTGCATGTATGGTTCTACTCTGGAACTATCTAGTAGAAATAAAAATGTTCAAAATGAACTTGAGACAAATGACTGTTATTTATCTATTTAATAACTAAGTGCTTTTTATTAGGGCTAAATAATTGCATCTCATTTAAAATAAAAGTGGAAGATAATACCTTGTACAGGAATCCAGAATTTGTTTCCTAAAAATGTCAGGAAAATATTCTAAAAATACTTCTGGTACCTCAAAACAAACATAGGTAAATTTATTTATTATTTAAGAATAACTGAGTTGGAAGGGACCTTTGGAGTCTTCTAGTCCAACCTCCTGCTCAAGCAGGAGATCCCAATACCATTTCAGACAAATGGCTGTCCGGTCTCTTCAAAACGTCCAGTGATTTAGTACCCACAACTTCTGAAAGCAAGCTGTTCCACTGATTAATTGTTCTGTCAGGAAGTTTCTTCTTAGTTTTTAGGTTGCACTTCTCCTTGATTAGTTTCCATCCATTGCTTGTCCTGCCTTCAGGTGCTTTGGAGAAGAGATTCTTCTTCGTGGCAGCCCCTTAGATTTTGGAATACTGCTGGTTTTTCTTTTCAGAAGACTAGGCATACCTGATTCCTGCAACCATTCATGTTTTAGCCTCCAGTCCCCTTACTGTTCTTTTTATATTGTGGCAACCAAAACTAGATCAGTATTCCAAGTGTGGCATTACAAACTTCTAATAATTCAATGATCTTAAGTTATTTATTGATCCATGTAAGAAATATTGTGTGGCCTCCCCCCCCCCCCTTTTTTTTTTTTCTTTCTTTTTTTGGTCTTATCCTAGATGCAAATCTTCAACTTTGCAGTAGCTAGGGAAAACAAGTTGCTGGGCTTTTATTTTCCAAAATAAAACTAATTTTATTTAGATTCATAGATTCACTATAAGGTACTAATAGATTCCTGACTTCTTAGATCAATAACTCCTCTAAAATGTGCTTCATGTAGTTCATGTACCTACTGTACAAACCTTAACAAAGCAGCCAACAACTGGTTACTGGCAGGATAAGGGGACCTGAATCCCTTTCTGATAGCTTACATGAAAGCTGGTAGCACTAGTGCAACTGCTGGCTATGGATGATGACAGTATTATATTTTACTACCATAGAATTTTTAACAAAAAAGTTTAGCATGAAAAATAAAAAAGGAAATTGAGAAAAAGTATGATAGATAAAATGTTATAGCAGTTTACAGATGTCACTCCTTCACCAGCATCACAATTCATTTCCCATATTTAACCCTTTTCAGTCAACCATTCTAGATATCAAGCCATTTTTACCAAGTTCAGTAAATGTTTTTAAAGGTACCATAAAGGTAAGGCAAAGTTGTATCCATTATGAAATACCCAATTTTTGTTTTTGCTAGTTTTGTCATCTTAGTCCATTCTGGATAATAAAGCTCTTTTTCCAGCTTTGTACAAAAAGTACAAAAAAGTTCCAAATCTAATCTTACGTGTCTTTTCTAATTGGCTATAAATCCTAATAGAAAAAAAAATAATATGGTTTCATTTAAATTCTTTGCATCATGTGCATTTGTATCATGCTTTTTCACAAATCTACCAGAAGTCCTTTCATGCATTCATGCAACTTTTTTGGCAGTTAAAATTTGAAATGGTTTAAACCAAGACAGTCCCTGACCAGAAAATCAAATACATTATTAAATAATGTTCAATATTAACATTTCATTGAGATCCTAATGGGAACTGTTCCCACATGGCTTCATTGCTACATCACAGGAATTTGCAACTGTATAAATCACTTCGGAGATTCTTCAGTAAACTGCTCAAAGCTATCAAAGTGATATTTTAACGGTTGAGAAGTAAAACATCAGAATAAATCTTATATATATTATGAAATAAATGCAAAAGTGTCTGCTAAAATGGCTGAAGTGCATATATAATATTGAAAATCGTTAGTGCATCTTGATCAGAAAGCTAAGGAATTTGGCCCAGTTTAAGAATATGCAACATGTATTACTTTTACATTTCTATTGTAAACCTTTAGTCAAGTGATTAGGGAAAATGGGAAATATTCAGAGGCCATAATTGCGACTACTTGCCCTGATAACATGCTTCATATTTTTGTTAGTTTTCAAATGGTTTTCTTACAAAATACTGATATTCTTAGGAGGGTAACTTCATATTGATGTCATAATATGACATAATATGTCATAATAGAGAACATTCCATAGCATATGCTGTTATAGTAACAACTATAACGTGACATGGAATGATTGATGTTAGATACCTTGCTTGCATTTAGATGTCTGATTGTCTTGCAAGTTTGATACATTGGCTTGAGTTTGGAGTGTCAAAGTTAACTGAAAGGTAGGCTCATTCTAGTTGGAATGATTCTGATATGAATACATTAGTTTACCATTCACAGTACAGTAGATAGATAGGAGTTAGATAAACTCATCTGGGAGGCAATTCGCTTCATTCTCTGCAAAAAAATTGAGTGTTAGTGTAAACTAGGTGTTACTAATAGCCAGCTCCTTTTTCACACACCCAAAAAATTTTGGGACAGGATAAAAGAAGTATAGAAGCCACAGCAGGAAAGTGCTTGTCTTTCCCTCCAATTCCTGCAATTCTGCTCCAACTTGTTCTTCGTGTCTTTCTCGCTACTAACTCCTGTTGCCAGTTACTTTCTTTCCTGAGTATGATCAGGCTTTTATCCCCTCCACACAATTACAAAACATGACCTGTTTAGGACTTACAAGCTATTTTGGGCTGACTCTGTAGCCATAATATGTGGGAGTAACATTAAAACCTCTTTCAGGTATTTGGTTTCTCCAAACCCCTCTGGTGTAAGAAAGGCACAAGTAGACAATAAGACCATTGGTTTTCAGTGGTTAACATCCAGCTATGTGCAATAATGGATGAAAACATGACAAGGTTATAGAAATCACCATCACTTGGGATATGGGAACGTAGAAGGTCATCCTTCAGCAAGGTTTCCCCCCTCCCCTAATTTTGTTTAGACTTCAACTCTAATGGATTTCACCAAGTTTCCAGACTGTATGGAGGGACTCGGAGACAGATTCATGGTAAACAGTTTATTTTCCTGTCCTTAAATTTCCCCCTTAAGTTAATATATTTGGTAATATATGAAAATATAATACTCTGCAAAATTTATAAAACAAATCATATTTCTTTACATTCAGTGTTACACACTGAAGTACGATAATATTTTGTATTATCTGGCAGAGACCCAGTTTAGTACAGTGGTTAAGACACCATGCTAGAAATTGGGAGACTGAATTCTAGGGACCAAAGGTTTAGTCTTTAAAGTTTTTGGACTTGTGCTGGAACCCATCTTCAAGGAACTTCTCTCTAGCAGAGTGTGCTATTCTGTACGTGGCATGTATACAGTGCCTGGTAGTGTGTTGCTTTTTTGTTATTGATTTGGAGTTATTGATTGAGTTATTGTTGCCCAGCTATTAAGTCATTGACTGTTATTTCCTTGTGCTGCCAAGCTCTTGCCTCCTAAATACTTGATAAACTGGTAATAAATCAAGCCCTCCTAAATCCGAAAACTTGGAAGACTAAACTTCTAGTCCCAGTGATCCACCCAGATTGGATCCTGCAACATTGTCCTAGGACATGTATATTTGTTTGCCATACTATCTAATTTGGCCTATGTCGACCAGTAGAGTAGGTACAGTACAGGCAAAAGAAAAGAGGTCTTCATTTCACAGCCAGTTAATGTGTAGAACTGGCTACCAACAGCTATAGAAAGTATATACCATTTTCCATCTTTATAGGGCAAATACAATGAACAGACCGTAGTTGTTCAATTTTGTTATCCTGACCATGGTTTATGGTGTCCAAGATTGATGGGAACTGGACTACAATAGTATAATGAACCTCTCCTGAATTAAGAGAAAAAACATTTAAAACATCTGTAACATTAAGATATTATATCATAATACATTAAAAACAGTATAGAAATTCATGGAAAACAACTTGATCAACTATTATGGTATTTATATTTATATTCTGGAAGATCACCTGAATACCAAGTGGTGGAAATATTTTTAAAAATCTGTTACCTTCTTGTAATCAAAAGTAACAAAAGTTTTGTACTGTTAGAAATATATTGTAATAAACTTATTTTAAAAAACAGTATTTTAGTCAAGTTATTAGCCATTAACCAAGTTATTGGTTCTTTTCTCCAAATTAGAAATGTACAGTGGAATCTAGGACAAGACCAAACTGTGAAGCCAATTTTAAGGTACAGAATGCTGCTTCTAACTACAACTCTTCCTGGCCCTGAAGGTTGGAGGAAGGAAGGGGGAAAGTCTTTGCTTTGAAAGTTCCACAGTGAGATTTTCAAGCACACCCAATATTTTGTTATCAGAGTTATTAATCTAAAGGGAAGTAAAGTTCAGAATATCTACCTACTCTGAAGTAAGATGTAGATGGAACAATTGTAAAAATTATGGTGATAATTTCTATGATATTCTTTTATAATAAGAATTATATGGTTTGTATCTATATGTATTAGACCATGGGTGTCAAACTCGTGATGTCACATTGCCGTCACATGACATATTGTGACGTTTTCCCCCTTTGCAGAGTTGGGTGCATGTGTCTTGCGTGTAAAGCATCCAGCCCGCGGGCCGCCAGTTGACACCCCTGTATTAGATATATATGTGTTTGAATAATATTTGCATTAGGCAAATATATACAGAATTGTAACTAATATATTTTTTTCTTTGTCATATGTCACATTTTTTGTTCCCTTTTATGTGTTCCCTTTTTCATCTTTGGCAATGTATGTATGACCATCGCTATTTATGCTTTGTTGTTATTAACTAAAAAGCAATAAACATGCAAAACAAATTAACAAGATTTACATGGTTTAATTGATTAAAACTGTCACCTTGGTTGAGCTGGGTGACTATAGAAATTAAATAAATAAATAATAAATCATTTTATATATATATATATATATATATATTTATATATATATATATATATATATATATATATATATATATATATATATATATACATACACAGTATATTTTAAATGTTCCAACTGTTTGAAAAAATGATTCAGATTTTTGTGCAGGTTTCATATAATAGGCTTTAAGTAGCTCCTTTAAATACCATCTTTAGGAATGAGGAGCCATCTCAGCTTGATTGCATTGGCTTGCCCTACTTTGTCTGGTAGAAGAGACATGCTCCAGATCCCATCAGCCAAGGAATAGTGGCTGGCAGGACCTAGAAGAAGAGCCACGTCTGCTCTGGCTCCTGTCCTTTGGAACATTCTTTCCTGTCAGGGAATTTTGGAAGTGGCTAGTAGACTAATGAAACATCCCACCTCTACCCCATGTATACTTTAGTTCTTTTATTCACCTTGTTCATCAGAACTGATGAAGATCCTTGGATGAGAAGCGAAATGTCCTTTTCAAGGTGGGAAAAAAACATTTCTTCCTCAAGAAAAAAACATAATCCAGTTGCCTTTTGAAGGGGGGGGGGATGTCTTGATGGGATCTGCAGTCTTTTGGAAAAACATGGAAATAATGGATCCATTTCAGCTCAGTGGTTCTATTATTTGTATGTACCTTTTCAAGCAATTCATGTAACAGTATATTATTGCAAGGTTCCAGAGTAATTTTAGGCAGGAACAGATCACTGAGTTTTAAAAATAGCTCTAAAATATTCTTGCGAGTTTTTATGAACTAATTTTGTGTGAAACAGGTTATGCTGCATATGCCTCCAGATGGAGTCCAAGAAAAAACAGGTCATGTGGCACATGAAGTAGGTTTGTATATTTTTCAGCTTTATTATATAATATTTCAATCACTGACAATTTTATAATTGGACCAAGGCTTGAATGGAGTTTAGAGCCTTGTATTATAATCATAGGATGTGTTTGAAACAGTGCATGAGATGAGTAACCATGCACTCGTCCTTCTTAACATGAGTAATTAGGACAAAGCTGGGATTTTGACATATACATATAAATTTGCATTCTTGTTTGCCATCTGAAACTTTCTTTCCCAGTTGTGTTGAGACTATAGCTCTTAGAATTCCTTTCCAGCACACTTTCCAATTCTTGGATTTATAGGTACAACACAACAGAGTCATTTGTGGCAAGTAAATTGGTTAGAAGGTATTCTCTAATCAGGATTGAAGATGTAGGACTAAACTAGCAAATTGCATCTGCCAAAGAATGTAGGTGGACAGTGCATATGCTTTCCATCTGAGGATTTCACACCAAGAATGTTGGCAACCAATTCAGGCATTTTATTCTCTGCATCATCAGGGTTGCTTGGCAGCAAGGCCAGGAAATGCCTGGCAGTTCTGAAACCTCCAATGTGAGTAGCTCTTAGGTCCCAAGTCAACATCTAAATGGCTGGTTTCCACAGATCTATAAAATGTCTTAACAAATTGTAATTTTTAATGTGACAAAAGGAAAAAAAAATATATTAAATGTATGTCTGGAGGGTAATCATATTAACTCCAATTCATTTTTTTCTACCTTAAATATAAACAAAATCAAGCTAATTTAGTATTTGTCCTACTTTCATTCACAAGAGGCCTCCCTCTGATATAAAGTATATTTAAAAAGCAACTATAGCTCTTAAGTCAGAAAAAAGCCAGAGCATCCCTCTTATAAACTCAGTCTGCATCAATTATGGCTCATCAAGCATGAATTTGGCCTATAGACACAAAGCTTGATTCGCCTCTGGACCATTAGTCTTACCATCTCCTGAATTATATTAAGCTTCCTTTATAATTCTCCTTTTCCAGTCCAATTCTTCTATCCACTATAAATAGTCAGACTGTAAAATGTGAAAATGGGATTTATTGCACATTGACTGGGATCCAGATATGTGCATGTATCACATTGCAATGGCTTTGAAAACGATGCTGGACCATTACTGTAATTCTTCCATCACTCCAATATTTTTTATAAATATTTTCTTTAACAGAGCCTTTCTCCATTTATTGCTATTCCGTGTCCTTGTTCCTAAAAGTGCTTAGCTGGATCAATGGGAGGCTCGTTCGTTCCACACCCTGGAATTACATTGAACTCTAACTATGCACAGGATTGAATTAACTCCATCAATTGAGAAATATCTATCTCCTGTTAACTTGCATGGTATGCCAATTACTAATCATCAAAGAAAAGGAGGAAAGGAAAACCCCACAGAAACAGAGAGCTTCTTCAATGACTGCACTTACTGCCAACGCCCGTCTCCCTCACACAGATTGGCTGTAAAGCCAGAACATGCTCACTGCTACCTCCCTAGACAATGAGGAAGTAGCAAGTGAGGTAACAAAGCCTTGACAATGTTCTCCTGCAAAGACTTCATGGGATACCAGACCTATCTTGGAGAAAGTGACTAGAGCTGATGTTCTAAAAATAGCCATTTTGGACAGCGTTATTGCATTTTGTCAGAATTGCTGCTAGGAAAACCTTGATTGCATTGAGAATATGGTAGTTGGTTTAGTGCAAGACAGTACTGAAAACGAGATGTCAATTTGAACTGTCAGTTTTGTAGTGAAAGGTAATGAAAAATCAAAGTTTAATTGGACCCAAGTTGAGTGAGTTACTTTTCAGAGAAAGATATTTGCATAGTGTCAGAACAAGAAATTCTAAAAAGATAAAAAGAGATAATTCCAAGCATGAGAAATGTAAGACAGAAGCAAATGTAGCAGGTTTTCAAATTTAGAATTAGGTTTGCAATCCAAGGTCCTTGCTGCCCATTGCTGGTACCCGGAAGAGATTCTGATGATGGGGCAAAGGCAGTAGGCTAGATTCCTGCCACATCAAACTTCCTGAGATCTGTCAAAAGAAAGGGATGGTGGTTGCATGGCTTTATCTTCTTTGATTTGGGGTTATTTCAGCATTCCCCATTCTAGGAACCAGGAACAAGTTTATTATCAAATATTTCTATCCTGGTACTCCACAGCTGAAGCCAATTTTCAGCTTCAATAGATGAAGTGGAACTCTGGAAATTGTAACCGAAGAGCATTAGCATGGGAAAGTCTGAAATATGTATCATGGTGCTTGATCTCCTTGGCCATCTATAAAATAGGGTGTGTAAAATGGATATCTGTAAAATAACACCTAAGTTTTCTCTATGTTTGCTATTCTTTCCTTTTAATAAAATAAAATAAAATGAATGAGAGCAAATCCCCATCTCATTGTTTGCAGAAGAAACACTTACTATTATTAAAGGAAAAATTACTAATTCTTCTCTTGATAGATCATTGGAAAGTGGTACCATAGAATCAAAATCAAAACATATTCAAAAGCCTTAACAGCCCTTTTATGGTTCTTGTTCATAATTCCATTATATCCCCAACTGAGTCCAAATCAAGATGAAAGCAACATGGACAAGTGGCAATGGCATTTAGACTTGTATATTGCTTTGTAGTGCTTTATAGCGCTCTCTCTATGCAGTTTATAGAGTCAGCATATTGCCTCCTGCAATCTGGCTCCTCATTTTACCAACCGTGGAAAGATGGAAGGCCGAGTTAACCTTGAGTCGGTCAGGATCGACCGACTCCTGGCAGTGGAAGGCAGAATTAGCCTGCAATACTGCTTTCTAACCACTGTGCCACCACGGCTCTAAAACTGTACAAATAGAACGCTATTTTTTACATTTGATAATTAGCATATGCTTTACATATGGAAAGAGTTCTACTCAAGCCATATTTAACAAAGTTTGTAGTCCCAAAACAAGAGCAAGGTTACGTCAAGTATGTCTGTCCATCAATAGCATGCACATTGCTAAACTCTTCTAGATCAGGGGTCTCCAACCTTGGCAACTTTAAGACTTGTAGACGTCAGCTCCCAGAATTCCTCAGCCAGCTTTGCTGGCTGAGGAATTCTGGGAGCTGACGTCTACAAGTCTTAAAGTTGCCAAGGTTAGAGATCCCTGATCTAAATAACTAGATCAAATAGACTCTATTGCAAGTGCAGCTATGTGAGACCAAACCTTCTTCCTATCAGTGCATGAAGCCCCCTCTCTGCAAGAATCCATACTTGGGTCCTGAGTTCTCTATCAAAAGCAAGGAAACAAAGATTAGCCATTCGAGAAGAAACATTGACCATTAAAATAGCAATGAAATAACTTCTTACTTCAATGCACTTGTTAATAAACTTCCAAGGCTAAAGACAAAGATAATCTCTTTGCACAACCATAACTATAGGATGACCAAAACATTTCCTTTCTGGTTCTTTGCAGATCAACAGTGGAAAAGAAGAAACTGCACCAAAGGAGCATTTAATGTCATTGCCACAACTGGATCCATGAAACTGCGGAAAAGAAGGACAAACTTGACCCACAAGGTGCCCTAAGGGTTTTCTCTCGCTGGGTGAGAGGGAAAAGGGGATAAGGCTGGTCATACCTGAAAGATACAGATAGTGGCAAGTCTTGTGTGCCAGAAATCTCCCCCTCTCCCCAATGTTGTTTTCTTTCAAATCATTTCTGCTCACATTATAATACAGCAAGGTTGGTATATTGTAAGTCCTTGTTACACCAAGGCAGAATGGTTAGAGTAGAGTAGAGTAGAGTAGAGTAGAGTAGAGTAGAGTAGAGTAGAGTAGAGTAGAATAGAATAGAATAGAATAGAATAGAATTCTTTATTGGCCAAGTGTGATTGGACACACAAGGAATTTGTCTTTGGTGCATATGCTCTCAGTGTTAAAACACAGAAGTAAAAGCCACATATTTACAATCAAAATCAGCGTATCACTAAAGTAATGAATTCAAACTTGGAACTGTTTAAATAAACCTCCCCAGTGTGGTATCATCCTCCAGAGGAAAGTCCTTGATTGGGTTGTCTCAGTATTATGGAAGTTAGGAACAACAAAACTCGGTGGCACAAATTGGAGGAGACATCTTTAGCTCCCGAATTGCCTCCCGATCTCCTGATGGACATTTGAAGGGTAGGAACAAGTTGTATTGGACATGTCTATGGAGAGTCACAGTCATCCAGGTCATAGTGGTCCCAAAGGTGCTTTTTTCAAGAGGCAACTGGGCTTTCAGGTTTTTCTTTGAAGCTGTTTCGCTTCTCATCCAAGAAGCTCATCAGAGCTGAATAAGTTTCTTGGATGAGAAGCAAAACAGCTTCAAAGAAAAACCAGAAAGTCCAGTTGCCTCTTGAAAAAGCAACTTTGTACTAGACATCTATGACTTCAGCCATATTGCAACATGGAAAAATGATAATGCAGGTTTATATAATACCTGTAGGTTTGTTATAACCTGCTTGATATAGTTTTGTATTACTTCTTCTAAGAAAACAGTGACGCTTACACCCACTCTTAAAACAGAAAAATAATAATTGAGACTTCTTAACTATCAGGGTAAACAGAATTCCAGAGGACAGTGTCACCACAGGGAAAGACCCATTTGAGAATATCTGCCAGATGCCAATCTGTAAGTGATGGCACAATTATCTTTTGCTAAGTATCCAAATTGTCCAGATGTATAATGGAAGATTATTTGACATTTATCCTCCTCTTTCCTGAGAACAGAAGCAAGTTCAATTGAATCACATGCCCTTTGTCTTCTTCTTTGTCATTAGTCACTATTTCTTGGAGTATGTCAATAGATGACTTTGAATAACAAAATTCACAGCAACTACTAAATATGATAAGTCTAGCATGCAAATAGACATTTGTCTTCTAATTAAGCCCTAATTGAGTGATAGGCAATTTGTGGCCCTATTTTTGGTTTTAATTAAAAATGCAACATGTAGAGTTGCAAGTAACATCACTGGTTTTCCCTACAGGTTGATTTAGTATATATTCACTGGCTGGTGGACAATATATTGTTGTTGTCTTTTAATTTAAAAATGTTTTATTATGTCATTGTTTAATATAACAATCACATAACATACAACATATAAATATCTCCTCTTTTTTCAACAGTGTTTCTTCGTCACTTCTTTCCATTTTGTATCTATCCTCCCATCTCTCTATTACTATTTCCTTTTCTACATTGTCTCTTTTTCTTTGATTACATTGTATTTTCTAACATTTTTACATTTCTATACATTTATTATATACATAATTTATACTTTTAAATTCTTCCCTGTGTATATTATTCTTTATTTCTAGACTCAAACCATTCATACCATTTATTCCAAATTATATAATAATCTGTTTCTTCTTTTTCTTTAATTTCTTTTGTTAATTTGTCCATCTCTGCACATTCTAAAAAATTTTCTATCACTTCTTCGTCTGTTGGTATCTTTTCCTGTTTCCAATTTTGTGCTTATTTTGGACAAATATAAACAAATGGGTAGAAAAAATAATAGATCAACCAACTGAAAGAAAGCCGGAAACATTTTTGTTAGGAAAATTCACAAGAACATACACCAAAGAAATAAAATATCTGATTCTACATATCATAACTGCTGCACAGAGAATATATTGTTAATGGTAGGAACACTGAGTAAAAAAGATCTGTTGAGCTGCTTCTCCTACATACATACCAGAAAATACATTAGAACCACATCCTCTTTATTTGAACCTCTGACTACCTGTTTAGATTCCTTTTTCTCCCTGTGCTTCATCCTTTTGGTTGAAATATTTATATAATAATACCTAACTCTGCTTTGTTCTAACAGCTTTCAGATTCTGGTGGCAGATTCTGGGAAGAATTTTCAATTCATCTTGATCATACCACAAGCTTTTCTAAGTACTCCAGGCATCAAAATGCCAATGTTTCCGTCACTGATCTGATAGAGGAATTGAAAATAGAGGACCAAAATTCTCTGTCTGCACTGCCTGCAGCGTGGCTTCCTTCAACAGAAAGTCCCAACGACATTGATATGCAACCCATCAGTGATCTCCAAACAGCAAATGAGATGATGAATCTTCCCCAAAGATATTCCAGGACTGCAGAACCTTCCACAGGGTTGGGAGCTTTTACTGATGCAGCAGGACTGATACCTGATCACCCCTTGCTCATGGATGTTGAGTTTTCAGAATCTGAAGGACTGAGATCAAATCCTGTGATGGCTCCTTTGCCCCAGCTAGCAGGATCTGATGGTGACATCGTGATGCATGATGAAACAATGATCAGGAAGTCAAAAGGGATACCAATTCTAGAACGAGTTGGGGAAACACTACGGCAAAAAAAACTGCGTATCACCCAGACTTGAGGTAGAAAATGGATATTTGTTAATATTACATATAATAGAAGAACAGTGACAATATGTGGTGGGGTAGTGCAATGGAAGAAAAAAAATATTTTTTTTCCAAATTTTGTTCCTTTCGTTTTTTTTCTTGCTGTTTTCTTTTCTGTGTCCTTTTGTAAGTAGAAAACTTGTCCATTTTTTTGTGTGTTCCATAGCAGACATGTAACTGGGCAGACCCCTACATTTCCTTTCCGGCCCCATCCAAGTTTACTGGAGGACAGAAAATAAAAAGTACCCCTCGTTCCCAGTTCCTTGGCTGCCCTACCCTAAGACTTTTGAATGAGCTACAGATAGTTCCAACTGTCTTGGATAATAATTCTAGTCATGCTTGGAGATGATGGGAGTTTCAGTCCCAGATACAGTAATTGAAGAGCAGAAGGTTGAGGACTGTTGAAAAAAATATCTATACAACCACATAGAATCAATAAACTGACTTAGCAAGGTGGCAACTGTTATTAGAACCCATTCCCCCCCCCCAAACAATATAGGAGAAAACCCCTCCAAGTGTTAGCCACTATTAGCCAAGTTTTAGCCGTTATAATAATGTTGAGATTCCAACTGTTGAGAATGTTAATGTTTTCTTCTTTAGTAGTGTAACAGTTAAAGAGAAGTCTCTTACTTGTATATTTATACTAAATTGGACCCAGACTATGTTTGCATCAGTGGTGGGATTCAATTTAATTTTACTACCAGTTCTGTGGGTATGGATTTTATTTTACTACCGGTTCTGTGGGTATGGGCGTGACAGGGGAAGGATACTGTAAAATCTCCATTCTCATCCCACTCCAGGGGAAGATTACTGCAAAATCCCCATTTTCTCCCAATCAGCTGGGACTCACGAGGCAGAGAATAGATGGAGATGGGACCAGTCAGAGGTGGTATTTACCAGTTCTCTGAACTACTCAAAATTTCCGCTACCGGTTCTCCAGAACTGTTCAGAACCTGTTGAAACCCACCTCTGGTTTGGGAAAACATCTGTGTAACAACAATGTGCACATTTCCATTTTTAACCCACAGTCCCTCTGAGCACATATTTTATCCAAGATTTCAGACTTACCATATCATGCAAACTCAAAATGATGCATTTTTGGATTCTTTAACCATACCTCTGATAAGCAAACATTGGGTCACATGAACACGATGAATGTTATGTTATGTTAAGCATGCTGTGTACATTCTTCTATGCATCCTACATTTAGTTACCTTTTTCTATGATTTTTTCTTACTGAGTGCAGTTTTACTATTAGGAAGCACCAAAGTTCTGCATATTCTTAATAGTTTTAATTTTGTGACAATGGAACAATATTGAAAATGGCTTATTGTCTCACTTTCCGTTTTTGCAGTGATGTTGAAATGAATCACACGGCTCCTTCGGAGTCTTTTCTACTGTCTGTGAATGCTTAACTATGATGAGCATAAATGGATTTTCACAGCTTCACAAATAGTCACGTTTTAAAATAGCTGCAGTGAAATAAAACAAAAGATGGGGAAAAATGTATAGCTGAGTTTTTGTGTATGTATGTGAAAAAAGAGATTAAATATCAATCAATCAATCAGAATAGAGCTGGATGAGACCTTGGAGGTCTTCTCCTGCCCAAACAGGAGACCCTATACAAAGCTAATATAATGCTTGGTTGTATAAACAGAGGCATAGAATCAAAATCATAGAAAGTATTTGTACTGCTTTATAAAAACCTTAGTAAGGCCATACCTGGAATACTGCATCTAGTTTTGGTCATCACATTACAAAAAAGATGTTGAGACTTTGGGAAAAATGCAAAGAAGATTAACCTAAGACTGTCTACTGTTGACCTCACCCCATTCCTAAGAGGTCTTTAAAGGGCGTGCATAAGAGCACCAGCGTGCCTACCGTCCCTGTCCTATTGTTTCTTCTCTTTATACCTATTTTATGTATTCAATCCATGCTTATACTTATTACCAAATACATTTTTGACAAATAAAATAAAATAAAATAAAATAAATAAATAAATAAATAAATAAATAAATAAATAAATAAATAAGAACAAGTAGGATAATTAAAGGCCTGGAGACTAAAACATATGAAGAATAGTTGCAGGAACTGGATATGGCTAGCCTAGAGAAAAGAAGGACTAGGGGGGACATGATAGCAGTATTCCAATATTTGAGGGGCTGCCATAAAGAGGAGTGGGGTCAGATTATTTCCCAAAGCACCGGAGGGCAGGACAAGAAACCATGGATGGAAACCAATCAAGGAGAGAAGCAACCTGGAAGCCAATCAAGGAGAGAAGCAACCTGGAATTAAGGAGAAACTTGCTAACAGTGAGCACAATTAGCCAGTGGAACAGCTTGCCTGAAATTTTTAAGAAGAGATAACCAATTGTCTGAAATGGTATAGGATCTCCTACTTGAGCAGGAGGCTGGACTAGAAGACCTCCAAAGTCCCTTCCAGCTCTATTCTGATTCTGATTCTATTCTAATTCAGACTCACTGGAAAAAACCCTGATGTTGGAAAAGATTGAAGGCAAGTGGAGAAGGGGACGGCAGATGAGATGGTTTGATAAGTGTCATCAGTGCAAGTGGGGATGACTTTGGGCAGACTCCAGGAGACAGTGGAGGATGGGGGTCGGGTGGGGGCTGGCTTGCTGTGGTCCATGGTGTTGTGAGGAGTCGCACATGATTTAGTAACTGAACAACAACAATCAAGACCAACACTATCATTGGAATGCCAGATATACATCTAGAAAAAGCTCAACATTACAGTAGTCCTCAACTTACTGAGCCACAATGGAGCCCAAAATATCTATTGCTAAGCAAGGCAGTGGTTAAGGGAACTCTGCCCCATTTTATGACCTTTTTTTGCCACAGTAGTTAAGCGAATCATTGCAGTTAAGTGAGTCATGTAGTCATTAAGCCACTCTGATTTCTCCCATTGATTTTGCTTGTCAGAAGCCAGCTGGCAAGGTTAGAAATCATGATCACATGACATGCAACTGCCATAAATACATGCCAGTTGTCAAGCATCTGAATTTTGATTACCTGATAATGGGGATGCTACATGATTATATTTTTTAAAACCAGTCATAAGTCACTTTCATCAGTGCTTCTGTAACTCTGAATGGTCACTGAATGAATGGTTATAAATCAAGGGCTACCTGTATACAGGGGCAGGGGCATGGCAGGGGAAGGATACTGCAAAATCTCTGTTCCCATCCCACTTCAGGGGAAGAATACTGCAAAATCCCCATTCCCTCCCAACTCCTGGCAGAAGGATATTGCAAAATCTCCATTCTCACCCCACTCCAGAGGAAGGATACTACAAAATCCCAATTCTTTCCCAACTCTGGGGCCAGCCAGAGGTGGTATTTGCCGGTTCTCTGAACTACTCAAAATGTCCACTACTGGTACTCCAGAACCTGTCAGAACCTGCTGAATAGCATCCCTGCCTGTATATCTCTTCTCATCTTCTAGTTTGGGAGATTAATTCCCAGTTTCTTGAATAGTTTACGATGATCGTTAAATAACATCATTCCGAGTCTTCCGACAAACATTTGCAGTAGTTTGCAAGTATGGAGTTTCTATCATCTTTCCCAATCTGATGCTGTCCAGATGTGCTGAATTATAATTTGCTCAATTGCTGTGCCTGGGGATGCATTGGAGGCATCTGGATGGCTAAGGTAGGTGCTATTTTTTTTTAATGACAATTTGTATCTCCTAAAATTCCTATTTGTAGTAACAATTAAAGATGGAAAATGAATACTTTTGCCTAGGAATTGCAGCCATTTTGAAATTAGGCAGAAAATTATTTATTTGTCATTAAAATGTTTTCAATTAATATCAGAGGTAAGTTGAGGGAGAAAGGAGAGCGGAGGAACATTTTCATGCCTTTACTGATAGAATTCTGATCTGCGTAAAAGAATAACTATTACAAATCAAACTAAGACATTATTATTTGTTCAATTTAGATACTGTCCATCTCGCAGAGTGACTCTGGAGAGTGTACATTTAAAACATAAAAACCATATAAAAATAAAATACCTGTACAAAGATAAAAGCAGGGATAAAATAGGCTGAAAGTCAAAAGGTGGGTGGAAGGCACCAACCCTTCCTCCCCCAAGGGCTGTGTGCTACTAAGTAAGCCTCATGCCAGAGGGCAGAGCCAGGCCTTAAAATGCCTACAAACTCCTACAAAAGGGTAGGACAGAGGGAGCCTACCCCACCTCTGGGGGGAGAGTATTCCAGATGTGGGAGCCACAGCAAAGAAGGCCCCATTCTTGGACTCTTATCAGTCAAAATTCTTTAATCAAAGGGGTCCATAACATATCTTCCCTGCCTTCCCTTCCTGGCCAAATGGGATGGGCTGACATGACAGGGATGAGACAGTTATCAGTCCAATGTAACTCTTGTCAATTGGAAATGGGAATCATAATTGGCAAGGGCCTGTGAAAAAACTGCTACAGATATTTGGTTAATATATTAAACCAAAGAACACCTTCTATAACAGTGTTTCTCAGCCTTGGCCAAGAGGAATGATGGCTCAGTAGCTTAATGATGCTGCAGAGCGCTGTGCTCCTGTGATTTGAGTCCTAGCACTGTGTGGTGGGATGAGCTCCCAACATTTGCCTCAGCTTCCTATCAGTTTGAAACCATGTTTTATGCGAGTAGATAAACAGGTACTACTTAAGTGGGAAGATGAGCCAGCACTTTGCGCGGATGGTCAGAAGCCTGCCAGGATCAATGCCCATTTGTGAGGGGACTTTTTTGGAGGGAGAAGGTCCCTGAACACTGTTTTTCTTTCTTGTGTGGAGCTAGCTCAACCCTTGGGTGCACCTTGGAAAGTGTGTGAGCACAAACCAAACGGGCTACCAATCTTAGATAGCCAAACCACTATGTACTCTACATTGGCACTGTAGTATCCTGGATAAAGTAACATCGACATATGCTAAACAAACAAACAATGATTGACCAAACAAACAAACAAACTAACAAGCCTTGGCCACTTTAAGATGGATGGACTTCAACTCCTAGAATCCCCCAGCCAGCATTCTGGAAAGTGAGACTCACACATCTTAAAGAGGCCAAGGTTGAATATTTTTGTTCTGTAATTATGGTATTGGCATGACATAAAGTGAAAAAAAAATCACAAAGGAAGGAAAGAAAGCAAACATAAACATGAGTTTCTAGTTCTAAGAGGTCATAGAGTAGAGGGAAGCATGATAGGAAGAGCACCCATTTCCTCTCTCCTCCATAGTTTTCTTAACTATAGAGGTGGGAATTAAATTATCTGGCTTCATCTGAAGATTAGAAGGTTCCTGAACCTTTCATAGTAGAACTGGGGTCTTTTTTTCAGCTTCCCATGAAAAAAAGTAGTCCACGTAAAAGCTTCAAGAAATTCTTTTTCCCTTTACGTTTGGCCATTTTGAACTTTAGAGCTTTTGGAAGGAAGCACAGGTGCAGACACTTAAGATAATAACTTAAGGCAGGAAGGCTAGGCAGATTGAGAAGCAGATACATTTGTAGGTGAAAAGAAAAAAAGACAAATGGCAACCTTGCAGCAAAGGACACAAAGGAGAAGGAAGATAAAAAGTAGGAAACTCATGGAAGATAAGTGCTCAATACCACACTGCTTCCTTTAGAGATGTGTATGTGTGTGTGTGTGTGTGTGTGTGTGTGTGTGTGTGTATGTATATCCAAAACCCTCAGTTCCAAATCTGGGTTCTCCAGCTAAGGCTGGGAAAGAGCCCTCCGTGACTGAACTCTTTCTTGGACAGTGGCCATTCCTGCTCCCTCCAAAAATTTGGGGATTGCTGGTTACAGCCTATTTAGACTCTAGGGCCAGGCAATGCTGAGGCCTTCAGCCCTAGAAGGCTGAATTAGGTAGGATCATGAGCTTTGCCTATGGCTATTTTTATTCTTGTAACGTTTTAAAGGAGTTTAATCTTGGTCTAAAGATTGCTTTTTATGGGTTGATAATGAGTTACAAGAAATACACAGCTCTTCTAATGTTAAGGCTGCAAACCCCATGGTATGTTTATTACATATAGGTATATTAGGAGTCAGTCAATTCTTTTGAAACAGTATTTCTTTTGTTTGTTCTTCAAAAAATATGCTTGGGGCTAATTTAGGCTAATTTAGTATATAGCTACAAATATTGGTTGCTCTTTATAATTGTTTATAATGTTCTATACTTAATTCAATTCAAATCTTTATTGTCAGTGCACAACAAATGTACAATGAGATTGGTTGAGCTCCCTTGGTGCACTCCCCCAATGCAATACAACTCACAGTGAAGACAGAAAATCCTCAACCCAATAAATCATATTAACGAAATGTTTTTACATGATTGGCAATACGTATTTTAAGACAAATAAAAATATGAGCCATAGTTTGTCTAGTAGACGAAGTTACGCTTGTGTGCCTTATGCCTTATGGATAAGTACATTGTTGTTTTAGGCTTTAGGTTAAATAGGTGGCAAGTAAACACTTCTGTATAATATGTTTATGCAGTATATGTCTTTTTTTAATTTTAAAAACAAACTATTGAAGTTAAAAGATAAAAACTATACGAAGTATTCATAACCATAAAATTACATAAGACAATACGAATCACAACATACAAACTAAATATGTATAAATCTTTATATACATGTATATAGACAGTGACTTATTACTTCTGTTATCTTAATGATGGTGCCTATTAGTTGTTTTCAATTTCTTACTGAATTTTACCTTTACCCTTTTTCCTTTTGGTTTATCCACTCATACATCTATTCCATACCTTTAAAAATTTTGAGTCTTCCTTATCTTTTAGTTTCAGTGTTAATTTATCCATTTCTGCACATGTATAAATTTTTTGAATTACTTGCTGCTCTGTTGGCACTTGATCCGTTTTCCAAAATTGTGCTAAGGCCAATCTGGCTGCCGTAATTATATGTAATATTAGGTATTTTATTTCTTTTCTAATATTTTCTTTAATCATACCTAATAAAAAAATTCTGATTCTGATTCTATTTCTTCTGCTGTTATTTCTGATATCCAAATTTTTATTTTCTTCCAGTATTTCTTGATTTTTGGGCAAAGCCACCAGACATGAAAGAATGTACCCTGAGCTTGTTTATATTTCCAACATGCTGGATTCAGATTTGGGTACATCTTCGCTAACCTCGATGGGGCCAGATGCCATTTATACCACATTTTATACTTTCTCCTTATATGCTGATTTCGTTATGCTATAATTGGTTTCCCATACCCTTTCCCATTCTTCTAACTGTATGTTATGTCCAATGTTTCTTGTTCATGCTATCATTTGTCCTTTATCCAATTCTTCTGCTAAGTCAAATTCTAATAAATATATAAAAATTAATTTATAAAAAATTAATAAAAGTAATTATTAATAACATTAATAAAATTAATTTTTCTTCATTGGTTTCCAATAATTTAGTCGATTTGGTTTTGGTTCTATTCCTCCTTCCTCTTGACCTTTCCTATATCTTGTTTTTATTTGTAAATAGGGCCACCAATCTATTAATATTCCTTGTTCTTTAAGTTCTTCCTGTGTTTTCAATAATCCCTGTGAATCCAATATATCCCTATATTTTATTATCTTTTGCTTTGTTAATGTGTTGGGGTGTATTGTCGCCTCTATTGTCGATAACCATCCAGGAACTTTCATATAATGTTTATTCTTAATTTCTCGCCATGTGCCAATTAACGAATTTCTAATAAATGGTTATTAAAATGTTTATATGTTCTGCTCCTGGTACTCCATAAAAAGGCATGCCACCCCTTCATTAAATCGTGTCCTTCTAGTTTTAATAATCTTTGATTTTTCAAGTTTACCCATTCTCTAATCCATGTAAGACTTGTTGCTTTCTTTCTTTCTTTCTTTCTTTCTTTCTTTCTTTCTTTCTTTCTTTCTTTCTTTCTTTCTTTCTTTCTTTCTTTCTTTCTTTCTTTCTTTATTTATTATTTCAATTTATAAACCGCCCTTCTCCTTGCAGACTCAGGGCGGTGAACAGCCAGAATAAAACATGGTATACAAAAGTTAAAAACAATTAAAAATTATTAAATATTATTCGGCCAAGAATTAAAACAACCCAATTTAAAATCAATTTCAAATTTAAAAATGGAGGATGGGATCAAGCTAGCCCAGCTAGATGGAATAAATGGGTTTTAAGGGCCTGACGAAAGGTCCGGAGATCTGGAATCCTGCGTATCTCCGGGGGTAGGTCATTCCAGAGGGCGGGCGCCGCCACAGAGAAGGCTCTCCCCCTGGGGGTCGCCAGCCGACACTGTCTGGCCGACGGCACCCGGAGGAGGCCCTCTCTGTGCGAGCGTACTGGCCGGTGGGAGGCTATTGGCGGCAGAAGGCGGTCCCGCAAGTACCCAGGTCCTAAACCATGGAGCACTTTAAAGGTGGTCACCAACACCTTGAAGTGCACCCGGAAGACCACCGGGAGCCAGTGCAGCTCACACAGGAGAGATGTCATGTGGGAGCGCCACATCGCTCCCATAATTCCCCACGCGGTCGCATTCTGGACCAGTTGGAGCCTCCGGGTGCACCTCAAGGGGAGCCCCATGTAGAGAGCGTTGCAGTAGTCCAGGCGGGAAGTCACGAGAGCATGGGTGACTGTTCATAGGGAATCCCGATCTAGAAAGGGATGCAACTGGCGTATCAGGCGAACCTGATAAAAAGCCCCCTGGCCACGGCCGTCATGTGTTCTTCTAAAGACAGCCGTGTGTCCAGGAGGACGCCCAAGTTGCGAGCCCTCTCCGTGGGGGCCAATGTCTCGCCCCCAATAGTCAGCGATGGCGTCAGCTGGCTATATTGGGACGCCGGCAGCCACAGCCACTCAGTCTTGGAGGGGTTTAGTCGGAGCCTGTTTCTCCCCATCCAGACCCGCACAGCTTCCAGACACCGGGACATCACTTCAATGGCATTGTTGGGGTGGCCTGGGGTGGAGATGTACAGCTGGGTGTCATCAGCGTACTGATGGAACTCCACCCCAAAGCCACGGATGATCTCACCCAGCGGCTTTACATAAATGTTGAACAGAAGGGGCAAGAGGACCGACCTCTGCGGCACCCCACAAACAAGGTGCCTCGGAGTCGACTGCTGCCCCCCTGACAACACAGATTGCGACCGGTCAGAGAGATAGGAGGAGAACCACCGTAGAACGGTGCCCCCCACCCCCAACCGGCGCAACATGATACCATGGTTGATGGTATCAAAAGCCGCTGAGAGATCTAATAGGACCAGGATAGAGGAACATCCCCTATCCCGTGCCCTCCAGAGATCATCCACCAACGCGACCAATTTATAATATTTTTTCCATGTCGGCAATCCAAATCCACCTCTGATTCTGTTTTCTTGTAAGATACTTAATTTAATTCTTGATTTTTTTCCCTCCCACATGAATTTTGTCATTATTTTATCCAGGTTTTTAAAAAATTTCTTATCCAATTTTATCGGGATTGTTTGGAATAGTAAAGGAGTCTCGGGAGTATATTTGACTTTATCGCTGTAATCCTTCCTAATAAAGATTGTTTCAATTTCTCCCATTTTTCTAAGTTTTCTTTTATTTGTTGGACTAACGTTCCATAGTTATTATCCTTTATAGTTGCACTTCTGGCTGTCAGAATTATCCCTAGGTACTTCACCTCTTGTACTATCTGTAGTCCTGATTCGTTCTCTAATTTCTCTACTTGTTTTACTATTATATTTTTGGTTATCATCTTCATCTTCTCTTTATTAATTTTAAGCTCGCTACTTTTCCAAATTCCTCTATCTCTTTTATTAATTTTGATGTTGTTGTTAATGGATCTTCTATGAAGAATACAAGGTTGTCCGCAAATGCTTGGATCTTGTATTCTTCTCCTTTTACTTGTAGTCTTTTTATTTCTTTATTTGACCTAATTCTTACAAGTAAATTTTCCAGTGTCAAGATAAAAAGTAAAGTTGAAAGCTGGCATCCTTGGTGTACTCCTTTGTTTATTCCAAAAAATTTAGTAATGTTTCCATTTATTAATATGCTTGCCTTTTGTTTGGTATATATGGCAGATATCATTTTTTCAAATCTCTCCCCAAATTTCATATTTTTATTTGATGAATCATAATTGCCAATTAACCTGATTGAATGCTTTTTGTGCATCCAGAAATATCAATGCTACCTGTCTTTCTGGATGCATCTCATAATATTCTAAGACATTGATCACTGTTCTTATATTGTTCTTTATTTGTCTTGTAGGTAAGAAACCATTCTGATCTGGATGTATTCTATGGTTCAATATTTTTTTCATTCTGTTTGCTATTATGTTCATAAAGATTTTGTAGTCCCTATTTAATAAGGCGATCGGTCTGTAATTCTTTATTTGCGTTGTATCTACTCCTTCCTTTGGTATCAGTGAGATATATGCTTCCCTCCATGAGTCTGGTAGCTTTGCCTCAATCAGTGCCTCCTTATATGTCTCTAATAATATCCAATTCAGTGTTTCTCCTAAACCTTTATAGAATTCGATTGGTAAAACTCCATCCCTGGAGTTTTATTGTTTTTTTGGTTCTTCACTGCTTCCTTTAGCTCCCCTATAGTGATGTCTCTATTTAATATCTCTTTTTCTTCCTCTGTTAGTATTGACATTCCTTCCCCACTTAGATATTGTTCTATTTCTTTGGCTGTCACTTTATCTTGTTCATAAAGTTCTTGATAGAATTGAGTTACTATCTCTTTCTTTTTTTCTAAGTTCTGTTGCATTTTGCCTTTTTTATCCTGTAGTTATTGGATTATTCTTTTTTCCTTTTCTTTCTTCAATCTATACGCCGACCACCTCTCTGGCTTATTCACATGCTCAAAGTGGTTCTGTTTTATATATTTCAATGCCGTTATGTATTTTCTCTGTTCTAATATGTTCAAATTATGTTTAGCTGTTATCCATTTGCCTCTAATTTACTCATCCCTTGGGTTCTCTTGTAGCTTCTCTTCCCATTTTTAAATGTCATCTTGTACCTTATTATATTCTTTTCCCTTTTTTTTTTTCATTTTACGCTGTAAGCTATAGTTAGTCCTCTCACATAAGTCTTAGTTGTATCCCATAAATTCTGGGGGGAGATATGGTATTTGTGTTACCTTTAAAGAATAATTCTAGTTCTTTTTCCGTGTATTCAATATATTCTTTTTCTTTCAGTATCTGTGTCTTCATCATCCATCTACTCTTTTTTTTCTGCTGTCCCTTCCATATCATCATTGCTGGATTATGATTGGCCCAATTGTTTGACAGTATTTCTGTTTTTTCTATCTCTTGTATCATTGTTTTAGTTACCCATGCCATATCTAATCTAGACCAAGAATTATGGGGGTTAGAATATGTAAAGTTCTTTACTTCCGGGTTATAAAATCTCCAGCTATCAACTAGATTTAATTCTTTTACCAAATCCATAAAGGTTCTAGGCAATACATTTTTCTTTTATTTCTCTGATCACTTTTATAAGCCTTTCTTACGTCCATAATTGCGTTAAAATCACCAATCACACACATTCTCCATTTTTTGTTCTATTATTTTTCCATGTACTTTTTTATAAAATTCTGTTTGTCCACTATTTGGCGCATATATAGTCACTAGTATAATTAAATTTTACCTCCAACATTAATATTCTTCCTTCTAAATCTACATATTTTAAATTACTTTCTATTCCTTCTTTAACATATACCACAATTCCTTTTTTCTTCTTCTGCTAGTGCTGCAAATGATTTACTTAATTTCTTTGTATTGTATGTACTTTTCATCTTGTTTTCTTATGTGTACCTCTTGGAGGCACCCAATATCCAATTTTTGTTTCAAGATTTTTTTAAAAAAATTTGATGTCGTTTGGCTGGTGTGTGTTAAGACCATTTATGTTCAGTGATAAGAGTTTTAAATGTTCCATTCCTTAGTAGTTTTCCTGTTGTCTTTTCCTGTCCTTTCCCTTGGCTCTTGTTGTCACTCCTTCTTCCTCCTGGATTTCTCCTTCTTCTTCTTTTCCTCCCTCCTCTGGCACTTTTTCTTGTTCTTGTCTCTGTTTTGCTTTAGCCTTCCATTCCAACTCCTTTCTACTGTTTCTTGTTGTTTCTGTGCCCATCACTTGGTCAGGCAAGTTCTGTGCTTTATGTTGTGAGTCTACCCTTATTTTCCTCCCCTGCCACATTACTAACATTCTTTCTGGAGTTATCCATCGAAAAGATATATGTCTTTTATTTGGTATTGTGGCTAGGAACCAATATATGTCATATGCATACATATCTGTATGTATACATGGGCTGCAGATATCCAGATCATCATTAGATGGCAGCAGAGAAAACTCTTATTTCATAGTTTGTTTGCTCATCAGTTATAACTGGGACTACAGAATAACAAGAGGAAAGCATTAACCATTAGATCAAGGAGTGTATTTTTTTCTAACCATTTTTTTCTATTCTTTTTCAATAGTGTCATGTGATTTAGTGAATGTAGAGAAAAAATCTGCTGATATAGAACGACTAGCTTACAGATACACGGTAAAGTCATTTTAAAATGCTGGGTTTCAAAAACAAACCTAGTTAAAAATTGATTTATTTCACCTGGATTATTCTTGGCTTTAAGTGAATTGGTTAAAATGTCTACAGATCTACAATTGTGAGGCTTGCATGAAGGAGCTGCCATGGGACCATCTGCAAATGTAGAGGAGGGCAGGTGAAAGCAGCCCTCTAGGGCAGGGGTCTCCAACCTTGGCAACTTTAAGCCTGGTTGACTTCAACTACCAGAAATCCCCAGCCAGCTTTGGAGACCCCTGCTCTAGGTTATTTGTGCAATATCAAGCTCTGTTGCTACTTTTATAATACACTGATGTTGCCCTGCCTCGAAGAGTCAATAAACTCATAGCTTTCAAGGCCAACTCAATGGCCTTTTTAGCTCATCAGTAGAATGATCTATTGAAGCTAAACAAGGCTGAACCTGGTTAGTACATGGATGAGAGACCTCTATGAACTCCAAAAACTGAAGGAAACATCCACTTTATTCTTATGGCCAGGGAGACTATCCGGACATGTCTGCAAAATCCTTAAGTATTAAGCTTGACTTGAATATCCCTAAAATATCCCTTCTGAAAGCTTAAGTTGAACACCATGATACATGTTTGACCTCCCATCTTTTCTTTAGGTAGGAATGGTGCATCATTTATTTATTGAATAAACAAACATTTTTTGTTTGTTTGATGATGATGATGATTCACAAAATGATGTCCTCTCATCATTTTGTGACTCTAACCAGGGTAGTTTGTAGATGAGGGTTTGGTGTATACCATATAACATCCCCCCCTTCCCCCGGTGTGTTTTTTTGATCAGATTTAAGCAAAATTTAATGTGCTTGGGATCTTAGCAATGGTTGAGTGACAGCAGACAGGAATTTCCAAATGGAGCTTTCTTACCTATTGTTTAAATCTAGATAAAAAGACTGTTAGAATTGGGAACTTTAGCAATACTGTTATCACCTTTTGTAGTAAGAACTAGGATTAAGAAATGAGATTCGTGCTTTTAAAGTAAATTAAACTTTCCCATTTCCTTTTGCTTCTCCCTTTCACAGCAAAAGTGTTCTGTTGACTCCAGCACCGGATCTGACTCCGATGCCAACGTAGAGGTAAGATGCCCAATTGGTAGAGTGAATGGGCTGTAATGTACCACTCCATGGGACTGAAAGGCTATATATCTCCCATTCTGATTCCACTTAGTAATCATATTTTATTATATAACATCGTCTCTAGGACGATCAATGGGTGTATTTCTACCAATATACTTTTTTTAAAAAAATCAATCTTAAGACTTCAGGTTGGACATTCAACCATGGCTTTTCATCCAGAACTGAAGCAGTCCTCATTTATTTCATATTATTATTCCCAGGGGCTTATTGTGCAGGCTGTGAAAGCTATGCTTTCACAAAGCCTGATTATCTGGAGGAATGGGGTTAATTAAATGGCAATAATCTTGTGACCCCCTCTTCCATGCAAATTTGGCTAATGAACTCAAGCAGATGTTTGCAAGAAATTTAGAGGTGATAGTTCAATATGGTTGCTTTATTATGTGTAGAATAAATTGAATTTATTAGCATTTTAAAATGTAGGATGTTAATTAGAAACTTAGCTATTTGTAGAGTTTACCATTTGTTGCATACCAAATATGCAATGACAATTGTTTGCTTTAGTTTGTGGATCCTTACGATGGAGACGATGAAGAACTCTCAAGCAACTCAGACTGTGATTTGGATTTTGATGACTCACCAGTGGTTTCTCTTAGTGATGCTTTCATAGAGGGACAGGCAAGAAAATACCATCTGCCGCAAAATTCATCTGAACTGCTTCAGACAACAGAATCAGAATCACTCTGGTTTGCAACACCAAATTCTGAAATGTCAACTTCTGAAGATACACTGCAGCCCATGTTAGTTGATTCTGACTACGAATTATGTGAGGTGTTAAATAGCAACAAAAAGCAGAGACGACCTGCTCCAGAATCTGGAGAAAAATTAAGAAAGAGGTTGCGAGTGATTTGAGGTGTCAAATGGCTTCATTTAGTATAACTGAATGTGAATTTGACCAGGGATGAACAGGTATTTTATGTTGCTGAATATTTCTGCTGCAAAGGGTAAACTGGTGGCACAAATAAATAAGGTAGAAATTTAAATGTTCAAGTATTTTTTATTTATTAGATTTGTGTAACCCATCTCGTCTTGTTTTTTGTCTTCAAGTAATTCACTCCTGTGAAAGTATGCCTTCCAATCAGGTCAATATAAGAAATATTTCTGTCTTTTATCTCACTCATATTTGGAGGCTTAGGAAGAGGAACTTTTACATTAGTATGAATGAATCAAAGGGACCCTGATCCTTTGTGTGTTCTTCCTTCTTGATGTAAATCAGACACATGCAGATTACTGTGACTAAAGAAGATATTTGACAAAGGAGAGATACTCCAAATTTATCTCTCTGTCACAGAATTCTTAGGTAAGAGATGAAAGATGATTGAACAAAAAGGTTGGCAGGCTTCACCAAGCTCAACAAGCATTAAAAAGCTGTAAATTGCAGCTAACTAATCTTCATTAAATGTGAGAAAAAAACCATTCATATCTGCCAATGGGAGATTTGAATTCTCTATCTCTCGAGAGTTTTAAAAACAGGTTGACCAGACACCTGGTCAGGTACTATTTCTATACAAAGGACAACAGTGCTCCAAATACTAAGAGTTCCTGCAGATTTTACTCCATTGTTGGCTATAGGGGGCAGTGCACATCTGTTTCAAGACCATTGACCCAGCGTTGCCCAAAGACATTTATGTGGTTATGTGGCCAACATGACATCACAAAGTGCTGTTACCTTCTCACGGAAGTGGTACCTATTTATCTACCGTATTTTCCGGCGTATAAGACGACTTTCTAACACACAAAAATTTTCTCAAAAGTTGGGGGTCGTCTTATACGCCGGATGTCGGTCTCCTGTAACCAGGCAGACCAGCCCGAAAGGCTTTGACGAGCCTTAAATGGCTCTAAGGAGCCAAGCTGAATTGCCTGCTAAGTTGCCGCTAATCAGCTGAGTTACACGCAAGCCCTGTGTAAAAGGGAAAAACTTCCCTTTTACACAACGCTGGTGCAGCTGGGATCGCCAGAGCTTGGATGGCCAAGCCCCGTGTAAAAGGGAAAAACTTTCCTTTTACACAACGCTGGCCATCCCAGCTGCTAATTTTTGCCTGCTAATTGCTCCGTAGCAAAAATCCCCCCCACCTCCAGCTTGCTTACCTTAAGCCACAACCCTTGCCTTGCCTTGCCTGCAATCCATTGCATCAGCAAGCAACTAAATCTCCCTGCCTGCTTGCAGGGAGATTTAGTTGCTTGCTGATGCAAGCAACTTGTGGACTTCAACTCCCAGAATTACTCAGCCAGCAAAGGAAAGCTGGCTGAGGAATTCTGGGAGTTGAAGTCTACAAGTCTTAAAGTTGCCAAGGTTGGAGACCCCTGTTCTATTGGGTGTTTTTTTCCCCCTTTGGGAGCTTTAAAAAAATAGTTAATTAAGGGGTTTTTTAGTTGTTCTTTTTTAGACCTAGCCATTTAAAGGCTAGGTCTAAGTTTTAGGCTAGGAAGTTTTAAATTTAGCTTTCATATAAAAATAAAAATAAAAATAATAAAAATAAATAAAAATAAAAATAAAATGTGTGCAACTTTCTGAGATTTAATGTGTTTCTGTAGTGTTTCACTCTAACTACACAAACACACAAAATCTCACAAAGCTGTATGTGGAATTTTGTGTGTGTAAACCCACAATGTAAAAGTTGTTTTTTTGGGCTTTTTGTGGCTGTGTGAGATTCCTGCTTATTGCAGGGGCCATTTTGGGTCTAGCACAGCTGCTTTTACATTGTGGGTGAGCCAGTTGATGTTTTTTAATTTTTATTTGGTGTGCGTTGGAAGAGGGGTCATCTTATACAGCAAGTATAGCCCAAACCCTATATTTTTACAGGAAAAGTTGGGGGCCGTCTTATACGCCCAGTCGTCTTATACGCCGGAAAATACGGTACTTTTATTTGCATACTTTTGAACTGCTAGGTTGGCAGGAGTTGGGGAGAGAATGGGAGCTCACCGTGTCACATGGCGCTTGGGTCTTGAATCTGGGCTGCCGGCTGGCAAGCCCAGTGTCTTAACCACTGAACAACTGCACTGTTTCCCAAATACTAGACCACTGCTTATTTTGTCTTGCTGCTTAAGATTGAAAAATCAGAGGAAGCAGCAGCTACCTTAAAGTTGATATACATTTTTTGAATGGCACTATGTGTGGGAACCATGTAAAGGACAGAATGGATATGTGATTGTAATAGAAAAATAAGTAGTAGGCAAGAAATGAATTGAATGAGAGAAAAAAAAGTTCCTTGCAACCTAATGGATAGTACATAAATCCATAAGCCGTTTTTAGTCAAAAGGAGCTTTTATTATAAGCAACTTGTTTCTAGGTACCCCCAGAATCAAGTATAACTTGAATAATATAACCTGTAACATAATGCTGGCTTTTATTGGAAGAGAAAAATCAAGATTAGATGGCCCAATGGAGAAAGTTAAGTTCCAAGTCTTATATTTGCCCTATTACTCCTAGCTTTTGCTATACATTTATTACATGAATATAAAACTACTGGAGAGTATCAGCAAACAAACGGCAATGAATAAATATCTTAAAATAATGTTTAATACATAAAATCTAAAAGTAATACAGGATTTTTTTTTCTGAAGCTCAACCTAGGTGCAGGCAAGAAACAGAACTGAGGAATGTGATTTGTTATGTGATTTCTTCCTTCCTGTTTAGTATAGGAAATCAACCCAGGTTTGAATGCCTTCTTGCATTACAGAATGTCATTAATTAGTATTATCTTAGCTGTTCGTTTAAAATTGATCTGTTCAAGAAAGTACAAACTAGAAATAATGCTGTAAAGTTGCATTTAATTATTAATTCAACATTAATATAGGACCATTTTACTCAGTGCACAGGACAGCCACACCACGCTCATAGAAGCTACGAGGATCTTCCTTGGTAGCAATTTCAAAGTCAACAGTGAAGATCAGATCAGCCCGAGTAAAGTTCAGATAAACAGGCAGGGTCACCTGTAAAATAAGTTCAGAAGTTGGTTAGGAGGATCGAAATACACAAGGAGAATGAAAACAGCATATCTACCTGAAAAGCATGAGTGAAAAGGCCCCTTTTCTTACCACATTAGACTTTTTATCAGCATTTGTCTGTTTAATCCAGCGAAGTTGAGTTATGGGCAGTACGGTTGAAATAGCATTGGAAAGTGACAACTTGTTGTTATTACAAGTGGCTCCTTGAAGTTTCAGTCCTACAAAGGAAGTAGGAGAATGCTATTTGAAATGGCACAGAAGTACACTAAAACTCTTCAATGTTCAAATGTACCACTTCATCTATGAGAGCGTGTGGTTAATGGATAGGTTACATATTCATTTCAACAAACGGAAGGAACTAATCCAACATCAAAGAATGACATTCAAAGCATTTCATCCAAACACCTTACAACAGCAATTTTCAGTTTAGTTTCACCTTGTCCAATTTAAAATGGCTGAAATGTATTGACTGAAAGAGCATGCAATAGCTTTCATATATTTATTCAGTTCCTCAGATCAATTCAATGCATGTTGTTCATTCATTATCTTCACATTCAACATTAACAACCATCTTGTAAGATACTCTATATCAAGAGGTGGCGACTAACCCATAGACACCCAGTGAGTTCCACTGTCGATTTGATTCTCCATCGCTCTCAGTTTGGTACTTTGATTATAGGTAGTCCTTAACTTACAACAATTCATCAAGTGATCTTTCACAGGTACAATGGCACTAAAAAACCCTGACTTACAACTGTTTTCATACTTACAACCATTGCAGCATTCCCGTGGCCATGTGAACAAAATTTGGATGCTTGGCCACTGGTTCATATTAATGACAGTCACAGTGTCCAAGGATCATGTGATCACCTTTTGTGATCTTCTGACAAGCACTAAGTCAATGGGGAAGCCAGATTCACGTAACAACTGTGTTACTAACTTAACATCTGCAGCGATTCACTTATCAACTGTGGGAAGCAAGGTTGTAAAATGGGGCAATTTCACTTTAAAATGTTTCACTTAGCAACAGAAATGTTGGGCTCAATTGTGGCCATGTTGAGGACTACCTGCATTAGGACACACAGATTCTCAGCTTTTAATTGTCACATTTTAAAAAGTGTAAAGGCCCTTTGCCCAAATATCCCTACGGTAGTTGATCTTTTTTTTTTTAAAAAATAATACTGTAATAGTGAAATATAAAAACAAAGAAAACATGATAGAACAAAAGAACGGCTATCGAATATATATTAAGAGCATTATGAAGCCTTTCTGGCTCTTCTCTTCCATAGTATATATCTTCAATTGATGGCCAAAGTGATGCATAAAACGATAAAGTTCATTTATGGTTTTGGTTTAAGTCCTATAAACCATATTCCAAATGTCTAATTTTGTCTTGTTGTGCTATGTGTTCTATGTAAGGGAGCCATTAGGGATATAATCAGTTCAGCCATGGCAGCATATTCTCCAATTTCCATATGAAATATTTCCTGCAAGGTTTTCTTTTTTCCAGTGTTGTGCCAACTTTCTTCTTGAAGCTGTCAACATATATTTTAGTAAATTGTGATATTTTAAAATTCTGCTTTCTGAAATTATACCTACTGAAAACATCTGTGGTTGGCAGATAATTTTCCTTTATTTATTTGGATCCTACCTTTTATTATTTTTACAAATAACTTAAGGCAGTGAGCATATCCAACACACCTTCTTCCTTCCTTTGCTCCCCAAAACTACTCTGTAACTGAGTGACTGGCCCAAGGTCACCCAGCTGGCTTTCCTGGCTAAGGCGGGACTAGAACTCATAGGCTCCCCTTTTTAGCCTGGTGCCTTAGTTTGGACCATTTGCTCAGGAAGCTTCTAAAGAGAAAATGATTTCTTAGCAGCCACTTGGGATTGAGGCCGTTTTCTCTTTCAATATTCCTTGAAACTAGTCACCAACGTAAGGCAGATACCGTTTAACAAAAGAAAGTTAACAAGTTTGTCTTCTCCTAGCTGGAGAAATAAACAAACAAAAAGCGGGAGGCAACTAACCAGTTACTCCAAAACTGCAGGCATCCAATACTGCATTCTGAGTGGTGGTTACATTGACTTCCAGGCAGAGTTCTTCCAGGGACCAGCTGTTAGCTTGAGCTACATATTGTCTTGTAGCAGTAATGTAGGCCTCGGGTACAAACAGGCCTCCCAGGCAGACATGGATGTTCTGTGGAACAAACGTGTAAATAGGTTAACGTGATGGATGTTGCATGAAATCAATACTGATATGCAATTTTAATTAGAATCTGAAATTTTCTCAGATTTTTTTATACACCCCAATTTCCTTCTTTGGTTTAATTTCTTTAGAGCACTTGCCAAATTTTATTATCCCCTTCATAGGAATCCTAGCCAGAATCAAGATCTGCTGGTAATTTTTTAAATAGTCCATTAAACTACCTAACTGGTTAGTTAGCTTTCTCTGCTGTTGCCCCCCACCCCCCATGGAACTTCTCCCTGAAGTGAGGTGCCAACTCCAAGAGAGACATGCAATCCTGGGGGTACTTAGTGCCCTGAAGACACTCCTGCCACCTTTAAATTTTTAACTTATCTTTTTTCTTGGCACCCAGGATACTGAATTTGGTATGTATTTACATAGTGTTTATACTTTTACCTGTAAACCACTCAAGAGTTACTTAGTGAGATGAATGGTATCTAAATTTGATAAATATAAACATTTTAAGTTTAAGCAGCACAATTTGTAGAAACATAGTATTTTGACAAGGTGATCAGAACTGTTTTAGGATTGAAAAAAATGAAGTGGCTTTGAGTGCATATGCAATTGATGAGCTGTCTTTCCCAACTCAAGGGCATTTTGCTTAAATATGATTGCTTGTCCTGTGCCTCTAGGATACATGCATTTTAGAAATTGAAGCCAGAATTGGGAGATCTGTTGTCATAGTATTTTACAGTAGCACATTTTAAAGGATTTTTACAATTTTTATTTCCTGTCTTTCATTCAAGCTTTCTATCAAGGACTAAATGTACTCGTTCCAATAGTAGAACTACATTCAAATGGATATGTTCAAAGCTTTGTAGCATTTTGGGATGAACGGTACTGCACTTAACAGAAAATCAGTTCCAATCTACCTTTAGTTCCTTTGCACCACCTGAAGCTGCGGCCTGTGAAATATTCTGCAGCTGTTTAATTCGTTCGCTGAAGTCAGACACCCACTGTATGACTGTCATGCCAGCAGGCACTGTATAGTGAGACCAGCTATGAGGCAATATACCTAAAAGAAAAAATATAGTGTGTTTTTTGTAAACAGAAAGGCCGGAATTTCAAATTCAGAGGCAGACACCCTACAACTTGTATTCAGCTCCTCTTTCAACTTAACTTTAAATTTACAGTTTGATCCAATTGAAACTTCAGTAAGTGCTGATATTGTTGTTTGTAGGGAGAATTGTTAATGGTGCAGGAAATATTGGATTACAGAAATAATTTTGCTCAAACAGAAGATCACCTTATGGGATAATTTTTGCTGTAAAAAACATTTGCTAAAAATCAGAACAATGGACTCCATACCATTGCTGTTTTTAAAGTGTCACAATCATTAGACATCTTAGAATAGTTAACAGTGGCATATAAACCAGTAACTAAATTTTATAATGAGCTTGTGGAATTTGATATTATACATAACCTCTGAATAATGATCTCTTGTAAAATAAAAGTTGTTTTCAAAATGTGGAATTAATTTCTTTGAAGAAGGTTGGTTACAAATGTTATGCTGTAAGCATTTATCTACTTGGAATTGTTCTATTATTGCCACATTTTTGGCTGAAAGTCATTGGATTATTAGCATAGATTGAGAAAGCATATATTCTCAACTATATCCCTGTATTTGGGCTATATCAAAATTTGGGCCAAAAGCCATCATTATGCAAGATGTAAAGGATGAACAGACACTGGATTGCCATCATGATATTTGTAAAGATGTAATAAAATGAAATGTTGATAAAGAAGCAAGGAAGACTTTTGAACAATTTGGTCCTTTTTGTTGTAGTTGTATATATAATTTTCAGGCCTTTTTCCTGTATTTTTTAAAAAATTATCACATCACAATATATAAAAATCATCTTGTTTAGTTCCATAACTTAAAAAAAAAAACCCAGTAATTTGGGTTAATCTAGCCCTCAGTGTAAAACAAGGTTTTATAGACCTTTCATAACTAGCAGGACTGTAATTTTTTAATGTACAAGGTAGATGTACAATGTTCCAAATAAAAGCCTACCTTTTACCAATTCATTAATAAGCATCCGAAGATAATTGGTCTGTTTCTTCTTTCCTTCACACACGTGAACTACATCTGCAAGATCTTGGCGAACATCCTGAAGGAGTTTTGCTCCCATTTTCACTTCTCTTTCAAAGAATCTGAATAATGGATCCTTGGTTTCAGGAAGAAAAATAAGATATTTTAATGTAATGTAATGTAATGTAATGTACTGTAATGTAATGTAATGTACTGTAATGTAATGTAATATAATATAATAAAATATTATAATAATATATAATATAATAATATATAATATAATATAATAATATATAATATAAATATGCTTTGATAATAAGACTCATGAATGTTTAATTATTTGGGACTAAATCTTTGGCTTTTGGAAATGTGCACCTTATATGTTCTGGAAAATGCACCATTTTCTACTAAACAAAGGATTATTATTATTATTATTATTTATTAGATTTATAAACTGCCCTACTCCTGGGGGACTCAGGGCGGTGTACAGCCATAAATAAAACATTTAAATACGAAAGTTTAAAATAGAATAAAATGAATTAAATAATTTGGCTGACAATTAAAACCCCAATAATTTAAAACAAATTAAAATTCATAATTAAAAGGAGAAAATAACTTAGGTCAGGCTGGCTTGTTGGAATAAATAGGTCTTGCACGTGTGACGGAAGGTGCGCAAGTCCGGGATCCTCCGTATATCCAGGGGAAGCTCGTTCCAGATGGTAGGTGCTCCCACAGAGAAGGCTCTCCCCCTGGGGGCCGCCAGCCGGCATTGTTTGGCCGACGGCACCCGGAGGAGCCCCTCTCTATGGGAGTGTACAGGCCGGTTGGAGGCTATTGGTGGTAGCAGGCAGTTCCGTAAATAACCAGGTCCTAAGCCATGGAGCGCTTTAAAGGTGATAACCAAAACCTTGAAGCGCACTCGGAAGACCACCGGGAGCCAGTGAAGCTCGCACAGGAGGGGTGTTACATGGGAGTGCCACGTCGCTCCCATAACCACTCGCGCGGCCGCATTCTGCGCCAGTTGGAGCCTCCGAGTGCTCCTCAAGGGGAGCCCCATGTAGAGAGCATTACAATAGTCCAGACGGGAGGTGATGAGGGCGTGAGTGACTGTGTGTAAAGAGTCCCGATCTAGAAAGGGACGCAACTGGCGAATCAGGCGAACCTGATGAAAAATCCTCCCGGTCACAGCCGTCAAGTGCTCTTCTAAAGACAGCCGTGAGTCCAGGAGGACGCCCAAGTTGCGAGTCCTTTCCGTGGGGGCCAATGATTCACCCCCAATAGTCAGCGATGGCACCAGCTGACTATATCGGGACGTCGGAAACCACAGCCACTCGGTCTTGGATGGGTTGAGCCCTACTAAACAAAGGATGAAGCAATGTTTTTTGTTGTACATTTTACAATATTTTAAAATAATATTTGTACCTGATTATAATTCAGGATTATATGATAGTTTTTGTAAACCGATGTCTATAAGTATAATGTAATTTTTTTGTTGTTGTTGCTATTGTTGTTTTTAATCATTTTTATTTTCATGGACTGTTTAATTTTTTAATCGTTGTGTAGTTTAGATTTTTCTTTTAACATAATTTGAAAAGATGATTTTATATTACTGAGAAAAGCCTGGCAAATGTAATGAAGGTATCCGTTTCTTAAATGTAAGACTGTTTTGGAGGATAATTTTAACAGTTCCATTTTTTAAAAAACGTGGCACTCTGACTCCTCTGCTTTCTTGTGGTATAGAAGAGGGTATCAGTAAATAAATAACTCTTCTAATTTGTTTAAACAGGTGGCGATGTGCAAATTAAGAGTTAAAGCCTTCCTGCATGGAGAATCACCCTGCGTTTCTGTATATTGTTTCTGGTTCTTTTACAGTACAGTACAGTACAGATATTCAAAAAAATTTGCTCTTGAAAGACTCAAGTTTGAAATAGTTCATTTCATGATGAAAAAAGCAGTTTTGTCTTCCAAATGGGATGTTTTATGAAGTTCCATTCTTAAAATGAAACTTTTGTACAAACCTCCAAAGAATGTTGCAATAAAATAAATAATGAGCTTTTACCTTAATGTTGTCCACAGTTCGTTTTAGATGATTGAGGGTTTGTGGGATGAGATGGAGCCAGTTGGAAGCTGTAGTGTGCAGTGTTCGCATCCAGGAAGGACGACCGTCTGATGTAGAATCTGTTCGTGCTTTCTTCTCTGTCTCTGCATAGGCTAAATCATCTTCATCCTCCAACATCTGCATTTTCAGCATTTTACTGATCATATCGATCCCTGAAAGGAAGAAAATAAAGTACTAGTGCCTTTTCGTCGCAGTAAAATGCTTCAAAATTTTAGAGAGATCTTTAACATATGTGTAGCTATTCTCCTGCGCGAGCTGCACTGGCTCCCGGTGGTCTTCCGGGTGCGCTTCAAGGTCCTGGTTACTACCTTTAAAGCGCTCCATGGCTTAGGACCTGGGTACTTGCAGGACCGCCTACTACCACCAATAGCCTCCCACCGGCCAGTACGCTCTCATAGAGAGGGGCTCCTCCGGGTGCTGTCAGCCAAACAATGTCGGCTGGCAGCCCCCAGGGGGAGAGCTTTCTCTGTGGGGGCACCTACTATCTGGAATGAGCTCCCCCCAGAGATACGGAGGATCCCGGATCTGCCCACCTTCCGCCGCGCTCTTAAGACTTTTCTATTTCGCCAGGCGGGCCTGGCCTAACCACTCCCCGTTTTTAGTGTCAAATTTAAAAAATTTTTAAATTATATTGGGGTGTTTTAATTCTGTCTGGGCCAAATTCATTTAATCTGTTTTTAGTTGGTTTTTTAAATCTAAATCTAAATCTGTCTTAAGTATTACTATTTCAGTTTAATTAATGCATAATTCAGTTTTTTAAAATGCAAACTGCAAAACTCTGGCTGTTTTGCCATATGCTGTTCGTATTTGGCCATGCATTTTCTAATGAGATTTGTATGCTATTATCTTGATCTTCAGAATTCATTCCCCGTTTGACTACCCATTTTATGTCCAAATTTTCAATATACGTACCTCACTGAAATGTCTTACAAATGTATACCATTGTAAGTAATAGTTTAAAAAAAATACCAGGATGCTTCTTATTCCGTTATTCCAACATGCAGAAAATTGTTTTATAGATGTAAGCTTTATTGTTTATGAAGCAAGATGTTTACCTTGTGTGGTGAGAAGAACTTTCTCAGCATTATTTGGTAATCCAAGCCAGGAGGGAGTTTGTGTATCTGGCAGCAATTCCACCCACTGTACAAATTCTTCACGTCTGTTAAATCAACAATGCCACATTGTGAGCAAGATATTCCTAACTACAAGGAATACCTGCAACAACTCAAATTTAACCCACACTTAGTTCTAGAAAGAAAATGTTAATACCGGATTCCATCTGGCATCTGAATAGCTTTATGCCCATCAACTTTGGAAGCCAATTTGAATTCACTGTCAAAGCTTAGTGTGGTGAAGAGTCGCTCCAGGAAAGTGTTCAATAACCGCTGGTCAAATTCATTATCAATGCGGCCGCCATAAATTGACTGAGCCATCAACGTCTTCAGGGCAGACCATGGAATCTTGTCAGGTGAGATGTTCTGACGACCCTGAGATTGGAGACATATTTGTGGTAAAAGGAACAGCTAATGCATTATAAAGTCTACAAGGGCAGTGGTATAAACAAGAGCTAGTTTAATACAATAGTGCTGACCCATGACTAGAAGATTTTGTCTCCTGAAATAAGGGATGCGCTCAGAATCTGCAAAGTATCTGGATGTCAATGACATTTGGGCTGCCTTAGCTTGGTTATGATAATTGTTTTTACTGGTTTGCTGTTATTTTGCTTGATCCTTAGTTACCTTACTGCCAAAAGTTGAGGGGGGGGGGGCTATACATGAATTTTATAAACAAAAGGCCTTGGTTATCAGTTTCAATCAAATCCAATGGATACGGATGATGCTAAGTCCAATATAGGAATGATATATATTTCCTTCTGCTTTTTGAATAAAAGGTAAGATATAATCAAAACCGTTCATATCATTTGGCTAATTTATAATTATTGGATTTGTCCTTTTTAAGAAATAGAATTTTTTTAATCATTTCACACAAAGGAATAAGATGGGAAATCACTTACCTTTGCTGTATCATCAAGCCACGTATCTACTGTATCGCAGGCAGATCTTAAATCAGATTCTCCAAATTCGTATTTTTTTGACCAGCCAAGAGGAGCGTATCGCAGACGCTCTTGAATAATAGCATGGAACCATGCAAGAAGGAAATAGAGACGTGCACGCTCGTTTGGTGACTAGAGAGGAGAAAAACCAATGGGTTTTTATTCTGAGTTCAATGAAAAAAAGAGCAACCTATTTAACAGAGCACAGTAAGACTTTGTTTGAGATTGAGTATATTTTTGAATTTTGCATCTTTTATTTCAGACAAAAGAATCGGTCCTTTTCCTTACTTGCTGTTATTTTATTTTAAGGTACCATTTAGATGAAGAAAGGGCTTTTAGAAGTTGATAATAACACAAAAGTCAAATCATGTGTTAAATAAACAAATGGTCTTTACTTTTGTTATTCTCCAAGCTTAAAAAAGTCTGATCTTTACTGGTTAGAATATAAAATGGCTGGGGCATTTGTATCTATAAAGCAAATGGAAACTGTTGCAAGATTAGCAACAGGTACTCTGAGTAAAGCTCAGAGTAAAGCTTCTTAATGGATTCATTCACTAGCACTTTTTAGTAAAACCGTATTAGTGAAATTTTGAGTAATTAGTTTAAAAACTTACTTTGCACATTCTAGACACAGGGATGCTGCTAAAGGTTCTCAGCATATTGGCCTTTACACCAGGTGGTGGTTCAAAGACAAAAATTCTTCCAGCACGTAACAAGTTGACTGGCACCTGAGCACAAAATACATTATCCAAATGTACAGTAAGAAATGTATTAATCAGATTTATATAATCTCATGAGTAATGACCATGGAGCATTTTTAATAATCCCTTGTTTGTGGAAATGCTCTTTGCTCCCAAACTTGTAACTGCTGGGCAAACTAAAATTATTTTGCTGTGCTGAACTTTTAATTTATCACCTTAGCATGGAGTAACTAACAGAAATAAACATCACATAACTTGATGGAAGATCAAGATCTAACATGAATTAGACAACAAAAACATCTAAAGATGTGAACACAGTATTTTGGTTCCATATTAAGACACTTGACTTAATATTGACTTTACTTAGAAGTACTAACTTCTCTCATTTAATAAAGAGAAAATCAATTATGCATAACAGGACAGAAACCTCATAAAATGAGGATGAGCCTCCTCTTTTACAATAGCAGAATTTAGAAAAGAAATGTGATGGTTATTATTTTTCATTGCTTACTTTTGGATTTATCTCCATTGTAAGGAACAATCTAAAGCATGCATGAGGTTGAAGGGAATGCAACTTCTTTTCCAGTTGCATCAGCCATCCAGGTGCCAAGTGGACATTCTTCAACATGACCCACCTGAAAAACATATTAAAGACAAACAAACCCAAAGAGATTAATGCTTTAGAAGTCTCTTATCACACAGACCCGAAATTGATAAATTGCAAATCATACCATTAAGAAGAACCCACCTGCCTGACTTCACGGCTGTATTAATTGCTTTATCAGCTTGGTTAAATCCTTCAGCAGAACCTAAAAGGACAACATTACCATGTTTAAAAATGTCTACCTACTGGTCTTCTGCAGCATTTGGTCTGTCAAAATATATGAAAATGTTACCAATAGCAATAGAGGTAATCTGTGTATTTTGCTCTGCAGCAAGGTCTTCAACATGTCCACTAGCATCATAGCCAGGTACAGAGCACATCAAGACAGGTGTGTTAGGTTTCACCTAAAATAAAGGAATAGGAAAGAAAAGGGAAAAATCAGATATGTTTGCTTCACAGGAAGAGGCAGTTCTCTCTGTTTCAAGGTTTGCTAAGGAGTTTCCAGATCAACTCTGAAATGTCAAAAGTGCCAGAAAAGAGCCACAATTTCAATTTCAGAAAGCTAAAACAGAATGACAGAAGAGTTAGATCATCTGCCATTTTAAAAAATCAGCATTTAATGCAACATTTACTTTAACAGCAGACTTCAAAGCACCATCTGCATCATTCTGTGATTCTAGGGACCAAGCCAGATGTGTTTGTGTGTGTAATTAAAATGTTTACTTGCCTCAGTATCTACAATGTGTGCCAGGTCCAAAGGCTGCTCCATAATGGACATAAAATTTTCTCCAAGATTTGTAGAAACAAACTGATGTGCCATTGCCAATAAACGATCAGGGCGGAAAGCTTGGATCAAAAGCAAGCGGTGAATGGCTTGTCCAATGGGTGCTGAGATATAGAAAAAGGAAAAAATAAAACTTTCATGTAATATTTGGATTGATCCAGGCAATTCAAGATTAAGATGAGAGCAACACGCCCAATATGTTTGTTTCTTTCTCTCCAAGAATATAAGGATGGGTAAGGAAACAGGGGGTGTGGGAATAAAACTGCTTCCATTTTAACTCCCCTCCACATGAAATTGTGCAATTTGATTTCATACATTCTGTAGAAAAGTCAGGTCCAAAAACATGCTATTTTTGATGTCACTAGGAGCTCTTCTCCAGCTTTCTAGAAAACCACGAAACTACATGACAGCCTGCGATCCTGCAAATATTGTCTAGCACTGCTCTAATGCAATACATTTCACGTAGGTTCTATAGTATTTCACATGAAGACTAAAAAAAAATAATTCTAAGAACTTCTTTATGATAATTGGGTATAAAGCTATCAAATGCAGGACCCTTTCTAGCAATTGTATTTGTTGATTCCTCATATCATTCTAAACAACAGTGTGTGTGTTTGTGTATGTGTGTTATAGCCATAAGACTAAATGATCCTTTACAAATGACCTTGGGCAAGTGGGATTACACTTTTGTGAATTCCAGTGGGAAAAAAGGAAAAGGAGAAATAACCCTGCGCTAGTGAAAGTATGCAACAGTCCCACATGCAGATCTGGATGGTGAGCTATCCTTGATACTATCTATTATCTATTACTCAAGGCTAGGGCAATTTCTTTAGGAATGATATTCTTTAGGAATGATGTTCCAAGCACTAGCACCAGCTCTGTACCACTTCTAACCAGTAGGTAATACAAATTGATGCCCTCACAGAAGGAGATCACCCTGTGAGCCAGCTAATGTTTGGCTAAATGTTTTCTAAGCCCACCAGCCCTTGAGTGACAGATGAATCAGAACACCAACTCTACACAACTATTCCTCTAAGGAAAATACTGTTCCATTCAGACTCAGAAATTCCCCAATTCAAAAATCCATGGGCTAACAATGTCGACTCCTTTTTTTTATCAGAATTCACTCTTAAGCACACTGACAATAATGTACCTGCCTTTCTATTGACAACAGCTTTATTGTAGGATATTAGTAAGTCTGAATGGTCCTGAATTATATATTTCCCCCAAGGGACCCTTTATGTCACCTTCAAAATCGGACATAATACTAATATACTATTTTAAAGAACTATTTTTCAGTATTCAAAACCAACAATTTCACAAACTATTTTTTTTACAAATTAATTTGATATTATCTTTTTCCAGACATTATATGTTTGTCTTCTTCATACAATTTCTTCTGGTGTTCCGCAAACATCTAACAAAGCAAAATTGAGATGGAAGAAATATATGAACTTACTTGCAGTTTTGTCTTCTGTCCAAAGATGGGGTACAGCCTGCTCTGGTGAACTGCTATCCAGCCAAATGCAGAATTGCTGTAGGTCAGATTCAGTTAAAAATTATTATTTCTGAGCAATACGTAAGAATCTTGTAATAGATCTAAGACCAATGAGTTTCTTCACATGAAGACAAATCAAGGATATCATATTTCCCTAAGGAATATGTTCCCTGTGTGAGAAGAACATGTTTTTATACATAGTGATATACTTTCCTGATTAATATACAGCTCAGTCAGCATAAGCTATCCAACCCACCATACTGGTAACAATGTGTATGAAATGAAGTTGGATATAAGCTGCATATATATATATACAATGACCTAAAGAGAATGAGATGTTCTTATTTGCATTAATAATTCACTTTAAAATTCAATAGTTTAGACATATTAAAAAGTAGTCTTACATCATCAGATTTGATTTTAGAAACAAGGTCCTTAAATGAAGAAAGACAGCTTAGTCTCATCATAGCTTCCACCTGTTCTAACGTCAAGCCACTAATTTTGGGGAGAATTGTATTGCTGAGTACAATTTCTTTCCCTCTTAGGAAATGCTGGAATTCTGCATCATATGTAGGCTCCCTTCAATTGAAACAGAAGAAAATCACACTGAGAACAATTCTCTCAAAGATAAAGAAACCTAACTACTCCCTAAGTATAATACTTTGGTTTACTGATGTGTACAAGAAATCTGGGAAAAATATTAGTTCTGCTTAAGTGCGTATGTCTGTTGTATGAATAGCAGTTTAAAATTGACAAATAATCTTCTGCAAGTTATTTAGGTAAAGGTTAAACCACACTTTTCATTCAGGTTATTTTACAGCATATCTAAATTGGCCTTTCTGACATTATTTTTATTGATTTGAACAGAGATATGGAATTCCCTCTGTCCTTCTGTCATCTTAGGTCACACGAATTAACTTTAAATCTATAAGTGCTACTGCTGGATACAACTTTAGTCTGACTTTTGGAGTGCTTTTAGCTTTGTTTTCATTGAAATTCCTATAATACTGAAATTTTGGAAAGACTTCACTCTTCAATACTGACTTGTTTAATAAGTGAATTTGCTTACCCTATAGTGCCTTTCAGTTTTATTCTAGCCAACAGCATTGCAAAGGTTATGTGATCCTGGTGTAGCATGCCACGAGCAACTCTATTGAATGCCACCTAGAAATACAAGATTAGGAAGATCAGCTTTGTAGAAAGTTTGTGAACAGGAAAAAAAATGTCTGAAGTGTTTTGAAGTACAAAATGCTTTTACTTAACCTGGAACAGATCTTTTGTGATAATAGAAAGACGTTGGGTATGGTCTGTAATTCCCTTCAAATTTGGGTTCTCATACAGGACATTATGATAGATATCCAGGAAAAACTGAAGAGAATACTGATACAGGAAGTGTATCTAAGGTAGAATTCAAATGAAATAAGAGTGTTAAAAGCAACATGTTAACTTGAATGGAAATGGTGTCTTGTATTATTTAAAAAAAAAAAGAAATCTGAGAAAGGGAATCTAAATCAAAACCTCTTGTACCTGCTTCAGTGACTCCATTGTGAAGTAAATACTGCTGCATGCAGTAGAAAGTGGGAGGTATTGCTGAGACACCGTTTCCACCTCCTGCATGACAATATCTGTTTCTTCCACTTTTCTAGTAACCTCAGCTGCTTCTCTCTTTAAGTTCTCCAAAGTGGTTATGATGGTATCATCATCCAAGATACGTCCTTTTACTTCATTGAGGGCTTGGAGAAGAGATTTTTCTAGCTGCCGCAAACGCAGCTGGAATTCACCTTTTAAGAAAATACAGACCTTTGAACAAAACTTGAATCACATTCTGACCTGCTTACCTTTTAACAGAGAGGACAGAAAGTAACAGCAAAACAATACGAATGAGTTTTACTTTTTAATAGAGATGAGAATAATTTATGAATCTGAGCTGACAATTGCTGTGAAATTCCTATATTTGTTAGGTTTATGTGCCTCCCAGAGTCATTTCAGATAGTGAGAAAAGCATATAAAATACGTACATACATATATATATTTTGTATTATATTTAATCTGAACTCTGAGTTGATTTTACAAGAATAATTTTAAACAACACAAAGTAGTTTAAATATCCTGCCTAAGTAAATTTATTTTTTTAAGAAGCATAAGGTATCTGTGCAAGTTCGTTTGTCTAGGAAAATTATTGCTTTTTTAAAAAAAAAGACCTAACAAGGGAATGAGATCTGCTCCGTACTCTTCTTAATTAATTAAAAAAAAACAAAGAATCTGACTTTTTGAGTTCTGTTCTGGTAGCCATATTCAATAGAACTGAATCTCAATTTTGCAGAATTATAATTATCAATTATTTGCTAATGAAATTGATCCTGCTATAGAATAGAAACAAAATTCTATTCCTTTCTTTCTGCCGCTCTCTAGGTGTTGGGAAAGGTTAGGGATTCCGTTTTCAGTGACTATACCTTGAAGTTTCAGGAGATCAGAACGTTTCTCATCCACATCTGGTCTTTCAGCTTTCAGTACCTCATTCAGGCACTGACTCTGTAAGCTGCTACGAGTTACTGTGAAGTTGACAAAAGTCACACGAGAACAGAGATCTGGTGGAAACTCAACCTATAAAACACAAAGCGTTCAAGGTAACTTTTAAATAGCCTCTCCTATCCACTGCCATCAAATATTGGCCTTGTAAAACAAGTTTATTACTTACTGTTGGGTCTCTGGTGGAGAGGAATATTACAAACGATGGTGATAAATCAATATCTTGGTCTCCCAAAGTGATAAGAACTCGACCACCAGTTCTACGGACTTCACGGTTCAGCACAGGATTCAGAACAGGGTCATAGCTTTCCACATCCTAGACAAGATGACAAAGTGATCAGGCATACACAGAATCAAGTAGAAATCTTAAACTAGTTTCTGAAAGAAAGCTATGACTTGCTTAATGACTGCACTGCTTAGCAACCAAAGTTCTGGGCCCAAATGTGGTAATAAGTCAAGGATTACCTAGGTTTTCTTCAGATACTCTATTTACTTTGAAAAAACTAGATTTTTTCCCAAAATAATTTACTCCGATTTGCTGACAATAAGTTAATGAAGACTGTTTTTCTTATCTTGTCTTCCATTTAGATAGGTACATGTCTTAAATTCAGGCTCATCTTTTTTTAGAGAAATCTAGCATTTGAATAAGCTGAATCTTTTAAAATGTAGATATAAATATACTGTCTTCAAAACATGGAAAGGAAAACAGGCACGATGAACCTCGTGACATCATGATCCAAGGCATGCCTCTTATATAGTGGGCTTCAATATAAGAGCGGGGATTCCATTCACAACACTGCAACCAAAATTTTATGGTATGACAACCCAAAATTTTTGTTCACATGTTTACATTTTCCAATATGATAATTTCAGTAACTGTTCGCTGAGGGAAACTACTGTAAAATACATTTATTCTACATTTAAATTTTGCTTACCAATTACAAGAAACAGCATAAACTTTAAGATATCAATTTTAAGTAAGTTCAGAAGTAATGTGGCCTAGGACAAAAGGGGACATTCTTGTCAATGTCTTTTATTAGTCCTGGTTGCTAAGTGCTTTTTAATTCAGTGGTTTCATGAGGTAGATTCAGATAACTCTAGATCTTATTCTGTTCAATATTACATGGGTTCCATATTACCAATTGTACTTGCATTTGTTTCTGCATTTGAATTACAGATAAGTGCTGTTAATTTTCATAAAAGTAAACATTATATGAACTATCCTTAGTTTTTGAAGGTAAAACATGCAACAGCAACAAACCTGGACAAGCAGAGGATTACCAAATCGCAGGGCACTCTCCAAATTCTTCCTGAACGCATCATCCAAAAAGCTAGTACGAGTTATTTTACGGTCCTTGTATTCATTCATGATGAATTCTGTAGCTTGGCCCGAAGGATCAATAATTAAGGGATACCTAAAATGGAATTTCTTATTAAGTTTTTAACGAAGCTAACAGAAGGATATTTTACTCCATATATTCACTGGATTTTTAAAAAGGTAGTTTAATGCTGTTGTATTAGATATTTTTTCAATGCCGTTGCTACGGTACTAAATTCATAATCTGAATTCATGATGTAAACTGGAAACTGAACTATAAAAGCCTCATCCATTATTTACCCCAAAAATAGTTCTGTTGCCTTTGCGTTTTTATTTCTTTGAGCTTCCAAATTTCTATTTAATCTGTTATTTTATTGGATCTTGCCCTTCTTCAAGACATACTAAAGTCAAACACCGTCTAACTGCCACTTGGGAGTTTTTCAGCAGAAAGAGTGAATATTTATTCAAAGCATGTAAAATATAACTGAAAATTCCATTTTAAACTCTGTCTAATCTGTTAGAACATAATCTTCACATACCTAATCAGTAGTGGGTTTCAATTTTGGCTGCTACTGGTTCGCTCATGGGTGTTTGCGTATGCAGAGACATCCGGGGTGGGGGAGCCTCCAGCCGCTGCCGCTTCCAGTTCGCCCGATCTGGGGCGAACTGATAGCAACCCACCACTGTACCTAATGACTACTTATTATAATTATGTCCATCTTCTTATAAATCTTCAAGTAGCCTAGATATTTTGTAATTATTCTTAAACAGTACTTAAACTGATTGATATCTTATCTTGAACTTTTTTGAAACCATTAATAATATGGGAAGGGATAGCTGAGAATTGTTGGTAACTTTTTGGACAAGAATTTAGAAATTTTCATCTTATATAAGAGATACTTAGATGGCATAGTTCTCTTTAGTAAAACCAGTCTCACTGGTTTATTAAAACAGTGGTATAGCTATGCACACTATGTTTTTGGAACATATTTATCTGGGAATGACTTTCGTTCATGATATATGAAATAAGATATATAAATGCATTATTCCCAGTGCGATTCTTAGGGGAAAAATGCTTACAATTATTAACCATTCTCTCCATACTACATCAGAAGATTCTTGGAAATGCCACAGTATCAGAATATTGATACAACATTCTGTCCTAGGAATATAGCAAAATTAATGTTTTTTCCCCTAGAAATAGCTTCTTTTAATACAATTGCTAAAATACTATTTTCCTGCACAGTTTTTTGGATGAAAATTCGCCTGATGAAGAGTAAAGTACCTGTTAAATCTCTTGAGCATAATTGCATTTTCTGTGCACAAGTCATCTGCAGGGAGAGAACTTGCTTGCCAGCGAAGACGTTCATCTGCATTCGATAAGTATTCTGTTCTAGCAATATCTGTACGGAACTGTAAAATAAGCATTAGGATTTACTCAAGAGAAGTCAAGAATTGACAAACATGGGTTAATAAATGTATTTGCTCCTTTTCTACTACTCCTGAACTATGCTACCCTGTGATTTGTTTTACCCTCATAAAATATTGTTAACACTTCAGCAATACCCTTTATCCATTGATTGCGATTTGGGTCCAAGTATGCATATCTTTAATCAAAATGGGCGCGTATTGGAGAAACATATTTCAAATGATCCAGGTTGTTCAGCTGTTAATACTAAGGCTACTATAGATCAAGGAACAAGATACTGAAGTGACGTTCCAAGCTCCAAACTGATGTGCATAATGCAACACAATAAGTGACTCAACTGTTGGTAATATATGGTGGTGAATGATTTTATGATCCATGGATTTTTTTTTACCTGAATATTTGCCTGTTGCAAGTGATGGGACCATGTTGTGAACAGGTTTTGCCGCATCTGCTGGTCAAAATAACCAGCGTAAGCAATAAATGCTCCTGAGAGCAAACAATCTCCTGCAATTGTGGACATCTGATTCTTGAAGGTTTCACTTGTTTTCTCCCATCTTTCACGTTCAGCAGACAAGCTCTTCAAAAGAGCTGTGCTACGATTTACCTGGAAGTGAAGCAATGAATATATTCAAACAAAAACCAAACTTAAAATGGAAAAACACTCTTATTAAAAACGTAGTCCTAACACAGTATCAGTGGGAAATGGGAGGCGAGAGAGAAACAAGAGCAAAGTATAGAGCTCCAGGAAAATGGTAAGAAATTTTAATCATAGTTGAAAAAAGTTCTGCAACATATGAATTGTGATTAACATTAATATTACACTTCCCCATTAGTTTTCTATTTTTCAAAGAGGCCTCCGATTAGTAACTGATATGTGTAGGCTGTTAAGTCCCAGTTAACAAATGCGGGAATGCAAAGGTAGGAGGGAAGGGCCTGGGAGGCTTGGTGCAGGCCACACACAAATTGGGGGAAGGGCAACGCTGCGGAGAGGTGTGAGTGTAAGAGGTTGGGTGTGGTGTATGCAAGCAAAGGAGGGGAAGGAGGACATAATGCGTATGAGTGAAGAAAACTCAGAAGTGTGGGGAGACTTATCTCACTGATTTGTGACCTGTCAGCTTTCCGATTGAATTTGCTTGTGGGAAGCTGGCAGGGAAGATCACATAAATAGTGATCACGTTTGTGGGACACTGCAACCTGATTTTAAGTGTGAGCTGGTTGCCAAGTGCCCAAATTTTGTTCACATTATCATGGGGGCCAAAACTTTGAGGACCTTTGAAGTCCTTTTGTTCTGCATTGTCATTAACATTGAATGGTTGCTGAATGAATGTTAAGGGAGGACTACCTATACTGACTCAACAGTATAGAAGTCAAAACAAGCGTCTAAGATTCATGGTGGTAATTTAAAATGTAATTCAGTGCTCACAAAAAAAGTAAAACTCTTGACTTTGGTCTAATCAGAACTCAACAAAAATTAACAAACATTTAACAGCAAGTGGCAGTTTCACCTTTGCTTCCACAGCAGCTAGATCTGCCTTAATAGCCTGAGCTTCAGAAATCAGCACAGCATACTCCTCCTTGTAACGAGCAATGCTGGTCTCCAGGTCTCTAATCATCTGCTCAACTTCATTGGCCTTCTGCTGGTTGTCTTTGGCATCGTCTTCAAGTTTCTGCAGCTCATTCCTCAGGGGCTCTACTCGCTTCAACATGTCAGCATAGTTCAACTAGAAAAAAAAGACCGGGCACTCAATTTCAAACCCTCATGTCAATAGTCTGACGTGAGAAAGTTGCTAAAATGAAATCCAGTGGATTCATTTCACTGAAGAAATACTTTTTGTTTATGAAACGGAAAGGGAGGAATTCTTCCTCTCCCATAGAAACACACCAACTGCAGCAGGGGGTATTCTCAGATTTTAAAGATGTATGCAGAGATATGGATTTCTGTGGGGAGGACAAATTGGAGGAGAAATGTAAGTCTGCAACTTCACCCTTTGATTTTGACAGCAGGAATGCTTAAGAAAGGTAGCTGTACTTTAGCACTAAATCAGACTATAAAAAAATGAACAGAACAGAACAGAACAGAATAGAACGGTTTATCAGTTCTGAATGGCACTGAAGTAGTACTTCCCTTTATGTTTTACAAATATTTGACAAAACCTGCTTGGTACCGTTTTCTATTTTTTTTACTGTTAGCATTTTTCTTTGTTTTGGTCCTATCTTATTTAGCATTTTCATTTGTTTCTTTTTTTATCCAAAACTGCTTTTTCTACAAAGCATTTTGCTTTCCTCTTACTATTTTATCAGCTTCCAGGAACCAAAAAACCCTCTGCAGCCTCAGCTTCTATCTATTTTGAAAATACGATCCTTCCGAACAGATTATTTACCTGCGCAATAGCCCATTTTACCATAGGTCCACAAGCCAGAGAAGCTCTGTTCACAATTTCATAATTGTAGCTTGGATTTGATAAATAGTTCTTCTTCATCTTCTCTCGGATGGCATCACTAGAAGAGCAAAAGAGCTTAAAGAACCATACAGGCAAATAGTCATTCAATATACAAGTTCCAATTGTGCGACTATCACCATCACCACATTAAGTAGAGCTAAAACTACAAATACCTTATATCTTCAATATTAAAGTTGACAATGCTGCTGATGAAATTATCTCTGAGAATAACTGGCCTGATCTTTTTCCAGTCACTTGTCTCCTCACCCAACAAGAGACAGATTGATTCTAAAGCCAGTTTTACTGCAGGAGGTGGATTGGCCATGGTTCTTACTTCAATAAGATGCTGTTTCTTTATAGAGCTCACCGCTATTTAAGGGATGGAAAAAAGCACTGAGCATGCAACATACATTTCAGGCTGCTGATGGGAACAGAGAATGAAATTCTCCTTTATTGGAATGAAATTTAGTTCAAAGACTGCAATTTTTTCACTGTTGTAGTAATGGCCTGCTGTAAATAAGAATCTTCATTTTAATGGATCTCACTGGCCTCAAGCAGCTTTCCTCAACCTGACAGGTTAGAGATGCAGGGCAAGAAAAGAGATATGGTAAAGAAATGACTTTTTCTCCCCAAAAAGATTTATTTAAATACATGAAGCAAAAATTGGTTCCTCATATTTTGTATCTGTAATATGGTCATCTTTCAGAAGTCTCTGTGAACAATTTCATTCCGATCCCAGAAGCAGCTAAAATACATTTCCAAATTATTCACCTGATCTCCTCAGCAGAAAAGTTTACAATGGTTGGGATGAAGTTTTCCCTCATTATGATGGAACGTATCTGTTTCCAATCAGTTGTACTTTCACCCAAAAGCAGGCAGATCGATTCTAGTGCCAGCTTCACTGCCGCAGGTGGGTTTGCCATAGAACGGACCTCCACCAGATGTTGCTTCTTTATTGATTTAACAGCTAAGCAGGAACAAACCCAATCAGCCAGGCATGAAAGAAAATGATTTAAGAGAAAACAGCAAAAAGCAAATTCAGAGATGATTTGAACCATTTTAATTTTACACACACACAAATTAATTTTAATTTAAACAATTTATGAGTAAAATCAGTAAGATTTTCTGCTAGCTCTAGTAGTGCCCCTAAAGCACAGGGAAAAAAAATCACTTTTCTCACTTTTCAGATATACCATCAGCTACCACAAACCATCTAATGGTCCAGTAACTTTCACTGTAGCCATCTTAAAAAAAAGTCATTTTACGTTGTAATATTTTGTATTTTTAACTCATAATAAAGTCATCAATAGCTACAACAGCTTAAGTGGCAATATGAGCAGGTATTCTGAAAAGCTGTGCAATTATTGCTTTGTGTGCAGTCAGAGGAGAACATGATTATTGTTTGTTCCAATTATTATCCAAAGATTTAAGCTTAGAGCGTAATATTTTCTTTGCTCCAATTAAATTTCTGTGAGAGATGATATACCAAAACCAAGCAATTACTGAAAGAGTTCGTTGAATAGCAGATAGCAGAGCATGCTGCAGACCCACAATCTGATATATAATTGCTCCATAACAACCCCCCCCCCATTTTCATTATATCTGCCTACCATTCTGGGCCTCAATAACTGCAGGCTCTACTTTATCCAGATCTTCTTTCACACTCATCTGCTTATCTGCAATGCCCTCTTGCTGTTTGTGTAACTGTTCTTGAATTTCTTGGCTCATAACCTAGGGAAAGTTATTAAGTGTTATTAGAATCTCAACTATGCACGCAATAGTTATTTTCATATTATTAAACCAATCATGGTCCTCACCTTTTTCTTCTCTGCTTCTTGTTGATCTTTTACCATCTTTTTTAATTTATCATTAGCTGCTGCATTCTTTACTTCAAGCTCCTGGCTTTTTATTCTTAAGTCACGGCGCAATTCTTCTACCTGGAATAGGTAAGAGATTCTCAACAATGTCAACGAGCATTAATGAAAAGTGCTGTAATAAGTTCTAGGAATTGTCAAGAATAATTCCCCCCCCCCCATTGTCCTTCGTTTAGGTTTCTACCTGGTCCACAGTTTCCTTGATTTTCCTGAGTCCAACATTCAAATGCATCTGCTGCTCTTCCAGTTCACTTCTCTTTTCATTGAATAAATTTGCATAATGGTTGATGAAGTCCAAATAATGACGAGGAGTGATGGCCATTGTTCTGCCACCTCGTTTTGCTAGTCGAGCGTTAGCCTGCCATCAAATAAAATGTTAGTACAAATCAGTAGGTTTTAAAATTTCCTCCACAAAACATGAATGCCATGTTTTCTTCTAGGATTGCACCCTACTGTCCAATAGAGCACAAAAAGACATATCAAAATGAAAAGCTGAACCTACCTGATGAAGTGTCTGATGAACAAACACACAGCTGTTTACAATAGCTTCTCTGTGAGATGGTGGCTGTGGCAGCTTGTCATAGACAACTGGCATGTAATCAGGCACAATGTAATTTGGTTTCTCAAGATCCATTTTGCTAGTGAATTCTTTACCAACTTGATAAAGTGCCTCAGTGGACCAGTCTCCAAACCAGTTCAAAACACACCTAAAACAGGATAAGACAATATTACCACCTTTTGAAATGAATGCATGAAAATTATTCATTCATAGTATATTAATGGTGCAGTACCTATTGAAGAGAGCTGGAGATGTAGCTGCTCTATCTTTCAACCCTTCTGAAGATGGATTCATGGTAAAGACTACATGGAGATTTCGGATCACTTGACTAGTGAACCACTTATAAAGTTCTTCATGTGAATCCAACATTAAACCTTCTTTCTGGGCTCCTTCCTTACACTGAGTCATAAGTGTGGCATATTCGTCTCCTTCAAACAGTCCAGGAACCTATATTGAGAAAATGCACATTAGAAATCTAATTGATTCTGGAAACTGTTAGAGAAGAGCTGAATTCCAAGTTTCTGGCAACACAAATACATACAGTTATACAACTGTTTTACTGCAGACTGGCTGGTCTTCAGCTCAGAGATTAAATTTCAACTAATCATGGTAACTGATGGGTCAATGGCTTTTTCCATTTTTAAAATACAGAAATCTAGATCTGGGCTTTTCCCTAAGCTTTTCATTAAATTACCTCTCCATTGGCCAGTAGAGTGTTCATTCTCTCCAGAAATCCAGAATCAAGTACATTTGATTCATCCATTATGAATGCAATTTTCTCATTTTTGCAGCCAGACCGCCTCAATACCGTTCTTAGATCTTCATCAAAATCTTCACCAGTGTACTTTCTATGTACCTGTGAATCACAATTATGGGTCAATGTTTGTTTTTATGTCGTCTATAAAAGGAATAACATAAAATGCTTTTAGTTTTACTATTTAAAAGAGTGGTTGTAACAACCTTAATTTGGTAGACACTTAGACCATTCATCCATGCCACAAATCGAGATAGAGTTGTTTTTCCTGCTCCACTGACACCAATGAGAAGTAAGTGCCCCTGAGGTTGGCGGAAGATCCTGAAAAGATACTTCATTTAGTGACTATAATGTAGGCTATCAGTATAACCCATTTTCCTTTGTTGGAGTTATTTATTAATTACATTCAATGGAATTTTCCTACACATGAACATACACGCAATTATAGTCTTATGGTATTTTATAAACTTTTCCCATTACAAAAGATAATATTATTGGAGATTCTTCTCTAATATTGAGTTATCCAAGAAAACATTAAATAACATTCCTTTTTAAAATGAAAATTAGATTAACTTACAAATATACATTTTTCTTAGTAATATACATACCTATCAATTCGTAGCACATGATCTAACACTTCATTGAATAAAACAAGTGGCACATCTAGTTCTTCTTCATAGAAAACTTTCAGTCTTGCTTTCACATAATCTCTTAACTCCTCTTGATCAACTGGGATATAGTCCTAACAAAAAATAGAATAAGCAAATATTTTTGTATGTACACACACACACACACACGTAATGCTGAATCTGACTACGCTTAGGGTAGTATCTTGAGATGCATAGAATGTTCATATGTGAAGGTGTTTGATTCCCCATTAAAAACTATTTCATATTAAGCAATCATTGTCTTGGGTTTTCGCCCCAAATAAACAAAGCTGGCAGGAATGTAACATTTATTTCCAAATCATGATGCTGCAAGAAAAGTACTGATGCAAAATAATAAGAAATAATAAAAATTTAACACTGAAATTCTAAACAATCCTTTAAAAAATTAATTCATTCTATATACAGAAAAAGATAAAACCACTTTAATATATAATAAAATCTCAACCCATATTTTCATTTAGGTTAACTTTCTTCCTCAAGAATATAGAATGAAGTAGTTACTTAAATTAAATTTAAATTTCAACATGTCAAAAATCATGTTCAGCTACACAGGCTCAGTTTTGCAAACATTTCATAGTAAAACTGGTCAACTAATATTCAAACCAACATACCACAGTAAAACTAAAAAGGTGATATTTATGTGTTCACCAAAGAAGCTATCTAAATCAAGTTTACATGGCATGTATGTGTTACAGAGAAGAGACTTCTTATTTACTTTCTCTTTTATTGCTTTGGGTGTCAAGGAAGATGCAAAGTTCTGTTTTTTACTCGCCTAGTAGCCTCAACCAGAACAGAATGGATTAACTGTAGTTATTATTCTTTTTGACTAACTTAATAAGTGAAAACATTTCCAGACAGAATTTTAAATTTCTGTATCAATGGAAGATACAGAAATGGCAGGGCAGTAATTTTACATCTTTTAAATAAACTTGTGGTTAGTTGATAACACCTATTTATAGTAAAGATTCTCCATGTCCTAAGATATCTCTATGTCATAAACTGAACATTGTACAACTCAACCACAGAGAAGCTAGGTTTTTCTCTTACCTTTGAAAGCCAATTGCTGTAGAGAATGGGCCTGGACATGGCTTTCTCCTTGTCTATATTGGGGAAGTGTTTCAGAGCAACCATATCAATATTTTCATCAGTCCATCGTCTCTCCTCATCTTCCACAAGCCTGGATAAACACAGAAGATTGAGAGAGGAAGCATACAGGACTTAACCAGGATAAAAGTAGGAAAATAACAGCATAATAGAGCTCTGAGGAAGGAAGGCTGGAGACAATCCTCACAATCGTCTGCCCACCAACTATATTGCAGGGAAGATTCTAGAAAAATCTTTAAAAAGAAAGGAAAAGTTTTGACAGCATGCATTTCCCAGAAAATATTTAGATTTTATCCTTTTTGGACAGTTCTTAGGGGATCCATCTACAAAGACATAAAAAAGGGGAATTATTTTAAACTGAAGTCTAGTACAGAATATTTATTTGCTACAACCTCAGTAAGTCTTATTGAGTCTTAACTCTAATACTAGCAAATAAAATTAAAACAAGCATAAAACTTTGCATCCCTAAGATTTACCTGTCCTGGAACAGACGCAATGCTTCATGTGCCCAAATTCGAATGAGTCCTTCAACAGGCAATGTTTCCAGTGGTCTCAGAGCTTCAAAAATACCTCGCACCCACCGAGTCATTTCACGAGGTGAATAGATATAGTGTGGCTGAGTATCTTGAGTAAACCTTTCCTGTGTGAAAAACATACATATGAGTCCTTACTAGCATTTCCCCCCCAACCTCTTAATCACTTAATTAAAATCTATGAAAAACGTTCAGCCTTGTTACCTGTGACATTGTGTAGAACTCAACCATTGCAGCAGTGAGGGGCTCAGCATATGTACGGAGAGATGGAATAAGTCTCAACATAGCACGATTGAAAGTGCCATAAATCTGAGTGAGTGAAGCTGGTCCAGGGTAGTCCACATATACAACAGGAACATGGCGCAAGAATCTGAAAAGATATTCAAAGGGATTAATTTAGGAAAACTATCTAATAGTATTTTATTAGACTAGAGAGCCAATTTGGTGTAGTCAGTCAGACCAGAAACCAAGAGATCGTGAGTTCTAGTCCTGCCTTAGGCACAAAGCCAGTTGGATTATCTTGGGGCAGTCACTCTCTCTCAGTCCAAAGAAGGAGACAATGGCAAACCACCTCTGAAATCTTGCCAAGAAAACTTCAGGAACTTGTACAGGCAGGCATCAGGAATCACAACAGACTTCAAGGCACACATACACAAAAAACGTACATCACGGGTGTCAAACATATGCCATCACCTTGCCGTCACGTGACATTTTGTGACTTTTTCCCATTCACAGAGCTAGGGTGGGTGTGGCCTGAGCGTGACGCATCCAGCCTGTGAGCCACCAGTTTGACACCCCCGGACTACATAGACTCCAAGAATTGACAAGTATATTCCACAATAAATTCTTTCACAGAAGATCCTGAGAATCATGCAGGATGAGATATTTCATTGTTACTTTCTCTTTGTGAGTAGATTTTCTAATGAAAATATCATTCCAGAGTCCAAACTACAGGAATGCAGTATTATATTACACCAACAGGGCATAGGTTCTGTAATATTACATAGAGAGCTAAAAACTTGGCTGTAGGAGAAAGCAGTTGAAGGATGTTAGATTTGCTATTGACTCCTCCTGTTCAGTGCCATTAAAATGTGCATTGTTTAAAACTGTTGTGTTTCATACAAACCCCATCAGACTAAGTTAGCATGAACATTCATATTGTATTATAGGCATATTACCTATGTGAAAGAGGCTTTCTTCCAGGATCTGTAGGTGGGTTGCAGGCACCAACAAATTGAATTCGTTCCAATTTCACCCAGGTCTGGTCTGATGTACGGTAGAAACCTCCATGCTCTACCATCTGATGAAGTTAAGAGTCTTGGTTAGAAAAGAGATGGACATACCATGCTGTTTCCTTTTGGGAAACACATTATATGCAAAGCAGGGAGAAAAGCAGAAAAAATGGAGACAAAATATTTTTTAATTAAATCTTTTAGTAAAAACTTTACACCTTTTCTTCACGCTTTTCTATTTTTTGCTTCTACCCCATACATTGCCTTTTGTTTTGCAATTTAATCCCGATTCACAAAAAAATCTAACTTTTTTCACTTATTAATACTTGCCTGTCTGATAAAGGATATGACTCTCTGTGTGCCATATTTATCCATATCTGGCAGGTTGATTTCATCACAGAAGAGTACCAGCCATTTCCCTAGCTGAACTGGAGCTAGTACCACACCATTAGGTGTACGTCTGTACTCACAATAGTGATCAAATGTTTTCAGGAGTAGTTCTGGAGTGGTAGCACTGGAGAAATTCAAGCCAACCACCTGGAAAGGCAAAAACAATTTGAGAACAGGAAATAAAAATAAGAACCAAAAACATCCTTCACTTGCATAATGTTTTAGAAAATGCTGCAATCTATTGTTGATGGTTGACTATTCCAAAATAAATATTTTAAGCTATGTGTATGTTTTAAAAGTCTGGTTTTAAAGAATGGGTTCCAATATCGATTTTATGTATAACAAGACCACATTAATTCATACTGTGGCAGTATTCTGCATCGGCTTATAATGTCCTTTGAAGATGATTTGGCTATTATAATTATAACCAGTAGTTCTATTGTGTTAACTGAGCATGTAGAACAGATCTTAACAGTCTTGAATCAGCAATTTTTCCTCTTTTTGATTGTAATTCAGTGTGCCTGTTTTACTTTAAAACCTTAACTGACTAATGATCAGTACTGTTAGGAAATGGTTATTTGTCTAACTAGTTGGTCAGGCAATATATAAACCAACAATGTATGTTTGCAGTCAGAAAGGTATTATATTGCTTTAAGACTGCATTGCATCATCCTGTATCCTGACTGGCTAACCTCTGTAAGCCAATGTATTTAAGGGAAGTCAGGATCATGGCTTGTGTGGATACCACACCATTTTACCTGCTTATTTGCTATAACTCTCTACCTGATCTCTCTGATCGTTTGATCATAGCTACATGTTGCTTTCTAATATTTATTGAATGTTTTGATATTGAACTTGTTCTTGTTTGGAACTCAAGAAGAACTGCTTTATTGTGTATGACTACAACTGGTAAGAAGACTTTGCACTTGAAATATCCCTGGATTCATCTTTTAACTCTTGTCTTATCTGTGTATGACTTGGATTGTTTTTGGACTTTGCTTTACTCCTTCTAAAAGTAAGACTACAACAACTCAGTGTGTTTGTATGTTGACTGTGATTGTTCACTCGCAGTTGTTTTTCATGCGTTTACTCAAAGGGTACTCTGCTCAATAACCCACAACATCCGTTATGAGCCAAGAATATCCTTAACAAGTACATCTCAAAATCGATCCATTGAGATAGTCAAGGGCATCCCATTTTCTGGAATGAAGTGAATGGAGCTCTGGAACAAGCTCTCAATCACTACTGGAACTACTACTTTATGATTAAAAAATTATATTTCTCCTGTTCTGCTAGAAGGAAGGGTAGCTCACTGAAATATTTTCAAGCATTCAGAATGCGGAAATACCTCCATGTCAGGCAAGGCCCTGAGTGCACTAAAGAGAGTCATGGTCTTTCCAGATCCTGGTGGGCCACAGAGGACTAGTGGTTTGTGCTCTGCAAGCCAAGTATATAGCAATGCTTCATGGCGGACAGTGTCAAGTGTTGGCACAACAACATCAGGAGCTGCAACTTTGTGAGTCTCAACTTCGATCTGTGGGACCTTTGACTGCCAAGGCACCCATTCGCCAGTGATGGAGACCTATATGAAGAAAAAAAAAATCTGCTACTTTCTGCTTTTGTTGCAGCCAAAGAATTTAACTCTAACTGGAACTTTTAACTGTTCAAAAATTAAGAAATGCCACCAATAAATTATCAACAAATTGAAAAGGCTTTTAAAATGATTCCACATAAAATGTACATGGACGACTCCCAGTTCTGAAGAGGCATTATTTTCTGTGTAGAGGACGTGTCATCAAGATAGACACAAAATGACCAATGATATATTTTTCTTTAGAATAATTACTCTCATATACCACTTTATAGTACTTAAGCAACAAATCCAGGAATGTGTTTTTGACACTCTAATTAGTATCAAAACTTAATTTCATTAAGCGCATGATTTCAAAAGATAGAGGTGCGCATGATAAATTAAGTAACAAATATTTTGTACACTGTTGCTAGGCATTTGGAATCACTTGCAATATGGTACAGACAATCCTCGACTTACGATAGCAATAGGCACTGGAATTCCTATCGCTAAGTGATATGGTTGTAAAGCATTTCTGGAACTGACAGCAGTCCCAGTTGCTGTTGTTAATTTATTTCCACAATCATTAGGTGAAGCAACTTCCTGCTGTCTTCTTTACAACCAAAGTTCTTTCTACAACCAAAGTTTGTAAGGAAGCTGGCAGGAAGCTGTGACTCCCTTGCTGAAAGCAGGTTAAGTGGCTGCTGCTGAATGGGAGAGGGAGCATGGGAGGGGAATAGGGGAAGTTATGCAAGAAGGTGTGGGAGAGGCACAACTTAAATCAGGGAGTGTGTGCAGAGCTGTGTGACAGGTACAGATTGGGGAGAGTGCTTCAGGGGGTAGGGGACATATGTGAAGGATTTGTGAGAGGGTGCATGAAAAGGAGGGTCTGTGAGAGTGCATGGGAGGCACACTGCAGGTTGAGGAGGCTGTGTGAAAGACGGATGGCAATGTTCTGCCCCAGCTATGGACCCCAAAGAACACAGCACACACAAAGTCCGTTCAAACCTTAGTTTACTAAATAAACCAGTATTTTACAACAATGGCTATTAATTAACTGCATTAACAGCCGCCAAGAATAATAACTGAAAGCTTACTATGGTTGGCAGAATGCCCAGAAGCAATTTGCGGGACGTTGATAAGAAAAGCAAGACAAGACACAAAGATATGTGAACTAAGTTGTTCCCTGCAAATTGCTTCAGTCAGTGTTCCTCCTTAAATATGCTAAGGGAGTGGTCAATTAGCCCCAAGCCTTACTCTCGAGGAGACCTCCTCCTGAGGAGCGACTCCTGCCTTTTGGCAGCTCTGCGTACCTGTGCACTGGGAAGAGGCTCCTCCTCTTCACTTAAGGGAGCTTCTGGAAGTTCTGAAGGCCATGGCTGAATCCCCGCCTCTGGCACCACATCTTCTCTAGCCTCCTCATTGTCCGACTCGAGTGCCAGCTGCAAAACCTGCTGGCGCAGCACCACCCCAGCCTCCTTGCTATCTGAATCAGCTACTTGCTGCACAGGCCGCGTACGGGCCACAACAGGCAAGGGTTGGGATGGGTGTATGAGAATGTGAGGGTGTGCACGAGGGTACAAAGTAGGTGTGGTGAAGTTAGGGATCTATGAATAACCGGCATGAATGCGGAGGGGCTGGAAAAGGCTGCGGAGTTGGGGAGACTTTCCCAGTGACTTGAGATTTCCCTACTGGCTTCCCCATTGACTTTTAGTGGATCACTGTTTGTAGATCATTGCTATCAAACCGGTTGCCAAGAGTCAAGATCACAATCATGTGACTGTGAGGTGATAGGATGGCTGAACTCCGAATATTGGTCATAAACCACTATTCATTTAACACAGTCAAATGGTCACTGAACAAATGGTCATAGGTTGAGGACTACCTGTATTTGATTTGTGGTACTGATTATATTTTTTTCAAGCATTGCAATCAGAACAGCAGTCACAGTAACGTTGATGTTTAAAAAAAAGTACCATAAGAATATAATTGCCTTTACCTCATAATCAATTATTGGTATATTTGGTGCACTAGGCAGAGGCACTGTTGTAATTCTTCTGATATATTCACCTAGCTCTGCTCTCATTTTCAGACGGCTGTCTCCCGAGAACGACCACAGGATTGCATACACTAGGTATCTCTGAAATGACAGTAAATCATCAGTGTTGATGTGAGGAAACAGGATTGTACTTAAGAAACACATGGAAACCAGCAGCAAGAATTTTAAAAGCCTGGTAATTTTATTGTCTCAGGATTATAGTCCTTTGGTGAGCAGGTGAGGCAGCAAACAAGAATTACCTGGATGTAGCGTTCTAGCTGGTCTATTTGCATTGGAAAGTCTGGGTGGTTGGCATTATACTGTGCTACGTTGCGGCATGCTTGGTGAAGCATGGAAAAGAGAGAACCGAGACACCGTAGTCGAGTGAGATCCATAATGTGCTCCAGTTTAAAAGCATGTTCAAGTGCCTTTGTCACCAATCCATTAGATGTGAAGTATGGCTGCATAATTGTAGCTGCATCTCTTTGAATCTGTTAATGAACCATTTCAGTAACATTACAACTAGAAATTACCATACTAGAAAACAGAGCTAGACAATTCCTACTTTTTGTGTAGTGAAGTAAAGGAAATCTAGATCCCTAGGTTTACCTGCAGCATCGGAGATGCTGTTTCTTCACTTTCATCTTCTTTTCCCTTTCTCCTGCGCTGAGCTTCTTCTTCACCTTCATCCAGAGGAATACTTCTCAGTCGGGCCAAGAAATTATTGAAAATCATGTCAGTACTTAAAACATCTTCACTGAACCAAACCATGCCACATCGCGACACTGTGGCCAGAGTGGCATATTTTAAATCTTGAACTTCAAACATGATGCGCACCTATGGAAAAAAACAAAAGGGTGGTTTCTGAAAACATTTAAACCCAGATCTCTTTATGGTTTCTGTTCAAAATACCTTTCTTCAACTACCCTCTCCTCCTTTCGAGTTTAAGGTAAGCAAAAAGCAAAGAATCAGAGAAAGAATCTCCTGCCATGGGCAGTGAAAGCTACTAAAGCAAACTCAGTGGGAGAGCTTTGTTTCAAGATATTGGGAAGCCAAATTGCATGTACAGTACTCCAGACTGTACATGCTAGAAGGAGTAGAGATTTAATATCTTCCCACAGCCTCAGAATTAACTGGTTGAACCTTCTACAAAAACTCAGGTAAAAGTAGTAACAGGAATGCCTCTTTCAAGAGCCTTGTTTATTTCTGTAGGTAAAAGTTTTAAGCAGGAATTTGAGATTGAAGCTTTTATTGATTTTGATGTATGTGTACTGATTAAATCTGTGTGATTACTTGTGCCATATCTCTACAGGTAAGCCTTGCTTAAGGACCACAACCGGGACCAGAATGATCACTGAGTGAAGTGATCATTAAGTAGGATATCACATGATCTCTTTGCTCAACAACTGCAGTCTCAACACCTCTAGTTCTGGTTGTTAAGTGATTTCACGAGTCATTAAGTAGATGGAGCCTAAGGTAAGGTGCGTGGAATTCCTCAGGGAAGACCCATAGAGGCATGGTGCAGGCCACGTGCAAGTGTCTCCCTGGCTCATGAGCTAAAGTTTCTCTCTGTCGAAATTAAAAGCTTGAGCAGGTAAATACTTATGCACAGCCTGCACCCGGCCTCCCAGTGCCTCTGCCACCACTGAGGCCTCCCATCCTCCTTGCCTTACAACGCTGCCTCCCTGCTCTGAAACTGTAAATCCTTCGTGGATGAAAATCCCATCACAATTTTTTGACTCTTCTTCAGCCAGCCCCCAGAAGCCAGAGGGAATCCTCTTGTCTTTGGGGGCTGACTGTGAATGCCCTCTGCTGTGAACGCTCTGTGCCAAAATACTGCTTGGATTTTGTCATGGACACTTTACAGCCAGCCTCCATAAACCAGGGAAATTCCTATTGGCAGCTGGCAGTGACTTGCGAACTTCCCTGCCAGTTTCCCTACTGACTTTCTGGAGAAGCTGGCAGGAAAGATAACAAATGGCAATCACATGATCGTGGGATGCTTGGCAAACAATTGTTAAGTGCCAACGGGATGCCAAGTGCCCAGACTACAATCATGCGCCCATGGAGGCACTACAACAACTGTTAACTTTGGGTATGGGTTCTAAGTCCCTTTGTTCAATGCCATTGCTATTTCAAATGGCCAAGTGATCATTGATTATATTAATTATAATAATTATTGATCATCCAAATAATCGTTAAGTGAGGAACATCTGCATATAAGTTGGGGAATAGTGTAGATTTCTCACATTTATCATACAGCTTGTATTCATAAATATAGCTTTATAGACATTAAGTCACCATTTTCCCTTGTTAAGTTGTAGTTGAATGATAAAAAGGCAAATTGCAGCAGACTAGTAGCATCTTATGATCTGAGTAGTCCATTTGATTTCTTTTCTCTTTTTAATCAAGTTATCAATGTTGCTTTCCCATGAGTTGGGTAATTCTGAAGTTACCCTTTTTTTGCACTTTGATATTTGAAATTCAGAAAGGCTTTTACCTTTGATTTTTTTTTTCTAAGCAGAATATATCAGCATGCTGCTGTATAAGAAGTGAGTCAATATTCTGATACTCTGTTGTCCATATTTAGCTACATTAAATCACATGGAAATACCACCTTAAATATGAATTTACTATAGATAGGCTTACATTTGGTGGAAGACTGAGACGTTCCCCATTTGGTAATGTCAGCAACTTGTTGTCATCCAGAACAGAATTCAAATTTTCAACCCACTCGGGATCAACATCTCCATCAAAGATAATCCACTGTCGTTTTTGTAGTTCCCCTCTCACATTATCTATAATTCTAAATAAGATAAGAATGTAGGACAAGTTAGGTAAATGTTGAATGAGTTTAAACACTTTCTCTGGGAATCTTTCTATTCACTTTCACCACATCTTATATATTTCACACTTACTTTCTCAAGACATGGGTAAACAACCCATCTGTCCACTCTCTGGTGTTGGGATCCAAAGTACCATAGAGATGGTCTTTGCTGATAGCTTTGGGATCAATTATATGTGCAACACCTTCCACTCCTTCTAGTCTCTCCAGAGCTTTCAGAAGTACTCTCCAAGCCATGCTCTTTCCACTTCCAGAAGGACCGACCATCATCAAGCCATGGTTGATCTGGGTAATTTGATAGAGCTGAAGAACCTATAAAAAGGAGTAGAATGGGGGAAGATCTTTAATCTGTGACAACCGTTACAATAATCTTGTTTAAATTTTTAGAGGACTATTTACAGCCAAATCTCATAGGATATTATATTATGTTGTCAATAACGGTTGCAAAGCCATACCTTTTCCACCCACATGCTACCAATATCTTCTCCATCACCATATGTGAGGTACATTTCCTGACAGACTTTCTTAAGTTCTTCTCTCAGTGCAGTCATTTCTCCTCGGTGATACTGAATGCCAGGGAACACGTCTGACAAGAGACTGAAAAGCAGTGGTATATCTTCTGCAACCAGTTTTGGTACCATAGTTTCACAGACACTCTGGATCAGAATCTACATGGGAAAAACATTTATTAGACAAACTAAGAAGCAAAATAGTTATTTAATAGTGCAGAGTTCAAAGACTGGATATCATAACTATACTGAAGTTTAAACTGGATATCTTCCTTGTTTGTTTTAAAGATAACTTGAGATACTATCAAATACTATTAGTGTGGTGGTTGGTCCAGATGCATTTTTGTTTAAACAAATTACTGTGACTGTTATTAACTGATTAACTTAACATTTATAGTAGTCCAGAGCATTAAGAATGGAAATAGTAACGAATGCAAAAATAGGATCTGTTTCAAGTGGAAAACAATAACGGGCTATTCTAATCATTTTGGAAATTTTCAAACATAGGCCAGCTACTTTGCATTTGAAGTGTGTAAAACTCAAAACCAAGCCTCAAACACATAACTGTTGTTCTGCACTCCAAACTGGGTGCTTTGAATTCAAAATGAATTGAACTTGAAATGCTATGCACACTTGTACTGAATATTAATTGCAATCCAAATTAATTCAAAATCCTTGTATGTTTTTGCATTTAAGGATCAGCGTCTTACATAACTCTAAGTAAAGGTAAAGGCTCCCTCGCACATGCGTGCTAGTTGTTTTCCAGCTCTAGGGGGCGGTGCTCATCTCCATTTCTAAGCAAAAGACTCAGCGCTATCTGAAGACATCCCCGTGGTCATGTGACCAGCATGACTCAATGCTGAAGGGATACGGAGCGCTGTTACCTTCCCACCAAACTGGTCCCTATTTTTCTACTTGCATTTTTATGTGCTTTCGAACTGCTAGGTTTGCAGAAGCTGGGATAAGTAATGGGAGTTCACCCTGTTAGGCGGCGCTAGGGATTCAAACCGCTGAACTGCCAACCTTCTGATCGACAAAAGCTCAGTGTCTTAGCCACTGCGTCCCATCTACATAACTGTAGAGTGCATTAAAACTGTAGAGCATACCTCCTGTTCTGGTAAATTTTCAGCAATTTCTCCTTCATCAACAACTTCACCACGCTCTTCCTTCTCTCGTTTTATTCTCTGAATCCTTTCTCTTTTCACATTGCCAGCACTGATCAGTACACTTTTCAAAGCTCTCAAGCCGAAATCATAATGGCTTTGAGAAGAGAGCTGTTCATCACACAGTCTAAGGATATAAAAATGTCACTCTCACCACTATGTTTAAATAAAAACATTGGCTTTAGAGATGAAGACACATTATTATCACATTCTAGAACATTACTTCACAATGTTTCAAGCTGTTTTATTAAGTAGTTCAGCTACTTTTCATTCGTCTCTAGAAAATACATAGCAATGTAGGCAATTAGTTAGCAATTTTGAGCTACTTTCTACATGTGATATGATCTACATATAATAAAATGAGAATGGTAATGCCAGTATCTGATTTAACATAATTATCCAAGAATAAATCATCCTACATCCCTCTGTTAACAATGATACTTACTTAAAGAAGGGGACAATCTTGTTGGCAAGCACTTCAGCTGTCCGAAATCCTTGGGAATACAACATCACCTGAGCAATCAGCTGACGATCAGGCTTTGTCATGGCCAAACTACGAAACAGTTTCTTCAAGTTGTCTGGGAGATTTGATCGACCAGCATAGCCAGGGTTCATTGTGATGAAGATTGCCATATCTGGGCTCACTTTCACTTGTTTGTTCAGCAATTCACAGGTAATGGGGGTAGCAGCTGAAAGCAAGCATCTGTCAGTAAGTACACTTTTCACCTCCCCACCTTTCAAAATGGACAGAAAAGGAATCCAGAAAGGCTGGGGAAGATTACTGGTATTATGTGTATGTGTATGTAGTGGCTTTTTTCTTTTTCCATTTCCTAAGATTTTTTTTTCTCTTTTGTTTAATAGATGGACAGTTTCCTTTCTTTTTCTCTCACTGTATAGCAATTTTCTTGAATAAATTACCTCTTTTCACAAAAGTTTTATAAAGACATCTATTGCTATATTATATTACAAACCAGCGGATTTAAACAAAATATTAACTTTAGTGCTTCAGAAATGTAATTATATTTCATAAAATAATAACAGTATTGAAATACAGAAACTATATACTTGAAAAACTTCTAAAGCTTTGCAAAAAATAGCTTTTCTTTTTAAAATACATACATTTGTCATAGTTTGGATTTGAGTGTTCTCGCAAGGCTTCCTGAATGCACTGGACTTGCTGAGAAACAGCAGAAAGCATTCGCTCTTCAAGTCTGTTGAACTCATCAAAGCAGCCCCAGGCACCTACTTGACAGAGGCCCACAAAGATGCGGCCCATTGCCTAAAGAGATAAAGAGAAAAGAAACATATATATACATATATGAAATTGAAAAGGAACGGTAAGATGTTAGATGTAACTCATCATCTATCAAATCGGGCATTTTACCCATGGTTTTTAACAGGCATAATCACTATATTGTCTGAGTCTTTTGTTAAATATTATAGACATATACAGGAGCTTCCCTTACACTAAAATTTAGGCACAAAATAGATAACTGGATGCAAAATTCCATCTGTTAATTTAGATTCTAGGATACAATTGGAATTGTAGCTATTGTACCAGCCTCCCTGCTGTCTAACATTTTTCCTCCCTGAACTTCAAAACTCTGTGGTTTGATTGGTGGTGGTGTTCTCCAGGATTAGGGTCCTGAGGGACTCCAACCTGTTTTTCCAGGAAAAGAATCAAGGTGGCTGTTCATGGCCACCATGACAGGTATGGATTTGATCCAAGTCATCGAAGGCCTGATCATAATGGTGCTCATGCTTTGAATTTGGTTTTCCATCTGGAGCAGTGGTGTCAGGCTCTAGAATGAAAAGATACTGCCATCATTCTGTCATGGACTGATTAGTTTCTGATCACCCTAGAGTGTTCCAGAGTTGTTCCTTGCCACAGGGAGGCAGAATTTATTTCACTGATATATTCATGCTGCTTGGCGGAGCCTACTGGATTGTAAAGAGTGCTTAAAGCTATTCTAAGGTTTGGTGCACAATTCAGTCGATGCCTTGTTGCAGTCTCTTCTCCTATGTACCCCACCTTTGAAAAATCATCTGAAAGCTGCAGTTGTACTAGAATGCAATAAAAAAAGCAATTCCAGGCATGCAATTTTTACTTTTTTCAGCACACCTAATGTTACTTTGTGGATCTTTGAGCTGCATTGGCTCCCATCAAATTTTTGGTATAATTCAATATATTGGTTGCTATCTATAAATCTCTTCAAAGTATAGGACTAGGATATTTAAGGGACTCATTATCCATTTGTCTTTACCTGTCATTTTGGAGAGGATACAGTGATGGAGTGTGAGATTGTTAGGGAGGATGCAAGGGGATGTATTTGAGGCATGGCACATGCTTGGAGGTATGTTTGAAGCATGAGTCAGGGCCTGCTTAAAACGTGCGAGTCAGGGAGGACTTGCAAGAGGCATTGTACGGGCTAGGTAAGGTGCCTGAGGTGTGTGAGGTAGATGAGTGGCTGTACGGTCCAAGTGCAGAGAAGCTGGGGAGGATATATAGGTAGGCACCCTAACCCTGTACAATGAAAAACCAAGAATGGCATGTGGTGATTCTTCCATGCTGAATTATTTAGCATTTCCACACCTATAGATAGAAGCTTGCAAAATTGAAGCACTTTACTATCTGCATCTAACATATACTCTGAGAACTCTCAGGGAGGGGCTGTTTTAACCTTTCTTTCACACAAAATATCTGGGCTACATTGTCTCTTAATACATTTCCTCTATTCTGGGAATCCATCCTACTACATTCCATCGCATCCAGTGATTTGTGATCTTCCCCGCTGGCTTCCCCAGTGACTTTCTGGGGAAGCCAGCAGAAAAGGACACAAATGGCAATCACCTGATTGTAGGGTGCTTGGTAACCAGTCATAAATGTGAACTGGTTACTAAGTACCCAGATTACGATCATATGTGCTGGGGCAGCTGGAACTCTGAAGACTGGTCATAATCACCATTCGTTCAGCACCATCATAACTTGGAATGGTCACTGATCAAATGATTGTAGGTTGATGTCTATCTGTAAATCAAAACATGAACAAATAAAACTGGCTGGGATTGTTGTTCTTTTCCAACAATCCATGTGACTTAAAAATATAAATTATACTATTTGGAGTTCATTTATTTTCTAAAAGTGGGTTATGTTGAATTTAATTTTCAAATTATCAAGACTGGAAATTGTGGAGAGATGACTCAACTGATCTGAATCAATGAGGAGCTTTACAGTTAGCCTATCATGTTAACATTATACTATTTCTAGATTTATGCAAAAACACCTAGCACTTTTGAGATAGAAATGCAACTTGAAACTTTTCTAAAATAATCTAATTATAGATGGAAATGATATACCTGGAAATCAAATGTTTCATCACAGTTGAAAACAAGAACAAATCGTCCAAGCTGATGTCCAAGAGCTTTAACAGATTCTGTTTTACCAGTTCCAGCAGGTCCTGTTCAGATGCAAAAGAGGCAGATTACTTCTGCTCTAGAATAGCAGCATAATCTTGACAGAAAAAGAATGTATGAGCAACAATTTACCAAATGGAGATCCTCCCAGCCTGGCCTCCAAAGCTTGTGTCATTGTTAGGTAACAACGATCAGTGAGAGGAGTCTGTACCAGTTTATCTTGGACTCCAAGGTACTCAAAGCCATAGTTAAATTTGGCATTAGCCATCTGGATGGATAGTTGCTGCAGTACATCAGTTTGTTTAGGATCAAAGTAGAATCTCATCTGGCTCAACCAATCAAATGATTTGGAGTTGTCAATTTTGCTCTTGATCAATGATCTTGTAACATCTCTTTGGTGAACCAATTCGGTGATCTTTTGAAAAAGCAATAATCAATCTTAGTATGGGCATATAACTGAAACTTCATTAGATCATGAAATGCATATGTAAAGTAACATGAATGTCTGGCCAAGAGGCAATTAGTTAAGATGATGATTTACCAGGTGTTCCAGTTTTCTTCTGCGGAGAGGAGGCTGCTCCATCAGTACAGAATCTGCAAGCACAGTCAGTGTCGCTTCAACATTGGTTAGCACAGATTGCAGAGGGGTACTATCACCACCTCCCCCTATGCTGTTCAAAGCAGACTCCACATTTTCTGACCAGGCAATCTGAGCTGAAAGGACGACAAGTTGGGCCTAGAGAATAATAAAAAAAATGTCTAAGTGATATCGGTTATTTTGGCTTCCTTTCTCTCAAAGCATTTTATCTTATTAGAATGCTGAAAGTAAAAATAAATAAATACCTGATACTTGTCAATCCATGAGATGTAAGTAGCTGGATCAATTGAAGTTCCTTTGCCGAAGATCTCAATTTCTGTTTCAGACTCAGCAAGAAGTTTGGCAAGTGTTACTCTCATTTCTTTTTCAACAAGTGTGAGCCACTCATTGATCTTGGGATGCTCAGTGATTGACACAGGAGTTTTGAATATCACCTGGAAACAGAATTGTAAGCTTGTTATTGGTTTTAAGAGAAAAATGTTTTATGCCACCAGATCCAGAAAACACGTTAATACCTCTTCTCCCTCACGTGATGATATTCCTAGAACAATAGAGTTGTCTTCATTGAGGATAATGCTCGACACGCCTGCAAACATCTTCTTGAAATGTTTCTGCAGTTTTGCTACATTTTTGCTGTTTCCAATGATTTCAAGCAAATCTTCATCACCAACAAAATAGAACCTTAAAAATAAAGTTCAGTATTTCAATATCCACACATCAAAACAATGAAGCTCAGACCCAAACCATCTGTGATTTTTCTTTGCAAATTGATCAATCAAAGCAAAAGAAAAACTTAAACTATTGCTTATTGAATTTAGAAGTCATTTACACTTATGTAGATGAACAATTAATTCTGAACTAAATTGCTTACCGAGGGAAAGAAGCCCTCTCTCTCTCCAGGTATTCTCCTAAAGCTTTTTGGATCTTTCCAAGCAAGTCTGCTAATCTTTCCAGAGATCTTTGTACCCCCTGAATATTCAGAACATCCATCACCAAGGGAGATTTTGATACCTTTTTCATGAGAGCCAGAAATTCTGTGCTGATGCTGAAAAGCCAAGAGGAGAGAATGCTGATGCACGAGACATATAATATCTTCCACTATATTTACTTATATTTTTATACTGCTAGACTGCCAAAGACTCAGATCAGTTAACAAATGATCACCATGATGTAATATAAATTAAACCATCCACAGTAAATAAACCAAAATTTAAAATAATTGGATCTAAAAATGCAGGCAGTCCTTATTTACCAACTGCAATAGGAACTGTCAACTTAAGTGGTATGGACATTTGTGCACTAAATACCTCAGTTCTGGTTGTGGTTATTAAATGTGATGTCACATTATCACAATTTGCAATTTCCTGCAGGCATCCCCATTGATTTTGCTTGATGAAGCCTGTTCTGAAAGTTGCAAATGTTGATCACATGACCCAGAGATACTGTAACCATCATAAAACTACACTGGTTGCCAAGTGCCTGAATTGGGATCAGGTGAATCATAAATCTCTATTTTCATCATAAACTCAGATAGTCACTGAATGAGTTTTCGGTAAGTGAGGACTACCTGTTGCTACATAAACCTGATGGAACACTAACAACTGATCTAAGGGAAGGCTGGTCTATAGAAATTAGCACATAATCAAAAAACAGGATCTCCTGACATCATAGATAGCCTATTCTGTGATAATTCCATAGAATTTTTACAGGATTATATAGGACGATGAGAATACAGTTCTGCAAATACTAGGTATCAAGTCACTTAGGATTTTATAGGTCAAAATCAGCGTTTTCAACTGCATTCAGAAACTTATTGGTAGCTAATACAGTTTCTGTAATATCATTATTATATATAGTCCTGTAGCCAATACCAGGAATCATTTTGTACCACTTCCAGTTTCCAAGTGGACTTTACAGGGAAATATGTAGAGATTGTTGCAATGGTGACATAATTATTACTGTTGGAACTGTGTCATAAAAACTCCAAAATTAAACACAATATTAACATTCTCATGTTTACATCCAAAATTGGGGTCAGACCATTACCTTTGGAACCTCTGAGTTTCAACAGGCAGCAGATGTTTGATATCAGCACTACCTGTGAAGATGCCTTCCAAGTAAACCCATCGCCTCTGGACATCAATCCAGACATCAAACAGTGCCATAATGCGATTCAGTTTGTCTTCCCAGCTAAGGGCATCTTCTTCAAATACCTGAAAATAATTAATAAGCTTCAATTAATGAAACAAATTCACAGTATAAAGGCATCTATTAATTTATGAGTCACAATAAAACAATATTTATTGATTAGAAGTATTGATCGTAACTCCATAAAGACCACAATATGATATACAATATAATAAATATTAAAATGTTTAAAAATTGTATTTCAAGCCAGAAATTAGAATGTTAAACAGCCAAAGTAATTTAATTGTTTTTCAAAATGTGCAATGCTTTTGCTACATTTCATTAAACAGGTGCTGCAAATGATGATGTTACTCTTACAGATCTTAAAAAACAGGCAGACTAGTGACACAAGTAGATATTCAGATATCTGGGCAATAAAACCATTCAAGCTGTGAACTATGATTGGAAACAATTGTCTGTCAGTCACTCTGAGTAGCCTAGCTGCCACATTTTACTGCTATTGGGGGTCTTCCAATAATCATATAGATCGTTTTGTATGCTTGCAAATTGTGCTTATGCTTGTAAACTTTTTCAAGAATAAACTGAAGCATGGTTTAACATATACAGTTCAGAAATACTGCGATATGGAGAAGATAAAATAAATATAGCTAATCATTACCTTGTAGTATGGAGAAAGCTTCATTGCAGATACACTGTTGATGTGCTCCTTGACCTTGTTGAAGAGGTCATCCCAACCACGAATCAAACGGCATTTGTTTTGATAGTTGACCAAGTCCAACTCATAGGTATTCCATACTTCACGTATCTTTAAACAAAAGAAAGAGACCTACAGCTTAGAGTAGTAAATACCGTGAAACTTCTTTTTCAAAAACCTGATACAAAATACAATTAATTTATATTTTTGTTAAAAATCACTAGAATATATATTGAAAATCTATGAAATGGTATAGAAATTAAAAATGAATTGCTACCTGTTTCAAGAATTCTTCCAGTGCCATCTCTCCTTGTGCCACAAGTAGCACATCCTTCACAATCAATTCATTCTTCTGCAAGTCAACATCCCAAATCTGTCCCAGAGTTAGTTCAGAAACTACCCAATTGACATGTAGTCTCTTCATCAATTGTTTCCAGTGACGATCCTTAAGAGCTTCTGATTTTAGCTCAATTACCAACATATTTATCTGGAAGAAAAAAGAAAAGCATAAAATCATTCTTTTAAAATCAACCTACTGCTACATTGAAGTAGTTTTCAAAAGCAACCTTACCTTCATGTAACCCTTCAGAAGTCTCTGAACATATTCATAGGATGCATACTGACGTAGCCGAGCAGGAAAATTTTTCAGCTGGTTTAGTAAGCCATCTAAACTTTGGCGGAGCTGTCAAAATAAGAACAATTTGGAAAAAATTGCAAATCTTTAAGTCTATGAATCTATGAATTCATACCTCATTACATACTTAACATATTTTAAACTAAAGGAATCTTTATCTGTGATGCTGACCAGCTGTATAGCTATTATGGTTTGCAAATATAAATGATCGATTAATTCACTGTAAAATATCTTAGCCTTATTTGGGCTTTATTCTAACCTTACTTATATGATTGTTATCTACTTCTGTCAAACTGATAGAAAGTAGATATACCAAATCAATTTTCCAAATCTACTCTGGAGTCTTAGGGGACTTTGCACAGCTAGGTGTATATTAAAGTTGTAGCTCAAAGAGCCTCTAAAATTGCATCTGGCTTTTTCCCCTTTAGTTAAGTTAACTCAAATCATCCAGTTCCAATCTTTTTGAAAAGAAGAAGCTGACGTCTTATCTAAGATACAAACCAATAAAACAGAGGTGATGTCAAAATAATACTCTTGTAATAAACTATATGTAATAGTAAAATAATAAAAGAAAACATCTAAAAAATCTAGATCACTGTAATGTTTCATTTCATAAAGCAGCTCTTCATTTTTAAAAAACCACTTTTTTCCCTCTGGCCATAGTGTCATTTCTATTTTTTTAAAAAATTTCATTTAACAAATTACTATAACTATTCAACTACCCATACAACTCTGGGAAGATAGGTAAACACAACCAAACTACAGCAATTCAATTCAAAAGAAACTGTGCCAAGGCACCTAAAAACATTATCAACACATCAAACAAAACCATACCCCATCAATGTCCTGGCCCCAGCCTGGGCTTGTTTAAACATTATTTTGACATGGATATGCAACATTTAATTCAGTGATCAGAACAGTTTGTAGTAATGCAAGTATTAAAAATAAATTCTATAGGCAATAAACGATGTAGTAAAAGTTAATCAAAGGATGTAACATCAAAAATGGGTGTAATGTTCAAATACCCTTCCCAACCAATATTCATATTAAATATGTATAATACTATACTAAAAAAGTCAATTCTGATGGAAGTAGGAACTTAAAAAAACTAATATGGAGACATGCAGTATCAGTCATCAATAGGTTATCTCCAAAGGTTCTTAGTTTCTAATATGGTTAAATAATAGAAGAAAAGTGATTGAAGTTCAGTGATTTATCCTTGGGGACTCTTAACAGGCATACTAAAGTTCCTAGGCGTCTCATTAAGAGATTATCCAATTTGTTCTAATGAATGTTTCCCCACACATCTGAAAAACAGTTTTACATTTCTACATTGTAAGAGTTAGGGACATAAAAGAGGATATATTATATGTTTAAGAATGGATGACATCCCCTGCCCCCCAGTTCTACATTCACATGAATAGCTGAAGTAATACCTTTCTGGGTTGTACAGAAACCCAAGGTTGTTCCTTCATTTGATCGATCTGTTCCCAAACTTTTGAAAGTTCAGACCAGACCCCTTTAAGGTCCTGTAGCTCTTCCAAGGCAACCTGTGATGAAAAAGTGAAAAAAATGAATACATTAAAATAGGCATATTCAGTAATAAAATATATGATTTCTGGAGAACCACTGTATTTATAGCAGGACATATGTTTATATGTGTTTCTAATTTGAATCTCATAACTATAAAACATTCATGTTCCAATTCCTGAACATCAAACTGATTTTTCTTACTTGGACACGTTCTTCGCTGCCACTGAGAAGTCCCGTATCAGTAAGCTCCAGAGCTTCTTTGGCCTTTGCACATTTTTCACGGTCATCTTTCAATCTTCCAAATTTTCCTTCATAGATGGTAAGTGCTTGGAGAGCCTCCTCTGGACGTAGGTTGCCCTTAAGAAAGAAGTTACAAAATTTTAATATAAAATTTAAAATATGTTACTTTAGAAGTCACTATTAAATAATTTGACCCCAGCACTTTCTATCATATTTTAACTTTACAGCTGCTATAAAACACACTTAACTAATTTTGGGATATACCTTATATATTCTGAGGATACTATTGTTGTGGAATTCTACCCAGGGAACGTGATGTGTATTTGAAACAATGTATATTTCTCAGGTAGTAAGAACATTGTATTAGGTCTATTGTTTCAATCACTGTGTTCAATCAGAGGACCAAAATTAATTATAGGTTTGTGGTATCATCAAGAAGAGTCACCAAAACAATATTAGGTAAAGATAAAGGTTCCCCTTGCACCTATGTGCTAGTCGTTCCCAACTCTAGGGGGCAGTGCTCATCTCCGTTTCAAAGCCAAAGAGCCAGTGCTGTCCAAAGATATCTCCGTGGTCATGTGGCTGGCATGACTAAACGCCAAAGGTGCACGGAACGCTGTTACCTTCCCACCAAAAGTGGTCCCTATTTTTCTACTTGCATTTTGTACGTGCTTTCAAACTGCTAGGTTGGCAGAAGCTGGGACAAGTAACAGGAGCTCACCCCGTTACACGGCACTAGGGATTCGAACCGCTGAACTGCCGACCTTTCTATTGACAAGCTCAGCTTCTTAGCCACCGAGTCCCCAAAACAATATTAAAGCCATGCAAATATATGGAGTGAAAATAATAAATAGATCTCCAAATGCATATTTAAGCTAAAAGATAAAAAAAGAAGTGGTTGAATTAATGGAAACTTACCGTTACAGGCTTTGTTTTCTCCCAGTCTGACAATAAGTCCACTGTGCGGGTTTCTACAGCTCGATCTTCTTGAACAATCTTCATCTGCAAGTTTGCTACTTGTTGCTGAATGGCAGAATCCTTTCGTCGCATAATATCATTGAAAGCACCCCATTCTCCTTCAATGTTGTCAATATACAACCAGGATGAAGGAAACTGGAATCTCTGCTTCTCAAGCAAGCGTTGGCCATTACGGTATAGCTATATGGTCAGAAAAAAAGAAGATATATGGTAAGATCAAAAGATACCCAAGCTGGAATTTTAAATTAGCAGCTGCTACTATAGTATGAAGAACTTAATCATTGTATTAGTTGAAAAGGTGAATGTTTTTTTTTAAAGTTTTTAAAAATATAAACAATCCATCTTCCCTTAAAGAAAAATAAGGTGTATGTTTTTTTAAAAGTCTAAAATTGACAAAGAATTTATAATCAGGATGTATCTTTTCAAAACTTTTTTTTTAAAAAATATGCCAAACAAGCTTACCTCAACTTGTTTCTCAAATTGCTTGATTTTGCGTTTCAGTGACTGCACATATGTGATAAATGTGACAGCATCAGATGTGCTAGCTGTATCCACTGAATGTTGCTCCAATTCTTGACGTGACTACAAGAGATGGAATAAAGCACAAAGCTTTATAATTGTATCAGGAAACATCAGAATAACTTACAACAGTGAAGCCTGCTCTAAAAATTGATAATCAGAAAGGAGATGCCACTGTTCCTAATGTTCTTTCCCCCTAAGATTCCCAAATCAATAAAAACTACAGAAAAATACAACTCTTTTATCCGACCTGTAAGTATAGTATTACATAGGATAAATTAATTAATTTACTTCTTTTTGTTTTTGTTTAGGGTAACTTAATATAATAAATGACTATCACATTTACTACAGAATATTCTTACCTTGGAAATCTGAGAATGGAATTCTGTCATGTTTTGGCCGAGCATTTGACCAAATTTGCTGAGAACTTCTTTATGCCAGGAATCATACTTCAAGTTCACTTTGGATTGAACCTACACAATGAAGATAATGATACTTTTATTCTATACCTTTCGATCTTCTATCACAAAACCCTACTTTTATATTTATATTGTATTTCCTCATTCATTCTCGCTCTTTTTTCTTTTTGCATAGGTTAAGGGAAAGTAACTAAAAAAATCATCAATATCTATGTTTTTGACTTTCAAAATTTGCTTTACAATCTGATTAGGTACTAAATTAACAAACCAACAATATTACTCAATAACATGTTTGGAAATGTTTACCTTTCCATAATCTATGATAACAGGCCCAAATTCCTTCCTAGTTTCTGCATTGTCAAAGGTTCCTCTGGCTTTTCTGATTTGAACCAACAGTGCTTGCCACTTGTTTAAGTCTTCTCCAAGTCTGTTATAGATATTTTCAGCTTGCATGTCCCATAAACACTGGTACTGCAGCCAAACCTATAAACCAAGCATGCACAGAAAGAAAATGTAAGCAATTTTAAGAGGGAAGTCATCATTTCTGAACAAATTGAAAACTACTTTTATGAATTTTAAGTCCTTCCAAAAACAAAATACAAATTCTCCAACCTATAAAATTAATGTACATGGTAAGAGAGTAAAGGCAGAACATTCATCAATAAATAATCCATCATAACATCAATCACACAGAATACTGATACATTATCTCAAAATGAACCTCCAAGAAACAAACTACAATCCTACCTTAACATATTGCTCCACCTCTGTTACAATCCCCTTGACAGCAGAATAAGCTTCCTCCAGAGCTGAAGGACCATCAGGCATCCGTGTCAAAGCATTACGATAAAACTTTTCTTCTTCTGATAGCTCATAGTGCACACCAACCTAATCAGATCCAGAATTGAATACAGTTCTGTATTACAATTTTTAAAAAAATTAATTTCACCAAAATTCTTGAATATCTCAAGAATTCTTTGAGTCAAATATATGTGTGCGCGGATATCTGTATGTCTTACCTGGTATCTCTGACTTTGGATTCTAGGAAGTGAGAGTATTATTGTCTTCCAAGCAAACAATTCTTGGAAGAGTTTGTATCTGCAGTCTTCAATTGGTGGATTCAAATAGATCACCTGATTGGTTATTCGTAGTTCATGTACAACATTCTGTAAAAGTATAAAGCCATGTTCAGTTTTGCTATACTAGATAAAAGACATAATATTCATTTTAAAAACCTTCCAATGTTATAGTTGGAGAATAGGTTACAATGTGATAGATCATATTACTTCAAACTGTATCTCCATTCTATGAAATTATTGAAATTATTTCATTAACTGTTTGCAAAGCCTAAGCACCAGAGTCAACATTTTTTTACTTATCCCACCATTTTATTCTTCTGTTCTTTCACAAATCATAAATATTCACATTAAAAGGACTTTAGGACAGAGACCTGTCTCTTTTGACTATGAAATTTACATACATTTATCTTATTTGTTTGAAGCAAGTTCAGTGAGATAAACACAAGTAGTGAATAAATGTGAGGTACATGAAAAGAAATTAACATAATCCACATGCTGGAAACCAGATTGAAGGTTTAAGAAAAGTATTAAAATGTTTAGCTATTAACTAGTAATACCAGCTTATTTTCAAGGGGGGGGGGGTATTTTAGTGCATGCACTCAAAAGCCCGATTGGGCTTATTATCAGGGGATGTCCTATTTTAGGGGAAACAGGGTAGTAGAACAAAGGCATCTCACTTTTCTCTTATCCCCAAATTTTAAATACGGTAAATTGCCAATGTGACACAAGCTAGAAATTTTCTAGTAAAACTCTGGAAGATAGCTTCTCTGAAAAATTATATTTACTGCATTTGTGTAAATATGAATAAACTTCAGCTGAATTATTACTGATGTAATAATTCCGCAAGGAGAAGGGCGGTATACAAATCTAAACAAATAAATAAATAAATAAATAAATAAATGTTCTTCAACAGATACTAACAGTATTCAAACTGCACAGATATAGTTTAAAATGAAAACTTCACTTACTTTGATTTTGGGCTCTCCACCTGGTTTATGACTGACTTGAGGAGCATCTGTATCCATATCTACTTCGGCTTTGTCATCAGCTTGACCAAGAAGTACTTGTGTCCATGCTCTCAACCCAGCCTGCAGACGAACTCCTAGTATTCTCTCAATCTAGGATGCAAATATGTTCAACAATTGTATCACTTGACAACAGTGCTTATTTTTATTCATATTTTAAATGAAATTTGTTTGCCAATGGTTCCACTGAAGGGCTACAGAATGTGCAATAGAAGGGCTAGTTAGACACAATTCACATCATACATGGAGTCATCATGACTTAGGTCTGTGACTGCCATTTTTAGCAACCGTTAGAAGTTATGATGGTACATAAAATGTAATTCTAAAGCCAGTCCTCACATTTACAACCACTTCAGCATCCCCATGGTCATGTGATCAAGATTTGGGTGCTTTCCAACCAGTGGATGTTTATGACAGTTGTAGTGTCCCATAGTCATGTGACTGTCATTTGTGTGCTTCACACACAGCCGGCTTCAAGAAGCAAAGTAAATGGAGAAGCTGATGGTAAAACTGCAATTCATAGTCACATAGTATCTCGCTTAACAACTGCAGCTGAAGTGAGGTCATAAGTCTATGTAATCACATGAAGTCTAACTTAATGACTGTTGCTTATTGACCAATTAGCCAGTTTCAATTGTGGCCATTAAGTGGGACTAGGTAAAGATAAAGGTTCCCTTTGCATATATGTGCTAGTCATTTCCAACTCTAGGGGGCGGTGCTCATCTCCGTTTCAAAGCCAAAGAGCCAGCACTGTCCGAAGATGTCTCCGTGGTCATGTGGCCGGCATGACTAAATGCCAAAGGTGCACAGAACGCTGTTACCTTCCCACCAAAGGTGTTCCCTATTTTTCTACCTGCATTTATCTTAACATAAAACAAGTCTCAATATGACTGAATATTACATGAAAACTGTACCACTGAAAAATTTGTGGAGAACAGAAAATCCCTTTAAATTTTAAAGTAATATATGGTTAAGAATAATATTTCCAAGCATTATTTGTGGGTTATTGAATAAAATTTGAGTTTTAAAATTTTACCCTTAATATGATTTGAATAAGTCTGAACAGTTTTGAAAAGGTGCCTAAGTAAAACTGAAAGAATTTTAGGAACCTCCATTCACTACCCACAAAATATATCCTTGCCACTGCTATATTGGATCACGTAGCTTAACAGTTTTTGTACTTAATAACCAAGGAAAAATGTATTTCTAGAATTGCTCATTTGTTCAATTCTTATTGTCTTTTAGCTCATAGAACATTTAGTCACTCTTCAATATGCATTTATGCATGTTATCATCTGAACAGAAAAACTGATAAAAATAGTATTCTTATCAATCATAAGCAAATAGATCGAATTTTAAAAAGATTTAAGCATAAGTAACATTGTACTATTATGTATGTTTACAGATATGCTTTACTAAGTTACAGTGTGGGCTATTTTCAGGTAAGTGTATCAACTTGGAATTTAGAATAGAAATAAAGACAACTTTGGATTCAATCACCTATTCGTGTTTTTCCCCAAGATATAACCCAGTGAGTTTAGGAAGAAATACAGCTTACCTCCATATCTAACTTATTCACCCAAATTGGCAAATTGGAATATGAATGAAGATTCAGATCATCCACAGCCTTCTGAACTCTGTTTAAAATTTCAGAGAATGTTTTGTGATCATACATGCATGTTTCCAAGGATCTGACTTCCAGGTCTATTTTCTCTTCAATGATAAGCAAGTCATCTACCTAGAAGATAGAAAATAAGCCTTTAGTACTTAACAACCTTTCTCCCCCAAACTTTGTAAATGTAATTACGTAACAATTTTATAGTCATTGGACAAAGCAATTTTGTTTGGAAGAGTAAGCGGTAAAAGGAAACCAGGCTGTCAAAGAACATGGTGGCCGGACACGATCGAAGCTGATGCCAGCTAGAGTATAGAAAAACTCAAAGACACAGTGCAAGATCAGAAGGTGTGCAGAGATCTGGCCTATAGAATTGCCAAGGGTCGACTGAATGGATACCATCATCATCATAATTTACAGAAATAGCTTGATCTAGCGGTTAAGGCACCAGGGTAGAAACCAGGAGACTGTGATTCTAATCCCACTTTAGGCATGAAAGCCGGCTGGATGATTTTAGGCCTCTCCCAGTCCATGATGCCAGGCTTCTGTGACAATACTTGGTTAATCTGAAAAGTGGATCCTGCACTTGCAGGAAAATACTAGGAAGGGGGAAAAAAGTAGCATAAACTGTATCAGCTAAATCACCTAGATTTTTCAGTATATTTAGGAATTGATACGTCTTATTACTTTGGTCTCTAGAGAAACGCCTGCAGAAACAGAAGATGTAATGAGGTTTTTTAAAAGATTATTTCCTGCTCCCAATCTTATATTTTGCGCTCGTTGAAACATTACTGGGTCACTCATTCATTTAAAACCCCAGGCTTGAAAATAGTATGAAAATAAACTAACCTTTTCCTGGAAGTTGAAGACCGTCTCTGCCAATCTCTGAACGTAAGGATCAAGTTTGTAAGATTCCCACACCAATGCAATGCCCTCTGCAATCAAAGCCTGCACTTCCTTTTTAAGACCCGCAACCAAGAGAGAAATGGTATTTCGTTCTTCTACTTTTTCACAAGTACGTTCGTATGTGCGAACACTCTCAATCAAAGAGATGGCGAAAGGATAGAGCTGATTGGCTTGGTGAGCTTTGTTGACTATTGCAAGAGGAACCCGAAATCCAAGCCACTTGAGGTTACGGACTTCTTTGGATAGTGTAATTATTTCTGGGAGGAAGTTAACTTTTAGCTTGAGGACATTTCCTGTTCTGCCTCTCACACGAGTGCTCTCAATGGTAAAAATGCGACCAGAGACACCAAGGTTTCGCTGCTGAACCTTCCGAGCCCAATCATCAAATATTTCTTGAGTGTTGAGTTTCATACGGAAGCTATCTCCATCTTGCTTTAGCTTCTGTCCTTCTACATGGTTCTCCCATCCCTTCCCAAGGACATCTTCAACACGCTTCATGTAAGCTGTAAGTTGTCTGTCAATCTGTTTAGCCCAGATTATAGACCCTGCGACAGGAGGCAAATCTCGAACGTGACTCATTTTGCAAGCTTGACTTTGAGGATACTGAACTTTGAATTTGTCATGAAGTGATTCTATGTCGTCTTTCACACGTTGGATTAACTGTGTTTGGTATTCACGGATGGCACCTCTAATATGTGGCCGAACAAATAGAGCATTAAATCTGGAGAAGATTCTGAACATTTCATTGGCATTCTTGGCTGTGCCAAGCTGATCCCTGAGGCGAGCAGTAATGCGGGTTTCAACTCTATCAATTCTTTCATCATATCGCTTCATTGCAGCTTCCCAGGCTTCTGTACCTTCTTTGGAAACATCCAAGCCATCTACTTCTTTCACATTCTCATAAGCAAGATTTACTTCCTCAATTGCATTAGCATCAGCGGCGTCAAACAACACTTCTGCTACTTTCATATCTTGAGGCTCAGGTACATCTCCCTGATTTTGCTGGGCCACAGCGGTAACCTATTTAAAGTCATAGCAGTTAATAGGATATTTATCATTCAGTATTCAGAAAAATAGGCTTTTAATACTCAAATAAAAAATGGGTCTTAATATTCAACAAGGTTTCTAAAAAATACCCATGACCTGTTCATTTAAATTCAAGATGCCAGCATGTTTGCTATGAGTTTTCAGCAACTATTTTACTATGTTTTTGCAATATTTATCCACACTTGCCAATTGTGGGAGGGTTTTTTTCGCCATTCAAACAATTTTTTGGGAAGCTGGTTTATAATACCCTTTTCAATTAAAAAGAGCCCTCACAGAAGCTTATGAAACAAACACCTGCAAGATTAAATGCATGCTTAAGGCTTGGAAAACCTATCAATATTTTAACAAAAATGGCAATATGTATTACCTGAGGCCGTAGGACTCTGACAATGACTGCTCTTAGTTGTTCATGTTGTCTCCGAAACTTCCTCATTTGATCAAGACGAGCCTGCAGCTTTCTGTGGGCAGGATTGATACGCCATACCATCTTTAGATTCTCTTCTCGCTTTCTTTTCACAATGTCTCTTAGTAGGACCTGCAGTTTCTCATATTCATCATCCCAAGATTGGAAGACTTCAAAGCATGCAACCATGACCTGAAATAGTATTGAATAAAGGAAATTAATATATCCTGTAATTTTTTTGTTTAGTTTATTATGCACTACATAGTTTATTTAAAATCCGTCTTCTTGATTTACAAAGAGGCACAATTAGTAATTATGGAACAAATACTATTTCAGGGCTGTTTGATTATATCTCCAAAATTTCAGAATGTTGTAAATTGAAATATGTGAGAAAGCTATCTTTAAAAACAGTTGTGCAGAATCACCACACCGTCAATATGAGTAATTCGCTTCAATTCGCTTCAGTTTTTGTGCAATAGGAAATAAGCTGTGTGTCTTCTGAGCTGAAGCTAATATTCTGTTGGCCTTTTCCCTCATCATATCTTCATATAAGCAAGACTTACTTTTTCAAATTCTTCATAGGCAACATGCATCAGTTTTCGTGTTCCCAATACTTTGAGTAACTGGGAACTTAAGTCTCTTGAAATGGCTTCCACTAAGCGCAGAGCTCTTTGAATAGGATATTTTGTATTTCTGATTTTTCTCAGGTGAGTGAATATGGCCACCAATGCCTGTCGTATTTTATCCAGTTCAGTTGCAGACAACAAATCATTTAGAGGGAAGTCTTTCATTAATGGATTATAATCATTAACTGTCTCCAATGCCTGTTTTAGACCTGGGTGTTAAAAAAAGAATATGGATTTGCTTTTTTAAGTGTTAAAGCAGTAAAAAATTATATACTTCTGCTAAATTCTGTTTCTGGATAGCTCTTACCTGTGTCTGTATCAAAGCTGACAGTAGCATGAAAACGTTTGCCATGTTTCAAAATATCTAATGTTAATAGAACTTCAGGGCTTTCACGCTTCTCCTGGATACGGTAAAGAGCACGTTCCAAATTTAGCCAGAAGCTGATTTCTTGCAAAGCAGTACCTGATGCAGGATCCCTATCTAATTTGGTCACCTAGAAAAACAAAATGAAGAAACATATTTAATGAATTAAGCCATAATTGTATGTGATGCATATAGTCTTTGTTTTCCTTATTCTGCTTCAGTCGCTTTAATATATAAACAGTAACAAAGCAATATGAACTTGTGAACACCAATCTATCTACAGAAAATCAATTATACCAGAAAACCTTACTTACTTATTGTATGCAAGTAATGAAAATTCGGTAGAATTGAAAAAGAAGTCAAAAATGAGCAGGTTAAAATATTGTAGGATATATTAATACAAACTGATAAAATCTTGGCCGGTAACACACTAGATTTAACTGTGGCTGAAAACTAGAAAATGTGGAGAGTTAATGTGGCAATAGCAGAATTTAGTAGAATAGAAGACAAAGAATAGGAAAAGATCACAAAGTATCAAGGTCTGAAAATTGAAATATTATAACATAAATTGGCCATGGTGATCTGTCCATTGGCACAGAAGGTGACATACTAAAATATATTGAATGGCATTTAGAAAGTATACACTTTGAGAAAATTTCTTGTCAGTTACAAAAGGCCACACTGCTGGGATTTGCATATAAACTACACTAATATATTATGCTACCCTAGGTACTTGGGAAAAAGGTTGATGAGTATGAAGACCAACACCAGCTAAAGAAATGGCAATTGCGTTTTCACATTTTTATGCATGTATAAGAATAATAATACATTTCCCAATTTACCTTTTGGATCTCTCTAATCCAGCGGTTAACTCCAGATTGTAGCTGGTTGAGAAAAGTTGGGTCCTCCACTTTATCACCAAAATCTGTAACCTTTGGCTTTTCTCCACGTTCATAGCATTGCTTGGCAACATTAGTGATAATTGGATGAATTGGTAAACTAATTTCTGGTATTTCAATATTCTGCTGCAAATGCAGAAGTCCCATTTCAAGTTCTGCAATTTTTTTCTCAACTGAGGGAGCCATTTTATCTCCATCCCTTAGTAGAAATACAAAAACAGGCTAATAAAAATCTACATATATAATAAAGACATTTACAATACATATGCATGCAATCCAGACGGGATGAAATGCTACCGCTCCACTCCAGTGTGGGCAAACCGGTAGTGATAAAAACTACTGGTTTGGGTGAACCGGTAGTAAAAAAAGCTACCGGTTTGGTCGAACAGGCAGTTAAAAAAGCTACCAGTTCGGGCGAACCGGTATTTCTGGCCATCAGCTGTGCCGCACAATTTAGCTTTGCTAGAAAGCAGGAAATCCTGCTTTCTAGCAAAGCTAAATTGTGCGGCACAGCTGATCCCGCCTCCTCACTGTTCTACTTACCTTCTCAAGCCTCCTTTTGGTGTGTACTGCGCATGCACACACGGGCAGCACACACCAAAAGGAGGCTTTGGAAGGTAAGTAGAACAGTGGGGGGGGGGAGGGATCAGATGTGCCAGGTGCTTTAGGTTTGCTATGAAGCTAAATTACGCGGCACAGCTGATCCCCCCCCCCGCACTGTTCTACTTACCTTCCCAAGTCTCCTTTTGGCACGCAAGCGCAAATCAGCAAATCAGTAGCAAACCGGTTCAGATTTCACCACTGAATCCAGAATATGTTGCCCATCAACACAAACATAGGGTAAGATATTACTACAATTTAAAATAAACTTGATAAAAGAATGAGACAATTAACTGCTGTTAATTAACTGCTGTTACAATTTTTTCACAGGGAATCACACACTTGAGAAAGTTGCCTCTTTCCTATAAGAAGCCAGGGGAGCAGCATCAAATGTAGCTTGAAAGCTTTAACCTTTCAAAAAAACAAAAACAAAAAACCAACAACAAACCAACAACCTCTTAAAATGTCTTCTAACAGTTAGGAACTTGACAATCAATAATTTTCCACGTATCTTCTTATATTTGTTCCTTTTTAATTCACTCATCCGTATCAGAAATACAAATCGTACCAACTAGAGTAGTTACCTGTCTGCCTTGCCAGATTCTCTGATGTAAGATTTAAAGAACGGAGCAACAGCATTGCTAATGAAGGAATGCAAAGTTTCATAGGGAGAATCTTCGCTGAGAGTGAGAACTCTGAGCTGGGATGACACAGGCTTGTCTGCATCAATTACTGGTGTCCGCTTAATGAAAGCCAAACTATAGATTACAAAAAAAATAATTAGTGAGTATTTATTCAGTTTAACTTGAAGACATTCAAGTTCTAGGCAGTTTTTAATTTTTGTTAAGTTTGTATCTTATTTCCATTTCAAACATGTACTCAACTAGCTAATAACAATACTAAATATATTATCAAAACCTAAAAATTGGTTAAATACTTTTGTAGTATCACAGAACCTACTTTATATTGTCTGAGTAAGTCAGTCAATCAATCATCATCTAATTTATATGGTTGCCCAGCTCACAAGCAAGTGATTGGGTGGCATTCAACAAAACCAAAACAGTAAAATCCTACCAAATTACTTGAAAGGCCCCATGTCAAATAACAACAATTTGCCTGTTGAGAAGTAAATTATCCTTGAATCCATGTTCAATCCTACTGACTTCCATGAACAGATTCATGCAATTTTCTTGGCCATAATATAGAAATCATTTGACATTGCCTTCTTCTGGGGAGGTTTTGACTTCCCATCTAGCCTAGAACCATAGAATTTTCTAGTAGTCTGACCACAAAAATTAAAAGAGCATTTAAACTATGATCAGACAAGAAAGCTTTCCCAATGTGAATTGCCAAACCACCATGTGCTGCAACCTAAAATGATAATAGCACAATTCAGCATCAAATTAGAATTTTCAATTTTTGAGAAAAATAAAACCCTTAAATAGTTATGTAAGCCTTTGATGTGGTCAACAGTTTTACTAAGTGATTGATTCCCATTATAAAAGGAGGGGATTGAGCATCCTGACCCTATTCTTCCTATATAATTATATAATTCCTATATAATTCCTGGACAAAAAAAAGCCAAATAAATGTAGTCTCTGATTGCAGGATGCTTATCCAGGTCTCTTTTCAACTCAGACCTTTTAGGAAATTAAGATTGTTACTCATATGACATATGTCATGATTGGCACTTTTAACATTTTTGTGTTGGAAAGTGAGATATGCTTCATAGAATTGGTATTGGTGAATCATCTAACTACAATACTGGCATGAGAAATCTAAATTTAAGGCTAAATGATGAAAGTACAACCAACCTGTAAAGTTCACTCTTCAAAGGGGAGAGGACTAGAATAATCCTGCTTTCTAATTTGTCTTCTAATTGACTAACAGAAATTCTGTCTTTTTAATTTAATTCCATTTTATCTATGATTGCACCGAATACTGATCTGTTGTTTTCAGGTAGGCATGTATGTTAGACATATTTAAAGGCCCAGATTTTCATACTGACCAGCATATTTACAGGACATATCTTGACTGACCTGTTTGATTTTATACCATAATGAATATCAGTGCTTATTCCATAAGAAATGAATTCTTTTTCTTCTTCTCCTTCATCACCAACATCCTCTGCAAAGAATTAAGAAACCTTACTACCATCAGTTTCTCCACTAATACATTTTTATTTTGATATATGAAAAATAAAAAAAGAACAAAGGGAAACATTAGAAAGCTAAAAAATACAGGAAGTATGTGATTTTTAAAAAGAGATCATTAAACACATGCTGCACAAAAGAACACTTTCCATTACCTCATACACAGAAAGCAAGTATGTTTCAGTAATTTAAAACCTCAAACTTGGGGTCATACGATCTCTTCAAAACTGAAGACTAATGTTTTTTCTTGCTTTGTACTGGCTTAAATTCAGAAAAGTATAAAAGCCAGCAAAGTGCTAAAGAGACTGGGAAGTTGGGGAGGGGGAGGGCAAGGTTCCAGAAATGAAGATTCTAAAGTTAGAATTGTTTATTGCTGTTATTTATACTATTTAACATAATTGTCTTTTCACTAAATATTTTTGCATCTGAACTATGCCAGTTTAGAGTTTACAAATAAAGAATTTTCTGCAGAATTCTAATTCTAATTTGTCAAGATTCAATACAAATAACATTTACACTTAAAAGAAGCTATAATTCTTTGACATATTAGAGGATTCTTTATAAACATACAGGAAAATAACACAGCTTAAGGAAAATGGGACTTGATTATCAATTTCTTAGCTGACAATGCTGTAGTAATGACACCACTGCAATGCAGCACAGTGACGTGCTCTCTGAGACACACCCAAATGGGGAAAGAGAAAGAAAAGAGCAAGGAGCTTGTACAATACATATCTGGAGGAAAAAATACTTAAGTGAACTTTCAGCATTTTTCATAGTATCAAGGATTCAGTTGACGTAACTGACAAATGTTCTTATTCTTTTATTAAAAAGCTAAAATACTTTTTAGCAAGGTTTACTAGACTTTTGTGTTTTAGAAAGAAAGAAAAAATCCTGCAAGATGCCTTTCCAGGGAGTAAAGATGCTCCATTGTTCTGCTCAAATTTTTATGCACAAGTTTTTATCAGAAATCAACATACTTTGTGTCTAAAAACACTGTTCTTTAAAGTTCTCCAATATAATTTGGTATTATTTCTTCTTTATAGCTTATTCTAAATTAAGTTTTTATTTTTAATGAAATAAAATAAAATTTATTAAAGGAGAAAATTAAATTTTGGTGTCATTCAGATAAGAAATATTAATTTTCCAAAAATTCATCTTGATTATCAGATTACTTCTGAAAAGTCTCAGAAACTGCGATTACTGCAAAATGCAGAGATTGGGTTAATTATTGTAATAAGGATTACATGAGTCTTTACTGTAGTGAAGTATCTGCATTGCATACCAATCACTTATTGGTCATAATTTAAGGTGTGGTCATTAATTTTTAACACCCCAAATGGTTTAAGCCTGATTATCTGAGAAACCATGTCCTATTATGAATCTTTGTGGACATTAAAATGCTTTTATCAGAATTGAATCTATCTGGGTTACAAGAGAAGTCCTTTTTCCTATATTGCTCCCAGACTAGGAAAATTACTACTATGTATTTCATGACTGGCCTAATTGTCTAAGCACTGATAAAATATTTCAGGTTTTAACTGATGTAATACCTTTTAAATATTTGTTAGCTACCATGACTGCTCGTTTGAAAATAAAATACTGAATGAATGTAATACCAGAACTTGCAGTTTAAACTTTACAAAATTGTATTATATCTTCAGTCAGTAATTTGGAACATACAATTTAGATTTGCTTGATAAGCTTAAGAGCTTTGCATGATATGATTCTTAACTCATTCTGCAGCATTTTCAAAGGCTATATTAAATTACAACAAAAAAACAGTCTAGACTTTTTATATAGCCATTTGTCAGCGGAGTAATGAACATAATTAAAATGCATTCAAATGCACTATTTTGATTATCATGTAATACTAGTTGATCTCATTTAAGTGATATTAGCAATTATTGCACAACACATAAAAAAAGGCTCTTCCCAGATTATCAGAAAGGACTGAAAGCTAAAAATTCCTTACTTTTCATTACAGGTTCATTTGGCAATAAGAAGGGTGATTTAGTGAGGCAAATAAGTTGTATTATTGCCATGATTTAAAATGTAGTGCACAAGATAGTTCCAACAAAATCTGTAAATCTATTTACAAAGTCAATAACTTTATCAAAATTATTTTATTCGTAAATGACCATATTAACAGGGCATGGAATTGAATAGAGAATGCTTACAAACAGTTGTACAATTCTTCAACCACAAAGAAAATTTAGAAGCAAGCATGTGTTTACTGGAGTAATTAGTATTTTTATATAAAGCAAAAACATTCTAAACTGCTTTCTGAAATTTCAATAATACCTATCTATATTTTAAATACTGCAAATGATTACTTCTGATTTTACGAAGGAACTGTCTCCTTTTAGAAGTTTCCTGAATAACTCTAAACCTGCCTAAAGAAATTGCAGATATTTGGATGGTATTCTTCCTTATCATCCCCAAGTTATCAAATTTAATCAATTAGTAACTGTATTTGGCCATTAATATTTTCATTTTTAGAAAGGTTAAAATTCACCTCTTCAACCAAGCCTTTCATAATATGTGATTTTAGATTTATATTTGTTTCTAATCTTTTATAAAACTAATAATTGTTTGGACAAAGAAATTAAATTTTACTTACAGAAAGTTTGCCTTTATGCTATAGTAATGTACTTTTAATCGCAAGACACTTATCTGTAAGCCATGGAAATATATATATTTAAACTGTTGCGCATAAACAACTGCAATAATGTGGGACCCTTATTGGTGTTCCATCTTGAGAACCTTTTTATATTTATTAGGAAATGCATAATATTAGTATGTTTCCCCAAACATTTCTTAATCTTATAGTTAAATATTTTACAATGAAAATGCACAGAAACAATATGTAACGGGAGGTTATTGTGCAAAATACGTATATTTCAACTCATCAGTTAAAGAAGTGTTAAGGTGGAAAGGGTCAATGACTGATACTAGATTGACGAAGCAAATCAGATTGTTTGATTTCCTAGCTATCTGATGATACTATTCTCACTGTAAGGCCGGAGTGCAGTATAATCGAGTAGTTTATTAAAAGCTCATTCCAAAATAGGTACCATTGTCCACTTTAAATTTTCTCTTGCATCTTAATTATCGGTACCCATACACTGATCAAACTATTATATTCATTCTGCCTTCAAGGAAAGCAGAATCCTTCGACACACCTAAAAGTGATAGTAAGTGACAGGGCAGATTGCTTTCTCCCAGGCTTTGGCGGATCAAAGGAACTCTCCCAGATGGCTATGTCCCAAATTTACAGGCAAAACAATCTGCTTCAATGTATGAAGCCTTACAAGGAATCATATAAGAAGTCATGGATTGTGAGCAAACGGCAAAAAGTTAGTACCGTTCAGAGCAAATAATCTGGCGGGTAAATCAGCTTCCAAGGATCTGGTGCTCCAAAGATAACATACTGATTTACAGTATTGATAAAAACAAACATGGCCGATTCGGCCAGCCCTGTTTTATTATGTCAGCTGGGCTCCATCCTTTTAAGGCCCTGGCAATTTATTCAATTACCGCCAGCATTCGCCAGATCGAAGCGGGACAAAAGCCATACAACGAAGGACACACACATCCTTTCAAGGCCGGGCGGCAATTGGGAGAGAGGCAGAGAGACAAGTTTTTCGGGCCAGGGCGACGTCGGGCTTCTTCTAGAGCTAACGGGTGAGGGTTGCAAAAAACCGGGCGGCCACTTCTACAGGGAGCAAGGCGACGCGGGGACCCTCCTCAAGGGAAGGGGCTGCTGACATCGAGTCCTCCAGGCGGAGGCAGCTCCCCTGCCGACGACTGCAGACAAAGGAGCAAACAAGCCGGGCGGCCATTTTGACAGCCGCCGCCTGTCTGCGGCCACACCCTCTCCATCCTTTTCCAACCCCGCGCAGCTGCGGCTTAACCGCTGGGCGAAGCCGGCTCTCTCCCCATCCCGTCGCTCTTTCCTCCGCTCCCCGCCAATTCCCTTCGGCAGCCCATCTCAACGCACCCCGGGGCGCAAGCGCGGCCGCCCCGCGGCGGGTGACTCACCCTTGAGGGTGGAGCGCTCCACCAGCACTGCGTGGACTTGCGGGTCCGAGAGGAACTTCCGCATCTGTTCCACGGCGCCTTTCTCCTCCAGCGCCGCTTCGAGGGCGGCCGGGGCCTCCCCGCCGTCTTCCAGCAGAAGCGGCACCAGCTTGCGCAGGTGCTTCTGCAGCACAGACACGTCCGCCACATTTTGCACCGCCGAGCCGGCCGCTTCCAGGCCGCCGCCGTCCTCGCCGCCGCCGCCGCCGCCCGAATCGGACATGGCTGATGAGCTTCTCGGCTGTCGAGGGTGGGTAGACGGCACGCACTCCGAAGCGCTCCCGAGCCTCCCTGCAGCGGAGTTCTGAAACTTCTCACTGAGCCCCGCCTCGTCCACGACGCCGTTCTTTTAACTACGCCTTCCTCGCGACAGCCCCGCCCCGGAGGATCCTGGGAAGTGTAGTCGGGAATTATGCGGCTCGGAAGAGCGGGCTTTCTCTGCGGCGAAGTTCGAGCGAGTCCTTGGCGAGCGAGTCATCCGAAGACACGCGAATCGCAATTAGGATTTGTAAAATCCTAATCAATTGTCCCCCGAGGCATTATTTGATTCCGATGCCATAAGAAAGACCATGCTAAACGGAAAGATCACAACATAGAATAGAATTCTTTATTGGCCAAGTGTGATTGGACACACAAGGAATTTGTCTTGGTGCATATGCTCTCAGCGTACCAAGAAAAGATACGTGCTTAGTATGCTAGCTTTTCAGTCTGCATTTTAGTTATAGGAGTGTGGGTATCGCTTCGGTTTCAACTTATGCCGCGACTGTTTCTTTTTCTATTCTGGAATTTCCTCTGGGTCGAAGAAGAAACGCTTATACCCTGTAGATCAGGCAGCTCTAACCTTAGCTTTAACTACAGACAAACTCGGATCTCACAATAAGTTCGTTAGGTTCATAGGCTTATGCTGAAAAGGGTAAAGCAAAGTTGAACCCTTAATGGATTCTGAAAAATGTAATTGCATCACTAAGGTTGGGGTAGATGTGAGATCCAAGCACAGAACTAATCTTTATGCAGTGTTCCTTGAGAGATCTTGACAAAGATGAAGGAAAGACTCCAAATCGCTGGCCCCAGAATTCATAGCAACTGCTCAATAGCAGCGTGAAGGTTAACAAGCTAGGAACAATTTTGGAATTGTCTGCTGTATATGGAGAAACCTTTATTTTCTTGCTGCCTCAGCTTCTTCCTAAATTGCAGAATAGTTGGAAAAGGGCCAGACACTCTATTCTGGCAACTATCAAGTAATTAAGCACTGATATAAAATTTAATTAAAGAGATGGATCTTATTTCTTAATTAACTTGTAGCACATTTATTTGTGACATTTAATTCACACCTGAGAGCATCATTTGGGAACTCTTAATGGCCTTTTATACAGCATTATGCAAAATGAAAATTGTTTTCTAAATACTATAAATCACTATTGGTTGGATCAATCCAATAATGCAAATTGTAAACTTTGGTTTATAAATCACAAAATCTAAGTTTGTTTGTTTTTTTAAAAATTTGATTTATATGCCGCCCTTTTCTGGAGACGCAGGGCAGCTTACAGTGCGTTAAGCAATAGCCTTCATACTTTTGTATATTTTATACAAAGTCAGCTTATTGCCCCCACAACTGGGTCCTCAATTTACCCACCTTAGAAAGGATGTAAGGCTGAGTCGACCTTGAGCCTGGGGAGTTTCGAACTGGTGTAATTGCAGGCAGCTGGATGTTAAATGCTGCCTTTATTTATTTATTTATTATTTCAATTTATATACCGCCCTTCTCCCCGGGAGGGGGACTCAGGGCGGTGAACAACCAGATTTAAAACACATATAATGCAAACATTAAAAGAATTATAAAATTAAATTAAATTCATTTGGCGTTCCAAATAAAATTCTAACCCCATTAAAATACCCAATTTAAAACCCCAAAAATCAATTAAAAAATTTTGTTCAAACCCCATTAAAAACAATCAAGCAAGGCCGGCTTGTTGGAATAAATAGGTCTTAAGGGCCTTTCGGAAAGTGCGGAGGTCTGGGATCAAACGAACTTCTGGAGGCAGCTCGTTCCATAGGATGGGTGCCCCCACAGAGAAGGCTCTCCCCCTGGGGGCCACCAGCTGACATTGCTTGGCTGATGGCACCCTGAGAAGGCCCTCTCTGTGTGAGCGTACTGGCCGGTGGGAGGTTATCGGTAGCAGCAGGCGGTCCCGCAAGTACCCCGTCCCATGCCATGGAGCGCTTTAAAGGTCAAAACTAACACCTTGAAGCGCACCCGAAAGACCACCGGAAGCCAGTGCAGCTCGCGCAGGAGAGGTGTCACATGGGAGCGCCCTGTCGCTCCCAAAATCACCTGCGCGGCCGCATTCTGGACCAGTTGGAGCCTCCGGGTGCACCCCAAGGGGAGCCCCATGTAGAGAGCGTTACAGTAGTCCAGGCGAGACGTGACGAGTGCATGAGTGACTGTGCACATGGAGTCCCGATCCAGAAAGGGGCGCAACTGGCGCATCAGGCGAACCTGATAAAAGGCCCCCCTGGCCACGGCCGCCACATGCCCTTCCAAGGACAGCCGTGAATCCAGGAGGACACTCAAGTTGCGCGCCCCCTCTGTGGGGGCCAATGACTCACCCCCAATAGCCAGCGATGGCACTAGCTGGCTATACCGGGACGCCGGCATCCACAGCCACTCGGTCTTGGAAGGGTTGAGACGAAGCCTGTTCCTCCCCATCCAGACCCGCACGGCCTCAAGGCACTGGGACATCACTTCGAGGGCATCATTGGGGTGGTCAGGGGTGGAGATGTACAGCTGAGTGTCATCAGCGTACAGTTGGCAACTCACCCCAAAACCACGGATGATCTCACCCAGCGGCTTCACATAAATGTTGAACAGGAGCGGCGAGAGGACCGACCCTTGTGGCACCCCGCAAACGAGGCGCCTCGAGGTCGACCTCTGCCCCCCTGCCAACACAGACTGCGATCGGTTGGAGAGATAGGAGGAGAACCACCGTAGCACGGTGCCTCCCACCCCCAGACCCCCCAACCGACGCAGCATGATACCATGGTCGATGGTATCAAAAGCCGCTGAGAGATCTAACAGGACCAGGACAGAGGAACATCCCCTGTCCCGAGCCCTCCAGAGATCATCCACCAACGCGACCAATGCCGTCTCCGTGCTGTACCCAGGTCTGAAACCGGACTGGCACGGATCTAGATAGACAGTTTCCTCCAGGTACTGTGGGAGCTGGCGCGCAACCACACTCTCAACAACCTTCGCAACAAAGCGAAGTTTGGAGACAGGACGAAAATTTGCCAAAACAGCCGGGTCCAGAGAAGGCTTCTTGAGGAGGGGCCTCACCACCGCCTCTTTCAAGGCGGCAGGCAAGAAACCCTCACTCAAAAAAGCATTTACAATCCCCTGGAGCCAGCCTCGTGTAACTTCCCGAGTGGCCAGTACCAGCCAGGAAGGACACGGGTCCAATAAACATGTGGTTGCGTTTAGACTCCTCAAAGTCCTGTCCATGTCCTCGGAAGTTACAGGATCGAACTCATCCCAGATAACGTTCTCAAGACCAGCCTCAGTCACCTCGCTGGAATCTACCCAGTCAGAGTCCAAGCCTTCCTGAATCTGAGCGACTTTATCGTGCAGATACTGTGCAAAATCCTCAGCCCGCCCTTGCAAGAGGTCCTCCCGTGCTCCCTGATGTAGGAGGGAGCGGGTCACTCTAAACAAGGCGGCTGGGCGGTTATCTGCCGATGCAATAAGAGCGGAAAAGTAATTACGCTTTGCCGCTTTTATCGCCACCAAATAGGTCCTAAGATGGGACCTAGCTAGTGTTCGGTCGGATTCAGATCGACTCACCCTCCAACCACTCTCTAGGCGTCTTTTCCGGCGCTTCATCTCCCTCAACTCCTCAGAGAACCAAGGAGCCGGGCAGATTCGGCGCCGGGTCAGAGGCCGCAAAGGCACGACTTGGTCCAGGGCACCAGCGGCCGCCCTATCCCAGGCGGCCACCAGGTCCTCGGCCGAGTCGTGAGCCAGAGTTTCGGGCATTGGCCCAAGCTCCCTCTGAAACCCATCAGGGTCCATCAGGCGCCTGGGGCGGAACCACCTAATCAGTTCCGCCTCCCTGCGGTGGGGTTCGGCGGTCAGAAAGTCTAGCCTCAGGAGAGAATGGTCCGACCATGACAGGGGTTCAATAACTATATCCCCTACATCTAGGCCATTCAACCACTGACCAGAGACAAAAACCAGGTCCAGAGTGTGTCCTCCTGTGTGAGTGGGGCCAAGAATTAATTGTGTCAGGTCCATGGCTGTCATGGAAGCCATAAACTCCCGAGCCAACCCAGACGCCTCACCGACAGACGGCAGGTTGAAATCCCCCATGACCAAAAGCCTGGGGGTATCAACCGCCACCTCGGCAATAACGTTGAGAAGCTCGGGCAGGGCTGCTGTCACGTGGCAGGGAGCCAGATACGCGATCAGCAAGCCCACCCGCATACCATGGCCCCACTTCACCAGGAGCGACTCACATCCGGCTATCTGAGGTACAGTGGTCTCCCTTGGATCCAGACTTTCCCTTATAATGACCGCCACCCCCCCACCCCTGCCCTGGGCCCTTGGCCGATGAAATGCTCGGAAACCTGGCGGGCACAACTCTACGAGGGGGACCCCCCCCCTCTTGGCCCAACCAGGTCTCCGTAATACCTGCCAGGTCCGCACCCCCCTCCTGAATAAGATCACAGATGAGGGGGGCCTTATTAACCATGGACCTGGCATTACACAACATCAACCTCAGGCCCGGACGCCATAACTCTGAGCAACTCGGGGAGCAAGAAGAGTCTTGAGGGCCGAGGCACGCCACCGCTTGGAGACAGCGGCTACGTGCCCCCAATACATGATACGGCCCCCTGCTCCCGCCATATCTGCCCCTCCCAACCATGGCTCTGATGGAATTACCCTCCTTACCTTCTGCAGCGAGCTCCTCCTCACCCCGTTCCCCGCCTCCCGTTTCAGGCCCCTGTGACGAGCCCGGCCTATAGCCCTCCCTCCCCTCCCCCCTCCCCCATTCCCCTAAAAGGTTAGACAAAGACAATTTTAAAAAACCCCGCAACCCCCTCTTTGCGGCATGCCACCTCTCGGGGTTCCAAAACCCGTCATCGAGGTAGGCCCTCGATAGAGTAGAGGGCCAAGCCTGCGAGAGGGGGGAATCTCGCAGACCAAGAAGCTCCGCTGCTGAGTACATCTTGATTTCAGCGGGTTAACACGACCATAGTCTGAGGGTCCATAACGGTCCAAGGGAGAGAAGAAATAAGAAGACATGGAGGGGTCCCAAAGACCTGTTCACGGGGCCAAGTCCACTGTCCTCTCACCACAGGGGATAAAGTCCAAATTCCAAGACGACCACAATCCGGGGGAGCAGGAGATAAAGTCCAACTACCCTCTCACGGTAGTTTGGTTGGCTGATCAACCCCTTCTTGTGGTGAATGGCAGCAATGAACCGATGCCAACCATAGCGTCCAGGGGACAAGGTCCAAAAAGGTCCAAAAAGCCGCCCTCTCACAGCGGCTGGTCCACGCCCCTCCGTTGACAAGGTACAAACGTGAAGTCATCTCGGTTCGGTCTCCAGGGACCCCGACACCAGGCCACCCTCTCACGGTGGTTAACTGATGTCCAGCCCCCTCGGCCGACGGGATGTAGCCATATCCCGGCCTCCAGTTTTCAGATGGAAATGGTTCTCTCCACAGTCAGGGGAATGCAGATGACAAATACATGGCGATACGTGAGTCTCACAGGCTAATTTCTGGTCAGGTGGGCATAGGTCTCAAAAAGGGAAGCGCTGGGGAAGAGGGGAGCGGAATGGGGCAGTTGTCTCCAGCACCCCCAGACCCCATAGGGTTCAGATTAAAGGCCCCCCAAGGCCCAGGCCAAGATATCATATCAGGGGCCAGCCAAGTTCCAGCGACAGTTTGTATTCTATTTGCCCCCCCAACTTCCACTCGAAAAGCGGGGGGGGGGGGTCGCCAGCGTCTTCCAGCTGCCAAGCAGCTGCCATCCAATTACCCCTCAATTCCAACCCCACGAAGGGGGAGGAGTATTGCTGGGGGGATGGGGGTGCCCCCAGGGTCCTCAGGGGGGGTGCCCAACACCTTCTACAACCCTTTGGGCACCCCCCTGGGTTTCAATCTTCACCCACCATGGGCTGTCCTCAGGCGCAGTGCTGCTCCACTGCTCCGCTGTCCTGGGAATCTCCGCCATGAGGAGAGGGCCGCTACTGCTGCTGATGCCGCCGCTGCCGCCGAGGCCCCACCGCCGACCAGCTGAGCAGCCCGACTGCTCTCAGCGCCGCCGTTTTGCCCCCTGCTCAGTCAAGGAGGGGAGAAAACCCTCTCCTTGATGGCAGGGTGTTCCCCCAACTGGTCCTGGGGTCATAACTTTAAAAAACTGACCCCCAAGGACCCAAAAGATAGGTCGGCGCCCCCCGCCTAGATCGTCGTCCCAGCGGGCGCCGCCATCTTGGACATGCGCAGGAAGGTATATCCTCCTTTAGTAGGAGGCATTAGCCTCCTACACCACTCAGGCTCATTGTGCTGAGCTGTGATTTCTGTCTTGCTTTACCTGTGTGTCTCCACCCAATTATGGCTTATTCAGCAAACTATGAAACATAGTTTAGCATAAAGTAAGAATATAGTTGTATAATTGAGCTATGTATTTTTGAATGAAATTGGGACTATGAAAGCTGAATAGAAGTTGGGGAACCTCTTACAAGTAAATGACAGGGAATTCTTTCTAAATTCCAGAATTCTTTCTAAATTCCAGGATAACTACACAGAATGTCCAAATTATACTTATTCTCAATAGGAGAATATTTTGAGCTTGTTTACATGACACACCAAGACACCCAGACTTGGTTGACTATTGACCAATTTGACCAGTATTCCTTCACAATGGAAACACTTTAAAAAAAATACATTTCAATTTTTAAAATGGATTTCATTTTTAATTAAAACAAAGAAAAATCAAAGCCAAAATAATGTTAGTCAAATTGGGATCAGAAAATGAAGAAAAATTGACTTTCTACTTATATCTTCATCTCCAACTGAGGAGAAATAATGATTTGGCTACATTCAGGGGTAAAATGCTCCCAGTTCGGACCGGATCCAGTAGCGATGGCGGTGGGTAGTTTGGATAACTGGTAACAAAAATCCCTGCCCCCCCACCCCCGCCGTGCCCAGCTAAGCCGCACAATCATCAGAGGCTTTTTTTAACTTTTAAAAGCATTTTTTCTACAACTTTTGCCGAAAAAATGCTTTTAAAAGTAAAAAAAAAAAAAAGTTGGCCACGCCCACCCAGTCACATTAACCCCCCCCAAGCCACGCCCACAGAACCGGTAGTAACACATTTTACATTTCACCACTGGCTACATTGTTCCCATTTTATGGCTACTCCATCTTCTTATCCCTCTGAATCTTTCCCTTATTATACCTGACTACAATTTGAAGCCAACCTGGCACATTCTTCATTCTATCATTCTCCCCTGATATCTCATTCACAGACTAATGGGACTTAAGTTATCTTTAATGATAGCAATTCTATCATTAATGTATATATATATATCTTTACAGGGGTGAAATGTTACCAGTTTGCACTGGTTTGGGCGAATCGATAGTGGTGGCAGCGGTTGGTTCAGAGAACTGGTAATGGCAGCAGTAGGTGGTTCGGAGAACCGGTAGCGGTGGCAGCACAAGGCTCTGCCCACCTGCCCAGACATCGTTGCTTTCTGCTTTTAACCAGGAAATAACCTGTTTTCAACCCTCTGCGCATACGCAGAGTCCAAAATTTCATGTGACATACATGCACGTGCGCACTTCTGAACTGGTAGCAGGTGGTGTTGCTAGAGAATCCCATAAAAATGAAGGGGAAATGTATTTGGCAGGGGAAAAAAACAGAATAAAAATGAAATTACTACAAGATCTGAAGAGCAGAGGAGGATTTGGATTGCCAAACTGGGAATTATATTATAGTGCAGCAACATTGGTTTGGTTAAAAGATTGGATCAATTTGAAGAATAAAAGAATACTAGCTATAGAAGGTCACGACATGCAGAGAGGATGGCATGCCTTTCTGTGGGAAACAGGACCTACAAAACAATACTTCCACAGACACTAGATTAGAGATTCGCTAATAAATAATTGGATTAAATTTAAAAAGAAACACTACATAAAAATACCCAACTTGGCTATCCACAATGGAAGCGATGATCCACCCAATTTAGATTTGAACAAAATGTTAAAATATAAAGACCTATTAGATAACCATGGAAAGTTAAAAACTATACAGGTCCTCCAAGAACAAGGGTTACGAGTTGACTGGTAGGCTTATCTCCAATTATAAAACCAATATAAACAGGATATAAAATATATCTTAAACCACAACAATTAGATACAATTTTATTAGGACCAGTCAAAGAAAATATTACTAAAATTTACAAATATCTTCTGGAAATAGAACTGGAGGAAGAAATAGTGAAAGGATGCATGATTGCATGGGGTCAAAATATTGGACACAACATAAAACTATCAGATTGGGAGAACATATGGAACAGAAACCATAAACTAACAAAATCAGCAGCATATAAAGAAAATGCATATAAAATGTTCTACAGGTGGCACTTACCCCCTTCAAGATTAGCGAAAATGTACCCTAAAATGAGCCCCATATGTTGGAAATGTAAAATGAAAGAGGGAACATACTACCATATGTGGTGGTCCTGTCCTGAGGCTCGAAAATATTGGCTAAAAATTAAAGTTTGGCTACAGGAAATTACTAACAAACAATTTGACTTAACAATTAGACCGGAACTCTTCCTATTGGGGATCTTCAAAAAAAAAAAAAAAAAAAAAAGTGAAGGGCACAAAATATTTAGTACTACACATATTAACCACTGCCAGGATTGCCTACGCTCAATGTTGGAAACAGCCATGCACACCCGCAGAGAAACAGGTTACACAAAAGGTCATGAATTGCGCAGAAATGGACAAATTAATGCTGAGTCTAAAAGATAAAGAGGCATCGATATTTTACAATGTGTGGGAACAGTGGTATAATTGGATAGAACGGAGATAGATTAAAGATAGATAGTTATTAAATATAAGTAATCGATAAAATAAGAATGTAAATACACACAATTTAATTTTTGTAAATAATGCACGAATTATCATCACAAGAAAAACACCACAAATAGCTGTTGTTGAGTGAAATATTTTTTTATGTTTTTAATGTAATAAAAGCTTAATAAAGTGTATTTTTTAAAAAAAGAAATGAAGTGGTGGTCCAATCATGACAAAGGGAACACCAAATTGTAACCACTCTTCTGAGTTGGGCTCTAGATGACTTGGAATAAGCCCATGGTTGCAATGATCTCCCAACGTGACTCAGATGGCATTTCTGGGGAAGGCAGATAAAAGTACTCCAGAACCACTAATCTGGGGAACTCCACCACTAATCCAAAAAGTAAATTAAAACAAAAGGATTTTGTTCCAGAATTTTCATTTTTTCCATAAATCAGGAGTGAGTAAACCTCAGATCTGTAGAATTTATTCAAACAAACACACTACTATTCTAAAATCCACCAGCCTGAATTTGGTGCAAAAATTGTGAAGAAAAAATTAATGGTCACACCAAAATGCACTACAGGTAGTCCTCCACTTGTACATCAGTTCATTTAGTGATCATTCAAAGTTACAACAGCACTGAAAAAAATGACTTATGACCATTTTTCAGCTACAACCATTGCAACAACCCTAGGGTTGCCTGCTCAAAATTCTGATGCTTGGCAACTCGTTCATAGTTATGACGGTTGCTGTGTTCCAAGATCATGTGACCCCCTTTTGCGACCTCCTGGCAAGCAAAGTCAATGGGAAAGACAGATCCACTTAACAACTGGGTTACTAACTTAACCGCTGCAGTGATTCACTTAACAACTGAGGCAAGGTTGTAAAATGGGGCAAAATTCACTTAAATGTCTCACATAACAAGAGACATTTTGGGCTCAATTGTCCAAATGCCCAAGCTGAGGACTACCTGTATTGGCTTTTTCTCAAGTTTCCTTAATACTGGTATTAGCAATTTAATTTATGCTATGATTTATTCTGTTGCTACCATTGGTAAATAAGCAGAAGTCAAAAAATCCTGCCAATCTACAAATTACAGTACAAGATATACTAAATTCAGGTGTTCTGCCCATCCTTGATTTAGATTTTCTTTGAATATATGCCAGTATAAGGAACCCCCCCCCCCCAATCTTCATTATTTTACTAATATGAATACATGAACTGTTTTATGTTATTTAAATATTGTAAACATTTAGAAGAATTGTGAGGTTCTGACTTTTGACCCAGCCTTTGGTGAATGAGACCTTACTTTTATCAGACTTGCTATTGTTTTTTTTTTTTTGTTGTTGTTGTTGTTGTTGTTGGGAATCAGGCAGCATACAGGTTTAATAAAATATGTAGAAAAACAGCAGCATAAACGCATTGTACGAAAAAGTACATAGCTTGTTACTAATAGTTTAGACTGGATTTCAAAAAGGCACTTTAATTCACATGGAGAATATTTTCAAGCAGATTTTTTTTCATGTATGTTACAAGCTAGACTACCATTTGACTTTCAATAGTTGTAACCAAACTGATTTGCATTTAAAAGTTAAAACTTAGTTCTGTGCCATCAAGATTTTGCAATTGGACAATTGCAGTAGTTGGGAACTCTTCATACTGTGTGATTGGTTTTTATACTTTTTCTTTCATAGGACTCTAATTCAGTCACTTTTAATTTTTGGGGGGTGGGATACTGGCCCATCTTGTTCATGTTGAACTTCTATCCTTGGCTTTGGTTTAGAGCAGAATTGTCAAACTCAAGGCCCGTTGGCTGAATCCGGCTCGTGGGGCCAGCCTGGAAATAGCAAAGGACTGGCCTATGGGGCCTCTAGCAACCAAAATGGAGCACAGAAGGGTCACATACAGCCCCCTGCACCCCATTTTCGGCCTGTCTGGCAGTTTTTGTCCTGCATAACACTGTTTGGGCTGGCAGGGTGCTGCAGGAAGTGTCTGTCCCATGTCCCCCCATCCCAGGTGGCCAGCGGAAAACGATGCTGATCCAGCCCTCGAAGAAATCCATTTGACACCCCTAGTTTACAGTAATCTTTTAACGTAATGTAATAATTTGTATCAGTTTAATAAGCATACATACAGTGGTACTTATTATTAATTAGTTCTGAGAGGCATGATGAGTACCAAAAATGATGAGTCATTTTCCTATATAAGGAATAATGATCATCATATATAAATGATCATCATTTTCCTATATAAGGAATAATGTAGGGAGTCACAAGGCAGCTAACACCAACAAATTCTAGCTTATGCGTTGAGTACCAAAGAAACAATGAGTACAGGGACAAAATTTTCATGTCAAAATGCGTTGAGTGCCAAATTTGATGAGTTTCAAAGCAGTTGAGTACCAAGATGTCACTGTATAAGCCTTCTGTGTAGTATACCCATGCAATATAAATATGCTGCTATCCTGAAATGCACAAATTGATGACAATAAATGTCCTGAGAATTCACTTGCTATTTAGGTCATTGGTTACATATAATGGCACTTCACTCAGGCAGAGGACCAGTATTTATTTATTCTCTATTTCACAGCTGCTGCAGTTTTCTTCTGTAAAGATAATCTAGAGCCTGACAACTTGTTGTTTGGGTGGGAGGGGAAGATAGGAATAGAAAAATTAAGTGATGCTGCATTTCAAAAGCTGGAGGGAATAACTCATCATGCACTTCCTCTTAACCAAGGAAGACAGACTATAAAGGCAGATATGAAGATGCTTCATATCCTCTTATTTTGTACGAAGACACAGAAAAACTGAAGTTTTGATGTGTGCAAGTGTTTCATAAAATAGTATCCATGACATCATAACCCACATTAGATTTTCTAAAATTTCTGGAATATGCTGTTTTAAGACTTCAAAACATGGTAATTAAAAATATACTATTTTGTAGAAGCACTGCATTTCTGAGGTTTCATACATCTAAGTCACTGCTGACATTAACACAGATGACCATTTTTGGTCTCTTTAAGTATATTATATGACAAATAATTTGTCAATTTATTTGAATACTGGTTTATTACTAGGTTTTTTTACAATTTGATGTCCTCAAGATACAGTGGTGCTGTGTATATTTTTGCCTCATTTGTTTAATTTGGTTCTCTTTATCTAGTTTTGGGAAGTGGAAGATCATATTTTAAACTGAAGTATATAAACAGAATACTGAACAATTGCTACAGACCCTGTAACCCTCAGACAATTTGAGAAGGGCAAGAATAAAAATTGCAATAGGCAACAATCAATATTCTCTATTTATCATTGTCTCTTCAGATATACCTGAAACCCTGACAGGAAAATTTATGTCAGCTATCTTGAGTTTAATTGAGGAAAAATGCATTCCATATTTTTCAGATAATGGTTTATACGGTTTACATGGTGATAAGCAGTATTAATCAGACAGGATGCCAGTCAGAATTTTTCTGTTAGTGGATGGAACAAATTTCCTCAATTTCCAGAATTACCAGAGGATCAATTCAGTAGGATCAGGATAACCACTGTAGTATTTTTTCCAGTGAATACTGGGGCTATAGGAGAAACTGGATAGAAAGTTGTCTGGAAACTTGTCTTATTTGTTTTATTATCGGGAAAGAAAGGGTAAGAATAATATTCCAATAAAGGAGAACATTTGTAGCTCAGGGTTGAAATGAGGGGTCCTTGATGCTCTCCGACTTGCTTGTTTTCTTGCAGATGTTTTATTACCCAAACTAGGTAACATCATCAGTGTTAGTAAGGAGAGCGGTTTGCTGTTAGTTTATATTTTATTTCCTTCTAAAAATAAGAATAATTTTCTTATGACTACCACCTGTACAGATTCGTCCACTGCTGTAAGAACATATGGAAGTTTGAGTGGATATTCTATAAAATTGGATGTTTTCTCAGTATTTCTTAGACGCTTATGTAATTCACATTCACTTTACAATGGTCTATATTAGGGCTAAAAGCAGTGTTATGATGAGCAGGTAAAATTCCATTTCTTCTTTATTTAATCCATAGAATACACCATTTGTAGAATTTAAAAACTAGATAAAAGAGCATATTAAATGGCAGGTGTATGAAGTTTTTCCATAAACAATGTCTGAACAAAAAATCCAAATTACAAAATATTAAAAATATGTTGGTACATTAACATAGCATTCCACTAAAGCATAAAGATACAGGTATAAAGAAAAATTGTGCCACTTACCTATTTTTTTTTTGCTGTTTCTAGGAATGTTTTATTCTGTACATAGGACCATTCTGTACAAAATATGAAGTCTACATTTTTATTACTCATTACAATAAAACAAAGTACAATGTATGTACAATATTAAAATGAAGCCATACTAAAGCCACACAAAAGAAGACACTTGTAATATTCTTTTGACATTCCTGATGTACAGGCATAAGGTTCTGGAGAACATGGGAAGATAGATAACACTGAACTTTATGAAGAGTAACAATCACCAAAACTGTTTTTTTATTTTATTTATACACTTTATTAGGGATGTATTTGTTTTAACAATAATTTAATACATAACTTGTATAGATCAAAACATGGTGATAAGAAGGAAGCCAAACAAATAAATCTTAGTATTGCTTAGGCAAGTTTATGAACTAGCCTAATATTTCTAGAACAAATTGTGATGGCAATAATGCTACCTGCTCCAGAATAGTTAATTTTTGGTGAATGTTTATCTTCAGTAAAGAGCAAAAGTAAAATTTAGACAGTGAAAGATCTTATATGCTGAGCGTTACACAGTCAACCAAACATTGATATACAATATTTTTTCAATCCCCCATTCCCCAGGTTAAAATTAGACTGCTTCTTCTCAAAATCCTCTTTCATGAACCTACCGAACAGCCAAATTATAAAGAAGATATTCAATAAATTATCAGCTAAAGATGGGAAGTTCAAACAATGGCATATCAAAATACATACAGACATTGCTTTATGCAATTATAAAAGCACCCTTCCCCTCATCAAAATGGAGAAGACATATTTAAACTGCTTTTAATTATTTGTGTTTCATTATGGCAAAGCATATTATTTATTTTCAAGTTTAACAGGTATTATTTTCACAAAAAATAGGTATTTTGTTTGAAGCTTGGAGTGGTATTTATATTCAGTTTTTTCTTATCAGTAATTCCCAATATTCTCACCTGATATGATCTATTCTTAATTTTCACAATATACCTTGGACATTTCATATTTGAGACCAACCAGGGCCCTGGTCCCAAAATGCCTGCTTTGTAAAGTATTTATTATGGATCAAGATATATTTGTTAAAATAACTATTTTAAAGAAATTGCAAATTTTGTTAGTGGTAGAGATAAGAAAAAAAAAGTAACTTATTCTAAATCAAATTGATCTGAAACTGCTCTTGAGATACTAAGGTCTAAAATACTGGCTACCCTGGGAGCAATCAAATATTAATGACAAAGCACAATACGTTTTTTTGAAAAATTATTTGTGCTTTCCCATCTAGAAGAGATAAAAGAAAATTCATAACATGCAAGCTGTTTTGGAATACATAGCAGCATTTGAAGATCAACAATAACACAGATGGATTTTCTTTTTTTCTTGAGGAGTGCATGGTCTAGACACTTATTTCATCAAAATATATACTGACAGCAGACTTACTATAGCTAACTTCTCAGCTTTTAAAATAGGTATCTGAAACTGTTGGAATGCGATTAGATGGGATTTGTCAATGCTAAATTTTCTAAGATGCATCCCTCTAAACAATAACATCCAGGGAAATTTATCCAAAATAATCTATGTCCTGATGTCTATAAGTATTCTTAGCAGGTAACATATTCCATACACTAAAAACTTTAAAAAGAGAGACAAATGGGAAAGCCATTTTAATAAATAATAATTCTGAAACCAAAAAATAGATGCAATTACTTTAAAAATGCTATTTACTTTTAGCCCAGGCAGACATATTTTTATTTTTAGGAGCACAATTTCTCTACCAGCTCAGTTCCAAAATATTAATTTTGTACTTCATGCTAACGGACCAGAAAATATGGCTTCAATCCATACAAAGTACTCAACCAATGGTGTCTTCTATCTGGAACCAAATTTGGATTTAACCATTTCTCTAGAAATTAGACGTGATTAAGATTGTCATGAAAATTACCATTCTGTAATAAAGAATTATAACCTTCCAAACTGCCAAAATGTATCAAGGCAGTAATGCAATTTTTTTTCTCTTCAGGTATCTTTCTCCCCAGATTTATAAAATGCTCAATAGTTATATATGAATTGAGAAATTAGACCATTGCCATGGTACTAATGGCAGGCAGAGATGGACAGAGGAAAGAGAGAAAGAAAATAGGCTCCGTTCATCTGGCACTGGTCTTGTGCAACCTTCATTATTTCAGTGGACTTACATAAGAAAAGCCATGCAAGGTCACTTCATCTTATCCTTGTTATAAGCTGATCGAAATAGGAAAAAACATGGAACTCCTGTGTAGATTGTCACACATGCATTTCATTGTATGCACATGGATATTATGGACAAAAACCTGAAACTGCAACCGATTTAAATTTACTAGCACATGTACGGATATGAAACATGATAGACATTATCGTTTCATGCCTTTTTCTATATAGAGCTGCTTTTAATATACAAATAATTATGTTTGAAGAGGCCTGAAATATCTGAATGGTTGCTCAGCAGCAGTGCTTGATAATTTGCACTCCTTTCAATAATAACTGGAGAAAATGCATGCTTCCCACTGGTTGGTACTATGCCAACAGCACCAAGAAAATGTCTTTAATACTAATCAACTCAAGTTTCTTATTACAGAATTAGGTAATTCACCATTGTTTGAACTACTTATCTTGAGCTGTTTACACTGTATTGAAATTATTGCCTAACAGAATGGGGTTGAACAAAAGTTATGACTTGTGTGTAACTGATCAGTATGGCACAAAAAAAGGTAAGTTCTCTACTGCGGAACAAGAGTCCAGAAAAAAATTGTTTTTCTCCAAATAAGATATCACTTGACTAGTCTAATGCCCATCATGTGATAGTAGATCCTCAGCTCGGCAATGAGACTCCAAGGCTTTCATGGTATAGATATCCTGAGGCAATTCAGACTTGCGCCGTACTATAGGACGTTCCCTTTTTTGCTCAGTCTGTCCCTGAAATCAAAAAAGCAATGTTTAAAGAAAACAGAGATTTCTTACACCAAAAAGTGCCTGGTTTTTATTTATTTATTTATTAATAAAATTTATGGGCTGCCCACCATACCATAGGGTAGCTCTGGGCAGCTTACAGTTACATCTAAGTTAAAACATAAAAAGTTAAAATCAAGCATTAAGACTTGTTTTGTTTAAAACACGAATGAAAAAGCAGTAAAAGAAAGCTGATTTCAGTAGAACAAAAACACCTGGTCTCCTGTAATTTTTGGATTTTGCCATATCTTCTATGGTATTCCCTTGAAATTGTTTCTGTTTGATTCTGATTCTCCAGGAAGCCATTCAGTGCAAAGTTTATTTGCTCTATCTATTCCAGTGATGGTGAACCTTTTCAGCACCAAGTGCCCAAACAGGAACGTGTGCATGCCGGAGCCCCAGAAACTCAAAGACCAGCTGGCCAGTGCGCATGCGCGGACAAGAAACCAAAAGAGCAACTGGCAACAGCACGCGTGCCCACAAAGAAGGCTCTGCGTGCCATTTCTGGCACGAATGCCATAGGTTCGCCATCATGGATCTATACCATATAAAATAAGTAAGCTTATGTTGTAACCACAAGTCATAACATACAGTGTGTCATAAAATACAATAAAATAACAGTAAAATACTAAGACTGTTTAATAAGAGTATTAGATGTAAAATGGTCACAGCAAAACAAAGCCAAAGCTACAATCAGGAATTTAAATATTTCTTACTAAGTTTTGACAGCAACTTGGTTGCTGACAGTTAGAAACATCAGTGCAAGAAAATAGTTGAATTTTCCAAGGTGGGGTCCCTTGAATTTACCTGCTGTCAGTAATTTGGCCTTAATCTCATTTTAAATGAGATTATCATTTAAATGAGATTATCGTTATCATTATGGATAATGTCCTCCACTTGACCAAAACCTAAAGGATAGAGATGATGTCCAACAGGCAGTTTACAAAATTTCCTATCAAGGTATATGGAGGGCATGGTCTGCAAGGAAAGGGATCTTAAAGCCTTTCTCAATGAAGCCCTGGTTAAATTAACCAGGAATCTATATCATATGAACGTAAGTCCTCAGGGTACATTTACACTATTATCATGATACAATTACAGACTATCGTTTAGTTTATACCCAAGTTGCTGGCTCCAACTGTGGTTGCTAAGCGAGGACTACTTCTTTTTACCTGGTATAATGTAGGTGATAATAACCTTTAAGAGATAATGGATGCCCCCAATGATTCTGGTACATCTAGAAGGACTATAGTGTGATATGTTATGGCCAGAATTGTATAGTATTTGGTCACAAAGTGGTATAAGCAGTTCAGATTTAGAATGGAGGCATTAACTATATCTGTCAGCTGGGTATTTTCCTGGTGTCTTATGAAAGCCACAAAAAACATGAAATTAATGAAGAGGGGAGGGGAGTGCAAATTCAAGGTCTGGTAACATAATTGGTGGGAGTTTATCAGATTCTCTCAAAAGGAACTATTTGAGTCAATGTGCCCAAGCAAAAGAGATTACAAGTATCTGTTTCTTCTCTCCTGTACTTAATCTTTATTCTCATGCCCTGCACTGGTATTCAGTTTGTTGGTTACATACAAGTGTAACTTGTATTAAGTTGCACTCACAAGTTTTATTTACCATTTACAAAATGGTTAAATAAATATTTAAATGGCAATAGCACTTAGACTTATACACCACTTCAGTGTTTTACAGAGTTAGCATATTGCCTCCAACAATCTGGGTCCTCATTTTACCAACCTCAGAAGGATGGGAGGCTGAGTCAACCTTGAGCCCGTGACAGTCGAACTGTTGAACTGCTGGCAACCGGCAGTAGTAGCCTGCATTCTAACTACTGCACCACCATGGCTCTTTAATATTTAATATTCTTCACTAAATATTCTTATAAAGCACAGTGTTCCAATAAGACTTACAAAGTTTTATAACATTAAGAACCATAATTTAAGAATGTGTTTTCAGTTGCATGCTCCTTAACTCTTCTGTTTTTGAACCATCAATAAGCATGGTGAAAAACAGGCAACACATCATATACCTGTGCTGACAACCAGCGACAGCTCCCCTTCGCCCGGTGCGTTCCCACAGGGAGGGCCTCCTTGGAGTGCCGTCGGCCAGGCAGTGTCGACTGGCGACTCCTAGAGAACGGGCTTTCTCTGTGGGCGCACCTACTTTATGGAATCAACTCTCCCTGGAGCTCTGGGTGGCCCCTGACCTGCGCTCCTTCCGCCATGACCTTAAGACATGGTTGTTTCACCAGGCCGGATGGGACTGAAGGGGTTTTTAAAGGGGAAATTTAATAGTTTTAACATTTAAATATTGATTATTTGCTTGTTTTATTGCTGTGAGCCGCCCTGAGTCCTTGTGGGAGAGAGGGCGGCATATAAGCTTAATAAATAAATAATAAAGTACAAAAGCTAATGACACGCCCCCTGCCTCCTGAGAAAATCAAACCACATATTCTTGTTCAGATATCACAGTTACAATCAGTCATCAAGTGAAAAACAAACCAGAGTTTTGAAGTGCTTTAAAATAATGATTTATTCAATAGCTCCAAATACACATTATGACTGTAATGTTTCAGTAGTTATGGGTGTATTTTTAACCTTTTTTTCCCCCTCTTAAAAATTTTAAGAGACATGAGTATTACCAGGGTCCCAGACCTGGAATTCTTGACTGTTTTTGTTTGTTGTTTGACAAGCCTTTAATGCTATACCCATTAGAAGCATTTATTTTAGTATTATTTGTGCAAAAGAATGAAAAGTTCAGTTATTGCAATGTTGTTTTCCATCTTTTCTTCTTTATGATCTTGGGTAAAACTAATCAGAAGTAGTATGTTAGTTTATAAGATATAGCATAAATATACAATTATTCAATTCAAATACAAAAGTGGGACCAAATTTAGCATGTATTAAAACCATTCTGCTAACAAGCAAATGAAGTGATAATTTAAAAATTACTAAAATTATTCTGCTCATTTCAATTTCTTACAATTTCAGAGACAAATTGTACAATTCATGAGTAAATAGTTCTGAATCAAATTTGGAAGAAGTAATCTATTTCTCTCTCTTTCTCTCTCTCTACAGGTAGTCCTCAGTTAACAACCGCTCATTTAGTCACCATTCAAGGTTATAATGGTGTTGAAAGAGTGGTAATTATGACTGATCCTAAAAGTTCCAGCCACCTGAGCACCTTTGCAGTCACCTGATCATGATCTGGGCACATGGCAACCAGTTTGCACTTATAACGATTGCAACATCCCGTAATCACCTGACCACGATTTGCGACTTTCCCTGCAGTCCTCCCCACATGCAAAGTCAGTAGGAAAACTGGCAGGCAGGGTCGCAAGTTGCATGGGTAAATCTCCCCCATCCATGCATCCTCCCTGAGCCTTACTGCACTTCCACTCCTCTTTCCTGGTCACTTGGGCACCCTCCCCAGTTATTCATGCACCCTCATGCACCGGTAAGCTTCCCCTATCTGACAGCAGCATCCCAAGTGTTGCTGAGTTCATGCTACACCTACTCACACATCCAGCAGCAGCCACTGCAAGCCCTGCATGCGTGCCTCACCTCCCTCCACCACCTGCACACATCCGGCCACAGCCACCCCATACCCACTGCTCCTTCCCCTTGCATCTTCTCCCACCTGGCAATAGCCATTCAAACCCTGCTGTGCTCGCGCCACGCCTCTCCCATCCTACCCAGCAACAGCCACTTATTTGTTTGTTAGCCTTCCTGCAAACTACCTCGGACGTGCAACTTCCTGCTGGCTTTTCCACACACTTTGGTTCTTGGAAGGCAGTAAGAAACTACAGGGAGGTATTCACTGAATGACCCATAGCCCTTTAATGATGGCAATAATACAGGGATTGCCATAGCTAAGTGAAGTGGTCAGGTGATGTCACACTTTACAAGTGCATTGCTTAGCTACAGAAATTCCAGCTCCAAATGCTATCTTAACTGGAGGACTACCTGTATATGCTTACCGGACAAGCTTCTTCCTTCACTCCCTTTGTCAGCACCTGCATGTCTTCAATTAAAGGCCCATCTGTTTCCATTGCAACAGGACTGCTCACTAGAGAGGTGTCACTATATACTGAGTACTAACCAAATACAAAAAGTTAAGTCAGATTGTTTTTTTTAATAGCAAATCTCAGATCCTTAAAATTGTTAGAAGCTACAACAATTTATGCACTTCATTGCCAGAAATGTTAACATCAGTCCACATTTGGATGAACAAAGCATTTTGGCTTCAAATCAGAAATAAAATGTAACTCGATTTCTTAAAAACAAGAGATTTGACAAAGCTTCAGGGAGATTAAAAGGAAGAAATTTAAAGAGCATTTAATTTATGGAATTTCATTATTAGAGATATTGTCATGGCCATTGATAGTTTTAAAAGGTTATTTAGTAATAGAAAATGATCTTGTTGGTCATTACTAATTAGGGCAATAAAGAAATAGTGGAAAATAACTAAGAATTGCCATGGCTATAGATTTATGTGCAGCTAGGATCAAATGATACTCTGATTTCCATATGCTGCAGAGCAAGAATGGTGAAATTGGTTGTTTTTATGGATTTTTTGGGTGGGATTCTAGGCTATCGTATGTTTCCTATGGTCAGTGGAAGTCATTAAGAGATATAAATATAAAGCTACATTTCTACATTTCTAAAAAAAAAAGAGCAAATAAATGTTACTTTGGTAACCTTTATTCTTCCAGTGTGCTCTAAATTAAAATATTCATCCTCAGAGTGCCTTACCTGAGGATTTGATTTGGCTAGATTTTCTATTTTGACCCAAGCTTCTTCCCGTTCCTTCATTTTTAGCTTTTCCCTACGGGAGAAAAGGAACATTCACACATACTAGGCAATGCTTAATGAACATAAAGGAATTAAATTAACATTAAAATGATAGGAAATATGGAAAATTTTCACATTTTTAAAAAAATGTTGCATACATTATAAATAGAACAAACTCCTTTACAGTAAGGGGACAATAGACATTAGAATTATGGATAAACAATAATCCCAGAGAAAAAAGGGCAGGAAGCAGAGATTTAAATACACACACACACACACATACACACGAACAAAAACTCAACCAGAAGTTGTGAATGGTTCAACACTGGAAGTTTTTAAGAACATGTTGGATAACCATTTGTCTGAAGTGGTGTAGAGTTTCCTGCCTAAGCAGGGGGTTGGACTAGAAGACCTCCAAGGTCCCTTACAACTCTGTTATTCTATTGTCTAACTAATAATTATAGTATCAAGTCATTGGCTATATCTTTCAAGTAAAATTTTTAGTTTTAAGCAATATATTATGTTATATAATGAATAAATATATTTAAGTACTGATAATTAAATGTTTACAACTCTATTCTGATCTGCTCAAAATTTCCTTTGATGATCCTGAACTCTTTATTAATATAGCATAAGAAATTATTTGAATTTTATTCTCCAAAGATGTTTGAACTTGGAAGCCAAGGAGAGTAATATTTTTTGGAAACTGATTGCTTGTTTTACTACTTTTAATATGGGAAAGCGTGAAAAAGCAGATGAGATTGACAAACTGGAATCCTGACAATCCTGGAGACAGATGAGATGCTTTCTCACAATGTTTTTTTTTTTAATTTAATGAGAAAAAAATCTCAGACTTTTATCTATTTGTTTTATTTATTTGACATTTAGAGACCACCTATGTTGTTTGCTATGCGATGGGCAATATAAATTCAATCAATCAATCAATCAATTCCTCACAGAGGGACTCTGGTGTAAAAATAAAATGTTAAAAATATAACAACTAAATGTAAGATTTAAAAAAGCTAAGGATAGTAAAAGTTGACATTGAAAGTTAATTACAATTCTTTTCGTAAGAATTTCATTTCAAAAGCCATTCCATTTTAAATCAAGACTGGTTTCACTTACCACTGAGTAAATAGTGTGTACAGATAGTCCTTGACTTACAGCAGTTCATTTAATGACCGTTTAAAGGTACAATGGCATTGAAAAAGTGACGTATGAGCATTTTTCATATTTATTACCACTGCAGCATTCCTGTGGTCATGCGATCAAAATTCAGATGCTTGTCAACTGACTCATATTTATGATGGTTGCAGTGTCTCAGGGTCGTGTTTACCTTTTGTAAACATCTGACAAGCAAAGTCAATGGAGAAGCCAGATTCACGTAACAACCATGTTATTAACTTAACAACTGCAGTGATTCACTTAACAATTGTGGCAAGAAAGGTCATAAAATGGGGTACTTAACAACTGTCTCGCTTAGCAACAGAAATTTGGGTTTTTTGTTTTTTTTAAAATTTGATTTATATGCCACCCTTCTCCGGAGACTTAGGGCGGCTTACAATGCGTTAAGCAATAGCCTTCATACTTTTGTATATTTATACAAAGTCAGCTTATTGCCCCCACAAACTGGGTCTTCAATTTACCCACCTTAGAAAGGATGGAAGGCTGAGTCGACCTTGAGCCTGGGGAGTTTCGAATTGGTGTAATTGCAGGCAGCTGGATGTTAAATGCTGCCTTTAGTAGGAGGCATTAGCCTCCTACGCCATTCAGGCTCACTCAGGGTTCAATTGTGGTCATAAGTTGAGGACTGCCTATATCTACAGAAGTGCAATACAAAATTTATAACAAACACAACAGGATGTTTTCTCAGGTCTTAAGAAAGTTAAATCAAGATAAGAATACATTAAAAAGAAACTCACTTAAGTTTTTCTGCTTTAAATTGCTGAGTGCAGTCATCAAACAATTTTTGGTTCATTTCCATGAAGAGTTTCAGAGCATTGTAAATCAAGCCATGTATTGTCCTATAAAGTAAAACAAGAGATTCAAAACAGATTGAGGCTTTGCAGTGCATATATTCACAAAAAGCCCCCAAAGCAAATGGATGTTTCCATTAGCTAAAAGTGGCACACAGAAACTAAAGATTCAACGAGGAATATAATACTTACGAATTCTGTGAATACACACCAATGTGTTCTGCATCTGTGCAGTTGAACATATCCCAGAGTTAGAATGTTTGGCAGGAAACTGCCATCTTGCCCACTACATATGCACTGGGAATGGTTTCTGCTGATTCTGTTAGTTGCTGTGGAGATATCCTCAGAACCAGTGATGCACAGCACCTAACAGGGATGGATAGTAGGCTGTGTGAATTCACAGAAGACCACTTGAAGAACCACAATTCAGATCAGTAACTAGTTCTTCTTCATCATGGTCTCCGAAATTCACACCAGTGGGGGAACAGTAAGCTGCATCCCTGAATATGAGAAGTGGTTCAGAGATGTATAGATGAAAAAACCTGCTTTTTCAAATTCTACCTCCCTTTCAGAGCAAAGATTCGTATACCCAATATGCCTCATTATGTCATAGCACAGCTTGATGATAAGTATGACTAATCTAAAGAGGCAACAGTAATCTTTTGTCCGCTTCCCAATAACAAAAGAATGGACATGAGGCTTGCTGAAACCTCTTAAAGGTTAGAAGCAAATCCTTGAAGGCCATTCAGGATGTGGAATGATGTTCTAAAATAATGACTTGAGAATGGAAAGAAGGAAGGCCAAATAATTATCTAAAACAAATGGAACTTTAAGATTGACTTTGTAAGAAAATTCTGACTCAAGAATTAGCTTGTTATAAAAGATGAAATAAGACGGGTCTGAACATGTGATAAATGTCTGGATGATAAAACGTTTTCTAGGATAAATTCTAGATACATTCCAAGTGGTAAATAGCAAGGAAAAAGAAAAATAATATGAACAATTTCATAAAAATTTGGCTAACATACCAGAAAACATAGAACTACCATCTTCACAGAAGTAGCATTCAGCAATCACCATTAGAAAAATTATTAATGAAACAAAAGTCAAACTGGCATTTTTCACTTTTAATAAAAGGAACAGCAGATGAGGGACCTTTTTCTGGATGTGTTTCTTTCAGTCAGACTTAACTACTGCCATATAAATAGACAAGTCCATGAAGTTTTTCTGGCAAATCTTTTTGGAAATAGTATGCCATCTTTCTAGAGCTGAAAGGAAATGACTGTCCAAAGACATTAGATTGGCTATTGTGTCTAAGGTAGAACTAGAACTTGTAATCTTGTAGTGAACTTTTAATTCAGCGCTAAACTGGCTCTCGTATGAGGAATATATCAAGTATGAGGATCAAAATATCTTTAGTGTAACATAGAAAATGTACAAAAGCCAGAGTCTGCAAAGACTTTACAAAGCATCAAAGAGATCTCACTGTTGGAAGGTATTAGTCAGAAGAGTACAAAAAAATTTCCAGGGTATTGGATATACAATGGGACATAGTGAAAACAGACATGAACAAGTGGAGAAAATATGCAACAGCGACATTACCAAGAATTGGATGTCCCTCCATAATTGATGAAAAAAGAAGAAAACTGGTCTGAGAGACTACCAAGAGGCCTACAGCAACATTGAAGTAGCTACAGGGATTTCTGGCAAGTACTGGTTGTGTACTATATTTGACAACAATCTCCCATATTCTTTGTATGTCTGGGCTGTGCGGTAGGGTGGCAAGACGGAATCTTCTTACAAAGTAAAACATCCAAGCCTGGCTACATTTTGCAAAAACCAGTATCAAATTGACAAAAGCATGTAGAAAAATGTGTTATTATTTGATGAGATCAAGGTTGGCCATAATTGCAAAAAATATGTTTGGCACAGAAACAACACTGCACATTACCAAAAGTACACCATACCCACAGTGAAGCATGGTGGTGGCAGTATTATGTTTTGGGGCTGCTTTTTTCAGATGGGACTAGGGCTTTAGTCAAGATGGAGGGAATTATGATCAGATCCAATATCAGTTAATTCTAGCACAAAATCTTTAGGCTTCTGCTGGAATGCTGAAGATGAACACAATGCAACAATGACCTAAATCATACCTCCAAATCAGAGGTGAAATCCAGCAAGTTCTGGAGAACCGGTAATGGAAATTTTGAGTAGTTCGGAGAACCGGCAAATACCACCTCTGGCTGTCCCCAGAGTGGGGTGGGAATGGGGACTTTGCAGTATCCTTCCCCTGCCACGCCCACCAAGCCACACTACACCATGCCCACAGAACTGGTAGTAAAAAAAATTGGATTTCACCACTGCTCCAAATCAACAAAATAATGCCTTTACCAGAAGATCAAACCAGACCTGAATCCAGTTGAAAATCTGTGAGCTGAAGAGGATTGTGCACAGGAGATGTCCTCACAATCTGACAGATTGGACTTTTTGCAAGGAAAAGTGAGCAAGGGTTCCCAAGGCTGATAGGCTCCTACCCCAAAAGACGGAATGTGACATAAAATCGAAAGGTGCTTTAACGAAGTATTAGTTTAAGGGTATAAACACTTATGCAACTATGTTGTTGTATGTTTTTATTATTATTTTCCTTCCTAAAAGATTTCAGTTTGTTTTTCAATTGAACTGCACAGCTTACATGTTATATTAAATGTAGAAAAAAAAATGGAGGTGATTTAAATTGGTCTCTTTTTTTACATCTCAAAAAGCATTTTAACAAGGGTGTTTAGATTTTTTTATATCCACTGTATGAAAAAAACACTTCATGATACATATTGGTCTTATGTCTAACAAAAAAGGATTGAAAAGATTAATGTGAAGTATGATTACTCTATGGATTTGGACAGGAAGATGAAGCTACTACAACAAGTTCAAACTCTGGGAAGTTCAAATGGTTTGAGCAGACACAGAACCTATTGGTGTGGATCACAGAGAACAAAACAAACTATTACTTTTTATTAGTAAAACAAACTCCTATTTTAACCCCATATTAACATAGAATAGAATAGAATAGAATTCTTTATTGGCCAAGTGTGATTGGACACACAAGGAATTTGTCTTTGGTGCATATGCTCTCAGTGTACATAAAGAAAAATAAAGAATCATAAGATATAACACTTAGTGATTGTCATAGGTTACTAATAAGCAATCAAATCGTACTAGGAAACAAAACAATATAAATTGTAAAGATACAAGCAACATGATTATAGTCATAAGTGGGAAGAGATAGGTACTAGGGAGGATGAGCGGAATAATACCAACACAGTCTTAGTAAATAATTTAACAGTATTGTGGAAATTAGTTGTTTAGCAGAATGGTTGGCATTCAGAAAAAAACTTGTGTCTAGTTGTTCTGGTGTGCATTGCCCTATAGTGTCATTTTGAGGGTAGAAGTTGAAACAATTTATGTCCAGGATGTGAGGGGTCTGTAAATATTTTCACAGCCCTCTTTTTGACTCCTGCAGTATATAGGTCCTTAATGGAAGGCAGGTTGGTAGAATTGTTTTTTCTGCAGTTCTAATTATCCGTTGAATACAGATAAGTTTAAGAATTGAAGTCTGGCATAATTTTGCATAAAGCAAAATTCCACACAGCAACTTTTGCAGAAAAGATATATTCATCCCCAATAAATTAGCTGTAGCGTAACTTGATTATACGACAATGCAAAAATACCTAACTGAAATATACAGTATATTACAAATACAATCAAGATAAAAATTCCCAATGAACACAACTATACAATCTAAAAGTCTATATTCCATTATAAACATATTTGGGGGAAAAGAATTAGGTTGCTTCATTAACTCATATATCAAATAATATAGCAATTTAGCAACTGACATTGCAAAGTCAGACTACAATCACTTAAGAGAAATTAAATTATTTTATTCAAATAATCTCATATAGACCCAAAAACAAACCTGTAATAATTATACTACTTTGTATTTTTTAATGGTAGATTTATTTGTTATCCTTGGTTACCCTATAGGTAATTCTTAAGTTTATTTAAGCTTGTAGGAGAAACAAGTTTTATTTCCTGCCTTCTACATAAAACATTCTTTTATGGCTGAAAGTTCTACCCACATTCTTATCCACATAATCTATTATCCACCCAAAAATAATCTCTTTGTTATACTGTAAGACAAATTATGGATTTGAGGGGTTGTATGTCAGAATTAATTGATAGAATGGCCTATAAACCCTATAAATAAAATTAATAAATATAATAACATTTTTAAAATAGTGGATTTGGGGGGCAGGATGTACAAGCACACATTTGTATTACCCATGTATATTGAGCATTTGGCAGATAGTGGTGTAGAAATGCTCTCATGTTAATCTGATACTTAAGCCTTTTGTATGTTGTGCCAATATCAAACTTGGGTGGGGGGTTGGACTAGATGACCTACAAGGTCCCTTCCAACTCTGTTAAACTGTCTGTTTTAATTTGTCAGCTCTTGAAGAAGGTGAGCTGAAAATTCAGAAGAAATTTCACATAGAAGGATCTGCACATTTGCTCAATCCCTTATAAGATGTAACATATAGCTTAACTGATTGTATTGAAGGAATAGTCTCATGTTCTGTATATTCATGGGAAATTCAAGGTCACTATGCAAACACTACCATAATTTATAAAAAATCTTCCAACTGAGCTGTGTTAGATTTTATATATCAAGAAATATAAAACAGAAAGATTCTTACTTGTTCCAGTGAGTCTTTGAATTTCGATACAAAGATGGAAACATGATAGGTAAAATCTTAGCTGCATTGTCACTGATTAAGCTCATAATATATTCATTATTCCAGTAGTATAGTGCTCGTTCTGCCACCTAAAATACAAAGTTAGCCATTTAGCAGCTTATACAAACCACAGAATGTCTACTATATTTTTTGATGATGCAATTATGCTTTGACCTTATTTGAGCTACTTCTTGCAGTTCATCTGTTCTCTGCATGCAACATTTATTGTATATAGATGGTGGTATGTGATTGGTAGCTGCTAGAAGTGCCACTACTCAACTATCTAATGCTCACAGAAATGCCAGGATATTCTGATATCCTTTTGCTAATGTCACAGAAAAGGCCTTCACAACTTATAGCACCTGATCTAACGCACTTTCTGTCATGAGTTTCCCTTAGAAAAGCTGCAGCATGTTGTTCTGGTCAAAATTCTGAGCTGGTCACAGCTGATTATGAACACAGACCATAATCATGTGACTGCAGGCCTGCTACACCACCCAGAACACCAAGGACCAGTTGTAATAACCATTCATCCAGCACTGTTGCAAGTTCAAACAGTCATTGAACAAGTGGTCATTAAAGAGTATCTGTAATTCAAAGTGACTGATAACTGACTATTGGCATGCCATATTAATTTTTTTAAAAAAACACACAGAATTAAATATATTAAAATGACCAACCTGAAAGTGTGGACTCGAGACACACTTTGCTAGCTGCCTGAAAAGAGGTTCCATAACCTTCACAAATTCAGTTGGTTCAATAACATCTAAAATTTCTTCTAATTCATTTAAAAACATAACTTCTTTTGGACTATGAGTCTTTGGCCAGTATTTGAGTAGCGCCATCACCACCTGAAAATAAAATATGCAAATATCTAGGTTTCTAATTGCTTGCCTCAAATATTACTCATATATCTTTAATGCCATATATAATACATATTCATAATTAATATACATAATATACTTAATATTATACACTGTATAATGTATACATAATATACACTGTATAATTAATATACAGTGAATAGGGCAATAGGGCATTACAAGGAAACTTTTGATCTTTTGACTGAGTTAGTTTGAAATACTGACTTCAGCAAACATGACTGAACAAAGTTTTGAAACTTTGTTTAACTGTTTATCCAAGTGAGAAATTATTATTTTCTTATTTAGAACTTTTTTTGTGTATGTGCAGAAAATAAACCCAAGTCAGTTAAGAGAAATAGAGTATAGTGATTGGGGCTTCTGGAGATTAAAATGTCTACTATTAATTCTTTTTAAAATCTCCAAATAGTACAGTATTTAAAACCAGTAATTAATAAATAACTAATACTTCAAGTAATGCTCAGTGGCTTATTGCTTATATAAACAATACTTATTTCTATGTGTATTTATTTGTATTCTGCCTTTATTATGTTTACAAATTACTTAAGGTGGCAAACATACAGTTAGGTCCAGAAATATTGGGACATCGACACATTTCTAACATGTTTGGCTCTATACACCACCACAATGGAGTTGGAATGAAACAAACACAATATGCTTTAACTGCAGACCGTCAGCTTTAATTTGAGGGTATGTACATCCAACTCAGGTGAACGGTGTAGGACTTAAAGCAGTTTGCATATTCACCTGAGTTGGATGTATATACCCTCAAATTAAAACTGACAGTCTGCAGTTAAAGCACATTGTGTTTGTTTCATTCCAACTCCATTGTGGTGGTGTATAGAGCCAAACATGTTAGAATTGTGTCGATGTCCCAATATTTCTGGACCTGACTGTTTAATATTCTATCCTCCTTCTATTTTTTCCACAACAAAACTGTGAGTGAGAGTTACTGTCCCAAGGTCACCCAGCCAACTTTCATGCTTAACGCAGGACTAGAATGCATGGTCTCATGATTTCTAGTCTGGTGCCTTAACTGTTTGAAAAAAACTGGCTCAACAGAGAGGTAAAAACCCATAATAATAATATAGCTTCCATGTAGAAACAAACAACAAAACCAAAGAATAAAGCATTATTGCTACTTCAGGTTGTTGCCATTTAGAACTTCAATGCAAAAAGAGATTAAAACAATTACATTTATAGTTAATACCGTGTTTACCCAAAAATAAGACCGTCTTACATTTTTTTTGAACCCCGAAATAAGCACTTGGCCTTATTTTCAGGGAGGTCTTATTATTTTGGGGCGTGTGGAACAAGATGGGGCTCCTCTTGCCATCTTACCTGATTTCTAGCTCTGCGTTTAAATATTTTCGGGGAGGGCTTATTTTTTTGGGAAAGTTTATTTTAGCGCATGCGCTCAAAAGCCTTATTATCAGGGGATGTCTTATTTTCGGGGGGAAAGGGTATGTTCATGATATAAAATAGTGTGAAAGTTCTCTAAGGTAAGTATATGTGGGGATGTATTATGAAATAATTTCTTTTATTATTCTGGTATCTTTTATTATTTCCATTTTCTTCTGAAGCAATGCAATCCAGAAAAAGAAATTGAAAAATGAAATACGTGGGTCTATGTTTGCTAATTAATGTGACCACTTTTATAGAAGTAGATTAAAACCAGAACTATATATACAAATATTAATCTGTAAACTCTAACTGTGAACAGTCCACAAATTGTTCAATTTTAAATAATTTTTAAAGGCACATTGTCTTGCAGTTTAAATTGTTCAAGCTGTACCATTCTGAACATATGATATGAATAGTGCACTGTGAAAGCTAGCTGTTGCAGATACTGAAGTAATAAGATCACAATTTTAAAAATATGCTGTTTAAATAATTAGATAATATTTTTAAAACGAAGAAGAAAAACTAGACTTACTGGCTCAGTAAGTGTGCTGTCCTTTTCTAAAAACTGAACTACGCAGTAAGCCAGCTAAATTGAGAGAAGATAATAATGTTATTAAGCTGTGGTTCAATAGAAATCTAACATTAATATAGAATGTTTATCTAGGGTGAATAAATAAAACAGAATTTCAAGCACAAAAGACCACAAAAGAAAAAAAAATCATCTGACTTTGAGAGGAATTTTTAGTGAATGTTTGAAAAATGTAACAATAAAGGTATATCTGAAAAATAGAAGTAAAATCATGAATGGAGAAAAATCTAAAACCACAAACACTTAATTGTTCTTAAAATGCCTGGGAAAAATAAAAAATAAAAGATGACTTAGTATCCAAAAAACAATGCCATGTACAAATAACATGTACCGTAACTGCATAGATTTTTCTAAAGTAACATTTTTGAGGCCCCAAATAATGATAGTCAAGTAAGAAACTTTCTTCTGCTTATGTAGTGATGCCACTACATGTATTTGCCATGGCACCCTCTTTTTGTGGGATTGTGAGTGTAGTTTAGTACTCAAAGTTCAGATTAATCCTGAAAGTACTCTATATGCACCCCCATATATAAATAGTTGGCTGAATATGATGAAGTAGTTTGTATACTTCAGACCTCAACAACAGAACTCATTTAATATTTCAGGTTCTAGATCTAGACATTTCAATGTTGCACTAACTGTGGCAATTAAAACTCAAATTGAGAAATTTAGTTTTCACATACAGATAAAGTAGCTTTCCAGGTGTCTTCTATTATTATGTTTATCTATTTCATCAGATTATGAGATATTATATTATACTACAATGCACATTCATACAAAACAGCAAATCACACAAAAATTTTAGAATATGGGTAGAGCAAATCTAACGATGCTAAAGTGGAAATAATATATATGGCAGAAGAGATGCTACTTTCTATGCCTGTCTGAACTCACATAAGCCACAGGTAGAGAATAAAATTATTTAAAAAAATTACTAGGCATTTATTGCAATTTCTTTCTCTACTGTTCTATAAATAAATATAGTACTGTTCATTAATTAGTACTGTTACTTATGTTCTTACTAGCAACAGTTCAATTTGGGGCATTAATCTTACCTGCATTTGTACACTAGACTCCAGACACTACTCCTCCCAAGCTGTAGCTACTAACATACAAAGATTTTGATTTCTATACTCCACTAGATGAAGCATATTTCTTTATAATCACATAACGAATTTCTATCACTTCAAGTGAGGTGTATTCCCCAATGAAGCATTAGTAATTTACAATGTTATTCAAATAAATGAAGCTGTATGAAAAGCTACTGAAAGTTACAATCTCAATTATATTCTACAGGTAATCATTAGAACGTGAAACTATGTCTGTAGAAAAATGCACATCACTTTGCTTCTTGTTACAAAAATGCCATGCCTGTTATTGCAGATTAATCCCTTTTATTGGGATGGAGTCAGGGCGGTTGAATGGAGTTGAGTGTTTACTGGCCGGATGCTCTTCCTGACATCTAGGTGGAGCTCGCAGCAGATATTTTCTCTTTGCGCCCTAATAGAGAAACATCTGTCGCTGCCTAATATTGAATTCTTTAACATTCCGAGTGGGAGGCAAGCATCTTCACCTTTAGACCACCGCACCGCTTTTATTATTTATTTTTAAGGACCAATGACAGAGAAAATACCCAAATAAATACTCACTAAGAAGCATTTTATTACTTATCCAAGAAGTGCATATTCATCTATTTTAGCAGTTTTCTTGAGAAACTGCTTGAAATTAAAAAATCTTCAATTTAAATAAAGCAATTTAAGAACTAAGTAAAAAAATAAACCCCATAAGAAAACATACATTTTCAGAATTAAATTTCTGAAATTTATTTATTTCATAGTTTCCTACTGAAAATTTGCAGTTATGTTATTCATCAATAATATGAAAACAACAAGTACATATCAAACTATTTACCTGTGGATGATAGACACTGAGTGATTTTACTTTGTGCAAAGGTAGTAATACCTTGAGAAGGAAAATTTTGTGCTCTTCTTTTAATGGTAAGGCAAATCCATTGATTATACTGAAGAAGAAGAAAGTGTTTTAGAATCAGAAAATATATTGTATTGCTGCATTTCAATTTCATTTTTTAAAAAAGAAAAACATATTCTTCCATTATTTTAAAATGTGCTTTCATTCAAGTGCTTTTGTTAGACTTCTCAAATAGCTTACAAATACAAATAAAGGCAACAATTTAGGAATTATTTCCCAGACTTCTATAATGGTAAAGCACAACCCCATTTTGCTACACCAATTCCAGTGACAGATTTTTTCAGTTATAACTGACAGAAGCTATGCAAAATGTTTATTGTTTTGTTCAGTCCAAGATCTAGTGTTACTCTTTATAAAATCCAGAAAGCTTTAAGTTTAAGCAGCAGTATTTATTATGAAGCGTAACTATTAAGCAGTTTACCTTCCCAATATTTCCAGTAATTCTGCTATGCCATTGTGATGTTCTGTTTCATAAATAAACCTGAGAAAACAAATTCATTATCATCAATAGTGCAATTTATTCAACAATATGCTTAGTTGGATAAAAGGCACAAACACAACTTACTTTCATCAATTTAAAACCATATTGTGCATATTTGTAGATTCAGAATTTTTATTCAATTGAATTTTGTATTAATTTTTTTTATTATAATTGAGGTGAGCTAGGAAAACAAAGGGAAAGATATCAGAAAAATATATACAGTGTTACATAAGGTTATTTTAAATTCAAGGAAAACAAGGGTTATCAATAAACTGGATTTTTTAACTTGTCTGATTAAAATGGAATTAGAAAATAGAAGTTAGATTATAATCCAGTACTTGCTTTGAATAAAACACTCTGAACACAATGGAAACTATTTCTAGATTGAAAATCAAAGACTTGTGATAGTCATAACATTAATGGAAATAGATTTTGGTATGCATGGACACAATTACCTATCATCAAATAATATGCTGAATATATAGCTCTAGTAAATAAAAATGTTATATTTTTGAAAAGATAATTGAAGGACCAGCTGTTTTTTGAGGATCATCCAAAGGGCATAAATAAAATAAAAATAAAATGAAAAATAATGAATACTATGCAGACTATGTGGAAGAAAGTAAGCAGTATTTTCAGTGCTCGAAATTAAAACAAAATAATTTCAATCAAATTCCACAAGATGATGTGACAGCCAAAAACAGAACCAGTGTGAGAAATACCACTACTAGAAAAATACAAGGAAGAGGCATTGAAAATGGATTTGGCCCAATTAGGAAATTAAAAAAAAAATGAAACAGACTTGAGTTATATATAAATATATTTATATATATACTTTGCACAGAAAAAAAGATTTGCAAGTCTGTGTAATGCCTTGACCTTTTAAGGCCCAAAATGTAATAAAAATTAGCATCTTAAATAGGATTACCTACTCATTCTCTTTGCAAAAGTAAAGCACGTGCTAAAATGCAGACATAGCATAAATAGCTGCATACCTGGCTGGCTGACTCAGATAGTCCTCGACTTACAACCACAACTGAATCCAAAATTTCTGTTGTTAAGTGAGACATTTGTTAAATGAGTTTTGCCTCATTTTATGACCTTTCTTTCCACAGTTAAGTGGGAGAAGAATCACTGCAGCTAAGGTAGTAACAAGGTTGTTAAGCGATTCTGGCTTCTCCATTGACTTTGCTTGTCAGAAGGTTGCAAAAGTTATCACATGACCCTGGGACACTGCAACAGTCATAAATATGAGTCAGTTCCCAAGCATCTGAATTTTGATCACATGACCCTGGGATGGTGCAATGGTCACGTGAAAAACTGTTATAGGTCACTTTTTTCAGTGCTGTTGTAACTTTGAATGGTTGTAAGTCGAGGACGATATGGAGACCACTTTTGGACTTTGTGCTTGAGATGGAAAAAAAAATGAAACTTTGATTTTGGGTTTTATTGATTAGATTGATGTGTTGTTATAGACATGGCTAGTTTATGTTGTTTTGGAAAAGTAAAAAGTTGAGGTTTGATGTTAATGCTTTATTCTACTACAGCAGAGGGAGTCAGAAGTCAATGCTTTTTTTATTTTATTGTCTCCCTCCCCACCTCATTTTTCTTTCCCCTTTTTGTCCTCACTGTGTCCTATTATTTGCTTTCGTATTTTATCTTTGTATTTTATTCTATAATCTAATAAAAATGTCAATAAAAGAAAACTATCCATATCACATTTTAAAAAGAATAAACTGAAAAGTAGAGAAAAGCAGAGATACTATTTCATGATTGGATCTATTTTATAGCTGCTGCTATTTTTTTTTGCATATAGGTGTAGAACCACGATGGCGAACCTATGGCACGCATGCCAGAGGTAGCATGCAACACTCTCTGTGGACATATGAGCCGTCGCCCCAGTTCAGCTCCGCCACACATGTGGAGGTCTACGGTTCTCTGCTGCACATGCATGGGGAGGGGCACGTGCAGGGGTGGGATACACACACATGTGCCGGGCAGGGCGCATGCAGGGGTGCACATGCATGTATGGGGGGGCGTGGGGGGGGGGCGCGCCATGCGTGGGGCATACGCATGAGGGTGCACGCACACTGCATTTTGGGGGTTCAGGCATGCATGCTTTGGACACTTGGTCCAGAAAAGGTTAGCCATCACTGGTCTAGAAGGAGACATTTGGGGCAATGATTTAAGGAAAGTAAGCTTTCTAGGAATCTCAAAATACAATTTTAATTCTTAAAAAGGGAAAAAAATTACCCTCCAAATCTACAATCGTTGGAGACGTATTAACCTCTCTCTGCTGTTGAACTGATTATCTTCTTTAAAATATATTGGGAGGAAGGTGGGTTTGAATCTTACACAATTACTGGGAGGTCTATTATTGCATTTTGGCATCAGAATGCATTTCAACCCTTATCTTTAAATATTTGGCAGCTACATTAAGATTGGTTTCCAACAAAGGCAAGCAAAAGAAAAAAATCATAGGATAAAGAAAACTATTGTTTTGCTGTCTCACAAAGTCGATTAAATTCTTCATATTTGCTAACTATTTTGGAAGGCAAATCAGGGAAGATCATTAGGTTTTTATTTGTATATTCCAGCGGTTTTGATTTTCTAGAGCGCTGCAGGATATTAAGATCCTCCTAAATAACTTTATTACAATTGGACTTATGATAAGGTTGAAATCTTGATGAAACCTGGCATATTGCATTAATTTCAACCGAGCTAGAATTGATTCACAGAGATGGTTCTCTGCAATGTCTACAAGAATCTTGTCAGCAATATAATGTAGAAAACTCTTGAGCTTCTTCTTCCATAAATGGTCTTGAATCTGTATAAGCTCACCTTAGTGTGCCAACTCCTCAGAATGCATTTTTTCCCATTTTTGTAAAGTCTGTTTTCATGAAATTCAATTGGGATTTTTCTGAAGCCTTTTCATTTCCTTTTAACTGAAAATTAACTTTTGTTGGAGTATATCAGTGTTAAGGACCTATACTATAACTTCTGCTTATCAACTGCATTAAAAGTATAGTTCAATGTTTGATAACTCTCTTGGCTCTCTTCCTCTAATGGAAGCTCTGGAGTTAATAGCTGCATGTGAACCACATGAATCATAATCTATCAGCTGAGTCAATAGCCTCTTCAGACGGAAGAGGTTTCTCAGGAGCTAGCCTTGTAACAGCCACAAACTAGGAGTTAGCTTATGCTGACAGGCAAGATAGAAGGAAGTGGGGTTTGTTTTCCCCGATGAGGCATATTTCCTCTCCAAACATCAAAACTCACTAGATGATATAAGTAACATTTTTGTTTACCATTTTTAACAAATAATTCAAATATAGTTTTTGAGCAGCTCAATGAGAAAGAGAAAATGAAGTGTATTGTAACACACTGTAAGTTTATCTCGTCCACAAATCATTTTTGGGAGGCTTTATTATATTTCTTTAGCCTTTTAGGTTTTTTCTTTATTTGTATGGCTATGGCAATGTTTCTTATTTTTATTTCCATTTAATTTTTAATATACATAAGTATTGTTTGAGTCGCTGAATATAATTATTTTTTCCTTGATCCAAGTCATCTTGAGTACTCTCATTATTTTGAATAATTTTAATTCTTTCATGAAAAGTTAAGATCTAAAGTGCATATATCAAAGAAGAGATTTTTTTTAACAAATTGAAACCTAAGTAGTTTTTTCTGTTATTGCTGCAAAAATAGTGTTTTCTTTATGGAAACATTTGTGGTAACATACTGATACATATCTGTGGCAAATTTTACTACAGGAGTTGCTATTTGACTTAAGATTTTTTTAAATTGTAGAACTATTTTTTTTTCATATGCCAAAGGCTATTTTATATAATGTTGGCTATTAAAGCTTTTCAGGGTTTCATTAGTTAGTTATAAAAAAATCAGTAGTTAGCTTTAAAAGTCAGAATATTTTGTGGGAATATATGGGAAAAATTTAATATTGCAGGTTGAAAAAGAAATATAACTTCTAACACTTGTTTCATTCTACTATATATAATTTTCTAGAATTGCTGAAACATTGTTGCCAAAGATGGAAGAATAATCTGAATTGATCATTATATTTGTTAGAAAACGATCTACTTTAACAATTAGAATTGGAGCAATATATCAGTGATAAAACATTAGTTTTCTCTATGATATTTAATTTTCATGTTCTTCCATTGAAAGTCCCATTGTTGCATACTATTACAACATCTACATTCTGCATTGATTTATTAATACAGTATTTAATTTGGTTGGTTTCTGAGTCAGAGTGTATTCATAATTGTAAATAGGGCCCAACTATTTTTGTGTGATAAGACTTTCAAGTTTAGTCAATTTTCCCTTGTTTCTGCAGTTTTTTAAATTCTAAAGTACTCATTTGAAGACAATGGAACCAGACAGGTAGTTAGGCCATTCCAAAGTAAAAGCCTGAAAAGATTTAACTTTATCCTAATCAAATCTTATAACTGAAGCATTAGCTTTCCAGAACCTAAGCTCCTAATTATGTGATTATTATCTTTACTTGAAAACTAGAATGTAACCCTTATAAATAATTAAGTCATTTATATATCCCATTTCAGTTTAAATCTTTTTCAAACAAGGACGTTGATGGGATGATATTGTACATTCAAGCATTATTGTCATAATTACAACTGACATTCCTTCTTTCAGGAGAAATCTTTACTTCTGTCTTTGGTACATAGACGAAAGCTGGATCACACAGATAACACTTTTTTACTCTTATTTCCATTTCTATCTCATCTATCTGCAGCTGGTACTTCTGTGTTTTATAGATGATTGGCAAAAGCTGTGGCACAGCTGGCACTACTTTCTTTAAAGGGGTTCTGCCATATGTTCTCTTTGGGGAAAACTTTGGCAATGGGGAAAATGTACAAAAGAAAAATGGTAAAATATAGTGCTTCTACAGCTTTGAATGAACAACTATTTGTAAAGCACTCTGCAATACGCTGTCTATACATAGCTTCTGTACATAAAAAATTATCCTGCTATTAATTCACATATCAAAATGAGGTAATACAGTATTGTTAAAAGTCATGGAACTCCAGTTTTAAGTAAATAAAAAATGTTTTGGCCCTGCCTTTTAGAAAGAAAATTACATTACTAGCTATGGGATTGACCAGACATTTTATGAATTTTATATTTGTTGATTTTAAGCTTTAAGAACATTTTTGTTTTTTACCAAAAAAAGTTGTAACATGTTAAAATACTTTACCTATTACTGAGCATCAACACAGAATATAGACATACCTATAAAATATGTTGTTAATTTGCTTCCTGATGTAAGCTCTTAGGCCTAAGAATTTTCCATATATTCTGTGCAGAGTAGTCTTAAGAAAATCTCTTTCACGAGGATCCTCACTGTCAAAAAGCTCTAAAAGCTGCAAAAGATGAACATTTATTTGCTTAATCCATTTCAAATTAAATGGAACTTTGTTTGAAGATATATTCTTTTTTAACCTCACCTGCAATACAAACTTCTGATCAATATATTTCTTAGCTATATTGGGTTGGAAATCTGGAGATTCTAAAAACCTTAAGAAAAATTCATATACAAGCTGAAAAAGATCCACAAAAATAAAAATTAGTTTTACAAGGTAAATCAACTTGAATTTTGAAAAGCTATTAAGACAATACTAAGTTTGAAACACTTTTCAAGACAGACCCAAAATCATAACAAGATGAATACAGGTAATCCTCGACTTACAACAGTTCATTTAGTCACTGTTAGAAGTTACAACGACACTGAAAAAAGTGATTTATGACCATTTTTCACACTTATGACCATTGCAGCATCCCCATGGTCATGTGATTTACATTTGAATGCTTGATAACTGACTCACATTTATGATGGCTGCAGTGTCCCGGGCTTTTGTGACTTTTTGACAAGAGAAGTCAATGGAGAAGCCAGAATCACTTAACAACCATGTTACTAATTTAACAACTGCGGTGATTCACTTAACAAATGTGGCAAGAAAAGTCATAAAATGGAGCAAAATTTACTTAACCATTTTCTCATTTAGCAACATAATTTTTGAGCTCAGTTGTGGTCATAAGTTGAGGACTACCTGTACCTGCAAGATTCATTCCTTCAGCTTTCTATGTTCTTCGGTTTTGTTTTGTTTTAGACCATAAACCACCTTGAACCATTCATTTTACTCAGGCTTGGCAGGAAGTTGTTCATAACAAATAGAACAATTCCATTTCCCAATAAACATTTACTATATTAATTTCATAATGTTTGCAATTCTAAGCCAATTAACATGCAGTGACTACTCTGAATTGTAGATAAAATATTGAAAGATGAATGCAAAAATGTACATTCTCCAACAGAGGTTTAACTAGGGTCAATACATATATCTGGGATGTGCTGGAATTGGTTTTAACAAATATTATGTGAAATAAAAAATTATATATTAATAAAAGCTAGATGGATTTCCCAATGTATTTTATGTAAAAATTTAATCACTACTGTAGTTGGTGTGAATTTACTACTTTGCTGCATATCAAACACTTAAGACTATCCAACACATGCCAGAGATACTGGGATTAGAAATTGTAGAATTCAGAGCTAGAAAAGGTACTCATTATAAAGTTTAAAACCTATGGAAACTGTAATTTCAACAAATCTGGAAGATTCTAGTTTAGGAGAATTTGGAAAAGTAACTATGAGATGGGAAGAGAAAAAAGATTGACCTTTTAATCATGGAGTATCACAGCAGATCAGTGGGTTTGATGTGAAACCCAAACTATTTTACTTAAAATTATATGAATGTTTACAATTGCATTTATACCTTCTGTTCAATGAACCACAGGTACCACAAATCTTACCTACGTTTAAAGCTTAAATCTCAAAATTATAATCTTATTAAGATCAGTAACATTGCATTAAAACATGCTAATATTTTACTCATTTAAACATTAATCTAACTGCACAATAAAACAACAGTGTTAGAATACATTAATATGCAGACTTTAGACCAACCAGATGAAAAAAATCAATATCTAGATTTACATGTTCATTCCACAGTTTGCACTAATTTTGCTATTCCTGAGTTAGAGTGAAAGTATGTATTTCAGTTCTACCTGTAAGTGAGGCCAGGCAGCTTCTAAAGTTGGTTCATCTTCCTCTGGGTCAAATTCTGCTCCCGTTGGATTGGATGAAGGGGGTAGTGTGCGAAACATGTTAACTGCAAACTAAAATCACACTTGATTAAGCAAAAGTATTTTAAAAAACCCCAAGTTTTAAAAATATATTCTTGCATAAATATTTTTAAAAACAACTAAGCAAATACAAATGTATAACTTCTCCTCTATTGCAGAAACTTTTCTTTTAAGAAGTTTCTCAGAAAATTCTAATTTATTAAGAGGGGGAAAAAAATAAACAACCTAGAATCTTAAGAAGAAAATGTCAATTTAGAAAAAATGAAATTAAATGTCAATTTAGAACATAGTTAAGTAGAAGAAAAGTATAATTTATCATAGAAGTGATGCATTGTTTGTGCACCACCAAATCATGTTTTGTGAGATGGGCAGCTACATCAATTTGCTAAAAAAATAAATAAAAAATATCTCATTTTAATATGAATTTGTAGGTAATAATTAGATAAAAACTGGCAGATGAAGATCCATAATCTTCAAAAATTATTCCCGCAGATCATCTTCCTAATAAAATTTGCTAAGTTTTGAACTGCAGTGTATCAGTGTCTTGGTACTGGCTTTCTACTATACATCAACTTCTGAAGTGTTAGTGAGCATCTTGAAGCTTTAATGATTGAATGAATGATTCCATCTTTTCGTTCCAGAGTCATGCCCTCCAAAGAAAAGTCACACCATTGCTAAATTTTGGCAATATGATCAGTAGATCTCTAGGGGGCATTAACTGGAAGCTCAATGCTATATGTGGTTTGCATGCTGCTTATTCCCAATATATAATTTAGGTTGAATTGAACTACTGGTATGTTGTTCACTTAAGAACCAGTCTGGAAGATGGAGAATTGTTTTGGATCCAATGTGCCCAAGCAGTGGTAGTATGAGAAACTTTCTCTGCTAGCTCTGGTTAGCACCTCACCACTTGCTAGACAAAGAGCATCTGTCTACAGTGATAGCAAAATAATTTCTGGTTGTTGTAATACACAGGTTCCTTAAAAGAGCCCTGCATGAGACTGCCTGTGAAAACTGCTATTGGAGACAATTGAAACTCAAGGATCTGTTTTCAAAGTTTGGGATCCATCTCTTGGCCATCATTTCCTCCCATTTAGGCTTATTTGTATGTTATTCAGAGATAAGTTGCAGTGTCTCTTCACAAATTGAATTGCAATGAATGGGAACTTGCATTTCCCAACAAAGAAAGAACCACCATCTAAAATATTGTTCTTTATCATGGAATTGGGCTGAGAGCAATCTGAAGTGGGACCTCAATGATTCTATGCTAGCTTTAAAGCTGTGTTCTAATAGTCCTTGCAATAAATGCAGATGTTATTTATTTGTTTATTTTGCAAACAGGTCTCCCAACCTTAACTTCTAAAATACTATTGGGGTTGAAGAAGAGCAGGGTCAATGATAAGCTTAAACACTGACTTTGCATTTATGATAAATATAGAATGTATTTATGTACCATGCAAATTCTAATAAAATTAACAACAGGATCTATAGGACCAAAATAACACTCCATTTTTCATACTAGTACTAATAATGGAACATAAGCTGTTATTAGAAGTTAATTATTTAGTACGTATCTGATTGTACAATACTATATGCTTCCAAAAGCCAATCGTTTCTGTTATTGTTACATATGAGAAATCTGTTTAGCAGAATAAGTCAAAAGGAAGGGTTTTTAAAAATGTTTATTTGAGTTTAAATAACTTACCATATGTACTACTTCTGGGTAAATGGGCTCAGTAATTACATTGCGATTATGCGTGATGTACTCTACCATTTCACTTAAAGCTGCTCGCTTTACTTCTTTCCACTTCAGGTCACTTAGTGGATCAGAAACAAAGTCGAAAAGGACACAACATTGTCGCAATTTCTGAATAAAAAGCTTTTCTTGCTCAGCGGGGGGAACATCTGAAAAGATTTTTTAAATTGTTATACTTCTTTTGCTTGTAAATCTTTGCATTATAATGAATATAACAAGATCTACTGAAGACAAACTCATTCACCTGTTGACATTTTGTTTAATGCTTATACATCATGGTCCTCTTTCCCTGGGTTTAAATATTCATCATTTACAGTACACATTACCTAACCTGAAATTTGATTTTTCCTCCCGATTTAAAATTCGTTTACCTGACCTAGAAAGTTGATATTTGTTATATCCATCACATAGAACAGTCAATAGTGCATTGACTGTTTTATGTGTATCTGTCAAAACTCAGCATGGAAAAGTTCCCTCAGAAAGGACTGTACTCAACACAGAGTTAGCAAAACAAAACAAATAAATCAGAGTAGAGGTGGAAGGGACCTTGGAGGTCTTCTAGTCCAGCCTCCTGCTCATGCAGGAGACCCTATAACATTTGAAGCAAGTGACTGTCCAGTCTCTTCTTAAAAATCTCCAGTGATGAAGCACCCACAACTTTTGAAGGCAATCTATTCCACTGGTTAATTGTCCTCAGAGTTAAGAATTTTCTCAATTCCAGGTTGCTTTTTTCCTTTATTAGTTTTCACCCATTGTTTTTTGTCCTGCTTTCTGGTGCTTTGGAAAATAAATTGACACCCCCCTCCCCCTTGTGGCAGCCTCTCAAATACTAGAATACTACCCTGTTTTCCCCAAAATAAGACATCCCCTGATAAAAAGTCCAATCAGGCTTTTGAGCACATGGCAATAAGGCCAAGTACTTATTTCAGGGTTCAAAAAAATATAAAACAGCGCCTTATTTTCAGGGAAACACGGTACTATCATGTTCCCCCCTAACAAAATGTTAGGACTTTTGAAACCAGCTGCAAAATGCTGTGGCAATATTATAGAGGAGCTCAGTCAGGATGATCTGTTATATCCATGGGAGAAAAATGGAGTTGCTGTTTTAATTGCCATACATTACTCAGACATGAAGCTAAAGTAGCAAAGTATCAGGAGGAGGAGGAAGAGGGAGGAGGGAAGAAGAAGAAAAGGAAGAAGAAAAAGAGGAGGAGGAAGAAACAAGATGTAAGTATTGTAGTCTCTGGTAAGTATTTATTTAGAATAAAAATGTCACCTGACATTCTCTGTAAAAAAGAACAACAAAAGAATATGTGGTTCAGGGGCTCCATGGAGTTGTTCCTATGTAGTAATAGGCACTGATGTACAGGGATGTTAGATTTAGACTAGTTTGAAAATAAATATCCTGGTTATACTGCTTGAGGTAATTCCTAGCATTTTCAAATTGTAATGGGCAAAGAGTCTCCAGTAGAAGACATGGAATCTAAAATTTTGTTAAATCAAGTTGATTTAAAATGGTCTTTGAGAACATTCAGACTAGAACCAAAGGGAAAAAAAATATTTAACCAGAAATTAATGAGATAATACAAGGCTCTGGCATTCATAGAAACCAACCCTCTCTCTAGCCGTAAGGCAGTATTCCTAATGCATCTTGGAACTATAAGGATAGGTTGTATAGCATTATATTTTTTTGAAGGGGGATCAGAAAGAAACAATTATACCACTAATACATTTGCAAAAACTTCCTCAAAGGAATTCTTAAGGCTTTTGATCTATTTCTTTTTTTTTAAAAGATAGGAAAATATTTTTATACAACTGACATTTATAGAAATTACATCTTCGATCTGAATTTGTAGTCTACAAACGCAATTTACTAATTTATTCCAATAAGTAAAAATACATTTTACAATATACCTTACATTACTTTTAAATAAAGTCGTGAGTAGGAATTTAAGTAAGTCATTAGAGATAATTATTGTATAAAAATATATTAATAAGAAGTAGACATGCAGATTCTATTCTGCATGCTTAAAATGAAAAGATTTGAAAGAATATATTTTCTTAAAATTTCAGCAAATAGGTACTTCCCATGCTGACGTCTTCAAGCATAAATAGAGGACAAAACTATAGTGGGTAACTGATGACTTTAAGATTAATATTAAGTGATTAAACATTTAAAAGTCAATTAAACATTACATTAAAAGGGTTTGTTACTGTATGTTCAGATTTTAGATATTTGATGTGGCTTAAAATGTCCGAGACTAACTTAACATAGGAGCACAGACAAGTAGAGATACAATGCTAAGTGAAATTCAGTTGCTGCTTTCGTCATTGTTACTAGGAGACCAGTGATAGCAAAGAGTTTAGTAATCACAAAGAAGGTGCTAAATGATATCTATTTATGAACAGAATACCATTCTTATGACAACTGGCTTGCTCTGAGATCCTTAAATATAAAGAGAAAGTGTTAACACATTACTTTAAATTGTATTGTTGATTTGGTTTAGCCTAGCTTGTTTTTTGAACCCACGGTGATTTTAGTCAATATATTTTGATCAAATAATCTAGGTTTAGACAAAATTATCAACTTTATTTTACAGAAATTTAAAATGAAATTAAAGAGTGTTCTTCACATCCTTCCTAACATTGTTTAATGCAAATATTATTCTTGCAACATAAATTGCTAAAATTGAGTCTGCATATTCAGTTTAAGGAAGTATAAAAACTATAAGGGCAATGTTGTCAATTATAATAATAAAATATAATCATAGAAAATTATTAGATCAGATTTACTGTACCATACATTATGCTTTGTTATTGTGCTTGTGGCTGTCTATTATGAATATAATTTATGTTGATCCCAATCCCAGAATAAATTCTATTGTATAGCATCTGTATACAAGATGGTCTAATTTAATATTAATTAAAAACATCACTTTACAAATAAATGTTTTCTTTAAACTAACTGTACTACTAAAAGGATGGCAAAATAGGTAGAAAAAAAATGACTATTTAGCAGTGTTTTCAGGGCTTACTGCTTTTGCTGACAAAAACATACATTATGCCATCAATCCACCCCTTTCAATTATATATGTGATAGAATAGAATAACAGAGTTGGAAAGGACCTTGGAGGTCTTCTAGCCCAACCCTCTGCTTAGGCAGGAAACCCCACACCACTTCAGACAAATGGTTATCTAATCTTTTCTTAAAATTTCCAGTGTTGGAGCATTTACAACTTCTGGAGGCAAGCTGTTCCATTAATGAATTGTTCTGTCAGGAAATTTCTCCTTAGTTGCTAAGTTGATATCATACCACACATACAAAAGGGCTGCTTTGTCATGCTTCTTTCATGTCTTTGACTGCTTTGCCATCCCGTGATTATTTCTTGAGAGTGTGAACAATCAGTGTATTCCTGAGCATACACAATCAAAATACAACTGATGATAGTCTTCTTACATCAGACTGAATGATGGAAATTGAATAAATATTTACTTTTATTCGATGAATTGTAAGAATTTATTTATTTATTTAATTTATATAGCCACCTATTTACCCATGGCAACTCAAGACAGCTTACAGGGGCTGCCACAAAGAAGAGGGAGTCAAACTATTCTCCAAAGCACCTGAGGGCAGGACAAAAAGCAATGGATGGAAACTAATCAAGGAGAGAAGTCATAGCAAGTTTTGAACACCTTGGACTTTTGTCTGGTGGGAGGGAAATTTGTCCAGCATGTATTGCCTGTATTCTAGAAGTAGCTGCATACACATGCATACACACAGAGACACTCCATTCAGACTGAAACTATCCCCTTCACCTACCTCCTCACAAAGCTTCTTCTTTTTGCTCTTTTGCACTAAGGCCCAGTCACTCCCTGCTAATTCCATGGGGAAGGGGCATCCCCCTCAGGCAATTCCCTCACTTGAAGAAATAGAAAAGAGATCTCCAAACCCCAAGCCCTGACTGTGACTCACAAATGATGCTGCCCAGTTGCCCAGTAAAAGCAGGATATGCTGCACTGGTGGTCTCATTACTAGAGTCTCAAGGCTCATTGTATATAATTTTAAAAATACTAAATAGCTTGGATTGCACACTGGCTAACCTCAATTTGGACTCACAAATCCTGGATGCACTAAAGTAAGAGCTAAGGCAGGTTCAGTTACCAACCCTTGGAAATGGGCAGCCTGTAATTTAAAGCAAAACCATGGCTGTGAAGAATTTTGGGACTTGTGCTTGCTTAAAGCCTGACTGGAAGTTCATAGAAAGTAATATCTGATATCTGAAATTAATTGGCATAGAAAATTGGATACTGTAAATTTCTTTCCAGAACTTTTGCCCTGGTTGCCAGACCTTCATGGTTGAAAGCTCTCCTTTTGGGAGCCACTGAAGGAATCCTTTTCTGCTGCCTCTATCAATGTCTTCCCCTTTGCACCAGAAAAATTAAAAGCATCCATCAAGTCTCCTAATCTGATCAATTTTTAATCTTTTCCCAATAACATATGTATTCCAGCCACATATTTTGGCAAAAAAAAAGGGGGATTATAGGAAGTTAGCACCAACCCCTCTCCTAGGAAAATGAAATATTCTAGGAAATATTAAAAAGGCAGAATATTATATTTTCCTTAAAGGAGAAACATGTTTCTAAAGACCAACTCAGAGCCTCAGCTCCCTGCCCCCCAGCAGATATTTTGGTGCCAACCTAACTACAAGACAAAGGCTGGGCCAGCTTATCTACAAAACAAAAGACATGGTCTTCAGGACATGATAGAACTGTCACTCAAGATCCAAACCAGGACAAAACCATTAAGCCATAAAAGGAATTGCCCCAAACCCCTTCACTGCATCATCACCCAGCAAGATTCAACCAGGCCTGGGAGTCTGACAACCTACTAAGTTACCCCTGAATGGCCCCATGGAGTCTGACAACCAATCAGAGTACATTTCTTACACAGGAACAGGAAGCTCCAAGATGGAGCCCAACGGAGGGTATAAATCTCCCTCTCTGCCCCATGTGCTCTTTTTTGCCCAGGACCTCAAACCATGTGGTCTTATCCACTATTAAATCAACTTTCCAAGTACTCTCCATGTTTTCAGTGTCTTTCTTCCTACTTGGAACTGAACCCAGATGGACATTTCTTCCAACAATTGTATAATATAATAAAATCACCCCCCCACCCCAGCGACAGATCACATGAGCCATTTAATGGGCTCTATCCTGCTCTGGGTTCCCCAGTTGCATCAAATTCTGTGCAAATGATATTGAATAATCATCACTGTCCTATTTTAAGTAAGGATTGCAGGTTAATCACTAAAAGACAGTGGTAGTGCCAGTGCTGTCTTTTAATGTGTATGTGTAGCAAAAAGTAAAAAATAAAGATTCCAACAAGTTAAGTTCAGCTCCAAGTAACTCCAGTTATGTGGTTTTATTTTATTTTTCATTACCTTCTAAGATATTTTTTCAATTTTCACTTTAGGCCACTATCTTGGAATTGTGGACACCAACTTCTATTCCCATCAGAATATGAAACATATACCACAAACATATACTTCAAAGCATACTGCCATACGATTTTAAAATCCAAATGATTGGAACATATATTGTTGGGAACTGAATATCAAGTTTCAATACATGGTTAAGAATAATGGACATTTAACAATTGTTAACAGTATCTACCTTAACTTACTTTCAGATAGAGACAGACACACTAAATTAAAACTAAATACATTATGGAAATTATCCACAATTTATTGAAGGCAGTTGAGAAAACAGGAATAGCATAGATTTCTAAATTTTTCTTTAACAAAGTCACAGCAATGTTGAGAGTATACAACTTTGCGTAAAGTAAGCTCTGTACAATACTAACGTTTATTATTAATTTTAAATGAAAAGCTGGTATGTAGGAAAATGACATTTATCAGATTAAGCCTCTTAATCATTATTTCATAATAAAATAAAACGTTGGGAAAGTACTGTTCAGTGCTTTATTTGGAAGAGTCTGGACGTTGCTGATTTATTCCCATTTTATAAGACATTTTCAAAAGAGCATGATAAATTGTTTTATTAAAACATGTATAGAACTTAACACCTGATATGTAAAGCAAAAATTGAATCTATTAAGAATTCTTGTATTGTGCAATATTTTATAAAAATACCAAATTGTAACTTATAGTAAACAAATTTTAATACCCTATAACAATTTTAGAAGCATTCATATTTATCTTTTTAATACTTAAATCCTTTATTTTCCAATGACATGTGAATGCTTTTTGTGTAGCATATAGTTTTTCATTTTTAAATTGCCATCACTATAGGGATGCAATTTCATTTTTTGTTGTTGTTAGTCACGAAGCCGTGTCTGACCCATTGCGACCCCATGGACAACATTCCTCCAGGCTTTCCTGTCCTCTACCATCCCCGAGTCCATTTAAGCTCACGCCGACTGCTACAGTGACTCCATCCAGCCACCTCATTCTCTGTTGTCCTTTTCTTCTTTTGCCCTCAATCTTTCCCAGCATTGGGCTGGGAATTTCATCTTTACTCCCCAATTAATACTATATCACACACATTGCTTATTAAACTTCTTTTCAATGCATGTCAGCAAGCTCAATACAGACTATCCTACAGCTGAAGTTACCACAAACTGATAAATGACCAGCAATTTAGTTGATATGAATCCTCTATAAGCAACTAGGAATAAGACATTTTCCCACTCTATTTCCTACACATTTATTTGTTTGTTTGTTTGTTGAGTATGTATTAGATAATATATATAAGTATAAGCATGAATTGAATACATAAAATGAATACAATTAAAGGGAATATTAGGACAGGGACTCTTATGCACCATAATATATATAATATATAATTATATATAATTATAATATATAATACATAGTATGAAGTAATCTTCATCAATCTTGTTAGATACATTTGAACTATGTGTTTACATTTCAACTGTTGAATGTGACTGTGTGTGTGTGTGTGTGTGTGTGTGTGTGTGTGTGTGTGTGTGTATCTTTTGTAACTGTTTGTAACTTTTAACTTTTGTATTGGATATTGTTGCATTGTTTTATTCTCTGTTGTAAGCCGCCCAGAGTCCTTTGGGAGTGGGGCGGCATAGAAATGCAACAAAATAAATAAATAAATAAATAAATAAAATAAAATAAATATCTGTGCACACATTTTAGTTCCAGAGATTCTACTCTACACAGAGATAAAGCTACCAACATTCTTTTGCATGTCATGAGGCATTCAAAGAAACTTGATAATCTGTACTCCTTTTTGTAACATTTGTATTTTTTCTAATATAAGCTATTGCCAACTATGGATTTCAGATGTTTATTTTATATATATCCATTTATTCAAAAATGTATTTTTGTTTAAAAGTGTTTAAAAGTGTGTTACTTTGAATTGTGGAGAGGCATTGGACAAGCACAGTTTGACAGAAATCAGAATTCAGTAACATTAATATGAATAGTTTGTGTATGAATCTGAATGTACTGCATTTTATATAAAATAAAAAGATAGTATTAGTGAACTTGAAATCAATCATGAAAAGCTTTTCTGCAAAAAAAAAAAAAAAAAGGAAACATTTGATGAGGAAGAATTAAAAAAATTATACTGAATATGAAGGCATCTTGATTCTCAGTAGCTACAATTGCCAAGGGTCTACTTTAAATGCCAGCCTAATAATAAGTACTTTTTTTTCCAGAGTGCATACACATTTCTTCTACAGGGCTTTTTTTTTCCCCTCCAAAGTGGAAAGTTTAGGAGCAAAGCTCTTCCTCCTTTCAAGCAATAACAATAGTGGCTTGATAGCTCTCTAAACTATGCCTATCTATATAGGTATAACCCAAATGTCCTTGCAATATATTAAATCCCATTAATCTTAAATAATATGACAGAAACAACATCAGATAAATCATACGAAATGTACCAGTGATGTTTATCTCCTAAAAGAACGGCATTTTCAACTATTTTGTTTTCTCCCTCTATCCCCATACACACACTAAAAATCTACATGAGGATTGGATTCATCTAGAATAGATCCAGAGCAGATAAGGTTTTGTTTCTAAAGTTAGAAATCCTAAAATGTACCATTGCAAGGCACCCATTTCAAGCAATCCACAATATTTACAAGATTCCTTATTTTTTAATGTTTTTTCTGTCTGTTAACCATTCTGTTACTACATAACAAAATTGTTAGTGACAAGTTACAACCTTGTAACAAGATCTTTTCTATGTTAAACATTTTATTTATGTAATACATAGTACAATAGAAACCGGAAACAATAAAGATTTGTTGAGTCAACAAACCATATTTCTAATACCTAAACTTTTAGCTTATTTGCTTTAAAGAAAGTAATTTCTCTGCAGTTGCATATTCTTGGATAATAAAAATGAAGCCGTTTCCCTGGGCAACAATTTGATCAACTTTTTAATCTCAAAGCATCAGCATTTTGGTTAGTTCAGCTAACTTCAACCTGTGGATGAAATCCAATTGTATCCACTTGCTGCAAAGTGCTACCTATAACCAGTGTCCATGCTCCCTCTGACTGTTATGTAGCCATCTCATCTAGAGTGTAGAATCTGAGGTCATACCCTCTGTGCTGCAAGTAGAAGAGGGTGGGTCTACTTGTGTAGTAGCAATTATTCTACATGTTGAAAATTATTTAGCAAGGTTACTATAATGGTAGAGTCATATTACAATATAGTACATATTTTGGTGGCAGAATTACATGAATAGGTTTATGAAAGGAATTCAAATTAAGTATTTGAAACTTATTAGGGAAGGGGCACAAACATATACTTTATCTTCCAGAAAAATGTTTTATGCTGTGTAGCAGATTTTAAAATAAAAATCCTACATCAAAGTTTTTAAAAAATATTTACCACGACATTAAAATTTGGAATTAACTTCGATAATAATAATAATAATAATAATAATAATAATAATAATATAACAATTTTTCTTCAGCACTATTACATATAAATGTATATTCTTCCATGAAAATGAATTATGAAAACTAAAATCTGAAGATCAGAGTATCAGAAATATTATTGCCTTTTGAATTCCATATTATGGGAATACAAAATTTAACATAGGATCAAAATATCCAGAACACATATTGTAAATTTACTTCTTGAAAACTCCACAGTATAATCCAGCATTTCAAAAGCTTCCCTTTTCAGAATACATCAAAAATATAAGGAACAAAAAGGTAACAGTCTATAATTACATTTTTCTAATTAATTCAAAGTATAATCTATAAACAATGCTGTAAATGTATACATTTATAACAGAGAGCTATTATTATAACGTCTCATATCTTCAAAAGCTACCACCAATCCTGTAAGTATTTTAAATAGAATACATGGGAAATAATTCCAAGAAAATTTAGTAACTCTGCCACATGCAGCATTCTGTAGCTAAGATTCCAAAATAGCAACATGTATCCTCATCCTTTACTAATCAGCATAATAGACAGGAATGCAAAATCACCATCAATGACAAATTGCACAAATAACAGATTTCTTTGGCTGTGTTTTACATATCTTTGATAATGTAATGGAAAGTGTCTTTCAGCACTTTGACAAACTCTATTGCTGGTTATAAAAAAAGTGTCACTGGACACACAAAAATATTTTTTATTATGACTTATTTGTGTCCTAAAGAACTGCAATTTTCCAGAAAATCTATAATGTAACTTAAGAGTCCTGGCTTCTCTTTCATTCACTCCTCACAAACAGCTTTCTGGGATAGTGACTTCACATCCTTTGACATCAGCATAGCTTGAAAGAGGGGAGGGGAGCACTAGGGTCGAAAGCAGTAAAACCTGTTTAACATTGCAAACAGCCCACCCAATTGTTCAATCGTTTAAAAATAAGGTATAAACCTGCTGTCTAATTTTGCAACTTTAAATAAATCTGCATCAAAACAAAAATGGATTCTTTCACAAAAGACTTCCTGCTTTCCTTACCCGAGAATCACAATAGCTAGTCACAGAAGGTTACAATTCATTCAAACACAAATAACTCACCTCGAATATGTAAAAGGGCCACAGGCTGGAACGGCCCATTTGAATTGGCTGCTTCTACCACCATTCTGTTGCCAGTTTTATTACATGTCAACATTTAGGCTTCAGCAGAGAAAGCGGTGTACTCCTTAAGGCAAGAAACCAGCCTCCATTTTAGTTTAAAAAAAAAAAGAAACTGAAGCTCTCTGCAGCTGGAGGGAACTGGCTAGTTAGTGATGTCAGCAGAGATGAGAAAGCTGATTGGCTATCTACATCAACTTAAAATGACTCTAGAAAGCCGCAAATGAAAAGAGCTCTCTGTGTGACTGTCACTGTGCATTCAGCATGTATATTGTCAGCTTGCTCATACTTCTATTCATCACTAGTAAATGAAAATCTAAACCACTCTTTGAAAATGGTAGGAAAAAAGGCAACGTACAGCAGCATAACATGATAAATATATTTATTTAAGTATAGTAGGAAAGAAAAAGAATTTTCATACATTCAGAAGATTAATATATTCATACTTTAGTTGCATTTGACATAAATATTAAGCATTTCTCTTTCCTCTCTCTAATGAACTTACATCAAATATACAAATATTATGCTAATAAAATTTTTTATAACACCGTTCAGAAAAAAATGCAATTTTTCTGCCATCCCCAAAATATACATATTATGCATATGTAAATTTCTTTGAAAAGTCTGAAAGCAATAGTTACATTGAATTTATTTATACATCTAAAAAAAAACAATTATGGCATGGAGAGCACACAAAGTTTGTTTGCAGGAAAGTCATTTCTTTTTTCACGAACCTTTACCTGATCATTTTCTGGACATAGAGAAAAATTATTGTGTTTCTTTATCACATTTGCCCTTCTGCTGTTGGTCTTCTGCTTATTTATTACAGAGCAATTGATTTTACTGTTGACTAGTACAATCAAGCATTTAAAAGCAACTAAAACTCAATTCATTAATTGAATTTGAGATTTTTTTTTCTTCAATAATGCAAATCTCAGGAGACAGAATTTAAAAAGAGATAGGGAGCAAGAAAATAATTTATGTACAAACGGGCTCTCTTTTCATGAATATGGGCAGATGGATAAGATAGTATGCATACGATTGAGAAAATAAGATTGCTATAGGTATTACTGCAAAGCTGCTCTCAATGTTATTGGCCTGAGGTAATATTCTGTTTATCTATCTTACCTCTAGATTACATGTGTGGTAGCACATGGTTTTACACATTTTTGCCTCATTGTATCAGTGGTGAAATCCAATTTTTTTTTACTACCGGTTCTGTGGGCATGGCCTGGTGGGCGTGGCAGGGAAAGGATACTGCAAAATCTCCATTCTTACCCCACTCCAGGGGAAGGATACTGCAAAATTGCCATTCCCTCTCCACTCCTGAGGGAAGGATATTGCAAAATCTCCATTCCCACCCCACTTTGGGGCCAGCCAGAGGTGGTATTTGCCCAACTCCCAGGCTGCGGCCCACTATCGTTTGGAACTGGGCCATGTGGGAGCGCAAGCGTCCGTCACTTGTATGACTATCTGTAAATAGCAGGGAAACACTGCATTCACTTCCATTCTGAAGCAGTTTTTAAAATCATTTTCAAAATGTGCAAATCAGACTGTATGAATAGTCCTCCTTTGGCAATCACAATTGGCTCTGGCACGTTGTTCAACGAACTGGTTGCTAAATGAAAATCACGTGACTGCAACTGTTTACAATTTTACTTCACCTTTGTTTACTTTTTGCTACTGCCTTCAGATGAAGGAAACTGGGGTTTTTTTCCTCTCCCTCCCTTGATATGGGGTAAATAAGCAAGTGAAAGTAACAGCAGTTTAAAGATATGTTGTGATTAATGTGTGCATTGACAATTTAAAACCTGCAGGACAGATACCAAAGAAGAATACCAAGGGAGATGCCAGAGGGTAGTAAATCTTGACAAATCATTCCTGAATTTAGATACAGCATCAGAAGGATATAACCCAAACAGCCAGATGAGCCCAAATAGTAGGGAAAGTTTCCAGAACGCAGTAAAAGAGCAAAACTTTTCCCCACTCTCCTGCCATTTGCCATGCTCACCCCGGCACTGGGATAATTAGTAAAGAAGGAAATTATAAGGAAAGAGAGTAAGCATACAAATCAAAAGGAATTCACTAGCATGAGGCTGGCACATTGGATGCTTAGGAGGCAAAAGAAAGCCTTTAGTGTGAAACTGATTAGGGTCTTATTTCAGACAACAAAGCCTAAGGATTCTAACTGAGGTAAAAGAGCTTATTGAGGGTTAGGGACTACTTGTATATATGTATACATGTACAGTATCATACATCTAAGAGATGAGGACTTGATGGGGATTTTAAGAAGGAGGCGGGGAGGAAAGAGGATATTATGTTAGAAGCAAATCAATAATAATCTAAATGGTGAAAAATACTATGCTTATAACATCCCTTTAATTTGGTAAAATCAATTTTATAAAAATCACTCAAGAATTAGGTACATTTCATCATAAGTATCATTTTTAGGAATTAATTTAATGTTGCAAGGTACTTTCCTTCTTAGTATTTTATTGTTTAGGGTGCAATTTCATATTCATTTAGGTAAGTGTGCACAGGCCTCATTTATTTTGTTTATTAAATTTATATGCCATATCACTGTTGAAGCAACTCTGGAAGGCTTACAAAATGATAATATAAAAGCAATTAAAATTAACAAGTATTAAACAGAAACTAAACATCAAGAGGATGGGCAGCATGGGTGAGATCTTCTCTCTACCCCGTCAGCTATCCTCAACATAGAGCACCTCCAGTGGAGACCCAGGTCAGCCTGACAAGCAAGGTTTTAAGGCGTCTTCTGGAAGACCAAGAGGGTGGGTCTAGATTTCTCTTCATTCTGGTGGCAAAATATTCTAAAGGATGGAGACCACAACAGAAAAGGTTCTTATCCTGGATTCCACTAGCCAAAATTACTTGACAGATAAGATCCATGAAAAGCCTATTCTCTTGGTGTGAGTGGGACAGGGCACCTGGCAACTAGTGCAACTTGAGCAACAGGGATGTTACATATGCCATTTTAGGGGCCTCCAGAACTATCCATGCCAGTTGTACCTTTCAAATATTCTGTACTTTCAACTTCTGTACGAGTTGTACCTTTCAAATATTCTTCAAGGATAGCCCCACATACAGCGTATTACAGCAATCCAACTTGATGTATCAAACTCGATCGCGTTGTGGGCCGGACTGTGATGTATTGCGATGTTTTTTGCCTTTGCAGAGCCAGAGTGGGTGTGGCCTGCACAGGCCGTATCTGACCCGTGAGATGCCAGTTTGACAGGCCTGTTCTAGAGAGTGTGTCCAACCATACAGGTAGTCCTGTATGGTTGGACCACAATTGAGCTCAAAATTTATGGTGCTAAGCAAGATATTTGCCCTATTTTATGATCTTTCTTGCCACATTTGTAAAGTGAATCACTGCAGTTGTTAAATTAGTAACATAATTGTAGGTGAATCTGGCTTCCCCATTGACTGCTTGTTGGAAGGTTGCAAAAAGGTGATCACCTGACCCTGGGACACTGCAACCATCATAAGTATGAATCAGTTGCTAAGCACATGAATTTTAATCACATGATCATGGGGATGCCTCAACGGTTGTAAGTGTGAAAAACAGTCATAAGTCACTTTTTGCAGTGCTGTTGTAACTTGTAACAGTCACTAAATGAATGACTGTAAGGATTACCTATATATAAGTACACAGCACACAGCCTCTTAATTCAGGCTGTTGAATTCTTTGCTGGGAGAGTTTATTCAATCTTCTCCTGTTCCCCATTGAGACACAGAGTAATTTTGAATTATTTCAATATGCTCTTATTTAAGGTTAGGTTTCTGTACTCTCCCTCAAGAATGTTGTATTTCCACTAATTCATTCCATTTTGCACTTAGGAATCCTTTAAAAACTATTTAGTGTTATTCCTAAATACTAAACATTCTATGTAATTCTCTTCCAATGTACAATCCATACTTCAACAATGTTGTAATCTGTTCATGGACAACTCTAGACTTATGGAGACTTAGCAAGGGATAGCTATGTTTGCAGAACTACATCTGTCTATTCAGATTTGTAGCAGGTACGATGCTATCAATCAGGAACTTCATACAATCTGAGTAATGAGAATGAATACTGTAATTTAAATTTAACATTACCTGTAATTAGTGTTAAGCCAGATTTTTGAATCAATTTATTGAATAAACTATAGCAATCTGGGTCACACATTGAAACCACATTATGCTAAACCCTAGCACTATTACAGCTTAGCATGATATAAAAATCCAGCCATTATCTGCCTTTCAATGGTCAAAAATTAAATTATGCTTAGGCTTCTTGAAAATGTGCAACAACTTAAAATAATATCCCTTATATTTCAGTTTATTTTCTAGTAAACCATTTATAATAAAAATGAGTTATCTTCGTAAGTAAACTACATTGCAAATTAAATTTCATTGTTTATCAAAGTTCTGAAGTGAAATAAAATATCATTGACTCTTAAAAAGAGTTCACTGTTTAAAAACATAACCAAGCAAAGCTAGTGTTGTCAAGATATTAGTAGTCTCAAAAGCCACACACAACCAAAAATATACACCTGATATATATTAGAAGTTTTTGGAATGTGGTTCAAGTTTTATATATTATTCCAGATAACAGCCTTTAACTGAGCAATAACAAAACTCTATGAAGGAACATAGAAATAAGAAACTCAGATCTCAGTATCATGTACACTGAACATTTTGTCAAAATTTAGAAAGTGCATATCCATTTTGTTTCCACCACTTCCCAATTATTTTTTTCATCCAGATGAAAAAGAGAGTTGATGCACATGCAATCATGGCTTTCTAACAAAAATGAATTAAATAGGCGTTCTAATAAAAATACACCAGATAACTCAGCTCAACACTGTTAGCCTATACTTAAAAAGGCTAAAATACACAGCTAAAATCAACATATAGGCTCATGTCCATGAGGCACAATTTAATGGCTGCCTACCTTAAAATTGACCTCTATGAAAGGTGCATCCATTTTTCAAGTCCTGAATTGAAAAAAAAGTGAGCTGGACTTTGAAGGATATATAACACACATATTAGAGCCAGGTGATTGCCTTTATTTTTTTAAGGCAAAATCAGTCCTAAAACGGACTCTAATAATTAAACATTAAAATTGATTTAATAAGGGTTTATAATGTAGGAGATATATGTCCATTATTCAACATGCAAAACTGGTGTTATATAGCAGCAATTCCATCAGACTGTATGAAAAAAATGCACAGTACATTTTTGGATTTTCTAAAATACTAGCAACTAGAAGAAAGTTGCTCCAGTTCATTTCATTTAAATATGAATATTTTGTTTTTACAACTGGACTGCAGAAATGTTAGATGACTGTAACATCAGGTTTTGAAATAAATGTAGGACATTTGCATTTATCATGTAATAAATTCCATAAAATCCTAATACATACAGTCCAATGGACAGCATTTAAGACGTAATATTGCCAAGATGGTGTAACTTTGAGCAAATTACATTCTCTGCACCCATTTTCCAAAAACAGAGTAAGGTTAATGATAATCCAGATGCAGGATTTTAGCAATAGAAACAAGAAATATTTATAAAGATATTTTATAAAGATATTTTACACACATTTTCTTCCTTTTGTATTCACTGTTCTCTATCTCTTTCAGATAAGCAATCTGAGATAGTCATGTTATATCATTAAAACTGAAGGCCACAAGTACTACTTGTCAAGCATTACTGAAACATGAAGAAATGAAAACTGTTTTTAGGTTCAACAGACCAATATCATCCCACAAGATAATATTAATTACAGCCTCAGAAGATAAATCAAACCTATTTTTTATTTTAACTGAACAAGCACAATATTTGAAAGTATTGAACTTATACAGAGAAAACATTCTATAGAATAGTGATACATTGTGATTACTTCACTGTTCCTATGAAGTTGTGTGTAATCCATGGTTTTGCTTCCTTCTCCCATTTTTTATTTTCTGATCAAAGCTTGTTTTTTTTAAAAAAGGAAATCAACAATCATGCCCAGAAACCATGGCTATTTTTACTGAGCAAATATGACAAGGGCAAATATATTTTATAAATAAATTCCCATTAGACAACACACTGAAGTTTATTGTGATCAAGAAACAGCACCACAATCCATTGATTATATCAGTAATATGATGTTGTCCACTTTCAAAATCACAAAAGCAGTCATGAACAAGAGGGAACTTGCAATGTATAGCACTGGCATAGAAAGTACCTCACAAAGCAAGTACCGGTATATCCCAGCACTTTAGGTTCATTCAAGATAAGATCTCATTATTACAAGTATTTAATATGAATACTGAATATAATTAATAATGTTAGTAATTTAGAAATCAGGCAATTACTGGGTTTCCCCGAAAATAAAACCCTATCTTATACTTTTTTGAACCCTGAAATAAGCGCTTGGCTTTATTGCCATGTGCTCAAAAGCCCGATTGGGCTTATTATCAGGGGATGTCTTATTTTGGGGGAAACAGGGTACTATAATTCATTATCAAATATCTGCTTTTCACTTTGGCTTTTTTTAGAAATTAATGCCTTACAAACTACACAAAATGCCTCCACTAGATCTTATTTAATTTTGTTTTTCTCATTGTTTGAAAGGATCCCATGATTATCAGCCCAATATATAAAAGCTTTTTAATCCTAATAATGGCATCTGTGTATTCCAAACATACTATGTCAGCATAGTAAAGAGATTCAGAAAGCATAATTCTGTGCATGAAACTGTAAGTGATAAGTCTCTTAGCATGTACCATCAAGCCTTTCTAAAACAGTTAATTATAAAATAGGATCTAATATCATTAGATCCTATGCTGTTTCTAGTCAAGTATTATATTGTGTTTATTTGCTACTAGTCCTATATTTAAAAACCTGGCCGCTTCATGAAGGGCAGTGCCTCTTTTTCTGAAGAATTACAAAATAAATTTTTAACTTATTTAAAATAAGATGCTGTGCAGAAAGAGAACATGCTTTCTAGAAATGTAAAATTAAAACTTCTAGAAATTTTAATTTTGTAATTCATAATTATAAAATTATTTATAGACATCAAAATAGCAAGTAATGCTTTCCTCTATGTAAGAATTTTTGGAAATTTGAGAGTTTTGCATATTCTACAATATTCCTATTAAAACAAGTTGATGGAAGTCAATCAAAAATGTATTCATAAGTGTTCTCCTTATCAAAAGGGAGTGTGATCATAGATTCTGCTCTCAAGTTCAACAGTTCATACTGTTGCATACAGTATGCTTTAAAATTCTACAGACTCACAATAAACTGCTTGAATGAATGTTACTTTAAATTTAACCCCTTGATTAGCATAAATTCTCAGCTAGTTTTTGGATATTATCACAGCATAATGTTATATGAATTTTGGATCATCCTCTGCTGCTTCTGCCCTAAAGCAATAATCTTGCTATTATTCCTTAGCAATAATGTATGAACAACCTGGTTAATGCTCTGTGATGCAGTGTGAAGATCTGATCTTTGAAGGAAAAAGGTCAGAAGCTCTGCTATAAAAGCTTAAACAATACATTATATTGCCAATTTTTTTACAACCAACATTTACGTATTTCAATTTTTATGTCTCCCCTTTATGCCAAAGTGATGCTGAGTGATGAACAAGTAAAAAACATTAGTGAAGTAATAAAAAAATACATATAAGCATAACATAAAGAAGAAAGCAAAATGAAAAAAAAAGACAACTAAGGAAAAAAAATAATCCACAGTAAATTAGTATTTCACAGGCTTGACTAACTCTGTGAACCCACACCTTTGGGATCCCCACCTGCATTATGATTTGTGTGAAAAAAAATGCAAATACCTTTTAAAGCTGGCAGTTTTTGGAGTTCTCTATTACTCGTAATACTAAATTTTGAAGAACTCTGCCGTTTTTCTTTCTTTGCTGCAGCTTGTGTAGAGGTTACTTTGATTTTAGATAACTGTGTTGCAGATGATACAGTATTCGATTTCTTGCACGAGACCTGTTTTTAAAAAGCAAAATATCATTCTTAAAAAGGATGTTAATTAGGCAGCACCAAATTTTATTGATGCAAACTTCACTTAATGTTGTTAACAATGTTTTTCAGAAATGGTTTGCCACTGCCATCTTCCTAGAGGCAAGAGAGAGACTGGCCCAAGATCACCCAGCTGGCTTTTGTGCCTAAGCCTAAAAGGAAATGGTACACAGTGATAGGAAGCAGAGTCAGGAAGCTTTAATGTAATGCAAAGAAGTATTTTTTAATATGATCCTATGTTTGGTTTTCTTTAAGCTTTCTCTATTTGCAATTCAGGATTACAAAATAAACCATCACACAATTTTGGAAATTAAATGTCTGCAAACTGCTTTTAATATATTTTGATTTCTTTTTCTCTTTTATTCTAATTTTTAAAAACAGACAAGAAAGTTACTAAAGTTACCAGAAGTGTTTAATATCTATAGTAGCTGGTTCAGAGTTTCAAAAAAAGTTACAACTCTCCCTGGGACAACCTTACAGATGTTGTAAAATATGACAAGATATTTTATCAAAGAGAAAATTGGATGAAATCACAGGACATTCCTTCCCTACCCCTTACAAAAGTGAAGGCTCTTGCCTTCATGGGTTCCTTTGAAAAATGTGCTGAAAATATTACTACGTCAAAGTTGATTTCTTATATATGCTCAAGAAAGGAATATCTTGAGGAAGTTGCTGAGAAAAATTACTTATTCCCCAAACCATTTCCTGTTTCCTAATCTTCAGCCATTTGAGGAAAGGTGTTTGGCATGGGTTTATAACTTAAATGTAATAGTGATAAACTACTTAGAGATACTTAAGTTTATGACTACTTAAATTCTAATTTAAAGACTGAGAATATGTGTGTTTATTTATAAGAAGTAAACTACAGGTACTGATCATTCAGTCTAATTCTTTAAAATATTAGTTTCCATAATTGTGGAACTAAACTCACAACTATGGATTCAAAAATGTAAATATATCAAGGCAAACATGACAATGATGAATTTGAACTCATCTTAGTCAAGATTCTACATTCTTGATGATTTGTTGTCATTATACAAGATTGGTTTGAATCACCATTCATTACTCCTATAAATCTACCATCAAACACTCAAAAAGCCCAGTAAAAAAAAGAGCAGCTTTTCACCTTACCCTTGTTGTAGCCTCCTATAATATCACAAAGGCTTCCAAAACAGCACACACAAGACCCACTTGTTTTTTTTTATCTCACATGCAATCATGGTACATACAAAAACACTTAATGCTCACAAAAACTCTACCATTATTTAACATAGTATATATTTCAAATGTACTTCATGGTTAGCTGCCAATACCGTGTTTCCACGAAAATAAGACCCTGTCTTATATTTTTTTGAACCCTGAAATAAGCGCTTGCCTTATTGCCATGTGTTCAAAAGCCCGATTGGACTTATTATCTGGGGATGTCTTATTTTGGGGGAAACATTTTGGGTAACTGGCACACCCAAAAGAAGAACTTCTATACTGGACAGTGAACATTATTAAAAACCATACTAAGATGATACAAGAAATTACGCATAGCCATAGTGTTTTAAAACAAACAGTCCATAAAATATCCCTTCAAATCAAACTTAAATTCCAGGAACAGCATTTTTTGCAAGAATATAGAAACACCCCCCCCCCCTTTCAGATTTTCTTTTCACATATCCTACTTTAATCTATAGCTTATTCTAGAAAGCTCTGGTAGTCTCTCATCCAGGTTCTGACTGGACCTGACTCCTTTTCATATTCTTGACATCAGCAAAGGATGGCTAGGTATTGCTACTACTTAAAGTATAGTAAGTTGTAATAACATGGGTGGCCTTGCAATTTTCTTCTTGCATTCTGGGATGAAGAAACAATAACCCCTCTATTTTGATTTGGATCTGGATTTGAATTGGGTAAAATGTATAAGAACTTAGTACCAAGAATAAGGAAAAAAAAGTCAACTCCATTTTAGCAAAAGTGAAGATTCCAAGATGGCCCTGATCTAATTGTCTTTTCAGCTGTGCTAATTACTAAGTTTAAGGAACTAATGGAGAAGATTCCAAATATTGAATAATTTGGAGAATTATTCTGCTCTATCATGGTCAAAACTGATATATGCTACCCAGGAAATAATGCAAATTAAAGATTAAATTTCAGGGAGTGTGATGATAATTTGTTGATAAGATCTGTACTCCAGAGGAACAGTCTCTCTAGGGAAGTTGTGGGTTCTCCATCACTGGAAGCTTTTAAGAAAAGGCTAGATAACTATACTATAAGTCATGAACAATTTAAATATTCAGATCTGTAATTTGCAGTCCCTGCTAGATGCTGCAGGAGGCAACCTGAGACTCCAGATGAAAACTATTTCCCTATCATAATTTATCCCTGACATAAGGTAAAGGTAAAGGTTCCCCTCACACATATGTGCTAGTCATTCCCTCATCTCCGTTTCAAAGCCGAAGAGCCAGCACTATCCGAAGACATCTCCGTGGTCATGTGGCCGGCATGACTCAATGCCAAAAGTGCAAGGAACACTGTTACTTTCCCACCAACGGTGGTCCCTATTTTTCTACTTGCATTTTTTACATGCTTTCGAACTACTAGGTTGGCAGAAGCTGGGACAAATAACGGGAGCTCACCCCGTTATGCGGCACTAGGGATTCGAACAACTGAACTGCCGACCTTTCGATTGTCTTAGCCACTGAGCCACTGCGTCCCCTCATCCCTGACATAATGACATACTAATATCCACAGTAATAGAAATTTCAATTCTAATATTGAAGTCTTCGTACATGATCACAAATTTCTCTCTCCTTTGCTTATCTAGAAAAGGAAATAAAAATAGTGATTTAATTTAATATTGAATTTAATATTAGATTTTTAGGGTCTTGTCTAATGTATATGTAAAATATGGCAATTATAAGCCAGAGGTTTATGGTTTAATGCTTGCAAATGCCAGAATACAGATAATATCTCCAGATGTAACCCATAGAACCCTACATTAAATGCTCTATTGTAAATGCTAAATATCTCACAAATATGAAGTCTCCCAATATTCTTCATTCTGCATAAGATCTCAATGGCTCCTTTGGCAGTTTGGATGTGAAAATATTCTGCAAAGGCATATTTTGTGAAGTAATCTATCATAAATAATTAGGCATTCACATCTTATGTATGAATTAATCTCTTGCTTATTACTAGCTTCTTCTTAATAAATCTACTGCAAGAAAAGTAAGATTGCAGAGAAAAAGACCTAAGCAATTTCTCAGCTATGCCAGAAAACAATAAAACTTTTTATATTTTGTGTAAGCTAATATTGGGCATTTAGAATTCTCAGATAACTGGCTAGCTGAAAAGATGTCCACCTACTGATATATCCACAGGCAAAAGAAAAGATAGATCTGCCAAGATATATATGTCATTAGTCTGTGGAATATCAGGATATGAACCAAAGCAAGCTTGATGCTGTCAGAGCAAAAATGTCATGGCTGAACATTGGCATTCTGGGAATCAGTGAAGTAAAAGGCCTGGAATGGGTCAATACACATCAGAGGAACACCAGATTTTCTTTGGAAAAGACAAAGAAGATCTGCAGCAGTTGAAGTCAGTGCTTGTGCACAAGTGCCAAAATGATAGAATGATCTCAATTAGAGTCCAAAGTAAGGCAATAAATGGTACTATATGGGGATCCAAGTTTATGATGCAATAATAGTTGCAGAGAAAAACAAAATTAACCATTCTATATTTCTAACAACTTGTCAAATCTCCCCCAAAATATACTAGTTTTAAGAGACTACCATGCTAAATAAAACAAAACAGTATCCATTATAACAGGAATATTTGGCTTTAGATGCAAAAAACAATGTGATGACAATCCTCATTTGATGAAGTATGCAGAAATTTTTCTGAAACCAGGATAGAGGTAGCTGCTCAACTGCTACCAAAAATTGTAGTCCTGTATCTCATCTGTCAAAATATATTGTATTATGTATGTTTATCCCAATTCAGCTTTATTTATTTATTTAATTAATTAATTTATTCAATTTTTATACCACCCTTCTCCCGAAGGACTCAGGGCGGTGTACAGCCATGATAAAACAATATAAGATACAAAATTTAAAAGCAATTAAAACAAATTAAACACTTTTGGCCCTTCCGTTAAAAACCCACAAGTTTAAAACGCCCCCATCCAAATTCTTTTTAAGCCAGTCCAGCCTATTGGGATAGTAGAATCTTAACGGCATGGCGAAAGGTACGCAGGTCGGGATTCATACGTATCCCCGGGGGCAGTTCATTCCAGAGGGCGGGTGCCCCCACAGAGAAGATACTCCCTGGGGGTCGCCAGTCTACATTGTTTAACCGATGGCACCCTGAAAAATCCCTCTCTGTGGGAGCGTGTTGGTCAGTGGGAGGATATTGGTGGCAGAAGGCAATCCCGTAAGTATCTAGGTCCTAAGCCATAGAGCACTTTAAAGGTGGTAACCAACACCTTGAACTACACCCGGAAGACCATTGGGAGCCAGTGCAGCTCGCGCAGTAGAGGTGTCACATGGATGCATCGAGTCGCTCCCATAATCACCCTTAGTGCTGACTAAGTATTAGAAACAGGGAGGAAATCTACTTACCTTCCCAACTGGTTTGGAAGTGTGCACGTGCCCTTGGATACTCTGCGCATGCGCAAACCCTTCTTTTTGCGCATGTGCAGAGGGTAAAAACCAGGAAGTAACAGGAAGTTACTATTTTCAGGCATTATAATTTACCAGTATATGCTGTACGAATTTGTAATCCCCTGAATTGATAGATTAATAAATAATAAAGCTGCTACGACTTGTGAGTTCATTTTTAGACAGGTAGACGGGTTACAAAGCTATATATAAAAAGTTGCTCCAGGTTTTGCTCTGAAGAGGTTGTAGGGAAAAAAAATGCCTTTAAAAGCCTCTGGTGATCCCAGCTGACTTGCCTGATCATCAGAGGCTTCTAAAAGCATTTTTTTCTGCAACCTCTTAAGGTTGTAGAAAAAATGCTTTTAAAAGTTAAAAAAAAAAAAGTTGGCTACGGCCACCCAGTCACATTACCCCCCCACCCCACCAAGCCATGCCCACAGAACCGGTAGGAACAAATTTTAAATTTCACCCCTGATTCAATGCAGATACCTTTGCTATACCTGTTGAAAACTTCAGGGCTATGCCTTTTCTTGAGCTCAGGAAAATGAGTATCTGAATTTTGTACACCAATGCTTCCCAAATGCTTCTGACTGATCACAAGGTTCACACAATAATATAGTAAATGGCCCCTTTGTTGGATCCAGAAGCTCTCCTATCATTACCTCATTTAGACATCATTTAGTTCTAATGTCTGAAGCACATCTATGCATACATTCAATTAATTCTATTATTCTTCACCCATTATAAACAGCACTCACTGGTCAAACACTTGCATAGTATATCATAAAAATCTGTTACTTGGAAAAGGATTCTTAAGGTCTCTCTCTCTCTATATATATATATCCAGAGATAAGCTGCATTTGAATATGCAAGTTCTCTATTTTCATAGAACTTTAATTTCAAACTGGGCAACAAGCTTCCTCATTAGTATTCCCATGTACATATGTACAATGTACTTCTACAAAAGATAAAATATGTACCATGTTTAAAATGTTTGTGTTAGAATGTTAAATTATCACCTTATCAGCTTCTCACAATTCAGCATGTACGATGCCCTGCAATACTAAACGACATACAATTCTTAACCATTCTGTGGTTTTAAGAATTGCAGCTATGGAAGCTAATCCAAATATACGTTCAATCAGATCTCTGTGCATGCTCCTATCTCCTTAGTTCTACTCTCCCCAGCAAGAGAAAATTTTTCTATATGACTTGTAGAACAACAGGGAAAATATTATCAAATATTTTTGATAATGTTTAATTCAAGAAAGCTTCACAAAGGAAAACACTGAGAATAAACTTATATACCATGTTCATCCTTATTAGGTATGCATAGCACTTGAATCTGAAGCAGAAAAACTGCTCTGGAACAGAGGTGGGCATGAATATATCTGTCAGCACATCCTTAAAGATGTTATCTTTCCCTGAAGTCACATGGTAACTATGTTCTTACAGAAAAATACTGTATACATAGGAGGCCAAAAAATGTACTGGCTCTTCCTTACTTCAAATATGATTTTCATGGGATTATATGGCTATCAGGTGAAACCAGGAACAGACACTGTTTTTCTAAGGTGAGAGGTGCCACATGCATATCTTCAACTGCTCTAAATCCTTTGTTTTGAATCCAAGATACAAAACATTTCTATCATTTATAATATTTTTTCTTAAATGACATGTACTTTCATCTTAAAACTGAGAATCATTACTTTATTTGATTCATAAAGTAATAGCATCTTATTTAATTTCAATATCTAATTTGTAATTGTTGTGCTACTGTAAGCTGCTGAGAGTCACACAGGGCAGGGAGATGAGCAACATCTAAGTTAAATAATTACTGTAATTCCATGTCCAGTTCAAATTCAATATATTTCTTAAAAATAACTCCCCAAGCTCTCATAGCATATTTTACGAGCATTAGCATCTATCATAAAACTTTTTCCCCAAAATGCACAACTAAGATTAGTTTAACTAAGGTAGATTGGTGGTATGAAGAATTATGTTCCCCTGACACAGTATTTGCCATTCCCTGATGAATGGACCCTTATTTGTCTCTACAGTTCTAGCAATTTTTATTGAAAATTAGATAGAACTCTTTTTGCGGTGATGTTTCAAGCAGAATGTGGGAAGTTCATCTCTTGTCAAGGAGATGCTAGGTCTAATTGAGGGAACTTTTAGAATTACTGACCATTTCTTAACATTGGGTAACTTTCAGAATGATTATAGTTTACTTTTTAGTAAAGGGATCCCTGCTTAATGAAATATGACAAGCTATTAAATGTTTTATCAGTTACAGAAATATCATCTTCCCAATCCCTTTCATAACATACTCTAATATTAACAAGCACATTTATGTATTTGAGATAAATGATGGAATAGAAAAGCCCTGGGGTTATAGGAATAGTTTCTACATTATGTAAGAAACACGGAACAAAGGTAAGACATTTACTGACTAGTTAAAACAGGATATTAGTTTTTAAATCAATCAGATTACTAAAAGTTTTGTTTGGTAGAATTTTAATTTAATTAAGAAATATTTGTCACTGCAATTTGCAAGCTTATAAACAATTTAGAATATGAACAGGTGAATTAACTCATACTCTAGCAGTTCTACTGAAATATTGTGAGAGTCCAGATGCTCAATAATAAACTTAGCTTTTATACAGTAATTTTTTTAAACTTATAAACACTTATAGTATATTATTGTAATAATTCTTTCAATTAAGCCAATATAATCATTCCTAGAATCCATATATTAAATTAGGGAAATGCGAGAAATGGTTTAAAGTTACTCAGAAAATTCATATTGAGATGTCACAAAACAAGGGACTTCTAAATCTTTCAAATCTTATAGAACATAGCAAACTCACCTCAATATCCAGATTATCTTGTACATCTTTGCTGCTTTTGCCACTTTTGCCTGCTTTTGGAGGTTCCTAAAATTGACAGAGATGAGAAAATGTCAAGCGCAGAGAATATAATTTTTAAAAAATCATTATTTAGTAAACTTTAAAAAATGGGCATTACATCAAACAGAATACTGTTTTAAAACAGTAGGGTTTTGAAACCACTGTTCATTGACAGAAAACATGAAATAGTTTTTAAAAAGCAAAGGCAGTAGACTAGTTCTCTTTAAGGCCCAATTAAATTTGTAATATGGAGAGGTCACATGAGTTCAAGCATCTTACCAAGGAGCTTCCATGTGTAGGATTTAAAAAGTTATGCCAAATGATGAGCTGTACTCATACATGTGTTTAAAACACTTCAGAATGCAAGTGCCAACAAGAACCTAGGCCCTCAGCCAATAAACAAATTTCCCTAGATATTTATTCACGAGATTTATAAGGGCAAGCAGAATTGTAGCAAACCAGTTAAGGCCCTGGTGTATATAAAGTACTCTAATAAAAGTAATAAAATACATGTAATAAACATTTGCATTTATGAGCATATACACTGTAGGATTAATTAACAAGAGAGCCTTCCTGTTTCACTCAATACTAAACAATAAGATACTAGATCTCTATTTGCCAGTTACCAGACAAAGTATACAACTTTAATGCATATACAGCCTGTTGGTATGCATACTTGAATTAATGAGACTCACTGAGCAATAAAGTTTATTCCAAAGTACACAAGCACAGGATTGCGCCATTGCCTAGATAGAATGATGCCTGCACACTGCTCCAGTAGGAAAACAGTATCTTAAACCTTAACACTTGCTCAATGGCACTTTCATAAACACGTCAAAACGAAAGACAGAGAAATAACAAGTGAATCTTGAAGTGAGTTTATTATAAAAAGACTATTTCCCTACATCAACCTCTGTTAGTGCTTTCCACACCAGTTTGCCAGTCTGTTGCAAGAACTGTCCTCGTCCCGTCCCCCCCCACTTAAGCATCTACAGTTTAGGTCACTTTCCAAAATAAGCCCATCCTCTTTCATCAGTGAACACTTAGGACATCCAGAAACCATCCCAAAACGCCACTTGCCAAAACGGGGCAGCTTGTGTTAAGTTTGTTGCAGCAAAGAGTCTTGTGGTTAAAAGGACTGTCAGATTTAGAGCTTATGCCCTGCTAAGCCTTTTCCTCTCCAAAAGGCAAGAGACTCCTGTTCTCCCGCAGAGTACAAACACGTGGTTCTTGCTTCCCCCCCTCCCCCCCCCATTCCATCCAAGTCTAGAAGGGGAGGGCGGTGAGTTTACACAAGAAATACGCATGTGTGTGTGTGTGTGTGTGTGTATGCATACATGAATAGTGCCATATAAAGTACTACAGGTGGGAAGGACTTATTCCCAAGTAAAACCTTGGGAGTGTCAAAACCTTTTTCCAACCTCGCCGATTCCCAATAAATCGGGACACATACACACCCACTCAGCATTGTAGCCCTTCCCTTCGGGCGCCCCCTCCCCAAACTCTCCAGGCCCATCAGTCTGCCTCCACCCAACCAGTTAGACAGAACATCCCAGCCAGCCCCCCCCCCCCCCCCGAGGGCCTGCTCCTGCTTGGGACTACTCCGCGGCCGACGCTGCCTCTCTCGGGCCTGACCTGATTCTTCTCCTTCTTGTTTTTATTCGGCATGGCCGACCGATTGGATGTCTGGGGGCCCGCCAGGCCGAGGAGTCGCAGCCTCCCGGGAAGGACGGTAGCTGAGGAGGAGATGTGATGGTGGCAGTGGTGCCGGCCCCGTTGCCTCTGCCTTCTTTCCCTCCTGTCTCCTTCCTTCTCCCTCTTCTTCAGCTGTTTCTTACTCCTCCGGCTGGCCGGCCAGCCAGCCAGCCGGGCTCGCCTTCCCGCCCGCCCGCCTCCCGCACTTGCTTGCTAGCTGGCTGGCTGGCTCCCTCCTTCAGACCCCGCGCGGAACTCGTCTCCCTCTTCCCCCCGCCCCCTGCTCCGACTACCGGGAGCGCTGGCAGAAAGAGGAGGAGGAGAATGTAGCCTCCGCCAAGAGTCCTCTTAGCCTGCCTGCTTCACGGCGAGGCTAGCTTGGCCGCCTCTCCATTGGCTTGACCGCGTCACGTGCCTCTAACGTTCTTTTTCCTCCTCCCACTCACACCTTTCTCCCCCGCCCACCCCGCCACTTTCTGGAGGGCGTGGTTTAAATACTGACGTTGACGTTTGGTTTCCAGCGTGAGGCGGAGTGGAAGCCGGCCGCTGCATTCCCGCTCTCAAGCGGACTAAAGCTGGAAGGGGACCTGGGAGGTCTTCTAGTCCAACCTCCTGCTGAAGCAGGAGACCCTATACCATTTTCAGATAGGCGGATGTCCGGTCTTTTCTTCAAAAACCTCCAGTGATTAAGCACCGACAACTTCTGAAGGCAAAGCTGTTCCCACTGGTGAATTGTCCACACTGGGAATTGTCCTTTCGTTTCTGAACGGTTCCTGCATTGTCCTTCCAGACTTCTTTCTCTCCTTTCTCGGGGCAAAATAAAAAGGCATCTTAGCTTCCAAAAAGCAGCACTTACGAAGCTGGGATGTGGATCTAATGCTTCTCTTTCACTGCCCGCCGTATCTACCTGTGGAGTCTGGGAAACGTACCCGAAGATCAATTCGAGGACCCAGTTTGTTGGGGGCAATAAGCTGACTTTGTATAAATATAAATATACAAAAGTATGAAGGCTATTGCTTAACACATTGTAAGCCGCCCTGAGTCTCCGGAGAAGGGCGGCATATAAATCAAATTAAAAAAAAAAATTCGTTTGGTTTTTAAAAATGTCTTGATTTTGTTGTGAAGACCTGGCCCGGCTACAGTAGTCCTTGAAAACAGATGCTTATACTTTACACGAGGATGCTGCAGCAGGAAATATGTGGAAAATACAATTTAAGGGTATATTTGATTACCCAACAGGCCTTCCTCTGGCTTGCAATCTGCATTTAATAATGTAATCTGATTACAGGTAGCCCTTGATTTACAGCAGTTCTTTTAGGGACCGTTTGAAGTTACAATGGGATTGAAAGAACTGATGACCGATTTTCACACTTATGACCATTGCAGCATCCCCATGGCCACGTGATCAAAATTCAGACGTTTGGCAGTTGACACATATTTATGACGATTGCAATGTCCCCGTGTCATGTGATCACCTTTTCGGACCTTCTGACCAGCAAAGTCAATGGGGAAACCAGATTCACTTAACAAGCATGTTACTAACTTAACAGTGATTCACTTAACAACTGAGGCAGGAAAAGTCGTTAAATGGGGTAAAACTCATTTAAGAAATGTCTCGGTTAACAACAGAAATGTTGGGCTCAATTGTGGATGTAAGTTGAGGACTACCTGTATATCTGCAGTAAATGTTTTAAGGTATCACAGGGCTCTTTCAATTTTCCATGTAACAGGTTGGCACTAGTGGAATTCAGTAAAAATTACATATCTTCTGCTTACCAATTTCAACAGAAGAGAATACTCTTCTGTTGAAATTGGTTTTCCCAGTTCTGGATGCTTTTAAGATCATTCAGGCAGAAATAGATACCCATATATTTTCTTTTCATACATCTTCAGGTAGTCTTTGAGTTACAACCACAATCGAGCCCAACATTTTTGTTGCATACACCAACATGGCAGGGGTGGGTTCTAAATTTTTTTACTACCGGTTCTGTGGGTGTGGCTTATTTTGTGGGTGTGGCTTGGAGGTCATGTGACTGGGTGGCCATGGCTATGTGTATAGGGACTACTCAGAGGGCTGAAAAAAGTCATTTCTGACAGGTTCTCACACTTTTGACTGGTCTTCACACTTATGACCATCCTCACATTTATGTCCATGCAGCATTCTTAACAACCATGTCACTCATTTCACAACTGCTTCCCTTCACCATGGTGACAAGATAGGGCAAAAAACGTGAAATGTGAGGACAGTTGTAAGTTGGAGGACTGGTCAAAAGTGCGAGGACCAGTCAAAAATATTTTTTTCAGCCCTCTGAGTAGTCCATATGCACAAAAGGACTACCCAGAGGGCTGAAAAAGGTGATTTCTGACAGGTCCTTGCACTTTTGACTGGTCCTCGCACTTATGACTGGTCATCATTTATGCCCATTGCAGAATTCAACTGCGTCACTCATTTCACAACTGCTTCTCTTCACCATGGTGACAAGATAGGGCAAAAACGTAAAATGTGAGGACAGTCATAAGTTCGAGGACTGGTCAAAAGTGTGAGGATCAGTCAAAAATAACTTTTTCAGCCCTCTGAGTATTCCATATGCATAAAAGGATACAGCAATAGAGAGGGATGAAGGAAGGGAAGGGAAATTAGAATAGGAGTGAGGGTAAGAGAAAGAGGAAGAGTGGAGGAGAAGGAGAAAGGAAGAGGAAGTAGGGAGGAGAAGAAGAGGGAGGGGAAGAGAAAGTAAGAAGGAAAGAAAAAAGAGTGGTGGTAGGTTTGAGGAGAAAGATTGCTGTACAATAAAAAAGATGAAAGGGAAGAAAGCCAACCCCAAACAAATATAAAGATATTAAGATAAAGAATCAATTGTTAAACTTTAAGGAATAAATAGCAATAATTAGAAACGGATATACAAACATACAATGTATTTTCTTTGAACAGAGTATTTGGTCGGTTCACAAATTTAAACAGTGTTTAGTCATTTCAATTAAATTTACAATTTCTATATTTCCTTTTTGCCATATTTATTCCTCATCTATTTTTTTTAAAAAAACCAATATTAACCTTCATCCTCATCTCTAATCTTAATCAAATTCAATTTTTCCCTTCTATTCTATATTATATCCCTTCCCATTATCATCTATTTTTATATCCATCCTCACATTGGTTAATTATGTAATATTTTAGTTGTTTAATACAAATTCAACATATTAATATAAATCAATCAATATAACTATCTTTTTTGTATATTAATCAATATAAACTTGAATATTCCAATTATTTCCATGCAATCTAATTTCTTACAAATCAATTAATTATATTTACCAATAATAACAAACCAAATAATTTCCCCCATATATTCCTCCAAACCACAACTTAACCATTTCTGCTTTCAACACAATATACAATTAATAGTATCTCAATTATTACAATTCCCTAGTTAAATAGAACTTTTTTCTTTTGTGTTTTAAAATCTTGACCTCTCCTCTTTTGCCCTAAATTTCCCATTGTTTGCAGTTTTGCATCTACCTCTTTTGATGAGGAAAAAGAAAAAGCAATCTCTCTCTGCCTCATTTTGTCATCTTGTAGCAAAGACCCTGCTCTACTTTCAGTTTTGCTTTTTCAGCATAGCTAGGGGGAAAAAAACCTGCTCCAGCACTGTTTCCACCTAGCAAAAGACCCTGCGCAAAACAGCTGAGAGTAAATCAGCTGAGAGTTGGGAGCCAGATCTAATCAATTTGTGGTAATTAACATTTGCTGACACTGAAAGGGGCTGTTTTTTCTATTTTTGCAGGCACCGGTCTACTCATTTGTTTTGTTTTAATACTGATCAGCTGTAGGGAGGCCCTTTGAAGCCCCGCAGCAAGAGTTTAAACAGTTATTTTCCCTCTAGCCATCAGCTGGGACTCAGGGGACAGCAATAGATTGGGAGTGGGCGGGGTAAGCGAACAGCGACAGGCCGGGAACTGGTTCGGGGGCGTGGCCAGCCAATCTTATTACCGGTTCTCCGAACTATTAAATTTTTTTACTACCAGTTCTTGTGATCCGGTACGAACTGGGAGCAACCCACCACTGCAACATGATGTCTGCCAGGACTCATTGTTCAAATGGGGTCTTGTCTCTACCCCTCAGTGTGACTGTGGTGCTCCTCAACAAAATATCCATCACATTGTGTCTGAATGTCCATCAAGAGCCTACACTGGCCCAATGTCTGATTTTTTCAGTTGAACTACTAATAAATCCATGTATTTGTCATATGCTAAATAATGAATAAATAAATAGTGAATCACTGCAGATGTTAAATTAGTAACATGGTTGTTAAATGAATCTGGCTTCCCCATTGACTTTGCTTGTCAGGATGTTGCAAAATGTGATCACATAACCCCAGGACATTGCAACAGATATAAATGTGAGTCAGTTGCCAAGCATCTGAATTTTGATCACATGACCATGGGGATTCTGCAACAGTTATGTGAAAAAAGATCATAAGTCACTTTGTTCAGTGCCGTTATAACTTTGAACAGTCACTAAATGAATTGTTATAAATTGAGGACTACCTATTTTGCATTCCTTTCCTGGTGTAACTGCTTCGAATATATGTTTTTCAGAGAAGGCATTGAATGTCTTCACTGAAAATTCATGATATTTCAAATCTATTTCTATGGAACAGAAACAGCCTATTAAGAATATAGCAAGTAACATCAGATCAAAGCAGCTTGTACAGTGAGAACCAGTGTCTAAGGAAGAGATTGTGATTTTTAAATAAAGTAAAATCTGGAAAGATTTCTGGTCAGGATAATATACCCATCAACCTTCCTAAACAAAACTTGGATTGGTGAGTCTCTGTGCATGCACCCCTCCTGTGCCAGTGGTGAAATCTAAAATTTGTTACCGGTTCTGTGGGTGTGGTTTGGTGGGGGAGGTAATGTGACTGGGTGGGGGTGGCCAATTTTTTTTTATACTTTTAAAACCATTTTTTCTACCTCTTCGGTGAAGAGGTTGTAAAAAAATGCTTTCAAAAGGCTCTGACGATACCAGCTGAGTTGCCTGATTGGCAGAGGCTTTTTAAAAACCCTTTAAAAGGGTTTTTTTCTTTTAAATGCCTCTGATGATCCAAGCTGAGTTTTACCTGATTGGTAAAAAAAAAAAGCCTCTGCAGATCAGACAACTCAGCTGGGATCGTCAGAGGCATTTAAAAGAAAAAAAGGGGTTTTTTTCCTTTTAAAAGCCTTTGACGATCCCAGCTGAGTTGCCTGATAATCAGAGGCTTTTTTTTTTTACTTTTAAAAGCATTTTTTAGCCGAAGAGGTTGTAGAAAAAATGCTTTTAAAAGTAAAAAAAAAAGCCTCTGATGATTGTGCGGCTCAGCTGGGCATGGGGTGGGGGGCAGGGATTTTTGCTACCGGTTCTCTGAACCACCCGCCTCCATCGCTACCAGATTGGGCAATCTGGTCCGAACCAGGAGCATTTCACCCCTGCCCTGCGCCCCCACATGCACGGCAGAGACCCGAAGACCAGCTGGCCGGCGGGAGGTGCACACGCATGCACAGCAGAGCTGAACTAGGATGACGGCTTGCGTGGCATCAGCGGGCACATGTGCCATAGGTTCGCTATCACAGCCCTATAGCCTGATTTGCTTTCTATCAGTTTTGGGAAATTCTATGCTAGGTATCTAAATGAAAATTAACTTCTTTCCCTTGTAGGTTTAAAATAACCTCCCAAACAACTCCAGAATTCAAAGTCTTCTGTATCTTATGTAGTTTGGTTCAGAGACATTTGTTCATTGCTTGGAGATTAAGTCCTCCTTGAGAGAATTTAGGATATAATTGCTACAACAGCAATTCTTTTACAGTGGTGGGACGAATTATATACCACTGTTATCATGTAATACAGTGCAAATCCCTGAACAATCTAGTGGGTAATATTCTGTAATTTTCTCAGGAAAAATAAAATAGCAAAACAGGCAATCTTCTCCAGTTGGATATCCTTTATTTATGGGGGGACGGCGGTAGCTGGAAAGTCTTACTACCTGTATAATCTCCACATATAAGAAAGGTGCCAGGTTTAAGAAAGTTGGTGCAAGAAATTTCTGTCCCATTGAGTTAAATGAAGAAAAACAATGCAAAAATATCCCTCTCTTCCATGACAACTCATAATGACCTAACAGGGTATAGCATATGGCACAAAACATTGCCGAATCATTGTCTCTTTAAATACTGTAGCCTGTTGTTAAAAGGTATGCTTTGGCAGAGAAAATAAAGGTCATGGTACACATGAATCTAAATGCATCTTGTGACATAGTTTGCCCTTGGGGTGGATCTCAAGATTCTAACACGATTTATCCCAATGTGAATTCAAAAGTCTTCAGGGAGAGAAATCACTTGACCCTTTGAATCACTTGACCCTCTGCATGTATAAACATACAAAAATCCATTTGTGCATTTATCTGATGTTTAGCAAAATAACAGGAGGCATATTTTGAGAAATCAATTGCATTTTCAAAGCAACTAGACATCAAAGATGCATCAACTCTATACCCAAGTCACATTTTTCTCTTTCTGCTTCTAATTTCTAATTTTTTTATAAAACATTGACATTTAATGTAGGAGTAGAAAATGGGTCTTCAACCCTCATAGCATTGTTTTCAAAATCAGATGCAACAATTATATTATTTTTGTATAGAAGCAGCAATACCATGTAACAGACAAGAGACCAAATAGCAAGGAACATGGATAAACAACTAAGGATGTATAGGATTAATTCTACTTTCTCTTAATTCTGATCCTATCCTTAGGAAATAAACCTTAATGTATGGGCATAATCCATCCTCCTCCTTCTGCATAAGGCCATTCTAGATTCAGCTGTTAGTCACACTACATGGTGGCAGAAGATTAGAAAAATGTTGTTTATAAGCCCCCCCCCCCCCCCCCCCCCGTGTACACACAAACACACACAGACACATTTCTATCACCTAAAATGGTTTGAGGTTTGAAGGGATACTATGCATCTCTTCATTATCTGTTGAAGCATACCATTTTAGTATGAAAATCAACAGTAATACCATGTAATCAAGAAGAATAATCTTTACTTGTTTAATAATAATAATTATAATACATTTATATGCCACCTGATTTCCAGAGACTCTGGGCGGTTTACAGGTGTTAAAATGTTTAAAAAATGGAGAACAAAACAAAAACAGCATGAGACAAAATAATAATGATGGTAAAGAATCTGCTATTCTCAGAGAGAAGAAAGGAGCCAATGAGAGATCAAGGAGAACATGGAACTCAATCCTGGCTCTGCCTTAGGTCGTTGACAAGGTCATTTCCCTGGTCATTTTCATAACCCAGGAAGGACTCTGAGCCAGTAAAAAATAACCAAGCTACGAGCAGAGAGAGCCCTGTCCACTTTTTCAAGGATCATTGACTCAAACTCATTCTAGATCATACCACTGGACCAAACCCTAGGCCTGATTCTCTAGGTCAGAGGTATCAAATTGGTGGCCCGCGGGCCGGATGCATCATGTGCAGGCCATGTCCTCCCCAGCTCCACGAAGGCAAGTTTGACACCTGTGTTCTAGGTTATCACCACAGATCTGAGATGTGCCACTGCAAGTTTTAGATTCCTTTAGACAAGCTGAAGGAAGAACTGGTTGAATGTGATCGCTATGCTGCTACTATTCATGATTGTGATTTAGTTCTGAATAATGGACTTTAGGTTATCAAGTTCCAACTGAAGTCTGGTTTATACTTCACACTATCAGAACCATTTCATGGCTTCTTTTGTTTAGCATGCTATGTCAATCCAGACAATTGTGGTTTATTCTACAAACAAGAATTAAGATTTGTTCTGATATCCTTATTTCTAAATTCAGATCTCTGAGGATCTAAGCACTCACACTCTATGACACCTTCTCAGTGGTGATAAGGAGGCAAGATTACTCAGAGACAATGATCCTGTTTGATATTTTAGCCAGGTCAACAGTAGATGATAGAAAGGATATACTGTATACTGTGTTTCCCTGAAAATAAGACATCCCCTGATAATAAGCCCAATTGGGTTTTTGAGCACATAAACCTCCCCCTGAAAATAAACCTTCCCCGAAAACATTTAAAACGTAGAGCTGGAAATCAGGTAAGATGGAAATCAGGTAAGATGGCAAGAGGTGCCCCATCTTGCTCCATGAGCCCCAAAATAATAAGACCTCCCTGAAAATAAGGCCAAACGCTTATTTTGGGGTTTAAAAAAATATAAGACAGGGTCTTATTTTCGGAGAAACATGGTATTAGAATGGAGCTACCATAGAAGCTTTTATTAACATAATAGAATATTATAGTTGAATAAAATATAATTTATTCAGGCCAACCAATGAATGTTGAAGGCATGTTCTCCACTCTTCTTTTCTGCAGAAGTTATAAGATGATAATGCATGTTTACTTCTACTCCTGATCATACATTCACAGCATGAAACGCAAAGAAAATGGATATTTTACCTGTTGCTAGGACATCGTGCAAAGCATTTATTTTTATTTTCAGGCAATGGGTAATAATGTTATTGTTTTAAAGAGGCTTGAAATATTAAACACCCATAACATATATAGATGAGAAAAATGAGTAAGCAGCTGTGTAGAACCAAAACGATTTGTGTAAAAAATGAGATTGGTTTGCAAACTGCAAATGAATTATTGATGTCGTTTTATTCTTGGATCTGCAAATCAGACCTCAAGGGAACTCTAGATAATGGATACAGAGATTTCTGTCTCTAAGTAACTAGCTTATGAAACTGACTTTATGACAGCAGGCCATGCAAAATTAACTCTCTGACAGCTTCATTCACAAATCAGTCCAACTGCGGTGAGATTTCATACTGACCTAAAGAAGGTATAGAGCTGTTAAGACCAGTGGTGGATTGCTACTGGGTCCGCCCCGGATCGGGCGAACTAGTAGCGGCAGCAGCGGGCCCACCCGCCCGGACATGCACACGCGAATGTGAGTGCGCCCACTAGCAAACTGGTAGTGACAGGTTTTGAAACCTGCCCCTGGTTAAGACACAGTATATAAGAGTTGGATATAAATATATACCTACTTGAATAATATTTACATTAGGTAAAGATACATACGGAATTGTAACCATTTTAACATTCTACTTTGTTTCATTAAAAATTATTTTTATGTTTTTTCTTGAAAATGAATGTATTAGCATAATAATTTTCTTTATTTTGTTCTCTTTTTCTGTTATAGATAATCCTTCTGTTACAGGTAATCCTCAAGTTACGACCACAATTGAGCCCAAAATGTCTGTTGCTGAGCAAGACATTCGTTAAGTGAGTCTTGCCCCATTTTACGATTCTTACTGACATAGTTGTTAAGTGAATCACTGCAGTTTGTAAATTAGTAATATAGTTGTTAAGTACCATATTTTTGGAGTATAAGACGCACCTTTTTTCCCTCTAAAAGGGGGTGAAAATTTAGGTGTGTCTTATACACCAAATGTAGCCCCGCCCATCCACTGCCCCCATCCTTTGGCCTCTGACTCCCAGCAGTTACCTCCTTGCAGCAAACAGCAAGAAAAAACAGCTCCTTTCAGTTTCAGCACAGCCTAATTAGCAAGTCGATTGGATCTCTCAGCTGTTTTGCTCTCAGTTGTTTTGCGCAGGGCTCTGCTGCTTTCTGCAAGGAGGTAAATTGCTGGAACAGATTTTTTCCCCCTTGTGCTAATCAAACTATGCTAAAAATGAAAATGAAAGTAAAGCAGGCTGTTTGCTATTTGCTGTAATGAGGCAAAATTCCTCAGAGGCAGAGGGAGATTTCTTTTTCTTCTTTTCCTCACCAAAAAAGGTAGGTGCATCTTATAGTCCGGTGCATCTTATATTCCAAAAAATATGGTAAATCTGGCTTCCCCATTGACTTTGCTTGTCAGAAAGTCTGAAAAGATGATCACACAACCCCAGGATACTGCAACTGTCATAAAGATGAAACAATTGCCAAGCATCTGAATTTTGATCACATGATCAAGGGGATGCTGCAATGGTTGTAAGTGTGAAAAGGGTCATAAGTCATTTTTTTTCAGTGCTATTGTACCTTCAAATGGTCACCAAATGAACGGTTGTAAGTCGAGGACTACCTGTACTATTTAATTTAAAATAGAATAAAAATAATAATAAAAAAGACATTGAATGGTCTGAGATCAAGGGAGTGCAGATCAAGGTGAGCTGAAGAATACTCATACTCTGAGAAGGGGTTAGACATCAAGAAAATAAATAAATACATAAATAAATAAACTTTATTGTCATTGTATGTGTATAACAGTATACACATACAATGAAATTTACTTGACACCCAAAGACCAGGTCCCACACACATAATCCTCAAACACACTCCCACTCACCACAATTCCCCACCCCTAAACCAGCCAAACATCCACACAACAGACCAAGTAATACTGTCCAAAAGCTCACTGATGGTGGCTCTTTAAACTTTAGTTCATTGTTGAGTGCAATTATAGCTCTGGGATAAAAACTTTTATTTATAAAAATTCCTGTGGTAAATACTGTTCAAAAAGATGCTGTTAACTCTCACATTTTATGATTCTATACTATAGAAAACTGATTTTGAATCTTGGTAAACAACATGATTTAACAAATAAGATAAAATAGCTATGTTACAAAATAAAAAAGGAAAAAGATATAATAATGCTAAAAGTCTGTACAGAACCTCAGTCATCCAGGTCATGGTTGTCCCAAAGATGCTTTTTCAGGAGGTAACTGGACTTTCTTGTTTTTTCTTTGAAGATGTTTTGCTTCTCATCCAAGAAGCTTCTTCAGCTCTTCCATTCCCCACTATCCTGTCAGAGCTGAAGTTGGATGAAGTCCAGTTGCTTCCTGAAAAAGCACCTTTGGGATATAATAATTCTGTAACTATGAGGACAGGAATCAACTGTATATCAAAAAGTATTGATCTGTGTCATCTAAGTTATGAGCACATATACTGCAGAAGTATGACGCCATAGATTGGCAATAGTGTGGCAGTAGGAAAGAAGCAAAATCTTCAGAAATGTTGCGCTACATTCTGAAGGGAAAAATTCTGTTGGATTACATGAATGGATGGGTGGGAATATGACAAGAGAGTACAGGTAGTGATTGTTTACCGAACGCCTGTTCAGTGAGTATTCAAAGTTGCAACAATGCTGAAAATGGAGATGTATGATTGATCCTTGAAGTTGCAACTGTTTGCAATGTCCCATAGTTATTGGATTGCAATTCAGGCAATGGCAACTGGCTTGCAATTATGATGGTTGCAATAATCTGCAGTCATATGATCGCTATTTGCAACCTACACAGCTGGCTTCCCACAAGCAAAGTCAATGAGGAAGCCAGCAGGAATCAGTGGACATGTGGCATTACACTTAAAGACCGTGGCCAATTTGCTTAATGACCGCAGCCGGATCAGATGATATAAGTTGGTGTGATCATGTGACATTTCACTTTACAACCAGGTAGCTTAGTGGATGAAGTTGTTGGTTGATAAGTGGTGGTTGATAAGCGAGGACTACTGTATTGAAAAAGTAATTAGGCAATTGGGGATCCTCAAAAGAAAGTGCTGAGAAATTTAATGAACAAAACGCAATCAGTAGTAAGTACACATTCACATTTGCAGAAAAATGTTACACTACAGTATGTAGAGGTTGTGATGTTGTTTGTTCTGTTAGGGATTAATTGAAGCACAGCATTTGACTGGGGTAGCCGCACTTTTGCATAAGACTATGATGGAAGCAGGACTGGTATGCAGGACAGGAAAATATTGACAAATATATTGAACGGTGTTGTAAATTAGATTAGATGTTTATCAGATTATAATAAACTAGATTAGACAAGATATTTCATGCTCAGGCTTGTAATTCTTCTAGAATACTATTTCTTACTCTCTTCCAGTAATTTGCATACCATTGCTCACCTCCACAGGAAGGCAAGATAGGCATGTGTGTGGAAATGGGTGTGTTGAACTCAGCAGTCACTTAGAAGAAACATTATTTCAGGTTATGTTTTCCTTTTCAGGAAAAGTAAATATACCTGAAACTAAATCAGAACAACATACAGAAATTCCTATTGAGGCTGAATATGCATGTGTCCAAAGCAAAAGTAACATACTACATACTACAGTAATTTCCTTGATGAGGAATGTCAAATATCTCTTGATATCAATCTTTTCTAAGCAAATATTTTCTGCATATTGTACTATAATAATTATTCCTCCCATTAGCCTACATACTCCAACTTATTTGAAAGAAATATTATTCTTTCTGCTAAAATTATTAGGACTCCAAAGCTCGCACACTCTCCCTCCCTCTCCCCCTCCCCCTCCCCTCTCCCTCTCCCTGTCTCTCCCTCTCTCCCTCCCCCACTTCCTCCCTTTCTCTCTCTCTCTCTCTCTCCCTCTCCCCTCCCCCTCCCCTCTCCCTCTCCCTGTCTCTCCCTCTCTCCCTCCCCCACTTCCTCCCTTTCTCTCTCTCTCTCTCTCCCTCTCCCCCTCCCCCTCCCCTCTCCCTCTCCCTGTCTCTCCCTCTCTCCCTCCCCCACTTCCTCCCTTTCTCTCTCTCTCTCTCTCTCCCTCTCCCCCTCCCCCTCCCCTCTCCCTCTCCCTGTCTCTCCCTCTCTCCCTCCCCCACTTCCTCCCTTTCTCTCTCTCTCTCTCTCTCTCCCTCCCTCTCCCCCTCCCCCTCCCCTCTCCCTGTCTCTCCCTCTCTCCCTCCCCCACTTCCTCCCTTTCTCTCTCTCTCTCTCTCTCTCCCTCTCCCCCTCCCCTCTCCCTCTCCCTGTCTCTCCCTCCCCCACTTCCTCCCTTTCTCTCTCTCTCTCTCTCTCTCCCCCTCCCTCTCCCCCTCCCCCTCCCCTCTCCCTCTCCCTGTCTCTCCCTCTCTCCCTCCCCCACTTCCTCCCTTTCTCTCTCTCTCTCTCTCTCTCTCTCTCCCTCCCTCTCCCCCTCCCCCTCCCCTCTCCCTGTCTCTCCCTCTCTCCCTCCCCCACTTCCTCCCTTTCTCTCTCTCTCTCTCTCCCTCTCCCCCTCCCCCTCCCCTCTCCCTCTCCCTGTCTCTCCCTCCCCCACTTCCTCCCTTTCCCTCTCTCTCTCTCTCTCCCCCTCCCTCTCCCCCTCCCCCTCCCCTCTCCCTCTCCCTGTCTCTCCCTCTCTCCCTCCCCCACTTCCTCCCTTTCTCTCTCTCTCTCTCTCTCTCCCCCTCCCTCTCCCCCTCCCCCTCCTCTCTCCCTCTCTCCCTCCCCCACTTCCTCCCTTTCTCTCTCTCTCTCTCTCTCCCCCTCCCTCTCCCCCTCCCCTCTCCCTCTCCCTGTCTCTCCCTCTCTCCCTCCCCCACTTCCTCCCTTTCTCTCTCTCTCTCTCTCTCTCTCTCTCTCTCCCCTTCTCCATCTCCCCCTCTTTGTGTAAAATTTGTCCGAATTTCCATCAGACAAAATAATTAGTAGATATTATTTACCATATAGCTCATCCAGAGGATTTAATCTAAGAGTCGCTAATGCTTCAGCTTTGACTGAGAAACTCAACTTTAACACAATAACATTTAACTTAAATATAGCAGAAGCAGTTTTAAAATAGAGGATGATTCACATCACATGCCATTGTGATGTGGCATGTGGCATTTATGCTTTTGGATTAAAATATTTTAATTTTTGCTGTTTTTTGACTTTTTTTTCCATTAAAGAATGAGTTTCAGTGTCACTGCGTTAAAGGGTAGGTTACCAATACCTTTGATTTATGGATATATGTAGAGAACCTATATGCTGTACAGTACTAATATTGTGGAATCCTTGGTTCTTTCTGAGCTTGGTAACTCAATGTTTGCAAGCAAACAACCAAGCTCAGAGAGCAGAGACTCCAACACGGAGCTTCATATATTCTTTTCTTCTGTTGCTACAAGACTAATATTTCATAACACTGACCTCTAGCGACAAGTGCTTGTTCTTACACAATTCAAGCTTTGTTTTTTGTTGTGCGTAAAACACACATCTAATTTCTAGTTCTCACAGCTATATTAAGTTCATTCTTCCCACCCCCAAGTCAACAGAGAAGTATGTTTATTTATTTATTTATTTATTTATTAGATTTCTATACCGCCCTTCTCCTGCCGGACTCAGGGCGGTGAACAGCCAATTAAAAAACAATACAAAAAAGTTAAAAACGTACTAAAACCAATATAAATTAGGCTGAGAGTATAAAACAAAATAAAACTCTAAAAAATTTAAAAAGTAGAAGGGATCAGGCAAGTCCGGCAAGTTGGAAGAGATAAGTCTTCAGAGCCCGACAAAAAGTCCGGAGGTCAGCAATTGTTCTCAGTTCTGGAGGAAGATCGTTCCAGAGGGTAGGGGCTACCACAGAGAACGCTCTCCCCCTGGGGGTTGCCAGCCGGCATTGTCTGGCTGACGGCATCCTGAGGAGGCCCTCTCTGTGGGAGCGAACCGGCCGGTGGGAGGCAATTGGTGGCAGAAGGCGGTCCCGTAAGTACCCTGGTCCTAAGCCATGGAGCGCTTTAAAGGTGATTACCAACACCTTGCCATAATATCCAATTTGCTGCCCAGGTAGCCAAATTCTATTCTGTGACAAGATTGGCAAATGATTTGTTTGTTTGTTTTATCTAATTTATAGATAGTCACCCATCTCACAGAACAAGTGACTCTGGGTGGCTTACAACAAGTTAAAACAATCAATAAATATTAAAAATCATTACAATTATTAACAATTAAAGCATTAAAAGCTATTAAACTGAACTAAAGTAACAAGTAGACAAAGGGAAGTTAACAATAGTGGAGCCACCAGGAGAACCGATTGTTAACTTTCTTTCTTTTTTTAAAAATAAATTTTATTTTATTTTGTCTTATACATCCAACAAGCCTTAAATCTATAGCGGTCTACATCACTACGCGAGAAGGAAATAAACTTGTCCCATTACATATATAGGATACCCTACAAAGTCTATTACATATACCAAGTAACGTATCTATCCAGTACCTCTATTTATAGCTCAATTTGACATCCAATTATACCATTGACTCCAAGATATATAATAGTCTGTGTCCTCTCGTCCTTTCAGTATCATAGTAAGCCGATCTGATTCCACACAGTTCATTATTTTCTGGATAACTACTTGTTCAGATCGGCTAACATCCATCTTCCAGTATTGGGCCCATGCCAATCTTGCAGCTGTTGTTATATGTAGCAACAGGTACCATGCCATTCTATTAACATTTATGAGTCTTATCCCTAATAAAAATACCTCAGGACACAGTTGTATATGCTGCCCCAACATCTCATTAAGCCACTTCTGTATATTCTTCCAAAATTTAATTGCTTCTCTACAAGTCCACCATTGGTGAAAATATGTACTTTCTTTAACGCCACATTTCCAACAGACTGAGGATGTTCCAGGGAACATTTTGGCAAGTATGGCCGGCAGCAAATGCCATTGATACACCATTTTATATATATTTTCTTTATATCCTATTGACCAGGTTAGTTTCAAATTCTTAGTACAGATTTCGTTCCACCTCTCAGGCTCTATTGAATAACCTAGATTCTTCTCCCAGGCATGAATCGAAGTCTTCGCACCTTCCTCTCCTATCTTCATATCCATAAAGAATTTATAGCATCTAGATAGCACCTTTTCATCCAAGTTAAAGGTTGTTAACTTTCTTTCAGCAGTTTGGTGAATTGGTTGTTGGAAGAAATCACTAGGGCAGAGAACCCTAGTGATTTCTTAACTTTGTTAAGTTATTTGAATCCCACTACTGGAGCCACCTTATTAGCTCACCGGTCCTCTGGCATTCCCAGATCTACTGACAAACCAAGCCTTGAGGGCCCTTTAGAAACTCAGAAGAGATGAGGCCAGAGGGGACAAGATTCACAGAGCACCACAGAGAAGCCCCAATGCCTAAGATCTGCTAAATGTAGCCCCCTAATTGATGGGACCTGTAATATGCCCTGTCTGTTGAACCTGTAGGGATGGATAATTAAAGTTGAGAACAGGCAACCCCTCAAATAACCTGATCCTATGCCATGAAATGCTTTAAAGATCAACATCAGCATGTTGAATTGGACTCAGAAACAAACTAGTAACCAATGCATTTTGCGGAGTAGAGGTGTATTTTGTATCAGTTGAAGTTTCGAGATATACTTCCAGGGAGAGGAATGGGGCATAAGAGACCATGAGTAAGGCCCCTCAGTCAAGGAATGGGTGCAACTGGCACACAATACAAAATTGTGCAAAGATCTTTCTAGCCACAACTGCCACCTGCTCATCAAGCAGGAATTGTGAGTCCAGGAGGACCCCCCAAATTGCACACAGAGTATGTTTAGGGCACTGCAACTCCATCCACTACCAAAGATGGAGGTCTCAAAACCCAAAGCCACTCAGTTTTGCCAAGTTTAAGTTGAAACCTGTTGCTCCCCATCCAAACCCTCACACCACATTGTGGTGACCAAAACTGGATGCAGTATTCCAAGTGTGGCCTTACCAAGGCATTATAAAGTGGTATTAACACTTCACGTGATCTTGATTCTATCCCTCTGTTTTTGCAGCCTAATAGTAGTAACAATATAATTTTAAGCCCCCTAAACCTCCCAATCATTTTGCAACTGTGGTGATTAGGTTTTTTTTTTAAATGAGAAAACAAATATTATTTTTAAACTGAATTGCTCTTTCACCTTTTGGCCATATTGGTATGTACACATAAACTTTCCAAGTGCAGGGCTTATGCTAGAAGAGATGATACCCCAAGCTATCCCATGTCTTTAATGTTCCCTTCTTTTGGTAACTGTTGGGTGGGTTTTTTTTTTTTAATTGCAATTGTAACTGATATTGCAGTTCCTATATATGGCTTGTGCTCATAAGATTTACTCCTGTAAGCATTAAATTATTGTGTGTTCATACTATCTGTTGAATGTACACTACTATTAAAAAGTCCTGTAGTGATACAACAAGAATGAGCAAGACATTCGTTTTTGCGGCCAAATTTACACATGGAGATGAGATTTCTGTGCTCTTTCTTTCAGCTGTTGTTTAGGTAGTAGCAGATGAGTTTATATCAAATATGTAGGAACATTTTCCCTGGAATGAAGCAGAGTAATTCCGTAATTTTAAAAATCCTCACTTGGAAGTCCTTCAAAGTCCTATCTTGTCTGTCTTTTCCGTTCTGACCACATGACCACCAAATGTCTTTAAATTCAATTATCTTAAATTTGCATGATACCACCTACCTTGTCTCTTCTACTTGATCCTCAAAGTATGCATTTGAAAATCTTGTGTGTGTGTGTGTGTGTGTATCATTGTGTATGCTCCAGCACCTTGATGTTCCTCCCCCCCTTAAAAATATCATAGCGAACTTCTAAACTAAATTCCCATAGGATTTAAAAATGTGACTCACTAATCTCGTGTAAAGAGGTATTCACCACACTAGTCACAGAGCTCTCTACATTTTACTGAATTACCTGCCTTTAGACAAATCCTCATATATATTTTTTGAGTTATTAGCAATGTTAATCTCAAGACTGATGGTGAAAGTTCATTTGAGGCTAAGAAGTTCTTTGTCTCTGTGTGTCTCTCTCTCCCCCTCTCTTTAAATAATTCCAGTGATATTCACAACTCTTCTGTTAGATGGATGCTTGGCAATGTTTAAATTGTAGTGTAATGCCCAGAAATATTAGTTTTTTGAAGAGGCCAGCCATATTTTGTTTTAAGATAGATTTTTTTCTTACATTCTCTTTGGAATGAAAGACTCGTCTTGATTCCAATTTCAAAACTTACCATAATCTATTCTCAGATGGGAGAGCAAAATACTGGAAATCATATTAGAAGTAATGAATGAATGAATGAATACACATAGCAATCATAGGCCTATATGTCTTTGGTACTAGCATTTCTTCTCCAAGCTGGCACCTTTTAAATTAGTTGGGAGTCATGCTGGCTAGGAATTCTGGAAATTTCCAGAAATTCTATCAGCATGACTAGACTGAGTTATGATACATACAGCAATTGTTAAAAACAATTTACAGTAAAACCTGAGGGCACTTCCAATAAACATTCATGTTGTGTTAGCACAGCTTCTTTAAAATCCAATAGACCTTCTAGCAAGGGATTGTCCACATAAGCAAAAGTCAGTGGTTCCAAAAGAATACTTGCTTGTTTTTAAATCATTACACTCAGGATTTATCATATAGTAATTAGTGAGATAAAATATAATTATCCTTTCTGTCTCAGAACGGATTATCTTTTCAGGGGAAGGACTATGGGGAAACAACTTTTTGTGAGTAGAAAAATCTCAGTTTTTAAAATATCTCAGCCAAAGTTAACCTCTCATAATGTTGCTGTGAAAATAAAATAGAAAAGGGAGAGAAGAACTATCACACTTAGATGTAAGCATAATATAAACAGTTTTTAAAAATCTGCTAAAAGTGTACAAATGTTAATATTTGTTGATCTTTAGTCAGTAAGTTCTGTGTGATTCTTCATGACCCCATGGACCATAGCACACCAGCCCCTTCCTGTCCTCCACTGACTCCCGGAGTTTATCCGAGGTCATGCTTATTGTATTGTTGACGTTATCTAACCATCTCATCCTCTGCCATTTCCTTCTCCTTTTGCCTTCAATCTTTCCCAACATCAGGGTCTTTTCCAGTGAGTCCTCTCTTCTTACTAGGTGGACAAAGTATTTGAGCTTCAGCTTCAGCATCTGTTCTTCCAAAGAACAGTCAGAGTTGAATTTTAATATTAACGGAGAATAAATGAGTATAATGGTTATGAGTGTTGGATTAAGATTAGGAAATTCAGATTCTACTTTCCACTCTCTCCAGTAAGTCATGGTTTGTTTAAAAGATGGTTTTGGGGTGACTTCCCACAATATTCCAAAACAAACATTATGTCTCTAAACCATGTTTTACAAACTACAGTGGTTGAATTCAGGCAATGTGCTAAAACAAAACCAAATAGATCACATGATGGCTTACTTTATGCAAATCCTGTTTATCTCTCATCCAAACTTAACCTTCCTCACAGTGTTGCTGTGAAGATAAAATGGAAAGGGAACAAAGAATTACAAACACAGCTTATTATTTAGGTCAACAGAGCAAATAAATGGAAGATGTCACAGAAATTGATTATTTTTTTTTGTTTGTATTTCCACTGCATGAGAAATAGAGCAAATACTAAAGTCCTGATCTGGTATCACCAGCAAAGGAGTCTACAAGAATTTCTGGCTAAAAGGTTTTTGCTTCTTATGTTGTTTAGAGTTAAAGTTCTGGATTTGAATGAGGGATTTCAAAGTTGAAATTCTGCCTCTGTTCTCAAATCAGGCAACATGTGATTTCTGCTTCTTTTCTTTCTTCCCCTTGTTTTTTTAGTGAAACAATACTTTGTCCAAGGTTGGGCACACACCATCTTCATTAAACATAGACATTCCTGTTCTTTTTCTCTCTCTTCACATCCAAGTTTGGCTACAGTCTTAATTCACTCTCTCCATTTCTCAGTGAATTTTCAGAAGACTGAAAGCTCTTTTGCATGCCGGCCTCTTGTTGCTAGGTCTCTTTCTGCAAGAAGTAGAACCTCAAGAGGTGCAACACTCAGGCTGACTGGAGCAGGGGCACAGGCCCATCATGACAGCAAGAAACCTAGGAAAAGCAATAGTAAGAAGGGCAGAAGTTGCTAGATACCACACGTCCCTGTTTCATTTAGAATTACAATTGGATTGCCCATGTTAACTGCTGTTGCACAAGCTGTACTGGCCCGCAGTTTTTTGTGGTGCTGGTTGTCATTTTTAAAGCCCTTCATGGGGCTAGGTTATTTGTGGGACTTCCTCTCCCTGAGGGCATCTGTCCATTCCATCAAATTGGATAACGATGGGCACATCTTTTCTTTTAAATGTTTCCATTTCTTGGACCTAGAAAGCTTGTTTTTTCTGTAGCAATCCCTGCCTTTTGGAACATCCTTCCCTCTGAAATCCAGCAGGCCCCGACCCTCTTAGCCTTCTGCAAGACTGTAAAGAGCTGGATTTCCCCTCAAAGGTTGGGATAGGTTGAGGTTGGAGCAGTGGTGAACTCCAAATTTTTTTACTACTGGTTCTGTGGGTGTGGCTTGGTGGGTGTGGCAGGAGAAGGATACTGCAAAATCTCCATTCCCAGCCCACTCCAGGGGAAGGATATTGCAAAATCGCCATTCCCAACCCACTCTGGGGCCAGCCAGAGGTGGTATTTGCCGGTTCTCCGAACTACTCAAAATTTCCACTGCTGATTCTCTGAACTGCTCAAAATTTTCCGCTATTGGTTCTCCAGAACCTGTCAGAACCTGCTGGATTTCACCCCTGAGTTGGAGCCTGGAGCCTAAAGAAATAAAGACAATCCAGTTTAATTGTCCCTTCCAGAGCAGTAGCAGGTTAATGTTTCACAATTAAATGATTAGAGTCATATCAGTGGTGGGTTGCTACCGGTTCACCCCAGATTGGGCGAACTGGTAGCGATGGCGGCAGACTCCGCCAACCTGCCCGGATGCTTCTGCGCATGCAGAAGGCTTGTTTTTTCTGTAACAATCCCTGCCTTTTGGAACATCTTTCCCTCTGAAATCCAGCAACCCCCGGCTGGATTCTGCATCAGCAGAAGCATCGCGTACGCACCCACGAGCAAACCAGTAGCGACGGGTTTTGAAACCCGCCCCTGAGTCATATATATTTTAAATACTGATTAGAGTTGTCCATATTTAAACAATTTGAACACAACAGCTCTCTGCTATTCATTACAAAGCCAGTCTTTTTCTGGCTTCCATCTAGCCCTGTAAACAAAGTTCTATGAGTTTCAGGAATCTATTAACATTCATGCAACTGTTAAAGCAGCAGTGCTCATTTTAAGCCCACAAAGAATCCTAAAAAGTGGCAAATCTCCTTTAATGAATAGCAGAAAGATGCTACAATTACATGAGGTCCAAAGCACTTCTTCCAAATCTTTTTCATGATTATCACAAATTTTTATGGAACACAGTTTGGTTGTCAGGACTATAGTCTATGCATCTGTAACCCATCTGTAAGCATATAAATAAAGCTTTGTTGCCTTTAAAATGACACAAATCTTTTCTGCTATTTATACTATTGAGTCCTTTGGAGGTCCTTCATGTACTAATCTAGATAACTTCACATTCTGGTTTTTTTTTAAACCTGTGTGAAGTAGCTTTCACATACCTAGGCACACAGAGGCAGAATTCCAACATTCCTTTTTTACCCACTGTGTGAAATATAACATTGAAACTGCAGTTGGAATATATTCCATTATAGCTCTTCTGTGAATTCCAAGTTGTGATTTTTCCAGAAGAAATTAGTCATCCCATTGTTTTTGCTAAACCCATTTACTGGTGTATTGTTGCAACAAATTCTCACAATTCATAAGATTATCTTAATGAATAGGCATTCCTTCCCCAATACAGCACATCAAAAGTCAGGTTGATTTTAACAAAGCTCTGAAAACAGCACCAACAACTAGTTATCCTAGTTATATATCTGTATCAGCTGCGTGCAGAAATGGAAGAGCAGTATGGCCCTGCACAGCTCCTCACAAGAAAATATTTCATAACGTGCCAAATGGCACATGGAAATGCACATTTTAAAGCACAAATAAAAAACAAATCAGATAAAAATTATTCCAAGATTAACATACTCTCACTTTTCCAAATCAGAAAAAAATAAATCAGATAAAAATTATTCCAAGATTAACATACTCTCATTTTTCCAAATCAGAAATCTGGCCAGTAATGAAAGCTTAATTACTCCGCTGTAGACACGTTTTTTAAAGATTCTTGATTTGTATTTATGAGAATTTAGCAAAATTTTTATAAACTTTCCTCCAAGAGAAAAACGTTCCTTCTGTTATTAGTTTAATATAAAATTCAAAAGCCTCTTAAGTGGTAAGCTAAGATGTTTTCTTTGTAGTCTTAAAAATACATACTTGCTCTAGGTCTTGCTGAAAGAATAATTTAATGGAATGCCTAGAGAGCTGCAATACTTGGAACCAAAGGACTACAATCCTTCCATCCAGCATCGTAAATTATGTGGCCAAGTACTAGAAATTTTTAAAACCAATATTATTATTACTCATAATGTTTTTAAAAATTCCACATTCTCTTGCAAAGAGAAGAAAAGAAGAGCATCAATAATTTTTACTCACTCTCTTTGTATTTGCAACTTCCCTTTCAGAGGTGTTCTTCCAAGTAATAATAAGCTCTAACAGTTTTGAAACATGGCAGCCAATGAAGATTAGAATTCCAATCCTCCTGGTCCTACCCAGCAATAAATAGGTGGCTTCATTGGGATACTGGAGCATCTTATTGCCTAATGGAATCTATAGCCACATTGAAATGTCTCAGTGGTAAAACTAGGTTGGATTGTAGCCACAGGGAGGCTGTGTGGGGTTGCCCAAGAGGTGCCCCACAGGTTGGAGAAGATGTATGGAGGGAGCTGAATTGGGAGGGTGTAGGTGTGTAACAGTGTCACATGAGCTGGGGAACACGAGGAGAGTGGTGTGGGTTGGGGGAGTATACAGGAGGGTGGAGAAGGGTGCATGAAGTGGGGATGGGTTCCTTCCTCCTATTTCCTCCCAGAAATGGATTTCTGCTTGAGGGATGTGACTTTCTTGATTCTTCCTTTCTGTGACTACTCAAGTGCATATTAGGCTACCATTGTTGTGACCTAGGCTTACTGAGTTATTACAAGACACAATTAGTCCAAAAAACCTATTTTATTGTAACAGCTGAGAATTACTTCCATTCCCAGCTAAGTCCCAATTAGTTGCCACAAAAGTCCTTCGGAAGAAGTCCTTTGGGATAATCACCAACCTTCATCTTCTTTGACACCCTGCCAAAGGCCTTACTTGGCAAAGCCCCACGGAGTTCAGAAACAAACAAGAGATGCTGACTGGAAACAGAGTTAGCAACATTGCTTTCCTGCAAAAAGCACAAGTGCCTTTGTTTCTCTTTTAAGCCTTATGGGTGGGACCAATCATCTCCTGGGCTTCCTCCTGAGTTGTTCCTTTTGCTTTAGCTGCTCTTGCCTTTTGGCAGCTCTGTGCATGTGTGCACTAGGAACAGGCTCCTCCTGTTCCTCTGCCTCTCTGCTGTCTGACTCTGGGGGCTCCGGCATCCATGAATCACTCCCAGATGGCCCTGGCCCCATCTCTGCCTCTGATGCAGAGCCCTCGTCCTGGCCTTCCCCAGAATCCAGGACTGGCCTATGTTCCTCCCCAGCCTCCTCACTGTCTGACTCCACTGACAGCTTTGCAGGCTGCTGGCGGACCACAACAACTGTCTAAGAGAATTTCTAGAGTATTTTGAGACAGAATATTTGAACCAATGCCAGGAAAAGGGAATTAATTGATTCTTATTGGGGGGAATTTGAATTTGAAAATTGGGATGCCATCTTAAAAAAAATGGGATGCCATTTAAAATAAGTAAACAAGCTTTTGTGATCTCACCAAGCACATATCTCTTGATATCTTAGCATTAATGTTTTCTGACTCTAAACTGTTGAAGACATGTAGAAAATCACCAGTACATTAAAGGAGCGCAGAAAAAAAATGAAAATCTGTTCAATCACTATTAATGTGACCTTGAGAATTGGAAAGGAAGTTGGCTGTGATGTTTTGCAATACTATACTTTCGAAATGATAACTATCACATGCTAGTTTCTAATTAGGCAGTGAGCAAGGCATCTATCAAATTAGGTGTTAGTGAGACAGCTGACCTACCAGCTTCTCGAGTCACCTGAGCATCTGGAAGAATGTTGGAACCAAGAAGCTTGCCAAAGTGACTCCCTCTTGCACAAGGCAATGTATTTTCTACTTATCCAAGGTAAGCATACTTTCCTATACCTATAGTTCACAATTCAGACAAATGTATGGACTTTCAAACCATTTGAAACCAAGGACACTCTAAAATAATTAGCATTATGCTCTCAAACACATTATTTAGATTTTCCTTTTCCTTATTAGCACACTTAGAATTACTTCTAAATGAAAGCAATACTTTCCCCCTTCAAAATCATAAAAATACCTGAAGTATCACCCCTCTGTCTGTGTAAGTATATGAAAACATATAAAGAAGTGGTTTTTGAGAGCTTCTATGTATCGCGTATAAAAATTGAATAGTGGAACTTTTTTCCTACTTGTCTCTCTTGAAGGGAAAAAGAAAAATGCCAACAAAAAGAATTTAAAATGTTTAAGAATGTCAATGTCAGATAGCAAAGGCCAGAGAAATGCATTATCAACTTTTTCAAGTACTACAATTTTGATGGTCTCTTAATCCTTTGACTATGTGAAAAAGAGACATTCTTTGACTTCTTACATAATTTTAAATGCAAACTTTTTCAGGGCAATTGGTGCTATATTCTTAGTCGCTTATTAAAAACCTCAAATTCTACACAAATCTGTTTTTGATCCTTCTTCCTTGCTACTACAGAAAATTGTCAGAAACCTTTAAGAATTATACTTCTTTGCAACATTCTTATTCTGAAACAAGGAGATGGGAAAGTGACCCATGCATTTTTAAAAAATTTGGCAGCAGTAAATCATAAAGAGCTCTTTTAATTTTCATATCATTCTGTCATGCATAATGCATCATTTTAATAAAATAGTAACTATTGCCATTATAAGAGCTATTATTTATGCTGACAAAATGGCACTATCCAAAAAGAAGATACAGTTGTTCCTTACTTCTTACAATCTAGGATAGTGTTTCTCAATCTTGTGAACTTTATGATGTATGAACCTCAAGTCCCAAAATATTGGGAGTTGAAGTCCACTCATCTTAAAATTGCTAAGATTGAGATTTACTAGTCTGTGGGATCCTGAATTTGATTTTGTTACAGGTTTGGAAAAGAGCAATAATGGCAATAAAAAGGATGATTCAGCTGGACAAATGAACATTCTGTTACAACTTCAGAAGCCAGAAATAATCACATTGTTCAAACCACATTGCTTTCCAACATCCTACTTAGCTGGAATGTAGTCAATTATACCATTTAAAAATATGTTATATCCTGACCTGTAGGATATGTTAGATGCCCCACATCACACAGATTAGGTTCAAAAGAAGAACGAAACTTTCAGTTAGGGGGGCTATTAATCATCAGGAACAGATGAGTGAATAAAGAGAAGAGTTCCAGCACATGAATGAACGATAAACAATGCCTGTTTTGAAACAAAATATTTCCCAACATTTTCCATAAAAAGATAGTTAGACTTTAAAGAGTCCAGTAAAAATAAAGATTCTTATTTTGAATGCTAAATACAGACAGTTCTTTTAAACCAGAAATCTAGGCACTAAGATTATGATGGGTATTTATAGAGTTGCTGAAATTGGTGAATAGTACATAAAATCCACTACAAAAGCTAGATGACCATTTTTTCAAGGATTCCATTTTTTCTGTACTGGCCAAATTGTTGATTCACATGGTCCCACCCAATCCTTATATTTTTGATTCTATAAAGGGGCTACTATGTAACTTCAAATTTCCCCAGGAACTTGGGGCAGTCTGTAAAACAATGTGCTATGTGAGGGGCAAAGGTGGAAGAAAGGGAAGGGAAGTCCTGCTAGGAGTTCATTACACATTTGTTTGCGTGTACACCATTAGATTGTGTAAACAATTTGCTTTTTTCTACCTTTTCTCATAAGAAATACCGGTAGCATTAATATTCACTCTGTAAATGGAATTGTATTTTCACACACACACAAAGACGGGGAAAAAAATGAAAAGGTTTTTCCAGCTTGCTAAATAATATTTGAAAAGATACATTATGTTTGTTTTTCCTTTCTGGCTGTTCAGTCATAAACCAGGATTCAATCTGTGTTGGTCACCGGGACCAAAAGTTTAATTTTCTGAGCTTTCAGACTTGTGCTGGAGCTCATCCTCAGGGGACGTCTCTCTACTAGAATGTCTCACATTCCCTGAGAATGGTCTACAGCAGTGGTGAAATCTGGCTGGATCTATCCAGCTCGTGCAAACCGGTAGGGCTGGTGGCGGGAGGCTCTGCCCACCCGCAGAGACATCATTACGTCCCATTTTTGACCCTCTGTGCATGTGCAGAAGGTTCTATGCATGCGCAGAAGAGGCGCACACGCACACATTTCCAAACCAGTAGTGAAATTAAGTGCATTTAATCGCTGGGCTACAGCACGAGTCGGAAAGCTCAGAAGACTAAACCTCTGGTCCCAGTGACTGACCCAGATTGGATCCTTCAACATTATTCTGGAACATGTATATTTGCTTTTATTTGTGAGACATAAACCACCTCATTTGTTTTAGCATTAAAGAAATCAATAACAACAGTCAGAAAATTTAAGACGCTGAGAACAGAAATGTGTTTGCTGGAAGTATGTAGGTTGGAAACTTGAACAGCTGCAACATCTGGTTTTGTTTTTTAGCGTTATATAGTGCGTATCTTTCCATGAACTAAATCTGACTTTAGGAGGTAAATTTATTAACAGATAAAATAAACTACAACCCTTTATAAATTGAGGAGTTTAACTTAATATACTTCACTCCAAATATTCAATAAAACAAAGCAACTCAACATAACTTGCTATCCAATTCTGTAATGGATTGTGAGGGTGAGATGAGGCTATGAAATAAACTAGATACAAAGGAAGGAAGCAAATTTTAATCATTTAAAAAGTTGTATATGTTTAAGGCATGTCAAATTTGTAACTTTCAATTTCAAAACATTACGAATATGACATGCCTTGGGGATTGTAAAGCTATTTTGGTTACTTTAACATAATTTAGATGTGCTTGGTAAGTAACTACATAAATATCATAGCTTTTAAAGATTTTGTTTGTTTTATGTATATTGTATATGTATACTGCTGTGCACCTACCTTTTAATACCCAGGCAATCTGTCTTGCTATTTTCTCCCAGACAAGTTCATTTATTGTCTCAATTATGGGAGAAGAAAGATCAACAGGGTAAGAAGGAAAGCAAACAGCATTGCTTTTATTCTTGTTTAGTCAGCTTCTTTTTGCTAGATGTGTTTAAGTAGAGAATGGATCATTTTTCTGAAGAATTCTTAAATCTGAATTCATTCACTGAGCACAGTGTTAAATTTGATGGCCAATAGCTTCTTCCAGATCTGATTCACTTACATTAATTAGTTAGACACATCTTTCTATGTATTCAAAGTGGCTTATACAAAATATTATATATAAAAAATTACTCTATAAGAGTAATTTTAAAATAGCGATTAGAAAAACAGCAACATAAATAATAAAATAAAACATTTGAAACATATTGGAGAAGAAAGTCCCAAAGACCAAAAGATAGATCAACCATTAGTTTGTTGATATATTGAGTAAAACTGAGGGCAGCAGAACATGGAAAATGCACTTCTCCATGTTCCCTGTTGTAGTTCATGTGGGAAATGGCATTCCAAGAATCCAACATCTTGGTATTACATGGACTTTCATCTTCACTTCTTGCTTTGTATATTGGATTTTAAGTAAAATAATTTCTTGCTGCGATGACTAGTTTACTTTGGACAGAATTTCTAACTGTAGTGACTTTTCGGTGGAAGGATGATTTGAGATAAGCTCCCTCTGATTCATCTGTTCAAATTAATTTGAAGGAAGAATCACACAATGAGCATAAATAAGAATTTGAAAAGTGAGAGCAATGTGAAAACCGGAAATGAATGTCATCTTGAAAATCTTAGAGTCAAAATCTACTTACAATATCTGGTTTGATTTTGGTAGGACTCCTTCTAGGTATTAGGTATTAGCATGTTTGAGGTTAAAAGAGAAAACTAGTAGAGGGAGCTATTTCAGGTGTTATGCCTCTCATGGAACATGGGTTGGGGACAGAATTTTTTCCTCCAAGATTTTATTTTTAGACAAATGGTGGTTTATCTTGTCTTGGCCACAAGTGGGAGCCCACGGGGCACAATGAACGACTAATTGTGGCTTAATTAGGCTGGAATTGAAGAACCTTGGAGAGCACCATGTACAATAGTCATAAAATATGCAGCTTAACAGAGACTTTTTATCCCTCCTGGGTTAGACTAAATATAATTTGCAAGCTCCATTCTTCTCTTCAAGAATGAACAGTTTGAAATATATAGTTTACATGCTTAAATTACAGCACTACCCTAGATTTTTTTTTTCAGGGGCTCATCTGAAAAGGGCACCTACATCCTTGACAAACAGTCTCACTTACATTGTAGGAGGACATTCAAGTTACTTTATGGTAGTTCAAATTAGGAATCTGGAAGCACCTTTTCCAACTAACAGCTTGTGAAGGCTTATGTCTTTCAATAAAAAGTTTTTGGAAAAAGTGTCAGCAGAGTTTAGTTTAAATTTAGTACTCTGAGTTGGGGTTCAACACTTCTTAAGGTTGTTTTTCCTGTTACAGCTGCTGCCCCCTAGCTGATATCCAAGATTAGGATTGTACCAGGGGTGAAATCTACTTACCTTCCTTACTGGTTCAGAAGTGCACGCGCCATGTGATCACGTGTCACATGTGCATGCACAGAGGGTAAAAAAACACATGACTTCCTGGTTAAAACCAGGAAGTAATGACACCCGGGCGGGTGGGCAGAGCCTCGCACCGCCATCGCTACTGGTTCTCCGAACCAACTACCACAATCATTACTGGATCGCCCGGTCCGGTCCGAACCGGGAGCATTTCACCCCTGGATTGTACCATATTTGTGCTATTAATATTTATTGCTCACTTCAACTCCAGATATGTTGGAAGAGTCAGAATTCCAGAGTGGAATAACCACTCTGTGGTTTGACAATTTGAGAAAATTATAGCTCCAATTTATTCCAAATGTATCTGAGTGGGAAAGGTTATTGTATATGATCTTAGACTATTGTCAGAATGCTAATTCTTTTTAAAAAAATGTTTTGCCAATATTGAAAGAATAAAGGTCTAGCCATTAAAACATCAGATCCTTAATAAGAGATTTTCATTTACCTCTTAACCATTTTTGACCAACTCCTGCAAGTTGCCCTTGCTTTTATTGAAGCCAATATTACAATTCACATCAGTATGTGATACTCACAAAAGTTATTTAGAGAGCTCATCCGAATAGGCAAAGGGAAGAAAATACTGTGAGGGAAAAATAATATGGGAGTGACTCTGAAAGAGAGAAAGAGAAATGAACACAGTAATGCAACCAGGAGGCAAAATGGGTTGAATGCAAACTGTGTGTCCCAGCCCTTTCACAGATAGAGAGCTTTCATGGCAGACATTCAGATGTATCTTGTGGACAAGTCAAGTGCTTAATAGAAAAGTGTTCCTGGAAGGATTTTTTTTTAAAGGAAAAATATAACTCTAGGAAATGTGATATTTGGGGCAGCAATTTTAGTTATTTAAAATTTTAGTAATGGCAACACAAAAAAACCCCGCTCAAATAATTGTATGTTTAAGTAAATGTATTTTTTAAAATATGGTACATTAATGTGTATTACTAGTAGTAAGGTATTTTATAGTAAGCTACTTATAATAGTATATACTTAATGTACAGTAATATGGTACTTTAAAGCAGCGGTGAAATCCAATTTTTTAAATTACCGGTTCTTATGGCATGGCTTGGTGGGCATGGTGTGGCTTGGTGGGCATGGCAGGGGAAGGATACTGCAAAATCTCCATTCCCACCCCACTCTGGGGCCAGCCAGAGGTGGTATTTGCTGGTTCTCCAAACTACTCAAAATTTCCGCTACTGTTCTGCCCCAGCTCCAGATTCCCAAGGATATTGACACACACCAACGGTCCTTATCAAGTTTATTACATAGCAAGAATAAACCACAGTCCGGCAAAGGTTGGCAACCAGCCCAGAAAGCAAGATACGATAAGACTTTTCCCAAAAATGCTCTGATGATAATTACAAGTTGTTTCTAGCAAGAAACTTACTAATGGCATGTGACTTAAATAGGCTAAGGGAGTGACCAATTATCCTCAAGCCTTACTCTTGAGGAGACTCCTCCTCCTGAGTAGCCACTCCTGCCTTTTGGCAGCCCTGCATGCTCGAGCATTGAGGAGAGACTCCTGCACTTCGGTCTCTCCGCTTGAAGGAGTCTCTGGGGGTTCTGATGGCCCTGGCTGAGTCTCTGACTCTGGCACCACATCCTCTTCAGCCTCCTCGCTGTCCGACGCGAGTGCCGGCTGTTCAGGCTGCTGGCGCGACACCACACCAGCCTCCTTGTCGTCAGGATCAGCCACGATCCATGCAGACCTCTGGCGGGCCATAACAGCTACCAGTTCTCCAGAACCTGTCAGAACCTGCTGGATTTCACCCCTGCTTTAAAAGCAAAACATTGGTTTTGGCAGACCTGAGTTGAACCTGAGTTTGTTCATTGCCTTCATTTCTAAGCCTTGCAGAGAATCTGCAATAGAGGCTTGACCTTCTAATACCTGTGGCTTGTATGATATTTGCATTTCTATCATGGGCATCAAGTGGGCGTCAAGGGAAATGACAACATTTGCATGATGACCTCATCATGCAAATGCTGCTACTGTATGTCGCAATGCCTTATACAAATACATAAGTACGTAATTATGACATTTGTGTAATAACATCATGTTCTCCTATCACAGTTTGTTATGGATGCCACTGTTCCTTATGGTTTTTTTCCCTGCCTTTTTGTTTCCCCTTTCCCTTCCACAAACACTTTCTGGCATAAAACAAACATCTTCTGTGATTTTTTTTTTAAATTCCTGCATGATAATTGCAGTAAGAAATAACTCTTTTAAATTCCCTGAGTTGATGCTACTGAAAAGTTGATTGAATTGTTTAAAAGGAGAACTAAGTGGACTTGGAGGAAATGTTCTTTGCCTTGAACAGCTTTGCAGTTCCTTTGTGAGGCTTGCCCATTCACAAAATGTCTGCAATATTGATGTAGCCAATTTCAGTCCATTGACTGGTCATGTGCTATCAAGTTGTTTTGGACTTCTAGCAACCACAGAGGTAGATTTTCTTCATGACATCTGGCCAGTACAAAACACCACTTGATCTGAAGGTGAAATGCTTATTCCGTGCTATATTTTAATCGCCCCAAAATATTTCCTATCAAATCCATCTTTTTTCTTGGCAGGTATGCACAAATAATTCATTGAGTGACAGTCCATCAATGCTCTTCCTAGTCTGTGATGTCCAGACCAATCCAATCAAGATGATATCTCTTGACTATGAAAATTCTCTCTTTGCACTGTTGGCTAATGTTCAGTTTGCGAGTCACAAAGAAATCGGTATTCTTTTTGCTTGATACTGTATGATTTTTTTCTATCCTGTACTTGTGTCTTTGATAATTCCTACCCAAATTTAGGACTTTGCATTTATTTCTGTTGAAATTCAGCTTGATAGTTTTTGTTTCATATTCCAATTCATGAAGATTATCCTGAATATTTTGATACTTCAAATACTGTATTTTTTGGAGTATAAGATGCTTCGGACTATAAGATGCACCTACCATTTTTGGTGAGGAAAACAAGAAAAAGAAATCTGCCTCTGCCTCCCAGCACATTTGCCGCATTGCAGCAAACAGCAAATAGCCTGCTTTACTTTCATTTTCATTTTCAGCATAGCTTGATTAGCACAAGAAAAAAAAAACCTGCTCCCAGCAATTTACCTCCTTGCAGCAAGCAGCAGAGGCCTGTGCAGCAATAGGCAATGGCAATCCCTGCAGCCTGAAACAGCTGAGAGTCAGAGGCTGATCCAACTGACAATCAACTTGTGCTAATTAGGCTGTTCTGAAGCTGAAATGGGCTGTTTCTTCTTGCTGTTTGCTGCAATGAGGTAAATTGCTGGGAGGCAGAGGCCAAAGGGTGGGGGCCAGTGGGTGGGCGAGGCTACATTCAGTGTATAAGATGCACCCCTTTTAGGGGTGAAAAATACGCTTCTAACGTATTTGATATATGCCCCTCCCTCCCTTCCCAATGTATACCCAATGTGAAGACTAAATTTTAAAAACTTGAGTATCCATTCAATCGTCAATAAATGAGTCACTTTGTTCTGCACTTTGTTCTGACTTGCAAAATATTCCTAGTATACAAGACAGCTAAAACTTTCTGAACATTTCATAGTTTAAAGATTGGTAATACTTGACTTAAGCACCTTTTATTAAAGGCAATCATTGTAAGCTGGGAGAAAGTAATGCTAATAGCAAATTATTATTTTGGAACTAATGAACACACACCGAGGCCACCAAAGTTTCAAATCCCTCCTGTCTGCTTCTTTACTTACTGCCCCCCTGAAATCTGATAAATTTAAATTCATCAGCTGTAGATTAGACAACTGAACAAAACTGACAAGTTCTTCAGTGGAGCTTAGTACCTACTACTCTGATGGCATTCAAAGGGATTTGACATATTTTTGTTTTAATTGAAAAATAGTCCAATTATGGCATTATTGAGAAAATTAAATCTGGATTAAGAGGCCTGATTTTGAGCTATCTCAAGCTTCAAAATATTTTCTTTCTTGATAGTTAGAACCAGCTTTTTCATTCCAATGAGGCCATAAGAACAATGACATTTTCTCCAGCTGATGCCATCTCAGCAAAGATTTTATAGTTAAGGCACAGAGTTGTTGTTTTTTTTTAAACAAAAGTTAGAACAATACCTCATTGTTACATATAAAAAAGAAATTTAAACCTACAACTCTAACCCTAGAATACAATTCTAATGAATTGTAGCAATTATAATGAAAGAATTGCTAGGCTGGAGCCTAGATGAACCAGTAATTTTTACTGAACAATTAATAAGTAGGTAAACTATTTAGTTAGAAGCTGAGAATCTACCTCAAGAACCAGCAAAGAAAAAAATGAATAAATCAAAGCTCTGCCACATTTCATCCTGCTGTAAAAGGGCACCAATCCTGCTCCAACTTATTTTTTACTATTCATAGATTCTGTATTTCAAACTGCCGCCTTCTTTCTCTGCCTAGCTAAGCACTAACATTTTGTCTTGGAGTACTCTTTATTTCTATTGGATTAAGGCCCCTTAAATTTAAGAGTTTAAGAAACCCAGGGGCAGAATATAAGCTTTCTCCTTCTTTTCAGTGTGATGATGTAACTTTTCCCCCTTATTTGCATTGGTTGTTGAAATTAACTATATGTAAGTAACTTTCAGACTTGTAAGATTCTGTTAATGTAAGCTAGTAGTCCTGGTTGTGTTTATTATATGGACTACGTTGCAAAGCTCACAACAGTCTTGCAAATCTTAAAGTACTCTGCCCTTCCTTCATTTTTACTTTTCTGAAAGCTAGGGACAATACCTCCTGAGATGCTTTCACCATCCTTCCTCCTTCAGCTTTGTATCTCAAACTTATCTAGGCTGCAACTCTTCCTCCTGCCTTTCACGTCATTCCTATATACATTACAGCCATGGGCAGATGGATGCTTGCCATGAACCTTTGTACAATAAATAGACTAATTAGGATGCTCTCCTCAGGGTTCTTTAAGGATACGGATGATTTTTAAAAAATTTTTTTAATTTATATGCCACCCTTCTCCGGAGACTCAGGGTGGCTTATAACACGTTAAGCAATAGCCTTCATACTTTTGTATATACTTGCTTAGTAGGGCTTTCGCCCCCCCCCCAGCAGTTTTTTTTAATACAAAGTCAGCTTATTGCCCCCACAATCTGGGTCCTCATTTTACCTACCTTGAAAGGATGGAAGGCTGAGTCAACCTTGAGCCTGGTGAGATTCAAACTTGCAGTAATTGCAGGCAGCTGGTGTCACTTTAGCACTACTTAAGCTGCTGCACCACCCAGGATCTTTCTGGCATGTAGTTAGAGGCCTTCACTCTAATCTTATAGGCAGTTCTGTTGAGTGCCTGGTTGTTGTCAGTTGCAAGATTGCCCCATAATCAGGGGTGAAATGTTCCAGGTTCAGACCGGATTGCCCAATCCGATAGTGATGGTGGCAGGTGGTTCGGAGAACCGGTAGCAGAAATCCCTGCCCCCTCCATGCCCCGCTGAGCAGTACGATCATCAGAGGCTTTTTTTAAAAAAAACTTTTAAAAGCATTTTTTCTTTGGCTGAAAAAATGCTTTTAAAAGTAAAAAAAAAGCTTCTGATGATTGCACGGCTCAGCTGGGATCGTCAGAGCCTTTTAAAAGCATTTTTTCTACAATCTCTTCAGCCGAAGAGGTTGTAGAAAAAATTCTTTTAAAAGTAAAAAAAAAAAAAGTTGGCCACGCCCACCCAATCACATTACCCCCCCCCCAAGCCACGCCCACAGAACTGGTAGTAACAAATTTTACATTTCACTACTGCCCATAATGTCCTCTTTCTGTTGGTTCAAGAATGGGCTGGTTCCCAATTTATTGGGGATCTCCAGGATAAGAATTGGCAAATGAAACACCTGGCGTGTCCATGGAGTAAAGTGGGATACCAAACTGAGAAGCTATGGGTATGAGGAATTTGTACTGCAGGCTACTTCTGCTGCTTGCCAGCTGTATGCAATTTGCCAGTTCAAATCTCACCAGGCTCAAGATAGACTCAACCTTCCATCCTTTCCAGGTGGGTACAATGAGGACACAAATTGGTGGGGACAATATGCTGACTCTGTAAATCGCTTAGAGAGGGCTGTAAAGCACTGTAAAGTGGTATATAAGTCTAAGTGCTGTTGCTATTGCTATTGCTATTGCTGTTATGTGGGAGGCTGATAGCCAATATCTTTGCTTACACTTACTCCCTTATTGGCTGCTGTGACCACTTAGCCCAGCATTTTACCAAAGAAGTTGCTGAGATTCACCAAACTCTTGATTATTGTGATCCAAATTCATTGTGATAAAATGGAGCAACATTTTGCCACATTATCTGGGATTCTTTTGGGCCTGTTGACTTTAAGGAAGTGAATAGGATGCTTTCCCAATTGTTCCTGATCATTTGCAGGCTTGATACAGTCCCTTCCTGGCTCCTTAAGGATTCTGGTATAGCTATGATAGTAACTGATGGATCTGTTCAGGGAGGATTGGTGCTAGCAGCATTGAAAGAGCCTCTAGTGCATAAGAGGCCCTGCCTGGATCTATCTCTTTTTGACAATCACTATCTTTGCTTCCTGGAAGTCATTATTGAAATGATTGTTGGTGTACAGCTATAGAGCAAAGCAAATAGTTTAGACCTTTTCCAGTCAGGCTTCAGACCTGGGCATGGAATGGAGATGGATTCTGTTGGTTTTATGGATAATCTGTATTGTGAGCTGAATGGGGGAACTGCGACCTCCTGGCCCTTTGGATCTTCCAGTGATCTTCAATGCTATTAACCATAGCATCCCTGTGGATTGCTTGTAGAGTTGAAGGTTGGAGGCATTGTTTTGGAATGATTCTTTCCTTCATCTGCAGAAGTTCCTATCATTGGTAGTAGGGAAAGGGAGATAAGTCAGGTGACCTTTCATTTGCTATCCTCTTTCTCTTTCTCCCTTGTTTCTTAATACCTACATTCATCCAAGAATAAAACCCATTATATGGGTTTGGTATCCTCAATAGGCTGACAATACCCAATTGTACATCATCACTCCTGGCCACAATGGAAATGCTGTCAACATCTTGATTCAGTGTCTGAAGTAGTGTCTTAGCCATTTTAAGAGGTGTAGGCCTCAATTCCCAGAATTCTCTGCATACATCTTAAATGACTAAGGTTAAGAAATATTGGACTGAAGACTATAAGAGTCTGGATATGATGAACCTTCTTTGTTATCAAGGTTGAAAAACATTGATCTACTGAATGATGCATTTGAAGAACAGTCCTCATGTGCTGCATATACTGTACATATATAAACCAGTCCTTATATCAAAGGAGTGAAGAAGTTGCAGGCATTAGATGTGCCTTCCCTACAAAACTCCTCCCAAATTTGTGAATTGTGCTAAATTAAATTTTAGTGCAGAAAAGAGGACATTAAATGTATATAAAATAATGCTAAATCTACATTAATATTAAATGACATTTAGTTATTTGCTTGCCTGTTTCACCAGTTGGAGTGAGATTCCCTTGGTTTTCAAGACTAAGTATGGCCCTCAGCCCCAAAGAATTTATGGAACCAAATGTAAAGAAATTAATGATTTTTATGTATAGATAACATTAGTTTATAGATATTGAGGCTGCATAATAATTAGCAGAATTATAATATTTACTGGTAGATTAGAAGTTAGAGTCTATTCTATGCTGGCTAAGAAAATTGTGTCCAAAAAAGAACACTGATAAACTGGATCATATCCTGTAGAGATTAAAAAAGGCAAACTTGACAGAAAGAGGGAAAACCTATTACTAAGACAATGAGTAGGTAAATATTATAGAAGCCCAAGTGAGGGGGAGGGATCTCAGACAGGCACCCCCTAAATTTACATGAGGATAAAAGAGAGAGGATGAGAAATTCATTCAGACTTGCACAATTCTGTTACTATCATTAATCTGAATAAAAGTACTTTGAAGCACACATGGCATCTGGTTCTTAGTCTGATCTACTTTGTAGGAGTGACATATCCCGTGAAAAGTGTTGGAAATCTAATCCTGAGATTGACAAAGAGCTGAGAGTACAGGACAGTTTGAACTGGATTTGATATGATGGAAGGTTTTAAATATTAGAAGGACCATCAAGTTCAAGGCAGAATGAAATGGTTCTATGCTCTATGTCAAAATTAAAATTAAGAAATTTCATTTACTATTATCCCAAAGGCTAGGACAGTAGCCAAGTCCTTAAGGCCTTCTGAATAACATTAACAATGGGAATTATCAGGATGGACTTCGTTGCAGAGGGCAGGCACCTCATCAGAAAAGGTGTTCTGGGTCTCTAAGGATGACACTGCTTCATATAGGGACCTTGGACACACCCATTCTGTGGCTCTTAATGTTTGGGCAGACACCATGGGAGGTAGGCATCCATCAAATCATCATCAGATGGTATGTAAGACTTTATATGTGATAACCAGCATCTTGAATTGCATCCAGAAACACGCTGGCAATTAGTGCAGTTTGCATAGCAGGGGTATCATATGGGCATACAAAGCATAACTTTAGTTATATATTTAAAAAACCCTCCTTCTGAATTATAACAATTGTTTATCAGTAGAATATCTTAAATGTTTAACATTTAAGCAGAAGATGGAATGTAGATTCTGCTGTCAATAGAAAGTTTGATTATGGTAAACCATTTTCAAATTTTCTTCAGTTCTATAGATTGCTGATTCTAATGCATGGATAAATCATGTTATAACTACAGTAATGAAACGTACTTTAATTCTTATCACTGTCTAATATCCCTTCTTATTGAGTGTTTGCTTGGGTAGACCTGCTAATCTTTACATTTATTTTTAGAGAAAAAAGATCAGTTTTTCAGATTAGCCAATTTTTTGAAGAATATCATGGAACTCATATTTAATATTTCAAGGTAAAAGATTCTGGAAAATTTCATTTATTGCAAATTTAAAAGTGCACAGGTGTTTTGTTAAAAAAGATCTTGGAATGAGAAGGGACTGAAATAAAGTAATGCTTTCCTTATACTATAAATGTAATGCTTGTTTTGTAGGCTTGATTCCAATGATTGTCTCATGTACTTCCTGATAATCTGACGATCATTGGACTCATACTTATTAGCAGAGATCCAATGAAGCAAGAACACTCTCCAAACAAGTATTGATTGATCAATCTCATCTATACCTTGCCACAGTCATACATAGATTCTCAGCTACTCACAATGTTAAAAAAAAAGCAACAATTGTGCCCCATAATTGTCTGCTGGTAATAATTAAAAAGAAGAGCAATTTTAAAAAAGATATGGATGCAACATATTTTCATATTTGGTGGACGTGCAGAAAATTGAAAGCATTTTGGATTAAACTTTGGTGGGTAATGCAGAACATTTTGAGGAAGAAGCTTGAATTTTCTCCTCAGTTTTTCTTGTTGGGAATAGTTAAGGGCTGTTCATCAGCCGAAACGAGATTAATTTTGTACATGCTTACTGCAGCTAGATTACTGATTGGACAATACTGGAAGGAGGATAGTGTACCTACTATAGAGGAATGGATTTTGAAGATGTCTAATTTTGCAGAAATGGCTAAGATTTCTGCATACCTGAAAGATAGGACCCATGAAGCTTTTACTAAGGAGTGGAAGAAATGGGTAGTATACATGCAGAATAAATATCAAAGTAAGAAATTTCAAGTAGCACTTGAGTCATAATAATGTTTATTAAATATATAATTGGATTTATATCTTTATGATGAGGTATTATTTGAATTTGATATATTTTTCTTAAAAATAGCTTAATTCTTTCTATTTTAAAAGATTAAATTGGTTATCTTATTTGATGTCTTTTTGTTTATTCTGTTTAACGATGATTTTTATATTTGCATGATTAAGAAATATTATTAAGAGTAAATTTTGGGATTTATATGATATTTTAATTCAAAACTTAAGATGCCCAACATTATTTTATTATTATTTTTTTTTAAAAAATTTGTATGCGAAAATTTTCTATGATTTTTTATAAATGATTCATGTGGTTATATATCTGGGGGGGTAATAGATTTTAAAAGTTTAGAATATTTTTTGTACCAAATAAGTTTAAAATTGTTTTATTGTTAGCCAGATCTCACCTAAAAAGTTGTTGGTTGTTGATTGTAATACATGATTGTTTAATAGTGGAAGTCGGGGGGGGGAAGGGGGGGCTGAGGGGGGAGGGGAGGGGGTGGTTGTTGGGGTGAGGGGTTGGGGGGGAAGGCATATTAAAATTGTATTGTAAAACTTTTTCAATAAAAAAAAAGATAAATGAGGGGGGAGGAGAGAGAGATGAAAGGTAGGCAAGTAAGTAAATTAGAATATTAGGTAGGTTGATATGTAGATAGGTAGGTAGATAGGTAGGTAGATATGGATGATAGCCATTTGTGCAAAGGAAAAACTGATTACTTTCATTCTTGATGTGTTCTGTCAAATCTGGGTCAGATTTTTCCAGCTGCAAAGAGGGGACATAACAGGAATTTTGAGAAAAAGAGCTTATCCAAAGACTGCTACAATAGGCATGGTCAATCACACAATACTCTTACCTGAAGGCAAACTAGTATCCCACACTGGATCCGTCTCTCTCAGTCCAACCTTCACAAGAACCAAAGGTGTTGCTACAAAAATGATGCTCTGGGCTGATGTAAATTGGTACTTGACTTTGCAGCCTATCAGCTTCCTATTTCACAGTTTATTAAAAGACTCTTTTAAAAAGCCTTTTAGAAATGATTAACTAGGGACAATCCTCATAAGCATCAAAGGGGGTATGTGAGGAGTCACTGGTTCTCATGGCAGTAGGTTGCCTGTTTTTGGTTATTATAGATCTCTGACTGAAGTAATATTTGAGACAGAAACCAGATAATTCTAGCTCTTTTGAACTTCTATAAAATCAACTTTTTACCAGCCTTGGGAAGGTGATACCCTATATGTGTTAATAGACTGAATATTTCATAATTCTCAACTAAAATGACCATTACCCTACTTAACTGAAAATCAAGAGAGCATCAAACTGAAGAAAACTAGTTCCCAATAATAAAAATTAATTCTTCTGTTTAAAAGTTTTACGGTAATTCAAGGAAAAAGGAGAACAGTAATATAGGCCTAATTCTCCTCAATTTGAGAGCAGTTGTTGTTTTCCCAAATAAATTGTTCCTTTTGTAACATGTATAACTTCCTCCGCCTTTCCTACTTTTGGACTTATTTCGATTGCTGTTTGGAATTGTATTCATGTGTCTGAGGTACAAGCTGTTCTCTATCGTCCACGTGCTGTGAATCTGGCTGACAACAGCCTTGCACTTCCTGGTTGTCCTTCATAACAAATGTGGAACCAAATAGCTTGAGATTTTTGAAGAACTTCTTTTCCTCCTTCAACCTAACATCATTTCTAGGACAGCTTTATCTGTTGCCATGGGCCTAGTAAGTCAGAGGGAAAGAAAGTCACCTCAAACTACTCAGTGGTTCAGTTTTGGAGGCAGCAGCCAAAAATCCACAATTCTGGAAAATATTTAGGTTTAAGATCGCTAGTAATAGCCAAGTTCTCCGATAGATATCGGAGAAACCATAAGTAAGGTTAGGAACATGTCAGGAACTGCTGACCATTGACATTTGTGGAAAGTAAAGTCACTGTAGATGATCAATCAAGTGTTCCATACAAGGCATTGAATCATCCAGTGATACAAGAAACTTCCAGTGTTTCTTATTTTTCGTTAAAAGGTTTTTTAAATATCCCTAATCCCCATGGATACAATGCAGAATTCAATAAGTATGGCTAAATAAGTCTTTGCCTCTAATCTTCTCCTCTTTTTACTTTGTTCTTTGTGATCTTCCCCAGGGCTAAAATGCAGACTGTAAGATCCTCGGAGCAAGCATATTCTTTTGTTGGCATATAGAATGGTATTATAATAATTAATAGTTTTTAATGTTTACCCAGAAATAAGCCCCATTGTGCTCAATAGAATGAAAGGTAAATAGGCTTATACCGCAGTCGTACACATATTTTGGGCAAAACTTACAGAACTGAATTTTTTCTGCCTGCATGACCTCATAGAAAAATACAGTTACACAGTTGGAAGGAGCCAGTTATTCCTGTTCAGAGTAGAAATTCAAATTAAAACACTCCCACTAGCTTCCACTTGAACACATCTAGTGAAGAAAAACACATTGTTTTTCTGGGTAATTGGCAATTCAGACGGTTTTATTATTAGGTCATTATTTTCCAACATTCAACTGGAATCAGCTTTCTTGAAACAAATGTCCCTCATTGCATGTTCTTCTTCTTTATGATGGATTATAGATCTTGACTTTCTTCTGATGATACCCTTTCAGGTATTTCAAAAGTGCTTTTTCTATCTTGCCTCTAACTCTGCACTTCTCAATGTTAAATATATTCAGCTCCTTCTTCATAGGATTCTTTGAGTCTTAAAATCTTTCTTCATAGATCTTAATTTCAAATCTCTCTAGTAAATTCTTTAAGTAGTAAATTTCTTGACTATTTACTCTTCTAATCATCTTTACTGCCCTTCTCCAAATCTATTCCATTTCAGTTATATCCTTAAGCTACAGTGCCATGAACTGCCACAATGCGGAGCTTGGGTGGGATATTGCTTCCCATGATTTGGAAACCGCATTGAATCTGTTGAATGAGGCTAAAATTGCATTTCTCCATTCTGCAGTTATCTCACAATGCTGTGTTACATTCGGCCTGCAGTTAGTTACTAATCCAAAATCCTTTTTATGACTACTTCTATCAAATCATACATCCCCATCCTATACCTCTCCACTGAATTATCTTTAGTGAAGAACTTTGCCTTTGTCTCAGTTATTTATTTATTTATATTTATTTTGTCGAGTACATATTAGATTATATAAGTATAAGCATGAATTGAATACATAAAATAAGTACAATTAAAGGAACATTAGGACAGGGACTGTAGGCATGCTGGTGCTCTTATGCATGCTTAAGTTAAATTGCCATCTGTAATTTTCTGCCATTTCTCTAAGCTGTCAAGATGCAGTTGAATGTATTTTTATCTTCTAAGATATTAATTATTCCCTCTATATTTGATAAGCATTCCTTCTACCTCATCCTAATAAAAATGGTGACAACTATTAAGTAGGGTGCCAGATGTTGCACCCCACTTAATACCTCATTCGTTTGATGAGCAATATTGATGAAAATTTTTAAACATTTCTAAATAACGAATAACAAGCTTGACTATCAGGATACTATGAGATACCAGTCACTTTGATGACATCAGATTTATTTATTTCATGCAGTCAACATTCCCCTAGAACTTACCCATTCAAAAAAAGCTGAAATCAGGCTAGTTTGTCAAGATCTATTCTTGATAAATCCATGATGATTACTGACAGTTAACAGGCTGCTTTCAAGATGCTTATACAGCAATATTTTTATGATCTAACTTTATAGACTTCTCAGGTATTGATATCCGATGAAGAGTATTGTTTTTTTCCAAATTTTCCTTTCTCCCCCCCCCCCCCTTTTGAAGGTACAGATACAAAGTTTTCTTCTTCCAATCACCTGGCATTACCAGTTCCCCTGCATTTTTCAAATATAATACATAAAGGGTTGTTGGGATCATGAAAATGCTGCTTCTTTATCTAGCTCTGGAGAGATTTAAATTAACTCAGATAAGACCTGAACTGGTTCTGTTAACCTCCAGTTTCAGAACTGGTTCATCTTGCCTTCATGGTTGTTTAGGTGAAATGTACCTTTTTGTTGGAGCAAAGTAAAAATAAGAGTTCAGTAATTCTTCCTTTTTATCATTGCCTGCTAACATTCTTCTCTCTTCATTGAGCGGCTGATATAGAGATTCTTTCCATTGGTTTAATTTTTAATTAGCCCTTTAAATAAAAAATTACATCATTACATGATTTTTTTTTTAAAAAAGCTTTAATGTATAGAAATAAAGGAAAAAAAATGCAGAACCAAAACAAGCAGCAAACAATGTAGTCGAAGAGTGCAACCCCTTTTACCAGCAGTTACCATAGGACTGTGATGGCAAACCTATGGCACGTGTGCCAGAGGTGGCACGCAGCGCTGTCTCTGATGGCATGTGAGCTGTCACCCCAATTCAGCTCCGCTGTACGTGTGCGCCTCCCGCCGGCCAGCTGGTCTTTGGGTTCCTGCCACGTATGCACGGGGGGGGGGGTGGAGTGCATGCAGGCCCCCCCAGCATGCATGCGTGGGGGCCAGGACATGTATGGGGGTGAGGCACATGCGTGGGGTCATGTGCACATTGCATTTGGGGGGTTCGGATGCGCACGCGCTTTGGGCACTCAGCCCACAGAAGGTTAGCCATCACTGCCATAGGAAGTATCATTTTTTAAAATTTTATGCAATGAATAAGTACGAAATAAATATGGCATATATTAGAGTGTACCATGTATTTGCCTTACGTTGCATAGGTGTTTATATATGCACACATTACAAATACCAAAGGTGTGTGCCTTACTTGGGAGTCAGATGACCAGAGTTTAGAATGAAACAGTCAGCAACATTCCCAGCTGCTGCTGAACTGTGTCTCCCATATAATTGTCCCAAAGGTGCTTTTCCAAAAGGCAACTGGAGTTGGGTTTTTTTCCCTTGAAAATGTTTCACTTCTCATCCAAGAAGCTTCTTTGGTTCTGAAGAATGAACTAAGGAAGCTTCTTGGATGAGAAGCGAAACATTTTCAAGGGAAAAAACCCCCAAGTCCAGTTGCCTTTTGGAAAAGCACTTTTGGAACAACCATGATCTGGATTATTGACATTCTTCATAGATATTCTTCCATGAAAATGCATTCTGGATTCTTTCCCCCTCTTCTGCAGTCAATGGCTTGATCTGGCTTATTTTCAGGCTCCACATTTCTTTTGTTGTCTTCTTCTGCCATATCTAATTCCTCTCACTCTGTGGTTTTCGAAAGTTATCCTGCTGATAGACAGAAAGACAGAGATAATAAACAAATGTAATTTCTCTCCAACATTCCAAGGAAGTGGAAAGAATAACAAAATAGAGAAAGCATGCAGAATAGGCTCCTAGGATTATTTCCAAATCCTTTACCACACTGGACATCGGAGGCGTCTGTATTTTTTTAAACATAAAAACATAAGCATTGCCTCAGAGCCGTGACCTATCTAGTCCAGCAGAGGCCAACCAATTGCACAATGAATGTCAGATGGCATTAAAGCTAATAACCACTGATCCCCATGACCTCCAGGAAATTTATTTATTTATTTATTGGTTCGATTTATATGCCGCCCTTCTCCGGAGATTCAGGGCGGCTTACAATGCGTTAAGCAATAGCCTTCATACTTTTGTATATACCTGCTTAGTAGGGCTTTTGGCGTCCCCTAAGCGGCGTTCTTTTTTATACAAAGTCAGCTTATTGCCCCCACAATCTGGGTCCTCATTTTACCTACCTTGAAAGGATGGAAGGCTGAGTCAACCTTGAGCCGGTGAGATTTGATCTGCTGATCTGCTGAACTAGCAGTCAGCTGAAGTAGCTGCAGCAATGGTCCTATCCCGCCCCCCCCCCCACCCTTTTTGTTAAGTCAGAAGAACTGGCATCCAACACCAGCACCAGATTCTCTATGTAACAAAGTAATGTACTGCTTCTCTCTGCATGAGAGAAGGAAGGAAAGAGGAAGATTTACTTATAAAACATATATGCTGCCCCTCTCTGCGTATGGCTTGCCTCTGATGCACATTTAATCAGGGTGCAAATGTGTTGCCACTTCACTGTGGATCATATGACTATGGAGGAAAACCGCAAGTAGAACTGAGCCATTAGCACAGAGGTGTCAAACTCAAGGCCTTTGTGCCAGATTCAGCCCTCAGGGTGCTTAGATTTGGCCGGTGGGGCCGCCCTGGAAACAGCGAAGGACCGGCCCATGGTGCCTTTGCCAGTGGAAACGCAGTTCAGGAGCGCAACGTGCCATCCTTCTGGGCTTCATTTCTGGCCACGATGGCCTCCTGCAACTCTCTGCCAGTGAAAATGGAGCTTGGGGAATCTGAGCGTAGCCCCCCCGGGCTCTGTTTTTGGCTACGACGGCCTCCTGCAGCCCTCTGCCAGTGAAAATGGAGCTTGGGAGGGCTGTGTGCGGCCCTCCCAGGTTCCGTTTTCACTGGCAGAGGGCTGCAGGAGGCTGTTGTGGCCAAAAATGGAGCCTCAATGAGTGACGTTGAGCTGGCCACACACGCCTGGCCATGCCCCCCCGGCCCCCAGTGAAATCGAATTTGACACCTCTGCATTAGCAATGTAATAAACTAAGCCAGTCTGCTTTAGTGGTTACGGCACCAGGCCAGAAACCAGGAGACGGTAAGGAGCGTTAGGAAGGATTGCTGCATTGAGTTATTTATAAAAAAATAATAAAGGCAGGATTAAAAAAAAATCTTTACAAAATCCCATACCAAGCTAGTACCAGATAGCTTCCCCTTAGGGATGTAGAGGGATATATTTTCCTCCAGGAATCTTTTCCTCTGCACTTTCAGCCAGATCCGGCATCAATTCTGACCTTGTTATTTCTTTTGCTGGCTTTCACATCACACCAAATTTGATCCTGTTGTGTTCAATTTGGGGAGACTTATCCTGCTGATGGATTATTCATGATTTTCATAATTTCTTTCCAACATTAAGTTGTACTGAAAATACTATAAAAGGAGGAAAAAAAAGTTACAGGACAAAAAACCCATATAAAAAACAGCATCTAGATGTTTATTCACTGTATTATTTATTTTATTTATTTATTTATTATTTAAATTTTTATGCTGCCCTTCTCCCGAGGGACTCAGGGTGGTGCACAGCCACAATAAAACAACATATATCACAAAATTTAAAAAACAGTTTAAAACATATTAAATAATTTGGCCCTATATTAAAAACTCAAAAAATAAAATACCCAATAAAATTCGTTATTTAGCCAGCCCAGCCTGTTGAAACAGTAAGGTCTTAAGGGCATGGCGAAAGGTACGTAGGTCAGGGATCATATGTATCTCCAGGGGCAATTCATTCCAGAGGACGGGAGCCCCCACAGAGAAGGCTCTCCCCCTGGGGGTCACTAGTTAACATTGTTTGACCGACAGCACTCTGAGGAGTCCCTCTCTGTGGGAGCGTATTGGCCAGCGGGAGGCCATCGGTGGCAGAAGGCAATCTCGTAAGTATCTGGGTCCTAAGCCATGAAGTGCTTTGAAGATGGTAACCAACACCTTGAATCGCACCTGGAAGACCACCGCCGTCATGTGATCTTTTAATCATGTGTATCATGATTAGTCATGGGTATCCAGGAGGACACCCAAGTTGCGAACCCTCTCTGAGAGGGCCAAGATCTCTCCCCCAATAGTCAGCGATGGAACCAGCTGGTTATACTGGGACGCCGGGAACCACAGCCACTCGGTCTTGGACGAGTTGAGTCTGAGCTCAAACCTTGGTCAAAATCCTTTGTATTGATCAGTCTTTCCATTACATCCATAAAAAGCCAGTTTGCAAGCATGGCATGAATACATATTAATCCAAGATTATAGCAGTGTCTTTCCATTATAAAATGTTAACATCTGAAATGTTGAGACTAGAAGACCTCTAAGGTCCCTCCCAATTCTGATATTATCAAGTGAACATTCTGTTATTCTGTTCTCTTATCATTTTCTCTATACCTCATGCTTGATAGATTCATAGTTATCTATTACATTCACACCTTAAAATATATTACTCTTTGAAAAATATTAAGGAACTTATGGCTATGAAACCAAAATGGGACCGTAGTATGGCAAGTCCATAAAATAGCACAAGAATCCTCATTTCTACTTCCAGTGTAAGTGAGTCCTTTTAAACCATCTTCTGAATTGTCCAATAAATATGAGAAAATGTTTTTTGATTTAATGTCATCTTCAGATAATAGGAAAGATACATTAGTCCGGACTTTAATCCCTGTTTGTTATTATCAGGAATTCCAATTTTTTATTCCAAAATTCTTGGAAATACCATGTCCATTTTAACAATACTTTTTAATTTGGAATAATCCTGAAGAGATTTCAGTGCTTACAGTAGTCAGGAGTTTTAGATCCTGCTAATGCAATTGGATTAACCTTTGAAATCAAAAGTTGTTTTGACTGGATATATTACGATCCCTTAATCTTAGCTATCCCAATTCCTCTTGCAATAATTTGAGTGTTTAAAAAACTTGAATGGAAATTAGCATAACTGTAGTACTAATACTCCTATTAGTCCATGAATTGAAAAAAACAATTTTATCTGCAGTTTCTAGATTATGATTATTCCAAAACATATTTATGGTATGGATAAAAGTCAATGTTACACTTCTATTCTGAATTCTTTTAAATATGACTTGTAGTCTTTAATACTGCAAATATGGTATTAACTAAATTACTCAGTTAAAATCTGGGTAGAATACAAGTCTTTTAAATAAATAAATAAATAACCAAATCTCAGTGCCAAGATACCATAAAATAACTTTTTAATCACACCTATAATGGTTTGGGACTTTTTCAATTGGATTAAATAAAGAAATGAAGTTAAAATATTTTCCAGTGATAAAGCCAAAAATTATGAACATCATGACTCTGTTGTCATAATTTAAAGAAAATTTTCAGGTTCATCTTTCCCAAAAAAACTTTCTTACACAATCATTTTCTGCCACATGTTCCTGCTACTTCCATTCCTTTGATTAAAACCTCCCCTTTTCATTTTCATTGCCTTATGTTATTTGGCAATGAAATAGGGAAAATAATGTCCCCAGTACACAATAGAAGATTAGAGCGATAGACATAATCTTGTTTTATGGCACTTTGCTTTAATACACTTCTCAGATATTTCATTTTTTTACAGGACCCTACACCAGCAAAAGGATTATAATTCATTGAAGGCTTAGATGATGATTGGCATTTTTTAAAGTAATAGTTTTTTAAAATTAAGATATGTATGTTTTTTTAGACATAATACTATTGCATGCTTAATAGACTAAAGTATAAATATAATTTTATATGTGTTGGGAAACACAAAAAATTGTGTAACTTGCTTTATTGCGATAGTCACTTTATTGCTCTGGTCAGGAACTGAACCCGCAGTATCTCTGAGACATGCTTATTATACATATTATCTCACTCCCTTCTTTACGTGTGGTGATATTTGGGAACAATTCAGTATAAGCTGTGAAAATGTATCTGTTTACTTTACCTAGAAAATAAAACCCAGCACTCTAGGCTCATACCTGTTACCTCTCATGTAGATGACAGGTAGTCCTCAAGATATGACAGATCATTTAATGGTTGTTCAAAGTTATTATTTTTATTGTTTATTGGTTCGATTTATATGTCACCCTTCTCTGGAGACCCAGGCAGCTTACAATGTGTTAAGCAATAGCCTCCATACTTTTGTATATACCTGTTTAGTAGGGCTTTTGCTCCCCTCTAAGCGGTGTTCTTATTGCCTATTGCTTATTGCCCCTACAATCCGGGTCCTTATTTTATCTACCTCGGAATGATGGAAGGCTGAGTCAACCTTGAGCCTGGTGAGATTCGAACTTGCAGTAACTGCAGGCAGCTGGCAGCTAAGTGCTACTTTAACAGCACTTTAGTCCTCTGCACCACTAAGGCTCTCTATGACAGAAAACACCCCCTCCCCAATGTTTAGCTTTTTTAAAAAAAAATTAGCTTAGAAACCTTTTTATTGCCTGCCTGGCTACCTTTAGGACTCAGTTTCTGCATTTGGTGAACGTTTATGCTGCTGCCACTTTTGCTTTTGGTCTGAACTTTTTCTTCAACTTCTCGACTGCAAACAGCCTGCAAAGAGATTTCCTTAGTTTGTTGGCTTCCTTTCCTCTACTGTACTCTTCAGCCTGGTATCACTCATCAAGGCAAATAATTTAACAGAATTTGTCACCCTTTTTCTATGCAGGCAGCTGGCTTCCTCAAAGGCTAGCAAGAGCCAGGGGAGGTTTGCAGTCTCCTAATGGCCAGCTGACTGGGGTAGAGACCCACCCCACAAGCTTGGCATCATCGGTCAAGCATGGAAGCTTGTTTGGAAGCCTCTCTGGCACTGCAATGCAGTCCTGGGCCCTAATCTACACTAGTGGCCAAAATTGTGGAAACCTTTTGGGAAAAGTATATTTTCTAAAACCACTTTTTAATAACACCACTTTTTTTTGGAGTAGTACCATAAAGTATATATCAATGGAAAGATAATTTAATCAAGAATGTAATGCAATAACTTTTATGAAGGATTTGCTATTAGAATAGTAGTTACAGTATAAAGAAGAAAAGTGAAACATGTAGAAAAAAATGAGATATACAAAAATTATTACCCTAGAAAAAACAAGATATACAAAAATTATCACGTCAGTTAACACTTAGTTGGATAACCTTTACCATGAATTACGGCCTTACAACGTCTTCCCATGGAGTGAACCAAGTCTTTTAGTTCTGCAGCTGTTATAATGTGAAACCAAGATTTAATGATTGCTTCTATTAACTGGGTTTTATTGCTGGGTCGCTTCTGACTAACAAGTTTCTTTAGTTGGCTCCATAGATTTTCAATTGGGTTAAGTTAACGTCTGGGCTATTCCCAGGCCATTCCAGCAGTGGAATATGATTATCTTAAAACTCCCCCCCCCCAAAAGTGGTGTTTTTAGCCATCAAACCTCAAAAATACACTTTTCCCAAAAGGTTTCCACAATCTTGGCTACTGTAGCTAGCTAGCTTTCTCTTTCTTTCTTTCTTTCTTTCTCTCTGTTCTTTCTCTCTTTTCTTTCTTTCTTTCTTTCTCTCTCTCTCTCTCTCTCTTTTTCATTTTCTTTCTCTTTCCTGGGGGGGCTGTGTGGAGATGTGTGTGTGTGTGGGGGGGCGTGAAGTCACACTACATGGACCAGCCATCGGGATGGACATCCCAAATGGGCGTTTTTGCTCAGGAGCGTGCCAATTTTCCTCCCCCATTGAAGCGTTCCTTCCTTCCCCTTCCATTGGGCTGATGGGAACTTGTCAAGGTTCCAGATGATCCCGAAAGAAAGATGCCGCGTCCTTGAAATTGGGCCTGTGCATGGCGGAGGCAGCCAAAGTTAAGACAGGGGAAAGCAATCTGACCCCCCCTCTTGCATCTCCATGCAGCCCCCTAGTGGCTCGCAGCCTGCGTGGGGATGAAGGGCCCACTTGGCAGGCATGGCGGTCCGGGATGGAGGCCCATTTCCTGGAAAGGCGATACGAGAGAGAGATGGGCCAGGCGCTCCCAATCAGAGTTCCAGGTCCAAGGGCTGTGGTGAAAGCCTGCTGCAGAGGCAGGGGGGCTCACGCCATCCAAGAAAACACTTCTGGCAAGGGGTTTCGAGAGTAAAGTTGTGGCACCTTTGCAAGAACAGAATTCTTGTAGAAAGAAAAGTTTGGGTCTTTTGGTGAGAAGACAAATTCAATGTGTTCCTCTGTGCGTTGTGGAGGCAGCCAAAGTTAAGACAGGGGAGAGCAGTCTGACAATGTTCTGTTCACAGTGCACTTCATATGAAAAAAAAAGTAGACTCCTACTGAAGATGCACTAACCTGCTCACACACTTTGTCGGATTGTAGGCTGAAAGAGGAGTGCCAAAATACACCATTCCATTTCCTTCCTTCCTTCCCCATCCCTCCCCACCTGCCACTCCCCCTCGTCGATTGAGATCAGCAATCCAGAATTGGGGAGCTGAACGCGCAACCGCTGCCCGGGAGGAGAAGAATGAGTGGATGGCAGGTGCGTGCGGGGCCTGTTCCTCCCTTCCTGCCCCCCCTCGCCTCGTGCTGTTTGCAAGGGAAGCAATGAAAAAGCTGCCATGATTGCTGGAGGCAATGGCCCGAGCGGCACCGGCGAAGCAGCTAGTCGGTGCTCCGGGGCCAAGGTTTAGGCATAAGACCCCCTGATAATAAGGCCAAGGCCACATTTTGGGGGTCAAAAGAAAATAAGACCCTGTCTTATTTTCAGGGAAACACGCTACTAAAAATCTTTGTGGAAAGGAGGTGCCTCCTTATAATGGTTTGTTATGTATGTGTTGTTTTATTTGGGAGTGCAATATAAAATAAGAAGAGAAATAAATAAATGTAAATAATTGGTTTGATCTTTTCTTTAAAAAAGCGATTTATTCTAAATAGACATGCATAGAATCATCCCAAAACACAGCACAGTGTTAATTATCAATAACTATCTGATTGATTCTGTTTGGTATTCCTTGCATGATGTATATTTTAGCATATTTTGTTTAATGACTGAAATTACAACAGCACTGAAAAAAGTGACTTATGACCATTTTTCACATTATGGCTGTTGTAGCATCCCCGTGGTCAGGTGATTTACATTTGGATGCTTGAAAACTGGTTCATATGTATGATGGCTGCAGTGTCAAAGGGTCATGTGATTAACTTTTGCAAACTTCTGGCAAGCAAAATCAATAGGGAAACCAGGTTCACTTAACAATTGTGTTACTAACTTAACAACTGCAGTGATTCACTTAACAAATGTGGCAAGGTAAAATGGGAAAAGTCACTTAACAAATTTTTCACTTCGCAACATAAATTTTGGGGTTGTGGCAGGGGTGAAATGTAAAATTTGTTACTACCAGTTTTTTGGGTGTGGCTTGGTGGGGGTAGTGGTGTTAATGTGACTGGGTGGGCATGGCCAACGTTTTTTTTTTGTAAACTAATGCTTTGAAAAGCTTCTGCCGATCAGGCAACTCAGCTGGGATCGTCAGAGACTTTTAAAAGCATTTTTTTAACCACCTCTTCAGCCAAGAGGTTGCAGAAAAAAATGCTTTGAAAAGCCTCTGACGATCCCAGCTGAGCCACGTGATCATCAGAGGCTTTTAAAAAAACTTTTAAAAGCGCTTTTAAAAAAACTTTTAAAAGCGCTTTTAAAAAAACTTTTTTCGTCGGAAGCGGTTAGAAAAAATGCTTTTAAAAGTAAAAAAAAAAAAGCCTCTGATGATCGTATGGCTCAGCTGGGCATGGTGGGGGAGGGGGGTGCAGGGATTTTTGCTACCGGTTCTCCAAACCACCCGCCGCCATTGCTACTGGATCGGGTGATCCGGTCCAAACCGGGAGCATTTCACCACTGGGTTGTGGTTATAATTTGAGGACTACCAGTATATAGCTGCAAATTGTTCTGTATCTATTAAAATAGCAGAATGTAAAAATTATACATGTTATTTTAAGCTTATGGGAAGACAGTTGTACAAAGGAGAAAAAGACAAGAAAAGAAGAAATAAAACATAATTTTGATACTGAGAGACATTTTAACATTGCCTTATTTGTCAGGCCTAGAGTCCTTCATTCTAATCATGTTGAAATCTGATTTCTAAAAATGCCCAATGCCTAGTGAAATTGCTCTGATGATTCATTTGGAGAAGAAACTGAGATAAGGCTGGGGTCAGATAACTCCGATTTGCATAGAGAAGGGAATTTCCCAAGTTTTTCATCTAATTCTTTTTCACGGATGGGAAACATTTTGTAGTCAATAAAATCAAAATATTTGACTCTTAAGGAATCTGTTAACAGGATTAGTCAAGCAGTGAGCTTCAGGCTATACAAAATTGCTGTTTTTTATGGACCTACTAAATATGATGCAAGACATGATGAAAAATGCACCCAATGTTTTTTTCTGGATGTACGTCAGTATTTTAAATTTGTAAGAGACGTTTCATACTAGGTATGGCTTAACATAATGCACTATTCTGAAACATGGCTGTCTTGGTTTTGGCCTAAAGGACCAAACAGGCTTAATGATTCCTGGACGTTGGACTGGATGCTATATTTGTAAATCAATAAATAGGCCTCTCTACTTATATTATGCATCATTGAAAGGATGAAATGGGAGAAAATCCAGAAAGGCAGAATATAAATGCTATAATAGCAAATAAAAAGACTTTCAGGTTTTGAGCAAAGCCATTATTGTTTACAACTGTATCAATCAGCCTTTATTTGGGATCTTTGTAGATAATGTGTTTGTTTAAAAGAAGTGATGATCTTGTTTTTCTTATAGCCATTCATGTGGATGTGCTACTATCCTCTCCAATGAAATGATCTTCCAAGGATTTGGATGGCTATTGTTCCAGCATGCTTCCAAGGTCTTTACGTAATTGTGTGACAGCATACATCCTTTCTATGCCAAGGTTTCAGGTTCAGTCCTAGCCATTTTTGGACAGAAACCCTGAATGATTGATTGTCAGTACTGGTTGAGGATGGGCATACTTCTCTCTCTCTCTAAGGGTCACATTTCTTTTGCAGGAAGATGCAAGGTAGGTCACAGTGAAGCCAAAAATACCTCTGGTGCTCTTCCCCCTCCCTCTTCTGAAACTCTTCTTACTCTATGCTCCTCTCTGTTACTTGTGGAAAACAAGCTCTTCCTGGGTATTTGGAATTGCTCAGTTGCAGAGCCCATTTGAAAGTAGGTCAAGGAGCAGCAACTTTGCTGGGATTGCTCATTCCTGCGGTAGACAGGAGGGAGCTGGACTAATAATCTGACTTGAGATAAGCAACTTTCTGCAAGACCAAAGAAGAGAACAAATTATGGCCATCCCCAATTCCAGATATTACCGTAATGCACATTCTTATTTAGGTATCTTTACCTAATTCTCCCTGTCTAGTTCCAGTAATATTTTTACCTGGTGCTTGCCTAACAAAGAGTCAACAAATACTTGCTATATTTTAATTTAGAAGGCAATGGATTTTTTTTTAAAAAGTTGGCTGTCAAACCTTTTGAGAACTGTAAAAATGCATACAGTATTGATATTTCAAGCTCAAAATAAAACACTATGTTTGGAAGTTTTCTCCTTCAAAATTTTTGCCCCCAAACTGAGTATTTTCTTCTAAATTGTTTTAAAGTTTTCTATATTTTATGGTTTATGTTTGGCCTTTTAAATTACCAAACTTGGGAGACTTTGAAGTACATCAGCCAATAAAGCAACAAGGACAAACTAAGTCTCTGGTCTGAAGACAGGACAAAGGTAAGATAATATATTCAGAGACTGGGACAAGTAATTTTGGACATAGAAAATACATGTAATTCAGTCTGATTATTAAGATTACTGTTATTTTAACTCTTTGCTATGAGAAAGTTAAAGTTTGCAGATAAAACGGGGCATAACTCACTTAACAAATGTCTCATAGCACCAGAAATGTTGGGTTCAATTGTGGTCGTACATTGAGGACTACATATATATGGTGAGCTTTCCTTTTCAATAAATTGCCATTTGTAAAAAAAAAAAAAGCATTAAAGGTGAAGTTGCAATGCATTATTAAGTTTTCAAATTGCCAAATTATTTATTACATTTATACTCTGTGTATCTGTTTATATAACATTCAAGAAAGACTGCATATTTTAAAAATGATAAAATATAATAAAAAGAATGAAATCACAAGTAGTTCAACAATAACAAGTTTGATGAAAGATATGAGTTTTCATAGTTTTCCTAAATATTGGAAGAGCATGGACCAGATACACCTTCTTGGGACTGTTTTCCTTACCTTGAGGGCCACATAGGAAAACATTTTCTTGTTAAGTGAGCTTTAAACAAAATAAATATACAAACACTGTTTATTTTTTTGTTTATACAAACACTCTTGATTTATTTGTTGCTTGTTTCTTCCATGATTTTCTCTGAAATTTTTAAAAAACAGTTTAAATATGCTTTTAAACATCATCTCCTTGGAAAATTTTTCTTTAAGGTAGCTGGTTACATATTATTCACTGATATTGAGACCTAAAACAACAAATAGCAATTTTGCCTTACATACATGAATAAAATACAAATGCTTCAAATCTTCTATGTCAAGGTGCCTTAAGTATGTATAAAACTCCTGCTTCTCTTTTCTGCTGACTTAACTCACTGTGTGGCCCTAGTTAATCCATCCTTCTCTTAGTCTTATCTTTGCATCAACAATATGAAATTGATCCAATTTATTTTTTTTTATGTTGCGGAATTCATTGAGATCATGTATTTGGCAGCCAATGTTAACCTGATTTATACATCATTCTAAGGCTGGGCTTAATTTTCTGCGAACTGATTACAGTACAATTGGTTGTCTATATAAATGTGAGGAATAAAATAAATAAATTCACGTTACACTCAACAATATACTGCAGATATACTGTATGCACAATGGCTCTGGTAACATAAAACTGTGACAAAATCAAAACCAAACATATAATGGTTTGCAATATTGTGTAAATCATGTAGCAGAATTCCCTTGGGATAATCTATTAATTGGATTTAGTCTTAAGCACAGTTTATAAATCTAGTCTCTCAATCTAATTTAAGTTGATTCTATTCAGGTTTATGATTAAGATAAATTGGGGGAGGACAGCACTTGCCACATCTGGCTCACTGAAATCCATCCAGCCACCTATAATGGATGAGTATCCATTAAATGCATCCGGTGCTTAGAAATATGCTATATAAATTTTATGTTTAAGTACTTAAGTTCCATTCTTCATCTCAAAACAGATACCGTAGTCTGCAATTTACAACAGCTTCTTCAGTGACCATTCAGAGTTATAACGGCAGTGAAAAAAGTAACTTTTTTTTTACAGTTATGATCACTGCAACATTCCTATGGTTACATGATCAAAATTCAAATGTTTGGCATGTGACTCATATTTATGACAGTTGCAGCAGGGCTGAAATGTAAAATTTCTTACTACCAGTTCTGTGGCGTGGCTTGGTGGTTGGTTTTAATGTGACTGGGTGGGCGTGGCCAACTTTTTTTTTAAATGCTTTGAAAAGCCTCTCTGAGGATCAGGCAACTCAGCTGGGATCATCAGAGACTTTTCAAAGCATTTTTTTAAACCACCTCTTCCGCCAAGAGGTTGCAGAAAAAAATGCTTTGAAAAGCCTCTGGCAATCCCAGCTGAGCTGCATGATCATCAGAGGCTTTTTTTTTACATTTTTAAAAGCATTTTTTGTCGGAAGAGGTTGTAGGAAAAAATGCTTTTAAAAGTTAAAAAAAAAGCCTCTGATGATTGTGTGGCTCAGCTGGGCATGGTGGGGGGGAGGGCGCAGGGATTTTTGCTACCGGTTCTCCGAACCACCCACCGCCATCGCTACCGGATTGGGCGATCAGGTCTGAACCGAGAGCATTTCACCCCTGAGTTGCAGTGTCCCAAGGTCATGTGATCACCTTGTGCCACCTTCTGACAAGCAAAGTCAATGGAACAATCAGATTCACTTAACAACCATGTTACTAACTTCACAAGTGCAGTGGTTCACTGCAAACTGTGGCAAGAAAGGTCATAAAATGGGACAAAATTCACTTAAGAAATGTTTCACTTAGCAACAGAAATGTTGGGCTCAATTGAAGACGTAAATCAAAGACTACGTGTATTTAGAGGACACGTTTTTAATATCTCTAACTGGAGCAAGAAGCTGTTTTTTTTTTTTTTGTTTCAGGAAAACAAGGTTTAATGCTGATGTGTTATTGTGCTCATTGGATGTGTGTGCTGTCAATAAAAGACCAAAATGCACCAATGAGGCACATGTTTGTTGTGTTGAAACCACTGGCTTTTATCCATATATACATGTGCTAAGCTGGTGCTTTTTGCTGATACTTGCTTCTCCAGCAGATCCCAAAAATGAAGTGAAGGTGTTTTGAAAGATTTATGTAAAGGAGGCAGAACTTCTTATGTCTTTTTCTAGCAGAGGCTTGCTGTACTAAAATAAAAAAAGGTTAGAGGCTCCCTGGTAACTGGGTTCATAAATCACAGTAAGTCATGTGGTCTGTTCTTCATTTAGTACATAGCATGAACTCAGTCAAAGATTATACGCTAAGCAAGCCACGACTTTGTGCGATATGCGAAACTAGCTAGTATAATACCAAATTGCAAAAGTAATTAGTATGATTGCTATGTTGGAATTTCTCAATTGTTGTATGGTATTATGGCTGGGTGTCATGGTGAATAGCTTATAGCCCACTACATTATTAGAAATTATTGCTTAGGCATGACACTCTACACATGAATTAACATTAATCATGATTCAGCAAATGTGTCAGGGATATCACAGCACACCACAACTGATGACAAACTGACACTATTTCGCTTTTAAATATATTTCCAAACTAAAATAACAATGCGGCCTGATCAAGACAGGATAATCACAGGTGGCTTTGGAAGTATTAACAACCAGCCTTCTATAGTCTACATCTGTAATGGTGAACCTATGGCACGTGTGCCAGAAGTGGCATGCAGAGCCCTCTCTGATGGCATGCGAGCCGTCACCCCAGTTCAGCTCTGCTGCGCATGCGCCTCCCACCGGCCAGCTGGTCTTTGGGTCTCTGCTGCGCATGCATGAGAGGGTGGGGCACGTGCAAGGGACCGTGTGCACATGCAGGGAGATGGGGTGCATGTGGAGGCAGCAGGTGCATATGCGGGACACGTCTGGGGGTGCTGCATGTGCATGGTGTGTGTAGTGCATGCATGTATTGGGATGCGCGCGCATTGCATTTTGGGAGTTTGGGTGCGTGCTTAGGGCACTTGGCCCGGAAAAGGTTAGCCATCACTGTTCTACATAGAATACATTCTATGCTCAAAATGAAGAAGTCCAGACTTATTATTTTTGCTAGTCTTAAGTGAGGCCTAAACTAAAATGTTCCCATGCCACACAAATGGAAGACTGCTGATGTTGCTCATACAGTCATCATTTCTACATTGCCCTGATGGTTGGGATTCTTATCAGTAGTAAACCAAACATTTGCAAACACCAAATTTTATTTGGCATTGCTAAAATATAAAGTCATTGCAACAAAACATGACTGTGTTGCAAGCCTTTTGGATGAAATGTTTATTCCATCGATCCTTCAACATGATGGAACTGAGTAGCTCTAATAAATCCAAATAAATAATGCTACTTTGAGGGCTAAAACAGATGTAGTATCTTTCATGCAATTAATAGTTCATGAATGTTTTAAAACAATAGATGCAGGCTGGATTAGAAACAGGGATCATAAAACACATTGTATCTGTTTATTTAATATCAAGTATTCATATATTTGCTAAATATATATCTATACTGGAAGTAGGTCTATGTCCTAGAGGTGCTTTTTCAAGAGCACCTTTGGGACAACCATGTTCTGATCTAGGCTTCCTGATATAGTAAAAAGCACACAATTAGTCCCAAAAGCCCTTTTTAAAAAAAATTTAATGGCTGTGAATTCCTTTCATTCACAGCATGCGCTGAATCACCAAGAGTTTATAAATAGTCCAACAGAAGTCTGCCACAGTCCTTCGAATAAGGCTGGTAAACACCCATCTTTATCTTCTTTAACACGCTGCCAAAGACCCAATTGGCAATTATCTTGGCAAGGCCACACAGAAACACAGAGTCAAAAACGGAGCTTCAAAATACAAAGCGACACCATCCACAATGTTGCTTCCTGCAAAGGCCCATGTGTCTTTGCTCTTCCTTTATGTCTTATGGGAGGGGCCAATCATCTCCAAGCCTTACTCCCAAGTTGTCCCTTTCATTTTAACTGTTTTTGCCTTCTGGCAGCTTTGCGCATGCGCGCACTAGGAACAGGCTCCCCCTCTCTGATGTCTGATTCCGGAGGCTCCAGAGTCTGCACATAACTTCCAGATGGCCCTGGCCCCATCTCTTCCCTTGAAGCAGAGCCCTCATCTGAGCCTTCCCCAGACTCCAGGACTGGCCCAGGTTCATCCCCAGCCTCCTCACTGTCCGACTCTGCTGTCAACTCTGCAGACTGCTGGCAGACCATAGCAAACCATGACCTGGATGACTGAGAATCTCCATAGACAAACAGGTCTATACTTTCTTCCTGGACTTCTGTTCTTTCTTCTAGTTCAGGATTGGAAATGTAACTAGAAATTGCAGGAAGCAGCTACTTTTCAAGACAGCTCCTGAGGTTCTGCAGCACAATTTTGTTATTCAGATTCCCTACCAAGCTATTATGGTTGGTGTGGTATTACACCAACCAGGAGAGGGTTCCCTGGATGAGCCGCAGTGGCGCAATGGTTAGAGTGTAATACTGCAGACTACTTCCACTGATCACCGGCTGCCAGCAGTTTGGCAGATCGAATCTCACCAGGCTTAAGGTTGACTCAGCCTTCCATCCTTCTGAGGTTGGTAAAATGAGGACCCAGATTGTTGGGGGCAATAGGCTGACGCTGTAAATGGCTTAGAGAGGGCTGTAAAGCACTGTGAAGTCTAAGTGCTATTGCTATTGCTATTTAAAGCAAATGGGTCCAACCCGTGGCCTGCATGTGGCCCTGGGCAGCTAGCAATGCTGCCCCACAAGATCATAAACTTTATATATAACACACAGTCACTATATTATATATTTTATATACAGCCAAGTCAATTCCTCTTCATTCAATGCAGCCTAGGCAAGCCAAAAGGTTGGACACGCCTGATTTCAAGTAAAATTTTTCCTCCACAAGAGCAGAAGGAATGCAATTGAGTGGGTTGAGGTTTATGGCTACAGCAGCCTTCTTAGATTTATTGCCCTTTGGATATACCAGATCTGTTCATCTTCAACCTCCAGAATTCTCAGAACCAGCCTTGCTGAAGATCACAGATCCAATATATTTGGATACTAAATATATTTGGAAGACACCAAAATCAATACCTGTATTCCTTCAGATCTTATTTAGGAGGTTAGTCACATTCTTAATAAAAGAATGTGGGCTAGTCACATTCTTAATAAAAGAAAAAACAAAATCATTGGGGATTAAAGCATTGTCCACCATGTGTGTTCCTTAATAAATTAAGAAAAACTGTATTACATTTCTTAAAATTGTTTTCTGAAACATGCTGGAAATGGAACATTTGGAAATAACATAAGGCATGTGGAATTTTTTTTTCTTACCATATTGTAAGTCTAATTTGTCTAACAAAATCTTTGGGATGCTTCTTCATAGGGAAGAAGCCTTGTGTTGCTTTGGGCCCTATGGAAGAAATTTAGAGATACAATTATAATAAAGAAACTGAAACATGCCCAAGCAAATTCAATTGGTCAAAATAGCAAACAAAAGCAAACAAACAAAACCCAAACAAACCTAACCCTCCCAAATGGTATTAATTTAGGTCCCAGATATATGCATTCAGTGGCACCCCTGACTTTTGAGCTCAGTGATGAAATCAACAGATGATTTGCTTGAATGCTGTTTTCAAGTACAGATTTCATTTCAGCTTACTCAGATGTGCTAATAACTAGCCGAGTGGCATACTTCTTTCTGCTTAAGAGTGAATGCATCAGAAGGAAAGGTGGGCATGATATCAGTTGAGTAGAGTTATAACGAATTAATGAACGAAGATCCAAATTTTGCAGGCTGGAATAAAGCTAGAATCCAGAATGTCTACCTTAGTCGGGTTTAAAGCCAAAGACATAACCTGTGGACCATATAAGGATCCTTGAATATAACAAGGGAAAAACAAAATGATGATTTTGGCCTACTGTGATTCAAGGACTGAAGTTAGAACTATGTATATATTTAATAATTAAGTTATTTTGTAACTACCACTGACTTTCTGATTAAATTCTAAATGACAAATTAAACATTCTACCTATATATATCTCTGTTTTAATTTTATGGGGAAATTGCCTAGGGTTACTTTTTAAATGTACTTTTTTTAAAACATAAAAGTTGTGCTTCTTAATAATACAATGGTTAAGAAAGATTGCATTGGGTTGTCACACTTGGTGGCCATCATGTAGGGTTTATGAGCCAGAACATGAGTCTGGAAGAATACAAACCAGTCTGTGCTGTTTTCTGGTGATATGGGAAGGGGCAGAACAAGCCTAGCTATGGGATTTACATGGGTGGTATTTTAAAGTCACACTAACCATTTTCAGTTGAACTGGAAAGATTTTTTTTTTTAAAAAAAGTGTATTTAGAAGAAGGTAATGGCTAACTACTTCCAAACTGTTGCAAAGCAAACAAGAGGGATGTGTCCACGTAGCTACTATATGTGAGTTAGGCAAGTTAGCATTTCTCAGGCCAAATACTGTGCAGATATTCACAATGCCTATCAAGAGCCAAGCAGAATCTATTAATTTATGGAAAGGGCAGGGGAAAAAAATAAAGGGTTTAAGGCATTGTAAAGTGCAAGAAGATGACTATTCAGGGAAAGCAGAAGCAAGTTTCATTTTAGCTTCATTCATATCTTCAGTAAACAGTCTTTTGTAGCCTAGCCATACCTATGAGATTTCTGCCAAGTCCTCACCTAGGAATCATGGGAAGCCCTATGAAGTCACGAGATCTGTGATTCACTGCCAAATCCTGGTACAGGAGCCTGACATCATGTGGCATTACCTCACCAACTTTACTTAATCTTTAAAACACTAAACAGGGTCAGATCTGGTTTCTCCCTGCATGGGAGTCCAACAGAAATTAGCACAGGTAGTCCTTGACTTATGACTGGTGGCTTAGCAACTGTCCAAAGTTATAATAGACCTCCCTGGAGGTACTTATAACCCAGCCTCTGCCCACAGTCACGTGATCACATCAGGTGTTTGGCAACTGGCCCTAATTTACAGTTGTTTGCGGTATCCTACAATCATGTGACCACATCTCCCAAGGCTTTTGCTGAAAACTGACATTTACTTCCGGTTTTTGGCAAAACCAGCCCATAGCCAATCATTGATTTGCTTAATGACTGCTGCAATAAAGGGTTGTAAAAATGGGGGGGTCATGTGGGTGATCTGTTTTATGAATGTCACAACTATGATGGTGATGGGCAGGCTCCCTCCATTATGGTCATAAGTCGAGAACTACCTATACGAAGTCTTAAGGCTTAGCCCAGTACTTTTCTTCTTTATTACTCTTTTCTTCTTTATTATAAGCCGCTTACCAGAAAGTCTTTTATTTAACTTTTGCTGTTATGATTGGATAATGAACTCATGTCTTGTTATCCCAAGAAAACCCCATCTTATCTAATTTTGAGTAATTTACTCAAAGCATGGGCTACACTAAGTGAACAATCCCCCAAGAAAGCAGTTTCAATAGGTGACCAGCATATTACAAAGAGACAAAATGTTGGAAGTGGCATCACAGTCTCAGCCCTAAATCTTTTGTACATGCAGTGCTACATTTGTCCCTTTTTGATCCCTGGCTCCCATGGACACTGCTGAGTAAACCACTTCCATATTGTTGCCAAGAAAATAAAAGGGAAGTGCTCATGTAATTCCCAGGAGCTGAGCTCGATTCCAGGAAGATCCCACCTCAGTCTTTTCAGGCTACAACCCGATTTCTGAAATGGTTAGCCAGCAGCCGTATGAGAATTCAGGGTGACTCAAAACCCACATAACCTACCACTATGTTTAGAAATGTGAGTTTTGGATTATAGCTTACATGTTCAAACAGTGCAGTTCTGTTGGTGGTCTGACTGTATTTGACTGGTATTCTTTATTATATAAGGTCTAACTATACAATAATTACAAATAATACATAAATTAGCACTTGGGTTTGAGTAATACCTCTTTGCTCAATTCAAGTAAACAAAGTGCTCTGAAGGTAATAGTGAAACAAGTACTGATAAACAAGTGCCCAGCTGTAAGCAGTTGGCTGCCCAGATTTATTAAGGTCACGTTGCTTGGAGTAAAGTGTTTTTTTTTTATATGGGATATGGAAAATTATGGTAAAGCAAGCATATTTCCCGCATTAATAAAACTAATACTGATCAGAATCGACAAGAAACCTAGAAAAATGGAAAACTGCTAGGCATTTTTAAAGGCAGTTTTGTGTATATCACAGCAGGCAATCCTTTGTGGGGATAACAGGTAATATCAGACTTTTTAATTCTTTCCCTCTTTCTAGAACACTTTAGTATCTGCTGACTATCCCTATATGAGCAGTGTGAGCTAAGAAACAATTCCCTGATACAGTGCAACATATTCTTGTTACTTGAAATTGCATGTCAAGATTTGAAGTTGTGTGGCATAAGATAGAGAGACCTATCCAAACTATAGCTGTGCAGGCAAAAGGTTGTAACAGAGAAATGTTACAAGCAGCACAAGTGCTCCTATATGAGATTGGAAACATCCTTTCCTATGACTTGGCATCAGTTCTCTTCCATAAGACAGTTAAGCTAACTGCCTTTTCACAACACTTTTACTCCCCCCCCCCCAATTACTCATGTTAGTACCAGAAATCTGTGGAGCAGGTAACTGTTCATCAGTAACCACAAAGGACAATATGCTGATAAGATGTGATGTAACCAAAGCCTCAAAGATTACTCGATGTGTGTAGTTTTTTTCTGGGAGGGGTGGGGGGAGAATGAAAATAGCCCACAGATATTTAGAGGCATTGTCTGGGAATCCAACTATTCCTTTTGCTTAGCCCACCCAGCAAGTTCAAATGATTTACAAATCACAATCCTTTCCCTTAATAAATCTATCCAACACTGGTGTGTATGAGGATATTTTTGGCTTTTTCTTTACACATCTACGTATTCAGTACAGGATGATAGTAGCAAACCCTAGAAGTCTATTCCCCCCCCACCCCCAATGCCTTAAGAATAAGCAACTTTTATAGAAGAGAGACACTCAATTTCTAGACTTGCAACCCCAACTTCTATGTTGCATAAGTGGGCTTCAAATGCATAGAGATTCCAGAATTCTAGTTGCATAAACTTTCCTTGAATGGGGAGGGAGAAAGTTTTTAGGACTCTCATTTTTTAAGCCCCTGCGGAGTTCATAAAACAGTGGTTAGAGTCTCACAAAATAAATCATTATTTGGTTTAAATGTAAACTGACTGTGATTTGTGACCCCTTGTTTATATGACTCAGGGTGCTGTGTAAACCCAGCAAGTTCTACTTGAGTTAAGAAACCATGGTTAAAACAAACAATGACTTAGCACAATGGGCAAACCCTTAAAAGCTGATGTCACAAAACACAGTTGTCTCTCCCACCATATCCAGAGGTGATGCCAGGTATTCTGTCTTCGGAGGTGGCTAAACCTGCATATTTCCTAATTGGAGGCTGGCAATTGAATCTTCCGTAGAGCCAATTAAACAAAACCTTCCACCTTATCGGAATGCAAACTGGAGAAGGCTGTTCATGCCAGATTCCCACCCCACCCGGTTGCATCTCCAAAAAAAGGCAGTGGTAGGACACCGACCCCTTCGACCCCATCTTCTCCTTTGCTTACAAGTGGCTTCTGATCACACCAGTTTGGGAGCAACTTCCTCAAATCGAAGGTCTGTGCCACCATGGAAATGTTCCTCAAAGCTCTTTTACAAGTGGCCACTAGTCCACAAGAAATATACATACAGTAGTGTGTAAACAATGTTTTCTCGACGTGGGTCCCTCCCCGGCTATTTCTCCCCACCTGTTGGGACTCTCATTAAACCAAGTTGAGAGTTGCTGCATCTCTGGAGCTCCCCTTTACGGTTAGAAAGATCCAAATGAGGCATACTTTATTCAATCATCTTTATTAATAATGTTATAAAAAGCTCATAAAAAACAGGTATTTTACAAAAAAAAAAAAAAAAGAGAAAAGAAGCTCAATATACCACCAGCTCAGAAATCACATAAATAGACTCGTGGCGTGTTTTTTTTTTATTTTGGTGCTTTCCTCAAAAACCAAAACTGGCAATTCTAGCATCTCCCAATTTCAGACTCGGTTTCCTGGCGCTCCAAAACCATTTCGAAACCGGTCATCATAAAGAAACGCTAGAACTCCCAGCCAAGGCTTTTGCTAGGACAGCGGAGAGAGAGAAAAAAAATAAAGAGAGAACACACACCGCTTGGGCACGCGAAACTTCTCTCCAACAGACACACGTGCACGGCAGAAGACCGTTCCCATCGGAAACACCCGCGCACACGTACACCCGAAGCCCGCACGTGCACGCACACGCTCAGCAACAGGCCCTCCAAAAAAAAACCAGGAAGCGCGTTTCCCACCCCACTCCTCCCTCCCCCCCCACGCAAGAGAGAGGGAGAGAGAGAGAGAGATCTGTTCGTTGACGCACGCAATCAGGAAATAAAGGGAAACAAAACTGCACGTGGAAATGGATGTCAATAACAAATGCTGGGCAAATCAACATGATTTGAATAACGTCTCGCATGAAAACTCACACAGAGCTTCTCGGGAGTTACGGAAAGGGGCGGGAAAGGAAAGCGAAGCAGTTCGAGCTGCCTCTTTTCCTTCCCGTCCGCTTTTCCCTCCGCCGGGGAGTCTTCCTTACACCTGGACGATGACGGTGCTGGGCCCGGCCCGGAGGCTGCTCTTGTACTGGTCGAGCCAGCGCCTGAGTTCGGAGATCTTGTAGCCCTCGGGGCCCCGGCCGCCCTGGTACATGACCTTCCGCTCCTGGATAATGTAGATGCGCTCGAAGTACGCCCCGTAGGCGGCGCTCGAGGCGTTGTCCATGGTGTCCACGGCCAGCGGACAGCCCGGCGCGCCTTCCTTCATCAGCTGAGCGGCTCGCAGCCGGTCCTGCAAGCACTGGTGCTTGGGGATGTCGTAGGCGGCGTCCGAGCTGACCCAGCCGTCCGAAGGGTGAGCCTCCTCGATGTAGACCAGCAAGAAGTCGGCGATGTCCATGAAGCGCGTGGCCAGGCGCTCGAAGGCGCGCAGGCGCGCCATGAAGGGCGGTCAGGTGCAGCTGCCGAAGTTGAGGATCAGCGGCCTCTTGCCCCGGGCGTAGTCCAGGATGCGCAGCCGCGTGCGCCCGTCCAGCTGGACGACCTCCGGGTTGGGCGCCGTCGCGCCGACGTGCGCCGCCTTGAAAAAGTCCAGTTTCTGCCCGTGCCACACGGCTTTGAGCGACTCCAAGGTGAACATGCGGTTCGAGTCGGAGACGCAGAGCGGAGGGTCGTCCGGCGGGCAAGTCCCGTCGCTCGAGTCGCCGTCCTCTGCCGCCAACTCTTGCTCCTCACCAGGTGCCGCCGCCTCCGCGGTCAGCAAGAGTTTCTTCCGGATGCAGAGAAAATCCAGGAGCCAGAGCATCACAGCGGTCAGGAGGAAGCGGGGCAGGAGAAGCACGCCGGCGGCCACCTGGCTGAGCGCTTGCAAGGTTTGGGCGCCCACGGAGTGTAGCATCGCCGCGGCAGGAGTGGCGGCTCCGCTGGGCACCCACGCTGTGGTCCCGAGCCTCCCCTCGCCTCCCCCGCCGCCGCTCACTCCCACCAGCTCCTCTGGGCGCCTCAGCTGATGAGATCCCGCTTCTCCTTAAACCCATTTTATAGTCGGGGATTTAAATGAAAAAATGACTCCACCTCCGGCCGGAACCCGCCTCCTTTGGAACCTGAGCCCGGGGATTACCTACCCCTCCACTCGAATGACCTAAAAATATACTGGCCAAGAGAAAGGGAAGGAGAGGCACTGGGGGGTGGGGGGTGAGTGGACCGAAGAACACGCAAGCGAGCCAGCCCCAACCCGCCTTTGGAAGGCCCGGGGGGTACGTGCCACGGCACAGGGAACGGCCGCTCTCAGGCCAGGCAGCTTTAGGGCACGTCCGGGTCTTTTCCCGGGCAGGTCGGGCGTGCCGGGAATAATCGACGCAACAGACGCCCTTCTCCTCCTCCTCCTCCTCCAACATTGCTCACTTGGGTGGAAACATGGGGAGCGAGCGAAGGTAATCAATGAAACGCTCGGGACAAGGACTGGCTCCCGAGCCGACCAATACGCGGATTCCCTCTCCCCCCCACCTTCCCAAGCACCCTCGGGCAAGTAGTGGCCCCTTTCTTGCCTCTTCTCTTTTCCCGCGCTCGCCGCCCGCACCCTACCAAACGCGGATGGAAAGCGAGGCCGAAGTGAAATTCTTCCGAGAGTCTCTCTCTCCCCCCCCCGCCCCTCTCGCTGCACCCAAACGCCTCGGAAAGCAAACCTCTCACACAGAGCAGCGTCGCCAAACTTCGTCTAAAGTCTCGGAAGAGCCGACTCGAGCCCCACCTTCCCCTCGAGGGTTTTTGCCTCCGCCCGCCCGTCCCTCTTTGCCAGCGGTGAGGCGCGAGAAAAGACGGCTAGTCGGTTAAAAAAAAAAAAAGTACCTGGCTCGGTCTTTCTCCTGCTTGGGGAAACGGACGCCTTGCCTTTTCGGCCTTCGGGTTCTGGTACGTCGTCCACGTGGTCGTGGAAGGATAGCCGTCGTTATCCGGAGAGAAAGGAGTTAATGCTTGGTTGGTGACTTCGTCTCGGAGTTACCTCGCTGGTTAAACCTGTTGACCGCGGCGAAATCGATGGCGAGATTTAAATGCGCAAGATAAATTTTGCTTCCCGCAGAAGCCACTAGGGGTAGCTGTTGGCCGAAGGGTGACATCGGTAGCTCGGAGCCCTCTGCGTGTCTAAACTCCGTTTTTAACCGACGACTTGAGAATATTTAGAATTTAGCAGCACGAGAAACCAAAGCCTAACCCTCGCATCCTGGACATCAACTCCAATCCCTCAAAACGATGCTATAGAGCACTACACACCAGAACAACTAGGCACAAGAACAGTTCCCCCCCCCCCCCTCGGAGCACCATCACTCTGCTAAACAATTCCCTTAACTCCCTGTCAAACTATCAAACACCAGAGCCTGTCAAACACCAGAGCCTGGTGGCGCAGTGGATTAAGTGCTGTTAAAGTAGCACTTAGTTGCCAGCTGCCTGCAATTATTGCAAGTTCGAATCTCACCAGGCTCAAGGCTGACTCAGCCTTCCATCCTTTCGAGGTAGTTGAAATGACCTGGATTGTGGGGGCAATAAGCTGTATAAAAAAGAGCACCGCTTGGGGGCCCCCGAAAGCCCTATTAAGCAGGTATATACAAAAGTATGAAGGCTATTGCTTAACGCATTGTAAGCCGCCTGGGTCTCTGGAGAAGGGCGGCATATAAATCTAACAAACAAACAAACTAATAAATAAATATTCACTAAGTCTTATTATTAGTCTTCTCATTGTTCCTATCATCCATCTCCTCCCACTTATGACTGCATGACTGTAACTTTGTTGCTTGTACCCTTATGATTTATATTGATATTGTTTCCTAGTATGATTTGATTGCTTGTACCCTTATGATTTATATTGATATTGTTTCCTAGTATGATTTGATTGCTTGTTTGTACCCAATGACTGTCGTTAAGTGTTGTACCTATGATTCTTGATGAACGTATCGTTTCTTTTATGTACACTGAAAGCATATGCACCAAAGACAAATTCCTTGTGTGTCCAATTACACTCGGCCAATGAAGAATTCTATTCTATTCTGTTCTGTTCTGTTCTGTTCACTAATTCCATCTCCAAGGGTATAGAGTTCAGTATGATATACAAGATGGAATGAATACACCATCTGAAATTATGAGTCCTTAAATAGCTTTAGGATTCATTTGTTACACAGGCACATTACACACAAGTACACACTTTTCCCTTACATTAGAAGCCATTCTGTTCCAAGGTAGACTGTGTTTATTCTGGGTCTTAAGCAGAAGTCTTTCCCTTCACCTGCTAGCATACTTCTTTCAGCTGGAGATGCCTTCAGTAAACTATTAACAAAACTAAGATCTCTCATGCCATCATCAACAAATTAATGTTATGCAACAGAACTTTCACTTTGTGGTTTTGCTCTGTGGAATACTTTGAAAACGATTTAGAAGCATGCTTTGAACCATGCACAAGCACCTCCCTGCTATTTATTAAAGGAGCCCATTCTTTTTCAAGCTTCTGTGCAAGCCTGAAAAAATAGACCTGGCGCTTTAAAGCTTTTCTTAATGAAGTAGCAGCAACTTTAAAAGGCTCCAACAGAAATCTTTAAAACTGTATCCAACCTTGGTCACTGGTGCTCATAAAACTTGTGGGCTTAAAGTTAAAGCATGGCTGGCTGAGAAATTCTGGGAGTTGAAGTCCACAAGTCTTAAAGTTGCCAAAGTTAGAAACCCCTGCTTTAAAATATCAGGCTGCTTTGATGATATAAGAGAGGTCTTGTGTTTGGGTATGTCTGAATCATGGCTTCTAATATCTTTCAAACGGTGTTGGCCCTGTTACGCAAGATAAATTTTGGATAGTATTATACTGTATATTGGATTAAACGTCCATCTGTTGTATAATAAAATAAACCAACCAAATAACCAATCTGGAATGGAGAAGCGTCATATTTTTCTAATAACCTGGTGATCATAAAATGTTGAGGGAGAATGGACCAATTGTAGCTCCTGGGTAGTAATCAAGGATAGCCCCTTGTACAGTGCATTCCAGTAATCCAAATGGGAAGTGACCAGGGTGTGAGTGACCCTGACTAAACCTGGTTAAATGACCAAAAGCCATACAATTTGAATTTGTAGCCCTAAGCTGCATTTCTGGGTTCACTACCAGATTGGGATGTAAGAATATGGATGGCCAGTGGATGGCAGCAAAGCAGTACAGAAAAAAAAGTATGTATTTAAAACATTTATATAGCTTCTCATCTTATTTAGCATAATATTGAGCATAATTTTATGAAGAAAAATAAAAGCATAAACATCAGCATAAAAACTCATAAAATGAACCCTTTGCTCCTATTAAGAGGTCCTGTGGGTTTTTAATTTCAGTTTTAATTTGGGAATTTTTCCAGTAACCCTAGAAAAGGAGACAGTTCCATATTTCAAAATAGGGAATAAAGTAGATTTAAGCCGTGTTCTCCAGATGTTTGGCTACATGTCTCTTAATCTCTAGTGGTTAGTTGTGCTGGGAAGCCTGAGAACTGAAATCCAGAATATCTGAAAGCCACTAGATTACCTATCCCTGTTCTAAGGATCCCAAAAACAAAACCAACCGCCACCCCTTACATAATACAAAGTAAATTAAACCCTCCAAAGCTGGAGGTTTTAATTTACTTTCAATCAGCCAACCAATTTTCTGGAGACCCTGGAGATCAGTGAACACTTGTACATTACTGAGCACTTGGCTTTGGAGACTATTGATGACAAGAGGACCAATAAGTACAAGAGAGTGGATATGTTCAAAGAAATAGAGCAGTATTTCTCAACCTTGGCCACTTTAAGATAGGTTGCCTTCAACTCCCAGAATTCCCTTTTAGGGCTCCAGCAGAATTTTTATTAATTTTTTATTTTATTTACTTATCTATATCCCATCTTTATTATTTTTACAAATAACTCAAGGCAGTAAACATATCCAGCACACCTTCCTCCTCCCTATTTTCCCCACAGCAACGACCCTGTGAAATGAGTTGGGCTGAGAGAGAGTGACTGGCTCAGGGTTACCCAGCTGGCTCTCATGACTATGATGGGATTAGAACTAGAACTCACAGTCTTAAACATCAAACCAAACTGACTCTCCATGGGGAATTCTGGGAGTTAAGAGTCCACCCATTTTAAAGTGGCCAAGGTTGAGAAGCCCTGGAAAAGAGCAATATAGTATATGTACAACTTTTAAGGTTTTGTTGTTTAAGAAAAAAAAGGTTGAGCAAGAAATTATGACATTGCTACAAGTAATTACAGTATGGTATTAATGAACGATAGTGCTGGAAAAGACTGCAAGGTGATCAAACCAGTCAGTCCTAGAGGAGATCAACCCTGACTGCTCTTTAGAAGGCCAGATCCTGAAGATGAAACTCAAATGAGCCTGGATAGCTCAACAGACTAAAAGCCTGTTATTAACATTCAGCTGTCTGCAATTATTGCAAGTTTGAATCTCCCCAGGCTCAAGGCTGACTCAGCCTTCCATCCTTTCTAAGGTAGGTAAATTGAGGACCCAGTTTGTGGGGGCAATAAGCGGACTTTGTATAAAATATACAAAAGTATGAAGGCTATTGCTTAACGCATTGTAAGCCACCCTGAGTCTCCGGAGAAGGGTGGCATATAAATCTAATTAAAAAAAATATACTTTGGCCTCCTAATTAGAACTCACTGGAGGACTCACTGGAGAAGAGCCTAATGCTGGGAATGATTGAGGGCAGAAGAAGAATGGGACGGCAGAGAATGAGGTGGCTGGATGGAATCACTGAAGCAGTAGGCATGAGTTTAAATGGACTCCGGGGATGGTAGAGGAAAGGAAGGCCTGGAGGAAAGTTGTCCATGGGATTGCGATGGGTCAGACGTGACTCCGCCCCTCACAACAACATTTATGTCAAGAAAGATATTAAGTAAGGAGATGTTTTGTACTGCACTTCCCATAATATTAGGATCCTAAACCACCAAGGAAATGGAATGGTGGAAAACTCAGGATAGACAAGGAAGTGCGGCTTCATACAGCACATATTTCAACTATGGAATTTGCCATAGAGATGTAGCAGGAACCTTTAAAGGGACGTGTGTGTTAAACATGTTTATGACAATTGCTCCCGGAATGGCTGATAGTTCTGCGTCAGTACATTATCTCTAGTATTGTGAGAAGATCCCACTTTATACTAATCACTGAAGAAGAGAATGCCAGGAGATTGCACTCCTAACCTGCTTGTGGACTTTCCAGAAACATTTTATTGGCCACTTTAGGAAGATAAAGCTGGCCTGGATGGAAAAAACCAATACTTAACTATGTACTTTGTGAAGAAAAGGAGCTTTTCCCTGTTATCTTTCTCCACAACTTACTATACTTTATGCACCTCTATTATGTCCCTCAGTTTTTAAAAAAGATGTAAAGCACCCTCAAATTTAGAACTTGTCATCATAAATGAACTTAATGTTTTTTGGTGTTCAATGGTTTCTTCCCTTGGTTGTTCATATTGTTTTTGAACTTTGATTGTTTTTCTCTTACATAACTCTTTTACATGGGTAACTTAATTGTGTTTAATCTGAAATAGTGAAGTGTGAGCAAGAGGAATTAGGTTTCTTTTCTCCAGAATATATATTGGGTCTCTTTAGTGCAAGTACTGCTGCATCATACACAAATTTGATGTTTCTATCCTTAAAACCATCCATACATCCATGTTTCCTATTCAAGAAGTATAGACTGGAAAGAGCATAGTACATGTACTGTAATGTATTTGTAGTTGCGACCTTCTCGCCTGATCTAAATTCCTTAACAACAAGTGGTTGTTTGTGCTGTATTTTGTAATTTTACATTGAATTGAGCAAAGGGAAATGGAACGTGCCGTAACAGAATTTCAGCCTTGGAAGAAATTTCAGTTACTGCTCTTACCAAGCTTATGGATCAAAAGGGATTGAGCCTCAATTGCTTAGGCAGTATTTATGTATGCTTAACTTGCTTTTTGGATTTTAGTGGAAATGCTCCTACATAAACTTGCTCTAAGAGTTACTGATATTTCAGATCAACCTTGACTTGAGTTTTTGTGCAGAGTTGAATCCTAAACTTGGCTATATTTTTGAAGTCTAGATTTGATTCATACTTAATGTCAAGCATTTAGAAAAAATGGCATGAAAACCCTGAAGCCAAGCATTTTCTGGCCTCTTCATCCATCCCTAAACCTACTAGATTATCCACATGCCTTGAGGGACATATAAGTTATATTGGGAGAAGGTTTGATATCCAAACATTGAATAGCATAACATCTGTTTTTACTCTTGGCACTTATAAAATCAAACAAATCTGCTGAAACCATGCTGAAGATGTATATAATGTATAGCCTCTCACACACAGATAATGTTACATAGCACTCAATGAGTTCTATACTTCTCCACAGAGAATAAATTAGTAATCCTTGCTGGAACATAACATTGCAATAAAAGAAAAATAAATACTATTGAGAGGTAGAGATGATGGTCCCTCTTTTGTAGGACTTGGGTCAATTAAAACTCTTACAAAGTCCCCTTAGAAATGCTCACAATTCAGATCTTTGCCAGTTTAGCAATCCTGCCTGTTTTGAACATTCAAAGCAAGTACATTGTCATTCTTCCATCTCAAACTTCCAATCACATAATTTTTCCAGACTCCCCATGTTCCCCAGTTAGATTGGAGAGAACTGCCGATACAGTTATGTTACTGGGGAAGCCATGACCCTCCCTTTATGGTTAGATTTCAGTTTGTGTTATTCCTGCTGTTAGCCATTTTATCTAGAATCAATAAAAAGTGTCATTTTGGAAGGTCACAAGTTGTTTTTTTTTTTTAAATCTGGTTAAGCTCTGAAAAACTGTTGCCATTGATTTAGGTGTGTGATTGTCTTCCTTGCACTGCAAACAAAGAACTCTCCAAAATACAATTCTAACAACAACACGACGTTAGAACAGAATTCTATCTTTTTTGTACCATGGATCCCTTTGAGAGTCTGTGAAACCTATAGACCAGAGGCCATAATAATGTGGTTGCTTACATTCACTATTGAACAAGAAGTTACATTTCAGTTAGAGGTTAATGAAAATAAGAGTGTATATTTTCCCCAATTTCCAGGTGGGAAAAAACCCAGCTTTAGAAGATACTTTTTTGTCTGGCCAGCTACATCTTGTGCCAGTGATTGATTAATTATGTGCCATCAAGTAATTTTTAACTCGTGGAGACCACATATATTTTCTGTATGATGATCTGTAATACAAACATGGTAATTGTTAGCTTTATAGATTAAAGATTCTTTCCATCTACTTTCAAAGAGCCTGAGTAGCATAGGGGGCTAATGCCTCCTACTAAAGGCAGCAATTAACATCCAGCTGCCTGTAATTCTGTGAGTTCAATCCTAGCCAGGCTCAAGGTCGACTCAGCCTTCCATCCTTTCTAAGGTGGGTAAATTGAGGACCCAGTTTGTAGGGGGCAATAAGCTGACTTTGTATAAAATATATACAAAAGTATGAAGGCTATTGCTTAATGCACTGTAAGCCACCCTGAGTCTCCGGAGAAGGGCGGCATATAAATCAAATAAAAAAAAATTGTAGTTAACTATGTACAGTACTTGCAGTTCTTCAAGTTATCACTGCATGAGTTCAGCATTGTTTTATTGCTTAATTCAGAGTTCCCCAACCTTTCTGGCTTTGCGGACCGGGGGGGGGGGGACAACCAGCAAGTGGCACATGCTCACCCACTTCTCGCGCAAGTGGGAATGTGCCAGTGCACTCGAGTGCCGCTTCCACGGACAGCTTGTGGCCCAGTAGCGGTCCATGGCCCAGGGATTAGGCATCCCTGGCTTAATTGATAACTAAACTTCCCTATCAGTCTTATTATTCACTAAATTCCATGGGCCATCTGAATGGGGAGATGAATATCACACAGGAGAATTTAACACTGATAAACACAACATTGCTTTCTTAGCATCTTTGGATTTAACCAGTCAATTCCTGTGAGTGCTTGAAATATAAATAAAAATAGTTCAATGATTCTCAATTCATGTTGTCCTTCTTTGTGCAGTAATTACTGAGACTGTAGGATTGGAAGATGGTCTGATCCTCCACTGAAATGTGTTGATGTGTGAGGTTTTGGGCCTTATGCTAATTTAATTTAAGCTAGTTTATTTTTCTTACTGTTTTCAGTCATAAGATAAGGATGTCCTGATTCCTGTAGATTTTCATAAAGGTCCTGTTCTGCAGGTTCCTCCCACTTTTACTGTCAGTGGCCTTACGTACTCTGAGCATATGTGCTTTGTATTGTGAAGGACTTCCGGGAATGTAGAACAATTCACCTGTGAGGGGTTGGAGAACTCGGCCTCTAGGTTAAATTTACAGAGCAACCTTCCCCAAGGATAGAAAAGCTGGTAATTCAGCTGGTAATTCAGAGCTGAGCTGAGCAGAGCTGAGCTGAGCTGAGCTGAGCTCTGAGCTGAGCTCTGAAAATAATTTGTCAACTAGCTGTTCCTAGATATTGACTCTTTTTGGTGGGTTAGGGTTTTTCAGTGTTTGACTACTGAAAATTTGGAGGGTGCTTTCCTGCAGCAAAGCTACCATGAAGAGCAAGATAATGGAAGAAATGCTTAAATATTTTGCCATCAGTTTTCCTCATTTCTACAACCTGCCCAGTTTTTCCTTGCTTACTGATCCGGAAGCTAATGTGAAGCACCCTCTGTAATGGAATGTAGGAATGACCTTGGGCAAAGGGGGGAAGAGATGCTGCGAAGGAAACAATTAGACAAGAGAGGTAGGAGCTCCCAATGGTTCAGTCCCCAGTAATCAGAGTAGGGCAGAGAAAGAAACCTACAAAGAATCCACCCTAAAGGATACAGTAGTTATACATGGTGGAGGCAGGGGTGAAATCCAGCAGATTCTGACAGATTCTGGAGAACCAATAGTGGAACTTTTGAGCAGTTTGGAGAACTGGCAAATACCACCTCTGGCTGGCCCCAGAGTGGGATGGGAGTGGAGATTTTGCAATATCTTTTCCCCAGGAGTGGGGAGGGAATGGAGATTTTGCAGTACCTTTCCCCTGCCACATGCACCAAGCCACACCCACCAAGCCAAACCATGCCCACCAAGCCAAGCCCACAGAACTGGTAGTAAAAAAATTTGGATTTCACCACTGGGTGGAGGGAAATTTTGTTCTTTCCAACTTGCCAGGTTCTGTTAATATAACCTTACAATAAAGTAGATTTAGCTCACCTGGCCGTATTTTCTGCCTTGTTGGGGCCAAGAGCGCTGATACCCACTTCCCTGTTGCCTTGCAAAATATTGTCTTGATTACATTTCCAGGAAAGAAGCTTGGTTGTGATTTTCCAGTGTAGGAGATTGGCCTATGGAGATCAAAAAGTTGTTGCACCCCTGGTTCCAGTATTCTCTAGAACTAGCCCTTCATTCCTTGTGAAATCAAAAGGATAATTTCTTCTTGGTATTTTAAAAGGCCTTAAAGCAGTGGTGGGTTGCCCCCAGTTTGGACTGGTTCGCAAGAACTGGTAGTAAATCCAGCAGGAGGCCCGCCCACTGTCCCGGATGTCATCATCGGAAGCTTCCCGTTGCGAACTGGTAGTAAAGGTAATAAAGAACCTACCCCTGCCTTAAAGGATTTAAATGATTATTGCTATTAATTAGATTTTATCTGCTATCTTAATTTTTTTAAAATTCTGATTTTATTTTTTCCATTGTAAGCTGCTGAGAGACATTGGTACTTGGTACTAAATTAAAATTTAACGATAAAAACAAATAAACTGATCCAAACTCCAAATCCTCCAAATTGAGTCATGTGCTACTGTTGTAGATGAAAAAAAAATTGAGATCAAAGACTAGGAATGTTACCCTTCCATTTAGCTGTAAAATGTGAGGGCAAGTAAGTTGAGATAATTTTCTAACTTTGATGCTTGGGTCCTATATAAGATTATTATCATGCTTCTCATCTTCATATTTTAGATATACTGTATATCTTACAAAGGTTACATTACAAATTCCATGAAGCCTTTATTTTTATTTTCCTAATTCTTTCACTTTTGGAATTTGTCTCATTTTTAAAACTCAGAGACTATATAGCAAAACAAAAGCAGTTAAAAGTATGTTGACAACTTTGTTTAGTTTCTGGAATGATGCTAAAATGATCCTTTTACAAACCTAGCTTCACTTCCCCATCAGATCAGTGTCAGGCTTGTTTCTTTACTTACTATTTTAATTTGCATTTTTCTAGCCATTTTAAGTGTTTATGGGGTAGATATGAAGCCTTTTCCTACAAGCTGGAATAAAGTGGGGGATTTTCCTCTCAGCGGTGAAAATCAATGTATTGATGGAGAAATTTCAGATTTATGGGATCTATCTGATCTTTTTACAGAACTTCCACATTAGTTAGAATCTGATGCCAAAGGCTCTCAGGGACTTTTCCCTTGTCTGTTGTGAATATTTTCACATCTAGAGACTGGGCTTCCATCTAATATTTTAAGAAAGCACTCCTGTTTGAAGTAGAGTAGTCCAGAAACAATTTTATAGCCGCTTCTGCTGTTTGCAGGAGTGTTGCCTAATCCCATCACAGATAAAGGCAACAGGATAACATTGGTTCAATATTACCACTCTGAAGGTGCTACTTCTACTACTTCTACTACTACTACTGGCTCCCGGTGGTCTTCCGGGTGTGATTCAAGGTGTTAGTTATCACCTTTAAAGTGCTCCATGGCTTAGGGCCTGGGTACTTACGAGACCGTCTTTTGCCACCAATAGCCTCCCACCGACCAGTTCGTTCTCACAGGGAGGGACTACTCAGGGTACCGTCAGTCAAATTGTGCCGACTGGCGACTCCCAGGGGGAGGGCCTTCTCTGTAAGGGCTCCAACCCTTTGGAATGAACTGCCCCGATATACGAAACATCCCTAATCTCCGTGCTTTCCGCTGTGCCCTCAAGACCCTGATGTTCAATCAGGCAGGGCTAAGCACGTTAACTGGGAATGATTAAAATATTATATAATTCTGGGTTTTATTTATTTGGGCTAAACTATGCTATAATTTTAATTATCAATTTTATGATGTTTATGTATCTTTTATTTTTTCTTGACTGTATACCGCCTTGAGTCCTGCAGGAGAAAGGCGGTATAGAAATATAATAAATAAAATAAATAAATAAATAAATACTTCTGCATACAAAGGCACAGAATTTCAATTTTGGGTAGTCCAGAGTCACTTTGAAGGTTAGTTATTTTATTTTAGTATAAAACAAACATAATATTTCTTTTTCAAGAAGTACTAACATTCCTTGCTTTGCTCAATATTATCAAGTAAACTGAGACCATTTTCTCAGATAATAGAAACCTTTTCTAGTATCTCCCCCCGCCCCATACCTGGCATTTATATTGCTGCTAATTATCCTTAGCTAGATAAGATGACATGAAGACATGCCATAAAAGGGATGTCTATCAAAACTGTTGTTTTCTGAAAGTATCTTCTCTTGCTTTTCTTTGGGAAATTAGTTTTTTGTTCTAAAAAGTAAAAGAATGCATCAGTTCACTGAAGTGAAGTCAAGAGAAATGCTATTTAGTTGTCAAAAATCAAGAGAGGTATAGCTTGTTTCTGCATAAAATAATTCATTAAAATTTTATTTATTAAAATAAATAATAGTCTGCTACTTACAGATTTTCTTTACAAAGACCTCCTCAGAGTGACCAAAAATAGTTTAATCTTTTACTTTTTAAAATACAGGAACAAGACCCCTCTTCCTCTTTTAAAGACTTACGCCTGCCAAAATGTTGAAATAAAACAAATTAGTGTTTCTGGTTCATATGGCATGTTAGAACAGGTTACATTGATCTATTAATTTCAGTTTGGGGTGGCTTTGTTTTTGTTTGTTTATTTTCACTGCAAAGATTTGGATATGTTTTCTGACTGATTCTCTGTTACCAAAGAGCCAAGAAACTGCAAGCAATTAAATGCTTTGCCGTTTATTACTCAGCATCTGACTGGTTCCATTTTTGTCTTCTCTTGTAGCACATTCTTTCCTGTTCTACACTGGGAAAACCCATCCATCAATGTTTCTTGAGATTTGTATGCATTTCCATTTCTATGTTGGTTGTCAGTTGCTGATAATTTTTAGGGATAGGAGAAGTCTATGACAGTGTGATGATGGTGTTTCCAGGCTTTTATTGTGTGGTTAGCCTGCCTTATCTTCAGTGCTGAGCAAGACATGACTCTTCCTTGCAGACAAGAATGAAGCCATAGGCATAGATAAAATTTCCATTATTGCAGTGCACAGAAATCAAGGTCTGTATGAGGAATTGTGCTGCAAGGTTTAAATGCTAGGCTTTTCCCTCCAGCCCTTCCAACTCAGTGGATACTTGCCTCTTCCCTTAATGGCCTTGGAACACCTCATCAGTGTAGACAGAATAGTCCTTTGTAGTTCCTGTCTTGCTAGTTCATTCTTTATCTTTACAAGCATCTCAAATGGAACTTCTCATATCCTACTGGTACTTTAATTGACTATATAACATCAGTTTTGACTTTGTGACCTCATCTCCATGACTGTCATAACCTGGTCCTTCAGGCCTTCCAATGGGGCACTTATTGCCATGTAACTGACCTCATTCACCTTGCCTCCTGCTATTAAATGAGTCTTTTGCTGAATTTTCTTTAATTATGCAGAAAAGAGCAAGAGCTGTAGGTCTATCTGTGCGTGTAAGAGTTCTTGACTTTGGAAAGTTCAGCAATTAACTTTAATTACATGCACATTAAAAAAAAAATGAACTAGCTAAACAGGGCATGCCCAGTGCCTCTTCACAAGTAACTTAGAAAAGCCAGGCAGAAATCTTTGATGTAAATAAAACAAGTCAAATGCTACATACAAGAGAAGAATCATATAAGTCTTCATTCCTATATATACAATATATAAACACAATCATGGATTGATCCAGACTCTTCATATTTAAAAATCACACGAAATTGGTCTACTCTAAAGGTTCCACCCAAATGTATCTTTAGTTGGATTTTAATTGAAAACTACTTTTATCCAATCTTGGATGAACGGGGAATTCAAATATGAAGAGATGTTGAATTGATCCCAGAGAGATCTGATGCATATCATTTAATATGAAGACAATTTCATATTTTTGTTTGCTGAAATAAAAAAAGCAGAGTGAGGAAACTGCAAGAAATCAATGAAAATTAAAACTATGGGAACACTATGGTGTTCAGTTTCTTTTGTTATAAATATTAAGATGTAGTCTGTATGAAAAAAAATAATTCCAGATATAATAGTTCATAGATGTAAGGGGTCAATTTCTTAGAACTGGATCCTTAGTGAAATGTTTTGTAATGATTAACTATCAGAATAAATTATAATATCCTGCAGTATTTTTTTTTACTTGTCAGTGATATCATGGAGACACACTAACAGTACATAACATTCAATCTGTTGCAATATTGATTTAATAATATCAGCCACTGCAGTGCCAAGCAAAGCAGCTGTCACTTTTCAGCAAGATAATCATTGCCAGTTGCAGACATAGAAGAGAAAATTCTAATTAAAAGCCTGCTTTGAAATGCAATGCAGATTGCAGTCCAAAGGCTAACCAGGTTCTCACAAAATTGGTCACAGGAAGGTGCAGCAATTCTTTTTAAGAATTAGGGGATTCACAGTATTAACCTGTTTATATGTGTCAATGAAATACAGTATTCTTTAATTATCTTAAGTGGTGTTTAATGCTCAACATGTTAAAGAATTTGTGTGCCTTTATGCTATCCTAACTTGCTTCTAAAATAGGTGATCTAGTTGATTTCTGTGTTAATATTTCATAGGTATTTAAACTTGTACATAATTCATGTGTCAAACTCATTCAACCATCCAGTCTCTAGCATATGATCATCTTGAGAGATCTTGTCTTTCCTGGCTCTTCCCATTTAAATCCTTAATCCAGCCTTTCCCAAATTGGTGCCCTGGATGTGTTAGCAAAGCAGTTTCCCCTAAGATTCTGTCCTTCAACATGCAGAATAAAGGAGGTTTCTCTGGTTAAACAGGCTACGAATGATGGGACTTGGAAGTCCAACACATCTGGGGCAGAGATGGATTTCAGCAGGTTCTGATCAGTTCTGGAGAACCGATAGCAGAAATTTTGAGTAGTTCAGAGAACCGGTAGTAACAATTCTGACTGGCCCTACCCCCATCTATTCTTTGCCTCCCAAGTCTCAGCTGATAAGGGAGGAAATGAAGATTATGCAGTAACTTTCCCCTGGATTGGGGAGGGAATGGAGATTTTATAGTATCCCTCCACTGCCATGCCCACCAAGCCACAACCACCAAGCCATGCCACGCCCACCAAACCACATCCACAGAACCAGTAGTAAAATTTTTTTGAAACCCACCACTGATCTGGAGGATAAAAGATTGAGTATGGCTAATATTATTTAGCTTGCTCTTTTAACTATGTCCCTTGTCTTTTCTAAAAAAAATTACCATCTTCTCCATTGACCAATTTCTCTTAGTATGTATTTTCTTTTTTTCCACTTTATCTCATTGTCCTTTTATTTTTCCCATGACCCACTTTTAATCTTTTCAAGTATGTGATCTTCACTTGAGTGACCACTATGCTTATCTCTTCTATTGTTTCACAGATATTTTTTCAATAAATGGATAGACAACCAGTTTGGGGAAGACTGATCAATCTGTTTTCTTTTGCCTTACATTTTGCTTATTTCTTATTCTTTTTGCTCCTCATTTTGTTCTATACTTAGTACATTGTGGAAACTCAATAGATTTATGTATATTTTTTAATTCTCTTAATTGCTTAATGGTTTATTACTTACATACGCTTTCCCCAAATCTTTTATTTTTGTAATGAGAAATATATTGGAATAAATAAATCCCAGATTCTGATAGGCATGCTTTTGAAATTTTAATTGCAAAAATGATGCTAAATAGTATGCAATTTTCCCCTTTATTTTATTCTAAACTGCTTTGGAAGACGAAGGGTTCAGTCTTTCCTGGACATACAGAACATGGAGGAGGAGATTTAGTTCCCCTGAAATTTCCCTCAAAAATGTTCTTATAATAGCATCTAATTAATTAAAAAAAACCCACTGAGACTTTTTTTTAAAAAAAATGCTAGCCTCTGTACTGAGGTAGTCATTGCTCAGCTGGAAGATCTAATTGAAGGATTAAAGTACTCCTTAAAATGTTGTGAATCTGATCTGGATCAACTTCCCCTAAATTTATTTATTTATTTTTGCATAAAACAACTACAAAGGACACTGTTTTTTTGTATTAAACACAACATGTACTATGACTTGAGTTCAAACAATTAAAGAGGTTGGATTATGCTTTGATGTTCAGTTTGTGAATTTAGAAGACTTCTGGTTTTTCATTCTGGAGAAACAAAATGTTAACTGATTCTTTGGTATCATTTAGTAGGTATTTTCTTACTTATGTTAATATGTTAAGAACTATATGCTGATATATTCAATTTATTTTTCTCAATTAAATAATCTTTGTGAATCCTCTCTATTTATGCATTTACATGACCTTTCAGACTAATTAAAAAAATTAAAATGTCTAATTTTTCTACTTTTTTCTGGTCAGAGGTATGCTTCATTGTAGGAGTTATTTTTATTTTTCAGATTTGTGACTTTTATGTCATTGTATCTCTTCTTTCTGTTTCCATTGTCCCTCATCTATAATATAAAGATTTTGGATAGATATTCTGTCTCCCCTCCCTAATATTTTTAGTACAGTTTCTGCCTATCCATATATGAGAATTGAGGAACCTGTGACCTTCTAGATCAATGTTTCTCAGGTTTGGCAGCTTGACATTCTGAGGACTTCAACTCCCAGAATTCTTCAGCCAGCGTTGCCAAGGTTGCGAAACACAGTTGTAGATGAACAATATCTCCTAGCATTTCTTTCTATTGACCCTGTTGATAATAGGAAAGTCATATTGTCAATATCTGGAGGGCCACAGGTTTTGCATGCCTCATCCTAAATCCTTCAAATTTTGTCATTATTTAATTCCGAGAGTTGTTTAGATATTATTTTAATTCTAAGTCTCTCAATCAAAAGAACAGATTCTATAAAAGACAGCTGTATTCCAAGATAACACATATTTTTGCTTGATTTGTGCTCTCCCATTAAAATGCCACTTTGATGGAAATGCTTAATAAAAAGTAGACAGAACACTGGAACTTTTGTTCTAAGTCTTACATTAACTTTTCAAATTTCTTTCTGTCTGTCTCCCCCTCCCTCTGAGAAATATAACTAGAAGGACCAACGTTAGTAATTTTTCAGGTCCATTTTATGTTCAGCTGATATTTTCAGTATAACTCTAACAAATCAGAATTAAGTGGGTATTACTATATATTTCCAGTTGTATTTTTTTTTCAGTCCAGCTCAGTTTTCTTGGCTATCGTGTTACAGGGAAGAAGAGACCTGTATTGGGCCTTGGACAATTTGCTATATTTTTCCATGCTGTCAGACTTGCCTTTCTGGTTATAGCTGCATCAAGTTGGGGTTAGATGGTGAGCAAAAATATTAAGTTCAAGATAAAAATAATATTCTTTTCTCCCATTTGTTTGAGGGTTTTCAACACACATGTTTAGCATTAAGAATAGACAAATCTGCCAATTTCAATTTTTCTCAGATCTGCATTTTTAAAAGTTTGCATTAAAATGTCCATTATTTGGATGGATAGTTTTCCAAACATATGTGTCTCAGTTCACAATTTCCCTAATGTCGACAGCATTTGGAAACAATTTTATATAAAATGATGCATTTTGTACATTATTCTTCTGAATACATATATATCGATACTACCTTAAAAATGGTAAATTGCAAGAGAACTGCATTTTTTCAATATCATCTAAATGTATTATATTAGGATTGGAGACAGATAACTTTACATATAACATTAATTCATTTCTCCCCATCCTTATTTCAAGTGGAAATGTTAAACTATCTTTATTCATTCATTTATTTTTAAATATTCTAATGTAGTCCAAATGTATTTTCAAGGTGGTATATACAGCCCAGTATTAAAATATAAGGCATTGATGACAACAAAAGGTAAACAATGTTCACATTAAAAGCATCAGAACAGGAAAACAATCACAGATCAGAGCACCAGAAAAATGAAATTTACAAAACTCAGCAAATCCTGAAAAAATCCAAAGTGGTGGTGCTTCATTGAAAATATGACCAACTTCCCAATATTTAATAATTCTCCCTCCCTCCCTCCTTTACAAACAAAGATGTAGAAGAACCTTTCTGCAGAAAAATAAAGATATGCTAGCCTAAGAAACTGAAAAAAAAATAACCTAGAAGAATGCACTGGCAAATCATTTCTATAATGTTTGCAATGCATAAAGAGCTTGACATGAAGCAGTTTTTACTCGCACTAAGTATAGATTGAAGATTGAAGACAGTGGTCTTAACACCCAAGTGTTATGCTGAGATTAAACATAATTCTATATAGTCAAAGGAAAGGGTGTTGTTTCACCTGAACGCCCGTTCTGCTGAGCAGGGGGGGCAGCAGTCAGGAATGGGTTAACTCTGTCATCTGTCCCGGACTAAGCCTGCAATCTGTTAAGATTCTCCTCTTCCTCCTGCTTCCCAGATTTCTGACGAAGAAGATGCTGCAGACTGGCAAGCTGATCTGAAAAGACATCATTAGCATCTGAACCCCACCCCTGGCAAGGACCAGAAAAGAAAAGGTGGGGCTGACTGCTGGCCCCCTGCTCAGCAGAACAGGCATTCATGTAAGCCCTTTCTACTGGAGCGTGAGGCCAGCAGTCAGGAATGGGACATGCCAAAGCAGACCTCCTATTGGGTGGGAACTGACTGGGCCAAAGCCGCCCCACCCTTATGGACCTGTTGTAAAACCCGGAGGCCATAGGCCGCCTCCGCCGAAGCATATACATCCAACTTATAATGGTGGATAAACGGGGAAGGAGACAACCAAGTGGCCATCCAGCAGACGTCCTTCAAGGAGGCCTGAGTGGACCAAGCCACAGAAGTAGAAATGCTGCGGGTCGAGTGGGCAGTGATCCGGCATGTAACTAGCAGGGCCTGAACCTCATAGGCCGTGGCAATAGTTGCCCAAAACCAGCTACCAATGGTGGAGGAAGTGACCTTCTGGTCCAAGGACATCAGCTGGAAGGACATGAAGAGACCCACCGAACGCCTAATAGAGGCAGTCCATTTAAGGTAAATACGGAGAGGCCCAACAGACGTCCAAAGTATGCCAGATGTGTTCTAAACAATGGGCCAGATTGGGACAAAAGTTGGGGAGGACCAAGTCCTGGGACCTGTGAAAAAGGGTATTGACCTTTGGGATAAACAAAGCTCTTGGGCTCTTCAGGGCGTCCACTCCTTCTGCCCCCAGTGTCAGGAATTGAGAGAAGAATCTGACCATCTGATTGTTGGTATTGGAGGCAAAGAAATCAACCGTCGGGATGCTGAACTGAGAGGTGATGTCCTCAAAGATGGACGGGTGTAGGCTCCATTCCCTGTGGTCCACTGTGACCCTGCTGAGAAGATCCGCCTGCACATTTGCTGTCCTGGAAATGTGGGAGGCCTGGATGGACCTCAAATGCCTCTCCACCCAGAGGCCCAGGTGTTCGGCTTCCTGCATCAGACGGCAGGAATGGGTGCCCTCCAGGCGGTTCATTTGAGCCTTCATGGCCACGCTGTCCATTCTGACTAGAACATGCCAGTCCTGCACCGCACTCTGGAAGGCCTTCAGGGCCAGGTGGATGGCCCAAAGCTCCAGCCAATTTATGCCGTTGGCCAAATCGCCTGGAGACTACTCACCCTGGGCGAAGTCTGTGCCCAGGTGGGCTCTCCAGCCATAAAGGCTGGCGTCTGTTGTGAGGACCAGACATTGAGGTTCCTTGAAACCCTGACCCTTGGCCAGGGCTGGGGATGACCACCATTGAAGAGAGAGGCAGACTTTGGGAGGAAGCCAAATCAGGTGGGCAAAGGAGCTCCTGTGAGCTCGTTGATACAGAAGAAGGAGCCACTGCAGAGCCCTGCAGTGGAGACGTGTCCATGGTACGATGCCTATGCATGACATCATCTTTCTGAGGAGCTTGGAAAGCAACCAGACTGGAATGGGTCAGCCCGATGCCACTGTCCCGACCAGAGACTGCAAGCTGGTCAGGTACTCCTGGGAAAGATAGACCTTGCTCTGGACTGTATCTATCACCTCCCCGAGGTGCTGGATGTGGGTCGTTGGAACCAGGTGGCTCTTGGCCATGTTAATGGAAAACCCATGGCTTTGCAGAACCTAAATGGTGATCTTCAGGTCCTGGTGCACTAGTTGCTCCGAGCTGGACTGGATAAGGAGATTGTCCAGGTAGAACTGAATCCTTATCGGCGGTTCAAAGACTTGAGATCAAGAATTACTCTCCATCCCGCCCAAGGATTTCTGAATGACAAACAGGTAGGAATAAAAGCCCTGCCTGTACTGCTCCAGTAGAACCAGTTCTATGGCCCGAATTTCTAGAAGGTGATTGATTGTGGCTTCCACCAGGAGTCTCTGTGACCAATCCCGAGAAAGCGGGCATCAGAGAAATTGAATCGGGGACATGGAGAGGAATTCCAGGGAGAGGCCTGACCTGACCGTCTCCCTGACCCAAGCATATGAGGTGGACGCCTTCCACTGGCTGATGAAAAGAGGCAGGTGACCTCCAACAGGAGGGTCGGATGAGCAGTCAGTGGGACCTGCGAAAGGGATGACCCTGCCCCCCCCGAGGGCCTATTGGCTTGGCCTCTTTGACTGAACATGCCCTGTCTATTGTGGGGTCTGTCCTGATGGGTGAAAAAGTATCTCTGGGCCCTGGAGCTGGTAAAGCTGGAGGCTGAACCTTGAAAGGGATGAAAGGCAGAAGATGGTTGGGAGTCCGCCCTCCTGGACAAGGAGGGGAGGATCTTATGCTTATCCTTGGACTCAATGAGAAGGGGTTCAAGAGGAGCTTTGAAGACTCTGTACCCCGAGTATGGGGAGGACGCCAACTGCCATTTATTTTTGGCATCTGCCTGCCATTGGCGAAGCCATAGGAGTCAGCAGGATGTGATATTAGAGCCGATAGCCTTGGCGACAAACCTAGAGGCCTTCATAGTGGCGTCCGCCAAGTACACCAGGGCAGCCACAATCTTATTCACATCTTGGGGTATGTGTGAACAGGGCCTACTGCCTGTGAGAGAGGAGCCTGTGACAGAAGTTGGGGCATAGTGGGTCCTGAGAAATCCCCTGGTCAATATGGGCAGGCTGGGTGGGTGGAGCCCCCTGGATAGCAGAGGCCACCTGGATGGATTGGACAGGTGAAGCCTGAAGGGGTTCAAAAAGCCTGGCACTGGCCTCAGCCTGGCCTGGCCTGGAAGAGGCCAGATCCCCATCTGGGGCCAGGAAGGAGTGGGGGCCTGAGTAATTGGGGTGTTAGAGCCCCCTTGGTCATCTAAAGGTTCTGGAGCCGAGAACAGAATCACAGGAGATGGATGAAACTCCCTCATAGAGGCCTCCTTTATGGCATATTCTATAACTTTCTCCAGGGCCTTGTGTCTTTTAAGTTCCTCCTTTTGCCAAGCCTTGGAGGACTTGGAGGACCTAGATGCCTTAGATGAGGAAGCCTTGCTCCATTTGGAAGGGCAAGGTTCCACTAAGGTGCGGCTAGAGGAACCTCTCTTAGGCTGCCTGATCATGGAGGTGGAAGCCATCTTGAGCTTTAAGTAGGAGATGCAGGCCTCTAAGAGGCACGAGGCCGATTCAAAATGGCAGCCGGCAAACGCAACACCCCAAGGAAGGCTGAAACAAAATGGCGGCCAGCAAGGCAACGCCAGGAAAGGCCCCCAGTGTGAGAGGTAGGGAAGCTCTCTTCCACCAGTCACCGGCCGTGGAGATCGGAACAGCCTTACCGGCTGCTGAATCCGCTTCAGGAAATTGTCTCTGTCAGCACGGTCGGTGGGCTCCGTGGCAAGGCGTTGTTGCCGAAGACAAAATGGCGGCCACTCAATTGCGCTGAGTGCAACTCCACAATGCTGGCATGTAGGCGAGGCCCAGGGATGCCGATCCAAGACTCTGCCAGCGGGCAGAGTCGCTACTCAAAGAAATGGCCTTAAGCGGGCAGCGTGAGCTGCCTGCCAGCTCACGCTGGCAGGCAGGATCTTAACCGGACTGGGAGGAACCTGCTGAAACTGCTAAAGCGGTCCTCAGTGGTATTGGGCATGAGCCCTTCACGCTGGTAAGAGGAGCTCAACCAGATCCCTGGGAGCCCTCCAGAAGCTGACAAACTGGAATTGAGAAAAAAGCCTCAACTACATTAGGAGAAAATCTGCTGCAAGGCAGTCAGAAAGGGTCAGCCCAGCAAAGTCTGTCCTTACAGATTGACTGAGTCTGAAATTTGGGAAGCAGGAGGAAGAGGAGGATCTTAACAGATTGCAGACTCAGTCCGGGACAGATGACAGAGTTAACCCATTCCTGACTGCTGGCTCCATACTCCAGTAGAATAAGCAATCACAAGAAAACAACATGGATAGTGTCTATATAGGCATTGGAAGTTAAACTGCACCTGTTCTAACCTATCCAACCGTGGCATCTTCCAAAAATTCTGCAAGTTCTGTCATTGTTGTCTGAGGATAAAGAGAACTCCTTTCTGCTGGTCATGTTGCTCGGAACTCTTCTGCATTTAGTAAAAGAGTTCTGTTTTACATACATATGACACACGTCTTAGCTTTCTTTTCAAGGGAAAAAATGTTTATTCTTTTTGTATCAGCTCAGCATAAAGCTATAAAACTCAATTTTGCTCATAATTAAATTCCCACAGTCAGAATTTATCTAGCTTTTTATTTGCTCATAACTTTCACTTCTTCCTCTTCCTCCTTTTTTTATATTCAGTGCCAGATTCTGGGAAAGAGGATGATCCAGTTGATTAGATCATGGCTGTTTAAGCCTGACCTCATCAGTAAAGTAAATACATTTACCTAATTAAACATGTTTTTTTTAAAAAAAAATTCTCCAGTTTGTTTATCCCTATGGTAGCTCATTGGGTATAGCCTAACCTTGATTAGTTCAATGTCAGTGGAAACAGTGGCAGTCATGCCCCTCCCAAGAGTAAATGGTAGTGGGATGAAAGTATGATCTTGTCTGCTACCATGAGAGTAAAGGAGATGTAGCTCAACTCGGGAAGTAATTTGACTGTTCTCTTAAAAACAACTGAAAGAGTGGCTGAAAGAAACCCCACATTCTACTATATTATAACAGCTTTTAACAATATTTTCTCAAATGGTTTGAATGCAACCCCCATTATGCTCCTTTATGAAACTCCTTCCATTCTACATTCAAGGCAATATGGTCCAGGTTAATAAACCGATATTCCATGGTTCAAAACCAACATTTCCCTGTATTTTTATTCCTCTTTCTGGGTTATCTTTCTTAATTTGGTGGTGCTTATCTTTAGGAGATTGGTGGGAAATTTGGGAGATGTAATCCTAACATATCTGGAAGACACCAGCTCAGAGACTAAAGAGTTTAACACACATTTGTCAGAGACTAAATTATCCATAAATAGCAATAGCGCTTAGACTTAGATATGGCTTCACAGTGCTTTACAGTGCTCTCTAAGTGGTTTACAGAGTCAGCATATTGACCTCAACAATCTGGGTCTTCATTTTGCTGACCTCGGAAGAATAGAACTCTGAGTCAACCTTGAGCCGGTGAAGATCGAACTCATGGCTGTGAGCAGAGTTGGTCTGCAATACTGCATTCTAACCACCGTGCCACCAAAGCTCTTTGACCCATGCATGTGAAGCTCATCGCACATTCATAGTTAAACTGTTAAAGCACATGGAACAATGAGGAAATAAAAGAGGGTCTCACGTGTTCTGCAGGACACATTCATGCCAGGAGCGACTTCTCCACTGACTTCAGAAGCATGTGTGAGGGAAGAGTTCAGAGACTGTATTAGTAGCAACATGCAGACCAGTAGAGCTCCTCAGAGAGCAAAAGGAGAAACAAGCATGCTGAATGGAAACACCCAAGGTTTGCAGAATGACAAACTCCCCTCCCCCACACCCTAAAAACAATCCAGTGAGGATTGGTTAAGGACTAACCTGATAAAACCAAAAACCCGGATTGGCATGGCTAGAACCAATGGAATTTGAATTGCAGAGAAGCCAACTTCTGATTGACACCAAGAGATAACTTTCAATCAATAAGATTTATTTGACAGTGGAATAATGGCTTTCTTATTGTCAGGATCGAAACAGGAAATAGACAGGTTTCTATGGTGAATATTATGACATTCTTTATATTGCACATAACCTGGACTAGATGACCTCAAAATCTCATTCCAGCTGTCAGTTCTATGGGGAAAATAGCCAGGAAGATGAAATCACTTTATTCACAAACAAAGCTTTGTTACTTGTGAATCAGAAAATTTCCAAGCTTGAGACAAATCAGGCAGAGGAAGTCTGAGAAAACATCAGACTTGATATATTTTTCCTTTCCTTTGGTGGAGTTTCTGTTCTTTACTAGCAATTCAACTGGTGACATTTCTTTGCATTGGCCATTCAAAGCTAAAGATTGCCTTTTCCCTGGAGCTTTTGTTAGAGGCTTATTTTTTTTACAGACTGATTTTAGACACAGACTGACTTAGCAGAATTCAGTCCAAGTTTTGCAGTCTTGCTGCATAAATCAAGTTTTTCTGGTGTTGATGCCTTGGTTTTAGGATGAGGTATTCTTAACCAAAATATCCTTTGGTTGTTAATAATAAAAAAGTAGATAATTCACCCGTAATCTTTTGTCCTGAGGTAACAGCCTAGCATTTAAAAATGTATATATTTGAAGAATCAGAAGCTTTATACATATAGTAATATAACAGTGTATATTTGTGCCATGTGGACATAAATCCACTAGGGACAATACTGACACCAAGATTCCTTAACCTGAAATCCCTCAAGCAGGCTTGAGCCTCTGTTTTTCTATTTGCTTTTCCATTAAAAGCATTGACTGAGTCCTTAAATAATTTCCATTTTATGTGTACGGTCTACTTTGTCTGAAATGATATCTTAATTTATGACAGATGATATCCCAACTTTCTAAATTTTTCCCTTGGGTCACAACTGAGAAAGCAACAGAATTATAAAAAACAAAGAACAGCTGTTCAAAATGTTCAAAACTAGAACCAGTATTTCTCAAACTTGACAACTGTAAGACTTGTCGACTTTAACTCCCAGAAATCCCCATCCACCAGTCCACATGCCTTAAAGTTGCCATGTTTGAGAAATGCTGAACTGGATAATGTTTCATTACAAATATGATGATGACACAAATATTTTAATGTTACCTAGTCATGTCCATCCTTCCCTGTCAGTTGGCAAGCATTTTGCAACTTGATAATTATAGCACAAGATTTTATCTAGTACATCACAGGGGCATCCATGCATAAAAAAAGGGCGGAGCTTTGACTGTGGCCATTATTTTGATCATGCCCTGTGGTCATCCAGAAGCACATCTACCATCCTTGGATTCTCTTCACCATATCATCTCATCTGAGCTTAGCTCCAGCTTTTGCACTGTGTGTAATCAGTCCTTCTTGCTGTCACAATAAAGGTCAATTAAGGGCAACAGAAACATGATGACTTTGAAGGCAAATGCAAGTTCCTTGGGGTGTGAGTGGATTGGGACATAAAATTTATTGAAGTAGAATCCAAAATAGTGCCACTTTGCCCCTAATCTGAAGGATGGAGTGGAAGCATGCAATAGTGTGCTTTCCCACACATTTGCTGTACAAATGCTGTTCCTGGATTTCTATCCACTTCTAAAAGACATTCTAAAAATTTGCATTTGGAGATGTAGAAGTAGTAATCATGTCACATGCTGGTCTCAGTTCTACTTTTTGTGGACAAAAGAGCAAAGAGTCACATTGTGGCTGGTTTTGTGCGGAGAGAACAGTGAAATTGTTATTAATCTGGGTTTATTAATGGATGTACTCTATGTGCATGCCCAACAGCAGCCAATACCACTTTTTATTATTTATGTAGTATGGACAGCTGCCGATTGATTGTCAGTGTGGTTTTGGCAACTCTGCCGGAACATTTTATTTACCCTTGTTGACTGTGAAGAGTTTATGCAACTTATTTATCTGATTCTAATCTTATTAATCATCCAGTTTCCTTCATTGGAGATTGTCTTTATGAACCAGGGACAATGGATAACAATACATTTTTGTAAATGGTGCTTTAGTACCAGGGCCAGTGAAAGAAAAGGTGTTAAAGCCTATTTTTAGTCACAAAGAATGAAAAAATATTCTTTTGTGTCCAAAAGAATATAATCATCCTGTAATATGAGTCTGCATGTGTAGATTGACATGTAGATGTGGTTATTTAGCCAAAGGCAACATTTGACGTGCTGTGGTTTCAGTCTGTTCTGGATGGGATTGTAGGATGCTTAAAAAGATCAAGCTAGCAGGTCAAGATTATTTTCATAGTCATGTTTCCAGAAGGATAACTCTTTTCCCCCCCAGAAAAACAACATGGGGCTTTACAGAAAAACTTATTCCATAAATATAAAATACATTTGTTTATCTTCAAGATGTCATCAGATTCTCTGAGGATTTCCTCAAAAAACATTTTACGGTTATGGAGCAGCGACTGTTCTGATGATAAATCACTAATTCGTATCAGAACAATTATTGCTGGCAGAGAGATGCTATAAATCTCTAGTTTAGAAATGCTTTTTGTTGCCTTTAAATTATAGATACGTCTTGAAGAGAAAATAACCACTTCTGAAGTTTATTTTTTATTTCCAAGTTGCTTACTTCTCCAGATGTATGACATGGTGGATGAGGATGAGGGGTCTGTAGTTCAGCATATTTGGAAAAATATCAGGTTGAGAACTACTCATCCACTAGATTACTAGATTGTTATTGCAGATCTAACACAGGATTTTTAAATCCAAAGTAATAGCCTGAATACTCATGAAACATCAACCTTGCGACCAGAGGTGGGTTTCAGCAAGTTCTGACCAGTTCTGGAGAACTGGTAGCGGAAATTTTGAGTAGTTCGGAGAACCAGTAGTAAAAATTCTGATTGGCCCCACCCCCATCTGTTCTCTGCCTCCCAAATCCCAGCTGATCAGGAGAAAATGGGGATTTTGCAGTAACCTTCCCCTGCCATGCCCACCAAGCCATGCCATGCCATGCCACCAAGCCACATCCACAGAACCGGTAGTTAAAAATTTTGAAACCCACCACTGCTTGCGACTCTCGGGGAATCCTTTTATGCCAACATGAATTTTAGGGGAAGAATGTGTAAGATAACCACATGCATTGTATTAAATGCCCTTTGTCCCCAAGTATAACTTTGTTAGGGCCTAAAATCTACTATACATATAAAAGTTTTTTTGGAATTCTAGATTCTATTAAATAACAGCGTATTTAATGCTCTAACTAAATATCCCCCATCTTTTAATGACCCCATAATCTCTTGCTTTGGGGTAGAGTCGGGGCAACTGAATGGAACTGAGTATTTACTGGCCGGATGCCCTTCCTGTCGCCAATGCGGAGTTCACTGCAGATATTTTCTCATTGTGCCCAGAGAGAGAAATATCTGCTGCTACCTAAGATTGAACTCACAGCCTCCTGACTGTGAAGTGAGAGCTTCACCTCTAGGCCACTGCACCACTCAATGCTCCAGATAAACAAACAAACAAACACACTTTAATTGTTTTTAATAAATAGTCTTTTCACATATTTGCTTTATAAGCTCTAGTTTTTATATATTTAAATTGTGACCATCTTTTTCTGACTTTTGGCACTATGCTTCTCAGTTATTTTTGCTTTTAAAACCAAGCTTCCCAAAGGAGTGGTCCATGATTACGCTAATTAATCACATTTACATCCTTCTCTGTTTGTAATTATTTTTCCTAACCTGTGATATGTTTTTGACCCAAACACCTGCTACTGTGGTTTGGATTAACTTTAAGTATCTGAATAATTATTAATTGCCTGCTTCCATTTCATGTTCGTTTTAATCAATCCTCTCTCTTATGGGACTATCATGGTTTCTAGAAGGACACCCAAGAGATTACAGTATACATATAATAGACTGTCTTCTTTGTCCAAGAAGAGGAACTGGTATAGAACAATTTTATTCTTGGAAACATTCCTTTTGTGTTCAGAGACATCTCTATTGCCTTTTGAGGAGCAACAGAAATCATCAAAGGAAGAGTAGTGATGTGGTGAAAATAATGACAAAATGGAGTTTTGCAGAGGTCAGTGAGGGGAGGTGTTAGATATACTCAGTGGTGAGATTCAAGTAATTTAACAACCGGTTCTCTGCCCTAATGATTTCTTCCAACAACCACTTTGCCAAACTACTCAGAAAGTTAACAACCGGTTCTCCCGAAGTGGTGCCAACTGGCTGAATCCCACCACTGGATATGCTGCATTCAAAGTATTGCTGTTCCCTGATCTGGATAGCACCATGAATCAACAGATTCCAGATTTGAGAGGTCCTGGTGTCAAGGACCAAGTCTCAAATGACAAGGTTATTGGCTTTGGGTTGGGTAGCATTCCAAACAATACTTTGGCAGCTATGTCCATCCATTTTCTTACTTTTCTGCAATACTCCTTTGTAAATGATGCAATGTTTGGGCTTTGATAATCTAAGCATAGGCTTTTTACTAATTTACTTTTTACTTATCTAATTTCTCAGAAAGTTATATATGCATTTCATAAAAAATGATTTAAATGTGATTGACTAAATGATTGGTAAAAAAAGAATTGGAAGACCTAATGCTGATTTCTATACCTTAATGAGGATTGGATAGTTGGTTGGATGGGGTTTGAGAGGACAATAACCACCCTCAAATGATGATGAGCTTGGTATATTCCTGGGTTTTAGCACTCTTAGTATCTGCACAAATGAGGTAATAAGCAGCAAATCATGAAGGAAGCATGAAGGCTCAAAGGGCCCTCTGACTGAATTATTTAATTTGATGTTGTTTTGATGAAGATTACAATGGTAGTTTATTTTGCTCATGAGGTTTATGGCAAAGAGCGATTTAGTTTGATTTGGCAGAGTTCTTAATCATTGCTTCTCATATAACTTAGTGCCGTCAACTCAAGTATATTTTGGGCTTCCGCCAGTTTGGAGTATATAATATGTATTTATTTATCCCATATGATGAAAGAAGAATAAAAATACAAGATGTTCATGCCGAGCTATTTAGTAAATCGAACTGTGATTTAGAAATCCTTTTTCATTTTTTTTGTCCTGTTCTCTAGTTCGCTAAAAAGAAGACCAACCTGTTAAAACGGTTAACGACTTAACAATAAAGATAATAAATAAATAGTTGCTGGTACAGATATCAGCTGGGACTTGAAAATATTATAGGTAATTTGGGACCGTTATTTCTTTGATTAGCAAATATTTCAATTTAGCCTGTTGCCAAACTAAGGCATATGGGGATGCAGATATGTTATTTCATGCAAATTAGACCAGCTCATGATACAGATTGTGGAAAAGAAGGGGTGGAAGAAAAGGTTGCGCCTGTAACCAATTATTTTTTTTTAAATACACATTTTTAAAAAGTGTATTTATTTTTATTTTTAATTAATTAATTAAATTTAAAATTAAATTAATTTAATTTTTCTGCTTTTCAAAGTTTTATTTTTATATCATTATACTTTTTCTGTTAGATATATTTCATTTTACGCTTTGGTAGTTCTTAGAAGAACTTAAATCTTTTAAAAAGCATATTTTGGCTTTAGCTGTGCAATTGGGAATGGACTTTGAATCGTAAACTTTTAAAATATTAGGTTCAATGCTGAAATAATTTTAATGTTGTCTTTTTTAAATCCAGGTTTCTGGGCAACAGTAAGTGTTTAATCTTTTTCTGGAATTTTTAAAATAATTCCATCTAGTTTCCAGTTTTGGATTTTTGTGGTAAGGATTTCCCACTCAAAGCAGTTCTGATTCTGCATAGCCTTTTTTGCTTAGCCAAAGTTTAAAAAAATACTCATTTTAAATTGTTGAGAATAATTTGCAGTTCAGTCTGAATGTAAGCATCAAATTGAGGAAGACAGATTTAGAAATATCAAAAGTTTTAGTCTAAGGACCAGTTTGAAGGACAGCCAGCTGCATTCCTTCTGGGAAGCTCTTCAAGAGGACATGAGGGCAATAGCCCTTCCTCACCGCAAGTACACACACATTACAAGGGATTCCCTGAATTTTTAATTCCTGGAAAATTTTGGCTCAAAAAAAATATTTATCTGGAAACCTGGTAGAGCAGACCAAGTATCGCCCTTATTTAGAATTGTTTTCTATAAGTTGTAGTGATTTCGAAGTAATTTTAATTTCATTTCTAAAAAACATTTGGGGTTATTCCTGGTTATTTCACCAGAGTTTATTTCTTCAAAAGCTGGCCATATGGCACCCATGCACTTGTGCTGTTTGTGCAATATAAATGAAAGCCAACACTACATGCTTACTTATGGATTAAGACAGGGGAGCCTTATTCATTTATAAGAAACAAGGATGGTTGTGTGTGTCCATTAGGAACAATAAATTCAGCTTGAAAGCTTGAACATGGTTCAGTTCAGGTTGGTCCTAATAATGGTGCTTTCATAATACTAAGAATTTTTTTCCATACACAACAATACATGTAGTATCTATACATTATTAAACATACACCCCATTTTTCCTTTAAGGACATATGGTGAGACATAGAGTTCTCCCATTCCTATATGATCCTTAAACAGCTGTGTGAGATGTACTAGGCTAAGAGTGGGTGTGGACAACCCAAGCTCTTTGTCTGCAGTCCTCAGAAGTCTTTCTGATACTCGAATGATGGATGAAAATGGAGAGTTTCTTATTATTTCTGAGGAGGAAATAGCAATAGCAATACCACCTATATACCCCTCCATAGTGCTTTACAGTATTCTCTCAGTGGTTTACAAATATCAGCATATTGTCTACAACAATCTGGGTCCTCATTTTACTGACCTCAGAAGGATGGAAGGCTGAGTCAACTTTGAGCCGGTCAGAATTGAACTCCTGGCTGTGGGCAGAGTTAGTACTGTATTCTAACCACTGATCCACTACGGAAAATAAACACATAATTACCCTTTCATAAGGTTCAAAAGCAAAGGACCGTCCCCACCATTTCAAGCTGCCATTCTAAATCCTGCCTCATCCAGATGTATAAAGTGGCCTCACCCAATTTAAGTCCCCCATGTCAAAGAGGCTCTGGCCCACTAAAAGGTTGACCCTTTCTGAGATAAGGGACACTGGTTGGGCTATAACATTCATACTTCTCTGCCTACTCAGAGGTTTTTTTTAAATATACAGTCAATTCTTGGTTGAATGAACTTGGTTTAATTGACTTCGGATTTGATGGACAAAGTCTTGTCCATATACTGTTTGGTTCTGCACATATATCAAATCCTGTTTTAAAGTTTACGTATGTATAAAATGTTTAACACACACACACATCAAATTCCATCCCCTTTCCATCTTATGCATAAAATATGTAAGCATAAAAATCCATTTGGATTTACTTCTTAATGGATGCTCCTTTGCTCCATTAGTCCATTAAATCAAGGGTTTACCATATAAATCTGTGAATTTTTGGGTAGTATTTTGGAAGAGATGGGAAAAAATGTAGTAAGCGGCTCATACCCAGTAATTAAAATATTGTCTTAGTGGGTGATGCTCTATGTATGTATTAAACTAAGGTTCCTTCTTCAGTTAGTTTGATGTCATCAAGGACAGACCCATGTCCTTTTCTTGGCTACTATACCCATATGACTTGCCATTGCCTTCATTGGGGATTCCCCCCCCCCCAACATCCTAGTCTACTCTGTAGCTCTAGTATTTCCTGGGGGTGTCCAATCAAAGGGCTAATATGGTAATTTCAGAATACAAAGATGCATTTTAGCGTAAGATGTTTCCTTCAGGTGTGGTTGCACTGACTTCATCTTTCCTTATACCTGTCCCAACAGTCAGCTGGATAGTGATACTACAAGCCCATGTTTCCGCATACCCATGAAAATGACATGTGACTTTCAGAGTTCCTTCTTGCTGCAATGAACTAAGGATTAAAAAGGTGAAAATAGTAACAATAAAACCCAGCCTGTCAGGTTTTTGCATAATGAACGTTCCTTAGAAAATGAAACTTTCGAAGCCTTCCTGGAACTGCAGATTTATGAATTGCCACAGAAACCCATGGGGGCTGCTTCAGCCTACGCCTACAAAACTTGGTTTTATAACTATGGCTGCCACCACAGAATTCATTCTTTATGACTAATTTCCACTGCAATGCTGCACTGTCTGCTCATAGAGCGCAGGACAGGATGCTGGAAGGGAGATTTAACCAGAGGACAAAGAGTAGAAGAATTATTAAAGAAAGAAAGAACAAAGAGTCATAAGGGGAAGATATCGGGGGGTATTTTTACATCAGGGTATATTGGATTAGAATGTAGGAAAGATAACAAGAAAGAATGAGAGTTCAATTTTTATATGAGACATAAATTACAGAAAGAAACCTCTTTTCATCTTTTTCCCTTGCTACCTCAGTCAACAGTTGTCACTTACACTAGGTCAGATATAGCTTCCTCAAAATGTATTTATTCCATTTATGTCCCATCTTTCTGGCAAGATGCCCAGGCCAGGATATCTGGCAAATACACCCTTGTCCTCAAAAAGGCTCTTATGGCCACTACTCATCATCTGAAGCCATATTCTGTCCAGCTGCATGGCTATCCTGCTCCTGCCTGAGCACCACTGCCATTGACCAAAGGGGTATATCAGGTTTTGTGTAGTAAATCAAGAGCACATTCCAGAAGTCAGCAGGGCCTATTTTGTTTTGTTTATTTATTTGTCCAAGTTATACAGTCCCCCATCTCATAAAGCAAGTGACTCTGGGCAGGGTAGAACAAAGCTAAAACAATTAAATGCTTAAAACAATTATCATCATCATTATTCGTATTAAAAACATTAAAAACTATAAAACAAAGCTAACAAAGTTTTGGGAAGGGGCTTCAGGAGTTTTTAAAAAGTGAGACCAATGCTTTAAAACCATGGATAAGAAATAAAGCATTACTTTTGATCCTTTAGATTCAAAACAGGCCTGCTTTGGTTCTTCTCATACTGGGAGATTCCGAGGATTGCTAATAGAGCTATGATCTCGCTGGGTCACTTTTTGCAAGGCTGCATAGAAACATAAAAAGCTACCACTATTTTGTTCTCGGAATAGTGAACTTATGTGTCTAGGAAGCCCTGAAGCCAAGCTTAAGCACTAAGTATCCTCCCCTTATGTTTTTATGATTTATCACTTGGAAGCGTACTGGTTCTGATCCTGCTGAAGCTAATATGATTACTCATCACTGTTTCTCATATCAATACTGAGGTCACTGATTACCTAATATTAACATACGACATTTTATAGTATTGTAACTGGTTCCTTTTTACATTGTAGGTATCGATCTCTCCTGTGCTCTAAGTATGGTAGCAATTTCATTATCTTTCTATTAAGAAATAGGTGCAGGGAAATTAGACAATTCTGTTTTTTTAAAACAGTAATTTCTTATGACATTTTTGTTAGATGAGATAATTGGATGAGATTTGCAAACATGGCTACTCTTTTTCTAGGATTCAAAAATAAATTTTAGGTATAGGTATATAAAGTATCTACGTGTGTGTGTAAGAAGAGTTTTATAGATTCAGGGGAAATTTCCCTAATTGCCTTTTCTCAATGAGCAACATTTAGGAAATTGCGGACATTCTAAAGATGTCATTTGGTAAGATATTAATTAAATTTCAGATAATAGTTGCAAAGGTTTAAGAAGTAGTTATAAATTCAACACTTTCTTAAAAACAAACAAACAAACAAACAAACAAACAAACAAACAGGAAAGTCCATAAATTTTTGATATTAGGCAATATTGATTGGAGAACTGCCAATGAAGTATTCCTTTTGATTAGAAGAGATATTGAACAATCACATCTATTCTTGTTTTCCTTTTCTTTTTGCCATTTTATAAAAAGAGAAATGAGAACTAAAATTAGAAGGGTTTGGGTTAGGTGCTCTGTTTTGTGGCTGATATGTTTGCTTTCTGCAGTGGTCCAAAATAATTACATATACAAAGTTCAAGTTGCAGTTTAGGTTTAGCTACCTCAGCGAGATCCCCTTTACACTGTCTAAAAGAGCCTGGTGGCGCAGCAGCTTAAGCAGCAGCTTAAGTGGTGTTAAAGTGATACCAGCTGCCTGCAATTATTGCAAGTTCGAATCTCACCAGGCTCAAGGTTGACTCAGCCTTCCATCCTTTCGAGGTAGATGAAATGAGGACCCGGATTGTGGGGGCAATAAGCTGACTTTGTATAAAAAGAACACCGCTTGTGGGGGCCGAAAGCCTTCTAAACAGGTATATATCAAAGTATGAAGGCTATTGCTTAATGCATTGTAAACTGCCCTGAGTCTCCGGAGAAGGGTAGCATATAAATTAAATTAAAAAAAAATCAGTATGAAGCAACTCAGTTTGATTTGAGACTCAGCAAAATCCCCATACATTTGAAGGTAGGACATTGGAACCCCTGCTTTCCTAGGGTCCTGGTAGAGACAAAGAACCACCCACTCTTAATCTTTCTCCAACTTATTGTTACAACTACAGTTGGCTTCCAATAGTCTTTTGCTCTACAATTTCCTGCTTCTTTCTCTTGCTTGAGCCCATCATCCCTCTGTGCTCATTGGTTGCATTAAATGAGTAATATGCTTATTTACATGAGCCACCAAGCTAATGTCTTTACATACATTAAAATGCCTAGTGAACACATCTGAGAAATTGTATTTAAACACCTTATTCAAGCTACTGTTTCTGCACTAAACATGAATCTGTTATTCACATAAAAGTTCCACATTGAAGTACTTCAGAGGTTAGCAGTTTTAAGTTTGCCTTATTTTCCCCTTTTCTCATTATGTCTCCTCTGGTGAATGACAGTAAAGCTCTGACAGTTTTTCGTTGATACTTAACTACAATGATACACCAATGATTTATTGGTATGTTGTACAGCCTGATAAATACAATCTGAGGAGGCTGAAATCACAGCTTCATTTTGTGTGATCTGTGAAGAAGAGTTGACACCAAAGCAAAATAAAGTAAGGCTGCTACCTTACTAGATTTCAAATTTTACCTCTAATCTGGAGGGGTCCTACAATATACATTTAAAAAAAACCAATTTAAGAATTTATTTGAAATCTGGAATTATATTTTTAAGTAATGTGTATTGCCAACAGGGATCACAGCATTCCCCAGGCTCTTAGTCTATCAATAGCTTCCTAATCATCATTAGGACTCATAATCGTGATCATGTAATCACCAAGTAATTTGAAATGCTTACGTGTTTGTACATAAGATCTTTTATTATGAGAATAGACGGGATTTTGGGAGTAAAATCATAAGATTCTTGCAAAATCTTTCAAGAGATTTGGGATTATGAAACTTTATGAGCAATGTTCCTGACTTTCATTTCAAAGAATTACTCATTTCTTCAAATGCAACAGGAACACAATCTGAGACCTAAAGTATACATTTCATTTATCCAATGCTTATTTAAAACCTTGTTCATTTTAATGTCATTCTTTAATTGAAAGTAATATGTTCTGGGGATGTTAATTCAGGCAATGTTTTACTTTGCAGATGATTCCTTTTTTGTGTGATAGCATTCATCAACATACACTGCACTCCCTGCCTGTTTGCTCTTACCACCCTCTATTGTTTCCCAGCTGTTCATTTAGACTATAATCTCCTTGGGAACTAAATTCTGTCTATACTGCTTATGTAACACAGGCAGTTTGATTGCATATATCAACATGTCATAATATCAGGTTTATCCTAGGTTACTGAGAACAAGTTCACAGTGGTAGGATATTGATCAGACCAGGCTTTTGTTAAGCTACTTCAAATAATGGGATTTTATGAGAGGTCCAGAGGATGTCATCCATCATCTATTAATCTTCTGCTTTCTCGTACCACTTTTCCCCAATTGTTTTGCTTTCCAGAAACAAAATACATTTAGGAAGACAAGAGGAAAGATATTTCTAGTTATATACTAGAAATACTGCATCCAGTTTTGGTCACCAGAAAAGATGTTGAGACTTTGGAAAAAGTGCAAAGAAGAGCAACTAAGATGATTAAAGGCCTGGAGAATAAAACATATGAAGAATGGTAGCAGGATTTGAGTTTGGCTAGTCCAGAGAAAAGAAAGATTAGTGGGGGATGTGATAGCAGTATTCTAGTATTGGAGTGGCTGTCACAAAGAAGAGCGGGTCAATTTATTTCCAAAGTACCAGAGGACAAACAAGAAACAATGGATGGAAACTCATCAAGGAAAGAAGCAACCTGGGATTAAGGAGAAACTTCTTCATCATGAGGACAATTAACCAGTGGTACAGTTTACCTTCAGAAGTTGTGGGTGCTTCATCACTGGAGGTTTTTAAGAAGAGACTGGACAGTCATTGTCTGAAATGGTATAAGGTCTCCTGCTTGAGCAGGGGGCTGGACTAGAAGACCTCCAAGGTCCCTTCCAGCTCTATTCTTTGAATATTTGGTTTCATCCATCATGCTAAGTTATAGTTTAACTTAATGTGATGTGCAAACAGGGGTTAGTTATGAAATTATTTCATATTTCAAGATGCTCACGATTGTTGTTGGTTACTGACTGTAACTGTAGCTAACCATGATTTGGAAACAAGGACAGGTGATTTGATGAGGTTTCCTAGGTAATACTTGTCCAAGTTTCAACCAATCTGTATAGTTCCAAGACAAGAATAATTAAAAAAGAGAGAAAACAAAAGAGAATATGGTCAAGACTGTTGAGATCTTGAGTTGGCTGTTACTGATCAAATCTCTTATGTGTGTGTGTGTGTGTATGTGCATATGTTTAAAACGACTGTCATACTTTTTATACTTTTTTGTTACAGAGTCACTTTTTGTGAGGTGGACAGTTGTATAAATTTGATAAATAAACTAACAATGATTATTTTGCTCATCTGCAAGATTAACTGTTTATTTCTGGTTCAATCAACAAACAATGGTTAAACCAAATTATGCTTAGTATCATTGACTGAATCAGGGATATTTATAATTCTAATAACCAGATTCATTAACCATAGTTTTGAAATCCCTTAATTCAAAGGGTCCCCAACCCCTGGGCATGGCCCATTATTGGACCATATCCTATACGGAACTGGGCCATGCGAGAGTTGGGATGGCGCACATGCACAGATCTACTTGCATAGTGGGCCAGTGTGCAAACACATGTACACTGGCCCAGCACTTACATGGGCCAGTTCCCCTCTTCCCCTGAGGTGGGCCGCCAAGCCACAAAGGTTGGGGACCGCTGCTTTAGTTTGAAAGAAAGAGAAATCTATCCTTAATGGGATAATTGACAATGGAAGCAAATGCTTCCTGACAATGCCATGGCCAAGTAATAGGAAAGGAAGATGCATGCACGTGATGAAAAACTGATCTCATGTTGAATGCAAGTAAAGCCAGGTAGACAACAAAGTGTTTACCAATGACATATATACACTTATTCATAAATAAAAAATAAACAGGATGCCTCGATTATGATTTTTGTATTATATGCAATTATTTTACATGGACAATGTCTTCTGCATGTTCACTTGGGTCTCTCTGCATGTTCTTTTTAATTTTCCCCTATGCCATGATTGCTAAACATATTGGATTTTTTTTTCATTCTTAAAAAAATATTTATCCAAGGACCTTGGTATTTAAGTATATCAATATGTTCACTTTGCACTCACAAACAACGCAAGTCAACTGCACCCAGTCCTTGGAGAGAAAATATATTGATTTAAGGGCTGCCTTGCCTTTGTTAATCTACACAGTATTTTTACATGGTTACTGTTAAGAATGGGAAGTTTAGAAATGGGCTTGGAGTGAAAACATAGTTTCAAGTTTTGCAGAAACACTTAAAAGTGCATTGAAATCAGTGGTGGAATTCAAATTTTTTTACTACCGGTTCTGTGCGTATGGCTTTGTGAGTGTGGCAGGGGAAGGATACTACAAAATCTCCATTCCCTCTCTACTCCTGGGGGAAGGATATTGCAAAATCTCCATTCCCACTTCACTCTGGGGCCAGCTAGAGGAGAAATTTGCCGGTTCTCCAAACTAATCAAAATTTCCGCTACTGGTTCTCCAGAACCTGTCAGAACCTACTGAATTTCACCCGATTGAAATCTGTCCTACCCTTTTGTCATTTTAAAGCAATACTTTTCTATACTGTAACCAAATTCTTGTTTAAAATATTATTTGGTTGCTTCTATTCCCTTTAGTTGAATACAGGTGAACTATTTTTAAAACTTCCCCATCTGTGAAAAGAATAAAATTGCAGTCACCTACTTTGTCTTATTTTCTTTCTGCTTGGGCCTTTTTCCCAGCAAAGGTTGCTAATAAAGCTGCAACCTTGACAAGTTTGGGGTGTGGAGTTGGGAGGAGAAGGGACAAGACCTGTGTTTTGGAGCTAAGTAGTCACCAACAGAGTGCAGCAACCAAGGAATTTTTACTTCAGGAAGAGAGAATGGTCCAAAAGAGAAGAAAAGAAGCATAGCATCTGATCAAGACAAAACACATATCACTTTTGTCTTTCTTTACAAAATAAAACATCTCCTCAGCCCTTATAAGGAGATATACAAAAACCCACCTGCCCAGATCTGGGTCAATCTAACTGGGAAAAGTTTAAAAATGGACTCTGCTATCATCTCAGACATTAGACCTCAAAGTCCTTTGACATTAAAAATGTCTCTGTTATAGTTAAAGTAGCTTGGGTAGAAAAGAATAGTTGATTATTATGAATGTATGCCAGAAGAGATAGGATTTGGCTTAAGGGGATTGTTTCATATGCTATCCAGCTAATGCAGAGGCCAAGTTGTCTTTTCAACAGATTTGGAGTGCTGGCCAAGAGTTACAAAATAAAATAGATAAATAAAACCCTACTATAATTAACTGCAGTGGGCTCTGCATATTGCTAGGGGAACTTGATACCAAGTAACGGTCTTAAAAATTTGAATTCCCATGGACTTAAACACAAAATTGTGATGGATTGTTATTTAATTGGTTAGTTCTGCATTTTAAAAATATTTAGCTAATGGTCCATGATTGCAGAAAATCTGAGAAATGCTGTGCTAGACCATTCTTGTTTTAACTGGGCACAATAACCATCTGCTTCAGCCAGATTGGGGCTGTTTTTATTGCTTTTAATTTGTAATTACTTCACATTTTGTCCTACGAATGTTGCTTATGTAAGTTTTTCTTAAACTCTAAGTGCAATTATTGTTTTGGTGGTATGTTTCTAATTATTACTGAATGTTTTTTAAAAAAAAACAGATTATAATATCAAAAAAGTAGAATACCGATACATTATCTAATAACAATATATTAAAACCATGTTGTGCATGTGTTTAAAATAAATTAAGCCATGTTCCTTATTTACCAAATACTGGGGCTAGTTGAAAATCTTTTATTTTCTCTAGACATTTCTCATCCCAGTTGAAATGAATACATTGAACCTAAAACATTGTCCTGATTTTTTAAAAAAAATATATTGTAGACTTCCATGATAATTTCTCAAGAGTCACACTCCACAATCTGAATATTTAGTGGGATGGCTATCATGAAACCATCATGAAACAAAAAAGCAATGAAGAATCCTAGAGAAAACAGGCCAAATCCTGTCATTCTTGTTTTGAGAAATTGATCCATTTTTTCATTCATTTTATAACTGTATATTTTACTTTTACACAAGCTGTTGACATTTAAAAGAAAAGTTAAGAATTTAACAACCTCATGGTAGAGAAATAACTATGTAGCACACAAATATAGGACAGACTCTGAGTTCTTACATTTGTCAACCTTGATACTAGCCAACTATTGTGGCCTGGCTCTTTAGAACTGTTTAATGTATGAAAATGAACAGGAAACAAGCCTTTTGCAAAACAAATCTCCCACTTCAGAGTAAACTACATTCCCAATAGTGTCTCTGAGTCCCACATAAATCTCAGCAAAATTCTCAGGAAATAATGCTACGCTTGCAACCCAATGCCTTGCTTGCTTAATGGAAGATGGTTGTTTTATGATTGGAGACAGTCAATTTAAGAGCCAGTTTAATGTAACAGTTAAGGGCTAGGAACCACAAAACTGAGCACAAAGCCAGATGGATGACTTTGGACCATCACTCTCATCTCAGCCCTAGATAGAAGAAAGCAAAACCATTTCTGAAAAAATGCTGTCAAAAAAAGCTACAGGAACTTTTCTTAGACAGACAGACAGGCAGGCAGGCAGGCAGGCAAGCCGGCAGGCAGACAGAGAGAGACTGGAAACATCAGAGTAATAAAGAGAAAGTTGGAGTTGGATAGTGCCTAATTGAATTAAATAATTACAGAAATAAAACTATGGGTCAAAAAAGTTTGGGCACCAGTGACAATCCATTATGTGTACCGTAGAGGGCTAATGCCTCCTACTAAAGGCAGCAATTAACACCAGCTGTCTGTAATTTCTCTGAGTTCAATCCTAGCCAGGCTCAAGGTCGACTCAGCCTTCCATCCTTTCTAAGGTGGGTAAATTGAGGACCCAGTTTGTGGGGGCAATAAGCTGACTTTGTATAAATATAAATATACAAAAGTATGAAGGCTATTGCTTAACGCATTGTAAGCCGCCCTGAGTCTCCAGAGAAGGGCGGTGTTATGTCCTTATAAGGACATCCGCCTGGGATTGGCTGCAGATCCTTTCGGCGGGAGTTTTGAATCCCTGTCAGTGGGCGGTGCGTCTGCCGGAGTGTATATAAGGAGAGCTCCGGCAGCGCACAAGCCGTTCAGTTCTTGTTATTAAAACTTGTTACTTGAACCCTGCTGGTCACTTCTTCTTTCCTGCGCCGATCTAACACTGGCGACGAAGGTCTAGAGAAGAACCTCCGCGTGGCACGATCGCCATAACGAGCTGAAGTCACTCGACGCGGTCTGAGAAATGGCAACGCCGCAAGCGCCGTTCGCCTCACTGGCTCCCTTCAACCCCAGCCGGGAGAAGTGGAGTTCGTATATGATACGTTTCCGCCAATTCCTCCGGGGAAACGGCTACAACAACCTAGACGACGAGAGGAAGAGGGCTCTCTTCCTCGCTAACTGCGGCTCCGACGTTCTGGAACTCGCCGTCAACCTCGTCGCACCCAGGGACATTGAAGTCATGTCCTGGGTGGATCTGCAGACTGCCCTGCAAGACCACTATGCCCCAACGGGCACCCCCATTTCGAACCGCTTTACCTTCCGCCAACGTAATCAGAAGGAAGGCGAATCGCTTAAAGACTTTGTGGCGGCATTGCGTCAAATCGCTGCTAACTGCGAATTTGAGAACGTTGACAATGCCTTACGCGACGGGATCGTCTTCGGGATGAGAGATGCCAACCTCCAAAAGAAGTTCCTAAGCAGAAAAAGACTGTCCTTGAAGGACGTTCTTGAGGAGGCTACGGCTGCTGAAACATCCGAGACCGCCGCTGCTGCCATGCTCCAGTCCCGAGGGATCCATAAGATCCGCAAACCGTCATCGGAATCATCCGACGACTCGTCCACTCCGACTGATTCAGAGGGAGAATCAACCGTTTTAAAAGTTTCCCGCCCAACCAGGCGGGAAATTCAAAACGATGGCCGCCGCGCCGCTCAGTGCGGCAGTTGCAAGGGACACCACCCCCGCCAATCCTGTCGCTGGCGGGATGCCACCTGCAGACGCTGCCTTAAGAGGGGGCACATCGCAGAGGCATGCAGAGCCTCTGATCCTGTTCCGGAGTCGATCAAGCCCCAGAATCCAGAAAATCGTCGCGACTCCCAGAGGTCGTCCAAACGGTCCTCAACCCAGCAAAAGCGCGACGACCGCACCAGTTCTCATGGCGGCGCTGTGAACCAGACAACGATCGCCCTCACCAGCACCAACAGTGCCACAAAATTCCACGTGACACTGTTGGCAGAAGGCTTGCCGTGCACGATGGAAGTCGACTCAGGCTCCGTCTATTCGATCATAGACTGGCACCAGGTCAAGAGGCTCAAGCCGAATCTCTCCAAGCGCCAACTTGAACCTCTGCACTCCAAGCTGGTGGATTTCGGCGGCAACCCCATCGGCGTCATCGGGCGGACCAACCTCCGGATCGCCTTCAAGCAGTTCCAGGGCCAGCTTCCCATAACTGTCGTGGAGCATAGCCGCCCGACCCTGCTGGGCGTGGAGTGGTTCCAGCCGCTGGGGCTTTCTATTGGAGGCATCCACCAGATTAGCTCAGGCGAACTCGACTCACTCATCGGAGAGTTCCAAGAAGTCTTCGATGGTAAGTTAGGGACGTTTTTAGGGAAACCCATCTCCTTTAATCTGGACAAGGGGGTAACCCCAATTCGGCTCAAGCCCCGCCGGGTTCCATTTGCCTTGCGGGCTAAAGTAGACGCTCAGCTAGATAAGCTGATTGCCCAAGGTATTCTGGAACCCATCGATCATGCTTCATGGGAAACTCCCATTGTGACTCCCATGAAGCAGGATGGATCTGTGCGCATCTGCGCCGACTACAAAGTGACCATCAATAAGGCGTTGCCGCAGAGCGCATACCCCGTGCCAGTAGTGCAACATTTGCTGCACTCACTCGGCAAGGGCAAAATTTTTGCAAAACTGGACCTGGCCCAGGCTTACCAGCAACTGCCAGTAGATCAGGAAACGGCGGAGGCACAGACTATTGTCACCCATAGAGGCGCGTTTAAGTGCAACCGTCTCCAGTTTGGAGTCAGTGCAGCCCCTGGCATTTTCCAATCCATGATGGAACGCCTTCTCCAAGGCGTTCCAGGGGTGGTGCCTTATTTCGATGATGTACTGATCTCTGGGGACTCAAAAACTCAACTCCTGGACCGGCTAAGGCTAGTTCTCCAGCGTTTCAGGGAGAAGGGCTTGAGAGTCCGGAGGGACAAGTGCATCATTGGGGTACAGGAAGTCGAGTTCCTGGGCTATCTGATAGATAGTTCTGGCATCCACCCCACCAAATCAAAAGTTAAAGCTATCCATGAAGCTCCCAGCCCCAAAAACAAAGCGGAGCTTCAGGCTTTCCTTGGATTGCTTAACTTCTACGCTATTTTCCTCCAGCAGAAAGCCACTGTTGCTGAGCCGCTCCATCGCTTGCTGGCGAAGGCGGTTTCCTGGAGGTGGGGACGTGAGGAAGAGTCTGCATTCAGAGCCGTTAAGCAACTTCTGACCTCAGACAGTGTGCTCATTCAATACAATGAGACACTGCCCCTCAGACTGACCTGTGATGCTTCCCCGTACGGAGTTGGCGCTGTGCTCAGCCATGAACTGCCTACCGGTCGTGAAGCCCCCATCGCATTTTTCTCTAAGACTATGTCTAGTGCTGAGCGCAACTACAGCCAACTGGACAAAGAGGCGTTGGCTATTGTTGCAGGGGTGAAGCGCTTCCACGAATACCTGTATGGACGGCAATTCACCATTGTCACCGATCACAAGCCCCTCCTCGGCCTACTAGCAGGGGACAAGCAGACCCCAGCCTTCATGTCCCCCCGGATGACGCGCTGGTCCATTTTCCTCGCCGGCTACTCTTACAGCCTCGTCCACCAGCCTGGTAAAGCCATCGCAAACGCCGACGCGTTGAGCAGGTGCCCATCCGCCGAATCCGTGGAAGACCCGGCCCCCACGCTCGAGCTGCTGCATATTGACAACGACAACAACTGTCCGGTGACATCTGCCGACGTAGCGACGCACACGCGAGCTGACCCCATCCTCCGGCAAGTCCACTCCTGGGTTCTGAGAGGCTGGCCGACTCGAATGGACAGCGACGACTTCATCCCGTTCAGCCGCAAGCAAGGGGAGCTGTCCACCATGCGCGGCTGTTTACTATGGGGAGATAGGGTGCTGATTCCCAGCACTCTTCAACGAAGGACTCTTACGGCGCTGCACAAAGGACACCCGGGCATAGTCCGGATGAAAGCCCTGGCACGGAGCTACGTCTGGTGGCCGACACTGGACAAAGACATTGAACATTGGGTCGCCAGGTGTAGCCCGTGCCAAGAAGTCAGAGCCGCCCCGCCTCAATCTGACCCGATGCCCTGGGAGACTCCGAGCTCCCCCTGGTCGCGCATTCACATAGACTTTGCGGGCCCCATTCATGGGCACCACCTCCTCATCGTGGTTGATGCCTACTCCAAGTGGTTGGAAGTCGTCCCCATGGCATCCACCACAACGGAAGCTACCATCCGTGCCCTCCGGCGCCTTTTCGCGACCCATGGACTCCCTGACGTTTTGGTCTCAGACAACGGGCCCCAACTTACGTCCGTGCCCATGGAAGCTTTCCTGGCTGGCTTGGGCATTCGCCATGCCCTTTCTGCCCCTTACAGACCGGCCGGAAATGGGCAGGCTGAACGGATGGTGCGGCTCACGAAGGAGTCGCTCGCCAAAATGGGCCCGGGTGACTGGCAGGAGCGCATTGACACTTTTTTGCTCACCCAGCATATCACGCCTCACTCTGCCACCCGAAAATGCCCCGCCGAGCTTTTAATGGGCAGGAGACTCCGGTCTCCCCTGGACAGACTGCACCCGCAATACTCCTCTGAGGTGCCCGCATCCGCCAGTCGCCAACTTCGCCAGTTTTCCGTCGGTGATGCCGTTTTCGCTCTGAATTTCCACGGCTCGCCGAAATGGCTTAAAGCTACAGTACACAGCACAACCGGTCCCAAATCCTACCGCGTTGAGCTGGACGATGGACAGATCGTGAGACGTCATCTCGACCAGCTCCGCAAAAGGTGGAGGGAAGTGAGCGAAAACCACCCCGACGAGGTAGGCCTAAACCACCCCGGCGCAGTAGGCCTAAACCACCCCGACGAGGTAGGCCTAAACCACCCCGGCGCAGTAGGCCTAAACCACCCCGACGAGGTAGGCCTAAACCACCCCGGCACAGTAGGCCTAAACCACCCCGACGAGGTAGGCCTAAACCACCCCGCCGAAGTAAGCCTAAACCACCCAGACGAGGGAGACCGGCGACCCGAGGGACGAACAAGCACCCCGGCACCTAGCCTAATACCAGATCCGGCAAGGCAAGTAGACCGGGGACAACCCAGCAGGGGAAGCCAATGTCAACCCTGCGAAGTAGGCAACCGGCAGCCCAGAGTTGGGGACCTCCAGCCATCAGTCCAGGAGACCCTACAACAACCCGCCAACCGCGCAGAAAACCAACCCTGCAAGGAAGGCCTCCACCACCCCGGCAGGGTAGGTCAGCACCAACCCGACCAGGTCGAGCAGCCCAGCGGCCAGAGGGAACATTCGACACCACCGCCAGACCAACCGCGCAGAGAGGGCCTACACCACCCCTGCAAGGTAGGCCTACGCCACCCCGACAGAGCCGACCAGTCACCATGTCCGTCCACCTGCCGCCCCGGGAGTAAGCCGGACTCGACCGGAGACCCTGGGGGCTTAACCCAACCACCACCGCCGGACTCGCACCCTGACCCAGACCGGCGCGACCCCAGCCCAAAGGGGACCCGAGGGAGACCCAGGGACCTACCGTGGCTCAGGAGTTCCGGACCGGCCGAGAACAGGGATCCACACCGGCGGCTCCACGATCCGTGCAGGAACGAGGCAGACCAGCATCGCCCGCAGGCGGAGGTCCGTGACCCGGCCGGAGGTTCGGACACAGTGCCCGCGTCCTCGACGGCCAGATCCAGCCCGGCACCGGGGAAGAAGCCCCGAGCAGAGCAGACACCCTCCGTCCGGGAGAGTGTCCATCTTGACTCTGAACTGCGCAGGTCTACGCGGGCACGTAGACGTCCTGTTTATCTTAGTGACTATTTCCCTGATCGACTGACTAAGAACTAGGGGGGAGGAGTGTTATGTCCTTATAAGGACATCCGCCTGGGATTGGCTGCAGATCCTTTCGGCGGGAGTTTTGAATCCCTGTCAGTGGGCGGTGCGTCTGCCGGAGTGTATATAAGGAGAGCTCCGGCAGCGCACAAGCCGTTCAGTTCTTGTTATTAAAACTTGTTACTTGAACCCTGCTGGTCACTTCTTCTTTCCTGCGCCGATCTAACAGGCGGCATATAAATCAAATTAAAAATAATAATAATAAAAAAATAAATGTGGGGTTTCTACTTCAGATGAGAAATAAGAAACCACCTGATTTAATAATCCAACTCAACAATGCTTTTCTGTTCTTCAAGGGAAAGAAAGAAGTTTAACCTTCAATATAGCAAACAAACAATATAGCACATCTTTTTCTGGGCCAGGGTGAAAGGAAACCCACCCTGAAAAAACTTAATGGGAGGGAAGAATAAATAAATTGGATCTAATTGTCCTTTAAATTAATTAAAATTAAACCAAATTAATTAAATACAATAAAATCCATCATGTATTATTGTTGTTACTGTTTATTTATTATTATTGCTAATTTTTCTAGCTTCTGTCATTGGGAAAAATCTCAGTAATCTTCTTAATATATTATCAAGTATAGACTAGAAAATATCTGCTCTTTTCAAAAAGTAATAATCATTGCATCCATAAATAAATATTAAATTACTACCTTTCAGATCTCCATGGACATATAAGTTATTTTCCATTGTTAAATATAAAAATGTACCAATTATTTTATAATACTGTATTGAATAGGGTTTTTTTTAAAAAAAATAGAGTAAAATTATTACAAAATAAGAAATATTTCATTAATTCCATTTACTTAATTCAAGAATGGAATTAAAAATTTACTAAAAGGATTTAGTAAATTCTTTTAGTAAAGAATTAGATTAGATTTAGTAAAGAATTAGATTAAATTCTTTTAGAATTTAATCAAGCAGAGTAACAGATAATGTCCCAAACAGGAAATCTAAAACTGAAGAAGATACCATTTCATAGGATTGTATTTGTTGAATTATTTCTTTTTATTATTATTTCTTTATAATTTTTATTTTAAAATGTGCACAAGAAGATTAAAAAGTGGTATCAACTAATATAAAGTATGAAAGAAAAAAGAACAAGAAAGAAAGCAAAGAGAAAGCGAAAAGGGCAAAAAAGAAAAAAAACCCCTGAAAGTAGAAAAGAAAAGATATATAGAAATAGCTTCATATTCTTCATAGCAGTTATAAGTACAAATATATGTCAACATCTCTCTCTCTCTAAACCTACATCATATTACTCTTTTTTTCTATAATCTATTCTGTCTAATCATCAAACCATAAATGACAAGTTCATTTTGTACATTTTTACACAAAATCTTCCAGTCACCAGTATATGTACTGTAGATAATATCTCTTTTCTAATAAAAGAAAGTGATTTCAGCAAAATTTGTTAACTTTACCAACAATTCCTCCATAGTGAATAGTGTCAAATCTTTCAATCTCTGTGCATACATATATTGAAATTATATTCCATAACTTTTTTCTTATTCTTTACTCATTAATTCTAAAAGGAAAAGTTCTGATTTCAATTGAATAATGAATTTAACATTCAATTAAAGGTTGAATTGCTTTTTAAAATCCTCTGTCTGTATCAAAGTAAGTATTGTATGTATTTTTTAAAGCTGTTTTACTTGTCCTCTAAGCATCATAAAATGTCTATGTTGTTCACATTTCCAATATATGATATTGTTGAAGTACATTGTGGATAATTTATCTGGTGTCATGTATCAATGGCATATTATTTTATAAAAATTCTCTTTGAGAGTCTAACACAATGAAAACTTCAACCCTTTTCACTACCTGTTTCCATTGACCCATTTCTATACTATAACCAAAGGTTTCAGCCCATTTTATCATACATTATGTAACCCGTTCTTCCTCTTTCAAATTTCAACACAAGTTTGTATGTTTCAGCAGTTACATGTTCATCAGTGATACATAACTATACTTTAAATTCTTACTTTGCTCCATGCCTTTTTATCTTTTTATTCATTTTAAATCTTTCAAATGGTTTTTCCATTTGCTCTTTTGATTTGATTTTAAATTCTCCTTGATAGTTTTCCGATAAATCCTAGTATATTAACCATTTATTTTTGCCTGCCAGTTCTCTTCTGTAAAATGCTTCTTGGGATATCTGCAAAAGTGTTTTGGGACACAATCTGGGTTTATATCTATTCCATATTCTCAATATGATACATCTAATAAAAATAATGTTTAAAGTCCACATTAATTTTAAGATTGTCATACTATAAATATCCATGTCACCCAAACCTCATATTATGATCTTGTTTCTTGTTTCTCAGCAATATCCACTCTTTCATACAGACCAAGGAACATGCAGCAAAATATAATTTCAAGTCTGCTAAACCCAATCTAGCACAAGCTAGAAGTATCCTTGTTACTATTGTATGTTATTTTCCAGATATGAAATAGCAAATACCAACCCCCCCCCAGCTAAGTTTCTGCAGCAATATAAAGAAGATCCAGCTTGTAACACTTTATATTTAACTTGTGGTTTGTTTCCTTGCCATATAAATGTAGATATGTCCTTTTTTGCCATTGCTTAATTTGTTGAATGGGTTCTACATGAATTGTAGATGTTATTATATTTCTGTTCTGCCCCTTCTTTTCACCATTGGCCCCGTATTTCTTTCTCTAACAGGTCTGCAAAATGTGCTTGATTTAGAGAAGCAACTCTCCTGGTGAGCTTCATTCTTTTTCACTTTCATTTTTAATGAAGTGACATTTCTGTATCTTAAGAAAATAACAAGCTTTTTCTTTCACAATTTTTTGTGGATTGTATATGTACATGTACATGTACATGTACATGTACATGTACATGTACATGTACATGTACATGTATATGTAGGAGTAGCTGGATCTTCTTTATATTGTTATAGAAATTTAACTTTGGTGACGGTATTTGTGATTTTCATATCTGGAAAATTACATACAGTAGGAACAAAGATACTTTTAGCTTATGCAATAATTTTAAAGAGTACTGTAATCCCCAATTAGCTTAGAAGCAAAAAGTGAAATAGTACCAAATCTTCTATTGCTTCCAAAGTTCTACCTCTCAGGACAGGAGTTTTGAATGCATAATTTGGCTATTTCCTTTTTAAAGTCTTCCTTCACTGAAGACAATGGGGGAAATTGGCTTGCTCAGCTCAAACTAATGGAAACCCCTGCTCCTTGGGATAGGGGTGGTTGGGATATGGAGAATGGTGGAATTTGGAAGGTGATGATTTGGTGATAATACATACTCTTTGGATACCCAAAGCCACAGATTTCATTTGTAATCTCTTATTGGAAGATCCTTGTATAGAACTATCGTTAATCAGTGTAGACCACACTTAGTTAGATAGGATGGGATAGGACAGGATAGGACAGGACAGGACAGGACAGGACAGGATAGGACATGACAGGACAGGACAGGACAGGACAGGACAGGACAGGACAGGACAGGACAGGATAGAATAACAGAGTTGGAAGGGACCTTAGAGGTTTTCTAGTCCAACCCCTGCTTCAGCAGGAGACCTTACACCATTTCAGACAAATGTTTGTCTGATTTCTTCTTAAAAATGTCTAGAACAGGGGCTGTTCCTCTGTCCTGGTCCTATTAGACCTCTCAGCGGCTTTTGATACCATCGACTATGGTATCATGCTGCGCCGGTTGGAGGGGCTGGGAGTTGGGGGCACTGTGTTACAGTGGTTCTCCTCCTTTCTCTCCAACTGGTCGCAGTCTGTGTTGTCAGGGGGGCAGAGGTCGACCCCAAGGCCCCTTGTATGTGGGGTGCCACAAGGATCGGTCCTCTCACCCCTTCTGTTCAACATTTATGTGAAGCTGTTGGGTGAGATCATCCGTGGTTTTGGGGTGAAGTACCATCAGTACACTGATGACACTCAGCTGTACATCTCCACCCCAGACCACCCAATGATGCCCTCGAAGTAATGTCCCGGTGCCTGGAGGCCGTACGGATCTGAATGGGGAGGAACAGACTCAAGCTCAACCCTTCCAAGACCGAGTGGCTGTGGTTTCCAACATCCCGATATAGTCAGCTGGCACCATCTCTGACTATTGGGGGCGAGTCATTAGCCCCTGCGGATGGAGCTCGCAACTTGGGCATCCTCCTGGACTCACAGCTGTCTTTAGAAGGGCATATGACGGCCGTGGCCGGGAGGAGTTTCTATCAGGTTCACCTGATCTGCCAGTTGCGTCCCTTTCTAGATCGGGATTCGTTACGCACGGTCACTCATGCCCTCGTCACCTCACGCCTGGACTACTGTAATGCTCTCTACATGGGGCTCCCCTTGAGGAGCACCCGGAGGCTCCAACTGGTCCAGAATGCGGCTGCGCGGGTAGTGATGGGAGCAACGTGGCGCTCCCATGTGATCCCCCTCCTGCACAAGCTGCACTGGCTCCCGGTGGTCTTCCGGGTGCGCTTCAAGGTTTTGGTTACCATCTTCAAAGCACTCCATGGCTTAGGACCAGGGTATCTTCGGGACCGCCTTCTGCCACAAACAGCCTCTCACCGACCAGTCCGCTCCTATAGAGAGGGGCTCCTCAGGGTGCTGTCGGTCAAACAGTGTCAACTGGTTGCCCCCAGGGGGAGAGCATTCTCTGTGGGGGCACCTTCTATCTGGAACGAGCTCCCCCCTGAGATAAGGAGGTTACAGGACCTGCGTACTTTTTGCAGCGCCTTAAAAATGTTTTTATTTGAACAAGCTGGTCTGGCTTAACCTCCTTTTATATTGGGTCTTAAATATTTTATACAATTGGATTTTTAAATTGTTTGAGCCAAATTATTTAATTTGTTTTAAATGATTTTTAACTTTTATATTATTGTATCTTATTTTGGCAGTTCACTGCCCTGAGTCCCGTCTGGGATTAGGGCGGTATACAAATTTGAATAAACAAACAAACAAACAAATAAATAAATAAAGTTGGAACATTCACAATTTCTGGAGGCAAGTTGTTCCACTGATTAATTGTTCTAACTGTCAGGAAATTTCTTAACTCTAGGTTGCTTCCCTCCTTGATTAGTTTCCATCCATTGCTTCTTGTCTTGCCCTCAGGTGCTTTGGAGGATAGCTTGACTCCCTCTTCTTTGTGTCAGCCCCTGAGATATTGGAACACTGCTAGCATTTCACCTCTAGTCCTTCTTTTCATTAAACTAGACATACCCAGTTCTTGCAACTGGTCTTCATATGTTTTAGCCTCCAGTCCCCTAGTCATCTTTGTTGCTCTTCTCTGCACTCTTTCTAGAATCTCAGCATCTTTTTTACTCCGTGAATGTACATACATCAATGACAAAATAACTTCCTGTGTTTCTACTGCAGGACCTTTGTTTTGTTTTGTCCTTGCATCAGAAGTGCTTAACTGATCCATTACCGTTATTGTAATACTTTACCTTGGTGAAGGTTACCTATTCTGAAAGAGTCACTGACTTGGAACATTCTTCCTCCAATCAATTGGGGGAGCATGATTTTGCCTTGTATTTAAACAGGATGTGTTAATGATTCAACAGTCACTAATACCAAAGTGATACAATAACTCCCTTTTGGCAGGGCCTGCCTATTGCAGTATTGCTTCTTTCCAGTAAGGAAGCTCATTTGTTTGTAAACACAATTTATTTTGAGATAGAAACCAGAATGGGAAAATTTGACTCCCTCTATGAGGCATAATTTAGTACAGTAAAGTAGTTAGCACAAAGAGATCCAGCTTCTACTGTATATATAGGCTTGAAAAGTCTCCTGTCTGAAATAAAGTGAAGTGAAGTGAGGCAAGGTAAGTTAAAGCAAGGTAAGTTATGAAAGGCAGAATCTCTATGGGGATTCTCAATCATGGATTTTCTTGTTTTTTTTTTCTTTGAAAACATTTTGCTTTTCATCCAAGAGGCTTATTTAGTTCTGAAGAAGCTTCTTGGATGAGAAGCAAAACATTTTCAAAGAAATGTTTTCCTTTTGAAAAGCATCTTTGGGTATCAGAATCAGTTTGGTATAGCGGCTAAGGCACCAGGCTAGAAATCAGGAGATTGAACTATAGTCCCACTTTAGGCACAAAGCCAGTTGGGGGACCTTGAATGAGACAAGTGGTCTCATTCAAGAAAACAGTGAATCTGCATACAGACAGGAGGTTGAACAACTAGCCTTGTGGTGCGACCGGAACAATCTTGAACTAAATACACTCAAAACCATAGAAATGATGGTAGATGTTAGGAGATCTACCCAAGGAGATAGATGTAGAACTGCTACATCTTTGTAGCAGTTCTACATCTCTGTAGAACTGCTGACTCAGTTCTACAGAGAAATTATTGTATCTGTCATCTGTACCTATATAACTGTCTGGTTTGGCTCTGCAACCAAACAAGACAGACACAGACTTCAGAGGATAATTTGAACTACAGAAATCAACAATTACTACCAACCTGCCTTCCATTGAGGACTTGTATATGCACAAGTCAAAAAGAGGGCTGTGAAAATATCCACAGACCCCTCACATCCTGGACATAAGTTGTTTCAACTTCTACCCTCAATGTTATAGAGCATTACATACCAGAACAACTAGACACAAGGACAGTTTTTCCCCACATGCCATCACTCTGCTAAACAACTAATTCCCACAACACTCTCAACTATTTACTAACACTGTATTACTATTATTCTTCTCATCCTTTCTATTGCCTATTTCCTCCCACATGACTATAACCATGTTGCTTGTATCTTTATGATTTATATTATTTTATTTAGTTTCCTAGTATGATTTGATTGTTTATTAGGTATCCTATGACTATCACTAAGTGTTGTATCTTATGATTCTTGATGAATGTATTTTTATGTATACTGAGAGCTTATGCACTGAAGACAAATTCCTTGTGTGTTCAATCACATTTCGCCAATAAATAATTCTGTTCCTGTTCCTGTTCCTGTTCCTGTTCCTGATTCTATTCTATTCTATTCTATTCTATTCTATTCTATTCTATTCTATTCTATTCTATTCTATTCTATTCTATTCTATTCTATTCTATTCCATTCCATTCCATTCCATTCCATTCCATTCCACTCCACTCCACTCCATTCCACTCCACTCCACTCCACTCCACTCCACTCCACTCCACTCTATATTTTCTCTGAGCCTATCCACAAGGCTGAACCCAACCCCTGTTCTCACAGCAATGTATTGTGATCCTGGGCAAAATGATATTTTGAGGCATTGATAAGGATCAATCAATCAAATCTTTATTCAGCCATCAGTATTACTGACTAGGATGTAAACTAGGAGTTGAGAGTATTTTTCTATTATCTATTTTATATAACTTTTGAGAGTAATACTGTGAAAAAAGAAATCACAGAATCATTAGCCAACAAGGTCATTGCTGAAAATAAATGAGGTAGGGATTCATGCATCTGGAGGGTATTTGTGTTAGAAAAGTCTGTCTTAAAATTATTTTCAAAACACCAGACAGTTTTGTTTTTCATAAAATGGTAAAAAGGTCATGGACTTCCAATTCAGTTTTCAACCTTATCTCTCTAGACAACAGCCCCTTCTGGAGATTCAAGAATATTTTTTTCTGTCATTCTATTTTTCTAACTTTCTCTTCTTTATTGTTGACTCTAATAACTTTTCATTAAAATGTTATATTAGTTTCATCGGCTAGACACATCTTGTCTTTGGAATAGTGCCAGAGCTGCAGTAAGAAACAATCCTTTTCAGAATAATATTTAAAGTATAAAGTATAGTCATTTATATTCTCACAGAATTTAATCTGTAGATATGTTTAGAGGAGCAATACTAACAAATAATGGACTACAGTTAAAGATATACAGAAAAACAAATCTTTAGAGTGGATGGAACTGAATATTTCATCTTAATCAAGTGTTAAGCATTCCAATGAAAAATAAGCAAGTAAACTCCTGTTTACTAACTTTTCCTTCTCTCCTTTCCCTCGCTTGCTTTGAAAAAGCATATATGTCTTTATCTTTCAGATAAAGCATATCCCAAATATACTTTAGCTGAAAGCAGATGAAAAGTTTTAATAGAGGCACCACGGCACAGGTGGTGGAGATGGAGGAACTAGGGCAGTTGTATGTTGATATGTGCTGGTGCTCACCTATAAAGCCCTTCATGGCATGGGCTCGGGATACTTGCAGGACTACCTCCTACTGGCCTCCCACCGCCCAGTGCGCTCACATAGGACTGCCCTACTCCGGGTCCCATCGGCCAGAAAGTGTCGGCTGGCGGCCCCCAGGATGAGGGCGTTCTCTGTGGCCATACCGACCCTCTGGAATGGTTTACTCACTGGGCTCCGGACGGCCCCCGACCTCCGCACCTTCCGTGCCGACCTAAAGACATGGCTCTTTTAGCAAATTCTCTGATCTGCCGTGCATTTTAATTTGGGGGATTTGGGGTTTTAAATCGGATCTTAATATTTTAATTCTATTTATTGTTGGGTTGTTTTATTCTGTGAGCCGCCCTGAGTCCTTCTGGAGAAGGGCGGCATATAAATATGACAATAAATAAATAAATAAATAAATAAAAATAAGATATAAATCCTACCTGTGATCTATTAGATGAATTATTGCAAATTAACAAAATGATGGTGGGGGAAAATAGAGAAATTTAAAAAAACACAATTTCTTCTTGGAATTACTGGGTTAATTTCATTAAATATTGGTTAAAACATAATTTCTCTACTGTTTTAAATAAAGAGTAATTCCAACAATTAGTTTGTAGTTACCATATAATAGAAAACATTAGAATAGAACAGCATATTTCACATCTTGAAGAAAATTGTTAATACTACCAACCACGAACTGTAGTTCACATGTAATTCCAACAAACATCAGCCATCTTCTGTTATTATTTCAGAGTGGCACCCACTTGAAGGTTAAAATGCAGCTGTTACCGACTAAAGTTCAATGACTTAGATTGCATTTTTGTTCCCTTAGCAGAATAATTTTAACTGAACACAATGTGTCTGGGTACATGATAAAGTAGCAATAATAGTGCATTGGATGATCTACAGGATATACCATTTGCCTGCAAGCAAGAACAGGTGGGTGGAAGATGGACTATCAAATAAAGAAAGTAATATGAAATGAAGCAGCTAAAGTGCTCTGGGACTTTAGAATTCAAACAGACATATAGCTGCTGCATAACATGCCAGATTTAACAACCATCAACAAGAAAGACAAAAAAAAATCTGAATAGTGTCTGTGGTAGTACCTGGAGACAGCAAGAACAGAAGAGAAGAAACTGGAGAAGATAACAAAATCCAAAGATCTGCAGCTAGAAATACAACTATGGCAAATGAAAGCAAAGGTAGTACCAATAGTAACAGGTGCCTTGGGTGCAATCCCAAAACAACTGGAATGCCATTTGAATACCATTGGCATTGACAAATTGACCATCAGTCAATTGCAAAAGGCTGGTTTACTTGGAACGGTTTACATCCCGTGACAGATTGTAACACCATCACACATCCACATCTGCCTATTCCAGGTCCTTGGGAAGAACTTGATAGGCAGACAAAAACACCAAATCCAATCTGAACATCTGGCTGACTAAATGATGAACTGTAATGATAATGATGATAATGATAATGATGATGAAATTACTAATAAAACTAAATACAAGCAGCAGCCAAAACATCTGCCAATGTTACATTGGACAGGTCTAAAAACCATATTTGCTTAGGATACTGTTTCTTAATTGTTCTTTTCTCAATAGGCTTTCCACTATTGAATCACTACCAAAAAAAAAAAATAATAATAATTGAATTTTTAAAAATCTGGTCTATGGGTTTATGGTCCCAATAAAAGAGATCCCCAGGATCTCTTTTATTAGTTAGAACTCTTCAAATCTTTGTGTTTTTGTTTTTTTAAGGGACTTATAAAGGCTTATGCACCCAATTCCTCTTTTCGTTCAACTCCCTGCCACATGATAAGCTAATCAAGTACTTAGAAAGAGAAGTCAATTGAAACACGAGAAGCTTTATGCAAAGATCAATGGCACAATGGAAGATACAGTTGCTAGTCAAACCTGATAGACTGGGAGAGGTTAATATCAAGAGAGAAATTTTTAACAGGCGACTCATAATTGCTATTATTTTGTCACTGCATTGATTCGTCTGTCAGCAATCCTGAATAAGTTGGGGCATGACTATCGAACATCAAAAACCTACCCCACCTCCTTTACATGGATGATCTGAAGCCGTATGTAAAAACACCATCTGAAATAGAATAGTTGCTCAATCCTGTCTGAATATAGAACCAAGATATTGCAATGGAGTTTGGACTGTACAAATGTGCCACATTTGCCTCAACAGGGGAAAAAAATAATAAAACTGAAGGAATCAAGATGTTCTATGGAAATAACATCAAGTGTCTGGATGAAGGAGATCACTATAAATACCTGGGCATCCTTCAAGATGACAACATCAAGTACCCTCAAGTCAAGAAGAAGGTTAGAAGTGAATACATCAAGTAAGTGAAGATTTTAAAGTCCAAACTGAGTAGAGGAAATATCATCAAGGAAATTAACACTTGGGCAATTCCAGTCATTAGATACATAGCTGGAATAGCTGAGTGGATTCAAGCTGAACTAAAACCTTTAAATAGGAAGAATGGAAAAATCATGATGATGAACCTTCATTGTGCAATAATGTTGACAGATTCTACTTACCAAGGAAAATTGGTGGATGTAGAAAGTTTCAAGTATACATATAGTTGAAGAAGAAAAAAGAAGATTGGAGGAATATCCAAAGGACAGTGAAGATGGTCCACATCATGAAGGCTTATTGAATACACCAGAAACCAAAGTGGCTTACAGAAAATAATAGAAAGGAGACATGGCAAGGCAACCCACTACATAGCCAGTAAATGAAAAAACTACCAGACAGAGCAGATAACAAGAAGACATGGGAATGGCTAAAAGCAGGAAAATTGAAGAAAAAGGCAGATGGGCAAATTTGGGCTGGAAAAGACCAAGCCTTAAGAACAAATGGATATAAAGCTGGAATTGAGAAGGCAAACAGTAAATTTCATCTCTGTAAAGAACCTGTAGAAACAACAGTAGATCATCCAATTAGTTGTTGCAAGGAAACTGCATAAACTGCAAATAATGGCAATCAAAATCACCATCAATCAATTGCAAAAGGCAGCTTTATTTGGAACTTACATCCCACAATGATATCTTTAACACCCACTAAAGAACAACATCTATCCCAGGTTCTTGTGAAGATGATAAAAATACAAAATCCAATCTAAACCTTTGGGCCTGTGCGACCAAAATAACACACCAAGAAAATCTGCAAAAGCACTTAAAAATAATAGAAATGGAGAGAATTTCAACTCATCAATTGCCAAAAGGTTTATTACTTGGACTAACACATGTATTGTGAGAATCTCACAGAGACACTTGCTGATATGGGTGGCTATAGAAATCAAATAAATAAAAACATAAATAAAAAGTATCTTTAACTATTATAGATGTTTGGAAAGGATCTATGAGAAGTCAAAAGTAGCAAATCCAATTAGAACTATTGGTAGATTGTATAAATAACACTACACAACAACAACAACAACAACAACAACAACATAATACAAACAAATGAAAACACTAATTTAAAATGATTAATGCACCTCAAAACTCCTTGACCAAATGAAACAAAGTCATTGCTATGAGCTCCTGTAGCATTCTGGACCCAAGAGAAAGGCCAGGTCATGAAAACTTTCTGGAAAACCATTAGGATTAGGACCATTTAAATCTCATGGGGGAGGCTGCTCCACAAGACAGGCTTCACAGCAGAAATGGCACACATCCTGGGTCCCATTAGATGACATTGTTTCAATAAACCCATTAGAAATGAAGGACATAACCTGGCACTTCCTTGGTGAGTTAGGCTGCAACAGTCCTTCCAGCCTAATATGGGTGACCCCAAAGCACCAGGCTGAAAAGACTTTAAGATTCAAACTATAGTCTTACTTACTAGGAAGTAAGCTCTGTTGAACCGCGTAGGATTTTATTTCTGAGTAAACATGTTCAATCTTGGTCTGTAAATCTTTCAGTACTCTCACTGCCAAACAAATGTTAGCAATGGTGGAAAATATTTGGAAAATGTCACTGATGTGGAAAAGGGGCCAACAGAAGCAAATAGGAAGGAAGTCAGGGTGAAACAAAAGCGAGGGATAGCAACACAGCTGTTCTGTATACGAGTAAAATTTTAATCAGTAGAAAAAAGTGTATTCCAGGCAATAAAATAAAATAAAATAATTATGGATTCAATTCTAGAGGATATCCTCTAGAATATCCTGAGTAAAATTTCGTATGCCTATTAAACATTTTGGCAGTAATTGGGGTTTTGGTGCTAAGGGGTCAGTCAGTTTGCTGAAGTAATTGTTGCAACTGTTAGAGCTTAACGTGACAAAAGAAGCAACAATCAGATCTGGACTCTAAACCTTTGTGAGGAAAGGAAAGGAAAAAAGAAGCAACTTAGCCAGTCATGTGAAGGGCTGGAGGGATTCTGGAAGAAGGCAACAGAGGTGGTATTAAAAATGTTTGACAAGGCATGTCATCCAAGAGGAAAGGTTAAGATAACTTGGCATCCCTTGCCAAGTTCAGAAGAAGAATGCACGGGGCCACGAGAACAGGAAGCATAAAAGAATGTCATAAAGAGGACAAGGATCAATTATTCTCATTAGTCAATGAGGGTGGAACAAATATAATTGGATTGAGAAGAAAGGGAAGTTTTAGGTTAAATATTCAGCAGGGTTGTACTAGGCCTGTTCAACAAAGAGGTAAATTGCCAGAGACTGTTGTATAACTGCCTGAGCCAGAATTATGCAGAGCAGAACCCACATTTTCAGGAATAGTTATAGAATAATTAAACCAATCCTGTCACTGAGGAGGTAAGTAAGTGAGGTCTGTTCTAATACCAATAGCTCTGAAAGTCTAAATAAAACAGATTCTCGAGGAGATAAAAAAGATGTTTAACTTAGGTTTGATGTCAAAAAGCTGTAATGCTATTTTTTCAAAATTAATTATGCTCTTCATCCCAATGCAGATAGTTCTAAAAATGATTTTCTTACCCAAGTGTTGGGCTTATAAATTTAGCACAATATAATTATTGTGCTAAATTGTTCTGTTTTATTCTAGATAGAATTTGGAGTCAGGGTTGTAAAACAGAAATTAAAGGGCCAGGGAACATAAATTTGTGCTTGATTTTGGCTCATTTGTGAAAGAAGTGTCCTGTGACATTCTGATACCCAAATCAGAAATTTTAACTTACGCTACATGGTAGTATAGTATGCACATAAAAGATATGTAAGGATAAATTAAATAATTAGCAGTGTGGTCCTTCAATTTCATTTTGAATAGTGTCTAGTAGAAAAATTATCCTAAGCTTTTGTCATTTAATTTGATGAAAAAGAAAGTTGCTGTTAAAATTTGTTTAAAAAAGACAATTTCACAGAAATTCTCAAGAAAGGAGTATGGTGCACTTGGGATAACTTAATGAGAGAGATGTGGCCAAAAGATATGAGAATGTTTCACTATATAAATCTCTCTCCAGTGGTATGAAATTTTTCTGGCAACATAAACTTCAATTACATTCTAAGGGAGTACATTATGAGTGAATTTTTCCTGTTTGTAATGCAATCCTACTGCTGCTAAACTGTCAAATAATTTCTCCTCCTTCTGAAGAAATTCAAATGAGAGTTTCTCTGCCCAGAAATTTTGGGAAGAAGTTTGAAAGGTCAGCTAAATTCTGTTCCCTTGTTTTCCTTAATGAGAAGGTTCAGATAATTATAATTTGCATGTGATTAGCCTTTTATTTCTGATTTTGTATTATTATTGGCCTTTCAATCTTTGTGATTAAATTTGTTCACTGAAATGGGATAAAAATAAACATCTGTTTAAAGAATTTCAAGTACAGAATTGTAATTGGTTCAAGAGTTCAGGTTATTAACAAGTTGAAGTGCATGTGTGTGTGTCTGTGTGTGTTAAATTTAGCAGACTATATGAAATACAGTGGATATATGTTTTATTAAAATCTAGTACATTTATGTATTTTTTGAGGATTTCCAGGAGTAGAGAATTTTAAAAAAGAAAAAATCCAAACCAGTTATTGTTACTTCTAATAAATAATTCTTTATAAATTAAAGGGAAAACAATGCTAAAACCAACAAGGATTTGCTGAAACACAAGCCACACACCAGAAAACAAAATCCTTAAAAGAAAACCACAGAAAACAAGATGGTATATAGTGCTATACTACTAGTTGTGGACATTAGTTGTTCATTGGAAAAAAAAAGTGAGAAATAAAGAGTCAAATGGAACAGCATGAAATAAAGCAAATGTGACTGGCAAAATACTAAACTGAAACAGGTTTGTTAAAAGATGAACAAAAGTTGCATTAGGATTTGGTTTCCACTTGATTTGGGCAGTTTGACAGAATTATGTTCTTATATTTATTAAGCTACTAATCAGTCCCAGACTTTATTTTATGTAATTGAAAATACCAGTTCTGGAGAGATAACGTGTACTATACTTCATTTATTTATTAAATTTATATGGCTGCTCATTCCATAAGAAATGAAAAAAAGCAAGGAATATAATGTATATGTAAATAATTGGCAGTAAGAATACATAGACCAGCAACCTCATTCAGATTAGCTTGCATCCAGTGAACTATGAGCTGAATTTCATTTTCATGTGCTCCTTTCCAAGTACATGTTAAAAAGCCCCCACAATGGCAATAATGATTACTACTATGTACAACAACTTGAAAAAGTCTTTTAGAAATGACAATAACCTTATAAAAGTACAAAATGATAAACCAAGAAACCATTAAAACCATATAAAAAAGTGACATCTTTAAATCAGCGACAATAATTAAAGGCCCTAAATTCTGACTGAAAAATATACTTTAAGCAGTAACAAAACAGACACACCAACAGTGCTTGCCTTGATAAACCTGAAAAGCCAGAGACTTCCATCATTGAGAAGGCTTCTCAAAGTTTCTGCACACTAAGATCCACTGGATTTTTTCTTCTTCTCATGGCTAAAAAGAGTTTCTGTACTTCTTCTGGGCATTAGAATGTACTCTTGGTAGAAAGCAGTGTGATTCTTTTTGCACAAGCTAAAATATGTTTTGCTCACACTAGAATATTTTGGAGTTAAATCATTATTGCTTTACTTCATAATTCAATGCAAGAAGTCCTAGATGTTATTTTCATTTTTTTATGCTAGTAATATATAGTCCTATATAGGAGACAATTATCTTGAAATCAGAGTCTGAAACTAATAAAATTATGACTGATAAGTCTAGGTGATGTGGTAATATTTGAATTTGGGGCTTTATGAACCATACTTAGAGGGCAGTCGATTGTATCAGGTTGTCAAGACCACCCCGCTCGACACACATCAGTGTGAGAAGCACTCAATAGGCGGACGGTCACCCTGGGGACGGGTTAGGGCCAATTTGTTATGTACTGTTACTAACTAACATTAGAATGATGTGGCAGCTCTCGCAAGCAGCGGAACAGAAGCCCGGAAGTATAGCTGATTGGAAGGCTGTGTAGCACGGCTATTTAAATGGGGTTGGGTTGCAATAGAGCCTAACACTGGTTTTGTGTTATCGTTGTTTGAACTCAGTGTTGTCTGCGACAAGCCTGGAGACCAAATAAACCTATCACCTGCTTTCATGCCTAACTCGCTTGCAGTTTGGTTTTGTTGGAGTGCCCAGGTTTGTTGAGAGGTTCTGAGACAGGTCTTGGTAGTTTTGTCCCCACTCTTTAATGTAGAAAAATCCAGTCATCCAAAGAGTTCTGTAGGTGACAACACTTGGTATAATCAAACATTCTTCCCAGTATTTCTTGGAAGTTCATTTTCCTTCTATTTACCATATATTACATTTAAGCATTAGTAAGTTTTTAACCTTCAGTGACATCATCAAAAAGTCCAGTCAGTTCTCATTACCTTGCCAAAACTGAGGAAAGTTTATTCCATCTGTCAGATAGGAAGCTACTGGCTGTGGAGATTGGCACCATCTGTCAAGTTCAAAAGAACAGTATAAATAATGGGAAATATGGAATTATAAGAAAAATCTGAATTAAAAGCAACCCTAAGTACTCCAGAACTCCCTCCTGCCTTTATAGTTGCCACTCCTTGTATCATCCCTAAGGGCTAAACAGATGTGATCCTGATTGCATGGATGCAATTTGTGGGTAGACTGCAGCTGTCACTTATATGTTCACAGCCATAGAAAAATAGAATGTTGTAGTTATAAAGAAATGAAATACTTTTGTTTAGCATTCCAAACTAAAAATTTATAACTGTGTTGAATAAGGAGAAGGAACATGCAAAAGGAGAGGAAAAGGTGAGAGAGGTGGATACATATTCCAAAAAATTATTACAATAATTTTGAGCAATCTAACTGGATGTTATAGACTGATTAAATAAAAATACATTTTCACCAAAAGTTTTTAAAAATTTCATTCCATTTATATTGTTCACTTGCCAAGCAACTCTGGGTTTTTAACAAAACTAAAATCAACCAAAGGAATACAAATAATAAAAGTTCAGAAAAGTAAAAATGTGACCATAAGGAAATACATATAAGGACCAGCAGACTAAAAATTCAAGACCATATGGAAAGAGATACACAGAGAGAAGAAAGCAGATATCAAAGAGCATATTTTAAAATAAATGCTTTAAAGAAAGAAGGGGAAGAAGCAGCAGATATAAGAAAAATGGGGGAATAGAATTTTAAAAAATTAATGAGGTATAGCAAAGATGAAGTTATTGGCAAAGGAAAAATGATAACTGACAACAGAAATTAAAATGAAGGAGGAAAGATTTAAAAATACAAAGAGGTTGCTTAAAGTGGATTTGTAAAGAAATAGATGTCACTGAATGTTGCAAAACAAAGGGTACAAAACCAAATCTAAAAGCCAGTAAGTAAAGTTTTTAATAATATTTAAAACTGAAAAATGGCAAGTTGTTGCAATACATTTGGTTTTGATAAATAGTGCAAAAGAGTGATTAAAAAACCTCATTAGATTCTGTACCTGAAGCTATACATGAAGGAGAGTAAACCAAAATCTCAGGTTAGCTAAGGAGATTTTTCAGCAGCTGATGGCAAAGCTGTAGGAGGTGTAATTAATAGTAGCTGTCTTTTTCAACTTTAAAATGTGCTCGCACATCCCTTGACAACTGCTTGTGAATATTGTTCCAAAACAGTATACTGAAGCTTTTTCTTTGCATTGCTTGTATATTCCAACTTTGCTTGTAAAGCTCAAGATAATATGTTGAAGAACCACTCTAACAAACATAAGATTTGGTTGCTTACATTTAACATACAGTATCTGTTTGATCATATCCTTTCAGCCCATACCATAAAAAGACAATTTTGCACAGGACTGGGAAGTTTCCAACCTGCAACTTAATCTAATTTGAGGACTTTCTACTTTCCTATCTGGTCTGTAAGCTAATTTGGGTACCAACTCTTCTCTCCAAGCAACCTGCCCCTTGTGTCTACTGCCTTTTCCTAAGCGATTACTCCTTCTATACAAGGTTCATCTGTGGCACATCATCAGTGCTCTGTCCTATCTCATTCATCACCATTCCTTAAACTTGAAAGAGGATTTGACTCCTTGGCCACTGCAACATCTGAATTGGACCTTTTTAGATGTGCAACAAAAAAAGGATGTATCTGCCCTTAGGTTACTGTTATCAGTTTCTGGCTCCTGCTGGATTTGCAATGTTCTTGAGAGGACCAAAAGTGAAAAGTAAGTGGCATGCTGAGGGAAGCGTCCAGAATTTAGTTCAGATATGTCTCCAGAGGCTAGTCATGACAGAACTTACAGCACAAGCATTTGGAAGGGGGCCACTGAAAACAACTTGTCCTCATTCCAGTTGAGCAACTGCTAGCAGATTTTTTTTTCAGCATGGGCCATTTAGGGACAAGATGAGGAAAGAGAGAATGACACTAAGAAGAAGAAGAAAGAAAAAACAAACCTTCTTAAATAAGATTCTGGAAGATCGTTCAGCATGCACTCATATTTTTATTTAAAGGCAGTTCTCATTCCCCTTATCCATTTCCAATTTTCCCATCTCTATTCCCAGTAGAGAAGACAAAGAAAGTGCAAGTGACAAAAGTTCTATTTATCTTAGAGTAGTCTGACAGTTAATAGAAGGAAACTGATAAAAGGGACCAGTTAGACTCCTCTGCCACAATACAGCCTACAGGCTAAAAAAATACATTGCTAAAAATCTTTTTATTTCAGTGTTCATTGATTTAAATAATAAGCGTGCAAAAGGAGCAAACTGTATGCGTATTTACTCTGAATAGAACCTGAGCAAAAGCTGCGAAGTATTTGTAAATTTGGCATTGGTTACTATTTAGGTGGAAGAGGTACTCCACCCCCATATTTCAATGGACGAAGTTCAACTGAGGTGACTACTTCAGAATGAAGCATGCCACACTTGTGCCAGTCACTCAGGTTTTCTCTATCCTGCGACTGACAAGCACTGGAATAACATCCGGTATCTATCAGGAGTGTCAAATTGTACAGAGGAGAGCACGTTGGAACAAAAAGAAGTTGGCTAAAGGACAGGATGATGACAACCAATGAAAAATAGGCTAATCAAGCACATTTGCATAATTCTGATAGCCAAGGAAAAAGATATACAGGACTAAAATTACATTCCGTTTTGGGAAAAATCTGTTCCTTGTGTCTTTGACTTCTGAATGTCTATTGACTATTGTCCGCTGTTTTAAACTCAAAATGAGAACCAGAAACATATTTATCGTAGCAAAGAAAAATGAGATTCTCATGACACTGAATTTTGTGCTAGGTCTGTATTTTAAGCTTTGTTTTGTCCTTACGCAAAGCTGCGTCTTCAAATACACTTAAGCGTAGGTAGATTGACATTATCTGTAGTTCGTTATGAATTCTATAGTAGTTTTACAATTTAAAACTAACAATTACAACATGCCACTGGAACTATAAACTATGGTTTATGTGTCTGAGTGAATATTTGAAGAAAAAATGTTAGCTATCATGTGCACTGTTTGTCAAACTCATCTGTATTTTTTTCGCCTCATCTCCTTTAATTCTATACCCAAACTAATCACTGGCATTTGAAAGATTTCATGGAAATTGATTTGATCAATGAATCATACATTGTGTGAAGATTGAGGCTTTTTGTCTGCCTTGAAACTCTTTTCAGTTTTATTGAGTAAATTTTGAGTAAGTTTTGTTATATGCAGATTGTTTTTATCTTAAACCAATGCTTATTTATGATAATTTATAGTTTACAGCTAAAATGTTGAAAGCAATGTATTTACATTTTTTTAAAAAATTAGTTATTTTAGACTATTTTTGACATTTTCTCAATATAGGATCATAACAATAGCATTTATACATCTCTTCACAGTGCTCTGCAGCCCTCTGTAAGCAGCTCACAGAGTCAGGGTATTTCCCCCAACAATCTGGGTCCTCATTTTACCGACCGCAGAAGGATGGAAGGCTGAGTTGACCTTGAGCCTGGTAAGACTTGAATTGCCGAACTGCGGGCTGCAATCAGCAGAAGTAGCCTGCAATATTGCATTCTAACCACTGTGCCACCATGGCTCATAGTTATGATAAAGTATAAAGCTACTTGAGAAACCATCTCACTGCAATGGGACTGGCCTGCCCAACCTGTGTGCTACTGACCCTATTGGTCAGGGAATTCTGGCTGGCTGGCTGGGTCCAGGCGAAGAATCTTTTCTTCTGTGGCTCTGGCCCTTTGGAACATCTTGCAACCTGAGGTGAGATTGGCTCTCACACTCCTGACCTTCCTCAAGATCCTTGGGGTCCCAATGGGGGAATATCATGCTGGAAATGGCTGATGGGCAAATACCAAATCCCACCCCCCTATGTCTTATTTGCTGGTCATTCTGCTTTCAGATGAAGTATCATAATTTGCTGACTGAGCAGAGTCCCTTAAAAAATTATACATCGTGACTGGAAGGAAGCCATTTTTTATCATTTGGGATTAAATGTCTGGGATTCTGGAACAACTTTTTGTATATGCTCAAAGCCTGCTGTGGCTCTAGTCTGCTGGTTCCAACCATGAGGGAGAGAGGTATGGTGTACTGGGAATTCCATCTTTTAATAGAATTCAGGCCAGGACAGAAAGTTTTCTCTTTCCATATAATGCAAGATTAATGGCAAGGCAAATGCACAATCCAAATGGAAGCCATATAACATTGAGACAAAGTGAGAGGTCTGTCCATGCCAATAACCTTATGCTAGGAAGATCCCTTGCTTCTCACAGTGAGGAAACAGCTTGCTCTTATTATTGTTAGAGCCTGGGATACAGGCAACACCAGCATAAAATCCTTGCTTTAAATTCTGTTTCCAATTTAGTAGTTTGTTTATATATGCCTACAAAAACATTCTTAATCTGAAAGAAATTTTGTCAGGCAATGTGAGTATCTGGAAAGATTATTACCGCTCACTGCCGCCATCCTCTGTCCTGCGTATGACAGATTATTATTTTGAGCTCATAACCATTCAGGCCATAACTCATAGCAGGACATTTGCTCTGTGTAGAATTTTACTGTTTACTTCTACAAAACCTGCAGTAGCTAGGCATTGTATCAAAGGTAAGTAAAGTGCCAGTGCTTTGATCCAAATAGTGTATTGCATGAACAAGCAGTATATGTGCTTGAGTTGACTTTATATTTAAGCATACAACACAATAAAGCGGCACATTTCCCTGACTATAAAATAAAGCTCTACAATTAACATTTTCCCACTACAAAAGCTTCCTAGAAGGTTATAGGTAGGACAGAATTATTCATTCCACACAAATTTGGGGCAAGCCCTTTCAAGTAGGTTGGCTTTCCTCAATTTAATTGGAGTTGTGGTCCCAGCATGTGTAGAAATAACAGGCTGGAAAATGTCTTTTGATGTTTTTAACTTCACACCAGATATTCGGTGGATATGAGTGCTTGCTTTGGAAGGTAAAATGAAAACAATTCATAATCAGATTAATTGAATAGATCAATATCCTCATTTCTTTTGAGTGCAAGTCATAGGCTCATGGCTCCAGATTTCCAAATGAAGGAACCAAATTGCCAACAGAACGGAGAGTTGTGAAAATGATCAGAATGATTCAGGTTCTTCCAAGAAATTTTGTTACTAAAGAATGAAATGGTTCATACTCTCCTCTCATTCCATATTCAGAAATCAAATGGTTTGGCCTTTGAATCTTATTCCAGTACAGGTGATAGGACATAGCACCTGAGAGAAAAATATTAGCTTATAGTGTGTAATCCATTTTCCCCTTACTGATATAGCGTTGCTTAGTGTCCTCTACCAACTGCAGAGGTGATATAAAACTTGTCCTGTTATGTAAGCACAGTAATAACTGGATGACTATAAATCAGCACCGAGGAACTGATCATAGCTTACAGAGTTCCATCCTCCAGAATTAGGAGCTTGTATGATTCAGTCAGTGACATTTTCAGAGTTCAGGACAAAACAGTCTCGCTCAAAAACATCCCGCTGGAATAGTCTATATTGGCTCTGCTATATCGAAACAAAACTCAGAACGGAGTGTTTTGGTTTTGTTTCAGAACCAAACTTTTGGTTGTATACATTGAGTTCAGAACATGTGACATGTTAGGAAGTCATAATTAAGAGATTCCAAAAACCTCAAAATGCTATCACTCAGAAAGATTTGAACTTTGTTCCGAGCCTGAAACATTTTATACATTCCTATGTGTAACCCTGTCTTCATTGATTAATTGCTGCACCTGTTTGTTGCATGTTCAAACACAACAGTGCCAACACCAGTGTGTCAGAATCAAGCAATGTATGTCTGTGCTGGCTATCCTATATCTGCTGGAGCATATGATCTGATTAGTTGGTTTTTTATCTGCTCACTCAGCTAAGCATTTCCTCCAATATTTATGAGAAGTTTTGGAAGATTTCTGGGTGAGACAACTACTCAAACCAACAATGGAACAAATATGCATAATTTCTACCAGGTTTCCAATTTAGGAAAATGGAAATGTTGGGGCAATCAACATGAAATTACCACTGGAGACTCCTGCTGATCCAGCATCTGCTTGAGTAGCTAGTTTGTTTTATCCATAACAAACTTGATAAGGCACTGTATGAAAAGATACATTTTCATCTGCAGAGAGATGATTACTATAGATGATCTTTCAACACATTTGTCCTATTTTTACTACCTCCCCAGTGCTTTTTCCTTTGGTTTAAAATATCTGAAAATGTTTTACCAATTTATTATCACATAATATTTATCAATAACACTGCATTTTAATTAATTAATTAATCTCACTTCTTAACCATCTCCCTCAGAGATCCAAAGTTCTAGATGTATTTTCAATACCTTCCTAAGTTGCAAAGTGTATTTTCAAATATAATTCCTTCTCTAAAGTAAAATTAAGACTCTGACCCAGTAAATCCACCCCCCTTTCCCCTCAAATTTTCTCTTGCAGTTCCTCCCCTTGCAACCCTTTTAATTGTTTGCTCCAGATTTTTAAAATTTGAGAACTAATTGTAGGAGAGCTTTCCTCCAATCATTTATATTTAAAGGTGAAGAATGAAATAGTTTGAAGATTTGGAAAGCGATGATTTACAGCTGTGAAGATTTAGATCATTTCTTCATAGAACCAGCAATAATTCTGAATTACCAGCCTAGTATTTAAACTGAAAATGCCATCTTTGGCTGTGTCCGTTTTTTTGGTTAATTTTCCATTATTCATTATTTCCTCTTTATATAAAATCTCTCTATCACTTTTAAAAAAGTAATATTAGGCTGTAAGATTCTTAAAGAGAAGCAAGAATCAGGAGATTAATGTCATTAATGTCATCAGAAGCTGGCTGTTGCTTTGAGAAAGAGATCTCTGTCATAACCCAGTCCCAGCCCTACGTCTCCTGCAACAAAATCCCAACCTGCATGAATCCACCATGAAAGAAAAAAGAAGCTCCATCTACTCTCTTCCAGTGCCTTCATCCTTTTCCCAGGGCACTTGTCCCCTCCATCACTGTTGGCTCAGCAAAACATCATAATGTCATACAATTCATTGCATGACTGAAATTTTTCTGAAATCATGTTTGAACCTTCAATATTAAATTAACTGTGCTTGCTGTAAGTCAGGTTGCCATGCAGCAAAATCTGAAATTTGTGTTTATCTTATTTATCTATTATGTTTATCTTATTTGATCTCCAAATTTCACTTATATGATTAATATAGAGATATGAAGTTGTTTTAGCAGGAATAGTGGGAAAAAATCAAATATCAAAGGAAAATGATTATGTGCTATTAAGTTGACTTGACTCTTGCAATCATATAGATAGATAGAAAATAGAACAAAAAGGAAAATATAATTAAAAAGTCAGACATGCAGTTTAAAAAGATGATTTTTTTTATCCTGACTTAAATTTGAGGGAGGGACTTGAAGCTGTAGTCTATTGCCTCTGGAGAACATCAAAATGAAGAAAGCTAATGAGAATTTGTTTTGCACAAAGTGAAACAGAAATACCAGTTCAATTAATCCCCTTCAAGCATAACTTTAATGAAAATCTTAATCCAGCAACAGTCATTCACATGTTTCTTTGCAAATATGAGTTAAATCTTAAATATGAAAGTTATCTCCACTTTTCAAGTGGGAATATATTTCAGCTATATTCCAGGCATTGTGCCCCCACCCCAACGCCAACACCCAAGAATTGGGTAAGATCTGCACTGGAACAAGAGTTTAATAGGTTCAAAAAAAAAAAAAAAAAGAGAGAGAGAGGGAGAGAGAGAGAGAGAAGATGAAGTTTAAGCAAACTAAAAGCAGGACCTATTCCCAGAATTAAAGAACAAACCTAAAAAAATTACTTTCTTTTGCCTAGAAAGTGATTATTGGGATGAATCATCTGTGAGACAAAAATATTTATCTGAAGAATGCTTAGGGAGCATACAGACATCCTAGTATAACAGTATTGAATTAAGCATTTGCTATCCAGAAGACATGAACTAATAAGAGATGACACTAAACCTTATCACTGTGAAGCTAATATATCAACATGTGTGATTTGCAACCCATGAATAATTGATAAGCAGAACTGTCCCTCCCTTCCCAAGTCTTCCAACAATTTGGCATAATCATCAGCTTGTTATATAAATTTTATAGCAGTTTTGAGTTATGGGAAGTACATTTCTTATTCCTCTTGTTCCTCTTATTCCTCTTGCAACTTTCTATACAACCTACTACATTCAAGAGTCCAAGAATTCTCAGTCAACATGGCCACAAACCAGTCTTTTTTCTAAAACATTCTTTAATGGATGGAACAAGCTTGATTTGTGATATGGATTGATGAAGGAATGTACTGGGCCATGAAGCATTGATACCACTATGTGGTTCAGGTTTCCCAGTTTCCAGACTAGAAATAGCTAATATGATTTATATGGCAAGAAGAACATGATCTGAGACCTTTGGATTTGTATAGAGTAATGAAGATAATCTTGATGGAGATATTGTATATACACTCAGTTACTAAGTTGATAAGGGATATTTTTAAATCTTTGTTTCCCTAGAAATGGATAATGCATATCTCTGACAAGGTCATCTTCCTTACTCTCTACAGAATCCTATTATAATACTAGTGCAAGCACTGGAAACGCAGTAAGACATTAATTCAGAAAGAAAATCAGCATAAAAATGAATCAATGTTTAATTTGAAGCAAGCCCAAATAAACTTTTATTTAAAGGACACCTATCATAAGCCCAGTCTAAGAGAACTCATTTATTATGAGTTGCTGGTATGATGAATCACAAACCTCTAATGGGCTCAAGATGGGATATAGGAGTTTCTCTTATTTAATCCTCACTAGTCTATAATATGTGGGCCTTGGAGATAATGATTAATCCAGAGCATCCAGTCATCTATCAGAAAAAGAAGAACTACCATGAACACCACCACCACAATAACAAAAGCCAGCAGAAGAAAACAAAACTGAATGTTTAGCTTGGTATTCTGAAAACATCAGTTCTTATAATCTGAAGTATGATCTTCCTCAGACACAAAAACAAATATGCAAAATAAATATTAACATTACTGCAGTATGCTTTTAAAAATAAATGCTTACTTTCAAATATTGGATGCATGTAATTTTTTTAAAAAAATATAGGAACTTCTGAAGATGTAACAATCAATATGTACACAGTATTATCTAACTTGCAAGTTTTTTATGTTGAACAAAACGTGAGTGGCCTGCTTTCCAGGCTAAAGGAAACGTACTATGATGTAGGACTTTCCTACCTCTGCCAATTGTAGTTACCTGCAATCCTCAGTGGCTGCTCTTGAGAATCCTTTAATATAAGATCCTTCCACCTGATTTCTACCCCTCCTAGTTTAACTCCTCTCTGACCAGTCTAGTGCTTATCTAATGGTTCTTCCAATCTTCAGGAGCAGAATTGGGGAGATTGCAGTGGAAAAGACTAAATACAAAAATCTGAAGCAAAACTCTTACTACTATAATGATTTTGGCTATGTTGCATCAGTTGCACCCCATACATGGACATTCTGCAAACAGAATTTGATTTTATTCCTTCTAGAAGGATCCAGAAATTCCCAACTATTTCTAAGACCTCTGTGTGCTATCTACTAAGGTATATGGATATGCCCTATCCCAAACTAGCGGTGTCCAAATATGTTAGACTCCAACTTATTGTATGTTGATTAGAAAGTATTAGGTTGAGGGAGGTGCCTTCACACAATCCCATTTGAGAGCTTTATTTATTTGTTATCAAGAAAAACATAAATGGCCATGACTCTGCTGGTCCCTGTGAAATGCCTCAGTGATTTTGAGAGCTGTGTAACAGCTATCTCCTGAACAATCTGAAAGATCTGTCATGACCTTTTAATGAGTAACAAAAATGAGCACATTCTTTAATTGTCCTCCAGTTCTCAAATAAATAGCATATGAAAAAGTGACATACTCTGAAGTCAGTCAACAGAGACCAGCTCAATCCCTGCTTGAGATATTGAAGAAGTAATAAAAGCTTAAAGCTGTTGCCTAGGTGATTCACAGAATCCTGCTCCATTAAGGTACCCTGAACTTGTCCATAACAACAAAAATGTCATTCTGAAATTAAAGCTTAATCATACTTTTCTAAGGTTCTTAGGAAAAATTGCACAGAGAAGTTTTTTTCAAAATGAACTTTTAGCTACACATTTTATCTTTTTAAAGCATGATCTTTTTTGCTCATATCATAGGAGGACCTTCAGTCCACCATAATGTATCCTTGATAAACAAAGAAGTAAAGATGACCATGCTAAGAACTTGATCATCTACATGCTGGGATTTGAATGTATACCGTAGTTGTAGAGTAAAAGCATCATATTACATTTTAAAGACAACTTTTTGTAAAAAAATTACCTGGGCACCTTCAGTGAAATTGATGGCTGACTAGTATATAAATCATGAGCTCCAAAGCTACATGAATTCCATAAAACAACCTCCTTCTCCTCCCCAAGAACCCATGTAATTGAATTTCTGCCATTTGTACAAAGAAAACTCTTGAAACTGCAATAAGAGCCGCGGTGGTGCAGTGGTTAGAGTGTAGTACTGCAGGCTACTTCTGCTGATCACTAGCTACCAACAGTTTCGCAGATAGAATCTCACCAGGCTCAAGGTTGACTCAGCCTTCTGTCCTTTGGAGGTTGGTAACCTTAGAGAGGGCTGTAAAGCACTATGAAGCAGTATATAAATCTAAGTGCTATTACTATTGCTATAAAGATAAAAAATGACTTAACATTGTTTTAAAAATGAAGCTAAGCCTTGTCTCTGTGCATGATGGACCTCTTCCTGGTCTGTGTCATCACACATCAATTGTTCCTTACTCATTCCAAAGCTACCAAATGCAGCCTTTGACTCCCAAAAGGTTATCCACTTCTGATATAAATCTATGTATGCTTATTCCCTACATCCTTACAATGCATATTGCATCTGACATATTCAAGGTAGCTAAGCCATAGTTTTTAAGTGACACCAGACACTGAATCTGGAAAAATGCTTGTCACACAACCTAATGTCATTCTTATGACAAGAAGTTCTACTGATATGCCTCTTATGTCTCCAGTCCAAATTGTTGCTTCCCTTCTTTCAGGCAAACTCAGTTTCTCTAGTACTTTAGAGATCGTTTAGACATATAAACTTGAATTGAGGTCAAAGAACATGAGACAGACCAAGAAGAAGATTGAAACACAACTTCAAAAACACATTGCAGCAGCATCAATTAACAATGGTTGAAGCTTCCAGAAGAACAAAAACCAGAACTTTATACCTCCCTTGACACCCGAAGCAATAAAAGAGGAAGTAAAGAAAAGAAGACCTAACAATAAATTTGGGCACAGGTCTTTCCCAGCTCTGGTGTCTGAGATCTTTTCAGTGGAATACATCTGAGAGTTAAATATCTACAAAAAATTATACAGATGGTAGTTGCACCATTAGCCAAACCCTATACTGGCTTTGCAATTTTTCATGAAGACAGGGAAGAGATTTAAAAGCTAGAGCAAATATTAAAAAACAGAAGACTTGACTAAACAACGATTGGAGGAAAGTTGCAGAATAATTGTCCAATATATCTTCATTTGGTTCCAACTCTCTGTTCTTCTTTCCAAACCTCTGATTAGTCTTCTGCACTTAAGATGTCTTTATTCCTTGTTTGTTTTGCAAAAAAGGGGATGATTTTTAAGTTCTGGCCAATACTAGAGACTTTGATTCTGCAGCACAACATAAACTTTCATGTATATGATGTTATTAGCAGACATATCCTAATATTACTAACTGGAGGAGAACTTTCAGAAAACAGACTATGAAGAAATTTCAATTGAGTCAATTTCAAACTGAAGTTAGAAGAATAATTTGCCAGTCATTAACAAACGGCAATTTGGAGAATTTTAGGCTGACATTTTCCCATGCTCCTCTAGTGGCACAAGAGAATCACTATTAAACCATCTTCAAACTGCAGTATACTGTATACTTGCATAATGAACTAATTTCATGTGTTCCAAGACTGAATCCTGGTAGTTAAAATATGTTCAGAGAACAACCTGTGGTTTGCATAAAAATCAATTGTTTGTTTTTGTTTCATTTTCGGAACATCCTTCTGTTATAATTGTAGAATTACTTCTGACTGGTAAGAAAGTTCTTTGGTTAGAAGCTCTTTGGCTGTCTCCCAAGAGATGACATCACATCATTCCCATCTAGCATCATGTTCTGTTAGCAATGCTTGGGTAAGTCATTAGTTCATCAGCTCCATTTATACTAAAATAACTAGACACATTCCATTGAATGCCTCAGAACTGTTAATGATTACGGGAAGCAACAGGCTTTTATCCGGTTTCCCACTCTTTTTCCCTAATGTGAAGGTTCAAGGAACTAAATCAGACATTCAGTAGCAAACATACACACTCACACAATGCCATCCTGCTTCAGCAAGAGCCAGTGGGAGTCTTTTGGTCATTATTTTCTCAGAAGAATGTAGTCATTTTCAGAACTGACCAGAAAACATGCTAAATTGCCACAATTCAGAGTTCAGACTGTAAAGATATTAATTGGGCCTCATTAAAGTTATTCAGATGTGGAGAATGAAAAACTGGAAGTGAGGGAAGCTTAGAAAGGATGAAGCATGTGTTAATTCACTGCAGTTGTGACTTTGCGGGGCCAGCACAATGTGTAACATGTTCACACCAGTGTAATATAATATACTGCTCAAAAAAATAAAGGGAACACAAGCAGAAGACATCTGAGATCTGAATGAATGAAATAGCCTTATTTAATACTTTGTTCTTTACATACAATAGTTTATACACTGCTCAAACAACTAAAGGGAACACAAAACTACTGTATGTAACGAATGAAGTATTTAATAAGGCCATTTCATTCATTCAGATCTCGGATGCCTTCTGCTTGTGTTCCCTTTATTTTTTTGAGCAGTGTATAATGTTTTACACATATATGTATATGGGATTGTGTGCTAGTTATTACTTATTTAGGTTTAGGGATTTCTTTTTCTTTTATTTATTGAGATGTATTCTGTGTTTTTGCGGGGGGGGGGGGCTGCACCAAGGGAGGGTCATTCAATCTCATTGTAGACATGTTGTGCATTGACAATAAAGGCTTGATTTGATTTGAATTTTAAAGATTGAATTGTACAGATACCCATTCTGGATAAATTCTAATGTTCAACTAACTTCCAGTTATCAATTCTTTGACACTAGCCTAGCACGTTCTCTTCTTGATTTTAAAAAACTTGCATAAGAACCCTCCAGATCCCTGTTCTATCTAAGAGTGCACCATAAATATGCAAAATTGGGGGCTTGTATGATGCTCTGCAGTCTTGGTGTTTGTGTAAAAGATCTAGAAATATTGTCTTTCCTTTCTCTCCTATGAATACTTGTGTTGTGGTGTTTGTGTGCCCGGGTGGCCTATGAAAATAATAGAATAAATTGCTGGCAACTGAGAATCAAAGGCCTGGCTTTTTAGTGAGGTGAGGCTGTTTTCAATTTATTTTAAAAGAATTACTGGCCAATTGAGGGAAATGAAACTACAGTATTTCATTTTTTCTGCAGAGGATTATTGTGTCAGATGAGAAATGTGGATTTCATATGTCTAAAAAAATCCCAATCTATTCTTCCAAAGTATGAGCTCAAGTGTCTCTTTGGACTCGGGGTCATTTACTTTTTGGTTTGCACATTAACTATCTAATATTTTCTGGCTTGCCCAACTCAATGAACTTTCCTCCTGTCTCACAGCCACAGTGGCAACACTTTTGTCCATGCTGCAATGTAATTCTTCAGGGCCAATGGGCTGGGTTTTCTCTTTATGGAATTCAGGTTTGTGCGCTTAAGGACAAAAAACATTGCAAGCAACTTGGAAGTTCTTATAAGTAATGTTTGCTCTTTAATTGGAAATCTGTCTTACTTAGTCATGAAGGCCTATAGGAAAGAATATGCCAAATAAAATTGGCTAAGATTAATTTCCTCAGATTGTTCTTTGTCCCACTTAATCCTGCATGATTAGTTTACTTCTCATGGGAGAAAAGCATAATCTTGGGCTTGCAGTATTAGGTCCTACCAGCCCAAATTTTGACAACATCAGAGTTTGAGAGGGTCATCCTAGACAAATTCATAACCTGGATATGGACAAAGGGAAAAATGAAGCGCTTCATTATTATAATCTCAGTAGTAGATTGTTCTTACTGAATTACATATATAATTCCCTTTCCATCCTTTGCAGAAGAGCACATTAGCCAAGCTAAACACATTACTACTTATGATCTTGGAGGGAGGATTCAATGATACTTAAAATGGCTTTGGCTTTAACTTTGGCAATATCTGCCGGCTGATTTATCTCTGCTGTAATGGTTTGTGATTCATTCATTATTTTCCTTTCTCCCCTTTCCTCTCTTTGTTTAATGAGATTGTATCACTATTTTGATATTTGTTACTTAATTAAATTTGACCTGACTCAACTTTGTCTTGTATAGCATCAGGTACTGGGGAAACCAATCATTCTGTGTCGTAGAATCTAAGATTTTATTTTAATCTTTTCCAGCCTTACTGGAGTTTTTATATCTTTTTCTTATAAAACTTACTTACCAAACCACTGTCTCCATTTCTCTTTCTTGAATCATCTACAGTGTATTCATATTTGCTGCATTTATTATTTGGAGCAGTTGATATGATGTTAAAAGGACGTGTGAGTTACAGATCACTTTCTGGTGACTTTGGGGTTAATTGGCACCAGAATCTTCCACAGGGAGGTAGGGCCAATTCAAGCAATCCAATTCAGGCACTCTATGGATGCATCTGAGTTCTAGATGACACTTGGGGAATTTCCCAGCAGCCTCAAGACAATTCCCTTGAGAGCCTTATCAACTTCTTTAACAGGAGGGCTCTTGGTAGGATTGCCTCTGAATGTTTTCTCTTTGTATTCTAATCACAGGTTGTTCATTTGATCTATGGATCAAATAGATTTCATTGATTTATGGAAAATCTCCAGCAGATGAAGTGCCAGAAGGATATCCAAAATGAAGTTGATGGAAGATAAAAAGAGAATTTGACTAGACATGACTATGTATCAAAGCTGAGACTTATAATATAATAGTCAGGATAGTGAAGTGTAGTTATTTCTTCAAACTTATTGCATATGTGGAGTGCTGTCATGCAGCCCTTTTCATATTAACCTAAGCCTTTTTAGGATATGAGGGCCTGAAAAATTGTTTAGAGGACCTCTATGAAATATTAACTTGATAAAGTCAATTGGATTCATTTTGAATTGGAAGTCAACTGGGCAGATCTTGAGGAGATAACCCAGATAATGCTTTGGAACATAACTGAGGAGGAGCTTAAACCTGTTACTATTGAAGAAGAGGACAGTTTTTGGTGAGATGGTCACTTCTGGACTGGATACCTATTCTATCTGGCTTATACTGTATAAGATCTCAGGGAAGGGGCAGAAAGCATACAAGAAGTCATCAAACTTAAAAAATACAAAAGAAAACAGCACACACCATTATGTGTGTTTGTTATACAGGTTATGTTTTACATGTAGCCTATATGGGCATAAAAATAGTTACAATAAATAAAATAATAAAATAAATCTGGGTCTCCTTTCCAAATTTTCCTTTTATGAAAAAACAGAAAGAATTTCTATATCTTTTGGCCAATCAAACAGACAGAAATCAGGCAAGAAAAGAAATTTCCTCCATCTAGTTAAATACTTCTACAGCAATCTATTTAGGACAAGACTCAGACACTTTGAAGGAGATCATCTAGTTGAGTATTCAGGTTTCCTCCTAAGCAAATTCATAAGCCTAATCATTTTAGCAGATTCTTACAGGCAAATTTATTACATATAGCTGGAAAATGAAATGAAATGAAATGCCTGGGTTTGTGGCCTGGATATTATTTCCAGAACAATCTTCCTGACCATTGTTTGAGACTGAATTGGTCTGATCGGCAAGACAGTTCTTAGGCCCATATGGCCCATTACAGGCTGAATCACTCAGTTATGTGACTTATTGACCCACTGTCTGCTGCTAAGGAGAAAAACAAAATTCCACATTAGGAGTTATTAAAAAAAGAGTAAAAATGAATGAAAGACACAATATTATAATACTTTTATAAGGGCCAAGCATTCTTCAAAAATGATTCAGTGGGAACACAGTACCTTTCAATGATTAATTAAAGGAGACCCTCATTTTTTCAGGTTTCTTCATTAGCTGGAAGGAATATATCACTGCTTTAAAGAATCTACTTGCTAATGTTAGTGACTTTAAACCAGTGGCCCTTTCTTCAGGGAAATATAGGAGCCAAGAAATACTGGGCTCCTTTAATGAATCATGGAAAGATGCTATATTCTGTTGGCAGAAGGCTTTCAAAATGTGCACCTATCCACTTAGTCATTGGTCTGACCACACAGTAGAATATATAATTTTATTCACTGCGTTTCAAAAAGAATTGTATAGAACTGTAGAAAGGAATATGCGAGTGCAATCAAACTGATCAAGAGACTCCTTCCATAGAAAGGAGATGTTCAACAACTGGACTTTTTGCTTTGAAAAAATGTTGAGATGTGTATAAAATTATTCTTACTGTGGAAAAATTAATTAGGGGAAATCTTTCTCTTTTGGTCTGTCTGTTTTGTCTGTCTTTCTCTCAGAATAGGGAGCCATTCAGTGAAGTTGAGAGATGGGAAATCTATGAGAAACAATAGGAAAGATCATTTATAACTACTTTTACTTTACTTTATTGATTAACCCTTGGGCCATATCAAAGGGCAGAATTCCAGACACAAATTATTACTAACATCTGATAAAAACAATTTAAAATGGAATTGGATAAAATACAATTTAAAATGAAATTGGATAAAATACAATTTAAAATGAAACTGGAATAGAATATGATTTAAAATGAAATTGGAATAAAATACAGTTTAAAATAATAGTTTTGATTAGCCTATAGGCCATATCAAAGCACAAGGCGCAAACACATATCGCCAATAAAAACTTACACAAACAATTTAAAATAAGAGTAGGGTAAAATACAATAGTTATAGGATAAGATACAATATAATTTAATACATAAATATATAGTATAAAAGGACATAAAATTATATTTCAATGTCACCCTTACAATCTACCCCAATCAGTCCCATGTATGCAGATCTCAACCGAAACAATTTTGTTTAAGTACTGTGCTGTGTTAAATATTATTTTCAGGTTCTGGCCACATATAAGGTAAGTTGTTTTGATATGGGGATCCCAATGGGCCATTCATTTGGTATATGGACCAAGATGCCTGTCTTTCACCCCCTTATACAAGCAACAGTCAAATAGGATGTGAACCTCTGCCACTCTGCAAATGTAGAGATGCTTATTGTAGGGTATAGAATGGAATCTCCGATATCTGACCATTGTGTCAAGCTGTTCGAATCTGTGATTGTAATTTTATTTGCTCTAGTAGACATAACTTGGGGAGTCTATCAGTCTCCATTTCATTGACTTCGCACCAGTAGTTATATGCTCTAATTTTGGATAGTGCATGAATTGCATGAATTCCCAATTCAGCCCTCATTGCTGCAGCAGATGTTCTTGGATCTATACCCAGAGTATGTCTCAAATGCTGGGACTGTGTTTGTTCTTGAGCTGTAGTTGAATATAGACCCCAAACCTCTGCTCCATACAAGAGCATAGGGGGTAACCTTAGCTTTGTATACTTTAATTAATGGGGCTAGGGACCCTGGGTAACTATGGTTCTTTAATTTAAGAGTAAATTCAAACGGGTGTTTGCTCTAAGGGTACTCAGTTGATGATGGCAAGCCTGAGACCCAGTCTTGGAAAAGGTTATGCCTAAATATACAAAGGTTCAATTGATTCACCATCTAATTGCCACTTATGTCTCTAATGATTTTTTCCAAACATCATTATTTTCGATTTAGATTTACTAATGGCAAAAGAGTTATTCTGGCAATAAGAACTGAATCTTCTTAATAGCCTATGTAATCCTACTAGTGAATACGATAATAAAATCATATCATCCGCATAAAGCAAGCTGTTACAGTAAATATTTAGGATTTTCAGCATGTGTACCATGGGATCCTTCATTAACCCTGGCAAGTTATTGATATATAAATTAAATGGCAATGGGGCCAGGATACACCCTTGCCTTACCCCTTTATTTGTGTGAATCCTGTTAGTCAGAGCGCCATTAACCCCTTCAAACAGGTACTTTATTTATTTATTTATTTTAATTTATTTATTTTATTATATTTTTACTTGTACTTGTGTAAAGGGCTTAATCAAAGCCAGATGTCTAAGATCTATTTTAAGAGATGTCAGTTTTCGCCATAGTACTTATTTTATTTATTGGTTCAATTTATATGTTGCCCTTCTCCGGAGACTCAGGGCGGCTTACAATGTGTTAAGCAATAGCCTTCATACTTTTGTATATACCTGTTTAGTAGGGCTTTTGCCCCCCCCCCCCCCAAGCTGGGTTCTTTTTTATATAAAGTCATCTTATTGCCCCCACAATCCGGGACCTCTTTTTACCTACCTCGAAAGGATGGAAGGCTGAGTCAACCTTGAGCCTGGTGAGATTCGAACTTGCAGTAATTGCAGGCAGCTGGTGCTACTTAACAGCACTTTAGTCTGCTGTGCCACCAAGGCTCTCTGTTTACCATATCGAATGCTGCTGTAAAGTCTATAAAAGCAGCAAACAGGGGTCTCCTCTTATAGGCACTACAGTTCTCTGATTGTCTATTTTGCTCTTAATATCACAGGGGCAAAGTCGATAAAAAGCAACAGCCCTAAACATGATAACTATTTTTTCTTCCACCTGGGCTTCCAGTAAGAAAACAAATTATATTATGTAGATGAAGAGATGACATAACATATGAACACATATGCTTACAGTACATCTATCTAGCAGTTTTAATCCCAATTTAATTATAATGCTAATTTTTATACATTGTTTTATTTATTGGTTACTTTATATTATACATCAACCAGAGATCCTCTTTGAGGGAGATGGGTGGTTTAGAAATATGAAACATTAAATCAATCAATCAATCAAGGGAATAACTCTCCCCCCCCCCCCCCAGCTTCAGTCTATTCATGTCCATTCAAACAAATACAGGAACTAAATGAACAGAATGTATTTCACTTCTGATTATTCAGTCATTAAGAATACAAAGAACTATGAATAAGCACATCAGGTTTTTGTATTGGCAAGACAAGCTATGTCTTCTCCTCTCTAAAATATGCCTGGACTTCTGGTGTGGTGGACTTGGCAGCAAACATCTAAGCTGAGCCTCTCTTCAGCAAGATGACACCTTAGCCCTTAGTGCCCACAGAAAACATCTGTGAGATGCTGAAAATTCCTCCAGAGCAAAGGGAAAAAAAAGAATATATCCACACAGTCCCCAGATGGCTGCTTCTTTTGTGCAAATTGTGAAGTGAAAGCTTTAGTGGTTAGCTGGTGAGTGGAGTGTCTAGTGGATAAGAAAATACGATCTGTTCGAGACTGAGGTGCACCATTTATGGACAATAGAGCTGTCAATCCACATGACTAACCACTTTTAGTAGACAATTATCTACAGCCAAAGAGAGACTTCTGAGGATGTAACTTGCTTTAGAATATTTTCTGGTTTTGGGGAAATTATAACTGAATGGGAGTGATAGAGTAGAAAATATCTTATACCATAGTTATTGTTTAATAATGATATTAGAGTATAGTTTTTAGTTAAGTTTTGATCTTGTTCCTCTTTAGGTGATGTTGCCTTGTTCCCTTGATTTTGGCATCCCGTTTCCTTGTAAAATGTAATTTATTGTATTCTGAAGATGTTATGCTTATTCATCTTCAAAACATTGAGAATAAATTGTTAACTTGATTTTTTGATAACTTGTGGGATTTCCATCATCATGATTGGTCCATTCATAAGTTTTCTTTGTGTGTCCGTAAGACATGGTAAATTCTACTTTTGGAGATAACATTCTATTTCTTCCAAAGAGATCTCAGATCTTTTATCTTTTAAGTTTGAAAACAAAATGCACTCTAGATCTGATTTTTATTTTAGTATAGTTGTAGTGTGACCTGATTTTGAAGGACATTCCAATCAGTCTGTGGCCATGATCAAGTAACTCTGTTTTTTGGCTTTCTGGGCCAGCTGCCATGGCCAGCTTCAGTTGAAAGAACTAGAACAGTGGTTCTCAACCTTCCTAATGCCACGACCCTTTAATACAGTTCCTCATGTTGTGGTGACCCCCAACCATAAAATTATTCCTAAGACCATTGAAAATATGTGTTTTCCGATGGACTTAGGTGACCCCTGTGAAAGGGTCATTTGACCCCCAAAGGGGTCATGACCCACAGGTTGAGAACCACTGAACTAGAAGATAGTACTACAGATGCTTTGAATGAATGCCACAAATAACTGGAGGAGTAACTAGATGTAGGACTTCTCTTCATTGCCAAAGCACAATACTTTCTGGCAGATAGGATACTCAGATTTGCTTGAAGTTGGACTATAACTGGAGCGCTCCAGTAGAAGTGCCTTGGGCAGAGTCCTGTAGAGTTATCTAGAACACATTTATAGCTGTCTCTTAAGGAAGTGGACATGTTCCTCTAGTCTGTGGGTTCAGCCAACTTTTTGTCAGAATCAGATCTCTCCTGGTTGCTCAAGGAATGACCTTTTAATTGGATCCATGTAGAGACATCTTCTCTGAGAAAGAGATTGTCTCCTTAGCCTTAATGGAAACTGTAGTGCCTCCTCCTCAAGATGCTTTTGATTTTGAACAATTTCCACTTAGTCTCCAACTGTCCCTATTTAGGAAAGATGGTTGAGAAGGTGATTTGGCTTCAGCTTTTAAGAATCCCGAAGAAGATATATTATCTGGATGCATTATTGTTGGGTTTCAAGTTGGATTAGAATATGATAATAGCATCAATTTGCACTAATTGAGGATCTGTGGTAAAGCTGAGATGGAGGAAGGCTGGCATCAATCTTGTAAGTTTCATATTCGCTTTCAGGAGAGCCTGAATATCTTGCTTTTGTTAGTTAAGAGCTTCCAGTTGTTCCATTGTTTGCAGAGCACCTTGCTACAGATTTGTTTGCCACATCAATAGGAAGATTTGCAAATAACTAAGTTGCACAAAATGCCATGGTGTCATCTGCACAAGGTAGATCAGGCCCCAAAATTAACTCTGCAGGAAGACTAGCATTATATTTATTGGTAGGCTATAATCAAATCTTGCAAGACGATTGTGCTTTCCTTGCTTCCTTCTTATACCACTGTGCAAAGCAGTGCAGGCAGAAATGAACAAAACCCTCATCTGCCTTTTATTTTATAAATAGAGACAAATAAGAAACATAACAAAGACTTCCATTTTGAATCAATAACTGCTTTCTTTTAACATCAGCGAATTCATTGGGTTCCATGAATATGTATCAGCTGATTTTGGCTATTTATAAAAGAAAATATTTCAGTATCTGGTATGTAAAAACCGATCTCTTATTGACTGTGACAATTCACACATTATTTTTAAATGAATTATAAGATTTATCTTCCCAACCCCCTCATGGCACAACAAAGATAGAAAAAATTATAACAGTTTCCCCAGTTATTTTAGCAGTAAAGTAAACATTTCTTCTGTTTGATAGACTCTGCAAATTCTTCTGAATTTTCAGCAGTGACTGGGCGTTGTAATCGGCATTACAAACTGAAAGAGTTTACTGTAATTTCCCCAGGGTTTGCTCATATTAGTCTTAATTTGTTATATTATTTCAAGATGCTAATCAATATGGAAGAATGCAAAAAGCACTGCTATCCCCCACCCTTGAAAATTACAGGAATTCAGCTCTGCCACACTGCATCCCTTGATGGTGGGGGCAGGTAAGGGAGGGCAAAATTGGTTTTCTGAGACTCCCAATCCTTCTGGCTGCTGCTATGATTGCAGCTCACCTGGCTGTTTCCACCCTCAGCCAGGGAGGCAGAAGGGAAGTGGGGGCAGGGGTGAAATCTACTTACCTTCCCTACTGGTTCGGAAGTGCACGCACCATGCATGTACTCACGGACCCTCTATGCATGCGCAAACCCTTTTGCGCATGCACAGAGGGTAAAAAACAGATTACTTCCTGGTTAAAATCAGGAAATAATGACGACCGGGCGGGTAACATTTCACTGGTAGTATTTCACCCCTGGGTGGGGGACAGGCATGAGGAAGTGCACACTGATGAACTGCACAATGGAAAAGAAACCCTGAAACAGAGGATGTGAACAGCAGGTAGAGATTGGGGTAGTGTAGATTGAATCTAAATCCATAATTCTAAACTAAGCTGAAATCTACAGTTTGCAGCTGCTGATTGTAGAGAATTGACATGTGGTTTTCTATCTTTATTACTGGGGTTGGTGCAGCAAACAATGAAGGAGAATTGATTTAATCCTGCTTTGGTCCTAAAAAAAGTTTCCCCTCTGAAGCTGGATATTGGGAAGACTTCCACCAGGGGCATCAATGGAGGGTTTCTTTTCAAAGCAAATTGCAGCTTCCAGGAAAGGAAAGGAATTTCAACTAGAGCTACACTGGGAAAGAAAAAATTAAAATGCCCCCCATTCTTTCTGCTGCTGTGAAAGAATGTAATTTCAGTTCTACTCCAATGGACTTTCAAAGTTGTCTCTTCACTTTAGATTTACATGGTGCACAGTGCCTCAGCTGGAGGAGAAAAAGGCTAATGTAGCGGCAGAATCTATGGGTTTTTAAAAAAAATAGCACCCACCACCTGAACTCAAAAGAGCGTTTGGGTAGAGAGATTATGCTATGAATAAAAACAAGATGCTTCTGAACCTATGCTACACCCCAGGACACTGGTATGTTCAGTATCATATCCAAGCTCAAGAGTCTTTCCCAAGCCAAAATCCACTCCTATTTTTCCCTCATGCAACTTTTCTAGCCATTTAATTGATGAGAGAAAAACACTGGTGTTGTTCCTATTCTTGTAAACTGCAAATTTCTCAGAGATGTACCAATAGATTTCAATTTACTTTCCTATCCTTGTTTCATCTTATTTTTACCACCAGGAAGTTTTTTTTTTAAATGCTGGGGGTGTTGGCGGCAGGCAACGTTATAATGACATTTAAAAAAAACGATTAGTCATGATTGTCCAGGGAACTGCACTATTTGCCTAGGGCAGCACCAGGTGAGGGTGAGAAGCACTTACTGCCATGAACAAATTGTGGAACTGTATCATTCAAAATAAATAAATAAATTTTTAAAGAACTGGCAGTTCTGAAACTGCTCTTGAAAGATTTTGATTTCCTGCCCAGCTTGAAAGATTTTTGTGCAATAGACTAAGCTTCCTCCATCTTATCTGCTACTTCAGAATTTTACAAGAAGTGTCAATATTTGAAAAAAAGCACAAGTATTTTATTACTCCATTTAGCAAACTGTCAATAAAATAAAATATCAAATAGAGTTAATTTTTGAACCACTGCGGCCATCTGAAAATCCAGAAAGAATTTAAGATCAAAGGAATACTTCCAAATTAGGAAACTATATTAGTTTCTGTATGAATATAGTTTTACTGAGCTCATCCAAGATATCACTGGGGTATTAGTTTGATAAAATATGGGATGGATGACTAGTGCAAATCTTGAATGAAGAATGGCATCCTTCTACCCTGAAAGTGCATCAAAAATACTAGATTTAATATAGCCAGGTTGTGTAATCCATGAAAATGCCCCAATTTGGGATTTGTAAATTGTACAAAATTGACCTATGTTTGGATCTGGATTTTTTTTTTAAAAAAAGTTCTGAATGCAAGTATATTATAGATTAATCCTTGACATTAGTCTTAGATTATTTTATTTTATTAGTACTGCTAAACGAATCAGTGAAACTCTGGATCATGTGGCAAAAACATCCAGTAACAATGGCCACAGTCCCATGACAAAAGTCAACACTTTATAGGAGAAAAGTATAAACAGACTAAAGGTGTTTGACTTGAAAAATGTTTATAGTTAAAGAATTAACTATACAGACACTGTACAGACACTGTGGAATATAACCAAGGACGCTATAGGCCAATTACTGTTCTTTTTGTATTGCACCATCAGGCCAGCTGACTGAGAGAAGTGGGAATGTCAGGAAGTTCAGGCTAGAGTTATTGCATTACAGCTGATTTCCCTCCTTGGGAAATCAGATGATGTCAGAGAATTGATGGCCTTGTGTAAAATAAAGTATCCAGATCAGCTCTACTCTCCCAAATTGGGAAGCATGTTGTTGGGAAGAAGCCAAAGCTGGAGTCAATATATTAAACAATGACTTAGATGCCAGTATTCTACTATTACCCAAAATGTGACCCTCCCTTGTTCTTCCCTTCAATTTATTTTTAGATCTTTAATTGCAAGCTATGCTGAATGACCAGATCTAGATGTTCTTTAAATGTCCCAGCATGCTATGGAACAATGCTTTATCAGGAAGATCATAGCAATTATAAATGGCGGTTTTATGTGGTTGTCTACTATGGCTGTGAGATTACAACTATAATCTCTTAAAATATATAGGGCTTAACAGTAGGAATGCCTCCAGTAGGCATTCTTGAATCGAAGTCCCCTCAAATCTGGAACCAACTCTGGGGGGAAAGTACCATACTGTTCAGACACTTATGTGATAATTTGTCTGTTTATTGGATCTCATGTCTACAACAGACAGCATATAATCTGATTCTTCTTGCTTACTTATACTTTCACTAAATAAATGCAAGCCCAATTCACCCTGATACCTGCTATCTAATATTTTAAAACTCACATGCTGATAGGAAAATTGAAAGTTTGAATTTGAAACATTGGAATCTTTCAGTATCCAAGAAATGTAGGGAAAGATTTTAAGTAGATTTCATAGTACTAAATAGGAGGGAAAATAGAATTTGTTGAAGAAATATTTATGGATAAAACTATTATATTAAAATTTCCTATTTTAAAATGAAACATAGAAGTACTTTGCTTCCAAGATGAATTCAATCATTTTCTGGCTTTCTGTTTAATGGTAACATTGCTTATATTTATTTCATGTCTATTTGTCTGCTTTGTCAAAACCAGCCATTGATCAGACATCTAGCCTAGAGAAATCTGAGCTGATCTCATCAGATGCTCTCAGCAGGAGCATGAATCATAAAAGGAAGAACAAAAGCAGCAATAACAAAAATTAATTTATTCTACTTTGATAATCTGTTAAGAATTCTTCTTTTCTGGAATATCCAGCCAGGTTTTCTTGGAAAATTTTTGGTGACAATATCAAAATATTCATAATAATTATAAATCTGATATAATAGTTGTACTATCGTAGATATAAATGGCAGTTTTTGTTCCTTGAGTTAATTCTGTCCATCTGAAATTTCTGGAAGATGCTCACAATCACTATCTCTAGCTGCCTGCATTTAGTGGCATAAGATGTAAGGGTGCAAGCAACTGAATAGACAGAGGAGGAAATCAGGAAAAAATGTTCGTCTGTGAAAGCAAGTGGGAACAGAAGAGTCTTGACACCTATACGGCTTAACTCATGTATTTTAGTAAATATAATCTGAAAGTCAGCTCAATAATTGTTTCATTTTTTTTGTTCTTTTATTTTTTGTTTCCCAAATCTATTTTTTTTCTGATCTATTCCTTTTTCCTTTTCCATGGAAATTGGCTTTTAGTTCTATTATTTATATTTAGTTTACTCATGTTCAGATTTCATTTTGTATTTATTAAACCTTCTGTAAATTAAATACAGAGAGGGCTGTTTTCCTAGGACACACAGGTTGGGTAGATCACTTCTGTTTGTAGGCAGTACCCGAAGATATTTGGAGTTACATAAAGCATTGCAGGCTAAGACAAATACTGTGAATTCCACCTAGAAACCGGCATTGCATGCTAATAACCAGCATCTAATTCTTGCAAAACTGAACTTCCAATGGCAGCTTTATGTCTAACACACATGTGATGCTATGAGAATGAATTAACACTGCTATGTTATCTGCTCCATGTGAAATCTCAACTATGATTTCAGCTAAGGGTGACCTTAGACACAACCTGCCCCTTTAGGGAGAGTCTCAATTAGTGATGTGCTCCTTCAGAGGTATGCCTCCACATTCAGAGTTAATATTGGAGCTCAGCAGACATGGAACGTCTATGCATATTGCTAAGGTTCACCTTCTACCTCTAATGCCCTGTCTAGACCCAACAATTTCCAAGCTCAGAGTCAAGACTTCTAGAGTATCTGCAGTTTGGATCAGGATAAAAATACATAGTACACAATTAACTTTGAACAGTACATTGATGATACCTTCCCCAGTCTCATGGATGATTTCTTCCAGGAAGTTCATGTAGATTATTATGTAGGAGAGGACTACAACCTCAGTTTGCCCACAGATATCCAATGAGCTGACCTTTCATTCTTATCACCACTGTCTAGAATTATCCCAATAAATAAAGTGGAATCACTGTAAAACAATGCCATAAAACCTTACCCCATGCAAGCAATCCAGAAAAATAGCAGAACTAATGGTCCTTCTTGCTGTTGGGAGGTCTTAATAGGAATAGAAATATTGCACTACTGATGTTCAGGTCCTGAAGCAAGTCATAACAAGGAGCAACTGAATGCTGTTCCTATCCCTTGCCGGGGCTTGAACCTTGACTGGGAAAGGAAAAGGATGTTTTGCTAATGATGCACCATTGTCTTCTTGCTGACATTCTCCCAAACTACTAGGTTAGACCTAGTAGTGTAATATGGTTTGGTCCAAGGAAGTCTGATTGTTGAGATCATGCACTGCACCATCCTTCAAGACTGCTGACATCACCCTCCCCTTATAAGGCCTCCAGATACAGATAAGGCATTTTTTTTATCATCATGTTTAGCCAAACCCAGTTAGATACTTTTGATCAATGTCAGTGTTCTTCTTTTATATAGGCTTCAGGTGTGGGTGTGTCAAGAGAGGATCTTGTGAGGGTCTGAAGCCCTTATGAACAGAAGAAGACTGATACTGACATCCCCTAAACTCTGCTGAAGATGTTACCTAGCCTGTTAACGAAACATTTGGAAATGAACCCACAAGCTCGGAGAACGAACCTTTACCCTCATCCTACACCCGAGCTACAGATATTCGCCACTATTGCAAAACTTTTGATCAGTCTTGGCTTCATGCCTGAATCAACCAGGAATGTGCTGATGCTGGGACAAGCTTTCTTTGTATCTTTCCTGCAGACTTAAACTTATTCACATGTGGATGAATGCCTGCACTGACCTTCTATGCAACCATAAAGATAAACCGGAGGAACATACTGTATAGTAGAGAAGAGCTATCAAGAGCATCTCTTGATCCTGTTGCTTATGTCAGCAGTGGGCAATCTTTTCTAGAGAAATAGTCACATGCTTTTAAACTGATTTAGGCCAGTTGACAAACTCAAAAACAGTGGCAAAATAAAAACTGAATTTCATTTTGTTTTCTTCAATTCCCTATCCCTATCCCTATCCCTATCCCAATCCCAATCCCAATTCCTATCCCTGTCCTTGTCCCTTTCTCTGTTTCTGTCTCCAGTGATGTATGTAATAAATTTCTGCCTCTCCATAAACTGGGAAACTTTCTCGTATGAAAATTACAGACAAAATTACAGCTTCATAACAAATATTGGAGTTCTCTCTACTCAGAGAATATTTCCAGATGGCATTATGTATGAGTTATTTTTTTTAAAAAAAGAAATCCAAGTATATAATAGTTAGGACATCACCACACCAAACAATATTTTCTTATCCTATGTGTATCATGTAGTACATTGACCAGTAGGGGGCTATAGATCATTGAGTGACTAGAATAGAATAACAGATTTGGAAGGGACCTTGGAGGTCTTCTTGTCCAACCTCCTGCTTAGGCAGGAAACCCTACACTACTTCAGACAAATGGTTATCCAACATCTTCTTAAAAACTTCCAGTGTTGGAGCATTTACAACTTCTGGAGGCAAGTTATTCCACTGAGTCCCCTATTCATCTTTGCTGCTCTTCTCTGCACTCTTTCTATAGTCTCAACATCTTTTTTACATCATGGCAACCAAAATTGGATGCAGTATTCCAAGGGTGGCCTTACCAAAGCATTATAAAGTGGTATTAACACTTCATGTGATCTTGATTCTATTCCTCTGTTAATGCAGCCTAAGATTGCACTGGCTTTTTTGACAGTTGCAGCACACTGCTGGCTCATATTTAAGTGATTAAGACCCAAGATCTCAGTTCAGTTCATTCTCTTTTGTATACTCTTGAGGTTATGAATGGAAATTGCTAGCATCTATTCTTCTGAACACAAAATTTTAATGACTTTAACTCACCTTTTGCCAAATAGCAATACAGCAACAGTTTAAAGGTTGTTGTCTGATTTGCATGTGGGAATATATATTATTTCATGAAAGATTGGTACTTGAAGGGCCTCAGCAGGATGCATGAAATGTTACTTATGAGGGACATTAAGTGATTCAATTATGTCATTATGAATATGCCATGCATCCTGCCTAGGTGACCCAATGAACTAAGCCTTAAAACATTTATTTATTTATTTGTTTGTTTGTTTGTTTGTTTGACTTATATACTGCCCTTCTCCTTACGGACTCAGGGCGGTGATTGCAGTTTTGATTGCTGTTTTGTATGAAAGAGTGTGTGTGTGTGTGTGTGTGTGTGTGTGTGTGTATGCTGCATGGGAGGTAAGCCTCCAAATGGCCTCAGTTGCCTTTAAACTGACGAATTACATTACATTCCAGCATCATCTCATTAGTCAGTTTCTCGTATGTATACAGAAGAGATGTGGGTTCTTTTTGTCTTTAAGAGAATAATGCTTCCTCATGAGTAACTTTCCAAGGGCTGATTGCCAGAGATAGACCATCCGGAAAGGGAATCAATTGTATAATCTCTTAAAGAAACATGTGTCCTGTACTGGTCACCTCCCCCTCCACTTTTGCCTTTGGTCTCATCCATTTCTGGATAGAAGGTTTGGTGTGTTGCATGAATTCAACCAGCTGGTACATTCATTCCAAGTGACTGAAGTGTGATTATTTTGTGGTTAAGCATTAAAAAAAATGGCCTTGTAATATAGGAAACAGAAGATGCATTCTGAATTGTATTTAGGGTCATCCCTACTAGGATTTCAGAAAATAGCTTCCTTTCAGTCCAGTGGCCAAATAGAGCTTTGGAAGTCCAGATGTTTTTAACAACTGGTAGCAACCAATGAATTTATGAAACAATCTTATCTGTGTAGGTTTACTAAGAATACCTGATTAATCATAATACATAATACATGTAAAAACAGACAGGATTTTAATTTCATGCTGTGGCTGCCATCTTGATTTTATTTTTTGACTGTTCTGTGGCTATCCCTGATGTTTACTCAGATCATATACTGTCACTGTCCTGTAATGAGGATTGCACCCAGAAAACTAGAGAGTGTTAGTCTCATTGCATATATATGCATTACTCAGAAATGAATAGAACTAGTTTGATATAGTGGTTAAGACGCTGGCCTAGAAACCAAGGGGCTGTGATTTCTAGTCTTGCCTTAAGCATGAGAGCTGGCTGGATCACTTTGGGACAGTCACTCTCTCTCTTTCTCTCTCAGCCCAACCCACCTCACAGGGTGTTGTTGGGGGTGGGGGGTGGGGAGAGAAGGAAGGAGTATTATGCGTATTCACTATCTTGGGTTACTTATAAAGTGATAAAGGTGGGATAAACATCTAATAAATAAACGAACGTGTGTATATAGCTCTGTTAGAAAACATTGCTAGAAGATATAGATCAACTAAAACATCTAGTTAAAAGGTCACATACAAAGTTATCATATAAGATATTAAATAGCCCAAAATACTCTAGATTATGTTGGGTTGTATTTATTTATGTATAAAGATAGGCACATCAGTTTAATACACTAGTCTAGTGATGGCTAACCTTTTTGCTGTCATGTGCCAAAAGCGTGGGGGAGCGTGGGGGATCGAGCGCGCATGTGTCCACACCCATAATTCAATGTGCCCTGCCCCTCCATGCATGCACACATGACCCCCCCCTGTGCTCCCCCTGCTTTTGGCATGCGATGGCATGGTAGGCCCAGTAGGCCTGTTTTTTGTCCTCCCCAGGCTCCAGACGCTTTCTAGGAGCTTGGGGAGGACGAAAATGGCCTTCCCCACCACCCTGGAAGACAGAAACGGCCGATTTCCTGATTTCTGGTGGGCCCAAAAGGCCTGAAAATCAGCTGTCTGACGTACCCATGCATGCTGGAGCTGAGCTAGGGCAATGCTTGCGTGCTCACAGATATGGCACCGCATGTACAATTTTGTACCTAGGTGAAATGGACATATTATTAAGCCAACAATGTTCTCGAAACATATATAGAACATGACCAGATACACTTTGCCCATACACCAACAAAATTAGCAAGATTAGAGCTAAATAAAGTAGAAGCGCAATAAAATAAAATTAAAATGGGAGACAGGCCAGCATATAGTATAAAGCCTTCTAACTTTTTTGAACTTTGACATCAGTACTAAACTGTCATTGAAGCTCAGGACTGGAATACAATATGTTGTCAACTGACAGTTATTTTGCAGAAAATGATGTTTTGAACTCAGAGAAATGGTATAAAATTTAATTCTAAAATTTGAATTCTAAAATTCATTTGGAGTTAAAGGTGGAATGGACAACTGAGGTTAAAGGCAATGCCTCTCAGCCAACCATTTTCATAGGATTATTCTGAGGTAAAAAGAAGACAAGAATATGTTTTCTATCTTGGTAAATCATCATATGGTTTTCTGTTCATGAACAGCTTCCCAAAAATATTCTATCCTATTGGACATATGTTGATACTGAACAGACACAACTTTCCTACTATGAGTAGAGAAACATCACTAAATCTGCTTGATCATTTTAACTAAATAAACTTTCTCTTCAATAATATTTCTTCTGAATCCACTTGGCTTAAAAAAAGAGTTGCACTGTCTTTCCAGCCACAGGCTAATCTAATCAAAGATATCATTTTACCTTCTCAAGTACATTATATGGTACACTTTTAAAAAAAACGTCCATTTTTCCATATCAAAATAAAACAGATTTCAACCCTGTCTTCAGAGGAGACCTCCCACAAAACATTGTTTATAGAAAATGATTCAAAGGAATTTAAGGAGTGTGACACATATTTAAGAAGTGACAAATAACACGCTATGTTAACTTTTCTTTTCCTGGAACAATCTAGAGCGTACTTATCTTTTTGATGGGGAGATATTTCTGGCATCTGTGTGGTGAACTGGACATAATGACAACTCAACTATGAAGATAACTTTCCTAGCTCAGCGTTGGATACTATTAAGGATACAATAGAACAGCCTTCCTCAATCTGGTAACCCATAATATCGAGACTGTTGTTTAATATTAGGAATTATCTAATTGGGAAAGGCTGTTGTACTGTCATTTTACATTATATAACATTTCCAAACTATTTTGACTAGGATTGGTTGAATTTCCACAAAAGCAAAATGAATGTAAACCACATTATCGATTTTGTTAGTTTAGTAGCCCATTTTACATTGGAATTGGAACAGTTTACACTTAGAAAAAATGTTTCTAAACACAATTCAGCTATGTAGTGCCAGGCTTTCTAAAGGGCCACCTCCATTCATGTGAATCTGTCTGTAATTTCCATTATTGGAATTGATGATCTTATCTCCTATCACATGAAAATTTTAAGTTGACAAATATAAAAACAAGACTATTTCAATAACAAAATTTCAGTTGTGAAATTTTCTCCCAAGCAAAATTGTGTCATTCCTTCTTCTACTTTGCATTTGATAACCAAGAGTATTTGCTTTATACATTTGTTTGATTTTTATACAAAATCAAAATCAAACTCAAAACTTTTGATTTTATATGATGTTTTCTCATTTCCTAATTTTTCTTTGCATGGTATTTTCTCAGGGGTGAAATATAAAATGTGTTACTACCAGTTCTGTGGGCGTAGCTTGGTAGGGAGGTATAATGTGACTGGGTGGGCGTGGCCACCTTTTTAAAAAAAACACTTTTCAAAGCATTTTTTTCTAATGCTATGAAAAGCCTCTGGCGATCAGGCAACTCGGCTGGGATTGTCAGAGACTTTTCAAAGCATTTTTAAACCACCTCTTCGGCCAAGAGGTTGCAGAAAAAAATGCTTTGAAAAGCCTTTGAGGATCCCAGCTGAGCCGCGTGATCCTCAGAAGCTTTTTAAAAAAACTTTTAAAAGCATGATTTTGTCGGAAGAGGTTGTAGAAAAAAATGCTTTTTAAAGTAAAAAGAAAAAAAGCTTCTGATGATCGTGTGACTTAGCTGAGCATGGGGGATGGGGATGCAGAGATTTTTGCTACCGGTTCTCCGAACCACCCACTGCCATTGCTACCGGATCGGGCAATCTGTTCCGAATCGGGAGCATTTCACCCCTGTATTTTCTTCTGTTGCCCCTTCTTTTTTTAATACTTCTAATTTGTGTATTAATTCAGTGTCTAATAAGAATGCACAAGACATACATTTACTATATATCTGCACACAGATAGAACATAGAATAACAGAGTTGGAAGGGATCTTGGAGGTCTTCTAATCCAATCCTCACCTTGAGCAAAAGACCCTGTACCATTTCAGACAAATGGCTGTCCTGATACACTAAGCAAGCCATCTGGCTGGCTCCTAGGTTTTTGATGGCCACCTTTGCATTGACTAGTGAAGACTTTCCCAATGTGAGACCCACAGTATTATCTGCTGATGACTTCAATTCACCTGTAGTTTCATCCCAACCCTTTGCTTTTGCTTTATTTTATTATGTAGTCAAAATACTTTTTTCAGCATCTCTGTTGAAATTCCAAGATTTTGGCTATATCTCTGGCTGTATAAACTGTCCTCATGGATGGAAACCATGTTGCCATGATTTCTTAATTTTCTGTACTTAATTTCTGCCAATATGACTTAGGTGAAAGTTGAAAGCAATAACCACGGAGGTGTCACACTTGTCTGTCTATGAATATTGATTCAGCAAAAATACTAATATAAAGAATTCACTCATAAGATTTATATTGAAAAGTGGAATATTAAAAGCTAAACAAACTATGTCATAAAACATGGCAGTATTCTATTATGTCCACTTTGCATAAATTATTTTTAATTTACACAAAAATATATAGTTGCTCAATTAATACAGAATCTTGTATTAGGTAAGACCAACAGTATCTCAGTACTTGTGAGATGAATAACTGTTAACAACTGTTAGCACAAAGTAAAAAACACAATTATATCAAATGTCAAATTTTCTTAATAATTCATTTTCCTTCAATAGTCTGGATTTTAATAGAATTTCATGAGAATTCTAGACTTTCTGAGAATTTTGTTTTAATCAAACCCCCAAAAGTACTTTGGTATTTTTAAAGAGTAATTAAAGAACTTCTATATCTCCAGAAGGATCAGTAAATAGGAAGGCAAAATGAACTAAGGAAAAACACTTTCTGTTTGTCATTTCCTTTCATTTATGTAGAATAAATCCTTCAGAAAGATATTTTTTAACAATAGGAGAAAACCATAAATCCCAAATCTAAATTGTTTTTTTTAAAAAAGAGTGATGATTTTTAATTCTATCAAGAGGGTTGTAATTTAAACATCCATTTTAAATGCCACTGAAAAACTGTTCCATTGAAATACATCAATTCCTCTCCCTATTCAAAATAAAAATAAAAATAAAAATGTAAAGAAGACTCCCACTTTCTTTTTCTTAAATTTGTCAAGACAGCTGTGATGAGGCCTACCAAAGTGAGCAAGTTTCCATTTCACCTCTGAGAGGCAAGAGATTTCTTGAAAGAAACTGAGGTTTTTATGGCTCAAATGCAGCTGCCTTTTCTACATTTGGAAGAAAAACAGACTTTTGTCTTGGGATGTTCTTTGGATAACTCACACAAGAATGCTATTCACTTTGCTTTACATTGATTCAGAAAGAGATACTTAATTTGCATATCAAATTCGTGAGAAAAGTGATACATGTTTTAGCTCTGACAAACATCAAAAAGCTTAAAATAGCATTTAATAACCATCCCATGAATGGTTTCCTGTTTTAAAGGACTTCAAAGATTCCCTGGGCAGCATCTTCACTCCTATTCATAATATTAATCACATCTTTCAGACTGACTTTTCTAAAGTGGTTCTGGTAGCAAAAACGGATCTCTGCTGAAGTTTCAGGTAAGTATATGAGCAGAGAGGAAATCCTTCAAATATTGGAATCTCAAACATGTAAATAATTCTTTCCTACTGTATATCCCACACCATTAAAAGCAAACGGAAGTTGTGTGGAGGTAAATCTTACAATACTTCACAAACTCAGGTTTTATCCAGATTCTGGGACTAAAGTATGCAAAATTTATGGCAGATATCCCATAGCCTCTGTGCAAAGAGCTATTCTGGTCTATGACTATAAGAAAGATTTGATTTTATATATAAAGGCATTCACCATCGATCTTAACAAAGTATCCTATTAACTGAGTGGTTGGTTATTTTTTATTACACTGGATCCAGGCCCCTTCAGTCATAAGTGTGCAATTGGAGGACAGCATGTATGTGTAGCAAATATATATTAGCCCTTAATTGGGGAAAATAAACCATGCATTTAAATTTGAACCAAAGTACATTTTAAAAAGGACAAATGGCAATTACAAATTAATCAACAGCAAATGAAAAAAATGTACCTTTGTTTATGGCAAATGACCATAGGTTTTATGAATGGGAGGCAAATCTAAATTTAATCATTTACTCTCTTGACCTTTTATAGGCGGCTACCCAACATAATATCAACAAAATATATTCTTTCCTGAATTAAAGTGTGGAACAATCACAAACAAAGTTTCAACTGGATGAATTGTGTTCTCCATTCAGTTTTGGAAATCACACCCCCATTTCTCTCCTTTCACCCTCCCCCTGTCTCTGTATATATGCCATCCATAGCTTCTGTTGTATAAATGGCCCTATAATGCAAAACAAATAGTATATTCCTTTAAGAATGAAGTCTTCCCATTTTTGTTTTAAACCATGTGAAGTTTAAAGCAAGCAAGGCACGATTTTGGGAAAGAAAAGACCCAAGATGAAACACCCTTAAATTTTTTTTGTAGAGATAATTTAAAGGGGGGGGGGTTTATTCTGTCCAACCTATGCCATATTTGTCAGGTGCAACACACAGCTGAACTCCAATCAGCAGAAAAATCAAAACCCAACTGCTATTGTAGCTCAAGCTTTCAAAGACTGCAATAGGAATGTCATATATCGATTCTGAGTAAGTCTCTTAAGTCTTATAGAAATCTGTGGTGTTTCTTTTTAACAAATTGGAATATGATACTAGATTCATTTCACTGGATTATGAGGCACCAGGCAAAACACGTGAAGGGTGCCCCAAACTCCTTTTTTAATATTCTGCAACAAATCAATATGGCTCATGTTCTGAAACAGCCCAGCTAGGAATCATCCAGCTGGTAATGTCAACATCATTATTTTAAATAAACCCAAACATTTGCAATGAAACTCTCTCTTAAGTCTGGAGTAAATGTAATAAAATAAAATGGGGGTGGGGGGGGGGGAAGGAACCTTGGGCCAGTCAGTTTCTCTCAGCCCTAGGAAAGACGCAATGGTAAACCACATTTAAGAAGCCTTGTCAAGAAAACTGCAGGGACTTGTCCAGTCAGTCTCTAAGAATCAGACATGATTGAATGGAGGACGGGGGCAGGGGACAGGACTCAGGAAGCCATAGGATAATCTAAAACAAAATACCATATATGATAGATACACATGAAAATCCTCCCAAAGTGGCAGTAGTGATTATTTCTTATGATTTCCATTCTTATTAGTTGCATGATACCATGTGAAGAAAGGCTCCTCGGGTGAAAATCAGAAGGCAAAAAACAACCAACCAACCAACCAACCAACCAAAAGCGGTGAATAAATATAAAAAGACGAAATTACTAAAGCAACACATAACCAATCCAGGCAAAAAGCAGCGGCTTTCCTTGGAAAGTCAGAAGGGACCCATCCAAGTCTAGCTTTGAGAGGATTCACAAAAGGCGGGAAACGTTTCCGCGAACCTTCGGGATCAATCTCGGGGGATGGGGGGGAGGGAGGGCCAGGACCCGCCGACGACCCGTCCCAAATTGCTCTGTTTGTTTAGTTAGCTGGTTAAGCGTCGCCTTCTGCGTCGATTGGAAAGAGTCTCCGGATGTTCTGATTTCGAACGTTCCCATGTCAAGTGACGCCTTTCGTTTTTACCTTTTGATCTTTCTATAAATAACTGGACGGGGCGGGTAGAGGAGAAGGGAAAGAGCGACGCGCCACGACCAGGACGGGTTCTTTATGGGGCTGCTGTTCATTCCCAGCTGGGCATTATGCAGCCCTGCGGTCATGTTCTCCCCGCCCGGCCCGTTTGTTTTGCCAATTAGCTGACAGGCTTCCCTCAAACAGCTGCTGTTCATTTGGTCTCGGCTGTTATTTCCTTCCTGAGTGAAGAAGATAAGGAAAGCGGCGGCTTCACGCGAAACACCCACCGGGCCGGACACACCCGCTGCAGTGTGAGGATCGTGGCCCTTTGACCGGATTCCTTTCTCAACCCATTGAATTTTCCTGCGATCTAACTTCGTTGTGCTTGTTATTTTCTTTTCTTTTAACTAAACGGAACGCGTTCTTGTAAAGACTGATATGGAATAAGGTTTTCCCTCCCGGCAATTGTGGGAGGGAAAGGCATAAGCAATTTCATTTCCATCGACACCTCCCCCCCCCCACTCCCCAAAATTCTGACTTTTCATGTTCTCATCTGGCAGCGCTGGCTTCGATTTTAAACTTTTAAAGAAGGGTGTGAGCCACAAGGGAGGAAAGTTTTATAGTAATTACGTGTTCCGTCTGGTTTTTTTTAGCCCCTTATCACACTTTTCATCCTTATCACTTGATAACTCACTTTGTTTTAGAAAGCCAGCCGTTATTTTACTTCCCCTTTCCCAAACTTTGCCATGACAATCGTTTAACCTGAAGATAGAAGCAGAGCAAGAACCAGTTTGATCTTCTCATTCCTAAAGGGTAGATTTTTAGTTACTCATGGACCTGCCCTGGCTAGCGTCTAGTCTTGCCTAATTGGAGACCACGAGGAAATCTCAAGGGAGTAGGTTGCATGGAAAAAAAGAATCGTCTCTAGTAGCTTGGTCCCCTAGCATCCTTATCTAGCTCACTCCCTTCCTTTCGCTGGATGCTTTCCTTGCTTTCTTTCGGATCCTATTAACGCTTTAAGATTTGTAAAGATTTTTTGAGGGGGAGGGGTAAAGCCTGACTGCCAATATTTGCGGAAAGCGTCGAGCAATCGATTTGATTACCAGTCTCCACCATAAGATATTACTGTTCCACGTATATTGTGGTTATAGATTCGGAACAGATTTGGTTTTGACCCGACCTGCATACCCCGGTCTAATCCATCGTCTTGAGCACTGGATGCCAGGTTGAGTGAAATAGGCTACGGGGAAAAAAAGCCAGTAACGGAATAAATTGACCGAAGAAAGAAAAAAAAAAAAGACGAGGGGTTTGGAGGAGTTGGGGGGAAAAATGTGCCAGAATCTCCCTTCCCGTCTCGCCTACCCTCCTTGGGGGACGCCGTTAAATCGGAGTTATTCCGCACCACACACACAACACACACACACCGCGGTTAATGAGATGCCCGTGTGCAGTAGCCGTCGAGAGGTGGGGGCGAAGGGAAAGGGAAAAATGGCCCCGCCGTGGTCACCTCCGGGCACCGGCAAAATACTTTTATTCTGCGGTGAGTCATCCTGACTTCAAATTTTAGAAGATTATCGTGGCGACTCACACGTTAAACACTTAACAGATGTATTGTGTGGCCCCGTTCTTATTCATTTCAAATGGTCTTAGCATCCTACGGTTAAACTCTTCGGCGCGCTTACTCGGGGAGGTGGGGGTGGGCAGTTCCGCTGTAAAGGCGCGTATACCGCAGGGCTTCGTTGGGAATTAAAAAACAGGTTTTATTTCTAGTACAGTAAAAATGGGCTAGACTCGCAGGGGTCTCCAACCTTGGCAACTTTAAGCCAGCTGGGGAATTCTGGGAGTTGAAGGTCCGCCAGGCTTAAAGTTGCCAAGATTGGAGACCCCTGGGCTAGAGTGAACTGTGTATTTGTCTTCAACACACCCTGTAGACTTTTGTTCTGCTGCATGGAGCTAACCTTCTCCTAAAAATCCTAAATGCCTAAAAATCAAGAATAAGAAAGGTGGTTTAGCAGGGGCTCTCAGAGAGGGCTAGCCTTAACCCTTTGTCCTCAAGAAGTACGTTTCCCTGAATGTAGTTCACGTCGACGTGTGTTAAGGATTGCGGTTCCAGGGTCGTCGTAGCCTTTTATACCCCACCTCCCACTCCCACCGCGCCTTATCTTGCTTGTCCCTCAATGGTGAGGTTTAATGCGAGGGGAGTCAGGCTTCCCCGCAATTTTCTTGGATCCCCTGTTGGCAGGTTGAAGCGAGCTGTTCGATGCCCTGTTGACTGAACGCCTTTGCGTCAGGACGGGCGGCGAATTTCCCAATTGGGGCACAGCTAGTTTGCAGGCAGAAAATAACACAGCGGAGCAGATTTGAAGTCTTTTTGTAATTTGTCCTTCTTCTCCTCTCAGTTCCGAAAAAGAAAAAAAAAAATCGGTCCGGGGAAGAGTTCTTTAGAACGGCCCCACGAGATGATGAAGCAGGCTGCCTGAATCGGATGCTATAATATACTTCATTCCTAGCTTTTAAGCTGGCAGAAAAACTGATTTCGCCAGCAGCAACAACAGCTCCTGTCTACCGGTTGCTTATTTTCTTGTTGTTAGTTGCGAAGTCGTGTCCGAGCCATCGCGACCCCATGGACAACGTTCCTCCAGGTTTTCCTGTCCTCTACCATCCTCTGGAGTCCATTTAAGCTCACTCCGACTGCTTCAGTGACTCCATCCAGCCACCTCGTTCTCTGTCGCCCCCTTCTTCTTTTGCCCTCAATCTTTCCTAGCAATACCAGTGAGCTCTTCCTTCTCATTAGGTGGCCAAAGTATTTGACCGGTTGGTTATAGGTAGCGGTTACTGCTTACTTCTTGGGGTAACAGTAACAAGAGTTGGAAGGCACCTTGGAGGTCATCTAGTCCAACCCCCTGCTAACGCAGGAGACCTGTACTAGGGATTCGAACCGCCGACCTTTCTTATCGACAAGCTCAGTGCCTTAGCCACTGAGCCACCTAGACAGACACTCCAAGTGTCACAAAACCCGCCGTTCGGTTTTTCCGCTGAGTTTTCGGGAAATTTCCAGGGGGGTGGGCAGTAGCGGGAGGGATCAAGCTAAATCAACCAACTCCCATCCTTCTGGCCGATTAACCCGCCTTCAGGAACCGATCTCAGGAAGCGAAGCCGAACGTACTCTAACGTCGAATTTACTCTAATGCCAAACACACTCCAAAGCTCTTGTGGGCAATGCATCTGTTTCCCTGGCGGCGGCGGCGGCGGCAGGGTGGGGTGGGGTGGTGAATACTATGTCGAGAGGACATCCAGTCCTTCTCTCCCTTCAGAATCCTTAGAAAAAAGGGAACGTGAACTAAAGGAAATGGTTAGGAACCGGGGTGGTAAGTAGCCAGCTGCGCAGGTGCGGTCATAAAGAGGCCCACAAACTTGGCTGGATATAAAGCAAAGTCGAATTTGACTTCTGATGACTCTCCCTGCGGTTTTCCTGGCAGCAGGACAGAACCGGTTTGCTCTTTTGCCTTCTTCCGGACCTCCTCCTGCCTAGCTTGAAGCTATTCCCCCTGGATGAGAACGGGGAGGCTAAACACCTTGGAGCCGAAGAGAGGCGCTGAACTCTCCAATCGCAGAGCTTTTACAGAGACCTCCTCGCCTCCGCTCTCTCCCGTTCCCGGCAGGGCGCCCAGTTCATCTCAACGCGGCGTCCTTGCTGAGCCCAACGCAACCTTTCCCGCTTTCCCCTCCCCGAAGAAATCGGTGTTTGCCAACCCAAAATAAAGCTGCGATCCTAAACGTTCCTTCTTGAGAATAAGGCTGCAGCTACTTAGGCCCGGGTCTTATTGGTCTGGGGACAGAAGTATCAACAACACAGGATCGCGCGCTGCGTGTTAGTTTCTTAATCACCTTGCCGCTGCAAAGCCTGTCACCTACTCAGAAATAACGGCCGTTGGTCTTAATGGGGTTTGCTTGCGCTGCCTCAGGTAAGAGCCTAAAAGCGTGAGATGAAGCTAAGTGTGAGGGCCACGACATTCAGGACAAAATCCCACCTGAAGAATTGAACATTCTTGACCTGGGAAAAAAAAATCCTCCGGCGGAATCTACCCGAAGTGAACCCTATAGATTTCAATGAATCTCACTCCCAGGTAGAGTAACAGGTTCTACGCACCTCTCGGCTTGAAGTGTCGGGAGGCTGGAGCATCGCTAGATGCGTCCCTCCGATTCTATAAGCCTGCAAGCTTTTTTAACCACCCCGGACCTTCTTTTTTTTTTTAATTTCCAGCGCCAAAGTAGAATATAGGAATACTTCGCACAGCGTTTCATCTTGAAACGAACAGTGGATCGAGGGTGCCTGCCCGTCCTGAAGCGACTTGAAGAAGCTTCGCGCCCTTCTAAACTTAAACGAACTGCGGCTTCCTCTGTCGGAGAGTTAGAAGTGGAGGAGTCAGCCTGGGACTGGGGCTTTGGGGAAGGGTGTAGAGAGGGACTGAGCGTGGGGTCACAAGGAAACGGGGGCAGGACGGGTTTGAAATGATTCAGGGGAAAAAAATCCCCCTTCTTATCTCCCCCAAACACGATGGTTCAAGAAATCATTCAGCTGGAGTTTAAAAATCCTATTCGCGAGCGCCTCGGGAGAAGAGCGAGACATAAGAGCGGCGGGAAGGAGGCGGAGGCGGCAACCGAGTCATCTGAGGATAAAGTCCTTACAATCCCAGGCAGAGCTACGTATGTGCTCGCCCGGCCTCCTTTCTCCCGCTTCGCAACCAGGGGCGGTCCGAGTCTGCAACGCCGCTGAGTCAATTTTTCTCTCCCTGCGGAGCAAGCCAGGACTCTTGACAGTCGGCGTTATTTCTCAAGCTTATTGTTGATTAACTCCTTGCAAGTAAGCGTTGTCCCCGACAGAAGGGGATCAATTCTCCTTCACCTATGGGCCGGGAGGGCGGGGGTGGGGGGAGTCTGTCTCAGGAAACTAAAGGAACGATTAAAAAAAAACAAACAAACCCTAAGAATGTATCCTTGAAATTGGAGGGGTGGCAGGTTAATATACTGGGACTATGGTGTTCTGATTCAGTTTACTTAGCAATGGGATTCAGTGAGGCTTTGAGTAGACATGTGCAGGACCATCTATAATTTAGAATTATAGATCCCTGCTGGATGTTTATTGAGGTTTATTTTGTTTTATCTACACATACATGCATTCTATTTATAACCCAACTGCCAAATGTAATGCACTGGATTCAGTGGTTGCAATCCTATGCATAGGGTTCCATGTTTATGGGATGCGGAATGCACACTAACATTCTTTATTGCCAAATGTTCTGTAGCAGTTGGGGAAGATATTTTCCTCTTAATGCACTGCCAAAATTAGAGGAAGACATATTAACAGCAAGCTGTCCTATAGATGAATGTTGCTGATGAGAGTTTGGGTTACAGAAAAACGTTATGTGGGCTTGAGTAAGGGGGAGGGGTCGTGCTCTCTAAGTCGTTTGTTTTCTTGCAAACGTTTCATTATCCAAACTAGGTAACATCAGCACTGATGTTACTTAAATTGGGTAATGAAATGTCGGCAAGAAAACAAGCTCAGAGAGTATCAAGGACCCCTCATTTCAATCCTGAGCTGCAAATATTTTTTTTATTGGTATTCTTAAATAAATTAATAACTTTGAAGCCGCAGCTGAAAATTGTTAAGCAAGGCTTCAATAGCCATCACTGAAAGTCATGGGATTTAGGGGTGCCATTCATCATTGATCCCATGATCCAGATCCAGGACCTGTCTGGCCCTTCTCACACTTCTCTTTATTATGCCTAATAAATGTCTTTTAATTTTTCAGCTGCAGAAAGACCTTTATGCCTCCGCATAAGCTCCTGCTGAGTTTGATTCTCTTGGGAAGAGTTGGCACCCATGTCCCTGTAATTTCAAATCTTTTTGCTTCACTGTCTCTGCTGAGCCTGTTTGTGTGCTGAAACTCTGCAGTAGGAGGAAGATATTAACATTAATAATTTAAATTTAATTTTAATTAGTGGGAAACCTGGCCAAGCAAGTAAGGTACCACCTGATGATTCAAATCATTGCTGCACCAGGTCTACTGTATCCAGGACGTAAGAATCAGGTTGACCACTAGGTGACAGCAAAAATATAAGGAAAAAACTCTCTTTGCTGCTCCCAGTAGGCATCCAAGATTCACAAGCTAGGCTAGGGCCTAGGCCCAACTTAACTGGCCACTTACACCCAAAAATGACCCTATGCCACTTCCTGTTGGAACCAAGATATTTACTTTTGAGCAAAATTAACTCCTAGGCTTGCTTCCTAGATGTCTTATCATCCCATTTATTTCTGTTTCCCAGTATCAAACGTTAGATTAAGGGAAAGCACCATTCCCACCGAAAGTGCCACATAAACGGTTAGAAATATCCATCAGTTCCAGATGGTCCCCCCCCCCACGCCCACTCTTCATTATCCTAGACGTGCCCACTCCAACATCCCTGATCTGGTCCTCCAGGTGTAGATTACTGCAGGGATTGCGTCACTTTCTCCGGTTATATAGCGCTTTATTAGCACGACGCCAGCGCTCAAAAGACAAGCCGGAAGAGGACTGGAAGTCGAGCCACAGCCGGGAAGATCTTGGAACCGGCTGGCAACGACTCGCAGTTAAGCAGGTGGTAGTCGAAGCGCACGAAATTAGCGGAGGCAGCCGAGAGAGGACAAGCCACGAAGTCGCGAAAGGGAAACGCACAAAGGGCCAAGTTGGCACAAGTATCCGACGGGAGAAAAAAAGGGGAGGCCGGCCGGGGTTCCTCAAGAAACCTCTTCGGGGTGGGCTACCTTCCTCTCGGAGCGCCATGGCCCTGAAGGAATCGTATTCATAGGCAACAGCAACGACTTTTGCGGAAAGGGCAGGCGAGGGCACAGCTCCCCGCCCCTTCCGTCGCTCCAGCCGGTTCGGTCCCTCCCTCCCTTTTTTTCATGGCTGATCGGGGATAAAGTGGTTAGATTAGGTCATAATTATTACACCTTTCGCCAAAGGGAATGCGGGCTGCTCCCGACTGACGCAAGATGACCGGAGGGCACTCATTTCTCGAAACAGACTCGTTTTCACCAGGAACAAAGCGGGTTTACCAAGCCAGCCCTCCCCCCTCCGCCTCCACGGCCCCCCACCTCACCCCCGGAGGAGAAGCAAAAACACCGACGCGCTCGTTTGCGTGGCTCAGGCTTTGCTTTCCTGGGAGGGAGTTTGGAGGGGGGGGGAGAAGAGAAGTGGGGGAGGTGTTTCTTCTTTAAATCCGGTTTCCATTTACTTTCAGCAGGAGTCTGGCCCGGAGCCTAAGCGAAAGTGGCGGAAAGCACCCCGCGGAGAGAGGGCCGGGGCTCGAAGCTCTCCACCACAGCTCCCGCTCACTTAAAACCTGGCCCCATATGACCGGGCCTCTGCAATGTTAACCCTCCCCAGAACACCCCCAAGGGGAAGGCGAGAGCGAGGTGGCAACCTTCTGCCTTTACTTACTGAGGAAGGCGTCTGATTGAGGCCTGCTAAGTAATTCTGCGTGGGATCGGGCTGCCCGAGCGCGCCTTCTCGACGCCTCTCGTTTCGAGGGCTCCCCTCCCTCCCTCCCCACTCTGTCTGGGTTTGTTACCTCCCCTTAGTTCCTTTGCTTCCCTCGGATCTTACCTCTCCCGGCTGCCTGTCTTTCTCCCTGCGGAATGATTATTTAGGGCTCCCTCCCTCCCTTCCTCCTCCCCACTTCAAACGGATGGGGCGGGCGGGTGGGGTGGGGTGGGGAAGGCAAGGCAAAGCTCGTAGCATCTCTTTCTCTATATGCCTCCAAGGAGGGAGGGGGCGTTTGCCAATCTGCCTCTTTGCCTCGCTCATTCGCTCTCTCCTCTCCTCTCCTCTCCCTCCCTCTCTCCCTTAGCCTTGCGCGCCCCCGGCTCCCTCTGCGGCAGCCAACGAGCCGAGTTCACGCGAGGACAGCCGAAGCGCGTCTGGCTGGCAAGGGCTCTGGAATAGCGCTGCTGCTGCTGCCGCCGCCGCCGCCGCCGCCGCCGCCGCCCTTGCCGCTGACTCGTGACGGGCTCCTGAGGCCTCGGATTAGTCGGCCGGCCACAAGGCAAGCGCGAAAGGCCGAGCTACCGCCGAGCTGGGATGCCGCATCTCTCTCCGGTCAGGTGGTTTAATCTCCCACAGTTCCCCAATGAGAATTTATTTATTTATTTATTTGTCAAGCACGTATTACATAATCTATATAAGTATGAATTGAATACATAAAATGAATGCAAATAAAGGGAACGTTAGGACAGGGACGGTAGGCACGCCGATGCTCTTATGCACGTATTCGTAATTCATAATGGAAGGTAGTCAGAAATTGTATAGTTTCTTCCCTTTCAATGAGTCCGGCTTTAAATATTAGGTGCGTTGGTTTACTCTACACCTTTCTCTGGCGCCATAGAGCCTTATAAAAAAAACTGCCAAACAATATTTCTCTTAATCATGGAGTCTTGACTCCCATGTTGAGGTTGGGGGTGCAGCAGGCAGGAGAGTTTAAATCAGGGGTGCTATTCAGCAGGTTCTGACAGGTTCTGGAGAACCCGTATTGGAAATTTTGAGTAGTTGGGAGAACCGGCAAATACCACCTCTGACTGCACCCAGAGTGGGGTGGGAATGGAGATTTTGCAATATCCTTCCCCCAGGAGTGAGGAGGGAATGGGGATTGTGCAAGATCCTTCCCCTGCCATGCCCACCAAGCCACACCACACCCACAGAACCCTTAAAAAAATTGAATTCCACCACTGGTTTATTTCCTTTGCACAAAGCAGAGGCATTCTTGCCCAAAGCTGTCCTGGACAGTATACTTTCCAGCAGCGAACAGCTGGGGCTGAACACATGGCCACACTCAGTTCCTATCCTAATGTCCAATTGGAATTTGGAGGGAAAAATATAAACTATAATCCTAGTTTATAGATCCTAGAAATTAGACTGCAATCGCAATCCATGTCATTCTCTTATCTCAGTGCAAATCTGACCATTTGAATAATCAGTAATGCTTCAGTGGAAGATGAGCTGCAAGATAACGCCAGGGGCATTTGCATTGTCTGACACTTTTGTCAAAATGATGACAAGCATGTCATGCTGTCTGCTCCGTGACTTTTGTATTGCATGCAACGTTACAATGTACATTGAAAAAGGTGGAGCTTCTGTTGCAATGGTGTGATGCTACTTTTGTCATTTGCCTTCCTGCCCTGTAGACACCTAACTGTTACAGATGTGTTCCAACCCGTGGCTGGCTGCTGTGATTGTGTGATTTTTACCACTTTCTCTTGGCTGCTGTTTGAGAACCTGGATTCCTGGATTCTGTTGCCTCCTTTTTCCTTGTTTGAAGAGAGAAAGAGTAACAGTTTCCCTGGGAATCAGTGCATACAGTAGAGGTCAATACACTCATTGCAAACCTGCTGCCTGTTGTACTTTAGTGTTAAATATAGTAATGAACCTGTATACTCAGGAACATTTATGTACAGCTGGAATAGTTACACTATCCAATCACTCAGCTGAGTGGTCAAATGAATTTTAAATGGAAAAGCTTCTGGCCTGTTGAATCAAATGAGCCTTCAAACCTGGTGCCTCTTTCCTAACACCAGTGCAGAGTAGCATTTTGGGAGCTGTAATTCCAACATAACCACAAAAAGGTTGTTTAGGAAAAGCTGATTGCAACAAAATACTCCTCCCAGTTTTTATGTATTTTCCCTATAAATAAAAGTGGCAGTTCAAGGCTGGCCAGAAGTATCTCTGAAGTCTGATTCTTACATATTCTTCCTTCTTAAGCTATACAAGAATACAAATTGCACAAATTTATATGTCATAGAAAAACAAAGGAGGACTTTATTTGTGTAATGTACTGACGTTAGAAGTTTCCTATGCATGGATTCAAAACTATTGGGGGATTTAAATGAAATGGCAATTATGCAAGACTGAACTGATAACGGTAAGATTCTGTTACAGAAATATTAAAACCAGAATAACATTTCAGAGATGAAGAGTCCTTTAGACTTCCAACAATACTCACTGTTATGACTGAATTCCAAATCCCCTAAAAAGATCAGGGCAGTGGGGAGATTAGAACAGAGAAACAAAGATGCTAAAACAACACTGATCGTGCCAACTGTGGAATGAAACCCACTGCTATATAATAAAGACCAATATCTTTAAGAGAAGGCTTTTTTTTAAAAAAGACATTATTCAGTAACAGTGTAATCAATCATCTTGTTTCCTGTGGCATGCTGGAAACAAGACTATTTCATTGTTTTTGGCATGAAGAAGAGTCTTGCTGAATGAACAATAAGATGTCCAGATAAGGGCCATGCCATGCTTTGTGCATAAATACAGGTATCCAGACCCAAGTGGAAGCTGCTTGCTGCGAAAGCAGCTCCAGGAGGTAGGATTTGGAACAGGATATTAGCAAGAGTGAAAAGTGAGTTAATTCTTCTTCCATTGGCCACATGTTATTGTAACTGTCTCTCCATGTTCCAGGATACAAGGCATCTGTTTTCTTTCAGAGATGAATTTGAGGCATGATTTACCTTAGCTATTCAAAGATGATTTCAGTTCTCTATGATGTTGTTTTTATGAACAGGCAATTAAGAAAACAAAGACAAAATAGGTATGTGGTTGTATATAAGTGGATGTGGGGAGCATCAATTACTTTTATAAAGCTAGGCCTATAAAAATGGAAATTTTAAGTATAGAGACATTTTTATGGACAATTTATTCTTCAGTGCTCTAGATCTCAAATATTCATCTGGTAAAATTGAAGTTTACACTTCAAGGTTAAACGAGTTCCTCATAATTTGCATACATGAATAGCAAGGCAGAAAGAAGATGTAAAAGATTTTTTAAAAAGTTCCTGTTTGGATTTATGTTTGGTGTATTACTGGCAAGTTACCCATTTCTAGCAAGCTGTAAAAGATATGGGAACAATGGCTTTATATAAGACAGTTAGTCTGCCAAATAATATTACAAAATATAATTAGTCAATAGAACAACTAGTTCCTTTGCTAGGATAATAGTGGAAGTTTGAGATAAATTCAGAAAGATACCTAGTCTGTTCATATCTCAACCTCAAGTTACATATAAGATTTTATTTTTTATTTTAATTTTTTAATTTTTTAATTTGATTTATATGCCGCCCTTCTCTGGAGACTCAGGGCGGCTTACAATGCGTTAAGCAATAGCCTTCATACTTTTGTATATTTATATTTATACGAAGTCAGCTTATTGCCCCCAACAAACTGGGTCCTCAATTTACCATCTTATAAAGGAGGAAGGATGGAAGGCTGAGTTGACCTTGAGCCTGGCTGGGTCACAAGTAATTGCAGGCAGCTGGATCTTAAATGCTGCCTTTGTAGGAGGCATTACTCCCCTACGCTACTCAGGCTCATATTCCTGAGTATAATATTCCAGCTTGAAGTAAATGCAGTATCACTATCAAAAGAAGTAATTCTGTTTTATGGCTAAATACAAATTTAAAATCTGATTCACATCAGCTCAAGTTTGCAAAAGAAATATTATTGCCTAGGTTAGCTTGGTATTCATACATTCCAGGCTAAGAAATCTAAAACTCCCCTAATGCACAATTTAGAAAAATGACTTAAATTGGATTCATCAAGTGGAACCTTCACCAAGAATGCTGAAAAAAATGACTGTGGAAAATGTAAGACGGTACAAGTGATGAAATGCACATTATGATATTGATGTGGGAATGTTATCCCTTGCAAAGAGTTGACGTAAGTTCAAAAAAGTGAGAAATTGCATTATGATGTCACAAAGCACTTTTCCTCATGTTGCCATCACACATATGGAATGCTGAGAGCTGAGCTGGATTCCAGTTGGAGTAGCCCAGAAGGCTAATATTCCATTCACCCAAGAAAAAAGAAGAAGTAAGTCTTATAAACTAGGCAGTTGAAAGAAAATGAAAGGCAAGACAGTAAATGGAGACAAAAAAAAAGTTAGCCTTGCTACTTCAAAATAATTCTGATATTGATTCTGATAATCAATAATAAATATATATTATTTATTATACACAGATTAGGTAATAAAACTCTTGTCAGTCTCAGACAGCCAATTACACATGCAACTCCCACCCTTAGCATCCTCAATAAATGGAAGTGAAGCTGTAAATTATATATTCTACTTTGATGATTTCTTTCTAAGGGGAAAAGATATAGAAATATTATTTAAAATCTGTTTTGGTTGGATGGGTGATAAGTGCATTGTCAAAATGAAGCATCCTTAATTATTACAAATACAATTTAAAGGTGTTCTTTCTAGAAACATATTGTTTTTCACTAGACATTTAAGAACTAAAAGAACAATGGGAATGTTTTTAATCAACATTTTATTCCAGCCTTGAAACAGAGAAGAATTTCTAAAATTGGAAAATAGGGGTGGGGGTGGGGAAAGCTTTTAGGAAATGCACCATGCTTCTGCATAAGATTAGAAAAAGATAAGCAGGAAGTTCAAAAACTATTATAGATTTTAAACATATGTGGTGCACATGTAGACTGGCCACAAAATAATAGTAGACTGAATTAAAATATAAAAGAAATTGTATCATGAAAATTACATTACACAGCATACTAATAGCCCTTTTAAAATTGGAATTTGATGCAAGAGGCTTGCCATGTCAAATATCCCAATTTATAATCCCTAAGTTATGGAAGGAAATTCAGCATTTTAAAGAAATTACATAATCAACCCAGACTTTTTGATGCAACATAAAAATAGCTAAGTCAAACGAAATGCCATGAGGGAAACCAGTATTTGTAAAAAAAGTAAAAGCTCCCTATAAAAACAGTAGAGAAAATACCCTATATTTTTCTAAGGGAAAGAGTAAATTGTTGGCCCAAAGTAGCAATACAGTATATACTAATCATTGCTGCATGTTGACCTTCTTAAATGTGACTTCAAGTAATTCCACCAGTCTCTCCTTGCAAGGCTTCATTTTCTGACTTTCTCTCATCATCCTTCTGGACATAAATTCTGTGACTTTTCTTAAAGTACAGCACCCAGAATTAGGCACAGTAATCATGGTAGGATCTGAACGCTGCAGAATAAACTAAAACTATTTTGTTATTGGTGATACAGAAATGATTTCATTAAGGCAGCATATGACTAGAATGGCCGTCTTTTATAGCCATATCATATTTTCCAGTTATGTTCAGTTTGTGAATTACAATTCTTTGGGCTTACTCATATAAAATCCAATGTATATGTGGTAGCCCTTTTTCAAATATTTTGTTTACATGCCCAAAATTGATGGGCAGCCGAACAATGATTGAACAGAAATGAAATTTTGTGTGCAGGAAAGATGATTCTAATGTTCTATGTCTGTGAGGACCACTGGTATCAGAAGAGAAGAAAATAAGATTTTCATTCCTTTTCTAACATCATATTCCCGGGAAACAGTAAGAACTCAGTCATATGATTTCTCACATTGACTGAATAATTGCATAACTAGCTTCTAGTCTGAATAATTGCATAACTAGCTTCTTGCAGAAAGCTAACTGAACATCAGATAATATGGATCAGCTGTAATATATCTTGTCTAGGTGATAAAGAAAGAGTTAAAATTCTCTATTAAGTGTATTAATTTTAACACCAGACATTCTGGCACTTTCTTATTGCAGTATTTGAGGAGACAGCTTTGTTTGCTCACACTTGTCTCTCCTAAAATTCATATCTCAGCAGTAAAATCTATTTTCCCCACTTTAACAGCTTGTGCTTAGTTCCCACGGAAGGCAGAAGCTTGATCAATTTGTTGCTGCAAATTATAATATGAAATCCAAATTTATTCTAAACAAGTTGTGGCAACAGAGGACAATTAAGGCTCAATCCTCCAAGAGCTCCTCTTGTGTAAGTCTTATTAGCTGGGTTCTCACATTGTGCTAAGTCATAATATGTTTTTGTGTGTGTGTGGCATAACTTGATGTATGAAGCCAATAGTTGGGCATATCAGATCACGATAGCTCCTTCAATAATCCATGTTAAATCTGTGGATTAGTATTGCACATTAACTAGGTTACTAAAATGCTTTGTTATGTGTCTGGTTTGGCTCTGCAAGCCAACAAGACAGACACAAACTTCAGAGGATAATTAGAACTGCAGAAAAAACAATTGCTACCAACGTGAGGACCTGTATACAGCACAAGTCAAAAAGAGGGCTGTGAAAATATTTACAGACCCCTCGCATCCTGGACATAAACTTTTTCAAATCCTACCCTCAAAATGACGCTATAGAGCACTGCACACCAGAACAACTAGACACAAGAACATTTTTTTCCCAAATACCATCACTCTGCTAAACAAATAATTCAACACTGTCAAACAAGTAACTAAGCCTGCACTACTATTAATTTTCTCATCGTTCCCACCACCCATCTCCTTCCACTTACGACTGTATGACTGTAATTTTGTTGCTTTACAATTTATATTGATATTGTTTCCAGATAGTTTATTTGTACCCTGTGACTATCGCTAAGTGTTGTATCTTATGATTCTTGATGAACATATCTTTTCTTTTATGTACAATGAGAGCATATGCACCAAGACAAATTCCTTGTTTGTCCAATCACACTTGCCCAATAAAAAATTCTCTTCTCTTCTCTTCTCTTCTCTTCTCTTCTCTTCTCTTCTCTTCTCTTCTCTTCTCTTCTCTTCTCTTCTCTTCCCCTACAAGGGTTGAATGGCAAATAATACGTTTTCTTATCATTGCTGAAAATTGGTGTCAGTACTTCCCATTCCACTGAATAAATGCAAAGGGAGGAGGAAAGAACAGGGATACCCCTTTCTTCATGATGCAGCCTATTGAGGTGTTTTTTCAGGAGCCCAGTACTGGCTTCACTGACTAAAAGCAGATCTCTCTGGGTACCTGCATGTATCTATTACCCAAACATTTAGAAACAGTGGTATCAGGATGTGATCTTAGATTTCATTGCACACAAAATATAAGTAGCATTACAAACGTACACAACTTGACATCCAATATTTGTACCTCCTGAAAGTTTTGGAGTGTCTCAGATCAATCTCCTCCCCGGCCATCACCACCCCCAAATTGCCAGCCAATGGTCATGTTTTAATACAACAGAAGGAGAAGTGTGTAACTACAGTATAGTCATCACATGGACTTCGTTTAAACAACAGGTTTCTGTGATCATTGAGTGTATCATTAACGTCCCTCCTGCAAAGTTTTAAAATAATTTAAAAATCTTGGAGTATTCCCATCTGCTGATAATTTGCTCTTTGCCATTTTGATCATATTAGGGTTGTCATTCAAGAAGGAAAGCTGTTTAAAAGATCTTATTTTCATAAGAATATTTTGTATTCTGATCCACCATGTGATTTTTATCATATGAAAGAAAACTGAGATGTATATGGTATTTCCCACTATCCTAGTTCAGTTAATGCTCCCTAAGACAGTGAGGCAACTCATTCATGCAGGCTGTTAGTGTGATTTAAAAACTTTCTACCTTAACAGATTCCTCCTGAACACTTCTGCAAATAAATCTCAGAGAGAGACCAGGGCCACAATCAAAATGGCAACAGAAGGGGAAGGGAATAATACACTTATCCATAACCCTTACCTTATCAAATCCTAATTGTACAGGGCATTAGAACATCTGAACAGAAGCTATGAATCATCTCTTAAAAATGATGGCATTTCCTGTAGGAACTATCATTTTAAGTAGTTTAGAATATGATCTTTGAGACTGGACCTGTTTCTGAGAAAGAAGAGGGAAAATGTCATAGAGGAAGGTGTCCGTTTTAGAACACAGGCCCATTAGCTAAACTCAGCAATTTAATTTATTCTTGGAAACCCAGGAGTGAAAATCCTGTTCTTTTTCAAAGGCCAGTTACTCATAATAGCAATAGAATTACTACATTCTGCACAGCATTTTTGCTTTTTTATAAAATTGAAATACTTGTGAAATTCAAGAGGAATCTGAAAAAAAATGTGGTGATCTCAAGATTTGGTCATTGATTAATGGAAGGAAGGTGTGAAATCAACAGTTCTTCTATCCTCATGTTTTCTAAATAAACTGATAAATGTTGTTCACTCAGAACAACATTCAGGTCTTTATAGCCTAATAAGGATTATATTGGAGATGGAACACTGGGAAGCATATATGTAATCTTCCTTGTCCAAAGTATGTTTGTGTATACTTTGCCCTTATCTATCCTAAACAATAGCTAATCTTACCTTATTGGTCTGATGGTATCATTCCCATTTGGGAAATATAGGGCTACCTGACAAGATGCTATACTAAGAAATGTTGAGTATCATAGGTTATGCAGAAGTCTACTGTAATTACTATCCAAAATTTAATCTTTGCTATCAACAGGTAATACTAAGGTGTTTCTTGTCTGAAACTGTGGTGAGCTACTACTATTCAATAGCAATAGCATTTAGATTTATATGCTGCTTCACAGTGCTTTACAGCCCTGTCTAAGTGGTTTACAGAGTCAGCATATTCCCCAGCATATTGACTTTTTAAAGAATGCTGGAATGTGGCATGAAGCTGCTTGGCTGGTCAGATGCTATGCAGGCCTGATCTAAACATTGACAGGTTTCATACCAAGTGGAAACAAACTTGGAAATAGAAAGTTGAATGAAACCTAAAAAGGCTAAGGCCAAGAATCTGGGTCCTCATTTTACCAACCTCAGAAGGATGGAAGATTGAATCAACCTTGAGCCAGTGAGAATCGATCTGCTGAACCGCTGGCAGCTGACAGTCAGCAGAAGTAGCCTGCAGTACGGCACTCTAACCACTGTGCCACCATGGCTCTTATGCTAAAAATATCAGCAGAAGGACAAAATATTCTAACTTGGCATAAACCCATTTTCTATGACTTAATTTTTAATTTATAGACTAATTACATGATGTTAATGATTGGAGAGTAGCATGTTCTGTGAAGATGCCAATCCAGTTAAAAGGGGCTGGAACTAGATGGAATTGGGTTTTACCTGAAATAGTTTTAGGCCTGTTTTTCTCAATATTGACAGAACACTCTGAATCTGATTCTAAACACATTCGCTTATTAATGGTCATTGGGTTTTATTTCTAAGTAAACATGTTTAGAATCAAAGCAGCAACTTCTGGTTGAAAAGCCATCCCATTTCATGTTTCTGGTAAAGGTTGAATAGTCCACATTAAGGAGTAAACTGCTACACAGTGTAAGAATTCCATGTTTAGATAATTTAGAATTTCTTGGTGTGGTATGCATAAAGGTCTAGGTTATTTAAAAAGTTTCCATGTTAGTCTAATGGATTGTGGGTAACTATTACTCTTGACATTGGTCAACAGTAAGTGTCTTCTACAATTTTCCACTGGTAGTGGTAAAATTATTAGTATATCCATTTATACACAACCAACAGGAGTTTCCTAAAACCCTTTCTGTAGATCAGCTAAACCCTGTGTTACCACTCTAAAGAAGGACTTTGGGAACCTAAATGTAATTGGCACTGAGTAATGATAACCACAGAGTAAATTGTGGTGAGGCTAAATATTCAAAGTACTGCTAAAAGTACAAGGAAAATGTTGTTGCTGTACTCAGTAAGGAAGAAAAATATTTGAGATGGATTCTAGACAAGATGAGCTGTATTTATTTCATTACTACACTTGTATATGTTCTTACTATGCTTGAGGAGGGCTTTTCTAACAAGCCAAATGCAGCCAACTTTGGCATTGCCTGACAACAATTACAAGTACAATTCAGTAAAGCAGATTTGACTGAAAGAATGTGAATTGACCAGAAGAATGTTTGGTTTGTGTCAAAGACACATATGTTGATATGCTACCCTGGGTGTTAACAAATTGTTGGATTTGGCTTGAGAAAGGTCACACAGTTCAGTGCAGAGTACACACTTTGACCATGGCAGTTCTTGACTGAGGGTGCATCCTCCATTGTTCCCAACTAACAAGAGGTCAAAGTGGAGCAGAGTGGAGAATGACTTCCTTTGAGATTTGAGAATGTTGTTGCCCCTTGGGTCAGAAGAGGCTAACTAGACAAACAAGAGAATGAGGGAAAAGGTAAAGTGTGTTCAACTATATTAGATGAAACCTCTCATCTCTTGACCTACATCTATTTAGTTATACTGGCTTTCATGTACAAGTGCCCTTTTATTTCTGCAATGAAATGTTGAATAGACTAGGTAGACTTGAAGATGCATTAGCCCAGAGAGTTAATTTGTCTGTATATCGTTTGCATATGTTATATACGAACAATGTGTTATATACCCATATATGTAAAATTCAGGCTAATTATTTATTGTATTCCGCCTATAATGCAGGAATATCCCCAGATTGCTTGTCTTCCCTTGGAAACAGATACCGTGTTTCTCCGAAAATAAGACCCTGTTTTATATTTTTTGAACCCTGAAATAAGCGCTTGGCCTTATTGCCATGCACTCAAAAGCCCGATTGGGCTAATTATCAGGGATTGTCTTATTTTGGGGGAAATAGGGCAGATAAGGTTCTATGGAGCTTGCTTGTGGGGGTATCAATCCTGGATCTTTTGCAGTTGTGCAAGGATTCAAGGCTAATTTCCTATTTGAGTCCTCCTCCCTGTCTGGTTGGGTGTTTTCCAAAAGCATGGTAATGAATTTTCAGGGCATCAACTAGAAATTCTCTCATTCTCTCATTCTCTAACTCCCATTTACCTATTAGATATCAGTGATTACACCCAGAATCTTGCACATGGAAAACAATGCTGTCACTACAACCTCTGCTAAACACATTCTGTTTTGAAGGCCACCGAACATGCTCGTATCTCCCTGGTCTGCTGCTTGATATATATATATTTCTGATTTGGCAAAGCTTGCAGTTCCTCAGGTATTGGCAGGACCCTCTTCTCTCTCAGAAGAATGATTTGAGTTACATAACCACTATAACTCAGCCTCTGAACTTGTTCTTAATATAATTGATTTGAAAAAAAAAGAAGTTAAAACCATTTTTAAAAATAGTCATTGGGGAAAATAAAGTTATTAAATAAATGCCTACTATTAAAATTAGTGGAATGCAAGTTTTTAATTTTGATCACATTGTTTTATTTACACACACACACACAGCATAAGATAGATAGATAGATAGATAGAGCATAAAGAAGCAAAGTATGTAGTAGCACCTGGTTGCAAAGCTATTATTTTGATTTTATGAACAAAAATCAATCTATTATAAAATAAAATAAAATATCTTTTAAAATATTTTGCAGCAGTTGAAAATGCTTGGCATATTGTTTTAACTTGACCCTGACTATCCTATTCATCTAATACCAAGTGAGGAACATCCCATTTGCTTCTACCACCTATTGTCCATGGTTGAATAATTTTTTTCAGAAGAACCTGCAGATTTCAATGTATTGCTCTCCAACAACACACATGGATACTTCTGTTAGATTCATAATGATTTGGGTGAAAAAACTTCAAAACAATTAACAGTCAGAATGTTATTGTCTGACTACCTGAATCTGAAAAAGAAAAAAATAAGTAGAAACCTTATATATTTTAATCATAGATATCTTTAATATAAAACATTTATTTATGGCGTACTTTAATCTGAAAGTAAGATTTAAATTCTCTTCCCTACATTTAATAAACCTAGAAAGCAGTGTAAAGAAGGCCAAATATTCAGGGAAATACAGGCATGTGTTTCTATTGCACCACTTTTACCTCTTGAATCTGTGCAGTTATTAGAACAATGGGTGATTCAAGTAAAATATGTTATTTTTAAATTTTTAAATGTTGTTCTTTGAGTAATTTCATAGAATTATTAGAAGTTCACAATGCACTCTATTTTTTGTTGTCATAATACCATCTGCATCAAAACTGTTGTAGAGAGTCAGCTAATATTGTGACCCAGGTGGTCAAGGCAAGGCACACCTTTAGAGAGTACTCTATTGTCCTCAAGAAGTGTTCAACAAACACCCCTTCAGTGACCACTAAGGCTCCATTCCATGCTATCCTGAAGGCAGTCACCCCCAGCCCCCAAACAACAGCCCATATATTACCAGGAAAGTCCACAAGACATTGTCCAGGCATAAGCAAATGGCAGTCCCCAGGGCAAAGGCAAGGTACAAGGTAAAGGCAGTTCTGAAGATAAAGCAAAGCAAAGGACAAAAGCAGTCCACTGGTTAGGCTAGGGCAAGACAAATGGCAGCTCTCAAAGCAAAGGCAAATAGCAGTCCTCAAAGCAAGGCAAAAAGACACCAGTCAAAGCTGGGGGAGTGTAATCCAAAATGAATAATTGTACCTGGCACAGATTAACTCCCCACAGCTTCTCCTTAAGTCACTCCACTCCAGATGTTCCTTGTGAGGAGGAGTGGGGCAACTCCTTCCGAGTAGCCTTCCAGCCATTCTCTAGGCTTGCGTATGCTCCTGTCTCCTTACCCTTGGATCAAGTGGAGGAGACAGCTGCTCCTCATCAGAGGGGATCTACTGCCTAACAGCATCACTGTCCGCCAGCAGCTGATTCTCTCCTGTGTCTGTGAAGGCAGGCAACTCTCCATCTGGTCGACCACCTCCTCCAATGCCTGAGGGGCCTGGGACAGAATCATCCTCAGCCTCTAGCCTCTTCAAATATGCCAAGGAAGACATGCCAACCCTGTTGGATGGTCCCAGTTCCAACTCCTCTTCCTCCGAATTGGGCTCCGATGTGGCTATGACAGATAAGTACTCAGAATAAAATTGAGTATAACCGCTATTATCTGCCAGTTATGCCTATTTGCTAATGGAAACACATGTTAAGGTCCAATCTAGCATTAGTTTTCGTAACAGATGCAAAACAAAATTCTTTGCAAGAGGGAGGCATCAGCTGGATTATTCAGGAGCTACCAATTTGGAGGGTGTGAGAGATGGAATCCAGTATGTGTCAGTGAGAAAGAAGAACCGTCTGTCATTTGTATATCTCTTTTCCTTTCTTCTAAATTCCACCAATTAATATGGAGAAATGGTTTGTTTGTTTGTTTTTCTTGAAAATACCTGGTTATCAAGCCTAGTTGCAAAAGTGGCTGGATAGAGTCTATTGGGAGTTTGGATGTTGGCTTGCTAAATTTTCAAATGTCTCAGTAGATGGCAGCACCTGGTTGACCTTGTTTGGACTTGGAAGCCAAGCAGGACTGAATTTGGTTGATTCAGGGAACTTCAGGGCTAGAGGTTAATCTGAAGAGTCAAGAAACATGAGGTGAAAAGCTAATGTTAAACTACTTCTGTATCAGGTCAACGTCTTTAGTTGGCTTTCAAGACTTTCCCTTTTTAGGAATGCTTTCAGCTATGTTAGTAATTCTAGATATTTTCAATTAAAAAAGGCTGTTGATCATCCCGTAATTTGCTTCCTGTTTCTTCTGAGAGCCAGTTTGGTGTAGCATTAGGCTAGAACCCAGGAGACCAGGAGTTTAGTCCTGTTTATATACAAATCAGTTGGGTGATTTTTGGCCAGTCACTCTCTCTCAGCCCTATGAAGGAGGCAATGATAAATCACTTCCAAAAAACCTTGCTAAGAAGGTTCAAGGACTTCAGATAATTGCCAGGAGTCAAAAACTGACTTGAAAGACATCAATCCATCCATCCATCCATCCTGTATTGTTTGCTATATATTAAGTTTTATAAATGCTAAATAATAAATGTAGATAATGTTGAAGATTCAAACTTAATCATACTTAGAGAAGAACCATTGGCCCTAATTTTAACTCCATTTATTTCAAAGGAGACCTATCTCTGTATAGAGAACATTTCATTTTATATATTTTATTCCAGTCAATTTTGTTCCAGGATTCAACAATTATTAAGAATGGTTTATTTTACTCTCATGGCAATCTTCTGAGGTAGATTTAACTGTTACCTAACAAGTTTTCAGATGAGTTTGGACATAAACTTAGTTCTCCCCTGTCTAAAGACTAATGGTTAAAAATGTGGAGCAAATCAACTTAGCTGGATAAAAAAATAGGGAGGCTGAAATATTTTCACTAAAACCTTAGATTCCGGTAAAAGTGCTGAGAGAATGATGGGTCCTTTGCTCCAAATTTTCCTTTGCTTTGCTGGATCCTTGAACTTTCTAGCTGACCTATATAATTCTATATGACTAACTTATCTTAAATAAGCATACCTTTCATTCTTGACTTTAGCAGTACAACCCATTACAATAAATCCATACTGTAAATGACCGTTTGCCTTTGATGATACTGTATGTAGTAATACCATCCAAAATTCATTCCTTTCAACTTGTCAGAACAGGTATCTTGAATCAATGAGGGTATTCATTTGAGGGAAAGTGTCTTGATTTGCTAAGTGCCTTGAACCTGAGAAATTAATCCATTGCATTCATACATCTACAAATGCAAATGGCTGCTATATGGTTCCTTTTTCAAATTCAATACTATTGTTTTCAGGTTGAAATAAAAAGGATACCTGGATAAATATACAGGAATAATAGGAAAGGAGACACTATTGCATATTTAATTTATTTTTCATTCCATTCTGTACAATGAGTGTTCAAGGCAAACCATAACAATAATTGACCATCTCCTCTGCAAAACAAGATGTGTGCATCCAATAAAATGGGAACTCTTGAACCAAAATTAATCACCGAAAAGCATAGGTTTAACCAGAGAACTGATATAAATTCTGTGGGAGTTTCAGAATTAAGCTGATACTTACTCAAAATTCCTGTTTTTTCTTTCCAACCATCCTGAAACTTACACATTTCTAAGAGGCAGGACATGGAACAAAGTTCCTTTTTTCTACTGATCAAACCAATATTCATTTTTAAACTAGGTACTACATGCACAGTATAGTACACATTGGAACATATAGGGGGAAACTAGGACCTATAAGTGAGAGAAAGCATTTTCATTCCATGCACTGTAATATTTTCATATTTCCTCAGGCTTGCTTGGTGAACTTCACTCTGGCTAAATAAAATATTTGATAAATAAACACGTGACCTATTGATAAATAAATCTTACTTAACCATTACTAACAATTATCCCTAGCTTTTTAGATGACATGAAAATACCTAAATAACTTCAGACAACAGTAGGCATCCTCTATATAAATTGGGATAGCAATTATGGGTTAAATAAAGGCTTCTTTGCTCCAGTGGGAATGGGTAAAATAGTCCTGTTGAAAAATCATTACCTGTAGTCATATCAATCAATGCAGAATGTAATCTCTGATCATTGCTTCACACTTGTAGTTAATCATGTTGGTTTGCACAGATAATATAGGGACACAGGAAACTGATGTATAATCATTACCTCCCTGGGACTTTTTACAAATAAACTCTGTGATGAACCACTAAGCCATAATACTAAAAAAAGTATCTACTTAGGAGGTCCATGTGATTCCAGGTTGTAAGATGTGCATGTATAGCATTCAAATTCCATCTCATTTTCTTTCACAAACAAACCTAAGCACATTCATACATGCTATCACTAGTACAGCTCTGGAGCCGCATGTGACTCTTTCACATCTCTGCTGTGGCTCCTTGTCACTCAAAATATGCATCACAACCGCCAATGTGCTACACCTGTCGGCACGCAATTTATTGAGCTTTTCAACCCCCGGTAGGCCAACCATGGATAAATCCAAGAAAAGAAAAGTTTCAGAAGAAAACAGAATGTTTAATTCAACTACATATGCTAGTTTTGTGGCCACTCAAGAAATAGTCAGGCACGGGAAGAGTTTTGTGGCTCCCGGTGTTTCCTTTTCTGTGGGAAATGGGTCCAATTGGCTCTTTGAGTGTTTAAGGTTGCAGACCCCTGTACTAGTAGCAGTAATTCTTTCATACCAGTGATTCTACTGGAGATCCCCTTTTCTCTGCTGTTATTGGTAATGGCGAAAGAGAAATAAGATCTCTGCAACAGATCTTTGATCAACTGATAGTGGAGAAAAGTGAGCAGGAAGGCTTGGAAAAAAATTACAGTATTAAACAAGAAGTTATTTTTTTAACTACAAAACATACAGCCAGTCTGGAAAACTTATCTATGGAAAAGAAAACATAAAATATAGAATCTTTGTTCAGACAATCAATTATGTCTTACATTTTTTGCACTTTTCCTCTTTAGCAAAACAGTATCCATTCCTGTAAATTCTCTAGTATTTTAAAGAGGTTTCTTAGGATTGTGAACAGAAAAGTCTGTTGTGAATAGAAATACTGTAGTTTATGTACAGGTGGAACCTGTTTAATGACCACTCATTCAAAGAGTGTTTGAACTTACAATAGCACTGAATGAATGGTAGTTACAACCAGGCTTTATTTACTTTATGGCTGTTATGGCATCCCCACAGCCACTGATCATTATTGGGATGCTTGGTGCTTGGCTTGCAGTTACAATGTCATAGTGTCCCATGGTCATGTGGTCACAATTTCCAATTTTCCCTGCTGGGGATGACTAGGAGAAAAGTTTAGCATACCCCAAATCTTCTCTTTTTTAAAAAAAAGTCCTTCCATTGAAATCAAATCTAAGACTTAAATCCTGCCAATAGAAGAGAGTCATTGCTATGGTAAGTACAATCTATCCAAACCAATGCTTCAAATATCTCATGTGAAAGAGTCCATTACCTTCCCAAATGGGCTACCTTAGGGAAGAAAATGGCACATAGGAAAATAGAAATGGAAAAGCCTTCCCATCTCTGCTGTAATTCAACCCAGGGCCCTCATAGTTATTTGAAATAAAAACAACTATTTTGAAATATAGTTGCACAATTTTGGTATCATGTTTATTTTGGCCCGAAGATGACAATTCTTTACATTATTTATATTCCAAAAATTATCCGTGTACTAAATATTTTATAAAACTGAGCAATACATGTTAGGAAAAAAAATGTTGTAAATAATAGTTGAGCCTGGTGAATGGGCTGCCAGATATTCTCCAATAGTGCTTTTGTGCTAAGATAGTTAACAACAGCAATTTCTTATTAATTACTATGATCAAAACCAGCCAAATGACTTGCAAAGGAGCAACCAAATGAAAGCTTTGTATTTATTAATTTTTAAACATGTTGGTAACTTCCTTAGTGCAAGCAAGTGAACTTTGCTTTATGAACAAACAGGTTATCCTACAATTGTCATTGTCAATATTCAAGTTATTTGCCTGGTGCACAATGCCCCATCAGTTTTTCTCTAGAATAGAAGCTATTATTTTTTTTACTACCAATTGTTATGCAGGTTACAGAATAGGAAGCAAGTTAAGCATTTTCCCATTTTAAATGTTAGACTGCTGAAGCGAATTTGCCATTGCCAAGGTTATTTCAACAGAATGAGATCATGCTCATAATTATGCTGATTTAGCCTTAGGCAAAACAGTGTTTCACAAATGTGAGATCATAATCAAAAACATTAATTCATTACATAAATGAATAAAATGAATTCATTTAATTATCATCATCTTAATATTCTATTTATGGATGTAGGTAATCCTCGACTTATGATCACAATTGATCCCCAAATTTATGTTGCTAAGCAAGACATTTGTTAAATGAATTTTGATCTATTTACAACCTTTCTTGCCACAGTTGTTAAGTGAATCACTGTAGTTGTGAAATTAATAACATGGTTGTTAAGTGAATCTGGTTTCCCCTTGACTTTGCTTGACAAAGGGTTGCAAAAGGTGATTATATGACCCCATTGCAATTATCATAAATATGAATCAGTTGCCAAGTATCCCAATTTTGATCATATGACCATGGGGGATGCTGCAATGGTTGTGTGAAAAAGAATCACAAGTCACTTTTTTCAGTGTTGTTGTAACTTTGAATGGCCACTAAATGAACTGTTGTAAGTCGAGATCTGCCTGTATACTCCAGACTTCACTTATTCTGGCGAAATATCCATTGAAGCATTATTTTAAAATGGTGCAAACAAAACCACCAATCATAAACAACAATAGTTGTGTAGATTTTTGAATGTTGTTGAATTCTTCATCAGAGTGAATATAAAGCCTTTTAAAGATTATTGTCATTTTGTAAATGCCTGAAACTTCTAGGAATTGGCATTTTAGTAAAGTACTATTGAAGGCATTCATTTTATAGCATCTATTGTAAAATTGCATTACTTCAAACTTTGAATGATATCTGGCATCTTAACCTCCTTTCTGGCTTTTGAGGAGAGTATTTAGTCACCTATATTTTTCAGAATATATATAAACTCTTCATGAGATATTTAGTTTCAGGTGTGTATAATTAATGTATTGCCTAAGGCTTGTGGTTAGACAAGAATATAAGGCTTCTCTGCTCATCCCATTGCCTTTTGTTTTCAACAGAATTTATGCTTGCTTAAATAGTTTAATTCTTCTGCACATACTGTGTGTTAAAGACCGATCAGTGCTTTTCTTTTTTGGGGGGGACTTTTTTAAAGTAACTTTTATAATGGATAACAGGGGCAGGCTTTTGCAATTTTATTTTTTGCTGAACACAAAGGGATAACTGATTTATTTAAAATATAACTATGATATTTAATCTGTGCCAGACATCTACACAGACAGACGGCAAACAAAGAATATTTGGAACAATATAACAACAGGCAGTTTCTCAGAGGCCAGAAATAGGATATACAGCAAGCTTTGATAAATAAAGGTCAGTAAGCTTGCTCGAAGTTATATTATTTAAACACCTGGGAGATAAAAATTCAAGGCCTGAAGTCACATATTTGACCAAGGGGCCCAGGAGCATTTAGTTTCTGAATCCCTGTTGCACTCAGCTATGGAATATGTTCCCTTAAACTCTGGATGTTTTTGCCCAATGCACGAAGTTAGCATATTGGAATATTTGCTAACTTATGCTTCTTGTCCCCTGTGACAGAAATTCAAAGTTGCTGCTTATTTAACCAAAGCAAGAAGTCTCAAACCTTGGTTAAAATGCAGCACAAAATGTATATGTGTATCTGTGCTGAAATGACAGCACTTTAAAAGAATTTTCTGCTTGACTGAATCATGCAAATGTAGCCAGTATAGGAGAGCCACTCCACAGTGGCTAGTGATTATGGCTACCATGACGGACATGGGTCCTTCCCAGCTTAGCACAGATAATAGAAATACCCTGGGATAGAAATGGCAAGAAAAATATCAGACATTTGGGCTTTAGAATCCCTGAAACAAAGTCACTGAGTGGAAGAGAAGGAGACTTAATGGAAGTTTATTAAAGCATTCAAATGGAGGAAGAGGAAAGTGACTATTTACATTCTAACTCTGGACTATATGTAGTCCTTGATTTATGAGCACAATTGAGCCCAGAATTTATGTTGCTACTATGTTTCCCTGAAAAGAAGACCCCATCTTATTTTTTTTGAACCCCGAAATAAACACTTGGCCTTATTTTTGGGGAGGTCTTATTATTTTGGGGTGCATGGAGCAAGACGGGGCTCCTCTTGCCATCTTACCTCTTGCCATTTCCAGCTCTGTCTCCCTAACCAGACTGGCTGCACATGCATTTAAATATTTTTGGGGAGGGCTTATTTTCAGGGGTGGGCTTATCTTCTGGGAAACACCATAAGTATCCCCATCCCTGTCTAGCAAATAATGCCTTGGTCCGGTAAAATGAACTACAGAAATGCAGAAGAAGGAGAAATAGTAGTATTCAGTAGTTGAAGAAAGAAGCATCAGTAAAGATAATCCATGCCCACCACTAGATTTAGGGCAAGCTTAGAGCAGGGATACATAACTCCTTGAGGGCCTGTGGGTAGATGCCAATGGATTTGTAAACTTGAATAGAGAAAAAAAAGTACAAATTTATTTTCACTAAACTCTAACTAAAATTTAGCATTTCATCCAACAACTTATATAGGCAACAAAGTAATTCATGGTTCCTTAGGTCCAAAAATGTTTGTTAACTCAAATACATCTCACTATCTAACATGACTTTGCATAAAAAAAGAACACCGTTTAAGGGGGGGGCGGGGCAAAGCCCTACTAAGTAGGTATATGCAAAAAGTATGAAGGCTATTGCTTAACACATTGTAAGCCACCCTGAGTCTCCAGAGAAGGGCGGCATATAAATTGAACCAATAAATACAATATCTAAAATTATTATATATTAATGAACTATACAGATGATCCTTGTTTAGCTATTACCTCATTTAGTGATTGTTTGCAGTTACAATGGTGATGAAAAAGTAATTTTAAGGCCAATCCTCACATTTATAACATGTGTAAGATCATAAGCATAGTCAGATAGTCCTCGATTTAATGATCACAATTGAGCCCAAAACTTCTGTTGCTAAATAAGACAGTTGGTAAGTGAGTTTTTCTCCAGTTTATGACCTTTCTTGCAATGGTTGTTAAGTGAATCACTGCAGTTGTTACGTTAGCAACATAGATGTAAAGTGAATCTGGTTTCCCCATTGACATTGCTTGTCAGAAGGCCACAAAACGTGTCAGAAGGCCACAAAACGTGATCATATGACCCCGGAACACTGCAATGATCATAAACATGAGTCAGTTGTCAAGCATCTGAATTTTGATCACTTCTCCATGGGGGATGCTGCATGCAACAGTCATGTGAAAAAGGGCCATAAACCACTTTTTTCAGTGCTGTTATAACTTTGAACAGTCACTAAATGACTATAGGACCAAGTTGCCAGTCCCAATAATGGTCATTAAATGGGGCCTACCTGTATTGTCTTATTTTTGAATGAATAAAGAAACATGTATATTACTATGTTATATCTTTGATGCATACTTATGCATTTGAGCATAATTGGTTTGTTTTGTAATGTATACTGTATCTATGCATTTTATGTATTTAAAAACATTTTCCAGATGTGGGGTCTGTAAATTTGTTTTTTTTTTAGTTTGATTTATATGCCGCCCTTCTCTGGAGACTCAGGGCGGCTTACAATGTGTTAAGCAATAGCCTACATACTTTTGTATATTTTATACAAAGTCAGCTTATTGCCCCCACAAACTGGGTCCTCATTTCACCTACCTTAGAAAGGATGGAAGGCTGAGTCGACCTTGAGCCTGGTGGGATTTGAACTTGCAGTAATTGCAGGCGGCTGAATGTTAATAACAGTTAATAACACTGCTTTAGTCTGCTGAGCCACCAGAGCTCCTGGTTTTACCAAATTCTCAAAAGGGTCCATGAAACAAAAATGGTCCAAACTTCACAGTCGTCCCACCAACTGCATATTGCCCACACATTACACAGCTCACACATCACAGTAAGCTGTAGTTCCTTGTAACCATATCTTATGGTATACATCATTGTGGTATATGTTCATTTATAATTAGTGGCGCAATTCATGGCTCACACAAAATCACTTTGGACTATGCCAAACCAAAACCAGCTCTGCAGCAAACAGTGTCTAGAGTATGACTAATGTCATAGTGCTAGTTTCTGTTTCTAAGTTCCTTTAAGCCAGGTGGGAAATTTAATTTCCCTCAAATCACTAAAAGGAACATTCTGTTTGGAAACAATTTCTTAAGAGAATTCAGCTTGGAATTATGTTAAAAGTTTGAGTATCACTTAAGGCTGGAAAAGAAAAGATATAGGCCACTGTTTGTGAAGCATTGCATCAAGTCTTTTTGAAACCAGTTGGAAACATCAAAATATGCTTGTGATCTGCTTGAAAGCAGCAGGCAGCATCCCCTCCTCCTTGTCAACCTTCTGTCTGTATCTAAACTACATGTAATTGCATTTTAGATATTTTCCTTTTGAGGCCAAAAATAATTAATCACCGGGGTCTTTCTCCATTGAAAGCTTTTCTTCAGGGACTGCAAAACATGACTAATAATGTTTGAGTTTAACAGCCTGATTTCAAGGTCATATAAGGATATTGTTGGAAGGATTAAAAGATTTTTTAGTTACTCCCAGTTCTTTTCTTTAAAAGAAATCATGCTCCCAGCAATTTAATTAAAAAAAATTAAATAAGGAAATATTTAGAAAACAGGACATGGTAATAAAAGTACAACACTTGTAAGAAAAGAGGGGGACTGAACCTATAGCAAACAACTAACACCAAATGAAAATTAAATATATAGTCAGAGCGAAAGTAGAACTCAGTTCATGAAAGACCATTTTGTTAGGAAAAAAAATTATTATGAATTAAAAAACAAGAAACAGTTATTTCTCATGCATGATGCTGATATTCTATCTGTAATTTGGTTATCATTTTTAAATGTGTGATTTTCTTTTCTATTTAGTTATGTAATCAATTCCAAGGTTTTTACAATATAGAAATGGAGTAAATATTTTAGATGTCTTATCTGATGCGGAGATAATGACCATAGAACATAAAATAACAGAGTTGGAAGGGATGTTGGAGCACAAGCCAACTTGTCTAAGCACAAGCCTAGGAGAGTCTAAACCATTTCAGACAAGTGGCTGTCTAGTCTCTTCTTGAAAACCTCCAGTGACCGGGCGCCCACAACTTCTGAAAGGAAGGCATTCCACTGGTTGATTGTTCTCACTGTTAGGAAATGTCTTCTTAATTCTAGGTTGCTTCTCTACTTGATTAGTTTTCATCCATTGCTTGTTGTCCTGCCTTTTGGTGCTTTAGAGAATAGATTGACTCCCTCTTCTTTGTGGAAGCCCTTTAGATATTGGAACACTGCTATCATGTCATCCCTAGTCCTTCTTTTCACTAGACTAGACTAGACATATCCAATTCCTGCAACCATTCTTCATATGTCTCTTCGAATTCACATCCCACAAATACAGAAGGGTAAGATGGTAAGAGGTAACTGTGTCCATATTTTTAATTCCATTTTTATTTGTGTCAGTGCAAAAAAAAAAAAAGTGTGTGGAAAAGGAGAGCTAGGGCTAGCATGGAGAGACAAAGAGGGAGAAGGGTAGCAACACTCAGATCCAGCTGATCATCAGTTAGGGAGGAGACAACATTAAGGGCCAAAGGACACAGAATCGTAAAACAGAATCATAAAGGGCATATACCCAACTCATCACTGTGGGATGTGAATTCAAAGATAGTAGCTCAGTACAAGAGTTCAAATTAAAGCATCTCTGACAGACGGCAGATTAGCCTTTGCTGGAATACATTCAGTGAGGAGTGTCCAATGTTTGTCTGGATAATTGGTTCCACTGTTGAACTCTTTATACTTAGGAAAGTTTTTTTCTAACATCCAAGTAGAATCTGACTTCCTGTAAATTAAATCCATTATTTCATGCCCTGCATTTAGAAATGACAGAGAACAGATTCCTTTCTATCCCTCCCTCAGTCATTCTTGAAGTGACCTCAGGGCGCATTTTTCTGTTCTACTTCCAAAGCACACTTATTCATCTTGAGGGTTCCTGTCTGTTTCAGACAGCATGTTTCAGTCTGATGCAGGCTAACCCTAGAAGTTCATTAGCTATTTGCAGAGGAAAAAAATGCCCTTCAATTGAGTTAGTGTTTACCAAGCATTTTAATAGCTTCTATATCTCCCCTTGAGAGCCAGTTTGGTATAGTGGTTAATATACCAGGCTAAGATCTGGGAGATCATGAATTCTAGTTGCACCTGAGGCACACAACCAGTTGGTGACCTTAGGCCAGTAGCTCTCTCTCAGCCTCAGGAAACAACCAATGGCAAACCACATCTGAAATCTTCCCAAGAAAACTGCAGGAACTAATCCAGGCAATTGCCAGGAGTCAACATTGACTGGAAGATACAAACTCCTCCCCATCCCCAAAACAACTCCATTTATCAGGGCTTGAAATTTATTTATTTATTTAATTTGATTTGTATGCCACCCTATCTCCATAGGACTCAGGGCAGCTCACAACAATTAAAATCAAACCATATAAAAACATATTAAAATACAATTAAACATATGTTAAAACTCATTAAAATAATCAAATCCCATCAGACCAGGGGGGCGATTTAAACAGCCATGTCTTTAGTTCGCAGCGGAAAGTACGAAAGTCAGGGGCCAACCCGAGCCCCAGCGGGAGTTGATTTCTCTGTGAGTTGACACTCTCAGAGAAAGCTCTATGTCTGGGGGCCACCAGCCGACGTTGTCTAACCGATGGCACTCTGAGTAGGCCCTCCCTGTGAGAACGCACTGGGCAATGGGAAGCTGTTGCTGGTTGCAGATGGTTCAACAAATATCCTGGGCCTAAGCCTTGTAGGGCTTTATAGGTCATCACCAGCACCTTGAATCTCACCCAGAGGGCAACCGGCAACCAATGCAAGTCACGCAGGAGAGGTGTAACATGGGAGTATTGGGACCCCCCCCATCACAACCCGTGTGGCTACATTCTGTACCAGCTGAAGCCTCCAAGTGATCTTCAAGGGCAGCCTCCAAGTGGTCTTCAAGGGCAGCCCCAAGTAGAGAGCATTACAGTAGTCGATACAGGAGGTGACTAGCGCATGAGTAACTGTGCATAGGGCATCTCGGTCCAAATAGGGGCGCAACTGGCACACCAGGTGAACCTGGGCAAAAGCCCCCTTGGTCATGGATTTATATGCTCTTCTAAACTCAACTGTGAGTCCAGGAGGAGACCCAAGTGGCATGCCCTGTCTACAGGGGGCAAAACTTCACCCCCTATAGCCAAAGATGGAACCTCTCAATTGTACTGAGATGCCGGCACCCACAGCCACTCGATCTTGGCAGGGTTGAGCCAAAGCCTGTTCCTCCCCGTCCAGACTTGCACTGCTTCCAGGCACCAGAACATCACATTGAGGGCATCACTGGGTTGATTTGGGGTGGATATAAAAAGCTGGGTATCATCAGCATACTGATGATACCTCACCCCGAAACCACAGATGATCTCTCCTAGAGGCTTCATATAAATGTTGAACAGAAGGGGCGAGAGGAACGACCCTCTCACAAGTGAGGGGCCTTATGGTCGACATCTCCCCACCCACCAACACCACTTGTGTATGACCCAAGAGGTAAGAGGAGAACCACCGCAAAATGGTGCCTCCCACTCCCAACCCCTTGAGGCGTCACAGTAAGATACCATGGTCAATGGTATCAAAAGCCACGAAAAGATCTAATAGGACCAGAACAGAGGAGTAACCTCTGTCCTGAGCCCTCCAGAGATCATCCACCAGCACGACAAATGCCGTCTCCATGCTGTATCCGGGCCTGAAAACCGATTGGAATGGATCCAGGTACTCCGCTTCATCCAGGGCCATCGGGAGCTGACATGCCACCATGCTCTCAACAACCTTCACAAGAAAGTGAAGTTTGGAGACCGGATGGAAATTACTCAAAATAGCTGGATCCAAGGCAGGTTTCTTGAGGAGTGGCCTAACCACCGCCTCCTTCAAGGTGGCAGGAAAGCTTCCCTCCTCCAAAGAAGCAATTATCACTGCCTGGATCCAGTCACGTGTCACCTCCCGAGCTCAATAAACCAGCCAGGAGGGGCACGGGTCCAGTACACTCATGGTCGCACTCAGCTTCCCCATGATCCTGTCCACTTCCTCAGGGGTAACAGGATCGAACTCCTCCCAAATGACATGACCCGCTGCCTCCCTACCATCTGACCCTGTCCAGTCAGAGTCCAAGCTGTCCTGAATCTGAGCAATCTTGTCCAGCAGATGCTGACTAAACTCCTTGGCTCGCCCTCGCCACCCCCCACGCTCTGATTCAAGAGGGAGCTGGACCCTAAACAGGGCAGCTGGGCGATTATTTGTGGACGCAATGATATAGGAGAAGTAGCGACACTTTGCCACCACCAGCTCCACCAGGTAAGATTGTGTAAACGACCTCAGCTGTGCTCGGTCAGATTCAGAACGACTGGTTCTCCAACAGCTCTCTATGCTTCTCCTACGGTGCTTCATCCCCCGGAACTCCCCGGTAAACCAAGGAGACAACCGAGATCTGCGCTGAGTCAGAGACCGCAAAGGCACGACATGGTCGAGAGCAAGACACTAATACAATAGTGGTTTTTTTTTCCTGACATACAGAAGATTATCTCTTTAAACGCAGCAGAAACTATTTTATTATAATATTTTTCCTGAGCTAAATAATTTTCCTCAAGGTTTACCTCCCTTTAGTTCCCATCTATCTCAGATGACTGGAAAAATATGTAAAACATAACCAAGTACAATTTAAGAATCCCTCCCCCCAAATACTATTACCAAACAAGGGATTCTTCTCTGCATATGATTTTTATTTCCCAACTAAAGAACTCTGATCTGTCTCTCTTAAATTTTCATTCTGCCTGTTGTACCTTATTATTCCAACCTATCAAGATTACTTCAGTCTTATTTCTATCTTATTAGCTATCTATAAAGTTGCTAAATATTTCCTCTACCTTTTCATCCAACTAATAGTAGGCCCAGTACTAAAGCTTGTAGCTCAGTATCTCAGTCCTGTTGAATGAAGAACCACTTACGATCATTCCTTAAATATAACTTTTGAGCAAGCATCATATCTACTTAGTTGTCATATCATCCAGCTCACACTTACAAATGAAACTGGCAGTTAAAATGTATTAAATCTAACTCTGTTGATGACAATAGGGTTACAGAAAATTTATCCACTTTCAGTTCATTAGCACCATCTATACCAAATCCAGCAGCTACATGCATGGGTTGAGATACTAATTGGGATAGATCCATGATCATCTTGACAAATGTGAAATGTTAATGAAAACCTTCATATGGAAGCTTCTTGAAAACAATATATGTTTGGCCAACTTTTGTTGTCCCCTAGAATACCTTGATTAGACTGCAACCTGGGAACAAGGAAGACCAGTCAGTGGACCTTCTTCCTTGCAGTGGCCAAGTGCAGTGACCTATTTTATCACCCTTATTAGGAATGACTTGTATATTTGCTTTCAAACTAAACTTTATCCTCATTCACCACCTTCTCCTGAAAATATCCCATAAAGCCATGCAATAATTTAAAAGACCAGCAAAAAAAGTGGATTCCTCTTATATGAAATCCCAAACTTCCATGAACACAAGTTGTCTCCTAAAAGGAAAACAATACATGTATATATTTAGGCTTCAAGAACATTATAAGGGTATTATGAACAGTTCTTTAATTTCATCCTTGAAATGAGTTCTGGAGTACAGCCAAGTCTATGTGATTCATAAAAATTCCTCTGTCAAATCAATGTGCTTTGGTATTTTGAGGTACTGACCATATTTCCTTGTTGATGTTAAGATTCTGTCCTAAGCACTGACAAAGAAATGAAAATATATTGATTTGAAATCATCTTGACTGAAAACAGAGATCCTTTCCTAAGACTATAATAATGATCAGTTACAGATTTCAAGAACTATTTTCATGCCTCTAAAATGATGTTATAACAAACCATGATTCACAAGCAAAAATTAATGCAAAGAAAATTAAAATGAAGTTTTAGTTGAACCTTTTTTCTGTATCACCCTTTTTAGAGATTTATGACCTTGCTGCTATGTTTATAATTGTATTGAATGTTCCAGGAAAAAGAGTTTTATTTGTAAGAAGATTTGATGTGATAATGTTATGCTATCTCTTGACTGGTATACAGTTGCACAGTATTTAAGAAAATGATAAACATTCAGCTGCTGAAAAATGAGTCCAACCTAACAAAAATAATATCATAAAAGACAGATTCAGAATACAAGTCAAAATAGACAAGAGAATAGTAATGCCTATCCACTCTAGACAAGTTTAAATCACTAGGTCCAAATGGATTACATTCAAGGGTTCTGAAGGAGCTGGCATGTATGAACTTGGAACCGTAAACCATATCTTTCAAAAATCCTTGAACACAGGAACTACAGTAGTAAAGTAGGAAGCACAATAGTAATGGGAACTTTAACTACCCTGATATCAACTGGGAGACAAACTGCAACAAGTGGAAGATCAAACAGATTCCTAACCAACTTAGCTGACAACTTTGTCATCCAAAAGGTAGAAAAGGGAACTAGAGGAAAAACTATGCTGGACCTAATTCTTACTAATAGAGAAGAAGAGAGAGGGGGGGGGGGGGGTTTGAAGTTGCAGGAACCTTGGGTGAGAGTTACCACCTCACATTACAATTCAATATAATGCTAACATAAACAACAGAATATAACCCAACCAGCTCTTTAAAAGAGCTGATTTTAACAATCTCAGAAAGAATCTGAGAAAAATTCTATGGATAAAAATCCTAAAAGGGAAAACAAATCAAGAAGCTTGGGAAACTCTGAAAAATATTATCATAAAAGTCCAGTCCAACACAATACCACTGAAAAAGAAAAGAAACAAGAAGAAACCAGCATGGTTGTACAAAGATCTCTCTGATAAACTGAAAGATAAGGATAAGTACAAAAAATGGAAAGAGGGACACATAATTAAGGCAGAATATCAGCCCGAATCTGCAAAGATTAAGTTAGGAAAGCAAAAACTCAGAATGAACGAATACTTGCAACAAAAGTTAAAGATAATTTTCAAAAAAGTTTCTTTCAATAGATAAATAACAATAAGAAAAAAGTCAAGGAAACAATCAGTCCATTAAAGAGAGAAGATGGCAAGGAAATAACAAGCAGTAGAGAGAAAGCAGAACTAGTTAATTCATTCTTTGCATTGGTCTTCATGCAAAAAGAAACTATAGCCCAACCTACCAAAAACATAACTATAAAAGACAGAGGAGAAATAAAAATTAAATAATGTTGTACTAATCAATGGGAGGGGCAAACAAATTTCAGGAGGAGGAAGCAAATCTTATTTGAAGAATGTACAATCCCTTTCAAAAATAAACCTCATGAATAATAAAATATATATTATATATTATATATAATATATATTATATATTATATATTATATACTATATACTAAATATATATTATATGCTAAATAGTATATATATTATATACTAAATATATATATATATATTCTATACTAAATAGCTTGAAGTAGGGTTTGATTTCATTTCCATGTTTTTGTTTTCAAAACCAGTGTGTGTGTGTGTGTGTGTGTGTGTGTGTGTGTATTCTGAGGTTTTCGCGGGTGTTTGTATGTAAGTCTTTGATTATTCAGGTTTTCTCCCGCGTAAAATTGGAAGTGTCTTGGCGATGTTTCGACAAAGTCTCATTCGTCATCTTCAGGCTGGTGTTCTCGGCTTCGTGCTTCTAGGAGCAATATATATATATATGAATATATATGAATATATGTGTGTGTGTGTGTGTGTGTGTGTGTGTGTGTGTGTGTGTGTGAAGTTTATGTTATTTATCTGATATAAAAAAAGCAATAGAAATACAACTGACTTTTCTACCTTACATCATAATTCTGAGAGCACTGAATGTTATGTTTATTAGTTAAACATTGTACTATTATATGACTTATGTCACAATAATCACTATTAAGTCAGGGTCAAATACTAAATGAACCATGTTAAAACTACTTAACTACAAAATCCCTAGTAAAAAAAAATATACTTAAGATACTTATCATTCTTCAGCAGACTTGGCCTTTGTAAAATAAGCTTTATGTCTTGCCAAAATAATTACTGGAAAATCTTTTTTCCTCTAACACAAGTATGCAAAGGAGGGTAGAAGGAAGCAATTCTTTGAGCCTTACTAAATCTATCTTTGAAGGAGTACATTGACTTCTGGGGACCCTACTTAAATAGCTTTAAGAATAGTATTAAGAACACAACCAGCCTTGAAAAACCTTGCATAATATTTGTCACATTTGCTTTCAGAGGCATATTTCTTGAAATATAAAACAGCTGCCTATTTAGACATACTCTGGGGAGGAAAAATTATCTGGTCAAAGCAGGAAAAAAAAAACAACTTTACTTAAATTCATAGAACATGTGCTCAAATGTTTTGACCTGTAACACATTTTCTCTTGCCACAACTGTGTGCATATATAACATCGCCATGATACTCTCAATCTTACACAGAAAAAGACCCAAATACACCAAAACTTGCATACATATACAAATGTATATATATACAAATATAACATTGAATTGTTTTGGACTGGAGCCAGCAGCAGTAATCTTATAGAAAGTTAAATATATAAAATGATGTTGCATTAACAGCAGGAGTATTGTGACCAGAAGAAAACGTGCATATGTTCAAAATAAAATAAAAGGAATCAATATATTAACTGTTCAGTAAGAATGATGAAAGGGTATCAATTCCTATTTTGGTTCAGTCTTCTCTGAGAATAGGATATGACTTCATACTCCACTCGATATCAAGGATGCAGCTGTAGAAATCTTCCTCCAGTAGATGGCTCCCCTGCTCCCAATTCAAGCATTCCACCGAATATACTGTCTTTCCCTGAAAATAAGATATTTCTGGATAATAAGCCCACTCAGGCTTTTCAGTACATGCGATAATATAATCCACGCCCGCAAAATAAGTTCCCCCACGTATGCGCAGCCGGCCCCCACCATTTTCTCTGGTTGCTTGCCACGCAACCAAAATGTGTTGAGGTGAGGCTGGAGGGGGAGCTCCCTGTTCTTCGCACCAGCCGAGTGGCCCAACATGTCCCACCCGTTCCCTTTAGGAATGCAATTTGGGGGTGGCAGGTAGGGCGGGTGAAAAGCGGGATGTGTGTCTTACCTTTCAAGCTCTGTCACTTTCCTTGCTGTTGTGTCCAGGGAAACATGCTGTAAAAGAAAGCCTTTTTATGAGTTCGAGAAGTTTGATTGAACTCATGAGAAGGCTTTCTTTTACAGTGTGTTTCCCTGGACACAATGGCAAGGAAAGCGATGGAGCTTGAAAGGTAAGACCTGCATCCCACTTCTCACCCGCCCCACCTGCCACCCCCAAATTACATCCCTAAAGGGGACGGGTGGCTAAGCGAGGGGCAGGAGCCCTGTCATGCCCAGTGGGGGGGGGGGAGAAGAGACGGCAAGGGGAGCCATGTCTTGCTCCATGTGTCTTGCTTCTCCCTCACCCCACCTGCAACCCCTCTTGATAAACTGATGGTGGGGAAGGGAACCAGCTGTTGCCATTGGGGTGGGGTAGGACATGTTGGGCCGCTCGGCTGGTGCGAAGAACAGGGAGGGGAGGCGACAGAAGCTGCAGGACATCCAGACCCGTGCTCACCGCCTCCTGCACCCACAAAATAATAAGACCCCCGATAATAAGGCCAAACCCTTATTTGGGGGGGGGGATCAAAAGAAAATAAGACCCTGTCATTTTCTGGTAAACACAGTAAAAAAACAGAAACAGCTGATTGTCATCCAGTCAGGGGAGTTTAGAAAAGCAATTTCTCCCAATAGTCACTTTTCACACTGTTGTTTGGCTTTTCCAGGCTTTCTATATTTTAAATCATCCTTTAGGTTTTTCTTTTACTTCTAAATCTTTAATCTTTAGTCTTCCTTTTTAGTTTTTAGTCTTTAATTTTTCTCCATAAATCCAATCACAGCTTTTTGAGTATTTGGAGATCATTTTTGGAACTTTTAGTTTAAGTTAAATTTTTAGGGTTACAGTTGGAAATTTTCTTACCCAGTTTCACTGCTCTGTCCACACACCGCTCCAGCACAAGGTCTTAGTGTCCCAGTTGTCCCAGCTTGTGACTGACCAAAAGTGGCAGTCATCCCTGCTGCTGTTCAGGAGAGGTTTCTTCAGATCAGTGAGGAAATTGCATTTTCCTCACAATCAATGAAGTGCCTCTCCTTTTTTCACCTCTCCAGGTGGGCTTAACCCTGTAGGGTCCCCCAGCAAGCAGTTACTGGTTTCATTTCATGGAGCCTGGTGGAGCCCCATTATTTTCCAGCTGTTCTTGCTGCGATATCAACCGGAAGTCATCCTGACTAAGCATTGTACAAAATCCAAAAGGAAAAGAAGAGAAAGTAAATAACATCTGGAAAATTACCTGACTTTGACTTTATCTTAGTAGGCAATTGGAATGCTGGGAAATATTTACTGAACTTCTTGAAGATTCAGAAGGCAAATTAAATTAAACATTAAAACTCTATTGGAACAATACACCGAAAAGCGGATTTAAAAATTGGAAGAAACTTGGTGGGCTAAATTGGATTTGGGTTATTAACATTACATGATAGATCATTTTACAAAGCAAAAGAAGAAAAGTGCAGAAGGGGAGGGAAAAAAAAGAAGAAAAGATGAATAAAAGTTTAAAATCTGGACAATTGGGAAGATGTAAATTGGGAAGGTGTAAATTGGAAATTATAAAGACTGAAAAGCAGACATTTTATAGACATTTTGTGGACTTGGAGAAATAACTTTGGGATTGATCAAATCTTACTAATAATTTTTTTTGGGGGGGAGTTTTTAGATATTGGGGTACAGGGATATTAGAGGGATATTAATTTGTTACAAAATGACCCAACAAGAGAAAGTTTTATGAAGAAATGTTAGAAGACATGAGTCTCCTTCTCTGGAGACTCAGGGCGGCCCTGAGTCTCCTTCTCTGGAGACTCAGGGCGGCTTACAATGCATTAAGCAATAGCCTTCATACTTTTGTATATTTATACCAAGTCAGCTTATTGCCCCCACAAACTGGGTCCTCAATTTATCCACCTTAGAAAGGATGGAAGGCTGAGTCGACCTTGAGCCTGGTGAGTTTCGAACTGGTGTAATTGCAGGAAGCTGGATGTTAAATGCTGCCTTAGTAGGAGGCATTAGCTTCCTACGCCATTCAGGCTCTGTGTTGATGGAAAACCAGGAAGGAATGACACCTGGGCAGCAATTGCTGCCGGATTGCTGAACCACAGGGAAAAATTGCTACTGGATCGGGCGATCCAGTCCAATCTGGGAGCATTTCAGCCCTGCTATAAGGACTATAAATCCAGGGGACTTAGAGGTATAAACTTGGGACTGATTAGATCTTACTGATAATTGGTTTTAATGGTGTTTATATAAAATGAGATATTGAAAATGTGATGGAACACTGAGTGACATCTATAATATTAAAATGTTAGGACTTAATAAAGAATATGTTACAATTATAATGTGCATATTAAGGTTAGAAGTTGGAAGATAAAATTTTTTTTGTATGTGTAATTGTATTATTACTGTGAACACTGTGTAAAAAATATCTTAACCCAGTCATTACATGTCCGCAAAAAAATGTCAGTTGTCAAAGAAAAACTGCAAATAAAATTTATCCCCCCCCTCAAAAGGATGCAGCTGTAAAGGTGGTCAACAGTATTACATATCTGGGAGTCCAGATAACTAACAATCTGAACTGGTCTCTCAACATGTCATCCTTAGGGAAGTGTGCAAACCAGCATTTGCATTTCCTATGTTGGATGAGGAGAGCACATCTTTCTCCTTCTATCCTGGCCACTTTTTACAGAGGCACGATTAAGAGTGTTTTTACAAACTGCATCACTGTTTGGTTTGGTGGCAGCAGTGCATCAAAGCAGAAAGTCCATACAGAGAGTGGCAAGGACAACTAAGAAGATTATAGGAAGCTCAATTCCTGTCATTCAGGATACTGTTTATAAGCGCCATGTGCTTAGAGCTCAAAGCATTGTTAGAAACCCCATACACCCACTTCACAGTCTGTTTCTGTTGCTCCCCTGTGGGAGGAGGTTTCAAAGTATTTCTAGCAAGACTACCTGATTCTGTAACAGCTTTGTTCCCTATGCCATCCATCTGGTAAACTTCCAAGATTTGTTTCTCTTGCCATGTACATGTATACATCCAAACTAGACTGTGTTGTTTCTCCATGTCATATAATATATCTGGGTACATGCTTGCTTATTTATTTATTTATTTATTTATTTATTTATTTATTTATTTATTTATTTATTTATTTATTTATTTATTTATTTATTTATTTATTTATTTATTTATTTATTTATTTATTTATTTATTTATCTATCTATCTATCTATCTATCTATCTATCTATCTATCTATCTATCTATCTATCTATCTATCTATCTATCTATCTATCTATCTATCTATCAAACTTATATAGCAGCCCATTTTACAAAAAGGTAATTCTGGTTTCCCCAAATAACCTTTCAAACAGTTTGTTAAAAGCCTGAATATAGCATCATTTATTTAATCATATTTATGTTTATGTTAGAGGTGGAGACCTTTTGAGAGTTTTATGCAACATAATTTCATTTTAATGTATGCCAATTAGTGTACATTCAAAGTGACAATAAAGTATTCTATTCTATTCTATTCTATTCTATTCTATTCTATTCTATTCTATTCTATTCTATTCTATTCTATTCTATTCTATTCTATTCTATTCTATTCTACCCTACCCTACCCTACCCTACCCTACCCTACCCTACCCTACCCTACCCTACCCTACCCTACTTACCCTACCAGGGGTGGGTTTCACTTACCTTTGCTACTGGTTCACTTGCATGCGCAGAGAGTATTTGATGTCCTGGTGGGTGGGTGGAGTCTCCCTCTGCTGCTGGTAGCAACCCACCACTGTATCCTACCCTACCCTACCAGGGGTGAAATCCAGCAGGTTCTGATAGGTTCTGGAGAACCGGTAGTGGAAATTTTGAGTAATTCGGAGAACCGGCAAATACCACCTCTGGCTGGCCCCAGAATGCGGTGGTAATGGAGATTTTGTAATATCCTTCCCCCAGGAGTGGGGAGAGAATGGGGATTTTGCAGTATGCTTCCCCTGCCACAGCCACCAAGCCATGCCCACCAAGCCATACCCCACCTACCAAGCCATGCCCACAGAACCGATAGTAAAAAAATTTGGATTTCACCACTGTACCCTACCCTACCCTATACTATTCAGAATACATTTTTGAAAGAATGTGATCCTAGTAAAGGTAGATGGAAGCAAAATCATGGAGTGTCTACAGACCTAGAATGATTTAATTTTTTCAGGGCCAGATGGACTGCATCCTATTGTACCAAATAATATGGTCTGATCTCTATCCGTTTCTGTTAGAATACTGGGAAATGGGTAACTACCAAATCACTGGGAGCAGACAAAATTTACCTCATCCTTTAAAAAGTGAAAAAAATTACAGATCTGAACATTAAGGAGTAAGTTTGTAAGTGCCTTGAAAACCATGAGTGCTTACTAAGGATCTACATTGACTGTTAAGAGCAAATGTTACGAGATTGACTCCTGCCACAAGTAGCGTCCCACAGACCAGTTCACTCCCACAGAGAGGGGCTCCTCAGAGTGCCATCGGCCAAGTTATGTTGGCTGGCAATGCCCAGGGGGAGGGCCTTCTCTGTGGGAGCTCCTGCCCTGTGGAACGAACTGCCCCCAGAAATACGTAAGATCTCCAACCTCCGTGTGTTTTGCTGTGCCTTCAAGACCCTACTGTTCCACCAGGCCGGGCTATTTGTGTAAATGATTTTTAAATTGGGTGTTTTAAATTTTGGGGTTTTAATTCAGGCCAAAATCGTGTAATAATTTTAATTATTTTTAAATTTGATGTTTGTATACTCTGTGTTTTTAATTGGGTGTATACCGCACCGAGTCCTTCGGGAGAAGGGCAGCATAGAAATAAAATTACAATTACAATTACAATTACAATTAAAATTACAATTACAATTACAAAATGTTATCAGTCTGATCAGCTAACTTCCTTAATAGATTCTGAGAACATCAAGGGCATAATCTCAGCAAAGCATTTGATAAATTGCTACATGACATGTTCATTAGAAAACTAGTTCAAGGTGAGCAAGGTGGTGAATCCACAAATCATATACAAATAGTGCTCATCAATTATTACACTGGATGAACCATGAAGTAGGTTCCTGTGTGGCACAGTCCTGGCCCTACTCATCTGATGGATTAGAGAAATGAATTAAAAATAACAGACTGAAATAATCAGGCAAATGTAAAGTTCTTCATTCAGGAAAAAAAAATTACTGGTAAATGCATAGACAAAGTCACTGAAAAGTACACTGTTTGTCGAATGAGCCACATTGTTGAGTATTTGTTAATGCAAAATTCCCTGCAGTTTTTTTAAGGCTGTCAGCATTGCTAGCTTTATTAGTGAAGATGAACTGTTTCTCTTGAACATCCAAGGCCCACTGCCAAGTTTTAGTAGGACTAAGCAGTGATGACATCTGCCCCTAGGACTTCTGCATCAAACAAATGACTATATAAATGGTTGTTTTATTTCCCCCAGTGATTGGAATGACAATACTAGAGTGGAGTACGATAGGAAATAAAATAGTATCTCCCAGTTGTTTTTTGATCGCTGTTGCTTCTGGCCAGAAAACATGAAATGCACCATGATTTGCATTATTTTTGCGTTTATTGCTGAGTGACTGGATTATTAGACAAAGCATATGGCAGGCACTCTCAAGTTCTCTAGATCACCTAGCTCCAAGCATGCCTTGATTGCAATTAAGTCAAGGAAACCACAGTGGTTATTTATTTCAGTCCCATTTTGGAACATGATCATTTATATATTCATTTGTTTGATGCAGAAGTCCTTGAGGCAAATATGGATTAGTGCAGGGCTGTGAAACTCCCAGCCTGCAGGCTAATGTGCTGGCCATGCCCAGTTTAGCAAAGGGGAAAAAAGTCCCCACACGTCACATGATGCCACTGTGATGCCGTGAGTTTGACACCCCTGGATTAGTGGGTTAGTTTTTTCTAGCATGAAGATTTAGACATATTTGGATTGCTAATCCCAGAATTCCCAGTCAAATGACAACACTGCAAGAGATGGCAAATTGGGGAAGTAGACCATCCTTTTAACTGCTAGTGTAATAAAGTCTCCTTCAAATCAAGTTCAATCCCAGATATAAATGTAGTTTTCTTGCTAGTAATATTATTTCTTGCAAAATCTGCACTCAGCATCTTTGAACATGCAGACAGATGTTTGAGCAGGGCTTAATGTTTGTAGAGTCACCTGCAAGGATTCTGGGAGGTGCAGCTACTACGCTGTTTCCCGCAAAATAAGACATCCCCTGATAATAAACCCAATCGGACTTTTGAGCTCATGTGTTCTGTTCCCGTCTCTCTCTCTCACACACACAGACAGCCAGGGGTTAAATAAACTGGCAGACAACCAATTCTTCCGATAAGACGCTTGGCAGCCACCCAGTAGCTGCTTGCCAAAAACTTTTATCAACAAACAAATTACCTCCGATAAGGAGTAGTCCCGTTTGTAAGAATAAAAAACCAAAGCCGATATTGCTGTTTCCAGAGATGCAATGTGACTCGATAGGAGTTAGTTTTGTCCGTCACAGAGTCTGAAAGGCTAACTCACCCCCTTTTATATCCTGTGGGGTGTGGTCCAGTGACTCAGCCTAATCTCTGGCACGCCTTTTCTTTTGTTGCGCGTGCTTGTCCTTGCGACGCTGCCAAGGATCCAGCCAAGACTCATTACCCTCATCACTGTCCACCTGTGGCTGCATGGACGTGCTTGGCTCTGGGCCTATCTCTTGCCCTTCGGTGTCCTCCGGAGGCATTGCCAGAGAGGAGGGTCCTGGAGAGAGAGGCCTTGCCAACTCCTCTCCCTCACTCTCAGAGTCTGCGTCTGCCGATGACACAGACTCAGGCAACGGAGCCACAACAGCATGGCAATAAGGCTTATTTATTAACTTATTTCAGGTTCAAAAAAATATAGAGAGAGACAGGGTCTTATTTTTGGGGAAAGACGGTATATGCTGACCTTGTTGCTAAGAATGCTTGCTCTACTTGCTTTGGATAATACTTCCATTAGTTGCTTTCTCTAAGGTTCACTGTTGTTATTATTCATGCCTTTTCTTGAATCATAGCAAATATTAAATTAAGCTAGTTCCTTTCAGGACTATTTAAGTCCTACACTTTTGAGTGTAGGATTTTGAGTCCTACACTTAAGGTGATTCTATATACTAAATCATCTACTAGTAGGAGTAGCCTCAAGTTGTATTGATTGACAGCTCTACAACAAAGGCTATGTTTGTCAGGCTATTTTATTTAATAAATGGAAAATTATAACTGATGCTGAGAAGTAATAGCTTGGCCCAGATGGATTTATTTAAAATTTCTCCCTCATTGGTCCATTAAACATCTATATTCCTCTGATATGTTTAACTTGGATAGCAAGAATAGCAAGTAACTGTATTAAGGCAAATGTCAAGGTATTACAGAAAGTAGACCACCATAAATATGGTAGCTGAGTGGCCTCTTAAACATAACTGACAAAGGAGGACATGGAATTGTTTGAATTTTATGCTTCTTAAAAATAAACATGAATAGATGCATGTTTAGAAATAATTACCAAAACACTTCAATAGAAACAAAATACATCTATTTGTAAGCTACCAAGCCCTATGGCTCAGATGCTATTTCTTTACGGGCAGCTTCAAGGGCTTCGTTCTTTTAGCTTATGATCCTTTACTTCTAAAATGGACTTTGGTTGGAAATCCCTCAAAGAAAGCCTATGATGTTTGTGGACTACAAATTCCAGAATACTTACTCAGCATGGCTTTGGATATACCAATTAGGAATTATGTGATGGAGGCCTTCTTTAAATAGCTTACCTGTAATATTTAACCCCTTAACTTTAATGCCTACATTTTAAACAAGTGTGATATTTATAAAAGACAAATCACTTCTTTAATTTTGCAGAGCATTTCATATTATTTAATGATTTATTTATTTATTTATTTATTTATTTATTTATTTATTTATTTATTTATTTATTTATTTATTTATTTATATGCCGCCATTCTCCCCGAGGACTCAGGGCGGCTTACAAAAACAGTTATGAATACAAATCACAATAAATACATTAAAATACATTAAAATCCATAAAAACATTCTAAAAACTATATAACCCCACGACCGTAATATTCTTTAAACAGCCATGTCTTTAATCCCCAGCGGAAGGAGGGGAGGTCGGGGGCCGTCCTGAGGCCGGTGGGCAAACTATTCCAGAGGGTCAGGGCTCCGACAGAGAAAGCCCTCCCCCTGGGGGCCGCCAGCCGACATTGCTTGGCTGACGGTACCCGGAGGAGGCCCACTCTATGGGAGCGCACTGGATGGTGGGAGGAAGGCAGGAGGTGGTCCTGTAAGGACCCCGGGCCTAAGCCATGTAGGGCTTTATAGGTTAAAACCAGCACCTTGAAACGAACCCGGAGAACAACCGGTAGCCAGTGCAGCCCGCGCAGGAGAGGTGTAACACGGGAGTAACGAGAAGCCCCTGTAACTACCCGCGCGGCTGCATTCTGGACTAACTGAAGTCTCCGGATATTGCAAAGGGGGCAGCAAACTCATTAGAATTATATGGCAATATTTTGGTTCAAGGCCATGGTGCACATGCCAAACCTTCTTCTGTTTCCAAATTTTGTATGTTGAGTGAGAAAGTAATTTTTTATTCCTCCTTTCTCTGCCACGTTTTGCCCTTTTGCTGAAATAATCAATAACACACCTCTGCTTCAGTTTTAAATGGTCTTCTTCCCAGTCAATTATTTTGGGACATGTTGTTTATAATTCTGGCCTTCCCAGCCATCTTGGTTACAGGTCAGTTGCAGAGTAGAATGCTGAGGAAGGCTGCCTCTATTGCTTCCTTCTATTGTTATGGAAGATGAACTTTATTTTAGTTCAAAATTTATTACTGCAATTGTTTTTTGACAGAAATATTGCTTTTATTGTTTTAGGTTATTATATTATTATTGTTTACGATTATTATAAACTGGCTTGAAATGTGTGAGAAAGGTGCATAGTTAATGCTTATAAATAAGAAATAATATTTATTCAAGTATATTTCACTGGTTATGTCCTTATACTTCCTATAATATTGTGAGCTGTATGTCCCCTATTAAATTGCCTTCTGTTATTAAATTAGTTATTTCAGAACATTTTATTATAGTTATGCTTAATAAGGTTTTTGAAGCACTATTGATTACTTATGGATATACGTGAAATATTTGGTAATTGCATTTGAAATGATCTTCTGCTGAAGAGGTTTATGGCTGAATGTCTTCCTCAAGCATCTTTGTTTCAAATTATAAGTTCTGCATGAATGATTGTTATTATTTCTATAGAAACTCCTTGATTGAATTATAAAAAACTGTAGGCATAGTCATGTTATGATGGGGAAAAAAATCCTCTTTTGGAAGGCAGGTATTTATTAGCTATTTAGTATAGGATATATATTTTATTGTTCATGAGAAGTTCATTTTTGAAAGAGATTGTGCGTTTTTCAAATAATTAAAATAAATTTGAAATTTGCTTCCCCCTCCTGAAATTTGCTTGCCTCTCCCACTAATTAGAACAACAACATTTAATTTTTATTTCTAGTCTAGGAAAAACATGACAAATACCATACTCCAAATTCTAATACTATGTTGTACAAATTAATAACAACGCTTCAGTCTTATGAATATTAACTTGGAGGGGAAAACATACCACTTTGAACAAAGTGGAATTTATGTTTTAATTATAGTTTATTATTCTTTGAGGACAGGTTGTACTTTATGAGGATCTGAGATAATGGTTCCCCCCCATTTCTACTCAATCCTTTTCCAATTCCTGGACACTGCCTGGACAAGTCCCTGTAGTTTTGTTGGCAAAGTTTTTCAGAAGTGGTTTGCCATTGCATCCTTCCTAAAGCTGAAAGGTAACTGGCCCAAGGTCACCCACATGCCGTTCTGCCAAGGCAAGATTTAGAACTCACAGTCTTCTAGCCTGATGCCTTAATCACTATACCACACTGGCTTTCAATGACTTCTGAGAAATAGGACTGCAATTTCTATCCATTTCTATCTCCCATGGTTCTGCTGAGCCAGTATGAACCAACAGTAAGTGTGTTCCAGGTCCCCTCAATTACATATTATTGTGTGTAACTGAGGAAGCTTTTCTTCTGGAGATACTCATAGCTTCTCCTCCAAGTGTAGTGGTAGTTCCTTAAGAACATAGCTCTGCTTCAAGGCCTGGGGTTAGGGTTCTGATTTTTGGATTTTACAGGTTTCCATACAGCAGATGACAAGACAGAGAAAAAGAGAGGGTATTCATTCATTCATTCATTCATTCATTCATTCATTCATTCATTCATTCATTCATTCATTCGTTGATTCGTTCGTTCTACTTATCAAATTTTAAAACCACCTATCTCCCTCACAGAGGGGTTCCAGGTGTTGCAAACCCTACATAAAATTTAAAAAGAGGCAAGTGATGTTAAGAATTAATTAAAAGGCAGGGGGGTGTTTTGTTAAGTTTTTAACTGTTTTTTAATTTAATTTAACTGTGTATTAATTTTAATACTTAGTAAGCTACCCAGAGTCTTTTGGAATTGGTCATCCCTAACAAATCAAATAAATAATATATGAATGAATGAACGAATGAATGAACGAATGAATACCCTGGTCTGTTTGATGAAACGATACCATATATTGGACTAAGAAGCATGCATTCTCTGTCTTGTCATCTGCTGTATGGAAACCTCTAGAATGAGGTTTTCCCTGGCATCTCTGTGGCTCCCACCCTGATAGTGTTTTAGAAGGCCTTAAAGACTTGGCTGGCTAAAGTACTAAGGCCCTGTGCTGTACATGCTTGTATTGGTTTGGGCATTGTTGGAGGATTCAACATCTTGTTCTGTATATTTTCTACTTTATGTTTTTATTCCATCTTGTTTATGCAGAATGTTTTATTCTGTCATGTTTATGCCCTGAGCCACTCATAATCAGTCTGAAGCTGGGCAGCACCTATGAATGAATGAACGAATGAATGATTCCTTGGTTTGACCTGGCAATTATATGTACATACTTTTAAAGCACCCCTTTCCCTTTCCCTGGATCCATATCAATTCCTTGACTCGACACTCGGTAGCCCAGGTAGTCTAGGGAGGTCTTATGCAATTCACATTTAGAAAGCTTCACATAGAGCTCTATGGCTAGGAGTTTTTTCAGTACTTGCCGCACTAATTTAAAGTATCCTTCCAATGTCTTGCTGAATATGAGAATGTCATCCAGGTAAACTAGGACCCCCTTGTACAAATGCTCATGTAACACTTCGTTAATTAGTTGCATGAAGATGGCAGGGGCTCCCTGGAGCCCAAATGGCATGACCTTCAATTGGAGGCTGCCCAGCAGACAGTTGAAAGTTGTTCTTTATTTGTCCCCCTCCCTAATCCATATACAACAGTAGGCTTCTCTTAGGTTCAGCTTGGTGAACACCTTGGCCTTCGCTAAGTGGCTCAGCATGTCCTTCTTTAAGAGCCTGAGTGGCGTAGGAGGCTAATGCCTCCTACTAAGGCAGCATTTAACATCCAGCTGCCTGCAATTACTGCGAGTTCAATCCTAGCCAGGCTCAAGGTCGACTCAGCCTTCCATCCTTTCTAAGGTGGGTAAATTGAGGACCCAGTTTGTGGGGGCAATAAGCTGACTTTGTATAAATATACAAAAGTATGAAGGCTATTGCTTAACGCATTGTAAGCTGCCCTGAGTCTCCGGAGAAGGGCGGCATATAAATCAAATTTTAAAAATAAAGGGGGGGGGGTAGGGGGTAGGTGTTCTCCACACACATGCAGGCGTGAAATTCAAAAATTTCCCCTACTGATTCTGTGGGCATGGCTTGCTGGTGGTGGTGGGGTCCTGTGACTGAGTGAGTGTGGCTAACTTAACGTCACTCATGGCCACGTCCATTCACTCACATTGCAGTGAAGATTACCGAAGCCACTCTGCCTCTTGAATGCACTGCTGCCCTGTTCCTGTATGGGCTGCACACACACACGATTGCCTGGTGCTGCCATGCCACAGGGTCATGTCCGAGCAGAGCGGCACAGCAGGCAGTGGTGTGTGCATGTGTAGCCAGCACATGGAACAGGGCGGCGGTATGGAGCGGCTCCAGTAATTTTTGCTGCAAGAAGCCTGCAGCTGCTGTCTCTTTTTCAGCACAAGAAGCGTCCAGCCGCACTGAAAAAAAAGAGAGGCAAAGGCTACTGGCTTGCCTTCCCTGGCAGCCAGTCATGGAAGTGCACAGAGATGACCATAGTCTTGATGTACTGTACTCAGTTCAAGGGCTGTATACAGCTTCTAAAAAACCCATTAGGTTTGGAAATCTGAATTAAATACAGGTGGATTTTGTCTATTAAACTTTTCACAATTGAAAACCTGCCCATTAGAAGGTGGCTCAGATGAGACCAAAAGAACCAAGTAAGAAGGACTGTGCAGAGAGGGACGAATAGCAGCCAGCACATCTTGACCCTGCTCTGTCCCTAGAAAGACCCTTGTGGCTGCGTGATGCCACTTCCTGCAGATGCTGTCACCCTGGTGGACTGGGTCTGACTAGGCTAAGACGCGATCTGCTTTGTGCCGAGTGAAAGGAAGCCAAAGCTCAATTCTGGACGGTCATGGCTCCCAGGCCTGAAGGTGGGTTGAGCCAGAGCCCAGCCAGGTTGGCCAGTGGGGGGAGGCTGTGCGATGCTGCCCTTGCTGAGCTGGTCAAACTGCTCCAGAAGACCTGCTAGCGACTGGCTCCATGACGGTGGCGGGAGACCCCACTCTCTGGAATCACTGGGCTGTGGATGCCTGGTTTCTCTTCATTCAGAGGCATGGGCCCACTCCACTCTGTTTGCTCTGATCAGAGGCCCCAAAACCAACTCCTGAAGTGTTCAGCTGCACGACTTGTCCGGGAGCCAGCTCTTTGGGCCAGGTGCTCAGCCAGAACTCAGCCTCCCTGGCCTCCACTGCTGCAACCACGGACTTGGAAGGGGAGTAGACGGTCTCAATGGCAACCTCTGAACCAGTCCTGGTAGCTCCATCCCCAGTCGCCATCTTCTCTTCCAGAGAAGACACTGTCTTCCCAGAGTCTTTGCGTCGCCCGGCAATTGGGTTGGCACTCAGGGCTCAGAACCCTCTAAGTGGGTAGCTGGTTGAAGTTTTAAAGGAGATTTGGGTTAATGTCAGGGTTCCAAGTAACACCACCAACTGAATAAGACTCCGAGGCAGGCATTCTCTCCAAGTTCCATTTTATTAGAGATGTCATATTGGCACATCTGGAAAAACCCAAATCTGAAAGCCCCCAGGTTTTCCTCACCCAAAGGAAAGTCAAAGCCCCTTCCCCTGCACCCACATGTCCATCACATGGTTCAATCAATCCACTGTCCCAACTGGAAATGTTTCCCAGTCATGCCTCTCCAGGTATAGGCTGAATGTCCTTCACTCCCAGAGGAAAGAATGTTGTTGTGGCTATATATCTCTAGCCATTCCATGCAACCCCCTCCCATTTCCCCACAGCAGGTCTATGCATTAAATGTGGCAGCCCTGAAGATCCAAAGAGAAAGAGGTCCTCCAGGGCTGACACCTCCATTGGGAAATAGTCTGCTCAAAAACATCAATTTACAAGTTATCTTGTACATCAATTACAATAATTCTTTTTATCAGCTAGTGCTGTTCTTTCTTACTTCTTTTCTGACAATGGAGAAGCATAGGGGTCACAGCAGTGATGCCAAAGGATGGACTGTGTCTAGACTTTTATCTCTTTTTTCCCACTTAATGGGACTGAAAGCGTTCTAAAATATCAATGTGCACATTAACTTTATCACATTTTATTATTATTTTTAAATCAAAATTTAGAAACAAGTTACTATCATTAAATATTTTGTGTCAAGTTTCAATGAATTGATCCTGTGTTGTGGCCTGTCAGCCGCCGGCCCCTCCAACAGCCAAATCAGAGGAGGAGGAGACGTGGGAATCAGGGTCAGCCTCAAGGCAACCCAAGCAGCATATAAATTAAATAAAAAAAAAAGACCTCCTAGGGGTAGGAAATGGAGCTGGCAGAGAAACAGACAGAGGCGGAGCCTGGGCCTTCCATCAGCCCTCAGATGGAGAGTCAACAGCTTCCAGGTCTGGAGGTGAGGAAGAGGAGGAACAGTTGGGTCCAGTGCTGACGTGCGGATGCACAGAAGGCAGACAAGAGGAGAGCAGTAGAAATCCATGGGCCGATCCTTGGGAAGGAAGAGCCATCACTGCTAATGAAGCCCCACCCTAGCTCTGGGGATAAAAGGCAGGGCAGAGATGAATAGATGTGGCAGACAACTATTCATCTTCTGGCCGGACAGACTTGTTAGCCTGTTAGAGAGAGAATTTTTTTGCTGGAGCTGCCGGCACTCCTAATAAAGGAATCTTTGAGTTCACTTCAGAGGGTTTGTTGTGTTTGGGGAGCTGAGTCAGAACATCCTGGGGGGCCCATGGGGGTAACAGAACAAGGACTGGGGGTCCAAATGTGCTCTGTTGGCTGAACTTATTCATTGCTGATGTAAAGAAACAGAAAGTCCATTTTCCAAGATTGACTTCTAAATTTTAAGAGAACCTTTGAGGTTTTGTCATTAACCTTACAAGACCATCAACATTAAATTGGTAGATAAACAATTAACTAATTATTGAATAATTATTTTCTCTGTTTTCAAGATGGATAAATCAGAGAACTATGCCTGATGGCTGTCACATTCTCTTGGCTAGTGTAATCTGGCACAGCAGTAGGAAGTCTGAGTCATGCAGATTGCTGGGAATTGAATTATTGCAATGATGGGGTCAGTTCCAGTTTGGGGACATCAGTATTTCATAATCCCAAGGCTTGATTCCAATTTGGATACTTTTTTCATTTTTTAATTGCTATGTGTTTCATTCAACAGTGCAAAGGAAGATAAATGGGATGCTAACTACTACAACTTCTTCTTCTTCTTCTTCTTCTTCTTCTTCTTCTTCTTCTTCTTCTTCTTCTTCTTCTTCTTCTCCTCCTCCTCCTCCTCCTCCTCCTCCTCCTCCTCCTCCTCCTCCTCCTCCTCCTCCTCCTTCTTCTTCTTCTTCTTCTTCTCCTTCTTCTCCTTCTCCTTCTCCTTCTCCTTCTCCTTCTCCTTCTCCTTCTCCTTCTCCTTCTCGTTCTTCTTCTTCTTGCATAATAACACTGCATTTTTAAAGTGTATTGTTAGTTCTGTGTTCAGAATCTTAAGCATGAGTGACTAGCAAAATTTATGGTTTGATACATTCTGGTAAGGAATCTAAAATAGTTTTGTTCATATGGTAAGTTGATACTGAATAATAAACCTGATCCTTTTGCATTAAAATTAATGTCACTGAAAGAGGTAATAACTTTTCTTGAATTGAAAATAACAAAAGATGTATCTCAAATGACCAAATTGAATTTAGAACTGTTGCTATTCAGAATAGCAATAGATTTGGATAAATGGACTCCACTTAACACTGAGTACTAGGAATAAAATTAATATTTTAAAAATGAATGTTTTACCACATATAACCTATATCATATGTAATATTCCTCTGTAATAAACCCTGATGCTATATTCAGGCTTTTAACAAACTGTTTGAAAGGTTATTTGGGGAAACCAGAATTACCTTTTTGTAAAATGGGCTGCTATATAAGTTTGATAGATAGATAGATAGATGATAGATAGATAGATAGATAGATAGATAGATAGATAGATAGATAGATAGATAGATAAATAAAATAAAGCATTCTCTGTGTTGTTTTTTTTACTTAGGAGGCAACTGTTAGCTAGAGAAGATTTAATTTTTTAAAGATATCATAAGGCTGTCTCAAGTATATTAATGACAAATGTTATCTTCTGGAAATACTTTCTTATTGGCTTTCTTGGGATCAGCATAGTTCCCCCTCCTTGTAAATTAGAGAACTTTAAGGGTGAATTAGAGAACTTTAAGGGTGAATTCTCTCAGAAAAGAGTGGAACTTCTCTTCAATTTAACTGAGAGAGAGGTGAAAGTAAAATAGCGCAGCAGCTTTGCAATCATTCTAACTCTATGGGTAAATTTAAATCTGAGCATCTATACTTTTGTTGAATATGGCTTGAACATTGGATATGGGTTATATTGCACCCGATCAAAGGCTAAGAACCTGTTAAGGATATTGTTGTTGTGTAACAACTAGCAGAGTAAAGTGCACAGAGAAACGTTACTGAGAGCAATGAGATGGAGATACATACAAACTGGTGTTATCAAAAGTTTTCTTTATAATGGGAAATAAACAATCTCATAGTCTTCTAAACAGTCCAAGCCTTTACCAGTTAACTCCAAACAAACTCTTACCAAACAAACAGTAGTTGGTTCACAAACCCCGGATGGTAGCAGATCCACCCACACATGCACGTGATGATAGCAGCTTATCATCCACTGAATACCTTACAGTACCCTTCTTAAATACATTGTTAAATTACAAGTAATTATAGCATGACTCAGCATTACAGCATGATGCAGCATTAAAACTTAAAGTAACAGAACACATATATTGCCTGGACAACTGTTAGGCCCAAATCATATCCTAACATGCTCCCCTTTGGACAGGCCAATATATGCAGTCTAAATACAATATATACAGTTTAGATACAATATATACAGTTTAGATCCTTAATCCATATCTTTCACAACATGCTTTATGTTTGACAGCACCTTGAGCCTTAGTAAAGTTATCTGCAATATTGTCTTCCGACATGCAATATTCCAGTTTAACCATATTGCTTTGGATACTTTGGCGAACATTCAGATACCGAATGTCAGTATGCTTGGATCTAGTTTTAACTGCTAAATTAGTTGCCATTTTTATAGCAGCTTGATTGTCCTCATGTATTACAATTGGATAATCCATTTTTAAACCAATATCCATCATTAGTTGTTTGTAATATATCAGATCAGTGCATACCAGTGATAGACATGAAAATTCTGCCTCCATTGTAGATAGACTAATATGTTTTTGACGAATTGATTTCCAGCCAATCAAACAATTGCCTAACATTATAGCTATACCCGATGTAGACTTTCTAGTGGTCACATCAGTAGCGAAACTGGCATCAGCATATGCGCTCAGTACTAAATCTTGGTTAGGTTCTAGATACAATGCATAATGCATCGTCATTTTCAGATATCTTAGTATACGCTTTGCGGCCTGCCAATGCCTATCGGTTGGCTCTGCATTATCTCTTGCTAATTGGTTTACGCTAAATGAGATATCCGGTCTCGACCAATTGCTGATATAAGATAGACTACCTATAAGAGACTGGTAGATCTCCTTACTAAAGTTAGGGCTTTGGATATCTTCATGGTTAAAACCCTGTGCCATAGGTGTCTTGGCCGGCTTACATAGCTCCATGCCATAACGCTTCAACATCTGGCTAATTTTGCTAGATTGAGATATTTTATAACCTCTAGCTGTTTGACTAATATCTAGTCCCAAATAATGCCTGATATTTCCTAAATTTCTGATCTTAAATTTAGTTTGTAACTGGTGAACAATATCTATGGCTTCCTTGTCAGTTTTAGTTATTATAGCTATGTCATCTGTAAACAATAACAAAAATGAAACTAACCCATTACTTTCTCTCTTAAAGAGACATTTATCCGCTATACCTTCATGAAAACCAATCCTATTTAGCTCTTTAACTATACATTGGTTCCACTCAAACCCTGATTGTTTCAAACCATAAAGGCTTTTCTTGAGCTTCCAACAATCAGTTTGGTTTTGTGTTTCAACTCCTAAAGGCTTCCTCATATAGATGGTGTGCCTTAATGGAGCATGCAAGTATGCCGTCTCCACATCTATATGGTTAATACTATATTTGTTCTTAGCCCCCCATACCAGCATTGTTCTTAAAGTACTAGCACGTAAACTAGGAGCAAAAACCTCATCGAAATCTTTTTCAGTCTGAGAAAAACCTTGAGCTACTAGGCGAGCTTTATGGGTTACTGTCCCATCTATACCTTTCTTAATTTTGTAAACCCATCTACAACCTATTACTTTCTCACCAGGTGGCAATTTCACATTTTCATAAACATCTAGATCAGTCAATGACTTAATTTCCTTACTCATTGCCTCCTTCCAAGCCTTCTGCTCTTTTTCAGGATAAAGCCTGATATCATCATAACTTGAAGGTTCGATGTTAACTTGGCAAACTACAGTTGCCTTATATCGATCTGGTGGATGCCTTTCCCTAGTAGATCTTCTAGGCAATACAGGACTCATTTCAGATGTTTCAGTTTCATCCTCCCCTAAACCTACTTCCTGTTCCTCAACCTTAATAGAGGATTCTACAGTATCTATATCCTCAGGAATCTCATCAGGAATATGATGTTCTATCCTAACAGTATTATTATCATGACTGAAATCTGCATGCTCTAGTTTATCCCATCCTTCGTGCTCTAGAAATTTAGCACTTGCACTACAGTAAACACTAGTAGTACCCTGTGCCCAAAATCTAAAAGATCTATGATTTGATTCATAGCCAACGAAAAACATTTTTCTGGCTCTTTGTTGATCTTTTCTCCTAACACTAGATGGAATATGTACCCAAGCTGGGGTTCCAAATGTGTGTAAATAACTAAGATTTGGTTTTCTCCCATGCCATAAGGTGAATGGTATTTCACCTGTAGAGGAATGAACCACGTTGTTTAGCACATGGTTAGCACACATAACAGCCTCGCCCCATAAATTTTCAGGCAAACCAGAATCTGCCAACATAGTTCTAATCATGGCTTGTAATGTTTGACCTCGCCTCTCAATATAGGAATTATGCTCTGGTCTGTACGGAGCAGATCGTTTATGCTGGATCCCTGCATCCTGCAAAAACTTTTCTAACCTTTGGTTAGTAAATTCTGTACCATTATTGGTCACTAAGCTTTTAACTTTAAATTTCTGCTTCCTTTCCACAAAACGCAGCCAGTTTTTTATATGCTGGAATGTTTCAGATTTTGTTTTCATACGATAACAGAATCCATATCTTGAATAATGGTCTACTATGCTTAGAATATAGCACGCACCTCCTATACTGGGTTTTTTGGGTCCAATTAGGTCTATAAACTACTTCTAATGGCTTTTTAGTTTTAAAACCATTAACTCGGTTTGCTGGTGTAACCCTACTTTTTTGCTGACTACAGGCATTACAGTTCAGATATTTAGTACATGCTTGTAGTTTTATCCCTTCCGATAATTGCACTGACTTCTTTAACGTCCTGAAATTTAAGTGCCCAAGTCTCCGATGTAACAGATGAATACATTCATCATGTGGTTTAACATTCTTATAAATAGACTTAGACTTAGCCACCAATACTGGGTTATCCCTTAAAATGAATAAATCATTTTCTAAACTTGCAGTAACAACCCTGCCATCTTTCTCTATAAGACACTTATCATTTTTAAATGTTACTGTAAACCCAAATTGTACCAAAGATTTAACAGATAATAAATTGAATTTTAAACAGGAATATATAACATAGGCAATGGTTCATTACTAAATGACCGACGAGCAACACCCTTTCCAGCTACCTTAACCTTCCAGCCATTTGCTAGTTTAACATGTTGGTTACTCTTCTCCATTTTAACAAAACATTTTCTATTTCTAGTAATAGATTGAGAAGCACCACTATCAACAACCCAACAATCCTGGTTAACATCAGTAGTTGAACTAGATATAGCTAAATTACAACCCTTCTTGGGTCTATTATTGTCCCTAACAGGCATTTTCTTATTTTTACAATATTTAGCTATATGCCCTTTAGCCCCACAAGCAAAACAACGTTTTACAAAATAAGCAGTTGAGTACATTTTTTCTTCTTTTGATTGTTGCAATCTCAACTGATCCCTTTCTTGTCTTCTTTTGGATTCTTCCAACAACCTACCGGTTATGCCAGCCAATGTCAGTTCATCTCTGGACAAAACCTCTAACGAAGAAACAAAGTTGTCATAACTATCGTCCAAAGAAGAAAGAATTATGTAAACTTGTTGTAGTTCAGAGAAAACAAGTTCCTTTTCATGCAGCTCCTGGAAAATTCTGGTCATGGATTCCAAATGAGCCATCATATCTCCCCCTTTAAGAAGATGTTGTCTAAATAATTTTCGTGTGAGATATATATGAGCACCCACAGAGTCACGAACATATAGTCTCTTCAACTTGGTCCAACACCTAGCAGCAGACTCTTCGCCACGGATATGGACAAGCTGCTGGTCACCCAGTGTCAGTCCAATAATACAAAGAGCTCGTTCATTGTCTCTGTTAAACTTGGCTAATTTCTTGGCATCTTCCTCATCAGCAGGATCCCATGCTGTTACATCCGGTGGATTATTAACTATGTCCCACAGTCCTTCTCTACGCAAAAGTAGACCACATTTTGTAGACCAGGATACATAGTTCGTTCCGTCCAGCCGGGTTATCATGGAAAAATTTGCTGCTTGTTCTAGTGCCATCTTCACGTAGATCGTTTATCACAAACACAGTTTGTACTACTCACAAACTCAAACAAGCTCTCAGTTTAACTCTAAAAAAATCCTAGTTAGTTCTGGTTGGTTGGCTCTGGGCCCATAACCAATGTTAAGGATATTGTTGTTGTGTAACAACTAGCAGAGTAAAGTGCACAGAGAAACGTTACTGAGAGCAATGAGATGGAGATACATACAAACTGGTGTTATCAAAAATTTTCTTTATAATGGGAAATAAACAATCTCGTAGTCTTCTAAACAGTCCAAGCCTTTACCGGTTAATTCCAAACAAACTCTTACCAAACAAACAGTAGTTAGTTCACAAACCCCGGATGGTAGCAGATCCACCCACACACGCACGTGATGATAGCAGCTTATCATCCACTGAATACCTTACAGTACCCTTCTTAAATACATTGTTAAATTACAAGTAATTATAGCATGACTCAGCATTACAGCATGATGCAGCATTAAAACTTAAAGTAACAGAACACATATATTGCCTGGACAACTGTTAGGCCCAAATCATATCCTAACAGAACCAATGAAGGTTATTCTTTGAAACAGTTAATTCAAAGAATATTTCCCCCCTATTTAAAGAACTGCAATATAAATGTCCTTTGACAAAAAGCAGCAAATATCAATAACTCTGGTTAAAATACCTTTGACTACTTAGATATGGATCTGCACCTTTAACTGCTTTAAAACACACTCTGTTTATAGAGGATCTAACAGGCCAATGATGGTTAACCTTTTTGGCACTGAGTGCCAAAACTGGAGCGTGCCTGTGCGCATGCGCACAAATGCGTGCCAGAGCACCAGAACTCTGAAGAGAGCAGCTGGCCAGTGCACATGCATGTCATGGTCAGCTGCTTTCTTCCGGGTTCCTGTGTGCATGACCTGGAAGAGCAGTTGTCCGGTGCGCATGTGCGATGTACCAGCTGTCTGGTGCACATGTGCGTGACGGAACCCAGAAGAGCAGCTGGTAATGGCATGCGTGCCCACAGAGAGGACTCTGCGTGACACCTCTGGCACACATGCCATAGGTTCACCATCATGGTAATAGGCTCTTCGTAAAACAATGAACGGACATGTATTATTTATAAACAAGTTGTTAAAATACTTTATCCAAAAGCTCAGGGAGAGATGAATACATTAATGTCAATGTAAAACTATTTGGCATCTGTAGGTTATATTTCAATAAAGTAGAAAAATATTATTTCATGTACAGTATATTAGCAGTTCTTGTTTCTTTTCATGAACAGAGTTTATGTGATGGTCCTGGTTCTTCAGGTAGCAGCTGTAACCAGGAAGGTGACGTCATATCGTCACTACTACCAGCTCGGCGGAACTGGGTGGAACCGGGAGGAACCCACCACTGTAGGAGGCTCTCTGGACTGTCACTCATCTTTTGGTCAGATTGATAAAATTGGCAAGCTTCTGGTTCCAGCAATTAAATAGTGTTTTCTGCTGAGATCCAGGAAGCAAGGCTTCTCTGTTGCAGTGCCTTCTGGAACAGCATCCACCTTCAAGATTCATATTGCCAGTATCCTATGTTCATTAAAACACATCCGCCAGGCCTTGGGTTAAATTGGATTGTCAAAATGCTATATGTGTGCCAAGGTATTCCTTTTATTCTGTTCAGATATTGGCTATTTTTTTCTCATTGTTTTTAATTTGTTTTTAATATTATTTGTCCCCTAGAGTCAGGCCACCTTACATTTTTGAAAACTTAGTAAATTTGATATATTTGGGGTTTTGATTTTGTAAAACTCTGGTAACATTTATTAATTGTAACACACATTGATTAGTTGATTGAGCTACATTTAAACTATATTTAGTAAATACACATACATGGTAATGTTCAAACTCAAGTTTACTGACATATGTAGTTGCTCTTTGGTTTCTTGCATGGACTCCAACAATCATCTGCATCCCAGAGGGACTTCCTCCTAATTTGTCTCAAATTTTGAGGAGGAGAATGAAGGGCTGAAAGACAGTGGAATCACCTCCTCCATTCCATATATGAAAATTGCTTCTGCTTATGAAAATATATCACTTCTGTCCCATTATTTTAAAAATCAGACTTTATGGCATTGATCAAATGTGCATATCCTGTTTCAGCTAATTGTGTTTCTAGTACCCTCTTATTGGTATATTATATCTATGACAAAAATAACTTGTTAAAGCTTACATCTTCATGTTGGAATCTGTTTTTAATCAGCCAGCTCTTTGGCATTACTTCTGAATTCAGTACTGCCAAATCTTTCCCTGGCTCAAAAAATACCTAAAAATTGGCAAGCAATGTAAGAAGATAATAATGATCATGATGAGAGCAGCAGTGAAGAACTGAAAGCTGTTAGTTTGTGGGTTTAAGCTTTGGCACTGCTAAGAATCCCTTTCAAAAGGCAGGTTCTCTAATCTAGATGGTCTCCCAAAAGATTCTTTGCTTCCTGTAGACAAAACAGCTTCTATAGGGATCAGTTCAGTGGTGGGTTGCCCCCGATTTGGACTGTTCTATAGAACTGGTAGTAAAACCGTTGGGAGACTCCCCCCACTAACCCCGACGTCATCAGAATGCTTCTGCGCATGTGCAGAAAAGCGCACGTGTGCGGCCCCGTTGCGTTATCTGGGTTAAAATATGGTTGCTGTGCACTTACGCTCATACAGTAATGTAATTTTGATGTCCTAAGCAGAAGTTACACTAGGACTTGTTTTTATCAGAACCATCTATGGTAAATATTAACTATAAAGTCAAGGCTCATCAATGTCACAAGAGATGAACTAAAGCATAATCAGAGATTAAAGTACAAATGTATTTACAAACCAGAGCGCAAATCAGTAAGCGCAAATCAGTGCGCTTACTTTCCATTGACGGAGAGAAAGCCAGTTGTGAAATTTTATCCATGAAGGTACATTCAGTGATGGGAAATAAAATCCAGTGCTGCCCTCCAGTGCGTTTTCCTGACCAACACAAATGCTTTTTTTTTTTTTAAAAAGTAGATTGCTCAATTTTTAGCCGAGTCATTTCCTCCTTGATTAAAATCAAACTAATATAGCTGACACCAAATAAGGGAGGAAAAACATTTTCAACTGTAGCAGTTGTTGGCTTGGGTTTTTAGAATCCTGTCTAACCATTCCCATCCTTCAAAAAAAAAAAAAAGAAAAAAGAAAAAGAAAAAGAAAAGAAAAGAAAATTATTTGCTTTGGTAAGCCAAGTTATGATGGATAACAAGATAATCTGATTGACTACCTATGGAATACTTGAAGCTCTAGATTGGTTTGAGACTGTCTCAGTGTCTGCATAGCATAAGGACACAGAGTAAGCATTTGTGAAGGACAGGCATTGGTAGAAGAAGCAGCAACTGGGCTGCCAGTGCCAAGGTCCCTGTGCACAAGATGCTAGCCAAAGGTCCCATATATGGTCTGTCCATCCATCCATCCATCCATCCATCCATCCATCCATCCATCCATCTATCCATCTGATTTATTTGCTGCCCATTTCATTGTGAAGCAACTTTAGATGGCTTACAGCATTAAAAGCATTAAGACAATAAAAGATAAATATTTCTAAAATGATTAAAGTGGAATCATAATCAAAGAAAAAGATGGTTAAAAGATAGGGAGGGAGAAGGATGAATGGGGATGGGGGGAGGGAGGTTAGCTTGCCTCTTAATTCATCAACCGCCTCCAGTATGATGCTCCCCTGTTGGAGCTCCAAACCATCTGGCAGAATCAAGTCTTCAGGCCCTTATGGAAGGTCAGAAGCAGTGGTGAAATGTAAAATTTGTTACTACCGGTTCTATGGGGATGGCCTGGGGAGGGTAATGTGACTGGGTGGCCATAGTCAATTTTTTTTTTTACTTTTTTAAAGCATTTTTTTACAACTTATTCAGATGAATCGTTTGTAAAAAAATGCTTTTAAAAGGTTAAAAAAAAAGGCTCTGCCGATTGCGTGCCACAGCTGTGATGGTCAGAGCCTTTTTTTTTTACTTTCTAAAAGCAGGAAGTAACGACACCCGGGCGGGTGGGCAGAGTCTCATGTCGCCATTGCTACCGGTTCTCTGAACCACCTGCCACAATTGCTACCGGATCGCCTGATCCAGTCCGAACCGGGAGCATTTCACCCCTGGTCAGAAGGATGGAAGGCAATCTTACCTCAGGAGTAAGATGTTCCAAAGGGCAGGAGTCATGGCAGAGAAGGCCCCTCTCCTGTACCCCTGTGTCACCCTATATATTACACATGTGCCTATGTTTCTGTCTTCTGTCTTTTTCCTGACATTTTACCAGTTCATCTGTTCATTTTTCCCCTCTGCAGAGAAGAAGAGACATGGGCAGGAAGGCAATGAGACAGATTTTAGATCAGAACAAGGGAGATCTTGACTTAAGCCCAACAATAGCAATGGAAGTGATAGCTATGGGAAAACAATGGGGAAGATTTATATATATGGCTTTGAGTTCCTAGAAGAAAGAAGGGATTTAATGAGAAAGAAAGAAAGAAAGAAAGAAAGAAAGAAAGAAAGAAAGAAAGAAAGAAAAAGAAAGATAGATGTTAGATAGATAGATAAATAGATAGATAGAAAGATATAAATTAGAAACAATTCTCTTGCAGACTTTTTTTTTGCCAGTTCTCTTCAATTTGCTCTTAAAATATCTTTCAGAGGAAAAGGGAATTTGAATGAAATTCCCATGGTTGGAATGGGAACTTCTGTAAAAATGCTTTGAAGTAGTTTTGCATCCATATGATCTTGTGCCATTGTCTATGTTTGTCAGTACAAAACACCACTAAAAGGAATTTGAAACATAAAAATAAAGCCAATCAATTTGAGAGCAGGAAACATTCCCTCTCAGGGGAAGAAAATGTGAAGAAATTCCAGGACAGATTTAGGCACTCTGCCTGGTGGCTTAGCCTGAGTGGCACCACTGGAAAGGGGGTACAATTCCCTATATAAGTGCTCCATGGCATTGGGATATTTTGAAAAATATTATAGGATTAATGGGAAAGATTCTGTGTTTGGAATATTGTACAACTCTTGCCAAAATAAATATCATACTGGATTGAATGTTCTGCTTGTTCTTTAATAATTTTCATTCACTAGAAAGGAAATTCCTTTGGTTTGTTTTTTTTCCACCCCGCAAAGAACATTTTAATGAAACTTGTGTGGGTTGTGGGCAGTGTTCTTAATTTTGTGGTGAAGTGGCTGGTGCATGTGTGTGCATGTGTGATGCCTTGTCTTCTTCCAACTATATCCTCAGTGATCTTAAGCTTGTGCTTCTCTTAAAACTGAAGGGAAGATTACAGGGAACAGCTCCCCCAAGGGGCTTTCATAAATCATAACCTCAGGACCCGGGAAGGCTGCAGAAAATTAGTTGCAACAGAAAGCGAAATCAACAACAACCTAACCATTAGTGCTACCTTACAATGATAAACTAAGCTTTAAGATACTGTTAAAACAAATTCTGCAGATGTTTGTCTATCCCAAAGGTGCTTTTTTCCCAAAAGGAAACTGGATTTTCTTGGGTTTTTCTTTGAAAATGTATCACTTCTCATCCAAGAAGTTTCTTCAGTTCTAACTGACTGCTGGGGAATGGAATGATTTATATTCTTTGCAATCATCTGTTGTTAGCACTCTGATAGTTGTTGAGGCCACTTGGGGGTTTATCTGTATTCTCAGATTCACCTGAATCAGACTGCAAATGGGCGTGGAACCTTCTTGGGACTGCTGAAAGGACCAGATTGTAAACAGGAGAAAGGTGGGGTCGTATCCCGCCTCTTCTGTTGAAGGAGGGCTGTTCAATTTAGCTTCTCTGGTTCGCAACAGTATCCATCACACCAACAACTTAAAGGATTTTGTCACATAAAACATTTAAAAACCCATTATAAAGGGGAGGTTTAAGCCAGACCAGCCTGGTGAAATAGGAATGTTTTTAAAGCACGGCGGAAGGTACGTAGGTTCTGTATCATCCTTATCTCAGGGGGGAGCTCGTTCCAGATGGCCGGTGCCCCCACAGAGAAGGCTCTCCCCCTGGGGACCACCAGTTGACACTGTTTGGCTGATGGCAGCCTGAGGAGCCCCTCTCTGTGGGAACGGACTGGTCGGTGAGAGGCTACTGGTGGCAGAAGGCGGTCCCGAAGATACCCTGGTCCTAAGCCATGGAGTGCTTTGAAGATAGTAACCAAAACCTTGAAGCGCATGCGGAAGACCACCGGAAGCCAGTGCAGCTCGCGCAGGAGTGGAGTCACATGGGAGCGCCACGTCGCTCCCATCACTACCCGCGCAGCCGCATTCTGGACCAGTTGGAGCCTCTGGGTGCTCCTCAAGGGGAGCCCCATGTAGAGAGCATTACAGTAGTTCAGGCGTGAGGTGACGAGGGCGTGAGTGACCATGCGTAACGAATCCCGATCCAGAAAGGGACGCAACTGGCGAATCAGGCGAACCTGATGAAAACTCCTCCCGGCCGCGGCCGTCATATGCCCTTCTAAAGACAGCCGTGAGTCAGTGGGTTGCTCCCGGTTCGCATCGGATCACAAGAACCGGTAGTAAAAAAATTTAATAGTTCGGAGAACCAGTAATAAGATTGGCTGGCCATGCCCCCGAACCGGTTCCTAGCCTGGTTACCGTTTGCTTACCCCGCCCACTCCCAATCTATTGCTGCTTTCTGAGTCCCAGCTGATAGCTAGAGGGAAAAAAACTGTTTAAACTCTTGCCATGGGGCTTCAAAGGGCCGCCCTACAGCTGATCAGTGTTAAAAGAAAACAAATGAGTAGACCGGTGCCTGCAAAAATAGAAAAAAACAGCCCCTTTCAGCTTCAGGTTAATTCCCACAAGTTGATTAGATCAGCATCCTGACTCTCAGTTGTTTTGCTCAGGGCTCTCTAGCTGCAAAGAGAGCTGGAGCAGTTTCCCCCCCCCCACTAGCTATGCTTAAAAGCGAAACTGAAAGTAAAGCAGGGTCTCTGCTGCAACATGACAAAATGAGGCAGAGAGAGATTTCTTTTTCTTTTTCCTCACCAAAAAAGGTAGGTGCAAAACTGCAAATAATGGGAAATTTAGGGCAAAAGAGGAGAGTTCAAGATTTTAAAACACAAAAGAAAAAAAGCTCTATTTAATTAGAGAATTGTAATAATTGAGATACTATTAATTATATATTGTGTTAAAAGCAGAAATGGTTAAGTTGTGGTTTGGAGGAATATATGGGGGAAATTATTTGGTTTATTATTATTGGTAAATATAATTGATTGATTTGTAAGAAATTGGATTGCATGGAAATAATTGGAATATTCATGTTCATCTTGATTAATATACAAAAAGTTATATAACTAATTGATTTATATTAAATGTTGAATTTGTATTAAACAACTGTAATATTACATAATTAACCAGGATGAAGGCTAATATTGTTTTTTTTAAAAAAATAGATGAGGAATAAATATGGCAAAAAGGAAATATAGAAATTGTAAATTTAATTGAAATGACTAAACACTGTTTAAATTTGTGAACCAGCTAAATACTCTGTATGTTTGAAAATACATTGTATGTTTGTATGTGTGTTTCTAATTATTGCTATTTATTCATATTTGTTCTCTTTTATTCTTTAAAGTTTAATAATTCATTCTTTATCTTAATATCTTTATATTTCATCTTTTTTATTGTACAGCAATCTTTCTCCTCAAACCTACCACCTCTCTCTTTTCTTTCCTTCTTACTTTCTCTTCCCCTCTTCTTCTCCTCCCTACTTCCTCTTCCTTTCTCCTTCTATTCCTCTCTTCCTCCCTCTCTTACCCTCACTCCTACTATAATTTCCCTTCCCTTCCTTCATCCCTCTCTATTGCTGTATCCTTTTATGCATATGGACTACTCAGAGGGCTGAAAAAGTTATTTTTGACTGGTCCTCGCACTTTTGACCAGTCCTCGAACTTACGACTGTCCTCACATTTTACGTTTCTGCCCTATCTTGTCACCATAGTGAAGAGAAGCAGTTGTGAAATGAATGACACTGTTGTTAAGAATGTTGCAATGGGCATAAATGATGACCAGTCATAAGTGCGAAGACTGGTCAAAAGTGCGTGGACCTGTCAAAAATCACTTCTTTCAGCCCTCTGGGTAGTCCTTTTGTGCATATGGACTACTCAGAGGGCTGTAAAAGTTATTTTTGACTGGTTCTCACACTTTTGACCAGTCCTCAAATTTACGACTGTCCTCACATTTTACGTTTTTTGCCCTATCTTATCACCATGGTGAAGAGAAGCAGTTGTGAAATGAGTGACATGGTTGTTAAGAATGCTGCACGGACATAAATGTGAGGACTGTCATAAGTGTGAGGACCAGTCATAAATGCGACGACCTGTCAGAAATGACTTTTTTCAGCCCTCTGAGTAGTCCCTATACACATAGCCATGGCCACCCCGGTCACATGACCAGCATGGCTAGCATGCCCACCCAGTCACATGACCTCCAAGCTACACCCACAAAATAAGCCACGCCCACAGAACTGGTAGTAAAAAAATTTAGAACCCACCCCTGAGATAAACCCCCAAGTGGCCTCAAAAACTCTCAGTGCTAATGAATAGATTACTGCAAAGAATATAAATCCTTCTGTTCTCCACCAGTCAGTCAGAACTGAAGAAGCTTCTTGGATGAGAACTGAAACATTTTCAAAGAACAAAAAGCCAAGAAAATCCAGTTTCCTTTTGGAAAAAGTACCTTTGGGACAGTTTAAGCATATGACATAAGCAGCCATGGATTTTCCTACTGACCTTCTGTTCCTTTCTTTCTAAATTTGGATAGGGAGATATTTCCTCACAAATATAAAGGTTATGTTCTCTTATAATGTTCACATTATATAACACATATTTTCTTAAAAGTACTGGGAACATCTGGCTAATACCAAATGGAATTGAAATTGAGCAAGCAAGTGGATTTGTACATAATCTGTGTGAAGAATTGCCTTATTTGGGTTGAGTCCAGAACCTTGTAGATTAGAATGATGTAGACTCTGGTACAATATCATTATTTTGGTGGGATTTTTTTTGCGGTCAGCAAGAGCAAAAGTTTACAGCAGAGTGTTGTTTTTCCCCAATTGTGGAACAAAGAGCAGAAGGTCACTAAAGGAAGCATGTTGTTTCCATTTAAAAATAACCAAGAGGGCAGTGCTCTTGAGAAAATGCCCCAGGCATTGTTTGGTGGAGCATTCAATTCTGCATCTTTGGCCAGTTTATGACACCCTTATAAAACAGGAGACTCTTTAATTTAAAGTTTCTTCCATTTATTTTCTCTCACTTTTATTAGTCTAATAAATACTTTTATAGTTGGGAGTGGTAAACAGATATGATTTAAAACAACTAATTTTTAATAAACCCTCTTCTCCTTTGCTTCAAGGCCAATTCAAATTGACTTTAAAAGATTACTTAGGAGCAGAAAGAAAAATAATAGAGGCTTTCTCTGCCAAGTCATCTTTTTTTTTTTAAAAAAAAAGCCAAATTGAGTGTGTTTACACACATTAAAAATGGATAAGATACACATCCATTGTTCCAGGGCCAGATAACATAGGAAACTGAGATTAGGTACAGCTTGCTAGTTAACAGTTGCATTGAGCAACATCCTAGTCACTTTTGTGATGGCTCATTAGATGATACTTCTTGTTTCTTTATGTACACTGAGAGCATATGCACAAACCAAAGACAAATTCCTTGTGTGTCCAATCACGCTTGGCCAATAAAGAATTCTATTCTATTCTATTCTATTCTATTCTATTCTATTCTATTCTATTCTATTCTATTCTATTCTATTCTATTCTATTCTATTCTACCCTACCCTACCCTACCCTACCCTACCCTACCCTACCCTACCCTACCCTACCCTACTCTACTCTACTCTACTCTACTCTACTCTACTCTAGTTTGCTGACTGACTTCCCAAACTTAATGTTTCTGTAGATAAGTTGAAAACTGATTAAATGGTCTTCACTATCTTTGCTTTCCTATTTAATTAAACAGACTAAAGAATAACAGAGTTCGAAGAGACCTTGGAGTTCTTCTAGTCCATCCCTTGCTTAAACAGGAGATCCCTATACTATTCTGGACAAATGGCTGTTTAATCTCTTCCTAAAAACCTGCAGTTGGACCGCCCTTTGTTAAGTTTCCATCCATTACTTCTTGTCTTGCCTTCAGGTTTGGCTATCTGTTTGAAAGATGATTGAGGTTGATTTGACCATAAGCTATTTCATTTCACAACCGATGGGTCCATTGCTGAATGCAAGTACAGACTTTCCCTCCCTTTTTCTTTCTGTTCCAAAACCTTTTGTACTACCAATATTTGCAGCATGTCTCAATTCCAGAACTGCAGATTGGATCAGAAGATTCACTTAGCATTTTGAATCAGATCTACTTCACCCAAGGTGAGAAAAATCTGTTCCGGGTTGCCCTAAGGCTGAGTTTGGAGTTTCCTCTAATTTTTATACATGGAATACACACTACTACTTTATGACACCCCCGCTAGCCAGGCCACATTCCCTTCTTCATTCCTTGTACAGGCAAAAGCATCCCCTGACCCACAGACAAAGTTATAAAAACTGCATAAAACCTTTTCATCTTATGGGAGACTAAAATTGATAAAGGGTGTTTCCCTGGGAAGCCAGCCAGCACTGGAAAATCAATCAGAAACAAGATTCCCTCAAAGATACAGAAATCTTTTAAATCATGATACTGCTTCTTGACACGAGACCAGGGGTGAAATCCAGCAGGTTCTGACAGGTTCTGGAGAACCGGCAGTGGAAATTTTGAGTAGTTCGGAAAACCAGCAAATACCAGCTCTGGCTGGCCCCAGAATGAGGTGGGAATGGAGATTTTTCAATATCCTTCCCCTAGGAGTGGGGAGGGAAGGGGGATTTTGCAGTATCCTTCCCCTGCCACACCCACCAAGCTACACCCACAGAACTGGTAGTAAAAAAATTTGGATTTCACCACTGCACCAGACCTCTCATCCAAAACCCTAATGCCAGAGACTCCTCATAAAATCCCACATCTCGGAAGAGATTTACATATCTAAGATCAATACACTCCCACAGGATGAGAAATGACTTTTCTCTCCAGACTTCCCAGGGCAACACTTCAATTTATACATCTAGCACATCTCACAATCAAAGGCTGTTGGTACTATAAATATTGTCCTGTGTGTTCTATGGGAAACCTTGTTAGACTTGAAAGCAGGATTTTCTTCCAACACTATCTATTTGGTTGCCCTTCCTCTTTTAAATAATGTTTAGCCAGTGCAATAGTTAATTTAATAATTTTAAATAAACAAATATATATATATATAAATATATACATTTAATTAATAAATTAATTTAGTCCAGATTGCTACCTTGGTCTTTGCACAGTTCAAAGCAAGTTGGTTAACGTCTTTTAAGTTTACATACAAAAATTAGATCTTTTACAAGACAAATGCTATTTAACTGGTCTGAATTAACTGATACTTCATTATTTTAGTCATTGTGAGGACAACATTTTCAAAATGAACTAGTCAGCTTGTTAATTACTTCCAGAGATTTTGTTGTAAGAAAAATGTGGCAATTTAAAGAATTAAGCTTATTGTGGTATAGTTTGGGAATATTTGCTAAAGTGGACTCTATTTATTGCTGTTACGAACTGCTCAGAGTTGTTTAAGATAGATAGCCGTACAAATCTTTAATATAAACAAACAAACAAATAATCTATTAATTTTTATTTTGATGGTTTTGACTGCTGGCAAATTGGTCCTTAATATGCAATAATGCCCTGCAAATTTCATTAACCTGCAAATATAATTCTAGGAACCCAGGTTTTACAGACAAGTAGTTGCTACCAGGAACTGGTCTAGCAATAGAAGACTTGCAGAAGATAAGACAGAAGAATAGAATTTTTACAGAATTGATATGGCCTATTGGAATTTTAATCAAACCTCAACTTTTTAATGCATTCAAATTTGAAACAATGGATTTGTTCTGTTTCCACCAAGTTGGTGAAACCAATACAGGACATTAATGATGTTGCTAATAATGTTGACAGTACCTCTTTAGCAGTTCTAGGCAGTCCTTTGGATTTTGGAAAGGAGTTTCAGAAGGCATGGGAGTTGACTAGTTTAAGAAGCTGTCAAAAAATGTTACATTTTGTTCCATACTCTCCAAAGCTCCTTTGTGGAACGAGACCCAAAGTGTTGCACAACCCTACTTTTTAGCATCACATACAAGGCAAACCCAGCAAAGTTAATAATGTCCTGCTTATTTTTTTTTAACCATAATTTCCCAAGCATTAATAATAAAACTGGCATACTCAGTCTGTCATGAGCCTTGATCAGGAATGGCAAAAGGAGGAATTTTCTTTTGAAAACCTTGTTATTATTCTATTGTCTTCATCCATTTTCATTTCTGGTTTGGTATTATATTTTTTTAGTTTGTCTCCTTTTGAAAGTATTGTGGCACATCACAATAATTCTTGAGCTGAGGCAGAGTGGGAGGATGGTCTGATGTCCTAGTTTTGTAGGATATTTTTTTTTTATTTTAGAAAATTATACTCGGTTTTTAAAGATATATTTTTCCCTTCCCCTTCTTAATTATTCAGTGCCAAGAAACAAATATTTTCAGGACATAAAGCAAAATTATGATTAGCACAAATGAAAGAAGTGACCTAGTTTGTCAATTTCTGCTTTTCTTTAAAAGAGCATTTGTTTTCAGAGCTTGGATTCCTACTAGAGCAGTAAGGATGTTGTCCTTTTTAAAAAGCTTTTCTATCTTATCTTGTGCCCCACTCCCCCCCCCCCAATGGAGTCCCTAGCATACTTCAAAGTATTAAAACAACATATTGGCCAAAACATAAGAAACTGTTAAAAAAACCCCTAAAACTAGAAACTGGATACCAACATCACAAAAGTCAAGAAAGAAAACTAAGTCTATAGATCTATGCATCTTTGGGCTGCGCTCAAATGCCTCTCTCCAAAGTCAGAAAGCATTCTGGCCAAACAAGGTAAATTCTAGTACTGGAATCCCTTCCTGGTCCTCATTTCCTTCTAACCTTCCCAGTACATTTTCTTTACTAAACTAAGAAAGTCAAATGTCACAAAAACTGAAATACAGTATAGGCATGATGGCAAGAGGGACAAGGAAAGTAATGAAGAAAAGGCTTTGAATTCCTTGCTTCTCCATCATGAGTCATGACCTATATTTAAATAAAACATTTAGATCAGCCTGGAACTAACTCTAGTTATAGTGGATCTGTTGTTCGCAATGGAAGGGAAACCGGAAGGGAAAAAATAACACAGCCATTTTTGAGATAGTCCAAGCAGGATGAGATAGTCCAAGCAAAGATAACACTAATGCTAGCTTTATAATAAAGTTACAGTAATAGAAACATACTAGTCTGAAAGTACTACCTGCTCCCTTACCTTTACTTTCCGGACAACTAGGGAGGGTCCCTTCTGAAATGCTTACTCCAAAGTTATTCCTTTTTGGGAGTAAAATTTTGTTTATCAGACCATTGACTAATTTTCCTCCTATCTCTTGAGGTTATTCTGTTATCCTGGTAAGATGGGTGGCCAGTAAATTTGATAAACAAACAGACAAACAAACAAATAATAAATAAATATTCTCACAAACCGTTATGTTTTTGTTCCTTCACTTCTGCCTTGCAAGTCTGCAGCAGGAATTACCTGGACATTCTGGAGACTCTGATCATTTTCTAGGGGCAATTCTGCATAGCAGCCTTAAACTGCTTATCAATGCTGGTGGCTTAACACAAACTTTGGTAACTATGCTGGTCAGAGGTTCTATTCATATGGTATTTTTATTATATTGACTACCAGGAACCAAAATGTGACATTTCATCCTTATCTGAGATTCATGAGGCATAAGTAACTACATAACCTTCTGTCATGTTTAGACCCTCTATCAGCAGTTCACCTCATGGGCCATTATATATGATTGAATAGAATAACAGAGTTGGAAGGGACCTTGGAGGTCTTCTAGTCCAACCCCCAGCTCAGGCAGGAAACCCTATACCATTTCAGACAAATGGTTGTCCAATCTCTTCTTAAAAACTTCCAGTATTGGAGCATTTACAACTTCTGGAGGCAAGTTGTTCCACTGATTAATTGTTCTAACTGGTGGACTCCCTGCTTCTTCACTCTTCCTGGCCCGTCTGGGAAAGTAACAGACAATATCTACTTTTTGTAGAGTCTTTGAGGACACATAGTTTCCATCTCAATAAGGATATAAATATTGTGCATTTATATCCTCTAGAATGTCCAGGAGATCATCCTTGTGTCAGAGCAAACAGGGTGATAAATGAGCCTTAAGTGAAGTGAAGGCATGGAAGATCAAAAATATTTTTTCCAGTAAGCCATGAAAAATCTAATATCTTCCTAGCCATCTAATGGTTCATTATTCACAGCTGGATTTTCTCTGAGATTCTCCAACTTTCCAAAAACACTTCTCTTTCTGAAGAAATGCTAGCAATTAATTTTTATAGTCTCCGGATAAAGGCTGTTATAACAATTCTAGGCATCTCTTTGATCTTGAGATCTAAATGATGAAGGCAGAAATCATACTAAATTTTGAAGAGGCTATTGACAGAGATATACACAAGATTAGGTATTTGTATCACTTTAAGTCAGAGATAGGCAGCATTTTAAAAAAGTAAATTCTATATTTTCTCAGGGATGATTTATTTGATAGTAATTTCTCTTCCAGGCCTATTAATGATTTGTCTAATTGTGTTAAATTCGGTTCAAATCCAAATTCCTCTAAATCTTTTTCATATCTCGATTGTAGCTGAAGATAAGGGCATCAATCTATAATTATTCCCTGCTCCTTTAATTCTTGGTTGGATTTTAATCTTCCCCCGTTATCTAAAATTTCATTATATTTTACCATTTTACCAATGTCTAATGTGTTAGGGTGAATCATTGCCTCCATAGAGATAGTCAGCCTGGTATTTTAAAGTAGTGCTTCTTCCTAATTCCCTCCCAGATCTGTATCAACGAATCTTGCAATGTATGTCTATAGAAATATAAATGTTTCTTGTTTCTAGCATTCCATATGAAAGCATGCCATCCCATCCGAAGATCATGTCCTTCCAGTGTTAGAATTCTCCTGTTCTTTAAATTTATCCATTCCCTGACCCAAACCAAACTTGCTGCTTTATAATAAGTCTCCTACACAGGGAGTCCAAAGCCACCTCTACTTCTACTATCCTGAAGTAGATTTAATTGAGACTGTATGGTCTATGAAATAAGGAGTAAATAGGACAAGAATCCCAAATCTTTGGGATCCACTTTTTGGAAAGTTTCCAAAAAGGCTATTCCTATTCCTTTCTTTCTTTTTCCATAAATATTATATTTTATATTATAATAGAATATATTATATAGAAAATATTGTATTTTCTATCAGACAGCAAAGATGGAAGAGAGAGCTCTTATTAGAAAATTAATAGCAATAGCTCTTAGACTTATATACTGCCCCATAGTGCCTTATAGCACTCTTTGGGTGGTTTACAGTGTCAGCGTATTGCCTGCAATCTGGGTCTTCATTTTACTAACCTCAGAAGGATGGAAGGTTGAGTCAACTTTGGGCCCCATTAAGATCAAACGCCTGGCTATGGGCAGTTAGCTTGCAATACTGCATTCTAACCACTACATCATTTTAACTAACTCTTTAACTAATTTCCAGAGAAAACTTTTTTCAATTAGGTCAAGAACTACATTAAATTAGGCTGAGGGCTTCAACCAAAGGTAGGTTCTTTCCAGTTCTCACAAAGGGAAAGCAAAGCATAAAAAGCATTAAGAGGAAATCAGTTTGTAGGAATAGTAGTAAAACGGTCTCTAGTGACTGGCACTAAAGCAACATATTGGAGCTCAAGCTGGCTTTACTGAGGATGGGGGATGGGAGTTTGAGATAAAAAGAAAAAAACACACAAATGGTTCTGTGAACCATGCTATTTCTCTCCTCTTTTTATTAGCTTTTGGGAGATGAATAATTGCTCTTGATGACATATTTACAACAACAACAGTAAGTTAAAACATGCTTATTTCATTATTTATCTGTTTCATCATTTTAATTGCATCCTAGATTATTCAGCTAGACTTAAACTGCAAAATGAAGTCTAATCTTGATACTGCCTGATGCCAGATAAATGAAAAGAAGCAGAGATTCTAGTTTTGTATTCTATAGGAATAGCAAGAGAGCAGTAACCTCATTTTAAAATCTGTCTTTAGATTCAGCTTTTCCTCACGTGTTGTTTTGCTTTTCCCAATCTTTCCCCCTGCCCCATGTCCTGTCTTAATAGGTGGGAGGTTGCGTACGTAAGAATCTTGAATTAGATGCTCTCGCCATGGCAGGTCTAGACTTTTTCGGTTTCTTCTTCGGCAATAAATGATTAATTCATAGATTTTAATTAAAAGCTCTGTCCACTTGGCCTTGACTTGTGGAAACATTATATGCAATGAAATGAACAATCTCTTGGAATCCTTAGAGGTTATCTGTCTCCCTCTTTGTAAAAACTACAGGAAGTTTAGATATGAAGTTCATTATATGAAATTTAGTTTAGCCTGGGGCAGCTGCCTTACGATCCAGTATGTTGGGGTGCTCTCAGTTTGATCTTTTGCTTTATTTGAGAACAGTACATAATGCAAAACTATCATTTTCTGAATGTCCAACCTTGAGAGTAAATAGAATTTATAATTGAATTACGTTCATGGTATGTTATATTTGTTGATTTTTACCATATGGCTTGCCTTTTCCCTATTTACTGTCCTATTAACTTCCAAGCTCAGTTCATATGCAGGAATTCATTCATATAATATTAATCTTTAAAGGTCCTTTAAAGTCTTGATCAGTTTTGAGACAGGATATCTAAAAAGCCTGCTTTCATGTCCTTGGGACAAGAGATTTTAAAATCAAGGAATCCCACCATGGGGGTCACAAAGTCAAGAAGGCGGGCCTAACTGTGTGATGGAAGTCCTATCCCCCCCTTTTTACAAGTACTGTATGCCACAGATGTCAAAAAAGCACATCTCTTCAATCGTATAACTGTGGCTGACACCCTAGTGCAAATGCTCCTCTTTAAAATGTATTTTTCCGCTGATTATTTTTAAAAGGCCACTAGAACTTGGAGAAAGTTTTCTAATGGTCACTCTGCTGAAATTTTTAGAAGAATAAACTCCCATGGAATCTATAAGATCAAGATAATTCAGTAACCATACAAGATCACAGGGAATGCTTAAATACAAATGTTCAGTGCGTTCAACAGTACTGGTGATTATAAAGCTAGCTGATGTTCTAGGTCTAAGTCATTCTTTTTCAGGAAAGTCTGAAATGGCAGTGCCCTGTTATTTGCTAATTGTTCAGAACACCCATGCTTCCATAAAAATACTTATTGAAATATTTACTTCCCAAACCAAACTCAGTGGCTCCCTTAATTGTGCATATTTTCTTTGCAACTGGGAATAGGATGTTGCAAAAGCCTTCAAACATTCACTGCCTTGTTCTATAATGTATGACAAAACTGCGCTAATGTCATATTGTGTGGTAACACGAGCCAACTTCACTGGTAAGTGCTGGTTGCAATGTCTGAGTACCCTTGCTCTTATTTTTTTTAAAATTTCAGTGCTACTGAGTTCACCAAGAATATTCCAATCGCTGTCTATATTCTCCATCAAATAAATGATTTGAACATTGGGATCTTATGCAGGAATGAAATGCTCAAGGGAACACACAGCACACAGAGAATCTCTATTAACCTATGAAAGTGTTTCTAATTACTATTAAACATTAAACACCCACAGTTGTACTCATTTGTTCCACCGCAAAACTGTCTAGGTAGTGGATAGAATTTGGGGATGGCAGGAACAATCTGTAGAGAATTATTGTTTGCATAAATTGAGTACCTTCTGACATGTCCCCTTTTCCTTCCCTTTATCCTTTGCCTGATGCACATCACATATGCTATCACATGTCACCTCAACTGTCCTAGTTTTGACCTGTTAGATTGCTGGGTCAAATGTGATGTGATCTTGCTTCAAGGCAGTTATCTTCTTATCTCTGGTTACTGTTTTAGAATTGGCTTTTTTTTATCTCTTCAGGTTGTTTGCTTATGTACACGTACACATTCTTTTCCAGGATCAAATTTTGATCATTGTGCTACAACATTTTCATTCTCATAATACCGATAACACTTTTTTTTTTTGCTTCTGAAAAATCTTATTCACACTGTTGTGGTGTGTCCACTGCCATGCCCTCTCCCACATCCCACCACTTGTAGTAAAGTGTTTATATGATGGAGCATGATGGCTAGATTTAGCAAAAACTAAATTCGGTTATAATAATTAACACATCCACGAAAGCTGTAGCTGTGACACATCTAGGGACATTTACTACTGCATGAACTGATCAAAGAAGAGACACTAGAGTCAGGAGTAGGTTTTTCTTGCTGCTTCCTTTGTAGAAATTTATAGAGGAATTCCCAAAGAATCTGCAAGAATAACACCTTGTATACATAAATCAAAGTAATCGCAAACAGACTTAATCAAAAATCCATTACATTATGTTTTATAAGTACAGTATTTAAATCAGCAGTGGACATTTATTTCTTTTTGGGCATTTCCCATTTATTCCCCCTTCTTCATTCATGTAGCTATCCCTCTGAAATCCATGATATTGGTTAGCTACCAACACTTAAAAACGCTCATAAAGGACTATATAAAAACAAGATCACATAATCTGAAGACAAGGTTAAAAAACTCCCCCAATATCTGCTATTACATGGCTTGCCACAGCAGCTGTTAACGTTTTGCCATGTTTCCATGATATTATGTTTATTTTGTCTGCAATCCATAGCTAAGTCATCCTTATCTGTATAACCAACAAGCCACAGAACGTTACTCTTGAGAACAATCTGATATGGTTCACCAACCTTTTACAGCAACACCGGTATGTGACTACCTGTATAGGGGAACAATCTAGAATTTTACATCAACTGAGGCTCATGTGGGCATAGCTCCCCCCCCACCCCCAGTCTTTCCCAAGGATTGTATTCCTGGGCATTCTTTTAAACCAGACACTCCCCCATCCTATCAGATCTCAGTAGTGATCAGCGCCAGTGGCATCTGCAGTATGTATGTGTATGTGTGTGCGTGTGTGTATTTGTGTATGATCTTTGTGTGCGGTAAAGTAACAGTAAAATAAACTCTTATCCAGAAAACTGAAGATATCGAGCATCATTTTTGTTTTAAAAAAGAACGCTACTCTGGGAAAATTATGTTAAAGAAACTTGTACTAGGAAAATTTATGTGTCAAAGAATGAAAACATTTATATTGTAGAAGTTTATTAGACAATTCAGATTAATAACTAGGAAAATTAGGAGAAAGAAGATGAATAAAAATATCCTTTATTTTGGAAAATAGTGCAATATAAATGGAACATTAGATTTCTTACATTTTTATAGAATATATAAAAAGCAGAAATGGACCCAGTTAATACTTAGATGGGGAATCTTAGTGAGGTTTCATTTCCCCTTAATATGAACAATAAAGCAGATCCATTATTTTGCTGACCTGCATATCTCTATTTGTATTATATGGTAGCCTTGGTTTCCACCAGATTCCAGAAAAAAGGAATATGAGATGGGGTGTGATATGTATGTTGTGGAATAGTCCATCCTAAAACTGTTTCATTGAAGGGAAACAGCTTTCTCAGATTGGAAGGCCCATTTTGAATGGTATAGGCATTTATGAGCATAAAAATAAGCCTCCTGAAGTCATAAAATGGCTACCCTAGTGAGTATTGTCATCAACCTATTGACCAGAAGGTAGACTGCCATTCTCTCTAAGTTTGTGGATGTTTTCTCTCACTCCAGCTTACTTTTCTCCTTTTTGCTAGAAAGAAGAGGGTTTTTTTGTAAAAACCCCGAGCTATGGAGATATTTATTTATTTATTTATTTTATTTATTTTAATTTTTATACCGCTCTTCTCCCAGAGGACTCAGGGCGGTGCATAGCCAACAATAAAACACACCTATACACAAAATTTAAAAACAGTTTAAAAACATATTAAATAATTTGGCCCCAATATCATTAAAAATAAGACAAGCATTACAATTTATGTTTAGGCCAGCCCAGCTTGTTGGAACAATAACGTCTTGAGGGCATGGCGAAAGGTGTGTAGATCAGGGATCAACCTTATCTCCGGGGGCAATTTGTTCCAGAGGGTAGAAAAGCCCCCACAGAAAAGGCTTTCCCCCTGGAGGTTGCCAGTCAACATTGTTTGACCGACGGCACCCTGAGGAGTCGCTCTCTGTGGGAGGCTATCAGTAGCAGAAGCCGATCTTGTAAGTACCCAGGTCCTAAGCCATGGAGCGCTTTAAAGATGGTCACCAACACCTTGAATCACACCCAAAAGACCACCAGTAGCCAGTGCAGCTCATGCAGGACAGGTGTTATATAGGTGCGCTGTGTTGCTCCCATAATCACCTGCACGACCGCATTCTGGACCAGCTGGAGCCTCAGTGCTCTTCAAGGGGAGCCCCATGCAGAGAGCATTACAGTAGTCCAGACGGGAAGTGACGAGAGCATGAGTGACCATGCGCAAGGAGTCTCGTCCAGAAAGGGGCACAATTGGTGAATCAGGCGAACCTGATAAAAAGCCCCCCTGGCCACAGCCATCACATGATCTTCTAGAGATAGCCACACATCCAGGAGGACACCCAAGTTGCGAGCCCCCTCTGTGGGGGCAAGGTCTCACCCCCAATAGTCAGCGATGGAATCAGCTGGCTATACTGGGACGCCGGAAACCACAGCCATCCGGTCTTGGAGGGGTTGAATCTGAGCCTGTTTCTCCCCATCCAGATCTGCACAGCCTCCAGGCAGCAGGACATTACATCAAGGGCATCATTGGGGTGGTCTGGGATGGAGATGTACAGCTGAGTATCATCAGTGTACTGATGGAACTTCACCCCAAAACCACAGATGATTTCACCCAGCGTCTTGACATCATTGTTGAACAGAAGGGGTGAAGAGGCACCCCACAAACAAGGCACCTCAAGGTCGACCTCTAACCCCCTGCCAACACAGACTGCATACGGTCAGAGAGGACCTGTCTTCTTCTGGGGATTACCTAGGCATTCTTGAAAATAGGTAAAGATGGAGGCTATTATCTAGCTTTGTAGTATGCTATATTCCATAGCATTTGGAAAATTCCAAATAATCTTTAAATATGTCAGGAGATGGAGCCAGGTGAATTCCCAGAAGTATGTTTATTTCAATCCAAATAACCTCATTGAAATCATTATCCATGTCTGGTCTCTAAAAGTATGTCGGTCTCATACAAAAGAAAGGGAGTGCTACAGGAAAGAATAAATGTGCTGCATCTGAATTTACTGCTCATTTTTAGAGACTTTTACTGAAAAAGTTGAGTTGTTTACCCTATAGAGGCAGAGCACTATCTCTTTGGGGCATCAGCTCACTCCCTTTTGGAAGAATTGTTGGAATAAGTTAATTGGGAGAGTTTTCAAAACATTCATACCTCTGGGAGCTTGTTTATGAACAAATCCAAATAAGGACTTAATTTTTGCCTCACAGGAGAGAAAAATAGGGGACTGCTAGAATCACCATTATATAAAGTTGGCTTGGCTCCTGTTTCTCCCTCCCCTTTGCCTTCTTCATCTTCAAAAAGGAAGAAAACAAGAGGGAAAAAAGCAGGGAAGCCAGTGGCATATGGTTTTTAGTGACTTGATTTAGCTGCAATTATCCTGGTGTCAGCAACTGGGGAATGAATAAGGGAGAAAAAGCTCAATTCTAGCCTTGAAGGCAGCTGTGCTGTCTTGAGGGGAGATTAGCTGACCTTGCTTCTAGCCAGAATTATTTGGGGAGATGTAGATATAGAGACAGTGCTGGTCCAGCCTGGTATATAAGTATTGGGGACCTATATGCTCTGGGGAGATACCCATCTTTTCAGTGCTGCCAGTTTGAGCCAAAATTAGAGACAGAGAAAGAGGGAGGGAGGGAGAGAAGGAGGGAGGGAGAAGAAGAGCAGAGGTAGTCCTCAACTTACAACAGTTCATTTAGTGACTGTTCAAAGTAGCAACAGCACTGAAAAAAGTGATTTATGACCATTTTTCACAATTATGACCTTTGAAGCATTCCCATGATTATGCGATCAAAATCCAGAGGCTTTGCAACTGGTTCATTCTTATGACTGTTGCTGTATCCCAAGGTCATCTGACCACCTTTTGCAACTTTCTGACAAGCAAAGTCAATGGGGAAGCCAGATTCACTTAACAACCAGGTTACTAAGTTATCAACTGCAGTGATTCTGTTAACAACGGTGGCAAGAAAGGTCATAAAATGGGGCAAAACTCACATAACCAATGTCTCACTTGACAACAGAAATTTTGGGCTCAATTGTGGTCGTAAATTAGGGACTACCTGTAGGGGAAAGACTGCAAAATAGAGCAGCTAAAGAGGAAGGTTGGAGAGTGAAGTTATGTGGATGTACAGAGCAGCTGTCAGTTCCTGGTTGGAGAGAGAGAAGAAGAGACCACAAGAGGTTTCCCTGGAGGAAGGGAATTGAAATCCCAGAGAGAAGACATCTTCAACTCAAGCCCCAAAACAGAAAGGAAGGATTTATTTGTCATTGGTGAACATTTGGCCCTAGTCAATGCAGAAGGAGTGGACAGAAGATTTTGATAGAGGTTCTTTCCCCAACAGAGGAGAAAGTGCTTGGCTCAGCTCATCCAAGAGAAAGAGAAGCCATGCTGAGCACATTATACACATACAGGTCAAAAAGAACCTGGTCATATTGTGACATAACCAAAACAGGATTACCAGAACGGAAAGGAAAGAGCTTAACATATTTCCAATACGTCTGTTTGCATGGAATTTAACAGAAAGTCCATTGCTGATTACTATCTCCAAAATAATTTTGTCTTCCATATAGATTTTTGAAAATTAATGTTCATTGGGATACATTTTGGTCAAACAGTATGGATATACTCATTGGTACAAACAAGATTCCATTATTCATTTTCTTGTTCATTTGGTATATCAATTCTTTTCCTTGGGGATGAAAGTGCATGGAATGATTGCCCCTTGAGGAGCAGATCTTGAAGAGAGAGATTAACCATGCTTGGGATCCTTGCAGGTTCTATGGCAAATTTTTGGACCCAGATTGCATTTGTGGATCTTAATTTGAATCTTTTGCTTTGGATCAAATGATCCAGAATGGTGAAAAATAGATCTGTTGTAATGTTCTGCACTTAGGCAGGTAAAACTAGATACACTGGTATAAAATAGGATTTCAAAGCAAAAATGAGAAAAGTAGCACAGTCGGTAGAGTAGACATCATTATAGTTCTCATATCTGGGCAAGTTGCCAGTCTTGCTAATAGACCTTCAAAAATGTAAGACTGAACTATTTTCTAATTTCATCCTAAGGTTCAGATCCAGGAATGAAGTGACAAAGACATAACTGTTTATCTCCACTGCTTTGATCCCTCTTTTTCTGGTTCAAACCTGTCACTGTATCAGCTCTGCCATAATGGTTTCATTCTCTGATAAGACACAATGGTGATAACCAACTATGAAAAAATTGAGGAATTCTGTTACTATGACGTCTAACGGTCACTGTATGAGATCAAATCCTGGCATGTAAACATTTCAAATTCAAAACGCTTTGAATTGAAAACTCTCCATTTCTTGTTTGAAGTCCCAAAGTTTGAAATAAATGTTCTAACCATTTCAGAAGTGTTTTGAAACAGCCCCATTCTGGACTCAAAAGAATCATGCTATGGTTGAAGCAATGATGGAACATTATAATGAAATCAAAACAATTCATTTTGAGCATGAGACGTTTCATATTTGAATTACATTGCACAATTTTAGGACAGAACCCGAAATAATAGTGCAATAGTTTCATAGCATTCTGGGGTTTTCAAACCCCCAAATGATGTTTCCATTAAACTATATTCATAACCTCAATTTGTTAGAAGACTCAAGGTATAAAACTTTATTCTCTACTGCTGGGGTTTACCTTCAATAACCTCTTGAGGGTTTATAATCTTTCCCTATTCCCCTCGGTTCATTACTTGGTGCATTTGAGGCTAATGTGTTATAAATTGCCTCGTTATGTCTATTTCTACATTTGTTAAAAAACAGTGATGCAATGTATTATGAGGGCAGCACTAGGACAAGCTCAGAAATGATTCCATATTGATTTTGTTTTAAAAGTAGCATTTTCCACAGACAGACCTGGTCCACAAGTTTATTTTGTCAGGTTTTTCCCCCCTTCAAGCAATTAATCTTTTTTTTTTTTGATGAATGCTTTTGCCATCAGCCACAGGAAAAGAAACATCATCGTGTTGACTGTGATTGATAAAATATTTTTGCAAATCTGTTTTGATTGACATTAGTAAAAGGACATAGCAAGACAAACAGGAAATAATGGCTCCATTGTGCTTGGCATTTGTTAGACTGCACTGGCTGAGAAGCTATATCCTCTTTCAGACAGCAGATATGAAAAATGATGCATGATAGATAAGCTGCTGAAGATTTATTCCTCTACAATTCTGAATTGCAAACCATGAGGAGAAGTAACTATATGGCTTGTAAGCCAAGGCTAGTTCTGTGAGTAGGGAGGTAAGAGGCAGACTAAGGCAGCAGACTTTGGGGCATGCTGCAGTAGAATAAGAAACAAGTTTTCCTGTGCAATTCCAATGAAAATGAATAACAGCGTTCAAAGAAATTAAATCCATCTCATTCATTTTTATGAAGTACCCCAAATATTTATCCTTTGAACGTCTAAAGTTCATTTTATTATTTTATTTTACTAGGTTTATATGTTATTTCAGTCACAAGTGAGTGGTTTACAGATCTCTACAGAGGTAATAGTATTACAATCATAATACAGCCACATAAATTGGCTAGACCTTGGGGAACAACCATAACAGATAGAAATATTTACCTTCCAGGAGAGAAAGTGATGTAATGCTGAAGGCCTACTACTTTCTGAAAAGCTGCTTCAAAGAAGGGAACCATAATTGAAAAGGCCTGGCCTCGGGGTCCCAGATGACATTCCTTAAGAGTTGGGTCTGGTGAAGCCTCCCCTACAGTTCTTAAAGGGTAAAATTAAGATTATGTATGTATAGGAAGGTGGTCCCATAGATATCCAGATCCAGAACCAGGGCACTAAACGTGTTAATCAGCACTTCGAATTGCACCTAGAATCTAACTGGTAACCAATACAACTCTGGAAGCAGAGATATCACAAAGGCACAGCCCACAGTTGTTCAAGATACCAGCAGATGTTTCCATGTCATTTTTAAGGGCAGGCTTCTGTAGAATATACAACAGTAATACAAACAGAAGGTGAGCAAAATGTGAATGAAAAAAATTGGAGATTCAGGAAGAGCTAACTGGCACACAAAATGGAACTGTTCAAAGATCCTCCTAACCAGCATCTGCTCTTCAAATAGAGGTATGACTTCTAAAGAACCTCTTTTATGGACCTACTCTCCATGGCGAAACATGACTTCATTCAGAGCAAAGATGGAATGTCTCTGGAAGCAGAGGGCCTGTATTTTCAAAGCCATTCCTTTTTGTTTGTGATTTGTCTATGCTTGTTCATCCCATTTTAGACCCTAGTGGCTTTTATTCACATAAGAGAGGTACAAACCTCTCCTTACCTATCCAGGTCTTGATACTGCAAGCCACGTCTGTCCTATCATCCATGATAAGATTGTAGTTGAGAAAGGACATGATACATGGTATAGAAATAAAATTATTATTATTATTATTATACTGGTGGCATTCAACAGCAGCAACCAGAGCCCAGGTCTTCTGACAGCACAATAACCTGCCTCCTGGGTTGAGAATGGGGAGGGAGGGATAGAAGTAAAAACTGCTCTTCCTTTCCTGAGATAAGTCCATCCTCTCCTACCACCATAATTTCCTTAAGACCTTCATACCTTCTCCTTTAGCCCTACTAATTTAGCACAGCTCTCTTCAATCCCTGTCTAGTTCACAGACAATGAAGACGTGGATCAGTCCAGTGGTGGAATTCAAATTTTTTTTACTACCGGTTCTGTGGGTGTGGCTTGGTGAGCATGGCAGGGGAAGAATACTGCAAAATCTCCATTCCCTCCCCACTCCAGGGGGAAGGATATTGCAAAATCTCCATTCCCACTCCACTCTGGGGCCAGCCAGAGGTGGTATTTGCCAGTTCTCCAAACTACTCAAAATTTCCGCTACTGGTTCTATCAGAACCTGCTGAATAGCATCCCTGGATCTGTCCTTGAACAGTCCTTGAACAGTCCTTGAATACCACAAATAAGGATCACAATAGAATGGTCTTTCTCTATTTGAAACTTGGGATATTGCTACTAGAGACAAGTACCAAATGCAATATAAGGAAACTTCCTAGATAATCAGTGAGGAGTTTGAAAAGCGTCTTACCAATACTGTTCAAATTGCGGTTGTTGTCATTGTGCAAAATGTTAATTTTCCCTAAATGGGAATGGGTCCATCCATCTTAGGAAGAGTTGGCTCTTTAATGAGCAGAAGTAAGGTAACTGGCTATAAAAGAAGGGGTATCTGCTTGTACCACCGTAAAGAGATTCAGCGAAGTTTATCCCTCCTATCAGTGGGAACCTTTCTTCATAACTGAATTGTTTCTTAATCCAAAATCCATTGCTGGATAATTGATTGGTTTCAACCAAAGCGAGATAAAAGTGAACGTGAAAAGTTTTAAGAACATCCTTTATGGCATGTTCCCCAAAGTTTTTTAACTTTGGGGATTTTAAATTGGACTGTGTTTTAGAATTTTATTGTTGTTGTTTTTATTATGTGAGCCGCCCCGAGTCCCACGGGAGAAGGGCGGCATATAAATTTTAATAATAAATAAATAAATAAATAAATAAATAAATAAATAAATAAATAAATAATAAGTGAGTGAGTGAGTGAGTGAGTTAAAAGAAAAGTTGTCCTAATGTCAGACAAATTAAATTTTAAAAGTTAGGCTGCAATAACAGCTCTTTTGCCTGGAACATGTAGGAAAAATGAATAGAAGATGCTTGTACTCTGAGAATATGAAATTATTAGCGTGTTCCCCCCAAAATAAGACCTTGTCTTATATTTTTTGAACTCCAAAATAAGCGCTTGGCCTTATTTTCAAGGAGGTCTTATTATTTTGAGGTACATGGAGCAAGATGGGTCTCCTCTTTCCATCTTACCTAATTTCCAGCTCTTTCTCCCTAACCCTAACCAGAGGAAATGGCAGGGACTGGCTGCGCATGCGTTTAAATATTTTCGGAGGGCTTATTTTTTGGAGAGGGTTTATTTTCGGGGAGGGCTTATTTTAACGCATGCTCTCAAAAGCCCAATTGGGCTTATTATCTGAGGAAGTCTTATTTTCAGGGAAACCTGCTTTACTCATTGATAAATCTTTACTCATTGATAAATCACAGCTTTCTGGCCTGACAAAGGACAGAATAAGGGTATAAATTAATAAATTAAAGTAAATTAGAATTGTAAAGTTGGACAAAAAGCTATGTAGGAGCCTAGCTAACCTACCCTTCTATTCAGAAACAATTGTGACATAGGTAACAAATAATTTCCAATTAATTAGCAATGATAGAAACAATTTTTCTCCAGGATGATTTATTCCAGGCTTTTCAGGAGCTATACAATATCTTGAATGTGTCCAAAATGAGATAATCTGACTCTGATAATTTTTGCTTTGAGTGAGAACTGTGGATTGATTTGTTCAATGTTCCATTTGTTTGTTTTCTTGGCTATCCACCATATCAATTATTATTATTGAGATTCTAGAAATGAGGTAATTTTACTCTAGGCTCCTTCTGATGACAGCCACATCCCACAAAAACATTGAATTAGTTTTGCTTTTATAGCAAAACCCATGTTGTAAAACAACCCAATACTTACATAAAAATTATATAGCCTACTATATGCAAAGCCATATAATTACTTAATTACATGCCACAGAGTAGATGATAGCATGGTCTACAGGATGGAACATAGCCACAACGGTAGTAGTTCCTTTACCACACAAACCCAGATGCTTGTTTGTCTTTTAGTTGCTAGATTATAAGCACATGCACAAATGGATTAAGACCAAGGGGAATCCAGATGTCTCTCAATTCAAAATGTCTGCTTTTATGGGCCAGATGTGAGCACTGTTTCAAACACCAGCAGCCTTTCAGAATTCATCATCACTGACCTGGACCTGGAGCATATCTGCTAGAGATAATAAGATATACTCAGTAGATTAGAATGTTAGAATGACCTTAGTGTCAGTGGCATGTAAAACTTTGTTTTGTTTTGTTTTCATCATACGCCCTGCTGCCTCTACCTAATGATATGGTAGCTCCAGTCATGGTGACTGTGATGTCCTAGGGGTAGCACCAATTGTTTTATAGGATTTTTCTTGAATACCTAGTGTTCTGTTTCAGCACATAACCAAGGCCATGTAGAGACTCTCCAGACTCTGCAGTTGCATGTGGCTCTTTCACCCCTCTGCTGCGGCTCCCTGTCACTCAAAATGTGTGTGTCACAACCGCCAATGTGCAACACCCGCCGGCATGGGATTTATTGAGCTTTTCAACCCCTGGTAGGCCAACCATGGATAAATCCAAGAAAAGTAAAGTTTCAGAAGAAAACAGAACATTTAATTCAACTACATATGCTAATTGTGTGGCTGCTCAAGAAATAGTCAGGCACGGGAAGGGTTTTGTGGCTCCTGGTGTTCTTTTCTGTGGAAAATGGGTCCAAATGGCTCTTTGAGTGTTTAAGGTTGCAGACCCCTGACCAAGGCTTTCCCCCTGTGTGGTTCATTTCTCAGCTGAAGAGAAATGAAATTACTTAGCTGAAGAGTCTATGAAACTGATCAAAGTTGTATTGCTGGAGGTACAATTTGTATATCATAGCTGACTCACTTGGAGAATAAATGGCAAAATGTTGCAACCTGTGACATTTTAAATTTAAAATAATGTTAATGTCATTGAATCATAGGGTTGGAAGGGGGATATTTATTGAAGTCCCTTCTTAATAGGAGAATCCTAATTAAAACTTCTTCATCAGAAGGCTGACCAGACGCCACTTGGACATATTTAATGAACATAAGCTCACTAATTTTCTGGATAAATTGTTCCAATTCAGACATTTTTCCCAAACATTCATTCAGTCCATCCATCAGAATAGAGCTGGAATGAATATGCTATTCATCTGGCATTCAGGCTAGTGCAATTTAAGATTGTAACCAGTGGTGGGATTCAAAATATTTTACTACTGGTTCTGTGGCCGTGGCTTGGTGGGTGTGGCTTAGTGGGCATGGCAGAGGAAGGATACTGTAAAATCTCCATTCCCACCTCACTCCAGAGGAAAGTTATTGCAGAATCCCCATTTGCTCCCAAACACCTGGGACTTGGGAAGCAGAGAATAGATGTGGGATGGACCAGTCAGAGATGGTATTTACTGGTTCTCCGAACTACTCAAAATTTCCACTACCGGTTCTCCAGAACTGGTCAGAACCTGCTGAAACCCACCTCTGATTGTAACCATTATTTTGTGTCTTGTGGTCTGAAACAAGTCTTGATCTTACTAATGAAGACATTCCTTGAACTACTTAAAAAGTGTTATCCGTCTCTTCCAGTGGTGGAATTCAAATTTTTTTTACTACCAGTTCTGTGGGCATGACTTGGTAGGCATGGTGTAGCTTGGGGAGCGTGGCTTGGTGGGGGTGACAGGGGAAAGATACTGCAAAATCCCCATTCCAACTCTACTCCAGGGAAAGGATACTGCAAAATCCCCATTTCCTCCCCACTCCAACCCATTCTGGGGCCAAAATCTGCATTCCCAACCCACTCTGGGGCCAGCCAGAGGTGGTATTTGCCGGTTCTCTGAACCACTCAAAATTTCCGTTACCGGTTCTCCAGAACCTGTCAGAACCTGCTAAATTTCACCCCTGGTCTCTTCTTATAAGATTTAGTTCCTGACCCTATTGCCCCATTACCTTTCTTTGTAAGTGGTCCTTCCTCTGAATCTTTTTTAAAATGTGATGCACAGAAAAGGACAGGCTTGGGCCTGGCCAAGCAGAATATAGTATACCTAATCCTCAACTGTTAAAGCTGGTTTCATAACGTATCCTGTTTTCAAGTATGAAATGTTTGTATTATTCACTTATTGAATTGGATAAAATTGTTCTTTAAATATTAAATTATCATTGTTATTAATCATAATTAATAATAAATTATTATTACATCCAGAGGATAAAATTTATGCTAACAAAATAACAACAACAAAATAACAACAAAATATAGCAAATATAAGAAGCAAGAAAGCCATCCGGAGTCACTATGCTGAAGTGGAAAGCCATATAAATCAATTAAATGAATGGAAAAAAATGAATCAATGAATGGGAAAGAGAAAGAAAGAAAGAAAGAAAGAAAGAAAGAAAGAAAGAAAGAAAGAAAGAAAAAGTAAGTAAGTAAGTAAGTAAGTAAGTAAGTAAGTAGGAAGGAAGGAAGGAAGGAAGGAAGGAAGGAAGGAAGGAAGGAAGGAATTCTCTATATAAATTGTAGATAATAAATTTCTACTTAGCTAATTTCCAAGCTGGCCAAGTAGGTACATGCTTGCATCTATGTGCAATAACTGATGTCCTAAATTGACATTGAAACCTGACCAACCTCTTTGGTCCTTTTCTAGCCATAGAAGATCCTGCCAGCTCCTGAATTTGCTACATGCCAAAAGGCAGGCTTGCCATAATCCTCTCTCTCTTTTTGTAATACCGACTTCTACATATTCCTCATTTGAAAGTAAGATGTTCTCACTTCAGGAAAACATTTTCCTTGAGTGTCATTCCAGTGGTTTCACTTCATTCCAATCCTGGAAATAAAAAATATTTGGACTGGACTGTTTTCAGTCAATTATCATATTTTTAAGTATCTCAATACTTTAAAATAGCTATCTTCAATATGAGAGAGTACATAACACCCCCAAAATTGGCCACTTTTTATAACTCCCTTAATTTCCAGCGGATAATGATCTGCATCATTTAGGTTGACTTGGATCTGTACATTTACAGTTAAAAATTGTTAATATAGTTTCTGTTGTATGGACATTTCTTCAGCGGAGAGCTTAGGCAGTTCCCTTGGTGAAGTGATGAAGTGTTATAATTAGCAGTGGAAGCAATGTATGGAAACTAAGAAGCAATGGATGGAAACTAATCAAGGAAAGAAGCAACTTAGAACTAAGGAGGAATTTCCTGACAATTAATCAGTGGAACAACTTGCCTCCGGGAGTTGTGAATACTCAAACACTGGAAGTTTTAAAGAAGAGATTGTATAGCCATTTGTCTGAAATGGTATAGGGTTTCCTGCCTGAGTAGAGGGTTAGACTATAAGACCTCCAAGGTCCCTTTCAACTCTGTTCTGTTCTGCCCCATGCCATTCCATGCTCTTCTAGGCCGTTATATAACAAACCTGTTTCTCTATCATCTCTAACATAATATCTGGCTTAATTTTATACTGTCTTAAAAATATGTGGGTCTTCCATATCCAAACTATTTCTGTTTCAAGGGCTATATTTGTTTATTATCTTTATAAACAAGGTATGATCCTAAAGTACCTGAGCAAATCTGATCTTAGTATTGAAGATGATACAGAATAATTTGGAGGTGATATATGGAACTGCAGGGAAGGAAAGGAATTGCCCAAAATTGCTTCTTTTCCCATTCCACTCTCAGAAACCTCCACTGCATCATAAATCAAACTTCTATGATGTTAATAAAAATATACCAATATTATATAAAATATACCAATATTATATAAAATATACCAATATTATATAAAAAAGTACAAGTAGTCCTTGATTTATGATGGTTGGAGGTCGTGATGATCGAAAGGGGGATTAACCATGTGACCAGCCTAGTTTTATAATCTTTGTTGTGTGTGTAAAGGTTGTTGAATGAATGCAATGAACACCTTATTTGCTACGGGGCATTTTTGCTGAAATCCAGAAATGCCGCTTCCGTTGCGAACCGGTAGTAAAGGTAAGTAGAACCCACCCATGGATTGCATGTGGCCTCTTGGTGATGGGTTGCCCATTCTTGTTCTAGTATCAGACATCCCACAGCCTATAGTTTATTTGTTGTAAAGTGTGGCATATATACAACTGGGGAGATGGAATAGAAATCACGGCTGGCTATTGCACTGAATAGAAATATTCTATACAGCAGTGTTTCATTGTATAATTCATGATAATCATTTGTGTTTTGTTTATGAGTAGGTCTTTCTGCTATACATAACTGGATTTTGCCTGCAAAATTCAGTCCTGGAACAGGATCTCTTTTGTGCAAAAGGAAAAGTAGAGTAGAAAAGTTTAAGATTTGGCTCAGAACATTTGTTTTGGAATACCTGGGAGGATTTGTCGATTTTATGGAAAGTGCCCAAGGACAACAAACTCACTCTCTGACCTTTTCTTTTCACTAACCTCCAGACTTTTTCTTACTGCATGAAACATTCTCATTCCAAATAGTTTTCAGAAAGCAAAAACAGGGCTCCCATGGATTCTTTGATGTTTAGGATCAGGTCCTCATTCTTATTTAAGCAATCTTGTAAGAAAATGATATCTATGCTTTTGTACTATATGTTTTTATTGTAAGCCACCCAGACTCATTTAGGTATGATGTGTGGTGCAGAAATGTGATCAATCAATCAATCAATCACAAGGAATGAAAACATTCATTCGTTAATCCTAATTCATTCATTGAAGATGATGTGGAAAGTGATAGGTGGGACTGCAGATCGGGCAAACCATAGCGGTGACTGCGGGAGGCTCTGCCCACCCACACGGATATAATGCACGAGTACTACACATGTGCAGAACGCTGTGTGCATGCACAGATGATGCATGTGAGAGTGAACCGAGCGCATGAGTGTGCTCATATTTCCGAACTGGTAGGGAAGGTAAGTGAATCCCACTGCTGGTTTCAGGATGCAGATGTTCTGATATCTTTGTCCACTCCTCTATTGTCTCTTTCATGAAATCCATCCCTTTAAATTTAAGAAGAAACAAAATGCCATCATTATGAATCTATCTATGTTTTCTGAATAGTTTTTATCCCAGAGCTTTAATTGCACTCAACAATGAAGTAAAGGGCCACCATCAGTGAGCTGTTGGACAGCATTACTTGGTCTGTTGTGTGGATGTTTGGGTGGGTGGGAGTGTGTTTGGGGATTGTTATGTGTGTTGGACCTGGTCTTTGGGTGTTAAGTGAATTTCATTGTATGGGTATATTGTATATACCCGTACAATGACAATAAAGTTGTTGTTGTTGTTGTTCACATTTTTGATTTTTTTTTTTGGAAATGAGAAATGTGACCCAAAACACTTCAGTTTAATTCTTAAAAATTATTTGATGGTACTTCTTTCAAAATAAAAGTGTAAATATTTGGATATTTAGCTTCCCTTACTTGATTAAGTAAAAAAGTACAAGAATCTTAACATTTTAAGTAGTGTAAAAAGAATGAATATAACCGCAAGAATGTGACTATTCAGCAGGCTGAGGACAGACAGAATAATAGTTGTTCATTTAGTACATAATTATCCTGGATCCATTATTGGAGGAATGCTGAGATAGTATAAGCGATGTACTCAAAGATTATTAAAAGCACAGAAGGCAGTGGTTTTGTTTTGCCATAAAACCACCATATTCATTGGCAATCTATTTGATACCTAAATGGGTATATTAGGATGATTATTTTCCCTGGAGCAATGGCTTCACCAGTTTTTGTGAGAGTGATGCTTCAAGCTGCATTTCTAAAAACATCGAAGGGACTAGATGAAATAATGCTATATTTCATCTGATTAAATTAAATGTTGTTAATGTGATTAATTGCAGTCATGTATACAATGTTTTCCTCTTTCAGTCCCATTAAAAATAGCACCTTTTGGAGGTTTCCTGGGGTGATACTCGAAATGTTTAATTGGTATAGTGTTCAGTTTTGCTTTTTTGAGAAATGATTTCATGGTTCCTGTTGCAATAGCCAAGGAGAGAGAAGAATATCTGCCACACAACAGTGTTTCTTCCAAAACTCCATCTAAGCGGTTCCTTAATATACACAATTCACTTTTACTGCTGGCTGCATAATATTTGGCAGAATGTCCAATATTTCTAAACTTTTTTTGTATAAAGAAACTGCCTGGATTGTTTACAGATTTGTTCTGTTGCCAGAGTTGTATCCACAATCTCTGACATTGAAAGTAACTGCAGTTTATAAAGGAATGTTGCTAAGGGGAGGAAGAGGTTCAGCTGTAGGACCACTATGTCTTCTGTTTGAGGGGTGCGCCCTGGAGAAATGTGTAATGAGAAGAACAGAATATTATTTTTTTTGAACTGTTAGAATTGCAAAGGAATCATGCTTTTTCAATTAATGTCCTCCATTCTTAGACAAAGAACAAGCAATGTTTAGTGTCATGAGAATGATGGAACTGGGAGAGGACAGCTTTGGAGATGCCTTAAAGAAAGGTACTTTATCTCTCCTTCCCCCCGGCCCCCTTTGGGACTAACCCCTGGGGTGTTAGTCACAGCAACCACCTCATGGATCTGCAGTATAGGATCAGATCATCAGCAGAAAGTCCAGGACAAGGATTTTCTAGAGTTGAATAAAATGGTCAAATATGATTCACTTAGTGTTATGGTTGTACAAATGTCAAAACGTTTGTATAACAAATTGGCAAAATGCAAGTTTTTAAATGCATTTTAGTTTACTTGTAAAAAATTTAAAAGAACTAGTGGATAAATCACAGAAACTAGAAGCCGTAGTCCCACTACAGGAGTGAAAGCCAGCAAGGTAATGTTGGCCCAATCATCTCTCTAAGCTCAGCTCACCCCATAGGGTTACTGGTGTGGGGAAAATAGATGGAGCATTAGGCATGTTCACTACTTTGATTTATTTATAAAAATAATGATGGTGGGATAGAAATAAATTGTTTTAGATTTGGGAATGATAAATATGGTAGATAAGAGCTGTGGTGGCGCAGTGGTTAGAACTGTAACTATTGCAGGCTAATTCTGCTGACTGCCAGCAGTTCAATTCTCACCAGCTTAAGGTTGACTCATCCATCCATCCTTCTGAGGTCGGTAAAATGAGGACCCAGGTTGTTAGGGGCAATATGCTGAGTCTGTAAACTGCTTAGAGGGGGGTGTAAAGCACTGTGAAGCGCTTTATAAGTTTAAGTGTTAGTGCTATACTCGTAAAGGTCTTGTTTAGGATGGCTCAAGTCCTCTTGGGAAGAAGTTCATGTACAGGATAGCTTGGAGGAATATGCTGGAATCACTCAGATTCATTTTCAATTGGAACAAGATTTGATATAGGTCCTATGGAGTGCCACGGATATAGTCTTGCCCTGTTATCTGGAAAGAGTTTATAACTGTTGAGCCTCATGACTGTGATCTTAGCCACCAGTTTATTAGGTTCATACCTCTCCTTGTTACTGAAAGCTTCCGGAAAGCTAAAATATGATTGATTCTGATGGTAGCAAATTCTTCCTTGAGAGCAGGTGTGGTTCCTTTATCTCTTAAAGAAATGGTACAATCCTCAAGAAACAATACAATCAGCATCAGTGGTGGAATTCAAATTTTTTTACTACCAGTTCTGTGGGTGTGGCTTGGTGGGCGTGGCAGGGGAAGGATATTGCAAAATCTCCACTTGCATCCTCTCCTGGGGGAAGGATATTGCAAAATCTCCATTCCCACCCCACTCTGGGGCCAGCCAGAGGTGGTATTTGCCAGTTCTCCGAACTACTCAAAATTTCCGCTATTGGTTCTCCAGCACCTGTCAGAACCTGCTGAATAGCACCCGTGATCAGCATACATTCTAGTTCAATATGAATTCTATAACACCACGGCTTACATTTCTTCATATATCAACTTTGCTGTTTCTATATTATCTGAGTCACAATCTGCCCAAGCAAATTCAGTATCCCTCTATTTTAATAGTTACAATGTATTTTAATCAAATACAACTTTGGGGGAACCTCAATCAAATCACAGTGTTTTCTAATTTTGGCTTATTTACATTCTCAATGAATTCTGAATAAGGACCAAAACTAATCTGTTGCTATTTTTATCTGTCAATCAGTGTAAATTTTTTATGTTTTGGCCCACGTTATATATGTACATGTGTGTTAGCCTTTGGCATTTACCTTAGAAGTATAGCAGCACCTTCTATTTAAACCCCAAATCTCTTTGATGAGATAGAAATCCTCCAAAGATTCAGATCATGCCAAAGATTCAGAAGTTTCCCTCTGCTCCAGCTTGGCTTAAATTTGCTTTCAGGGAAGGAGTACACCTCACTGACAGAAGATAAGCCTTATTTGCAAATGTTCCAGGTTCAGCCCTTAGCATTTCCAATCACAAGGACCCCAGGTAGCAGATGATAAGGACGAATTCTGCTAGAGACCATCTTCCAGGCCAAATAAACAGTGTTATAAGAGTAGGTGGATAAACAGCCACACTTGTATAAGGCTGACTCCTGTATTTGGTTTTTTTCCACGTTACCTAATGTGCCCCCATCTGCTGCTTCTTGTTTATATCCTCCCTATGGTTATTTTCCATCTTACTTTTTCACAAATGATTTAACATTTATCACCATAAATCTAGCATTCTTTGTCAAGCCCTTTCCTTTCCTTTCCTTTCCTTTCCTTTCCTTTCCTTTCCTTTCCTTTCCTTTCCTTTCCTTTCCTTTCCTTTCCTTTCCTTTCCTTTCCTTCCCTTCCCTTCCCTTCCCTTCCCTTCCCTTCCCTTCCCTTCCCTTCCCTTCCTTTTCTGTTCCTTACCTTATTTTCCTCTTTTCCTCTTTTCCTCCCTCCCTCCCTTCCTTCCTTCCTTCTCCCCCCTCTCTTTCTTTTCTTTCTAAATAAGGAATTTTTCAGTCTAAAGGAGGACTCCATGAACTGGCCCATACAGAGCTCTCGACCAATAGTTACTATTGTTCTCTGAAAGTACATTTAAGGTTTTGGGAACAAATAATAAAACAAACAGCTGAACAATTTTAAGCCTGGCCTCATTCCTACTTACAATTATTTTTAAGCTATCCCACCATTAGCCTGACTCTGACTCTTTGGTAAGAAACATTACATAAAATAGAAGGCTATGCTTCTATAAAAAAGGCATTGTTTTCAAATGCCACATGGCTTCTGTTCTGTATCCAGCTGTCATTTCTCCTTGTAATTTATGAGCAAGCAAATATAGTTTAATTCAGTCCCCTAAATGTTGCCCAATTGCTTCCTGTTGCACACTTTGAATTGCAGCTATGCTAAAACTAGGCAAGTTTTAAAGAAAATCTCATAACAATTACAGAACAATAATTAACTGTATTCCTTTTTTTTTTAAACTTTCAGAATATTTCCAATGGGGAAAGATACAATATCCTATACCAATTAAGACTATTCTTAATGGAGAAGCTGCTGTCTTGGAAGGTCCCCATGCGCCAATCTGAAAGATAATGTATTGGCATTATTTCTTAAAGGAACCAAAGTTCTTATCTCAGGAAAACTTTCTGATCTAGGTACAGGACTGATACAATATTCAAGCAGAATAAATTTATTCTAGAGTCTAGGTAATTAGTTTCAGAGTTTAAAAGAGCATTGGCTCATTGTTATCATTGGAGTTTAGGGGTAAAGAAAACTTTTAAGACCCAACTTTCTTAAAACATTAGAAAGGATTTAATGTTTAATAAATAGCCCTCCTGATATTTATATCAGAGCTGTGGTGGCGCAGTGGTTAGAGTGCAGTACTGCAAGCTACTTCTGCTGACTGCTGGCTGCCTGCAATTTGGCAGATCGAATCTCACCAGGCTCAAGGTTGACTCAGCCTTCCATCCTTCCATGGTTGGTAAAATGGGACCCAAATTGTTGGGGGCAATATGCCGACTCTGGAAATTGCTTAGAGAGGGCTGTAAAGCAGTATATAAGTCTATAACTGCTATAAAAGTCTAAGTGCTATTGCTTTATGGTAGACTAGATCAGGGATCCCTAACCTTTCGGACCTCAGGGACCACTAAATTCATAATTTTTAATCCCACAGACCACTAAAATGATCTTCCTAGTGACTGGCTGAGTGGGCGTGGCTAGGTAGTCATGTGTCTGGGTGGGTGTGGCCAACTCGATGTCACTCACATCGAGGGGTGCCTCGCCAGCCTCTACTCGCCCCTCCCCTCCCAGCCACTCCTCGCCTCCCCACCCGGGCTCCTTAGGGCCCCAACAGGAAGCAGCTGTTGGAACTAAGCAGCCACCACAAGAAACAGTTGGCAAAACAGCTGGCTCAGTTCAAATTGGATCTGATCGAGAAGGAGGCTCAGCAGAAGCATCTCACTGAGGACTACGAGCATAGGCTTTCCAAGCAGACGGAAGACTTGTGGGAGTGCAAGGCCAGGTACCGGTGCCTGGAGGCTCAGCGGGCTGAAATGGTCAGCCAGTTCCAGGCCATGGTGCAGTCCCACTTGAACAAGGCCCTCTAGCTCCTTGCCACCAGCTGCACTTTAGCCTTTACCAAAAGCCCTACATCAGGAGGCTGAAGCAGACCCCAAGTTGGAATTTCTGCCCCCCTCCAACCCGCACAAAAAGACCCCAAAGGGGGAGACTCTCTGCAGCAACACAAACATTCATTGCACATATATGGCCCAGGGGCCATAGTTTGAGGACCCCTGATTTAGTACAATATTTTAAAAATGCAAATAATTTTTCTGCAGACCACCAACATTTTCTCACGGACCACCAGTGGTCCACGGATCCCCAGTTGGTGACTGCTGGGCTAGATCACATGTACTTTACAGGAGGAAGCACTAACCAAGTCAAGCTGATTAGAACTAGGATAGGTAACCATGAAATAACTGTAGGCTAGACATTGCAATGGCCAACCACTTCCATATGGATGGAAGGAAAACAACATAGATTTGTCCACATAATCACTTGGTATTCAGCTTGCCTCAGTGGAATATTTTCCTCACCAACTGATAATTACTTATTCTCTAAGTAGAATAAATTCCAAATATTTATTAACACTCTAATTTCTACTTTTGTCCTTCAATTTACTTTAAAAAGGTTAAACGAGACACAAAACCTGATATGTTTTTAGAACATAAATAAATCCAGCCATTGTTTGTCTTCTCATTCAAATAACTACCAGGCATAAATTGAAAAGAGTGGTTTAAATAGCAGATTATTTTATTCATCCAGAAGTAACTACATAATTTCACCTTAAGACATAATAAGAAGAATTAAAATACATGTTGACATTTGTCAGTTAATAGCGGGATATCATTTCATCAAACTTCTAATTACTCAAGGTAGAAGGGTTTCACCCTCAGCTTCTAAGTTGCAAAAATCTTGAGAGCTGGGGATAAAATGTGTTTGCTTCAAGCGAGTCGGAAAATGATGAAAAAGTGTGCCACTACAGCACAAAAAATGTAGGCTATGTGGGTATCCCCTTCCTCCCTCACCACTCCATGTGCATCCCTCCCGAAGCTGCACATTCAGTGCAAGAGGATGGCCATCCCAGATAGAAGGAGCACACTGATTTTTGGTTAAGGGTGTCCGATAGCAAGTAGGATGTCAGAGAAAGAAAAATAGTAATAATAAACTACCATTTCAATAACCTTCTGTTTATAAGGCAAATATTATAACCATCTTGCTTTTACAACATTCATTGTAAAGATTACTCTAAAAAGTATCTGAGATCATGGCAAGCATTGATTCAGTTAAAGGAGTATACTTGTCGCTGTAAGGGTCTGGCTGCAACAAACTGAAGCACACTATCTACAGAATAACAGAGTTGGAAGGGAGTTTGGAGGTCTTCTAGTCCAACTCACTGCTCAGTCAGGAGACGCTATACCATTTCAGACAAATAGTTGTCCAATCTCTTCTTAAAAAACCTCTACTATTGAAGCGCCCATAACTTATGAGGCACATTGTTCCACTGATTAATTGTTCTAACTGTCAGGAAATTTCTCCTTAGTTTTAGGTTGGTATTCTCCTTGATTAGTTTCCATCCATTGCTTCTTGTCCTGCCTTCAGGTGCTTTGGAGAATAGCTTGACTCTCTCTTCTTTATCCCCATAAATATTGGCAGATTGCTATCAGATGTTACCCCTACTCTTTGCATTAAACAGTCCTTCTTTTCATTAATCTAAAAAAAAAGACAGAAGTGACTGAGGTGTCTTAACATGAATAAGAATGGAATACATAAGAAATACATGAGCATTCAGCCAGAATAGTACTTGTTAAAGAAGGAACCTGACAGTTTGAACTAATTCTGAAGAATGTAAGAATTATTACTACTATACGCATGAATATAATTAAAAATCACGATAATTAAATGTGGAAAGGGTAATTCCACTGCAGAAGATTAAAAATAAAACTAAACACCACCCAAAACCCAACCCAACACACCAGTCCCTTCTCTTTCCCCGAATATCCAAACATAAGCGTTAAAACAATTCACCAATACTTAAAATATGGCTTCTAACATCCCGGTGAGACCATTTTTACCTCACCTGCTTCCTTTCTGCTGGAAACCAGTCCAACCCAGGTCTACTTTTTGCCATAACCATCAGAAAAACACTCATCTATTTTAGAATTCTAGAAAAATTAAAGATAATCAGAGTGGAACATGTTTTCCGTTTTGGAGTTTGAGGTTTTCATGTGGGCCATGTAGTAAAAAAAAGGATGACTTTTTTTTTTAACTGAAAATCATTAGAACCAGATGCCTCCTCAAAATACTTGCTAGAGCGGGGACCGGAGGTGGGGGGAGGGGGAGAAGGGGGGGAGTGGGGAGAAGGATATTACAACTCCAGCCACTGTGAAAACACTACTGCAGTTTCTCTCCTTCATGGGATGTCAATTTCGTACAATAAAGAAAACTGATTTTCTTCCTGATCATACTGGTTGAAAGGGGTAATAAAATTATATTTGGGATAGTGTTCTCTAACCCTGTCAGAAAGCTCAACTTCTTCCCATTTTTAGAGCTGTAAATAAACATACTGTGAGCCAAGCCACATATTTAATAACGGAGCATTTTTCATTTTTAAATGAATATAGCTTGGATCCAAACTCTGTAATGCTTAGAGAAAGTCACATTACTAATGGATAATTAATTGATGATGTGCTACCAAGTCATTGTCATCTCATAGCGACCACACAGATTTTCTTCAGGACAATCTGTCCCTAACCTGTTTTTTCAGGTCTTTCAAAGAGTCCCCTTCTCTTTCCTTCACCCTTCACAGCATTAGAGCTTTCTTTAGGGAGCTAGCTCTTTGCATAATATGTCCAAAGTAGGATAATTTGACTCTGATCATTTGTGACTTGAGTTAAGAATTCTGGATTGATTTGTTTGATGATCCATTTGTATGTTTTCTTATGTGTCCACAGTATTCTCAGGAATCTTGTCCAACATCAAAATTGAAAAGCATAATTATTTCTCCTATCTTGCTTCTTCAAATGTTGTTTCTATAGAGTGGAATCCATGATGTTCCACAGGGAATACCATGGCTTGTACCATTCTGATCTCTATAATGGATAAACACAAATTAATTGCTGATTAATCGCTACCCCAATGAATTCACTAGACATAGGGGAAGGCTTTTGTTTAATTAAGCAGTAAGATGAATGAGTTAGAGTGACAAGATCACACAGGGTCCATGACAGATTTAGATATGAACCCCAAGGAGCTACATATGTTAATAAGAAATTGAAAAAAATATTGTAGTAAAAGAGGAAAATATTAGATACATAACTAAAGAGTACTGCTCTGGTATCCCTTGGGAAGATAAATTTTCTCCTTCAGTAGATACGAATTAGATGAGGATAATAGAAAAAGCTATTGAAACGAAGAGTAGGAGGTACAGATATCAACTGCTGAAAAGTATGGAGTCACACTATCTGGGAGATGGATGGCATATGAAATGAATGAATGAATAAAATAAAATAAAATGAATAAATAATTAAATAAATGTATTAATTAATTAATATATAAAATTATTTACTAATAAATACATATTAAACATCACCTGAGAACAAATGGATGTCTGATGAATTCAGCTCTTGCTGTAATAACTAAGTAGGATCTTCTCTCCTCCCGCTCCCCTCCCCTCCCCTCTCTTCTCTTCCATCTCCACCTCTGCTTCCTCTCTCCCCCTCCCTTTTCCCAAGCCTCATTTCTATATTTTTCCTTTTCCTTCCTTGTGCAGTTCCTCTTATCATACTTGTGTGCTTCTCTGAGTGAGAATGATTTGTGTGTGAGAATGAACAGTTAAGGTATGTTAGAGAGTAGTTTTATAAATGAAATGGGTTGTTTTATTGGTAATTAATTGTAAGTAGCCATCATTAATTCACATATATAACACATATTCCTACAGTTTTTTTGGTGTGGTGTGTAGGTTCTGGGAGGCATATTTACATACATAGTCATAAAACACATTGTTAGACTTAGAATAACTTTATTGTCACTTTGAATGTATATTAATCGCCATACATTAAAATATATACACCTCTCAAAGGGTCACCACCTCCAATATACACAACATAAACGTGACTAAATAAATAAATATGCATATACCTACATATATTATATGACACAGAGAAACAGATGTATACATGTACATGGCGAGAAAAATGTATCTTGCAAGTTTATCAGATGGATGGCATAGGAAACAAAGCTGTTACAGAATCTGGTAGTCCTGCTAGAAATACTTTAAAACCTCCTCCCAGAGGGGAGCGACAGAAACAGACTGTAAAGTGACTGTGTGGGTCTCTAATAATTCTTTGAGCTCTAAGCACATAATGCTTATTAGCAGAAAGCGAGCTTCTCAGCTGCCCTTACCACTCTCTGTATGGACTTTCTACCAGACGCACTGCTGCCACTAAACCAAACAGTGATGCAGTTTGTCCAGATTGTTAGTTATCTGCACCCCCAGATACATAATACTGTTGACCACCTCTACAGCTGCATCCTTGATATTGAGTGAAGTATGACCATGTTGGCTCTTTCTAAAATCTGCAATGATCTCCTTTGTTTTATTAACATTTAGAACCAGGTTACTTTTCTTGCACTAGTCCACTAGTGCCTTGGGGGCAGGAACTCCCAAGGTTAATTTCAGCTGGAATCTAGAACTTTAAATTGATAGAATGGGAAGCAAGACAGCACAGGATGTGCTTCTATAGCTTTTTTCCATATAGTTTGGGGTGAGGAGGGATTTTAAATTCCTGCTTCATGTCCTTTCAAATAATTATGGAAATCAGATTAACCATATTCACTTTTAATTATATTCGGACATCAATGAAATATTTTTGTCATGGTTCTGTCCCCTTACCTTATGGACAAGATAGCTCTTAGCCAGGGAAAAGTGAGGCTTTTTTTGTCCCTGGCTGTCTATAGAAACTGAAGGTCAGTATAAGGAGTTGTGGGGATAGGAGCCACTTGGAACACAGAAAGATGTTCTGTTATGCTTCAGTGTCAGCAGATATGGAGAAGTTTGTTTTGAAAAGAGGCTCAGAACAACCTAGGAAGGTTTATCTTGGAAGCTTTTCAGCAATGTAGGTGGGGAGGAGCGTTGGAAAGTTCTTTTGAAGATCTACGAATGGAGTTCTTGAGCATCCTTTGCCTGTGTTCTTTGAAATTCCCATAATCAGCAAACCACAAGTGGGCAGCCAATGACTGACAGATTGAGAGAATGTTTGTATGCTTGTACCTGGTTGTATTTGCAGTTTTGTAGAAGAAAAACAGTTTTATCTCTTTAATCCAGTTTTTGGCACATAACCCATGAAAAATGTACGTAGGACACTGTTCTATTGATTGCTTTCCTTTTTTCCATAGCCTCTAGCCTTGAGGTTTTAGACCAGAGTGGGAAAAGATACCCACATTTTAAAGGAAAAAAATATACACCACTGGAATAGATCAATAGAGCTGCGTCTCAAATGATTTGCCACAAATGTAATGAGAAAAATGTGTTCTTATTTGTTATACATTTCATTTGATTCTCCTGATTAAAAGAGATTGGCACATCAGATAAAGTTTCAAGATAAATTAAATGACACATTGTATTTGCATTTAAATGAAGTAACCCACATATCACGATGAATTAAATTTGCAACGGTTCCCTGCCTACCTCAATCAAATATAACTTTTATTGTGAGGAGCACATTCATTGTTTCAAAATGATGTTTAGACCTAGATAAAGGAGCCCAAAAGAGGGTATCTAAACTTTTTTAAAAAGTTGCTCAAATATTCAGAAATGAGGAACAAGGAATGCAAATCCAAACAGTAACACAAAAATAAAGATAGGGAAACAAAATATAAAACACAATATAAAAAAATCTGTTGTTTTTAAAGACAGTATTAAAACTTCACCACACATTAAAACACCACTTTTTATGTTTTATACCATCCAGAATCACTTATCAAGTTGGAAATCAAACAAATAGTCTAAATAAAAAAATAAAATAAATTAAAAAATATTGGCCAGACTTTCCACAATGTTGGGTCATAAGCAGAGAATGAGCTCATATCATCAATGCAAAACTGTAAATCCAGGTGACATTGCCTTTCTGTTCCAATGGAATAATCTTTGCTTCTCTCCTTACTTAAGAAATAAAAAAACTCTTTGTATATTGATACATTCCAAATATTTCATATATAATTTGATATCAGATTAACATTTTAAAATTTAAATTTAAATAAAATTGGATAATAGTGAAACAGACCTATGCTGTGGTGGCGCAGTGGTTAGAATGCAGTACTGCAGGCTAATTCTTCCAACTGCCAGGAGTTTGATTCTGACTGGCTCAAGGTTGACTCAGCCTTTCATCCTTCCAAGATCATAAAATGAGGACCTAAATTGTTGAGGGCAATATGTTGACTCTAAACAATTTAGAGAGGACTGGAAACCATTATAAAGTGGTATATAAGTCTAAGTCCTATTGCTATTAAGCATCCTCTTCATCATATTATATTTCTAACACAATTTCATTTTAAGGTAATACAAAATATAATTTTAAAACTCATAACCATAATTTGTTAATCAACAGGATTACAATCCATTATTCCAAAGCTCATGCAAATAACCAGTATGACCTTTATTTATACTCTTTGTACATCATTCAAGATATCTTCATTAAACGGGAATCAAAAGTGTCTTAACTGAAGGTATAGTCAATCTGCTGTTCTACACAATCCAAATTCCTTTTGCAATATTTCAAAGGGTTTGAAAATTTTCTTAGCAATATATTGACCTAAGGTTTTAGTCCATTATGAATTCCTATTAGTCCATGATTTTTCTGATTCATATGGCATTCAAAATGAGATTTTTTCTGATGCATCTCTTCAGGACAAAACCAGTTTCACCTAAGATAAATTAAACTAGCTTCAGGGCCATTTAGCCTTGTTGCAAGTGTAGCTATAAAGAGTTTATAATCTATATTCAATAAAGGGATAAACCTGTATAATTCTGGACAAATTAGATTATTCTCCCTCCTAGAAATAAGAGCCTTCTACCACAAAGGAGAAAGTATTTGATGCCACTGTTTCTCATTCTTTATCTGAATTAATGGGTTTTGTCACATTTTAAAAAATGTCATAGAAGAAAAAAGCTATTTTCTAGGACAGATATAATTTTAATTGTGGTATTCTTTATTTTCTTTCAGCTCCTCTGACTGGTTTTTTCGGAGTTTACTTTTTAAAAATCTGTACTTTTCATTATCTGTGTTATATTTAACTACTCTGAAATCTTTTTCAGAGTTGATGTCTGTTTCTTGACTAATTGAGAATAATATTTACCAAATTGATTTATCATCTTTTCTGGAGTTGAGACATACTTCTTTCCAACCCAAATTGAAGTAATAATTCTTTTTTTCTTGTTCTTTTTTCAGTTAATAGGCCAACAATTTATCTCGTTTATTACCTGTCAAAATATTTCTGTTTAATGAAATCCGTCTTTTTATAAGTCTCACTTGCTTCCATTAAATCCAGTTGACTATGAATCACTTTAATCTTTTGTTCTAGATCCAGTACCAGAATCTGTTTGCATCTTGATTCTAGCAGTTTAAATTTGTCCAAAAAAGTTTAATTTTAATTTTATTTTTTTGCATGGCTTTCTTTTTCATTTGCTGCCAAAGAAATGAATAATCTTCTTTACTGGAACACTTTATTGGAAACCCATACTGTGAACTAACAAAAGTTAAATTAGTTTGGAAGAAGCTCTTTAACGCAGATTGGTACTTCAATGTTTTTTTGCAACAATAATCAACCACACAGTGTCCATCTATAGGGAGGAAGGATAATGACCTTGATAAGGATATGCAAAATCTGATGCAAGATTATGACATTACAGCTATTCCAAATAAAAGTAGTTTTAGTCTTCCTGTGGAAATGACCTCTTGGTCTGGATTACCTAGTGGAGCTAACATTGGTTTTGACTTGCAGGTCTAATTATTATGTACCTTCTCCTCCTCCTTTCTATAATTCAGAAAATTAAGAGATGTTTCCAAAATATTGGAAACCACCAAAATATTGACTTAAAATATTTTTCTCCCCTCATCATCCTGTAATGGATCCTTCATAAGGTCATATTCCTTATTTTCTTCACCACCTTTTTGAGCCAGACATTCCTGTTGGCTGTGTTACAATTGTTGGATTATGATTAGTGTTGTAAGTGTTGGAAGTTCCATGATTAAAAGTTTAGTTAATAATAAGATGGACATCTAACACTTGAATTGTTTTATCAGTGAAGGAATAATAGGTGTATTGTTTTTCAAAGGGATATTTTAATGAATGTGAGAAAAAAAAATCTCCATTCACATTCCTAAGAATCAAAACATTTCTCTCTGTAATTTGTGATTGAAGTGATTGTGATTGAAAACATAATTTAAGTAATTGTATTTTCCCCTTGTTTAGTAGGAAACCACAGTAATAATAATCTTGCTACTTCATGAGGAATCTTTTCTTCCAAATTTCAATATAGTGTTTTCTATACTTGGTTGCCGAGATCAGTGTATGTGGGACTGATTGGGGTAGATTGTAGGGGTGACACTGAAATATAATTTTATCTTATTTTATTTATCCATATATTAAGTTAGTGTATTTTATTCCAATTCCATTTTAAATTGTTTTTATCGGATTTTAGTAGTAATGTGTGCTTGGAACTCTGCACTTTGATATGGCCTATGGGCTAATCAATAAAGTAAACTAACTTGGCTGTCGAATTCCACAAAGAAACCAAAGTCAATATATATGCTAAGTGTTGGTGTTGAAAATTAGGAAAGTTCAGAACCTCATCATTATAAAATAAGCATAATTTGCACAAAGAAAGCTTTTGTCTTTTCTATTAAATCTTTCTTAATAACTTAATCTGCTTTAAATATCTTAAAAGGATTAGCAATACTTTTAAATATGTATATTGATCTTGAAGTAATGTTTGTTTATACAACATTATTCCTTCCCTGAAAGCTCACTGGAAAATATCACTAATAATTAGTGATCATTTACCATATTGTTGTACTGCAACTATAAATTTTGACATAAAGTACTGACAATTATTTATAAAGCATAACATATATTAGCATATAATAACGATGTTCGAATTTAGCTGCTTTCCAAAGCATCCTTTCATTTATTGATAAAACTAGGCAGTGGTTCCAGTACCAAACCAAATATAACAGGAAATAAAGAATATCTTTTATAAGTTGTGTAAAGTTTCTTAATATGTGAAGAAATAATTCCATAATTCCATCCAGGATGAAAAGTTAGAATAACAGATCCAGTTAATGAGAAAAAAAAAAGAAATACAAATTTAGCAAAACGTAGCCCCCCAAATTTAAATTTACAGCATAGCATACATCACATAGAAGACCAATGGCCAGTCTCTCAGTCTTGCTTAATATACAAGTGAATGTCCAGATGTTGTTGAGTACCTTTATTCCAGGGGTGAAATTCACTTACCTTCCCTAACGATTCACAAATGTGTGCGCTCTGCATGCACAGAGGCCGAAAATCATCACAAAAAAGCGACATCATGATCTCTGCATGGGTGGGCGGAGCCTCCCACAGCTGCCGCTACCAGTTCGCCCAATCTGGATATAACTGGCTGAATTTCACCCCTGCTTTATACCACTCCAGACCTGGCTGAAATTGATGAGAATACATTCTGACACTTGGAGATCTTTATATTCCTTCTAATGGTTAATATTAACAATATTGGACAGCTGAGATGCATGATATTAAACCAGTGTGGGAGGTTTTTAGAAGAAAACCTTCTAAATTTGAACATTTGAACACTTAATCTAATCTATATAATAAAGGGTCTAACTTTTGGTATATACATTCATACACATCCACACACATACAAATATACAAATAGGATTCCCCAAACCTGGACCTATCATCCAAGGTATTCTACTGTATAGTGCAATATTAATGCAATATCAGGGGTTTTCAACTCAATTGCATAGAATGTGAAGGAAGTGTATTTTTGTTTTATTTTTATAGTTTTCTTATGTATAATGTACACCGAAGATGGCATTTAATTTCATTGTTTGAGGTGCAATGACAATGAAGTACTTCTACTACCAGGTCAACACCAAGGCACATAGAGGATTAAACTAGCCAAAGGTGACAGCCCATTCAGGTAAACATTCCTTTCAGGATATCCAAAATTATACCTATTAATAAACAAAAGATCCCTTTCTTCATGCAGCTGTCATCTCCAGCTGCAATATTAATTAAGCAGGAAGCTATTTGATATGGTTAATCGGTGGAAAAACACAAAATCAGCCATTCAGCTAACTGCAATTTACAATAATTTCTAGAGGGTGGGCTCTGTTGTTGGGAAGGCCCAAGGAGAGGTTTCAGTAACCACCTCAAATCCGTAAATTTGTAGACTACTTTTCCATTGCTGAAGTGCATATTAAGCTGTCAAAATAAACTCTGCCTCTGCTCCAAGTACCCTGCCTGTATGTTGTATGGAGGAGCCAGCCTAGATTTGAACTCAGAACTTTCTTCTAACAAAATATGCACACATTTTGTTGTCTACTCTTAATAGAGACATACCTTTATTCCAAATTAACAGAGTTGGAAGGGACCTTGTAGGTCACCTAGTCCAACCCACCATCCAAGCAGGAGACCCTACACCATTTCTGACAGATGGCAGTCCAGTCTCTTCTTGAAAGCTTCCAGTGATGAAGCTCCCACAACTTCCGAAGGCAACTTCTGTTCCATGGGTTGATTGCTCTCACTATCAGAAAATTTCTCCTTATTTCCAGGTTGACTGTCTCCTTGTTCAGTTTCCATCCATTATTCCTCGTCTAGCCTTCAGGTGCTTTGGAAAATAGCTTGACCCCCCTCCTTTCTGTGGTAGCCCCTCAAATATTGGAAGACTGCTATCATGACTCCCTTGGTCCTTTTCTTCACTAACTAGCCATGCCCAGCTCCGGCAACCATTCATTATATGTTTTAGCATCCTAATCATCTTGGTTGTTCTAACTTGTATACATAGTTAGCAGAATTCTGTACTTCCGTTCGCATGCTGATTGTTCATTGTATTCGAGAATACACACCAATCTATCTAGTATGTTTTTTTCCTTTGAAAGGAGACATCAGTGAAGTGGAAACCTGAAAGGATGGGTGGTCTTCCATATGTTTATATGTGTGAGAGAGAGAGAGAGAGAGAAAAAGAAACAATCCCATAATTCAAGCTCATAAATCATTCGAGGAAATTCAACTAACTGACCACAGAAGACCAAAAACTTGCCTCCGAGTCTTTCACATTCATGTTTTTAGTGTCAAGGGATGTGGTCAGATATGATTAGTGAAGCAAGACCAACATTTGCTTTTTCATCTAGCTTTCCATTTTGACTCAGATTCAGACTGAAGATTTAATGTTCTGAACCAAGTATTAAACTTGAGTAAAATTCTGCCGCCCTAAACAGCATCCTCAGCCAGTAAATTGGACTCACTGAAAGCCTGTGATGCTAATCTTGCCCTACTCTTTGAACGTATCCTTTATGGTACATAGAAATGAGGGCTGTTCCTTATTTACCACTCATCCTTTCCCCAGTAATGTGTAAAAAATAAAGTTGTACAGTAATTACAAGTTTCACCAAAGAGACTAGCAATAAAGGAACAATTATGTGGAGCCATAATTCAGCAAAACGTGAAGCATCATCTGTTTCCATCCCTGCTTAAGGAGATGGTGGGCAAGTCAACTGACAGTATTTTCCTTGGAAAAAAGAAAGGTACAGCTTCAGATATAAGCAGATATCACGTATCAATTTGCAAAAATCCAAACCTTTTGTTTTTATAGCTTCTTTTTGCTTACAGTGAAATTGTTGAGAGTAGCAATATTCTTCCATGCTACCTGAGGTGATAATTGCAAATTAGCGATTAGAATATCAGAACATCTGGGAAGATGTATTATAAGTAGATACTTGGCTGCGAGCTGTTGTGTGCTCAACAGAATCATGGAAAGACAGACATATTTTGGAGTACTAACATAGACTAATTCTGTAATGTTTGAAAACCACCGTAAATATGTATTTAAAATCAATCCTCACTTCCAACATATCCAAAACAGATTTTGCCTCAACCAGATCACAAACTATTTTGCCATTCAAAGACAGAATTTGGGTTTTATCCCAAACTGTTGGAAAGTTCTTTCTCATTGTTGTTATGATAAATATGCAAGTTTCTTTCCAAACCTTCTTCGTCTTTCTGTGAAACCACAGTGGATTCATGCCTACAAGCCAAAATTGGGGTCTGGCTTCGAACTATCAAATTGTCCTTGCCAAGTGGCCTCCTAAAAGCATACTCAGCCTAATCTTTAAAACCCACTTTTGGAAAAGGGGGTATTAAAAAGATAAGAATTTTGAATGTGGTATGATTTTTTTAAAAAAAGAATATAGCCAGGTGGCTCATTGATGACCACAACTGAGGTTGAAACCACTACAGGACAGAAACATAAAATAAGTTGTAACTATATATTGTTCAACGACAGAACCGTGTTGATTTGTTAGATTTTGTCCAGTATAAGTATGAGTTATACTTTTGTTAAGTGTACAACTTAACAAAACATTACAACATTGTGAGTATTTAACACAAATTCTTAGTAATAGCAATATTTTACCAAGACTCTGAAAATGACATACCTGTAGTGCAGAAGTGGGTTCTACTTATCTTTACTACCAGTTTGTAACAGGAGCGGGCACTTGGTTTGCTTGCGTGCATGCATGCATGCACACGCTTCTACACATGCGCAGATCATCAATTATGACGTCCAGGTGGGTGGGCGGAGCCTCCTGCCGCTTTTACTACTGGTTCTAAAGAACCGGACAGAACTGGGAGCAACCCACCACTGCTGTAGTGCTTTTCTTTGGTTTTATACTTTGCACACAGAGAGCTTGCTTCTGAATTCATTTATTTTAGTTAGTATTTTGGGCCTCTTTTGATGTAATCTATCACCTTCAGTATTTCCAAGTCATGGTGCAAACATATTGTTCTATGTAATCTAGAACTTTCTACCAATCCTTCAGCCACAGATGGATCACTGGTAAGACATGACCATTTGGTCATGTCTTACTTTTTGCAATGCTATATACGAAGTGAGTTTGTTTAACTAAATATTCTGCTAAGTATAAACAACAAGATTCAGACATATTTCCATAAAGTTGCTTTTGTTCTACTGCCCAGTATTCCTGGTTAATTTTCATTAATGTGCTTGTTTCAGAAAATGGTAATTGATGAGGGTTGGAGATAGGAGAATTTCTTGCCTCTTCATTCTTATCCTCTCATTTGATAGCTTATCTAGACTTCTGGATAACTGTCTGCTTCCAAAGTGATACTTTTTCCTCAACAGCTTTACTGCTTCAATCTTGGTTGCCTTTGCACTATCCCGTTAGGGAAGGTGAGACATGCCTGTTCATTCTGGATAAGTCATGCAAAGATGGGAATCATTTGCTGACTAAATAAAGTCCTTAGAAAGTTCAGAGGCTCTTTTACTGTGCTTACATCTTGTAATCTGTACTGGTGAGGACTAATAGCAGTATAGTTTATGCTTTGCAAATGAGCTTTTAAAATGACATAAGTGCAATTATCCATGAACAGTCATCCTTGCTACAAGCATCACACTAATATGAGCCTGTTCTACTGAGTAGAAGATTGCAGTTCATCTAAGGTAACGAGGTTCATTCCTTTTCCCAGCAATCAGCTTGAATCTCAGCTGTCATCTAAGTACCTCTAACCCATCACATTACCAAAATAGCAAACTTCTTAATCCTCGACTGCCCAGAACAAAGGTTTAATTCACTCAGCAGGATTGAAAAAGGATCTCATGAATCTGCCAGCAGCATAAGTGTTATTTTTGTGAGAAAACAGCGAAACAGGAATCTGCTGATATATGTTAGATTAAAGAGTTTATTGTGTTGAGGTTAATCTTCCAAGTTTAAGGACAACTAAATGAAAGACGTAGCATTTCTCCACATGGCATCAACTACCACAGTACTTGGACATCATTTGTAATCCATATCAAGATGTCCCTAAATGAGAAGCAAACTGCTATGTGAGTCACAATACAATTGGCCAATGGTGACCTGGGAGAATAGCAGGGGTGAAATCCAGCAGGTTCTGACAGGTTCTGGAGAACCGGTAGCGGAAATTTTGAGTAGTCTGGAGAACTGGCAAATATCACCTCTGGTTGGCTCCAGAGTGGGGTGGGAATGGAGATTTTGCAATATCCTTCCACCAGGAGTGGGGAGGGAATGGGGATTTTGCAATATCCTTCCCCCAGGAGTGGGGTGGGAATGGAGATTTTGCAATATCCTTCCCCCAGGAGTGGGGAGGGAATGGGGATTTTTCAGTATCCTGCCCCTGCCATGCCCACCAAGCCACGCTCACAGAACCGGTAGTAAAAAAATTTGGATTTCACCACTGGAGAATAGTCATGATAATGCTCAGTGCAAGGCAAAACATTCTTTTCTATTACAAGTTGATGGTAAATTGATGGAAGATTTGGTCCCCAAAACCTCTTCTACTAGGTTTTTATTGTTTTAGTGAGCCTATAAACTGCTAATGTATGCATCTAATGTAAAACATTTTAACTGTATTAAGGAAGCTACTGGATCTTAGTTTGTTGGGTCATCCTACTTTACTTTTCTGAAAATAAGAATTGCCATTAGCTCATAATCCCCAAGGATGTGATCTTATTTATCTGTAGTTATAGATAGTGAGGCCAGAAAAGGTGGCCATCAAACTCCCATTAGTTTGATTTCTAATAAGTTTAGGGGAATTTAACCACTGCCAGGGGATTTTCTTGGTCATCACTGAGCAGTTAAATGCTTGCCTTATGCAGTCATTACTGTTGACCAGGTTGTCAGATCTTACGCAGCATAGTTTTCTTTATTTTAATTATTTATTACATTTTTATCCTACCTTTATTACTTTATAAGTAACTCAAGGCAGTGAATATACCTAATACTCTCTCTTCCTCCTATTTTCCCCACAACAACAATCCTATAAAATAGATTGGGATGAGACAGAGTGACTGGCCCAAAGTCATCCAGCCAATTTTTCATGCCTCAAGTGGGAGTAGGACTCATTGTCTCCTAGTTCATAGGTCAGCACTTTAACCACTAAACCAAACTGGCTCTCAGTATACTATTTCCAAAACACTTGAGAACCAGAGAAGACTCATGCTACAAATACAATTAGTAACTCTGTGAATGGCTTAAAATAGTAAATAACAAGCAGGGGAAGATAAGAACAGTCAAAATCATGACAAGAGTTAGATGAAGAATAACCATTTGTCTCTGCTGTGATCCTATTCTGGATCAGGTTTTTCCTGTTTGAGTTTGCAGAAAAACTCTAATTGATGTAGGAAGGGAGCTTTCTTCAAATGGAAAGGTCAGAAGTGGGGGATTCTTCTGTACAATGGGCCTACCCTAGTTGCAAAGGATTGAAAACTCTTTATCTCTGCTGTCAAATTCCAAATTCTGGCAGCATTCCCATTTTTGATTTCAGCTTTTGCAAATAATTAAATGCATAAAAATTCAGGTCAAATTTGACCCTACAAATTTTGGGATTAAGTTTTTTTTCCTGTTGTCATTTCAAAAGCAGGTAAAGGTTTACATCAATCAATCATTGCTAGAAGGGACCTTGGAAGTTCAACTCCCTGCTCAAGCAGGAGACCTATACCATTTCAGATAGGTGGTTGTCTACACCTTGCATGTTGCCTTCACAACAACCTGACGAAAAAGACTAAAGACAAAGGCAACTGATCATCGGGAGTCAAATGTGAGTTTGCACAATTGTAATTTAATTACTGCACCATCTCCGTTCTTAACATTCATAGTCCAAGTTGAGCATTTCTTTCGATGGCCAGACAAACATGATTATAGGTAGTCCTTGACTTGCAACCATTCCTTTAATGACTGTGTGAAGTTACAGTGGCACTGAAAAAAGTGATTTATGACCGTTTTCTCACTCACAACTATTGCAGTATCCCAATGGTCACATGATTGAAATTCAGCTACTTGGCAACTGGCATGTATTTATGATGGTTGCAGTGTCCCGGGGTCATGTGATCACCTTTTGCAAGCTTCTGAAAAGCAAAGTCAATATGGAAGCCAGATTCCCTTAACGACTATGTGACTCACTTAACAAGTGATGTGATTCACCTAACAACTGTGGCAAAAAAAGGTCATAAAAAAGTGAGGAAGCGCCCACAACCTCTGAAGGAAAGCTGTTTCACTTGTCCTCACTATTAGGAAGTTTCTCCTTAATTCCAAGTTTCTTCTCTCCTTGATGAGTTTCCATCCATTGTTTCTTGTCTTGCCTTCTGGTGCCTTAGAAAATAAGTTGACCCCTTCTTCTTTGTGGCAGCCCCTTAAATACTGGAATACTGCTAACATGTCACCCCAGTCCGTCTTTTCTGTAGACTGGCCATACTCAATTCCTGCAAACATTCTTCATATGTTTTTGTCCTTAATCATCTTAGTTGCTCCTCTTCGCAATTTCCCCTAAAGTCTCAACAACTTTTTTTGTAATGTGGTGAGCAAAACTGGATGCAGCATTCCAAGTGTGGTCTTACTAAGGATTATAAAGTGGTACTAATACTTCACATGGTTTTGATTCTATGCCTCTATTTATACAAGCAAGGATTGTATTAGCTTTTTTTAAAAAAAAAATTTGATTGTTATGTTATATTATTAAAAATTATTACGTCTTGGTTTTATTTTATTAAAATATTTTATTAAAATAAGACCAAGACATTTCCTCCAAAAAGAAAAAAGTCTAAAGTTATTTTGTCATTTGAAGACATTTTTTTCTTCCAAACATCTAATTTATTGTTGATCTGCCAATTGCAAAGACATTCTTTGCTAGGATGATGTTTAAACCATTTGTTAAAATGTATAAATATTAGCCTTGACAGTCTAATTGTGCTGCCTCTTCTACTTTGGAAACAAATTAACTGGGATGACTCTTGAAAAGTGAAAGAAAAGAGACTGAGCATGGCCTTGGAACACTCTATTCACTAGATTAATGCCAACTGTTACCATTCACAGACAACCATGTTTTTCTTTAAAATCCCACAATCATTTTGTGTCCTATGGAGAAACCTGTCTCGTTGCCATATTTGATAATTAGCAATGAGTGTGGCTCCAGCTATCCCATTTTCAACTCCTGCATTTCCTCACTACTTGTCAGACGTCTACAATTTTGCAACAACCCACTGGTGGTCTTTGAAAAAGACTGACAATTGCTAGCACATTGAAACAAATCAACTTCTTTAATCCCCAGTTGGGTGTCCTCATGTTTTTATTGGGGCAAAACCACTTAGAAGCTGAAGACTGGAATGATCAGAGGAACTGCTTTAGGCAAAGGTATGCAAACCCCCTTAAAAGGTTTGTTTGTTTTTTATTCTGTATCCTACCTTTATTACAGCATAGCTGTGCTGGCTGGAGAATTCTGGGAGTTGAAGTCCACAAGTCTTCAAGCGGCCAAGTTTGAAGACCTCTGCTTTATTATTTTTACAAATAATACAAGGCAATGGACATATCAAATCCACCTTCCTCCTCCCATTTTCCCCCCAACAATAATCCTGTGATATGAATTGGACTGAGAGAGAGTGACTGGCCTGAAGTCACCAGCTGGCTTTCATGGCTAAGAGATGCCTTTAACTCATAGTCTTCTCTTTCTAGGCTGGTGCCTTTACCACTAGACCAAAATAAAGAGGGATTTTTTTTTGTTCTCATAAAAAGGAAGCTAATGGCTATTGTTATTATTGTTAGTATTAGTAGCAGCAGTCATATTATTCTATCTGGCATGAGGTATTTTAAAGCTATTGTCTTGGTGTCAAAATATTATATACAACAGCCTTGATTTGTGAGCTCACAACTTTAACCTTCATAAGAGAAAACACGAGGAATAAAATGGGACTTTTCAGATAGCTGAGGGATGTCACCCAGAAGGTTGTGATTAAAAATTTTTTAAATTAAAGACAGGTACTTTTCAAATCATGTTCCTAAAGCATTCCAGCTGCCATGTGCTGTGCTACTTGATGAGACCTTCTTCAAAGAATAACTCAGGCACTGCGCATGTCCAAGATGGCGGCGCCCGCTGGGACGGCGATCTAAGACGGGGGACGCCGACCTATCTTTGGGTCCTTGGGGGTCTGTTTGTTAAAACTATGACCCCAGGACCGGTTGGGGGAACACCCTGCCAGCATGGAGAGGGCTTTCTTCCCCTCCGTGACTGAGCAGGGGGAAAACTGCGAGGCCGAGAGCAGTCGGGCTGCTCAGCTGGGCGGCGGTGGTGCTTTGGGCGGCGGCGGCGGCGGCGGCAGCAGCGTTTTTCCTCATGGCCACCAGGACGTCGGAGCAGCGCTGTGCCTGGGGACGCCCATGCTGGTCTAAGATGCAAGTTCAGGGGGGTTCAGGGGGGTTGCCCAAGGGGGTCGTAGATGGTGTCGGGCACCCCCCCAGACCTTTGGAGCGTTCCCCCCCTGGCAATCCTCCCCCTCTCCTTTGGGGTTGGAGCTGGGGGGTAAACGAAACGAAACGAAACAGCAATGAACCACCAATGGACAATAGGACTGGATGGTGAGGGAGATGGCATTGCCAGCTGCCCGGCAGTTAGAGGATGTTGGCGACCCCCCCTTTTTTTTGGAGTGGAAGTGGGGGGGGGCAACAGAACAACAAAACTGTCGCTGAGACTTGGCTGGCCCCTGGTGTGATATTTTGGCCTGGGCCTTGGGTGGCCTTCACCGGGGCCCTATGGGGACTAGGGGCTGGAGACAACTACCCCATTCCGCTGCCCTCTTTCCTAGCGCTTTCCCTTTTGAGACCTATGCCCACCTGACCAGGAACTAGCCTGTGAGACTCACGTATCGCCATGTATTTGTCATCTGTATTCCCCTGACTGTGGAGAGAACTATTTCCATCTGAAGACTGGAGGCCGGGATATGGCTTCATCCCGTCGGCTGAAGGGGCTGACATCAGTTAACCACCGTGAGAGGGTGGCCCGGTGTCGAGGTCCCTGGAGGCCGAACCGAGATGACTTCACGTTTGTACGTGTCAACGGAGGGGCGTGGACCAGCCGCTGTGAGAGGGCGGCTTTTTGGACCTTGACCCCTGGACGCTATGGTTGGCACCGGTTCATTGCTGCCATTCACCACAAGAAGGGGTTGATTAGCTAACCAAACTACCGTGAGAGGGTAGTTGGACTTTATTTCTTGCTCCCCCAGATTGTGGTCGTCTTGGAATTTGGACGTTGTCCCCTGTGGTGAGAGGACAGTGGACTTGGCCCCGTGAACAGGTCTTTGGGACCCCACCATGTCTTCTTATTTCTTCTCTCCCTTGGACCTTTATGGACCCTCAGACTATGGTCGGGTTAACCCGCTGAAATCAAGATGTACTCAGCAGCGGAGCTTCTTGGTCTGCGAGATTCCCCCCTCTCGCAGGCTTGGCCCTCCACTCTATCGAGGGCCTACCTCGATGACGGGTTTTGGAACCCCGAGAGGTGGCATGCCGCAAAGAGGGGGTTGCGGGGTTTTTTAAAATTGTCTTTGTCTAACCTTTTAGGGGGATGGGGGAGGGGGGAGGGGAGGGAGGGCTATAGGCCGGGCTTGCCACAGGGGCCTGAAACGGGAGGCGGGGAACGGGGTGAGGAGGAGCTCGCTGCAGAAGGTAAGAGGGTAATTCCATCAGAGCCATGGTTGGGAGGGGCAGATATGGCGGGAGCAGGGGGCCGTATCATGTATTGGGGGCACGTAGCCGCTGTCTCCAAGCGGTGGCGTGCTTCGGCCCTCAAGACTCTTCTCGCTCCCCGAGTTGTTCAGAGTTACGGCATCCGGGCCTGAGGTTGATGTTGTGTAATGCCAGGTCCGTGGTTAATAAGGCCCCCCTCATCTGTGATCTTATTCAGGAGGGGGGTGCGGACCTGGCAGGTATTACGGAGACCTGGTTGGGCCAAGAGGGGGGGGTCCCCCTCGTAGAGTTGTGCCCGCCAGGTTTCCGAGCATTCCATCGGCCAAGGGCCCAGGGCAGGGGTGGGGGGGTGGCGGTCATTATAAGGGAAAGTCTGGATCCAAGGGAGACCACTGTACCTCAGATAGCCGGATGTGAGTCGCTCCTGGTGAAGTGGGGCCATGGTGTGCGGGTGGGCTTGCTGATCGCGTACCTGGCTCCCTGCCACGTGACAGCGGCCCTGCCCGAGCTTCTCAACGTTATTGCCGCGGTGGCGGTTGATACCCCCAGGCTCTTGGTCATGGGGGATTTCAACCTGCCATCTGTCGGTGAGGCGTCTGGGTTGGCTCGGGAGTTTATGGCTTCCATGACAGCCATGGACCTGACACAATTAATTCTTGGCCCCACTCACACAGGAGGACACACTCTGGACCTGGTTTTTGTCTCTGGTCAGTGGTTGAATGGCATAGATGTAGGGGATATAGTTATTGAACTCCTGTCATGGTCGGACCATTCTCTCCTGAGGCTAGACTTTCTGACCGCCGAACCCCACCGCAGGGAGGCGGAACCGATTAGGTGGTTCCGCCCCAGGCGCCTGATGGACCCTGATGGGTTTCAGAGGGAGCTTGGGCCAATGCCCGAAACTCTGGCTCACGACTCGGCCGAGGACCTGGTGGCCGCCTGGGATAGGGCGGCCGCCAGTGCCCTGGACCGAGTCGTGCCTTTGCGGCCTCTGACCCGGCACCGAATCTGCCCGGCTCCTTGGTTCTCTGAGGAGTTGAGGGAGATGAAGCGCTGGAAAAGACGCCTAGAGAGTGGTTGGAGGGTGAGTCGATCTGAATCCGACCGAACACTAGCTAGGTCCCATCTTAGGACCTATTTGGTGGCGATAAAAGCGGCAAAGCGTAATTACTTTTCCGCTCTTATTGCATCGGCAGATAACCGCCCAGCCGCCTTGTTTAGAGTGACCCGCTCCCTCCTACATCAGGGAGCGCGGGAGGACCTCTTGCAAGGGCGGGCTGAGGATTTTGCACAGTATCTGCACGATAAAGTCGCTCAGATTCGGGAAGGCTTGGACTCTGACTGGATAGATTCCAGCGAGGTGACTGAGGCTGGTCTTGAGAACGTTATCTGGGATGAGTTCGATCCTGTAACTTCCGAGGACATGGACAGGACTTTGAGGAGTCTAAACGCAACCACATGTTTATTGGACCTGTGTCCTTCCTGGCTGGTACTGGCCACTCGGGAAGTTACACGAGGCTGGCTCCAGGGGATTATAAATGCTTCTTTGAGTGAGGGTTTCTTGCCTGCCGCCTTGAAAGAGGCGGTGGTGAGGCCCCTCCTCAAGAAGCCTTCTCTGGACCCGGCTGTTTTGGCAAATTTTCGTCCTGTCTCCAACCTTCGCTTTGTTGCGAAGGTTGTTGAGAGTGTGGTTGCGCGCCAGCTCCCACAGTACCTGGAGGAAACTGTCTATCTAGATCCGTGCCAGTCCGGTTTCAGACCTGGGTACAGCACGGAGACGGCATTGGTCGCGTTGGTGGATGATCTCTGGAGGGCTCGGGACAGGGGATGCTCCTCTGTCCTGGTCCTGTTAGATCTCTCGGCGGCTTTTGATACCATCGACCATGGTATCATGCTGCGTCGGTTGGGGGGTCTGGGGGTGGGAGGCACCGTGTTACGGTGGTTCTCCTCCTATCTCTCCAACCGATCGCAGTCTGTGTTGGCAGGGGGGCAGAGGTCGACCTCGAGGCGCCTCGTTTGCGGGGTGCCACAAGGGTCGGTCCTCTCGCCGCTCTTGTTCAACATTTATGTGAAGCCGCTGGGTGAGATCATCCGTGGTTTTGGGGTGAGTTGCCAACTGTACGCTGATGACACTCAGCTGTACATCTCCACCCCTGACCACCCCAATGATGCCCTCGAAGTGATGTCCCAGTGCCTTGAGGCCGTGCGGGTCTGGATGGGGAGGAACAGGCTTCGTCTCAACCCTTCCAAGACCGAGTGGCTGTGGATGCCGGCGTCCCGGTATAGCCAGCTAGTGCCATCACTGGCTATTGGGGGTGAGTCATTGGCCCCCACAGAGGGGGCTCGCAACTTGGGTGTCCTCCTGGACTCACGGCTGTCCTTGGAAGGGCATGTGGCGGCCGTGGCCAGGGGGGCCTTTTATCAGGTTCGCCTGATGCGCCAGTTGCGCCCCTTTCTGGATCGGGACTCCATGTGCACAGTCACTCATGCACTCGTCACGTCTCGCCTGGACTACTGTAACGCTCTCTACATGGGGCTCCCCTTGGGGTGCACCCGGAGGCGCCAACTGGTCCAGAATGCGGCCGCGTGGGTGATTATGGGAGCGACAGGGCGCTCCCATGTGACACCTCTCCTGCGCGAGCTGCACTGGCTTCCGGTGGTCTTTCGGGTGCGCTTCAAGGTGTTAGTTTTGACCTTTAAAGCGCTCCATGGCATCGGACCGGGGTATTTGCGGGACCGCCTGCTGCCACCGATAACCTCCCACCGGCCAGTACGCTCACACAGAGAGGGCCTTCTCAGGGTGCCATCAGCGAAGCAATGTCGGCTGGTGGCCCCCAGGGGGAGAGCCTTCTCTGTGGGGGCACCCACCCTATGGAACGAGCTGCCTCCAGAAGTTCGTTTGATCCCGGACCTCCGCACTTTCCGAAAGGCCCTTAAGACCTATTTATTCCAACAAGCCGGCCTTGCTTGATTGTTTTTAATGGGGTTTTAACAAAATTTTTAATTGATTTTTGGGGTTTTAAATTGGGTATTTTAATGGGGTTAGAATTTTATTTGGAACGCCAATGAATTTAATTTAATTTTATAATTCTTTTAATGTTTGTATTATATGTGTTTTAAATCTGGTTGTTCACCGCCCTGAGTCCCCCTCCCGGGGAGAAGGGCGGGATATAAATTGAAATAATAAATAAATAAATAAATTACAATTAGCAGTTATTGCTCTGTTGGTTTAATGTGAATTGTTATGCTGAAGAAAGCCAGAGGGAAACATTAAAGAATAAAAAACTAAGGGCATTTGAGAATTTCAAAAATTGTTATTGTTATGCTATATACCTCCTACTACTCAATGCAATAGGACTTCATACTATTAAATATTAGAATAGAATAGAATAGAATAGAATAGAATAGAATAGAATAGAATAGAATAGAATAGAATAGAATAGAATAGAATCACAGAGTTGGAAGGGACCTTGGAGGGCTTCTAGTCCAACCCCCTGCTTAGGCAGGAAACCGTACACCACTTCAGACAAATGGTTATCCAACATCTTCTGAGCTTGCCAGAAAGTTGAAAAAGCTGATCACATGAGTTCCAGGACCGTCATAAATATGAAACAGTTGCCAAGCATCTGAATTTTGATCACATGACCATGGGGATGATGCAGTGGTTGTAAGAATAAAAAACAGTCATAAGTCACTTTTGTTCAGTGCTGTTGTAACTTTGAACAGTCACTAAATGAAATGTTGTAAGTTGAGTACTACCTGTAGTAGCTTACTTCAGTTTGGCAAGATTTTATTCATAGGTGCGAAACAATAAAGACATCTACTTGGAAGAATCATTACATGTCTTTGGTTTCTGGAGCCTGATATTTTCTGACTCTTGTATGGCATTTTTGTTCTGTTTTATTTTTCAAGGCAAGCCATTCTGATCTTGGGACTACGTTGTTCATTTATGTTAGCTTGAAGAAAATCAGAAGTTCTTTAAATATTCCCTTTCCAATGGAAATGGAAGCAGTAGTAGCAAAAGTCCATACCATGATAGATCCTCTGTACATTACTTCCAACTTGATTCCTACTTGGTGGTGCAGTGGATGGGAAGATGCCATACCAGGGGTGGGTTCTAAATTTTTTTACTACCGGTTCTGTGGGCGTGGCTTATTTTGTGAGTGTGGCTTAATGATCATGTGACAGTGGGCATGGCCAACTCAATGTCACTCACATCAAGGGGTGCCTCATCTGGCCCCTCCCCAGCCAGCCATTTCTTTTCACACCCAGCCTTAACATATCTTGGTGCCTTGGTGGCTGTTAACTAGCTGCCTGCAATTACTGCAAGTTTGAACCTCACCAGGCTCAAGATTGACTCAGCCTTCTATCCTTTCGAGGTAGGTAAAATGAGGACCCGGATTCTGGGGGCAATAAACTGACTGTATAAAAAGAGCACCGCTTAGGGGGTGCAAAAGCCCTACTAAGCAGGTATATACAAAAGTATGAAGGCTATTGCTTAATGCATTGTAAGCCGCCCTGAGTCTCCAGAGAAGGGCAGCATATAAATTGAACAAACAAACAAACAAACAAACAAATAAATTCTATTGTTCTGTAAAAATATTGTACGCCTTTTTTCAACTTTATTATCTACATACTATAGATGTACTTTCATGGACCAGCCATACCAATAATTTTTGGAGAGTATAGGCTGGGAAAGACTGGGTAAGAGTACCTAGTTTGAAAGAAGCAAAGAAAAATATATTACAAGCACAAAGGAAAATTGATGAATTTAAAAACACTTAGACAGAGAGAGTAAATTATACTGCAGGGCAATGTATGAAATAAGGCACCTGGAAATTATCTAGTTTTCACAAATGTAACATGATTTCCCCTAAGGCTGGCTGAGTTGCAATTTTCTTGCATTTTGCAAAATAGTGTCATTTGCAGAGGAGATAGGGAATAATATGGTCTGTATAAAAGATGCTGAAATGTTACTTCTCTTAATAGGCTTATTTATGTAAAAGAACTTGGAGATCTGTATTCAGGTTGGCCAAGTCATTTTGTAGAAGGTGGGAGTATCTGAGCACTGAAAAGCAATGCCTCCAAGTGGGAGCTAACAATAGCTTAAAATCTAAGCAGCTTTTTTTCATCCAAAATTTAGAAAGCCTTATAAATAGGTTTTCGGTATGCCTCTCTAGAAAGGATGTAATAAAATGGCCAGAACCACAGATAGAAATCTTGTGCAATGTGAAACATTAACTTTAGAAATCCCAGCAGGATATTACGGACCAACACTGGATTAATGGACACAGGGAAGACTTAATTTGAACCAGTACTTAGCTTGTTTTCAGTCATATTTCAGAGGCTCGGCTCTGGAAATATGTGGAGCAATAGGAGAAGATGGACATGAAAATAAATTAGCCATTAGTCTTCATCCACTATCTAGCTTCCTAACCCATACCAGGTTTTCCAATAAGAAAAACAGATCTTTAACCTTTGTAGAATCTAAAATGAATTAACCCTATAGGCACTTTTCTTTCTTGTCTTCCCTATGAGGATAAAGGACTCCTTCCATTTTTCAGTGTTAGTTCATAAAGTCATAGTTACGTCAATTTATGAGCAGGGCCAATTATTTCTTCGCAGAAGGCTTCTGATTCTTTCTGATCTACATTATCTGGAACAGACTGTGGCCCTTAGAAAATACTTTTTGTGTGTTTTGCTTCCAGAAAATATGGAAGATAATCTTCAGTAAAAAATTTGTAGAAAAAAAGAAATTGGAGTATCCAACTAAAACGTCTTTGTCAGTTGGCATGCTTCTTTGGTCAACCAAAAAATTGTAAACCAACTGTCTCAAGTTGAGGGAATTTAGCTCAATACTTCTATTTGTCCTCAATCTCAAAGGTACTTTTTCAAGAGGCAACTGGACTTTCTTGTTTTTCTTTGAAGACATATTGCTTCTCATCCAAGAAGCTTCTTCAGCTCTTGGATGAGAAGCAAAACATCTTCCAAAAAAACAAAACAAAAAACCCCCCCAATAAAGTCCAGCTGCCTCTTAAAAAGCACTGTTGGGACAACCTGGATGACTGAGAATCTCTATAGACATTTGCCCTCAGTTCCATTGAATGTAACCTATACTGTGATTTTTTTTTTTTTTTGGTGATGAGAGACATGCGGGTATATTCCTTCAAATTTTCTTTTCTCTTTATGATAAATTGTGCAGTCTGGAGCACTATCACCATCCTAATTATCATCATTCATTAAAGTGGTAAGAAAAATGGAATAAAAAGCAGCATAACTCCTCCAAAGGTTTACAACAAATTGCATATTCTCCAAATATTTCTAGCTTCCTCTTTTGCTCACCAATTTTCAGTAATATGAGGTATCATAGTATAGATTAATATTTTTTAAAGTAAAACCTACATGTGGTCAAAGAAGATTTTTATTCAAAGGAAAGCTGATACGGAACCAACATTTCCACCAGGACGTTCAAGGGCCTTGGGCACGACTGTGAAAGCGAATGGCATGAAGGTTTGCTTATTTATTTTCATGACTATGAGGCAAAAAGTGTCAAAGACTCCTGATTAGAAAAAAACTGTGCAGTAAACAAATTCTTATGCATGCATTTGAAGGTAATTTTACTTTTGATCAGCACCTGAATGGGAGATCACCTAAAGCCCTATATCCCATCCCACGAATGAAAGAAAGATAGGATTTAAAAAAACATTCATAAAATCAGACACAGCAACTTTATTAAGAAAGTAAATAAATTATTAACAGTATTGTATTTTCATTGCTCAAAGATAGAACAGGTTTATTAGGGTTGATTCCTGTCTGCTCAACAGAAAGAACACTTAAAACAATTTTTGGACCAAAACTTGAACCTGGATTTATTTTTCCTTTCTATCTCTTTTTTTCCTCTTGCACTGGATGCTTAAACTTTGTCAGCTGCTCTCTAAAATATTTCATATGCATATTACAGCAGAAAAGTATCACAGTCCGTGTAGATACCAAAGCATCAATAAAACTGGTAGACAGTACGCATGAACCAACAAAATTAAATTAGCTGTAGCCCCATGTAACCCTTCAAATCTGGACTTTTGCAGAACAAAATAGAGGAGATATCTTTCTGTAGAGCCAAATAGTAACTTTTTCTCTTTACTCGTATAAACAAAGGAGGCATTCTGAGGTTACTTTTGCAATGTTGAAGTGTTAAGGAGCATTCTTTCATGTTCCATATGAATAATAAAAAGGCCCAGTCTACATGGGAGGAAACCTTGATGTGGTTTCCTCATATACCAATCATATCTTGGGGGGGGGGGGAGGGGAGATCCTTTTTCATAATACTAACAGTCATGATCATCTAGTGAAAAGACCAAAGGAAGTAATTCAAATGACAAGATTGTTAAATGGTGAGATGTATTATTACAATTGTGTTCCACAGAAATATTTGTCTGATGTTTTTCTACCACTTTTCATTAAATTTGATGAGAGGGGATCTGATGTCAAAATAAAGGCAGAGAATTTTAACAAACCATACGCATGAATGTATTTATTGACTAGATTTATAAGGCCACCCAACTCAAACATGGCGATTCCTAAAGAACAGAAAATAAATACATTAAATAAATTTAAATTCTCACAAGTGTGTGATGTTCTTACCTTTCTTTAATGAAAAAGTAGCCAAAGGAGGCATGTTCCTCCTTATCTTTCACTTTACTGTATATTAATGTCTTTGCTGTTGCTCTCTCTAATGGTGCTTCAATTAAATCTTCAAGGAAAGCATCAAGAAAAAACTGCTTCCAATAGGTGGTGTTTCTCAACCTGGACTGGTTTCTGAGGTGTGGACTTCAACTTCCAGAATTCCCCAGCCTGGGGAATTCTGGGAGTTTATGTCCACACCTTGGAATCGGTCCAGGTGGAGAAACACTGCAGTAGGCTATTTCTGATTGAGAAGTATGGGCACACAGGCATTCTTCAGAGCAGTGAAAACATACCTAATAGAAAACAATAATGGCAGCGGCAGCAACAGCATCCTTTGCTAATTCCAAGAATACCTATAGTGTAAAACTCTAACAAAAGAAATCCAAAAGTATAAGATCTCAAGTATAAAATGTAAAAAAGAAACAAACAGCAGCTTTCACAGTGGAGGCAAAGTGCAGATTTTGGCACAATATGATCTAACCAATGCAACACTCCCTTTTTCAAAGAGAAAGATCTGTAGAAGTCAATGTTGGTATAACTACAACATATAGCTATGATGGCTTTACACTACTTCTGGGATCAGAGGCAATATGTTCTTGAACAAAATCTGCAAGTAAATATATCAGAGTGAGCGTAATCTAAAACTGTTCTGCTTTAGATATTAATCCCAGAGCTGAGCAGAGAAATATGCCTTCCTCTGCTCCGATGGGACTGAAATAGTCAAATGTGGAAGTTTCCTTCCTCAAAATTATTCCTGAATCAAAATACCAGCTTTTAATCTTACTGGAAATTTTGAGGATTTCATTTCCATATTGCTTGCTGCACTGAAGTGGTCAAGATCTGGTGAACTCTGATAACCAGTCTTCCTTTTTTAGCTCAGTCTGCCCCCTTGTGGGTTTGAGCACAGTCTGAAAGAAAAACAGACCTTGCATGCTGGAGAAGTAGATATGAAAAGATGATCAAATGGTATCAAAACTTGCACACTGGAGCAGGAGATGTGAAAAGGTGAATAAATGACATTATATCTCTTAGGCATACATCTATGTTGCTTATAATGGCTCACAAGATAGATATTTGGCAAGGAACAATCTGTGGAGGACAGGAGGTTCAGAAATAAGTGATAATTCATACAAAATAAGCTTCCTCCCATTTTTTTCTCTTATGCATGCTACTTGTGTTCAACCTGCTTGTAATCTTCAAATACTTTGTAAATCTAGCAGTTTTAACCCCGTGTCTTCACTTCACTTGTACCCCGTCTCTGGAGATCAGACTTGCAGTTGCCTTTCTCCACTGTTCAGTGCTATCACTAGCTGTTAGCTGTTGGTAGGTGTATTTCAAAGGTATGATTCCAGGGCTTGTGCATCAGTTATACCTCCTACTGCAGTGTTTCTCAACCTTGGCAACTGGACTTCAGCTCCCAGAATTCTCCAGCCAGTCTATATCTTAAAGTTGCTTAGACTGAGAAACAGTTCCATTATGTGCAAAAGGGAAACTCATGGATTGGGAACCGAACAATGAAAAGGAAATTTATCTGAAGGCCCAAAAAAGATGAAAAATATTTCGCAAGTGGATAAAATCTATTTTCCCCTTTCCTGCTACTCTTTTTTGTATCCTTGTCATCCAGAACGTTTCAAGTTATGTAGACACAACTATGTTGTTTAACTCCAGTAAACCTATATTTCAAAAGTATTGCTGTTTATGGCAGAAAACTACAAGAACTGGGTGCATGACATACTTTGATGAATTTGATTGCCCTTACATTTTAGTTTGTCACATTTAATTCTGGTCTGGGCAAGGATTCACACACTAGATGTCTGCAGGTATATAACAAAGTATAAAGTGTGTGCTCATTATGGGACCTATTTTATTCTCTCTCTCTCTCTCTCATCCATCGATCCTATAGACAGGCAAACACACCTATTAATTTTTCATTCACAAAAGGATACCATGCAACATATTGGACCCTACATGATAACAGAGGAATCTGCCTACTGCTTGTGAGAATCAATTTCTGATAGACACAACTTTTTAAGAAATTAAGTATGTTAACTGTGATGTATATTTCTGTTCACCATTTTCCTGACCAATCTTGGTTGACATTTTCCTTAACGTGTTTTGATTATACTCTGTATTTTTAATGTATTCTATGGTATCCTTCCTCCATTGTATTTAAAAGTCGGATGCTCCAATCCATTAATCCAAAATGGATACATTTATTACAGAACATTGTTTGTTTTAAAAACAAACAGTGTATTGTTGTATTGATCTTATTTTTTGATGGGGGGTGGTGGTGGTAAATGACTGATGATTTTATATAAGGGCGGCTTACAAACACTGTTAATGGATGTACCTTAAATATTTAAAAGGATAGTCTAGAAAAGTCATGTTAAAGTCTCAAAATGGATATCTGGAAAGGGTTATGCTTGATGCTGAATCTTACCTGGGATTGTACAGTGGCTGGGTAAGCCCTCCTACCCAAAAGGCACAGCAGTTGCAGACATAAACTACCTGAAAGTCCCCGCACCAAAAATCACCTTTTTGTGTTAGAAACTGAAGTGAACGATAAAAAAAAAATGCAAACATTCAAACCCAACTGGCTTATAAGGTTGTCCAAACAACTGTATTCATTAATGAATAAATCAGCCCCATGTACTGAAGTGTTCTTATATAAAATACTCAAGATACCTTGAGTATTTTATGTAAGAAATTAGGCTAAAAGCACTTCAATCAAGCAATAAGTAAGCCACTGTGTAGGAATTGCTAATACTTATGCCATTATCTATCGACTATCACATAATGGAAGGTATGGAAGCTATTTGAAATCACTTGGCAAGTAACTGATGTATTAACTGTAATATATCAAATGTCATAGATTAAATACTGAAGACAAGTATAATTGGGTTCTAAACAGAACAAAACAAATCTGGTTCAAAATAATTGGAGAATATGTAGAAGCCAGACAGCATTTGACCTTGGAAATTTTTCCAATGAGAGTTTGCTTTTTCAATGTTTTTTTAAAACAAGCTCTACATTTAATTCATGTGTACCAATATTTTTCATGGTGGTTAATGTTCTTTTATAAATCATTTTCTACTTTTTCTGGAAAGATCTTACCAAAACCATGAATGATATATTACTGCTGTGAGATGTTGTTTAACTCAAGGGAGACATAAAAAGAAGTTACATTTGCGCTGCAACATATTTTTGCAGCAACAACATTAATGTGGATTTCATCTTTTTACCAAAGCAAACAGCCCTTTGGAGGCTTGTGTCATACATGCAAGATCTCTACTTTATGATACAAATTAAGCTATACGTGGGAGACATGCAAACTTCATGGCTGTTTTGTTCCATGACCCTCAGATGAGCGTCCATAAAGTGAAATGAGCAAGACACGTACAGTTTTGGTTTGACTTTTTTTCTTAATTCAAATGCCAAAATGTCTTCAGCCAGCAGTAGTAGAAAAGTAAGATGCTGATGGCATCAATTCTCAAATGCGGTTAGAAAAACTGCCCAGCATTTTACTTTGCGTGCATAAGAAACAGAGAAATTTGAAGGGAGCTTGGGGGTGGGGAGTGGGGGGCAGGAAGAGGAGGAGGAAGAGGAGGAGGAAGAGGTCGTAAGGATTGCTTATTTAAATAGGAAGGCATTGGCAACTATAGTCAAATAAGCGGATGTAAACAACTATACAGAATGAGAGACAAGCTTATTTAATGTATAAATGACATTAAAGATAGGGAGCACCATCTGCTTCACTTTTAGGTTTAGGTAAGCTTGATAATTTGGACTAACACCTAAGCTCACCTGTACTCTTCCAATGATTAGGATATTGCAGAAATGGGTACATGGTAGCTTATGGACAAACAGATGCTCATGAATAGACTTCTTGCCTTCCAGAGTTTACCAGCAGAGTCTACTAGCATCCCTGGAGAATTATTAGAACAGTGTAAGGCAGTACCACATTCTAGAGCTGGATGAACTCTGATTGCTGGTGCAATCCACTTGGAGGAAGAGTCTTACTAAGGTAAACTGAAGTATTGAGCTTCTATAGTTCCAGATGAAAGTATTAAGATGATCCATTTTGCTTCATCTGTTTTATTTTGGCATAAATTTCATCTGCCTGTCCGTCCCTCCATCCATCCATCCATCCATCCATCCATCCATCCATCCATCCATATCTATCTACCTATCTATCTATCTATCTATCTATCTATCTATCTATCTATCTATCTATCATCTATCTATCTATCTATCTATCTGATTTATTTATTTGATTTATAGGGTTGCCCAACCCAGAAACTGTGACTCTGGACAGTGTACACTACTGTATAAACCAAACCCACTACCCAAACAATTACATAACATTAAACACATACTCAGTATATGATATATAAAATTACAACCAAACACAGTAATGAAGAAACAGCCAAAAGGGGACTCTACTCTATTGGACCTGAAACCCTGAGGAAAAAGCCAGGTCTTAACAGCTTTCCTAAATATGTGGGACCTGTTGTATACCAGAAAGTAGCCACCCAAAAGGCACACCTCCCAGGTCACATAAGATAAAGTTTAAAAGAAGGAATCTGGAGCAGGTAGGTGTTCTTGGAAACAGGTGGCCCCACAAATAATCCAGTCCATTATGTATTTTGTTTTCTGTTTATTCTGCTGAAAATCCTGTTCCAACAGAGATGATTCAAGCAGAACCACTGGTCATGTGAGCATATGAATTCTTTGAATGGGAGAGTAGGCAGAAAATAGAGAGAGGCTGGATTCACACATTATGTAAACTGAAACTGGTAAATGCTGACTGACATTCCATCATATGATCTCACAAACATACAAACTATGCCTGAAGAAAATAAACTTTCTCTGGGGGAGAAAGAGTGTAGAAAGAGTATTTCACAGAGAAGGGGAAGCACATTGAAATGGGCTAAGGAACTGGCAGAAAGGATTGGAGACGGTGAAGGTAACTGGTGAGAAAAGTTGGACTTAAATATTATGGCTGCTGAAGAAATAGCAATAGCAATAGCACTTAGACCAGGGGTGTCAAACTCACATTGTCATTGCAGTGTCATGTGATGTATCAGGACTTTTCCCCCCTTTGCTAAACCAGGTGTGGGCGTGGCCAGTGCATGGCACATCCGGCCTGTGGGTTGGGAGTTTGACAGCCCTGACTTAGACTTATATACCCCATTCACAGTGCTTTTACAGCCCTCTCTAAGCGGTTTAGAGAGTCAGCTTCTTGCCCCCAACAATCTGGGTCCTCATTTTACCCACCTCGGAAGGATGGAAGGCTGAGTCAATCTTGAGCTTGGTGAGATTCCATCTGCCAAATTGCAGGCAGCCGGCAGTCAGCAGAAGTAGGTGGGGTAATGGGTGATGGAAGTCACAGAAGTGGGTTTTTTTATTTAATTAAGTTAACAAAGCCAAGCTCAGAGAAACCAATGCTTTTCTATCTTGAAATGTTATATATGGGGGAAAAAATGGCCTCACAATTCACTGCATCTTATATTTTGTCTGCTCAGTTCTGAGATCCCTTTACCTCTGATATCAGGTTTGTTTAAACAATGGTTTGTTGAACAAGCCGCATATCATGCAAAGATCTATTCACTATAACCTCAAGATCTTTTCCATGCTTAGAGAAAGCTCAGGTCCTATACCCAAAACTGGGATTTGTTTTACCCAATGTGGATCAATTTAGGCTTACTTAAATTGAATTGCATTTGCCTTTTGATTGACCATTCATCAGTTTAAAGAGAACTTTCTGGAGCTTTCCCCAGCCATTTTCAGCATTTAACACCATGAATAATTTAACACTGTTTGCAAATTTGACAGCTCAGTGCTTATCCCCAATTCAAGATTGTTTGTCATTAAACAATCATTAGACAGTTCCAATGTCAGAACCTTGAGGGAATCCACTTCTTATTCCCTTTGTTTGGGATAATTCCCCATTTATTCCTGCACTTTGGTTTTTTTTTAACAGTTAGCATTAACTGAAAAGATAGGTTCTCCTACCTAATGACCACTAAATTCACTCAAGAGCTTTGCCAAAAAAGTTTTGAAAATCCAAGTATCAACAAAATCGTGTCCTCCCATCTGCCTGCTCTCACACTTGAAGATTTCTAAAAATTCCACCCTTACAAAATTTATCCTCATTTTCTTTCATCAAGGTTTATTTTTCTATGTGCCTGGTTATTTTTTGTTTTATTTCCATTTCTACCAGTTTGCCTGGAACAGATGTTGAGCTGACTGGCATCCAATTTCCTGCATTTCCCCTGGGCCTGTTTTTAAAAACTGATGTCACATTGGCTACCTTCCAGTGTTCTTGTACTGAGGGCTAAGTTACATAATTTGCTAGGAAGTCAACAATTTCATACTTGAGTTCTTTAAGGTTTATTAGAGGGATGCTATTGCAACTCATAAATGCTTAGTAGGTAGTCTCACAAAATGACCTAGAATATTGTCTCTTGTTGCTTCCACCTGGAGTGCACATTTGAAAAGGCTAAACTAAGTGAATGAATCAAGAAAATAAATAAGAAATAAGAATTCTCAAATTGTTATTAAGAATAACAGATAGTAACTCTTGAGATTACTATGTTTGTGTGGGGAATCCATGGCCCTTACAGTTTGACTACTACTTCCCATCAGTCCTTGTCTGCATGTTAGTGAGGAGGAGGAGGGACCTTCCCACCGGTACAGTGGTGGGATTCAGCTGGTTTTCTCCAGATCGGGTGAACTGTGGCGACTGCAGGAGGCTCCGCCCACTCACCCGGGCATAATGTACGAGCACTGCACATGTGCAGAAAGCTGTGTGCATAGGCAGATGAGGCATGTGCACTCACATTTACGAACCGGTAGGGAAGGTAAGTGAATCCCACTGCTGCATTGGTAGTATAAGGGTCCAAATGACAAAGTTAATCCTTGGGTCAATTTCCATTTTTCAGCCTAAACCATCCTGTAGGATTATTATGAAAAGAAAATAGAAAGATATAGAATAGAATAATAAAGAAATTATTATGGAAAGAATGTATATCATCTTGAGTGACTTAAAAGTATGTTGGGGTAAGAGTACGCAAGAAAGTAATTTAAACAAATAATTGCTGTTGAACTGATGAAATAAGCATTTTAAATCTTTCAGCAGGAAGAAAAGAACTCCAGTAGCTAAAGATTATGCTGTGCAGCTGTATATTTTTTCTCTTTCAACAGTGACAATTATTCTCTTTGGCAATAGGAAAACACCAGAACATTAACTTTAAAGTAAAGGCATCAAAACAGGAGTGGAAAAATTGGATAGCAACTAAAAAAGATAAAGGTAAAGGTTCCCCTTGCACATATGTGCTAGTCATTCCCGACTCTAGGGGGCGGTGCTCATCCCTGTTTCAAAGCCGAAGAGCCAGCGCTGTCCGAAGAAGTCTCCGTGGTCATGTGGCTGGCATGACTAAATGCCAAAGGTGCACAGAATACTGTTACCTTCCCACCAAAGGTTATCCCTATTTTTCTACTTGCACTTTTTACATGCTTTCGAACTGCTAGGTTGGCAGAAGCTGGGACAAGTAACGGGAGCTCACCCCATTACACAACACTAGGGATTCGAACTCTTGAACTGCCGACCTTTCGATCAACAAGCTCAGCGCCTTAGCCATTGAGCCACCATGTCCCTTGGATAGCCACTAGATAGCAGCAAAGAAGTGGCATTTTCTGAATCTCTTTACTGCCTTTTAGTGGTCATTCAGAGTTTTGCAGCTTAGTAACTCTATTAAAAAGGCCAATGTTTTTCATTCTATTTTCATTCCCATTGATAACCAGCAGTCAATGTTCTTTTAAAGAATACCAGTAAAAAAAAATGCTGTCCTTGGCAACAAAGTAATTACCATTAAAAGGTCATCAAAGATTCCCTAGAGACTTTATATTCTTGTTAACATGAATTTATTATTTTTAACTGGTAAAAAAAAAACGAGATTTATGTAGCAATTTATATTTTGAAGACATCAGACATCCCAAAACATTTTAACATTAAACTCAGTCATTAGTGGAGCTAGTATAAATTTATGGCACAGCAAAAGCCAACTTCTTTGGAATGTCGTGAATACACTGGTTTTATCCTGATGTAATTCTGGTTTTGAGATGCCACTAGGGCATACAGTAGCAACAGGGAAACAGAGTAAAAAGAAAACAATCCTATAAGATTCATTATAACCATAAGCATGGTTCCATAAAAACGCTCTTCATTTCTGCCACAAAATATTAATAGGAAAGACTAGCTCATTCACTAGAACTAAGTCCAGAATCCAGTTGAACTATGTCCATAGGCTGTGATATGAACCAAATGATGCATATGATGTCACCCTGATAGTCACCTTCTTCCTTCTCCCTTACTCCTCCATTATCTAGATGCCTGGTGCCATGGCAAAGTAGAATGCCAGGTGAGTGTTGTGATCCGCCAGCAGCCTGGGGAGCTGGCAGTGGAGTCAGACAGTGAGGAGGCTGGGGAGGACCATGGGCCAGTCCTGGAGTCTGGAGAAGGCTTGGATGAGGGCTCTGCGTCGGAGGCAAAGATGGGACCAGGGCCATCTGGGAGTTATGAGTGGACCCCGGAGCCTCCAGAGTTGGACATCAGAGAGGCAGAGGAACAGGAGGAGCCTATTCCTAGTGCACAGATGTGCAGAGTGCCAGAAGGCAAGAACAATTAAAACAAAAGGGACGACTAGGGAGTGAGGCCTGGAGATGATTGGCCCCTCCCATAAGGCTTAAAAGAGGAGCAAAAGCACATGGACCCTTTGCAGGAAAGCAGTGTTGTTAATTCTGTTCCTAGTCAGCATCTCTGTTTGATTCTGGACTCTGTGTGGCTTTGCCAAGTAGGTCTTTGGCAGTGTGTCAAAGGAGGACTTTTTGCAACTAATTGGGACTCAGCTGTGAATGAAAGTAATTCACAGCTGTTGCAATAAAAGAGGTTTTTGGGACTACTCGTGTGTTTTAATGACTCAGTAAGCCTAGGTCACAACAGTGAGATGTCATGTTAAGTATCTGGTGTATATAGATTATTTTTAAGTAAAGTAAATATAGGGGCTTGATTCACATCTGGAAGTCTCATTCTAGATTGGCCCCTTGCCCTTAGGCTAACTGAAGGAAAAAAGGGAGCCAGAAGGAGTGTTTTAATCCAACATATAATTTGTTCCTGATTCTACTAAAAATACAGACTCCAGCCGCGCACAGGAAGTGGTAATCCACAGGCTTCTTGTGGCACCCAGGCCCTTGCTTGCAGCCCATAAGCTTCCTGATGATTTACAGAAACACATCTGCACAGTGTTAGGCTTCAGTGTGTTTTTAAAAATAAAAACATAAATCCCACCTTGCAGGGGGATCAATGGATCAAAAAGGGTGGGCTTTCAGGGCCTCGAAGGTTTTTTAAATGGAGTCCTTACTCAACACGTTTAAAAACTTTTATTTTCACCCATACAGATGTTTTTTAAAAAGGAAAAATGACATTCCACACTTCAGTGCCATTTCTTTTCTTTTTGTCTCACTTTTCTTTTAAATTAATATATTTAACTTTTATATAATACTGTTATGAAGAGGGTTCTGAATCCTGTTATGAAGACTTTCTAAACAGGTGTTTCCAGCCCTTGGCAAAATCATGCTTTCTCTTCTTTTGAATGATTCAATCAGGAAATCCATTACCAAAATCCAAGAAGATTTCATTTACATATTAGAAAAATGAAGGGGAAAAAAAGCATTTTTCCAACAACCCAGGCATTCATTTCCTGCAGCAATATTTCTTGAGAATGGCTGCAGTTAAAATTGTTCCAAGCCAGATGCCTTTTGTTGCTTTGTTCAACAGGGCTGTCTTGTCATTAAGTAACTGAAGCAACTATCTCAGGGAGCATATTTGCTGGAGCTGGGCACTGGGCCCTGGGCACTGCTGGGAACAGGACAGATCTGCATCAGGGGTGGGTTCTACTTACCTTTACTATTGGTTTGCAACGGGGCTGTGCAGAAGCTTCCTGATGACGTTGGGGTCGGTGGGCAGAGCCTCCCGCCAGTTTTACTACCAGTTCTTGCAAACCGGTCTGAATCAGGGGCAACCCATCACTGATTTGCATGTCATTTGCTTCCTTTGCTAGTTCGCTACTCCAAAGGCAGTAGAAAATGCTATTTCTTCTGCAATGTTGAGAACAAGCCTCGTTTGTTTCAATGCACAAAATGGGAACCAAATGCCTGCCATGAGCAAGAAAATGGTTTGGGCTGGTGGGATCAGTAATTCCTCCTCTTATAAACAATTACCACACTGAAGGGTTTATATCTTTAAAAAACAAACAAACGGGAATTTCAAGTTGCTCTAAATGTGATCACTCCCCTGATGTTAAATTGCCATTTTCCCCCTCTGGCTTAATATTAAAACCCTTTTTAAAAAAAAAAAAATCCCCCAAACTTTGAAAGGGAGGAAGATAGCAAGGGAACAGGTAGGAAATGATGCTTGGTACATTAATGTATATCATAAATGAGAATTTGAAAGAGAAGGATTAGGAAAATCAACAACACTGTATTCATCATACAGTTGGATAGAATTTTTAAAAAACTTTCAGTTTGGCCATAAATGGGATGCCCACATCTCTTTGTTTTCTTGTGCATTTGCGAAATCACACACATGGTAAGTGATTTTTTTTTTCTTTAAAGAGTCACGGGGTGAACTCCTGTCCAGAGTTGATCTGAATTCCTTGTACCATGTATGAATTGTTTGTTATTTTGCAGGAAAAATAAAATCTTTTTAGAACAAGCTGTCTGTTTCCTGTGAAGGGTTAGACAAATATTTTGAGAGGGCAAATGCCAATTTTCCCCAGCTTCAATACTTGGCCAACATTACTAATAGAGGTATTGAACAAACCTGGCACTTTTGAAATGATGACCTTCTTATATCGGTTTCTCCCTTGGCAGTTGAGTGAAGGCCATCGAAGAAGTTCACTCTGGAAAAAAATGACACCCAGGAAGAGTGTCACTTGTGTTACATCCAAGGTTGTTTTCTCTGAAATGGCTCAAATATGCTTCCAGGAATCGAAAACGTCTGAATCTAAAAGGATTGATCCAACATAGACGTGTATCAGAGCCCCCAAAGAAACAATCTTACCTAGACATATAGGAATCTTTCTTTAGGAGGAGTTAGCAGCATACTAAACATGAGATTCTCTCCTCTACCTGATATTAATATTTTTAATATTATTTTTTTAAAAAAAATAGGAAATTGGTGTACTGTATAACAAAGCATCATCTTTCTTTTATGGAATATTTTGGAGTCCACCCTTAGGTTCTTCCTCACTTGCCTCTATCCACTGCTTTTTTTCCACCAGGGAATTTCAATTCATTAATTGGCTCAGTTTTAAAATAACATCCTCCCCCCTCTCACATACCATGGATAGGGTTTCACCTGCTTGGCTGATCAACCCTGATAAGACCAGGGTTGAGTTTTGTCCAACTCTGCTCTTTTAGCCAATTTAAGCTACTGCAAGTATGTCCCTTCTCCTCCAGTCACCGGGCACTTCATTTTGTGGCCAGTTTGACTTGACTTCATAGAGCAAACACTTGCCTTGTAGAGAAGCCTTGGCTCATTGAGTGCCTGATCAGCATTTTCCATAGCATCTGACCAATCTCATATGAGTTCTTTACTAAGATAGGCTTAGCACACTTTTGAAGAAGAATCTGAGTTTTAAAGATGAGTTTAAGCAGGTATACCATGCCCTCCTAATGGGTTGCACACAATGTTAATTTACATTGGGAAAGACGGAGGTTTTGCCAGATGTCCTTTGATAGTTTGGTCGCATGTGCATGTTTCAGGATTTTTTCCTGCTTTCATTGACAAAGGTTGCAGTTGCAGAGTGCCAGTTGGAGGTAGCCAATTTTTATGAATCCATCAGGTATGCTGCTTCTTCTAAGGCATACTTAACAAATCTTGAACTACTCAACCATCAAAGGGCCTTTGCTTCTGTTCTGCTTGAAAGCCAATACAAGAAGATTCCCTAAATAGACAATGACTCTGTGAGTCTGGACATGTGGAAAAAAAACACAACATGCATTTCTTCAGTGGTTATATACTACAGAGACATTCATATTAGCCTCATTTCACTTTTATACATAAAGGGTGAAGAGGACAAGTCTACATCTTCCTGCTGTTCTCAGATAACAACCCTTCTACCACATACAGTATAATGTTGCCATGTTCTGCACAAGAGCATTTAAAACATGTCAGGACATGACCTGTGACACAAAACAGGTGTCACAGGTCATTTCCTGTGACACCAGTTTATAAGAGTCTATAAGAACTTATAAGAATAAGAAAAATCTATAAGATTGTACAAATTGTATTAGTTTGTCATGTTTGTTATGCTCATTTATTTATTTTACCCCCCTCTTAGATTTTTTCCTGATTTTTGTTTTCCAATTTTTGTTGTGATTATTTTTTTTTACTTGTTAATGTAATTTTATTTTTATATGTTGTATTTTTTTTTAAATTCTTGGTACCTCACCCTTGTGTGTAATAAAGGTTGATTTGTTTTGAAAAGGCTTTTACATCGCTGCATTTTTTTTACTGTCGTTATTTTATTATTATCATTTGGTTGGTATATAATAACACAATCTTTATATGTGAAGTCTTTGTTGCTCTCTGAGCTTGGTTGTTTTCTTGTCTTCTTTATACAATATTTACTATTATCCTTAATGCTACTGTATTGTTTTAAGGATTTGTGCAAGACCTTAATTAATCAATGCTTCAATTGATTACTGGTTATTTATCTCACCTTGGTGGGGTGACCTGGCAATATTTCCCCTATTACATTCTTCCTTTGGTAGCGCTAGGAGTCATGGTGATGATGGCTGTCATTTTTTTAATCCTGATCTGTGACCTGTACATCTAACCCAATTGTAGGGCTGGAGATATTTTGTATTGTTGCTAAACCCAAATAAAGTCTATATATATATAAAATACTGCTTGCATTTTTTCTGTTACTATGGGAACAGAGACAGAGTAACCATCTACAATATGTTGGCTTTTGAATAACAGCAGTCTACAGTTGCCTGGCTCATAGCGAGTGAAAGTTTCCATTTGCATTCCATCATAATTGTTCTTCCAACATCCCTAGGAGAGTTCCCCATCCATGTTTCTTTCGTTGGTCACAATAACAGTCCAGGAAACTCACCAGAGCAATAGTTATGCAACTCCAATGAGAACTTTGAATTGGTATACAAAAGGGTTTGAATATGGGCCATTCTGTGCATGCTTGGGTGATTTCCAAGGTTCAGTGCTCTTCAGGTTGGTAATCGTCCAAATCACAATAACCCATAGGAGAGGAGTGGACCCATGTCTGGGGATCAGCTTATATCTCCTGTTTTTTGTATTAGCTCATTGCAGGAGAGACTTGAAATAGTCTTGTCCCAATATAAAGATAATCTCATAAGCCTCATTTTCAGGCACAATAATGCTGTCTCATCCTTCACCAATTCTTAATGCAGGTTTTTCCTATCTCTGAAACTTGGATAATAAATCAATAGAGCTGTTCTGTTAGGAACCTCTACCAGTAGTTGCAAATCTCTTGGCTTCCCATGGCTCCCTACAGTCATTTGGTGGAATTCCTATTTAGATCTGTGGGCACAAAGTTATCCATGCAATATGACCTATTTAGTGTTGATGTCTTCTATCAGAAGAACCTCTCTCCTTTCTTCCACAGTTCTGGATGGTTTGGGAGGATATTTCCCCACAGTCTTGGGGCAGAGGCAGAAGCTATATCTCCATCTATGCAGGGCTGTCTTAATGCATGGGCCTGATGTGCACTTGCCTGTGGGCCCCACGAGCATAGGGGCCCCATATTAATCTGTGTATGTTAACCCTTCAATGCATCTTGTACCATATAAATACAGCAACAAATTTATTACATTTTACTGCATTTTTATTAATACTAACATGCAAATATATGTTTAATTTTATCGACCATTTACATTTTTATTCCTGTGAGTAGTTGTTGTAGGGGCTCCAGTACACTGCTTTGCCCGGGGGCGGGGGGAGCGGCATAATGCTGTTAAGACAGCCCTGCATATATGTACTATATGGTCAATAGGAGAACATATGAACAAGAAGAAATTTGTCTTAACTACTGCATTCTACTGAAGTTTGCTACAGTGGAATTCAGCATGATTCATTTCTATTCTGCATGCAGCATTGCTATGGACTCCAGTCAATCAGTGCCCTGAAACTCCAAAATTATGTATGAGAGGGTCATCATCCCACCATTTATACCCGACGACAAAATTTATTGAACTTGAAGATGGCTGAGGAAGTCATCATGGGCCACATCAATCCCAGAGAAGGAATATATTTAATCAGTGCAGTATCATGAAGAGAGCTTTGAATGCCTAAACGCATCATGTGTCTGTGTTTATGCAAGAGTACCACTGGCTAAGAAGAGTGTTGACAGTATAGTAGACACATCAGGGGTGAAATCCAGCACGTTCTAACAGGTTCTGGAGATCCAACAGCAGAAATTTTGAACAGTTCGGAGAACTGGCAAATATCACCTCTGGCTGGCCCCAGAGTAGGGTGCGAATGGAGATTTTGCAATATCCTCCTCCCAGGAGTGGGGAGGGAATGGGGATTTTGCGGTATCCTTCCCCTGCCATACCCAGCAAGCCACGCCCACCAAGCCACACCATGCCCAAGCCACGTCCACAGAACTGATAGTAAAAAAAGTGAATTTCACCACTGAGACATATACACTGTGCTTCACAACATGGCATGACTCTGAATGCAAGGCTGTGTTCTCCTCTCAAGAAAGCCCTTACTGTCCTCACCATTAGTATTTCCAGCTTAAGTGCTGACCCTGTTTGGACATGCCAGTAATGGATGGAAGCATTCTGGGTCTCCCAGAGTTTATTTCTTTATAGACTTAAAGGCAATGCAATACTTTTTATGCATTAGTCTACTATTTTGGCCCTCTGTGGTTTTTCTCCCATTCCCCACCTCCCCTGCACATTTAAGAACAATGACAGGGGTTCCCAATGTAAAAATCAAGAGGTCCTATCACAAGGAATGACTTGGTAGGTGTAGCCGGATTGGCACACTGCTGGGGATCCTATTGCAGGATTCGATCCAGCGACACCACAATAGAGGGGATGGGGCAGTTGAGAAGAGCAGTCACATGGACTGTAATGGCAGCAAATTAGTTGGCTGCCATCTGGCAACCGTCAGGAGGTTTGTAGGCCAGATGTGGTTACCTTATCTTGACTTTCAAGAAAAGATTGGACGGCCATTTGTCAGAAATGGTGTAGGATCTCCTGCTTGAGTGGGGGGTTGGACTAGATGACCTATAAGGTCCCTTCCAACTCTGTTAATCTGTTAATCTGACTTTTCCCAGAAGGTGACCTGATTAACCAGTGGTGACTAGCCGCAGAGACCAAAAGGAATGCCTACCTGGTAAGAAAAAGTTACATTTTTAAACCAAATGTGAAGGAAGTGATTTGTTCTTTGGACAGGCAGATCTGAGTCTTTTCCATCCTTCCCCCCCCCCCCCACCTCGGCCTCCCTCCAATTCCAGCTACTTCATCATTTTCAGGCAATTTTATAGGTTTCTTCTTCCAAGAGTAATTCCTGTTTTTCTGTTTGCACTTGAGGTTTTGTGTTTTATTTTATTTTAGAACGCAGTATTAAAACACTTCCTAAAGAAAAGCCCACCTCCCTCCTTCCCTCAGCTGAATTCTACACATTTCTACCTCCCCTGAGATCCTTCTCCAAGCAGTCGATTTGACTGAAGTCAACCCTAACACAATTCCACACTCTGCCAAAATGTCATTGCTAGATTTCGCTGTTTGTTTTTTTGCACATGCTGACAAGCTGGAGAGAACTTCTTGTACAGGATTTCTTGTAATTGCTGCTTACCTCCCCAACACAAGTTTCTCTTTCTCCCCCTCCCTCCCTCCCTCCCTCCAAATTTGTTGCTGCTTCTTTTCTCAAATATTTATTTCAGAAATCCATGCTGCTGATTAAGAATTTTAAATATTTCTCTTCCAAGGAACTCAGGATGCTCGTGGTTTGAGTTTATTTGTCATGGAGTCCTTGACTCTTGACTTGTATTTTGCTGAGCATTTACCAGGCAAAGGTTGAAAGAGAAACATTCCTTCTGTATTTCAGTGAACTCACGTGGGCTGGCTGGTTTTTTGCTGAACATGCCAAGAACATGGGCAGCAACCTATCTAACAGAGCATTCTATTCTGAGGTGAATATAAAGTGAGCCTATCTGGATCTGACCAGAGTGAGAAGAGTTTCTGTAGCGGCGGAATTTGGATAACCTGAAAATGCAAAAACTGTTAGATCTTTAATTTGTTATTATTGTACGTATTACTGTCCAGGATGGGCAAAGTTAATTATAGGATTTTTGTTCTCTCTTGTGCCAAAACAAATTAACAGTTGATTCTGTGACCTGATTCACCAAAAAGGAATACTTAATAGTAAAAGTGGAATTTGCAGCCATATTAAAAGATACTGATCATGTAATACTGGAATTATTGATATTAAGGGAAATTTGGAGCTGATGTAGTCAAAAGAAGGCCTTGGATTTTAAGAAAAGGAATTTAACAGTAACAGGGTTGGAAGGGACCTTGGAGGTCATCTAGTCCAACCCCCTGCTCAGGCAGGAGACCTGTACTAGGGATTCGAACTTCCGAACTGCCAACCTTTCTGATTGACTAGCTCAGTGTCTTAACCACTGAGCCATCTTAATGTAGTGAATTCAAGTCACTAAAAATATACTAAAATGTGTAATTATTTTCTAACCTGGAAAATAGCAAGAGAAGTCAATATGGCTTCATAGAAAGTTTCACTTCAATCCCAAAGTAAAATTAAACAAAAAATAAAACAGAAGAAAGTATTTAAGATGTAGAAAGACAAGTTACCAAGGAAGAACGCATGCAGTGTAAAAAACAATCTGCACCACAGGAATAAATGGGAATACAGAAGGGAGTTGTAATGATCAGGCTGAATCTCTACCCATTATATTTGGGAATCCTGGCATAGGAATGAAGAGCCAGATGTCTGAAAAAGGGAAATGTTATTTTACCTTCAAAAAGAATGAAAAGAAATATTTGATTACTATAGACTAAACAGTCTGACAGCCATACCTGGGGAAAAGTTGGAGCAGATTAAAAAAAAACAAAACATATTGCTTTCTACAATGCACCGATATTCAAAAATCTACAGAAAATTGAGCAAACTTTACTAGACTAATTGTGTTTATGTTTCAAATGGGATATTTATTTATTTATTTATTTATTTGTTTGTTTGTTTGTTTGTTTGTTTGTTTAAACTTTTATACCGCCCTTCTCCCAAAGGACTCAGGGCAGTGTACAGCCCATAATAAAAACAACTTAGACACAAAAGTTAAAACAATTAAAACAGGTTCAATGATTTGGCCATATTATTAAAACCCAAGACTAAATTACCCATTAAAATTCATCATTCCGTCAGACCAGTTGTTGGAATAGTGGGTCTTAAGGGCACAACGGAAGGCATGCAGGTCGGAGATCCTATGTATCTCTGGGGGCAATTCGTTCCACAGGGCAGGGGCCCCCACAGAGAAGGCTCTCTCCCTCGGGGTCGCCAGTTGACATAATTTGACCGACCACACCCTGAGGAGGCCCTCTCTATGGGAGCATACCGGCCGGTGCAAGGCAATCGGTGGCAGAAGGCGGTCTTGTAGATATCTATTATTTATATCCCACCTTTGTTATTCTAAAAATAACTCAATTTGAGGGACACATCCAAGAAACCTTCCTCCTCCTATTTTCTTCACCACAATAACAACTATATGACATGAGTTAGGCTGAGAGAGAGTGGCTGGCCCAAAGTCACCCAGCAGACTTTCATGGCCAATTTCCTTAGTTGATTGAGAGACTGCTGTAAACAGAATGTAAAGTCAACAATCAGCAAAACATGATATAGTGCTCTACAATATACTATTTAGCAAGTTATTTAAATATGGCTAGATGTCAAGCTATCAGCTGTATAAGATAGAACAGACTAAGAAACCAATGCCATAGAGATAAGGATTATTTTTATTCTAACCACTATAGTAACAGATTTTTGCATGTCTGAATGTACTTTCCCCTCCCTCATCTTATCTTAGTACGAACTAGGCAGGCGTCTGTCTGAGATATTTACTCAAACCAGTTTCTTGGAGTTAGCTCAATCCCCACCAGTTTTACCTTTGCCTTGGCTGTCTTTCAAAGCCATTCCTTATGCCCTCTGTTGTTGATGTTTAGTTACTAAGTCATGTCTGACTCTTTGCGATCCCATGGATCATGGCATGCCAGGCCTCCCTCTCCTCCACTGTTTCCCTGAGTTTGCCCAAATTCATATTCATTGCATCAATGACACTATCTAACCATCTCAACCTCTGCCGTCCCCTTCTTCTTTTGCCTTCAATCTTTCCCAGCATCAGGGTCTTTTCAAGTGAGTCCTCTTTTCTCATTTGGTGGCCAAAATATTTGAGCTTCAGCTTTAGTATCTGTTCTTCCAAAGAACATGCCCTCTACATACGCTTATTTGGTATATCCTCAGGTGTCTTGAGAAGTACACTGAAGGAGTACTCCTTCATGGTTCCTCATCAAATTGGAATGAAGTCACATAAATGAGGTGCCAGAAAATTTGGTTCTGTAGTAAACAACCTTCACCATGTTTCTTAATTATTTGAATAAAGTAGAGGGAATATCTTATCAGACTTGCACATAAGGATAACCAGGTAACATAGATAATTTTAGAAGACAGAAATAAAATCTAAATGATTTTGACAGCATAGAGAAATAGACTCAACACTCCAGAATTAAATTTAATGAAGACAAATGAAAAATTCTTCATTTAGAAAAACTAGAAATAAAATGAACAGATACAGAAAGAGGATACTGAAAAATTATAAAAATATACTTAATTTTGCCATTATGCAAGGGATGTTGAAGTGGAGTGTTTAATAAGTTTCCAAGTGAGTAAAACCTTTTTGTGTGTACTCCATTCCATTATATTTCAGGACCAACTAGATTAGTGTACATTAAACTGTATTGTGATAATCCTGCATTATCACCTGGAAAGCTTTTTATCTTGTATGTTAGGCCCAAGATCAGATGCAAAGGGTAGTATTACTATTTTTTATTTTTTAATTAGAGTTTATTGGAATATAAAATACAAATCGAAATAAAAATAGCAATAGCACTTATAAAGCTCCACAGTGCTTTATAGCACTCTCTAGGTGGTTTACAGAGTCTGTATATTGCCCCCAACAATCTGGGTCTTCATTTTAACAACCTTGGAAGGATGGAAGACTGAGTCAACTTTGAGCCAGTCAGAATTGAACTCCTGGCTGGTGGGCAGAGTTAGCCTGCAATATTGCATTCCAAGCACTGCACCACCACAGCTCCTATCAGAAAGGAAGGGGGAAAGGAGTGCAATATAAAGGAAAGGAAAAAGAAAAAGAAAAAAAAAGCTGTGTCTTCTGACTCTCTTTGATGTAGTAGAATACAAACCTCAAAATTTTGCTTTATATTTCTGATAAATACAAGCCATTTCTACAAAGTTAAACACAAAAACAGTTTGGTAATGATAATAATAAATTCAACGCTGTGTGACAACACATACACTTTTTATTAACTCTATTTCAGGAAGTTCACCTAAGTCCTTCAAACCTCAGGCATTTACACCTGATGATCACTTCCCTGACAATATTTTCTCTTCCCCATCAGCATTCAAATATTGTAAGCAAATAATTGTGACCTTGAACTATACTGCAGATTAATTACATGTTGAAAATATTTCTTCTTGAGTAGATAAAGTAAACGGAGAGTGAAAAAAAAAAACCCAACAACTTCTCAAATGAAAACATTATTCATTAATTTGGGGTGTGTGTGTATGTGCTGAAGTCTTTGGAAGCAGCTACGGATTTCAGAAGAAGAAAATTCCTTGCATGTTTAAGTTGTTAAGCTAGTAGACAGAAGACCCTTCTACCCATCAGAAGCTTCAGAAACAGCTTTACGCTGATAGACACTTATTCCTTTGTGCCGTTGACCTTGAATTATTGGGAACTAGGTGCAAAAAAACAATTATTGTCTGGCTTCTAGATGCTATAAGACCCGAAGACCAGGTCTTGGGTTCCAGGGGACAGGTGAACGAATGAGGCAACTTTGCTATTATTTAACATTTTTTTGGTCTATTCTTTGTTTTAGCTTGGTTTTTGTACTATTTAATGTATTTATTGACTCTTTTAGCTCTGTTGTACGCCTCCAGAAGTTGATTGGTTTGTGAGATGGACAACTATATTAATTAGTTTAATAAATAAACAAATATTCTCAAAAATGGAAAGATTCTTAAATACCCACAATGGAGGAGTTGTTGGTGAAGAATATTGAACCAGCAGAGATGGCAAAAATAACTTGGACACTTCGTTGAAAAAAAGAGAAAATTACAGTTGTGATGTATGGGTTGGAAGATTTGAAAGGGCAGCCTATGGAAAGAAGGAAATTATGACAAAATCTTAGAGAGAGAGGATAAAATCAAATGCATTCATAACCGCTGCTAAAAAGATCTGAAGTTGTTTTTTATCATCTTTTCTTTCTTTTCTTTTCCTTTTTATTCACCATTTTTTATTTTCTTTGTTTCTTTGTAGCTTTTGTATTGTTTTTAGGTTGTCAAAACTTTCTCCAATAAACATTATATTTTAAAAAAATGAGTGCTTACAAATGTTTCACAACACTGCAAAAGAAAATAGGTTTTTTTGGGATGACACTGAGGAAATATCTTTGACTTTATTAATTCAGTAGTTCTTTGCAATGGTCTATGGTAAATTGTTGTAAGAGGCAAATAAATCAGGCATTTTTAAACTGCAGTTAAAAGCTCTAAATCTTTATTCCTCAATTTGAATTGCTGAATGAGGAGATAATAAACTGAAATAATTATAAGGCTGAGAACAAATAATTCTCTTGCATTGTAAAATTAAAGAAAGGACAACTTGAATGACAATAAATTGATAGAAATGAATTATGTAGTGCTATTATTTCAAAGTGTTTTGAATCTGGGTATTTATTATTTCAAGACAGTCTCATTTCGTTATTGGTAAAGAATGGCATTTTAAAAGAAGACCAGAGGATTTGATGGTTTACAATAAAATGCACACATCTATTACAGCAAAGCCCAAACTTTTTAGACATAGATATTTGGAAGAACAATGGATATATCAAGCAAATTTTTGTGCAGTGTTTGGAACACCTAAACCTAGAGAAGTATATCTGGTCAGATATTCTTTGAAGCAGTTTCCAGGACTGGTGTATTCTGAGCAATGATTAAATTACATACATAGGAAACTGTGTTTTACTAAAATCAGATACATTGGTGCATTTGATCAATATTGCTGCTATTGATTGCCAATATATATTGAGAGGTTTCATGCAGGAGTTTTCCCAGCTCTACCTGATCTTGAACCTGCAACTTGGTGATGCAAGTCTATTGGCCTGAATGACAAATGCCTGCCTATGCTGTACGCATACTGTATATGCTCCCAGTTTCTTATGTAATGATCCAAACTCATATTCAGGCTTCTTCTCTTAGAATATTGGTAGAATTGCAGTAGTTAGATGGAAAGAAGGAAATGCTGTACCAAGTTGACACTTGACAGTCTTTTTTTGTCTTCATGGTGACCTGAGTGTTCATTGTGCTGCTGTGCCACCTCTACATTATCTTCTGTCTGTTTGTCCATGTAACTACTGATCTATTCATTTACTTAGTGTCCATCCATCCATCCATCCATCCATCCATCCATCCATCCATCCATCCTCTTTCTGTTGACTTGTTCATCCATCCATCTAGTTATCTCTCATTTGGTGGATATCCAAAATTTTTAAATAATTCCTGAGATTATATTTTAAGTAATGAATTTTAGTGCCTTGAACAAAGTATATTGAATTAAAGTTTGAATGGATCCTCTTTCATGTGCAGGGGTCCAAGTGCCCTTTTATCCTTTGAAAAGGCTGTTTCTAAAATAAAATCTATGTGTTGACAGATTCACAGTTGAGGAAAACCCTTTTCAAGGAAAAACTTCATCAAGCCCAAATAAATGCTGTTAAATTGACATTCACAGAATAATGTATTCATCATTACGGCTTAATTAACCAGAAAGTTCTACCCCTAGTTATATGACCACACAGTGAATTAGCATACCCACTTTTCATGGTTTATTAACTATGGCAATTGTCCAAGGTACATATAAATATAAGACAGTAAATTACTCCCATTGCAAAATTATATCCATAAAAGATTTCTAAAGTTTAATGTCAGTAAGGGATAAAATTGGGGAATTTATCCATTTTGCACTGACCTAACAATATATATGAAAGCTTGTTATGGCCTTGCCAGGTCAAATTATGTGTGCTTGAGTATGAACATAGCCAAGCAGAATCAAAGTATGACTCTTTAAGCTGTAGCATATGATTCATACTGGTTATTCCAGTCCTGTTTCTACACTTCTATATTTTAACAGTGCAAGTTAAGAGTGCCAAACTCTGATTTAAAGAAGGCATATCCAGCTAATGCTTTTAAAAATTCACCATTTGACATGCTGGAATTTTACAGTTAAAATTTCCGTTCTGGAATTTGGCACTGATGTTATAGACCTGTAAGAAAAAGTAGCCATAACAAACAAACAAGCAAAACAAAACAAACCAGACACCCAACCTCATCTACCCAATCCACCAAACAAAAACAAACAATACAACCTCAATCAAACAAGAAACATTAAAGTGGTTAGAAGTAAAGGAAATACAGCACAACAAAAATTGTTCATGTGAGAAATGCCCTCCTGTCTTAGACTGAATTCAGAAATCTTTGGATCTACAATGTGATTTCAGGCACTGGATTAATAAAGAGCATAGAAACAGTGTTCTCTAAATGTAAGGTCGGCTCCACATCTGCAAACAGGTCAGAAAATCAGAGAGGGCCTCTATCAATTACAGCTCTGTTATTCATTATGTATGTGAAAGAGATTGTTTCCTTATAAGGGGAATGTTTATAAGAACTTTTGCCCACCTGAAATACTCCAGAGGGCATGGACCTTGGGGAAGGTGGGTGATGGCTATATATGTCTTACAATGAAATGTACATGTAAATACCGAGCAATACAGAGAAACGGATTGTGTAAACTGTGGCTTTTCTGCCAGGTGAACCTTGCATTTCTGGAAGAGAAGCACAGCATCTGAAATAAAACTCCTGCTGCCGCCTGGTGTTTTAAGAATGAAAAGGCCAAAGAGATATTTACTAAAAAGGTTCAGTCAGTCTACCATAGCAAGCATTCTGAAAAGCAGAGGCAAAGATGTGTATTGATCATTTTTGCATTACCAACCAAAGAGAAGGAAAAAGAAGAAGGACACTAGAGCAAAATGAGCCAAGAAAGTACAGATTTGCATTAAATGTTGGTTGTATGTATAGATGCAGCTACAGACATAATTATATTTGCTCTCCAAAGAGAAGAAGATTGTGTCTTTGATTTGTAAGTCCCAAGTCTGCCAATATTATGGATGACAATTCCAAGGTCTCTTTTCTAATTATGCTTTAATTATTAAACTATCCTTGGAATAGAACAGGGAGTGCTTCAAACAGTTGAGTGGCTGCTTGGTGATCTTCATATGCAAGGCCTAAATTGTGCACAAAAGATCTAGTATATCTTCCTCAAACAAGAATCCTCAAGAGATATTACTGTATTTTTCAGAGTATAAGACTTACTTTCCCCCCCTAAAAAAAAAGATGGTGAAAATTTGGGTGCGTCTTATACACCGAATGTAGCCCCGCCCACCTGCCGGAAAATAGGCTATGGCAATCCCTGCAGCCTGAAACAACTGATCTTTGGGAGGCCGATCCAACTGACAATCAGCTACTTGTGCTAATCAGGCTGTGCTGAAGCTGAAGCTGAAACAGGCTGTTTGCTGCAAGGAGGCAAATTGCTGGGAGGCAGAGGCAGATATTTTTTTCTTGTTTTCCTCCCCCAAAAAGGTAGGTGTGTCTTATAGTCTGGAGCGTCTTATAGTTTGAAAAATATGGTAGTTTTCAGTTCTGGAATTTATAGTCCAAGATCTATATACAAACAGGAGTTGGATAGAATTGGACCGCTGGAGGATGTGGAGAGAAACAGAAGACTGACCAAAGGATCTTAACTTTATTTATATCAAAGACAAAGATAGATCTTTCATGTATGAGCAAACATACAGAATAAGTGAAGTATGAAGTATCATCTTATGATATGATGCTAAGAATTATGTCAGCCTGAGTGATTGTCCCAAAGTCATCTAGTAAGCTTACAGGGCTTACTCATACTTTTATCTAGTCCGACTCTAATCTGTTCTGTAACACCATATGCTTCTGAAATGACATGTGAAATTAATTAACTTGTTACCTGGCTACATCAGCAGAATGAGTAGGTTCAATTTGTACACCAAGTTAACTTGAAGGATGTCAACATGAGACTTATCTAGTGTTATCTTCATGTAATGTCTGGAAACAGACAGTTCAGGGACCACTGATGTATATGAAAGTCTCCAGACTTCTCCTAAAAGCTTCTAACTTTTAGGAGAAGTCTCCTAACTTTCCAAATGCTTGAAACCCAAACCCATCATTTTAAATCGTATCCCAGTCACTGAAAAGTTGTTTACAAATCACTGTGATCATATCTTTTTTATTGTTTGCTTGTAAAAATTAGCAATCCTCTTCTGATCTGTCATTTTCAAAACCTTTCAAAACCTTTTGATTGCCGAATTGCTAGCCAGGATCACATTTTTCCTTAGGTTTGCTGTTTTCCTTTAGAAATCCAGGAGAACAAATAGAAATGTTTGAAAAGTAAGTGAGTTACATAACAGTGAGCCATTGCAGTTTCAAAAAAATCTTGTTTTAAAGGAAAAAAAAATCCACCAACTTTTTGAATAGCTACCTTTCCCCATACCTCTGAATTAATTAATTATTTTAAAAACCACCCACCAGTCATTTGCTCTTGGTAAAAATCCTCTCCTAAATGCCCAGACATTTTTAAAATCTTTTTTTTTTTAATTTAAGGGAAAAAACATTCATGATGAATGAAGATAGTTGGTTGAAAAAGGAATTATTTTGGGGAAGATGTAAATGAGCAATTAAGAACACCATCATTTTACTCAGAAATATTTCATACAATGGCGAGTGCCTCTTAACCTCAGTTCAGTAGGCACAGGATTGCAGGCAAATTAGGGATTAGTGAGTTGAGAAACTGACTTGAGCTGACTTGGAATGAGGGACAAAAGAATTAAAGGCTTTATCGGGGAGTGATTTCATGGGAAACAAAATAACTTGTCCTCTGTGAAGTTCAAATCCTGCCATTTAATTCTGAATTGGCTTCTCTACATGGAGAGATTAATGCCCTCTACTATGCACATTTAATATATACTGGTCTCCCTTTTCACCTCCTTTTTTGGAGATACAATATATTTCTTCTTTATTTGCATCTTATAAGTGACCATTCAAGCCCCTTTTGCTTGCTTGCCACCAAGTCTTTCGATGGTGGAGATTCTATGTCATCAAGGTGGTCTATGGAGATTCTCAGTCATCCAGGTCATGGCTGGAGCTATGCACTTTGGGATGAACACCTTTCAAATGGTATGGGAGTATGAACGGATTTCCAGAAAAATTGCAAACTACAGGAACCATTTGCACTTCTGTTTGAGATGCAGACAACACAGACTCAATCCCCAACAGCTTGAACCTGTCTTCAACAGGGAAGGGATACAGGGCAGAAAACATCCTGCAGTCAAGAACACAGATAAACCTCCAAGTGGCCTCAGTGACTCTCTAAAAGAATGCAAATGACCAGCTGTCTGCAACAGTGGTGGGATTCAATTTTTTTTTTACTACCGGTTCTGTGGGCATGGCTTGGTGGGCATGGCAGGGGAAGGATGCTGTAAAATCTCCCTTCCCACCCTACATCAGGGGAAGGTTACTGCAAAATCCCCATTTCCTCCTGATCAGCTGGGACTTGGGAGGCAGAGAATAGATAGGGGCAGGGCCAGTCAGAGGTGGTATTTACCAGTTCTCTGAACTACTCAACATTTCTGCTACCGGTTCTCCAGAACTGGTCAGAACCTGCTGAAACCCACCTCTGGTCTTCAAGGAATATCAATCCTTCCATCCCCCACCATTCAGTCAGTGCTGAAGAAGCTTCTTGAATGAGAAGCGAAAGATCTTCAAAAAAAAAAAATATATATAAGAAAGTCCAGTTACCTCCTGAAAAAAAGCACTTTTCGGACATGGTAGGGTGTGTCAAATTTTTTCAACTTTCGATTTCCAAACATTAGGGGTGCTCAAAAATTGTGCCATGCCTTGGGGATTGTAAAGATATTTTGGTTACTTTAATATAATTTAAATGTGCTTTGTAAGTAGTTACTTACAAAGTAAGTACTTACAATATTTATGTAGTTACATAAATATCATAACTTTTAAACATTTTGTTTGCTTCATTTGTCCAGTTGTGCTAGTTTTCATCGGTGACATATTTGAAACTTCTGAAGAAGCCCTCTTATGCTACTTTCCCAACATCTCTGTATTTCTTTCAAAGAGGAAAACTCATTTCCTTTTACAATGTGTTCACCATCTGGAGTTCATAGCTGTGAGTGTCAGGGAAGCTAATTGTCTTCAAATGAATGCCTAGGCAGAGGAGCCTGAGTGGGCAAACAATCTCCATACAGACATTTCAACCACACGTTGACCTGATTCCATGCTTCTTATGCAGCAGCCTTTTGTAATGGATTGGCTTAATGTGGTTTTTTTGGCTTCAGGAAAACTTGAAAGGAGAAACACAGGGTAGTTTTTATTTACTGGTATCCAGTTACCAGGTCATAAATAAAATCAGATTGACATAAGTCTGTGGTTCAGAGTTGCCAAAGGTCCAGGATTCTGGAAAAAGAAGACACGAAGAAGCATATACATTTTTCCAAGAAAGAAAGCAATATTTACACAATGTTTTTTTCTCTGTAAAAATATAAATTAACAATTTCTACAAAAATAACATTGATCCATAGACACAACATAGTTATTACGTTTCTACTCTGTTTCCCCGAAAATAAGACCCAACTGAAAAATAAGTCCTAGTATGATTTTTCAGGATGCTCATAATATAATCCTCCAAAATAAACTCCAGTTAGAATTGTCAGCCAGATGGATGCATTTAGTGCCGTATTTCCCCCCCCCAAATAAAACCTAACCAGAAAATAAGCCCTAATGCATCTTTTGGAGCAAAAATCAATATAAGACCTGGTGTTATTTTCAGGGAACCATGGTACTGCTGCCTAATGCAGGAAAATTACATTGTGAGGCACATGCCAATATGCTGAAGGATCCAGTTGCTATCCATAGTATCACCCTTGAAAGAATGCAATAGATTATTTATTTATTTATTATTAAATTGAGATGCCATCCATATTGCTATCCAGAATAGATTGGGTAGGAGAAATGCTAGACCAGCATTCTGGTTGATCAGAGCAAAGAACAGAAAGCAAGATGTATCTGTGTTTTAATTTATAGCAATAACATTTAGCAACAGCAATAACATTTAGACTTACACAATGCCCTATAGCACTTTACTGCACTCTCTGGGTAGTTTACAATATAAGCATTGTTTGCATATTGCCCTCAACAATCTGAGTCCTCATTTTACCAACCTTCCATCCTTCCACCTTGGAAGGATGGAAGGCTGAGTCAACCTTGAGCCCTATCTGGATGGAACTCCAGGCTGTGGGCAGAGTTTGCCTGCAATACTGCACTTTAATTGCTGCGCCACCAGGGCTCTTACCTGGGCCCTTGTATAAGCATAATTTATGTAGTATTTTCCTTGAAAAAAAAGGTTCTTTTTTCTTTGCTGTGAGTGATTTAACTGAAAATCTCTGTAGGGTTTCAATAAACAGGACATTTCCAGCAAGTTGAGATATTGTCAAAATGACCAGATGTGCACTAAGATAGAAGCTCCATCCATAACAACTTTGTGCACAACTACAAAATTGGAAGAGTTTGCTCCATGAAGTTGCAACATATATTTCATCATTTTTCCCTCTAGATCATGGCTGTGAGTTAGAAGGAAGTATGTACACCATCCATGTACATTTTCAGATTTCATTCCTTTCTGGGATTCACTCATTTTGCTAGCCATCATCGACTAATCATTTTAATATAAATAATCCAAAAAGAAAATTTTAATTAGAAATTATATGAACTGATCAACAATTTTCAAATTCCTGTACAATGTGTAGTAATTTTTTTTGGGTGGAAATTAGATGATCAGTATTAAGGATATACGAATTAATCAACAGGTAAAATGTTGGACAATAACTCAATCAATAGGTAATTAAAAACCAAATATTTGGAAGACTAAAATGGAAAATTCAGTTTTTGATACCAACAAATCCAACCTTGGAAAAATCCAATAATATGCTCCATCCCAATTTAAGATGTAAATTTAGACTGTTATACAAGAATAAATCCAACTGAAGTCAATGGGGCTTATTTCTAAATAGACTTATATTGTCAAGCATTAATTTCCATAGAAAAGAATGTGCATATCACCCTAAATTCAAGGATATGCATTTCCATAATTTTCTGGATTAGCAAACAATAAGCAAATGTATCCTTGGAAGTATTTATTTCAGACAGTGTTTTATGAGCAAAGCGGTGGTTGGGATGTTTCTCCAGTTCAAAGCTATGCAGACCACTTTTCACTGATTTATTTTTCTTCTGAGGCAGCAAATACCACCGCAAGATACTAAAACACCTTAGAAAACAAATAAATGTTTAAAAGAAAGGATTATTTTGGCAACTATTTTAAAAAACCCTTTTATACAAAGCAGTTACCATAGAAACTTATGAGAACTCAAAAGTCTTTTAAGGACACGCTGACTGGCATATAATAATTATTTGAAGCTGCTATGGTGTTTTTATGTTCTGAGCATGTTTAACATTCTTGTTAGTTTTGTTCAGGACAAAATCTGCAGAATACTATCTCTCCCCCTCTCTTTTCCCCTCCCTCTCTTCCAACACATTCCTTCCCCCTTTTCTAAGCTATCTCACACTTAGTAATTTTTATTTGTTTCAAGATTCAATTGTTCTCATTTTTATGCTAAAGGAGCAGAATAAATTAGAGTCAGAGGTATTACCGGAGGATCTCTGGGCATCTGGACTGGAAGCATTGAAAAGGTAATTGTATCACTTACACCACAACATGTGAGGATTTCACATTTCTGGGGGATCTTAGATACAGGTAGTCCTCGACTTATGACCACACCTGAGCCCAAAATTTCTGTTGATGAGGTGAGACAGTTGTTAAGTGAATTGGGCTCCATTTTATTATCTTTCTTACCTCAGTTGTTAAGTGAATAGCTGCAGTTGTTAAATTAGTAACACGGTTAAGTGAATCTGGCTTCCACATTGACTTTGCTTGTCAGGAGGCTGCAAAAGGTGATCCCACAATCTCAAGACACTGAAATCATCACAAATATGAATCAGTTATCATCCATCCAAATTTTGATCACGTCACCGTGGGGATGCTGCAACGGTCCTAAGTGTGAAAAATGGTGATAAGTCACTTTTTTCAATCTGTTGTAACTTTGAACTGTTGTTAGTCAAGACTACCTGTATTAATTATCTTTCCTGGGCTATTTTAGGTGGGCTTTGTCCTGTATCTAAGTACAAGATTTGGGAAATAATTATATAAAACAGTTTTTTGTGGGAACCAAAAAATCTTAAGATATATCAGAGATTTGAGACTTTTTGATTTTAGAAATTAAACACTAGTAGGGACTAAAAATTCCAAGCAGAAAAGGAGAAAAAAAAAAAAGTAAACTTGCTTTTGGTTAGTATGAAGAACAAACAAAAAACCAACCACAAAATTTTATAATATTTAAAATACTCCAAGTGATTTTTGAAAAATAGGGCCAGAGTTTACTAGCTACAATGTTAGAACATGAGATGTGTGCTTCTATGGATAGACTTGTGTCCAAAATACGTTAATGAAGGAATGACAGACAGCAGTGAAATATTTCTCTAATGTAGAAATATTAGAATCAGAAATATTAGATAATAAAAGATCAGGCAGAGAAAGATGGCTAAAGTGGAACAAATGACACCCAGGAGAAGGACTACAGGATTTACAAAGAAGTTGGTTAAAGCTTTGAAAATCAAAATGGAAGTAAAAATAATAAACCAAGAGAATAAAGAATTAAGTTTCTTATACTTGTGATGAAGTTTGGAAATTCATTCCTTCCTTCCTTCCTTCCTTCCTTCCTTCCTTCCTTCCTTCCTTCCTTCCTTCCTTCCTTCCTTCCTTCCTTCCTTCCTTCCCTCCCTCTCTCCCTCCCTCTCTTTTTTTTCTTTCTTTCTTTCTTTCTTTCTTTCTTTCTTTCTTTCTTTCTTTCTTTCCTCCCTCCCTCTCTCCTCTTTCTCTCTTTGAGTTCAGTTTGTATTTGCTTTAACTACTGTAGTTAAATTATTTAATGAAATATATATATATATATATATATATATATAATAACCAGCAACAGGATAGTAGATAGAGCCATAGGTCTTCTCTGTTGTAATTTATTGCAGTTCTCTTTAAATGAAAGCGGTTTCTCTCAATATAATAAACAAGCTTCTTTGAAGTGGGAGAATTAGAAAAAAAGCTATGCAAACTTCTTTTGATGATGCGTTCCCTTCTTTTTGGTGATATGTATGTGATCACTGTACTTGGATGAAACACTGTACAACTTTTTTTTCTTGAAATATGGATGGAATGGTGTTTTACATTCTTTTGTTTAAAAAGTACAAAAATATTCCAATCAGTCTGCCAAAAAGAATAGTATGCCTTTATTACGCAAACAATAATCACTCTTGCAAGATAGTTGGGATTTATATATTATGTATTCTGTTGGCACTGCTACATGTTGAATTACAGAAGAAAGTGAAGCCAGAAGTTTAGCATAAAATATAAAATTATGACTGACAATGAATGTACAGTTTTTTGCTTGGTATCCAGCCAGGAACTTGAAATGTTATTGCAGTGATAAGTACATAGCACAGAGCCCATACACCAAACCAGGGGAAACAATTAAGGATGCCTCAGAAAGTTTATCTTCAACTATCCCATGACATTGTAGCGGTGTATACAACATATTATACTTTAGGATTTGACATGCTACACATTATATATATTGATATTAGAATGGAAGCAATTGTCCTTCTTTTCTCAATCTGTGAAAGCATAGAACTAGCTGCTAATGATAAAATGGGCATGACCAAACATGGACTCATATCTGCTCAGAAATAAATTGGGGTCCCATTCTCCCAATCTGGGAAATTGAGAAACCTTTTACTGTTGCCAACTCAGAAGCTGGTAGAATGGAGAGATTCAGCAAGTCCATTGACTACTCTATGAGGAGGCAGTTTACCTCCTTGATTGGGTTTAAGGTCGTATCTATCACTACCCTGAAATGAATTTATGTTTTTAAGGTATTTTGATAAATGGCTTAACACATTGCTCTTTTCAGCGGATAGCTGAGGACCAAACTAAGTTTGATATTAGTTGCAAAATTGCAATTATTGTGTCTAGTTTTTAAATTGTGATGAGGGTGAGGGTTTATTTATTTATTTATGAAAATTTACTAGTGACTGCCCAATTGATTCTCAGTGACTCTAAGTGGTATAAAGTGATAGATAAGAGTAGGAAGAATTAGATCTTCCTTAGTGCCATGGTTCTATTGCTGATCAGAGGGAAACATGGAGCACAACTGAATTTTAAAAACTTGTCATCTTTCATTTCACCGTATTGAAGGGATTCAAATAAACTTTTTCACCAAGAAAGTCTGGAGTTAATTTATACATATAATGCTCATATGATCTCATACAGTTTTGGAATGTGGCTGTCAACTCACAAAGCATCCCTGGCCTGCCCTTGAGTTGCCATAGGAAAGGGGGAAACTGACCAAGCAGCACAGCAGCCAAAGACAGGAGCATATTCCAGATATATCTCTCCCAAGGCTGTCTCCCAGGGTTACCTACAGTGGCCAGAGGGCAGTGATGTCTACAACCCACGAAATTGCTCTGTTGGTGAATGTGATTGATGACACACCCTGGGGGAAGAGGGGGAAACAGAGTCATGATTGGAGCGTAAATTACGTGGGGTCAGAGTTGGCTTCACTTGAAACATGCTGACATGAAGCGCCTAATAACTGGATTTCTTTTGAAACTTGGCTTGAGGTTCATGATTTAATTAGGGCCTCTGTCAGAACCCTAACAGTGGCCTTAAACTGATAAAAGTTGCTTCTTATTTAGATTGTGGAGGGGACACCATGGCTATATGAATAAAGCAAGTTTCATGTATTTTCTATATTTATATCTCCCCACATGGTTACAAAGAGACCACCAATGATTTAGCTCTAAAATGAGATAAACCAAACTTCTGCAATTTAACAGCACATAATCTAAGGTTCATATTGTAATCCTTTGGACTGTGTATATTGTGTATATATGTGATATTAGATCATAATCAAATCTGTTCAGGACTTGTTCTTTCTATTTTTGTTGTTCAGCATAAAACTCAATAAAGATTCAGCTCTGTTGATAAGTTACCACCTAAGAGAATCTATAACTGTTAATGCATGGGTTCAATTCCTTTCATTTAAAAAGCACCCCTCCTTGTTCCTTTAAAATAAATCTGACAGCTTACTTTAACACCTTCCTGTAATGCTTGATTGCTGATGTTGAAATATGTAATGGTTTGGCCTATATAAAACAGGATTAATTGCTGTGCTTTGAGGATGAAAGTAATCAGACATCTTAATTGTGACCTGCAAGTTTAGGACACAAACAAAAGCTCTCATTGTGAACCTGCCAATTAATGCACCAGTCATTCAGGGAAAGAGATGAGCATGTGGCTTTTCTCAGGTTAGCTGAGGTCATGTCTTCAGCTAATGCACAGGTTCTTAAAGAATGTTAAAATCCTGGCCAACCCTCAGCTTTCTATTAAAGGGTCTCTAACAGCCCTATGGTGGGAACAGTGTTTACCAAGAAACATTTGGAATCTGTATATACTATTGGAGGGACATAAGAAGATTTTGAAGCTTTTCCACTAAGAAGTTCATTAAAGAATTGTATTGAAATACTCCATGGACCAATTTCAAAGTAAACAAAACAAAACAAGAAAAAACCTGTGTTGCCAATGCAAAATGACCACTAGTGGGGGGAACTGGGGCACATCAGAATCTGGAGATCCATAATACTTCTGCAAGAAAACCAATTTTGATGCTGCTTTCTCTCCTCTAACTGCCACGCTCTCTTAAATTCCCATAGTTATCCTTCCGCTTTGTTTTGGAGGGAATACCCCTCCCCACCAAAATAAACGGGTACTTGATAAGGAAGGAGAAGAAAGTTACTGCCTTCTGCTGTTTGTTGGTCAGCCAGCATTATAAAAATAGGATTTTGTGGACAGAACAAAAAGGAGAATGAGTGTTGCAGTTTACTTTCTCTGATCATAACTTCAGCTGGAAAAAGAGTTCCAGATTCAGTTAAAGATATATAGATTTCAATGAAGAATTATTATCCTATATACCAATATGCAGGCAACATGGTCTGATTGCAAAACCTCAAACTTTAGCTTAGAAATAAATAGCCAACCCAATATCTTTTATTATCTAATAAATGGGGATTAAGCATAATGAAGTATAATCATGCTTGATTAGTGGTTTAAATCAGTGGTCATGGCAACAATATAATCTTGGATGTTTAGCAATGTTATTTAATGTTAGCTGTAGTTTTGCAGGCAAAGTTGGAAAGAAACCACTAATGATTGTGAATAAGGCCTAATAATTCAACTGTAAGTCCTTCTTTTCATTCAAATAGTTTTTTCCAGCTGCAAATGATCTCTGTTTGAAAAGTTGGAAAACTGCTCCCTTTCAATATGTTTACAGTATTGGGACAGATTGATCACTAGATTGATTCACTAGGTGATAATTTTAATGTTTCAGACTAAAAGTGAAAAATATTGCATAGATCAAATATGAAAACCATAACTTACTGTTTTATATTTGGCTTTCTTATTAATTTGCCTCTAGAAAGCATATCTCCCTGATTATATATCAGAACAATGAAGTTGGCAGTTACTAAAAATGATTGTCAAACAATGGTAGGATTACAGAAATTATGAATTTTACCTGTTAATTATGAATAGATTCCCCAAACTATGCTGCAACTTTAACAGCAACAATAATAACAACAAAAGTGAATTATCCTTGACTTTTGTAATGGTGAAGTTTTACTGTTTTTATTGACTTGTAAAGTAGAAGTGATTCAAATATTGTAGATTTTAACAATTGCTAGTATGGCAAGAGTGAACCATCCATATGAAAAACCAGAGATTAAAACTATGAAACTCAAAATACAATCTTTGGATTGGCTAAGCTAGAAATAAAATATGTTTTATTCCATTGCAAGTCAAAAGGAATGGATCATTACAACAAACAATTGGTCAGGTGCAGCCAAAACTTTGCATGCTGGCTGATAGCAATAGCAATAGCACTTAGACTTATATACCACTTTACAGTGCTTTACAGCCCTCTCTAAGTGGTTTACAGAGTCAGCATATTGCCCGCAACAATCTGGCTCCTCATTTTACCCACCTTGGAAGGATGGAAGGCTGAGTCAACCTTGAGCCGTCGAGATTTGAACTGCCGAACTGCAGCTAGCAGTCAACTGAAGTAGTCTGCAGTACTGCACTCTAACCACTGCGCCACGTCCACTCTTATACCTACTTGTTAAATTCTGTCAAATCCTGGTTGCAATTCAGTTCAAATCTTTATTGTCTGTGCACAACGTATGTACAATGAAATTAGTTGAGCTCCCTCAGTGCACCACCACAACACAGTACAACTCACAGTGAAGACAGAAAATCTCTAACCTAATAAATCATATTAACAAAACACCGAGTCCTATTGCACCAGTGTGAACATGTTACACATTGCGCTGGCCCTGCAGTCCATCGTACTACGTAGTTATGATGTTATTTCTCATTCAGGAATCTGACAGCCCATGGATAAAAACTGTTCTTCAGCCTATTTGTGCAGCTGGCTATACTTCTATACAGTGATGGCTTGCTACTGGTTTTCCCTGGTTCAGGAGAGCTGGTAGTGGAAATATTCATAGGAGAGCAAACCGGTTCTTTATGAATGTCAGTTTGGCCCTCCCCACTGCCCCTGTGCTATACCTATTTTCTGTTTGTTTTTCGGTCGGCTGTGAGGCACGGCAGAGGGGATTGCCATGCCGCAGCTGGTTTTTTTCCTAACGCGGCGATCGCATGCAAAGCGCATGCGCGATGCGAACCCGTGGTAAAATTGATTAGAATCCACCACTGTTTCTATATCTCCTTCCTGATAGTAGTAGGGTAAAGAAGTGATGACCAGGGTGAGAGTTGCCTCCCTATGAAAGCTCTAAGACAATGGTCCCCAACCTTTGCAGCTTGGTGCCCAGCTGGGGGGTGGGGTGATAGGGGAACTGGGCCACATGAGAATGGGCCAGTGTCCACACATGCAGGTCAACTCGCATGACTGACGGGCCACTCCACACACGCAAGTGCCTACCAGCTTGCCACTCATACAAGTTGAGCTGCACATACATACATGTGCTCCAGCCAGCAACTGCTCTAAGATACTGACCAAAATTTATAGCTACTGCATGTTTGGACCATCAGATATGATTTGCAGGCAAATAGCAGTAAAATATTTTTGTTCTGACCTAGGCATTAAAACAAGTCCCAAAAACCTCTTTTATTGCAACAGCTGTGAATTCTATTTATTCACAGAGGAATCCCAATTAGTTATAAAGAGTCCTTCGGGAGAAGTCCTTCGGGATAATCACCCATCTTTATCTCCCTTGACATGCTGCCAGAGACCTAATTGGCAAAGCCATACAGGCTTTGAGCTGAACCGAATGAACAAATGTTGCTTCCTGCAAAGACCCACATGCCTTTGCTCCTCTTTTAAGCTTAATGGGAGGGACCAATCATCTCCCAGCCCTACTCCCGAGTCGTCCCTTTTGTTTTAGCTGTTCTTGCCTTCTGGCAGCTCTGTGCATGCGCACATTGGGTACAGGCTCCCCCTGTTCCTCTGCCTCGCTGAGGTCCAACTCTGGAGGCTCCGGAGGCAGCACATACCTCCCAGATGGCCCTTTCTCTGCCTCTGACGCAGAGCCCTTGTTTGAGCCATCCCCAAACTCCAGGACTGGCCCATGGCCTCCCCAGACTCCTCACTGTCTGACTCTGTTGCCAGCTCCTCAGCTGCTGGTGGATCACAACAATTTTATGCTATATATCAGTACTGATTGCTACACATCAATGTATCAGTTAGGATACATTGTCCTGTTGAATTGTTAAAACTGAAGAATTGTTCAATTTAAACTACCATTGCAGAAACTATGGCTCCCTGATGCTTATGATGAACACCAAATGTCCATCAAATATATTTGGTACAAAGGATAAGTAGTTTTCTGGGGGTGTCCCAAAGGTGCTTTTTTTCCCCCGAGGCAACTGGACTTTCTTGGTTTTTAAAAGACATTTTGCTTCTTATCCAAGTAGCTTCTTCAGCTCTCACTGGATGGTGAGGAATGGAAGGATTTACACTCCTTGCAGACAGCTGGTCATTTACATTCTTTTAGAGAGTCTTTGAGGCCATCTGGAGGTTTATCTGTGTTGTCAGGGTCACCCGAGTAGTGCAAATGATTGTGGACTGTGGAGCCTTCTTAGAATTGTTGAAAGGACTGTGTTGTAGACTGGAGATAGATGTTGTCATATCCCTCCCCCTTTCTTGAGAGAGGGCTGTTCAATTTTGACATAGATGGCCTCTTTGACCCCTCTTTCAAACCAATGGTCCTCTCTGTCTGTTAGATCGGCGCAGGAATGAAGATGAGGCCAGCGGAGTTCATGCAGCAAGTGTTATTCAACAGGAACAGAACTGGCGCGACGCTGCCGGAGCTCTCCTTATATTCGCTCCGGCAGCCGCACCGCCCCCTGACAGGGATTCAAAACTCCCGCCGGAGGATTTTCTAACCAATCCCCGACGGATGTCCTTATTAGGAAATAACACTGTCCAAAATGTGGAATTTGCTATCTTCAAAAGAGTGGTCTTTGTCTTTTAAATGCAGATGGACTGCTGAATCTGATGGTTTTGTTCTCCTATGTTTGTTCCCCTATTTTGGGGGTGGGGGGTGGGGAGCTAATTTGTTTAAATGTTGTTGCAAAGACAAATGTGATGTTTTGTAAAGTAAGTAGATAGCAACCTGCCACTTGCTTGTTTTTCCAAACCCAAGGTTCTTTTTCCACCTGGCATCTCCAAAATTGGTATTTCAGAACAGAAGAGGCAAATGTCTTTGGCAGCATTTGATGTCACTGTTGCTAAGCATCAGGTGTCAGAATGCAGCCACCGAGAAGGGTGTGTCAGCTATCGGCACAAGGTTCTATGCTGCATGTACTCTGAGAACTGTGACCTTTGTATGAATTTGTATTTAATTGATTGGGGATAATGGAGGGACAGAAAGAAGAATTTGGTGCTTTGTTGTGTCTTAAATATTACTTTGCTGACTTTGAACGAATCTAAGCCTGAAAGGTTCAGATATACAACTTGCCTCTCCATAGTGCATTGCTTTTGAAACAAAGAGGCTGCAAAATGAAACCTCAATGGAATGTTCTTGGATAAACGTCTGCTTCATTTCTGATGTTTTCATGCCATGGTGATGTGATAATTGCCTAGGAGAATAGATTCTGCTGGCTGTCTTCTTAAAAGAGTGTTAGTTTGTCTCAGCGGGACAAAAATAATGAATGGAGCTGCTGGAATCCTTCTTTTGATCTCCTTCTTTATTCTACTCTGGTCTCCTTATCTCATGTGTTTGATCAAGGAAGATCAACAGTTCTGGAATAAAAAAACTCCTCCTTGGTGTGTCTTTATAAGGTGATACACACACAGACAAATCACTTTTGTATTCCAGCTCCAAGGGTACTTATGGACTTTGATTTTCACTGGAGGCAATTGATATATGCTTGTTTCTCCCCTACATATACAGGTAGTCCTCAACTTATAATAGTTCATTTAGTATCCGTTCAAAGTTACAATGGCAATGAAAAATGTGACTTATGTTTTTCATACTTATGACCGTTTTTCATACTTGTGATCGTTGCAGTATACTATTGCAGTCATGTGATCATATCATATGATCATATCATATCACATATCATCATACCCCTAGGCTTATGGTCATGGGGGATTTCAACCTGCCATCTATCGGTGAAACATCTGAGTTAGCCCGGGAGTTCATGGCTTCCATGACGGCCATGGACCTGACCCAGATAATTCAGGGCCTGACCCACGTTGGTGGACACACCCTGGATCTAGTTTTTGTCTCTGGTCAGTGGTTGAGTGGTCTAGATATTGGGGATATAGTTATGGAGCCCTTGTCATGGACTGACCACTCGCTCCTTCGACTCGACTTTCAGACCGCTGCACCTCACCGCAGGGAGGTGGAACCGACTAGGTGGTTCCGTCCCAGGCGCCTGATGGATCCTGATAGGTTCCAGACGGAGCTTGGGCCATTTCCTGAGACACTGACACACGACTCGGCTGAGGATCTGGTGGCTGCCTGGAATAGGGCAGCCGGTGGGGCCTTGGACCGTGTCGTGCCTTCGCGGCCTCTGACCCGGTGCCGAACTCACTTATCTCCTTGGTTTACCGAGGAGCTGAGGGAGATGAAACGCCGGAGAAGACGCCTAGAGAGCGGTTGGAGGGCCAGTCGCTCTGAATCTGACTTGACACTAGTAAGAGCTCACATTAAGACTTACTTAGTGGCGATAAAAGCGGCAAAATCTAACTATTTTGCCATCCTTATCCCATCATCAGATAATCGCCCAGCCGCCCTGTTTAGGGTGACCCACTCCCTCCTTCATTCGGGAGCGTGGGAGGATCCCTTGCAGGGTCGTGCTGAGGATTTTGTTCAATATCTGGATGACAAAATAACTCAGATTCGGGATGACTTGGCCGCCGACTGGGTTAGTTCGGGCGAGGTGACTGAGGCAGGTCTTGAGAGTGTTATCTGGGCTGAGTTCGATCCTGTGGCTCCCGAGGACGTGGACAGGACCTTGGGGAGACTGAATGCAACCACATGTTTATTGGACCCGTGTCCCTCCTGGTTGGTGCTGGCCTCCCGGGAGGTTACACGAGGCTGGCTCCAGGAGATCATAAATGCTTCTTTGAGTGAGGGTGCCCTACCGGCCGCCTTGAAGGAGGCGGTGGTGAGGCCCCTCCTCAAGAAGCCCTCCCTGGACCCGGCTATTTTGGCTAATTACCATCCAGTCTCCAACCTTCCCTTTTTAGTGAAGGTTGTTGAGAGTGTGGTTGCATGGCAGCTCCCTCGGTACCTGGATGAAGCTGTCTATTTAGACCTGCTCGAGTCTGGCTTCAGGCCTGGATACAGCACTGAAACGGCATTGGTCGCGTTGGTGGATGATCTCTGGCGGGCCCGGGGTAGGGGTTATTCCTCTATCCTGGTGTTATTAGACCTCTCAGCGGCTTTTGATACCATCGACCATGGTATCATGTTGCGCCGGTTGGAGGGACTGGGGGTGGGAGGCACCGTTTTACGGTGGTTCTCCTCCTACCTCTCCGACCGGTCGCAATCTGTGTTGACAGGGGGGCAGCAGTTGACCCCGAGGCGCCTAGTGTGTGGGGTGCCGCAGGGATCGGTCCTCTCGCCCCTCCTGTTCAACATTTATGTAAAGCCACTGGGTGAGATCATCCGTGGTTTTGGGGTGGAGTTCCATCAGTACGCTGATGATACGCAGCTGTACATTTCCACCCCAGACCACCCCAACGATGCCGTGGAAGTGATGTCCCAGTTCCTTGAAGCCGTGCGGGCCTGGATGGGGAGAAACAGGCTTCAACTCAACCCCTCCAAGACCGAGTGGCTGTGGCTGCCGGCGTCCCGATATAGCCAGCTGACACCATCACTGGTTATTGGGGGCGAATCATTGGCCCCCACGGAAAGGGTGCGCAACTTGGGCGTCCTCCTGGACCCACGGCTGTCTTTGGAAGATCACACGACAGCTGTGGCCAGGGGAGCTTTCTATCAGGTTCGCCTGATACGCCAGTTGCGGCCCTTTCTAGATCGGGACTCCCTACGCACAGTCACTCAGGCACTCGTCACCTCTCGCCTGGACTACTGCAATGCTCTCTACATGGGGCTCCCCTTGGGGTGCACCCGGAGGCTCCAACTAGTGCAGAATGCGGCCATGCGGGGGATTATGGGAGCGACGGGACGCTCCCATGTGAGACCTCTACTGCGCGAGCTGCATTGGCTACCGGTGGACTTCCGGGTGTGTTTCAAGGTGTTGTTGACCACCTTTAAAGCGCTCCATGGCTTAGGACCAGGGTACTTACGGGACCGCCTTCTGCCGCCAATAGCCTCCCACCGGCTGCGGCTGGGGGGGCAGGCGGCGGTGGGCGGCGGAGACGGCTAGTGGGAGTCTCAGGGACCAGGAGGGACCGATGAAAAATGGGGTGGAGCCGCATGGAGCGGGGTAGAGTCAACCGATAGGCCACCGGGTTGATGACCGCCTCGATGGGGAAGGGACCGATAAAGCGGTGGGCCAGTTTCCTCACCGGCTGGTCCGTGGGGAGGTGTTTCGTGGACAGCCACACCCGATCTCCAACTTCCAGCAGTGGCGTCGCCCGGCGGCCGCGATCGGCGAACCGTTTATAGTCCTCTTTCGCCCGGATCAGCTGCCGCCGCACCAGTTGCTGCACCGCCTGCAGCTCCGAGAGGAAGTCCCGGGTCTCAGGAACAGGGGAGTCCATGATGGTCAACGGAAAAAACCGTGGATGGTACCCGACGTTGGCATGGAACGGTGTCATCTAGGTGGAGGTATGTTGGGAGTTGTTAAAAGCGAACTCCGCCAGGGGAAGGTACTCGGCCCAGTTGTCCTGCTGCTGGTTGACAAAACAGCGGAGGTACTGCTCCAGTATGCCAATGACCTTCTCCGTGCCCCCGTCAGTCTCCGGATGGTGTGACGACGACAGGCACACCTACACCTCCAGCGCAGCCATCAGGCTTTTCCAGAAGCGGGCTGTGAACTGGGCCCCGCGATCTGAAACCACCCGGTCCGGCAGGCCGTGGAGGCGGAAGATGTGTTGCAGGAACAGGCGAGCCGTGGTACGAGCCGAGGGCAGGCCGCGGCACGGGATGAAATGTGCCATCTTCGTGAGCGCATCCACCACCACGAGGACGGTCGTGAACGTAGCGGACAGGGGCAGGTCAGTCAGGAAGTCCATGGAGATGGCTCCCCACGGTCTCTCCGGTGTCGGCAGCGGCTGGAGGAGTCCAGGAGGGGGCCCGGACGCGGCTTTGGCCTGTCGGCATGGCACACAGGACGTCACGTAGGCGTGCACGTCGTGCCGTACCCGAGGCCACCAAAAAGTCCGCGTCACTAGATTCAAGGTCTTAAAGAAGCCGAAGTGCCCCGCCGCGGGGTTGTCATGGCACTGGTTCATGACGAGGGCTCGGAGCGGACTTGTGGGCACGTACAGCCGACCCCGGTGCCTGAGCAAGCCCTCCTCCACGGTCCATGGGGACGCGGGGCCGACGTCCACTCTCCACTGCTGCGACCAGTCATCCCGTCGCTGCGCTTCCAGCACCTGAGTCCGCAGGTCCACCGGTTCCTGGACCGCGGCCAAGGAGTCCGCTGGCAGCACCGTCCGGGGGGAAAGGGAGTCCTTGGGGCAAAAGTATTCTGGCTTACGGGATAGCGCATCCGCCCTCTGGTTGAGGTGGCTCGGAATGTATGTGACGTGGAAGTTGAACCGGGCGAAAAACAACGACCACCGGATCTGCCGCTGGTTCAAATTCCTGGCCGTGGTGAGGTGCTCCAGGTTCCGATGGTCCGTCCGCACCTCCACCTGGTGTTGGGCCCCCTCGAGGTGATGTCGCCAAGCCTCGAACGCGGCCTTGATAGCCAGCAACTCCTTTTCCCAGATGGTGTAGTTGCGCTCGGAAGGAGTGAGTTTCCGGGAGTAGTAAGCGCAGGGAAAAAGAGTGCCGCCATCCACCGGAGCCTGTAGCAGCACCGCTCCAATCGCCACGTTGGACGCGTCTGTCTCAACCACGAACGGACGGTGTGGATCAGGGTGCCTCAGGACCGGCTCCGTGACAAAGGCCTGCTTGAGAACCTCGAAGGCCTGCTGCTGCGGGGGCCCCCACTGGAACGGAACCTTCTTCCGAAGGAGCTGGGTCAACGGCACGGTCAGGGTGGCAAAGCCCGGGATGAAGGTCCGGTAGTAGTTGGCGAATCCCAACAGACGCTGGACGTCCTTCACCTGACGCGGGGGTTCCCAACTGCGCAAGGCCGCCACCTTGTGTGGGTCCATCGCGATGCCCTCGGGGGTGATGATGTGCCCGAGGAACTCTATGGAAGTCTGGAAGAAGTAACATTTCTCCAACTTCGCATAGAGCTGGTGCTCCCGCAGGCGCTGCAGGACCTGGCAGACATGCTGGAGGTGACTCTCCGGGGTCCGGGAATAGATCAAAATATCATCCAGGTAGATCACCACGAACCGATCCAGCATGTCCCGGAACACGTCGTTCATCAAGTGCTGGAAGACCGCGGGGGCGTTGGTCAACCCGAACGGCATGACGGTATATTCAAAGTGTCCGTATCGGGTGCCAAATGCCGTCTTCCACTCGTCCCCCTCTCGCATCCGCACCAGGTTGTAGGCTCCCCGGAGGTCGAGCTTGGTGAAAATCGAGGCCTCCCGCAACCTCTCCATCAGCTCCGGGATCAGCGGCAGGGGATAGCGATTCCGTACCGTGATGGCATTCAAGCGCCGGTAGTCGCAACACAGGCGCAAGTCCCCCGTCTTCTTTTTCACGAAGAGGACTGGGGCCGAGAGCGGGGAGGTCGAAGGCCGGATGAACCCACGGGCCAGTTTCTTGTCCAGAAAGTCCCGTAAGGCGGCCAGCTCGGGCTCCGACATGGAGTACAGGCGTTCCGAGGGCAGGGGCGCGTTGGGCATCAAGTCCACCGCGCAGTCGTAGGGTCGGTGCGGGGGCAAGCGATCCGCCTCCTTCTCGCTGAACACGTCGGCGAAGGATGTCAGCTCCGGAGGCAAGGAGACGTTCGGGGCAGAGACGTCCTGGCCGGCACAGGTGTGGCGAAGGTGGTCGACACACTGCAGGCTGGGGAACGAGATGGCATTTCTCGACCACGCCACCTGAGGGTCGTGCGCCCGAAGCCAGGCCATCCCCAGGACCAAGGGGAAGTGCAGGTCCGCCGTCACATAAAACTGGATCGCCTCCTCATAGTTCCCAATGGCAAGGCGCAAGGGCTGAGTAGCGAAGTTGATGGGCCCCGCCACAAGTTCCCGCCCATCAATAGTTTCGACCCTCAACGGAGGGTCCACTGGAACCAAGGGAACCTTGTAATGGGCCACAAAGGCCTGGTCCATAAAGTTCGTGGTGGCCCCCGAGTCCACCAGCGCGTGCGCCTGGAGCCCCTCCGACCGGTTAGCCAACAACACCCGGGTGTTCAAAATCAGGTGCCGAGGGGGCTCACAGTCCACAGCCGCCGCCTCCAGCGGGGCATGGTCACCTGCCTGACCCAGAGTTTCCCCTAAGCCAGGCCTGACCCGTTTCCCGGCTGGTCACGCCGAGGCTCCGGAACAGGCTTGAGCGATCCACTCTGCTTCCGGGGACACGAGGTGGCGAAATGTCCAGCCTCGCCGCAATAGAGGCACAACCCCCCTTGGCGTCTCCGCATCCGCTCCTGGGCCGTCAGTTGAGGTCTGGCTGCTCCAAGCTCCATGGGCTCCTCAGCCGTCGCCACCAAACGCGGTACGGTCCGGGGCGCTGTTGGTACGAAACGCGGGGGTGCCGGCACTGTCGGTGGTTCCGGAAGAGCCCTACGGGGCCGTCGCCGTTGTAGGCGGGCATCGATGCGCAGGCATTGGGTCACCAACACGTCCAGGGTCTGTGGCACCTCCACCCGAACCAGCTCGTCCTGCATCTCATCGCAGAGGCCGTCCTGGAAGGCATCCATCAGCGCCGCCTCATTCCAGGCCGAATCCTGGCCTAGCAATCGGAACTCCGCAATATAGTCCTGCAGGGGGCGCTTGCCTTAGCGGAGGTCTTTGATGCGCCTCGCTGCCGTCTGCACCCGGAGGGGGTCCTCAAACATGGTGCGCAGGTGTTGCAAAAAGCCCTGATAGTCCAGAAGCAAGGGGCTGTTTTGCAGCAACAGGGGCGTGGCCCATCGGGCGGCAGTGCCAGAGAGGGAGCTGATAATAAAAGCCACCCGAACCCGGTCATCCGGAAAATCCTCCGGCCGCATTGCCATGTACAGCTGGCACTGTCCCAAGAAGGCCGGGAACATTTCCTGCTGTCCAGAAAACTTATCTGGCATGTTCACTGGGCATCTTGGACGGGAAAGGGGAGCAGGTGGAGCTGCTACAGGAGCATTTCCCAAAGCAAGTTGTGCAGTTAGCTGTGCTACTTGCTGTTGCAGAAGTTGATTGGCCTCCAGCATCTGCTGTACCTGCTGCTGCAGCTGTTGGTCCATCGTGGGTTAACGATGGAGTTTTGGGTGACGAACAAGATGATCTGTCCCCCCCCCCTTCAGAGACCCACAAAAACACAGCCAGCCGAGGGTTAAGAATCACTTGGCACACTCCGCAGTGTCTTATCTCAACCTTGGCAGCGATATGCACACCGTCTGCCAAGGACTTTATTGGTTTACACAAACAAGAAAATCACCTACGTAGCTTTGCCGTTCATCCAGCTTCCAAGACTACGAGGTTGCTCCGTTTGTTTAGCTTTGTTCGTCACGAACTTCGTGACCCACCGTACTGTCTTATATAGATATGTTTCTGGGTGTGGTCCAGTGAGTCATTGATCCTGTGACTCCAATCCAATGACTCAGGATTTCCTCATACGCCGCAGCTGCAGTACCCTTTTCTCTCGCCTTCTTTGGCATGCGTCCAGGAATGACGTCTCTCCCTCACTCTCATCTGAGACACCTGTTTCCCCACTACTTGGCTCTCTTTCAGCTGGCACCTGAGCCGGTGCCAGAGGGGGAGGGCTGGGAGATCTGGCTGGCTCCTCTTCCTCCTGCTCAGAGCTGCCTTCCTCCAAAGGGATAGGCTCAGAGGACGGGGCCACAACAAAAACTGAGAACAATTGCTGACCTCCGGACTTTTCGTCGGGCCCTGAAAATTCATCTCTTTCAGCTTGCTGGTCTAGCCTGACCCCGCTGAATTTTTAAGATCTGTATTATAGGGTTGGGTATTTTAAATATTTAATGGTTAATGGTTTTAATTTTTAGCCAAAGTTATATGCTTTTTTTTAAAGAAATTGTTTAACTTTTGTGTACTATTTTTATTTGGCTGTTCACCGCCCTGAGTCCGCAAGGAGAAGGGCGGTATACAAATCTAAACAAATAAATAAAATAAATAAATAAAATCCACACGCTTGGCCACTGACTCATGTTTATGACAATTGCAGTGTCCCAGCATCATGCAATCCCCTTTTGCAAACCTCTGGCAACCCAAGTCAATGGGGAAGCCAGATTCATTTAACAACCTAACAACTAGCTTAACACCTGCAGTGATTCACTTAACAACTGTGGCAAGAAAAGTCATAGAATGGGGCAAAACTCACTGAACAAATCTCACCTAACAACAGAAACGTTGGGCTCAGTTGTGGTTGTAAGTTGAGGACTAGCTGCACTTGTAATTTTGTGGCAATCATTTCAGTAGAAAGTATATCAAATAAATACGTTTAGTAGCTAAGTTCTGTTTGCTTTACAAATAGTTCCCTGTTTGTAAAAAAAAATGCTAGGAAATTATTTTAACTACTAACTGGAACTATGACAAATGAACATCTAGATGATTGTCAAGAAAAGTCTTTGTGAGTGCTAATTTTTGAGCGTAATTTGAGTGTTTGCCACAAATTTCTGCAAACTCCTGCATCTCCGTTTCATTTCTTACTTCCCAGAAGACACAGCAAGTCACTTTCAATAGTGAGGAAGGCAGAACTGGTAACAGATACAATCTGTTTCAAGGTGAGTGGAACTAAGACAAAAATTAAATTAGTGTTCTTTCTATGTACATAATTAAATTAAAATCAAATTAATATCAAATTAGTCGCAGCTCAGTGAGGAATTCAATATTTCCACTTGTGTATCATATTTAAAATTACATTTTGTACCATTTAAAATTACATTCTGCCTTATATGTAATTAAGATTCCCTTCTGCTGGAGATGGAAGGGGAGGGAGCACAAATTCCAGCATTCCATGAAGTAAAAATATGCTATTAGTGCCTATTCCTACTAAGGAGAAGGCTTACCTTAGTAAGACACCTGAAGGAGATGACTGAGAAAGTGGCATAGATGTCAGGATAAATGTCTAATTCCCCAGGCAGGGGCTGGCACCTCCCCACGTCCCATCATACCCCTTACCTCTGACTCCTCCCCTAGTGTATAAAAGGGTCCTACACGTGGGCATCCAGTAGTTCCAGAGGTGTACCTGCAAAGGCAAGGCAGAGGTCAGTGACCTTTACACTGAACGGGCCTAGAATCACTCCAGGCCTTAAATAAAGATTTGATGAAGAGATTCTACTGTTTCCTGTTGAGTTATTGGGGTAGATCCATCCATCTATAACAATAGATTTTTAAAAATATGTTTAAACTTGAATCAGAATAGAGCTGGAAGGGACCTTAGAGGTCTTCTAGTCCAACCCCCTGCTTAAGCAGGAGAGCCTATACCATTTCAGACAAGTGGCTGTCCAGTCTCTTCTTAAAAACTTCTTGCTTTTACTCTGTAACAGAAGAGAGGAGGAACAGCATTCAAGTGTTCATAACTGGCTCAACTTCAACCGGTCTCAAAAGTAGTAGTTTTTATAAATAAATTGATTTACTTTCTTGTAACATCTCAGTCACAATATCATGCCAGTATTGGAATAAGGATGCCTACAATATTTGTTTACTGAACATTTAATACATGCTCCTAATTTGCACTTCCTAAGCTAAGATGTGAAATAGAACGTAATCATCCTTCAAATTCTGGACATTTTTGAATATTGTGATAAAAAACTTAAACTTTACATTGTGTGAAAATTGGAGAGAATTCAAAAAATCATATATGAGGACTTATATATTAACATAAGATTCAGTTTGGTGTAGTAATTAAGGCACCAGGGTAGAAATTGGGAGACTGTGAATGATGGTTCTACCTTCAGCATAAAGTCAGCTGGGTGGCCTTGGGCAAGTGACTGTCCCTCAGCCCTAGGAAAGTGGCAATGGCAAACATCTTATAAAAAATATCTTGCTAGGAAAAACCTTGGGTCTTGTCTAGGCAGTCTCTGAGAATCAGACATGACTGAATGGAAATTAAAAATAATATTAACACACATACAGTATATGATTAAATTATGCTTTGATGATAATATATGATATGATGATAATATATGATATGATTAATATAAATTAGTACTTTCCTCAAGTGTCTGGAATAATGCATAGGACTCAGAAATGGTGCACATTTTTGGAAAAATTGCACACCAAAGTTTATGCATTCTCATGTGTACAAAAATGTTCATGAAACACATATGAAGGTTTTTTTTTAAAAAGAAATATTTCAAAAGTATTAATATAGGCACTACTTTTAAGCTTTTAAGCAGATTCTGCTGCTCAGTGGAAAAAAGATGGATCAGATTGCTCATCCTTGGCTAAAACTGGGGGCAGCTGTGCTCAATCCAGACATGGAGGCAGATAATTAAGCAGAACTGACAGAAACTGGAATTCAATGTCTAGAGTGTTGCAAGTAGAAAACTCTACACTTGAATTTAAGGTCAGACATTTATAATAAGTTTGACTAATTCAGAATGTGTATATTGTATGTCCGTTGCAAGGGCTGATTGGATACTCTTGTTCTAATCAACTTTTCCTGATGTGCACAATTATTAAGGCAATTCCCTGAGAAACTAAAATGGGACATTTTCCCTGATGTAATTCTTTGTTATGTAAATTTCTACAGCACAGACTTCAAATTTTTACATTTCTCTGTCATTCTTAAACAAAACCCAAAAACTCTCTGCACAATAGAGAAAACTGCGAACCAAATTGGATTTGGACTTTTGCTTATAAATCTTTAAAAGTCCATAAAATACACAGAGATGTTCTCCTAATGTAGCCAGTAAAATGATCCAGATTTATACTGAGTCACATGGGATCTCTTTTGCATTCATCCATAGCCAACCTAAAAGTTGCTGCCAGACCATCTTTATAACCTCTATAATTTCTGAAGTTAGATAACTGAGTCTGAGAGGTAGAGCTGCAGCAGCTGCATATTCAGAATTGCAGAGCTAAAAGTTTGTATAAGTTCATGTTCATTTTGCTGATGAACAGCAGTGGCAAGGGAAGGGGAGGGGGGGACAAACGACCTTTCATGGGTTTTTAATAGAATTAGGGTTGGGTTGGGTTGGGTCAGGGCTGGCATAGGGTATTTGTTGGGCTGTAAGCTACACTAGAATAAAAAACAAACAAACTGCAACTCAGAAGCCCCAGAAGTCAATTGCAAACCCCTTCATGCTTTTACCAAGGAAATTATATGGACCTGACTATGATAAGAAGGAAATTTTACCTTTACCTAGCTAATCCTATTGCACCTTTCAGTAAAGGTTCAAACCCGACAAAAGCAAGTGTCTGGAGTTTGGCGAGATTCCTGGTCCTCAGGAGTTTCTTTCTTTAGTTTTAGATGGGGTATGTTTCTATATTTGAGATTGGTGAACAGTCTGGGGGTTTTTTTGGATTCACTTTCTGCTTGATGAGCAGGTGACAGCTTTAGCCAAGAGGACCATTGCATAAATTTGTGTAATGTACATTTGTACCTGTCCTGGATCTGGAGATGCTTCAGACAGTCATACCTAGTCATCTCACAAATAATGTGTTCAACATGGCATTGCTCTTGAAAATCAGTCAGAAGTTAGAGCCTGATAAACTTAACAAATGAAAATGAAAATAATGAAGGAGAAGGGGAAGGGGAAGGAGAAGGGAAAGGGGAAGGGGAAAGGGAAGGGGAAGGGGAGGAGGAGGAGGAAGGAGAAGGAGAAGGAGAAGGAGAAGGAGGAGAAGAAGAAGAAGAAGAAGAAGAAGAAGAAGAAGAAGAAGAAGAAGAAGAAGAAGAAGAAGAAGAAGAAGAAGAAGAAGAAGAAGAAGAAGAAGAGAGCTGTGCAAAATATAGTGGCATGTGCATTAATGTTTTTAGTGTTAAATTTTAAAAAATTTTAAATTATTTTGGGGTGTTTTAATTCTGTCCGGGCCAAATTCATTTAATTTGTTTTTAGTTGGTTTTTAAATTTTGTACGTATGTATTTTTATTGTTGGCTGTACACCGCCCTGAGTCCTTCAGGAGTAGGGCGGTATATAAATCCAATAAATCCTAATCCTAATCCTAATCCTAATCCTAATGGGCTGTTTGATTTCTGGGTACCATTCAAGACACTATTTATTACTACTACATTGAGATTCAGAGGAAACTGACTCTCTTGGCCTTCTAGAAAGGTGTGACTTTTTCCCCAAGCACTCTTCCAGAATGTTGGATGAACCAAACAAAGGTATGGTTTGTTTGATTGCATTGCTTTAGGGTGCTTTGGTTATTATACTAAGATTATTTTAATTTTATGTTTTGCTGTTTATATAATTTCTCTTTCATAGTGTTTTTGTTGACAGCTATTAGTGGCCGAGAATTCAATGTTAGATAGGCAGCCATATGCATCTTTTAAATGAATGAATGCTTGATTATTTGAGGAACTATCTGTCTCTGATAGTGTCTCCTGTCCAGAGTGGGTGTGCTTTGGGTCTCCTCAAATAAGCAATACCATCTATTAGGATCCTGGAAGTTGGCCTTGTCAGTCATAGCACCTACCATTTGGAACGATAACCTCCCAAAGACCCATATGTCTCCTATCATGATGATGTTCAGAAAAGTGTAGAAAACCTGGCTATTCTCTCAGGCTGTGGAGCAGCTTAGTTGAGCCCTCGTAAGATGTTTAATTTGTTTTGCATAGATAACTTTTCTCATCTCCCTCTCTCTCTCCCTCCCTCCCTCCCCTCCCTCCCTCCTTCCTCCCTCTCTCTTAATGATTTTCACATTTTTACTATATAAAGCATCTGGAATCAATGGGAGTCCAGTGTTCTTTTAAATCTATGTAATAAACAGATAAATAAATAAATAAATATAAAATAAAATCTAGGGACAAAGCATTTCATGTGCCACTTAGTTGTGACTTCATCATCATACCATGATAACTAAACTCATTTTCAAATTATTTCTGAAGAAAACATGAGATTAATATTACTTCTCACTTCATATAACAACTCTGTACTATAGGACCACATATGATTTTTGAATTTTTTGGATGTTACCAGGAATGGAAGCTGTTTATATAATTAAGTAGGGAAGGGATATGATTATATTTGGTAAATATTGAGTCCGTGATTGGAATGCTATTTTAAAACAAAAAAGTTCTATAATTGTTAAATAAATAAATAAATAAATAGTCTATTCTTATCCTCTCTTTATATAAGATTTGTATATTTGTTTTATAATATTTAACTATTCATCTGAATTTTTATATGTTTATATCTGACAATTGTATTTTTGTTGTTTCATTCAATTGTTGTACACATGCTGCCCTGAGTCACTTTTTGTGAGATGGCAGCTATACAGTTATTTGATTAATAAATTATTTTCTATAAATACATAAAATGACAGCACTATCCTTTGCTTGCTATGATCTTTTTTCATCAAAGTAGTAGACCACTAATTTAAACATCAATGCAATATATTAATATTCAGACTTAACAGTTGGCCAGATTTGTTTTAGCCAGAATTTATTAAATAAGTCAGGAACCAGGCAAAGTCAGACCTGCAGATATGCAAGGTAACCATGATTGATTTAGCCTATTCCTGATTTATTGTCTCCATTTCTTTTTGCAGTTCCTCCAGAAGGTGGCTGGCAAGAAAAACAAATAGATATATATTGAGTTTTATGTGGTGGTTTTTTTGTGACCTGTTATAATAAAAACATTTGTACAACTAAAATTTAATTCTGCAAGTTTATATATATATATATATATTTCCTAACTTAATGTGTGCAATCAGCAAAATAACCACAAGGCAATGGATAGGCATAATCTAAAAATAAATGGAAGGGATGGGCCAGTTTCATCTCTCATTCTGAATTATGAAGTGCTCCAGTGGTGAAATCCAATTTTTTTTTACTACCGGTTCTGTGGGCATGGCTTGGTGGATGTGGTGTGGCTTGGTGGGTGTGGCATGGGCATCCCATCTCATTCCAGGGGAAGGATATTGCAAAATCTCCATTCCCAACCCACTCTGGGGCCAGCCAGAGGTAGTATTTGCCAGATCTCTGAACTGCTCAAAATTTCCGCTACCGGTTCTACAGAATCTGTCAGAACCTGCAGTATTTCACCCCTGAAGTGCTCCCTTTTCGGCACGTGGTGCAGTGTGTGTATACGTGCGCTCCCTTTTTGGCACAGAAAGTACAGAAAAGGTTCATCATCACTGATCTAGCTGATTGGGCAACCAACCATAATAATGCCTAGTTCATCATTTGTGGGTCCTGAAGATTTCATTCATATACTAACGAATCTTATTCGCCTTCATGCATTTCATTTTGATATTCCTAGTAAAACTACATCCGGTGCAAATGAGTGCATGCAGAGTACATGTTGTACAAGCAGCTAATATTTTACATTAAACATTTGTTGAGTAATGTGGCAACATTCATTTCCCATCTTTTGCAAGAAATCTCTTTCATGCATTGTATTGCCACTAGCAATTTGTCTGTGGTTTTTCAATTCAGGCTAAATGCATCTCAAAGGGATATAATTGTAAAAGGATGGGTGTATTGCTGATTGAAATTTTTTTGCAGAGTTATTGCAATGCCTTGAAAAGTGCACTTTTCCTTTGTGATTCTTGAGAGAAATATATATTTAATGGTAGACATACCTGGCATGGATGAAAGATAGTTTGAGCTTTATTAAGGAACTCCTGGATGATTTGTAAAAGATAAAAAAGAGTTTCTGGTTCCCCATTACTAAGGTTGAGGTGATAGGTGATTTCTTAAAGAAAAAACAAAAGACTGATTTTATAGGAAAGGATTGTGGATTTGGTTCAAATACAGAAAACACAATTTTAAACTGAGCATTGCCAAAGGAAGATTGTCTCTTCTTCCATTTTGTGCCTATCATCATCTGATGGACTTAAGCTTCTTGTCAAAGCAATTAGATTAGATTTGGCAAACATAGCATTGTGATTTATTGGTGATCTTCTATCCAACTGGCAACCACAGCCAACTCCACTTAGCTTTCTTGATACCAACCAAACTCTGTTAGCAGATGCTATAATAAATATAAATAATAAATACCACAGAAGATGATTACTGACCTGCCTGATGAGAATGCCTTAAGTTTTTTTTATTAATGAAAGTTACTTTTCTGTCTAATTATAAATGTCTACCTCAATCTGTCAAAGATTAAGAGTGTGGTGTTATCTCTGTGTTAAGAATGTTCAGCCCTCCTTCCCAAACCCTTTGATTCTGGTTAAGGGATGGAAAAGATGAATGAAATATGTACTGTGTTTCCCCAAAAATAAGTCCCTGTCTTATATTTTTTTGAACCCTGAAATAAGTGCTTGGCCTTTTTGCCATGCGCTCAAAAGCCCAATTGGGCTTATTATTAGAATACATACATATACCCCAATCAAGGAACTACCAACTTGAACAAATAATCAAATAGTAAATAGCCTAATCAAGGAACGCCCAAGAAGAAAACATCACTCCCATCAATTTAGTGGTCAAGCCACTATATACTAAATAGAGAGCAAACCCCACTCCCTTCTAGCACTGAAGATGTTACCTAGCTGGGTCCTGAAATGTCTTCAAAAAAACAACCAAGCTTGGAAAGCACCAAGAATTTCACAAAAGTATCAAGGATGCAATTTAATGATTTCTGAAATGGCATTCCAAATGGCAGATTGGCAAGATTTGTACTGAGCTGTCTTGCATTAACATACACCAGTACAAGTAGTCCTTGACTTACAACAGTTCATTTAGTGACTGTTCAAAGTTACAATAGCACTGAAACAAGTAATTTATGACTGTTGCGACACCCCATGGTCATGTGATCAAAATTTGGAAGCTTGGCAACTGATTTATATTTATGATGGTTTCAGTGTCCCAAGATCGTGGGATCACCTTTTGCGATCTTCTGACAAGCAAAGTCAATAGGAAATCCAGATTCACTTAATATCCATGTTATTAACTTAACAAATGCAATGATTCACTTAACAACTGTGGCAAGAAAGGTTGTAAAATGGGGCAAACTCACTTAACAAATGTTTCACTTAGCAACATAAATGTTGGGCTCAGTTGTGGTCATAACTCAGTTGTGGTCATAACTGCAGTCTGTGTAGCTCAGTTCTGCCTATTTAGGTTAGATTGGGAGGGATTTCCCAGATTTCTCACATCATCTGCTCTCTAAACATTCAACCAGCAATGCCATGGCCTCAGCCGGGAATGAATTGTATGGAAACCATGTGCTCTTCTCTTAAATTATATCCCTACTCTTAAATTATATTTACATTATGTAGAAACTGCATTGTCTACACAATATACATAATGTACATTATGTACAATATACATTAAAATTTCTTCGGAATGTTGTGGTGTATGCCAAATTTCAATCGTTATGGAATATGATTGTGGTTGTCATTGTTCACATCAAGCTTTATTTTTTTTTCAGGGTTAATCTCACATCTGCTGTTTTCCTGAAGCCAATTTTCCATAAGAAGTTGATATTTAATTGAAACAATCCCATCAGTTTCCCAGCTGTGTCTGTGATGCAAGTTAGCAACCTATTGCATATGACTTTCAGTACAATGTGAATCTTGCAGAGATTTCTGGCACTCACACCATAATTTCTGGACACTTCCCTAATTTTCACACACATACTACTGCATACATCACCTTGAGGATCAAGATATTCTAAACTTGACTAATGTCCCATATGGTTTATTTCATAATGAGTGTAGACATTATAAACAAAAATGCTCTCTTCTTTGGGAAGAAGCATGCAAGCTAACCGACATCCTTACCCTGAAATCCCTGGATACAGCTCTTGGGACTCATTTCATAATTGCCTCTAAATTGTAATTTTTTAAATGACATCAAGGGAAAATATTAAGTATGTGGAGAATAATCCTATTCTCCACATTTAAGCAATTTAAATTAATTAAATGTACATTAAATCAAATCTAGTATTTATTAATCCCTACTATTTCTTTTTGTTGAACATATCCACTTTTTGGAATTTAGCCCTGGCAAATCATTTAAAGATGTAATGTAGCTTTTGATTGGAAAAGGTTGAGCAGAGCTTTTTCTATGGTAGTAATAATAACTGGATTAAAACAATTCAAGCCTAGATCTAGAATCAGAATTCATTTAGGGAATAATTGCAAGAGTTAGGGCCAACTGAATATGTATATGATCCAAACTGGGGCTTTGAGATAGGTTAAAAGAACAAATGAAGCAATTGCAAATTCAAATTTCTAAAGCAGCTTCTTATATACACTTACATAAACACTTACATCATACACTTACCTATTCTTCTGAAAAGAACCACATGCCTGATATTTGTCTGTGTGAGTCAATTTCTCCTATTTATTGTCAGAGCTGCCAGAGTGAAAATAATAAGACAGAACTAACTTGTAAAAATACATGAAGACTGATATTAGATCCGATAAGGTTCAGTTACTTTAATTCTTAGATATGAGTGAGCAGCAGGGGTGAAATCCAAAATTTTTCCCTACCAGTTCTGTGGCCATGGCAGGGGAAGGATACTGCAAAATCTCCCCTCCCTCTCCTCCTGGGGGAAGGATATTACAAAATCTCCATTCCCACCACTCTCTGGGGCCAGCCAGAGGTGGTATTTGCCAGTTCTCTGAACTACTCAAAATTTCCACTATCAATTCTCCAGAACCTGTTAGAACCTGCTAGATTTCACCCCTGGTGAGCAGTGTGCTGTGGCTGCCAAAAAAGCCAATGGAGTTCTAGGCTGCATCATGTGAAGTATTAGTATTGCTTTATACTGCTTTGATAAGACCACTCTTGGAATACTGAATCCAGTATTCAAAAAAGATCTCGAGACTCTAGAAAAAGTTCAGAGAAAATAAAAAAACACGACAAGGGGACTGGAAGCTAAAACATATAAAGAACGGTAGCAGGGCTTGGGTATGTCTAATATAAAAAACCAAAGGATTAGGGGAGACATGCCAGCACTTAGTAAACTTTATTTCTGAACAAATGAATAAACAGCTCTAAATATCTCTGTTGGGAAATTTTATGGAGGTGAAATTATAGCGGTGAAATGGCTAGATGTTGGATAATGCACGGAAGGCAAGGGAAATAGCATACATGGATGACAGCATAGCCTTTCTTAATCTAATGGCCTTCAGATGCATTGGGACTGTAAATCTCAGAATTTGGGGAAATGGATGGGAATTCTAGGACTGTCTTCCCAGCATATAATAAACTCCTTAGAATGGAGAAAACTGTTGATGATCATGCAACAGGAAACTGTTGATGATCATCATTGGCAGTAGAACTTTATATCAACTCTTGATTTGATGGGAGTAGTTTCCCAAGCAGGATAATTTTCTTTGGAAACACTATTCTCAATTAATAATCATCTTGTCAATATTGTTACAACAATGACTATGAAATTATCTGTGATCTAATGAAACTTAGGATCAGCACATTATCATCCATCTATAACTCCCTTAGGAAGAATATAGCTCAATGTACATTGTAGAATTGCATCTCTTTTGCAAATGTCTATGGAGATTCTTAGTCATCCAGGTCATGGTTGTCCTAAAGGTGCTTTTTCAAGATGAAACTGGACTCTGGTTTTTCTTCAAAGATGTTTTGCTTCTCATCCAAGAAGTTTCTTTAGCTCTGAAGAAGCTTCTTGGATGAGAAGTGAAATGTTTTTGAAGAAAAACCAGAAAATCCAGTTGCCTCTTGAAAAAGTACCTTTGGAACATCTCTTTTTCAAAAACCACCAGAGCCCAGAATGCAAGGGAAAGATAATACCTGCACTTAGGTTATTAAGAAGTCCTCACCTAAAAAAGTCTATCACCTTGGGATGCAAATCATAAAAAGAAGAAAAGAATCTCCCTTTTCTCTAGTGAATCAAACCTCAGGAAGAGTAAAGCACTATTTTTCTAATTAAAATCAAATAACAAAGTTTACAGGGTTATTCTTCATTATGTCCAAGTTAAGTCAAGGAAAAATGCTCTCATCGTGGGGGAGAAACAAAAAGAACCAAATAAAATCAATACTAAATCACAATGTTCAGTGGAAACATGCTAGATCATAATCAGGAATGAAATTTCTAGGTTAAAAAAACCCAACGCATTATGAGAAAAGACAGGAGATAACCCAGTGCCCCCCCCCCCCAAATTCTGTACCAGGTTCTATCAGTTCTAAAGTGATTCAGATTTGTTGTGTTGTATTTGCAACAAACAGAGGGTTCTTAGGGCTGTAAGGATCTTACAAAACCTTACTAGTATTTTGCCTTTGTTTTCTGGAGATTATTGATTATGAATGCAAGAAACTCTTTCCCCACTTCCCAAATGCTTCCTGTAGGACTTTCTTTTCTTCAACCAATGAGCAGTACTGGTGCTCTTTATATATTTGTTCAAGTATTAGGAAGGGCAAGGATTTATATGAATTTTCAACCAATTAAGAACTAAGCTTTGGTGCCATTAGCCCATTGGCCCCATAAGCTGTTTCCTTCAGGCCAGCAACTTAAATAGTGTTTTGTGAGCCACACTCCAAAAGTGGACAGAGCCAGGGTTCAGTTTGGGAGGCAACACTTTTAATTGCTTCATCTTTTCCCTTTGTTTCCCTTTGTTTTCACATTTTATTTAATTAATCCAGAAGGCAGTGGATAGCATATGCTGACATGAGCACATAACACTTTTTCTCTAGCCTCAGCATTGGTTCCTGATTTGCTTTCAAATTCCAAATTCTTTAAATCCCGGCACTGCTTGGCAATGAGGTAGTTACAGAATTGCCTTCCCTTGACCCGTCCAACTTGGCCCTGGAGAAACTGCGAATGGTGCCTCACCTCTCTAAAGTAAGGGTGCAGAGACTTGCAGGTGCTATTATTTGGTGCATGTTGGAACTGCCTCCTGGAGGAATTCAATCTGATTTTACCCTATCGGATTTCTGAAAGCTATTTACAATGGAGGTTTTTTTTGAAAAGCGTTGGATATATGAGCTGACATCATCAGTACAGTATATGTTCAATTTCTGTTTAGCATGCTATTTTATTGGTTGTATTTATGGACACTTTATTGTTTGTACTGATGGCTGAAAGCTTTTTTGATGGTGGTAGGGATAAGTCCAATAAACAAATAAATATACAAAAATCTAACTCAAAAGAGCTGAAAAGGAGAGCCAATTATATTATGGATCAGCAGCTCTGAATCTGGCTTACTTCCCATTTACTCAACAAACTGCACTACAAATAGACTAAGATATGGCATGTTAATTGCTCTGAAGTGACAAGTTATGAAATTACTTTTCTTTATACTTATTTTAGTTCTTTACTTTCCCTTGCCATTTTTTGTTTGTTTGTCTGTCCCAAAGGTGCTTTTTCAAGAGGCAACTAGACTTTCTGAACAACCATTTGAGAACCTTCATAGATGTTTGCTTATTTGTTTGTTTATTTATTTATTTCCCACCTTTATTATTTTTATAAATAATGGAAGGCAGTGAACATATCAAACACACCTCCCTTCTCTTAGTTTCTCTACAACAACAACAGCCCTGTGGTTGGGCTGAGCGTACTGGCCCAACATTTCTCTCTTGTCTTGCTCTTTGGCTTGACAACTGCATTCCTAATATTGGCTTTCATCTTCATATTTCTATTTCTCATTCCTGATTCAGCTCTGCCTGTTTGGCTTCTGACCTTAGCTTTCAACCAGATTTCTGCTTTTCATCATATTGTTTCCTAAACCTTGTAGTTTTGTAGCTTTTCTGAGATTCTTAACTCCTTTAAATGGTCTCTTTCCAGTTTTTTAGTCAAATGTTTTTAAATAGCTGTATAGCATCTTTCATGCAATCAGAGTTGATTTTCCTTGTAGAGAGTGAGAAACATGCACCAGAAATGAATAGAAACATCCCCCACTTCTACATTCGAAGATTATGTATCAATAATTAGGCTATATCTCTGTTATACTTGAAATTTGGAACATGCTCCCACCAGTGCCTCAAATAATTATCGATTATTGAGTCAGAGCTTCACTTGACTGCTCATGGAGGTCTTAATATGTTGCTACCAAAATATCAGTTTAATGTGACTGAATCGGGAAATTATAACATTCATAAGTGGAAAGTAATTGCATTATTTAGATGTTATTAATTTACAAGCAAATATAAATGAAACTATGTTTTAATCCTGACCTCATTCATTGTAAGTTCTACATACACCGGTCCAAGATTTACAAGCACAAAGTTGGCAGGAGTTATATAGGTCATTCAGTCTAAGCCCTGTTCATTGCAGAGATTCAGATTATGGCATCCCAGACAGATATTGAAGCTTGAACACATCCAATCAAAGGGAATCACCACCTCACAGAGTAATTAGCTCTTACTGTCAAAACTGTTAAGTTTCCCCCCTAACAGTCACTACCTGTAACTATTCTCCATGTTGTTCTGTGTAAGAAGAAAGAACAAAGTTTGCCATCCTTTTGGGGGCGGGGGGGGGGTCTGAAAAAAATCGTAATAGTCATTTCTCAAAACATACCCAGTTCCCTCAATTTTTCTTCATTACTTTTAGTTCCCAATCCCTATTGATTGCCTTTCTCTAAACCAGTTCCGATTTCTCTGAATCCTTTTTAGTATCCAGAACTAGATACAATATAGAGGTAAGATCTGACCAATGCAAAAATGAATGAAACAATTATTTCCAATATTTTGAAATTGTACTTGGGATTTATAATAGATATTGCAGCCTAATTTCATTTGTCTTTTTTGCAATCACATCACACTGTCATATTCAGTTTGCATTTTTCTACTATTCAGCTCTAAACCATTCTATTTGATTATGTTTCCTAAATAATATTTTTTATTACATTTCATTCAATGATTTGTAGTTCATTTCTTGAACCTATCAAGAGCATTTTGAATTCTATTTCTGGGCATATCTACATTATTAAGATTCTAACATGTTCCTGCCCTAGGCTCATGCTGGCTTGACTATCACCTGTTTTTTTTTTTAAAAAAACCTGTCCAGATGGAGACACTTTAGCAACAATTTTCAAGTTATCCAGTCTAGATTTCAGGCTATCATAACTTCCCAGTAAACAATTCACCTGTTGCTTTCTTATCTTTCTGTCCCAGAAAAGCAATGTCCAATAGCTTTCCTTTCTAAAGATGCATTTTTCTGGACATGTATATTTTTATTTATGTTATTTGGCCTATGCTGAAAGCTGAGGGTGAAAACCTCCTGCTTAAGGTGGCTGTAAATTGGTGAAATGGTGGTATGCATCATAAGGAAAAAAATAGAGATAAAGCCTAAAGGAAAAAAGGAAGTTTGGAAAGTAGTTAAAAACTAAACACAGAACAATTTCCTCCTGTCTTTTTAACAGGAAAATTTGAGTTAGAAACATGGGAACATAGAAAACTGACAGCAGAAAAGGACCTAGCGGTCCATCAAATCTGCCCCTTGAGGTTTTTTCTTTTCTTTTCTTTTTAATTAATTAATTAATTTTATTTTATTTTTGTCAGAAGATGGGCATATGTTTATCCCAGGCATGTTTAAACACAATTACTACCTCTGCTGGAAGTTGGTTCCAAGCTTCTACTCTTTCTGCAAAGAAAAGTTTTCTAACATGCTTCTTGAATTACATCTTCAAGGAAAAACAAAGTCCAGTTGCTTTTTGAAACTTTGGGACAACCATGACCTGGATGACTGAAAATCTCCATAGACATATATCACTTTTATAAATCATTAGAATATGTAGAGGATTAGAGGACCCAGAACATTGGGCACCCCACAATATACAATATCTCTCCAATTTGATAAGGAACCATTGGTGAGAACAGTTGGGACATTGCCTTTCAGTCAGTTATATATCTTCAGGACCGCCTTCTGCCACAAACAGCCTCTCACCGACCAGTCCGCTCCCATAGAGAGGGGCTCCTTAGGGTGCTGTCGGTCAAACAGTGTCGACTGGTGGCCCCCAGGGGGAGAGCCTTCTCTGTGGGGGCACCTACCATCTGGAACGAGCTCCCCACTGAGATAAGGAGGTTACAGGACCTGTGTACTTTTCGCCGCGCCTTAAAAACATTTTTATTTGAACAAGCTGGTCTGGCTTAACCTCCTTTATATTAGGTTTTAAATTTTTTTACAATTGGATTTTTAAACTGTTGAGCCAAATTATTTAATTTGTTTTAATATGATTTTTTAACTTTTGTATTTATTGTATCTTATTCTGGCTGTTCACCGCCCTGAGTCCTGTCTGGGAATAGGGTGGTATATAAAATAAACAAACAAACAAACAAACAAATAAATAAATAAATAAATAAATCAACTGAATTACCTTGCCATCCAGTTTATACTAAACTAGTTTGCTATTCTGCAGTCTCATAGAGTGCTTGATTAGCTACTCTGCTGAAGTCAGCGCTATGCCTTCTGCATCCCTGTAATCTGTAAAGTCAAAAATGAAACAACATTCAATGTGCTCGGTAAAATTTGTTCTTGACAAACTCAAGCTGCATTCTGGTAATTACTGCATTGTTTTCAAGGTGCTTACAGAGTGAGTTGTTTATGAACTCCTCCAAAATTTTCCCAGATATGATGTCAGACTAGTCTGTAATTTCCCGGATCTTCCATTCCCTTCACCCCTTTTAATACCAACAAAATTCAAGCACAAAATTTAAGAGAAAATTTTTTATAAAATGTTTTATAGATGGCATTTAGATCCTAAAAAGTTAGCTTGTATGTATCCGAACTTACAATCTAAATGTTGGAGATGTGACTGTGATGATGCTATTTATTTTTATGTATGGTGGACATGTAAAAAAGTTAAAGCATTTTGGATAAAAATTTGGTGGATTATTCAAAATATTCTTAAAAAGAGGATAAAGTTTACTCCACAGTTGTTTTTGTTGGGTATAGTCACAGACTGTATGGTTATAGAGACTAATTTGATTCTGAATTTAATAACTGCAGCAAGATTGTTGGTGGCGCAGTACTGGAGGAAGCAAGATTTGCCTACTATTCAAGAATGGACATTAAAAGTAGCAAATTTAGCAGAGATGGCAAAAATTTCAGTGTATTTGAAGGACCATTCAAATGAAAAATATGTGAGGGAATGGAGAAGATGGATAGATTATATTCAAAGTAAATATCGGATTAAAATATTTCAGATAGTTTATGAATAAATAGAAAGATGTTATTATGTAATTAAATTTAGTATGGTAAATGGGGAGTTAAAGTATTAGAGGGATGTAAGAGGCTACAGTTAACTAGATTATGATGGATTATGATTGTTGAATGTTATACCCTGTATTTTGTTCTGGGAAGTAGGGAGGGGAGAGGGTGGGAGGGAAAGGGTTGGGGAGGGGGGAGGGGAGGGGGGATATATATGTAAACTTTTTAAAAAAACTTTTCAATAAAAAAAATACCAACAAAATGTACTCTTCTCCAATTATTTGGCTCTTTACCAATTCTCCATGATTTATCAGAAATAATACACAAGGACTCTGCTAGATAAACTGCTACTCAGTTCAGAACTGTAGGATGCCATTTATCTAATACTGGACATTTAAATTCCAAGTATTCCTTGGCATAAAGTTTCTTTGATCATTCTTCTTTAATATTAAACTTCAGACCTACCCTACAACCTGTGCCTTATAATTTTTTGGGTGGAGACTTGTTTGTTTACAATAAACAAGTATATAAACCACTTACAGTCTTTAGTTTGTTTATTCTAGTAGCAAGCCTCACTCCCCATCTAGCTGTTGCTTCTGTTCTGCCTGGTATTGGCACTTCCTTCTCTATTCACTAATTAAAATGAATTTCACTACATTTCCTCTTCTATGAGTCATACATTATGTTAAGGATATACTTGGCTCACAACCAATGTTATGGGTTATTGAGCAGAGTATCCCTTGCACATGAAAGTGGCTGAGAGTGAATAACCACAGTTAATATACCAACACACTGAGTTTGTGGTAGTCTTTTACTTTTTAGAAAAAAGTAAAACAAAGTCCAATAACAATCCAAGTCATACACAGATAAGGCGATAGTTAAAATATCAATTCAGGGATATTCCAAGTACAAAGTCTTCTTACCAGTTGTTGTCATTCCACAATAAAACAGTTCTTCTTGAGTTTCAAACAGGAACAAGTTCAGTATTAAAACATTCAATAACTAGTAGAAAGCAACAAGTAGCAATGATCAAACAGTGATCATACAGAGAGAACAGGTAGAGAGTAACAGCAAATAAGCAGATAAAATGGTGTAGTGTCCACACAACCCATGATTCAGGCTTCTCCTTAAGTACCTTGACTACAGAGCTTAGCCAATCAGGATGCAGAATGATACAATACAGTCTTAAAGCAATATAATACCTTTTGACAGACATGTACTGTATTGATAGTTTATATATTGCCTGACCAACTAGTTAGATGATAACCGTTTCTTAACACATTATATGCAATCCATGTGTACACAATCAAAGGGAACCATTAGTTTTCAGGTTCTTAACCCAGCTACCTATAGCATTCGTGATTATTTTCCTGAACAAATTGTTACCACTCAATGTAACATGCTGGCTTTCTGAATAATTCTTCCTCTAGAATCACAAGTTCAAAAAGTGAAGACAACAAGAAGAATGTGTCTAGAGATGGTGGTTGGAGGTCAGAATCCTTTTTTTTTTGGCACTAAATTTGTTTGCTGGCAATTTATTGTGCTGAAATTTGTTTCTAGAACCGCCTGTAAATGTGAGGACTGCTGTTTCTCTAAAACTAGCTGTGTCAAACATTAAAAATGCCATTATTTCTAAAAAGCACATGCATGCATTTGTGTTGAAAGCACCGAGACGCTTCTGGGTTAAAAGAATTAGCTGGTAACATTACTATTGCTCAGAGGATGCCTGGTTGAGGGGCTCCTTTCCTGAGGTGGTATTCCGCAGGTTCTGACCAGTTCTGGAGAACTCATAGCGGAAATTTTGAGTAGTTTGGAGAACAGGTAAAAACCAACTCTGACTGGCCCTGCCCCCATCTATTCTCTGCCTCCTGAGTCCCAGCTGATTGGGAGGAAATGGGGATTTTGCAGTATTCTGCAGTGGGAAGGGAATGGAGATTTTACAGTATCCTTCCCCTGCCAGGCCCACCAAGCTATGCCACACCCACCAGAACTGGTAGTAAAACTTTTTTGAATCTCACCACTGCTTCTTTCATGTCACCATTAATGTGCCCACCAAAGTGGTACCTATCTATCTACTCATGATTACTCACTTTCGAATTGCTAGGTGGGCAGGAGTTGGAGCAAATGATAGGACTCAGTCATTCAGCAGCTCTCAAATGCGGGCTTGCTGATTGTCACCTCAGTGTCCTAACCACATGAGCCATCACCCTTCTTGTGTGTGATTTTACAAGTGACTTCAGGTTAAACAGCTCTCAGAACTGTCTAAATATATTACAGTCTGATATGGTTTAGAAGAGAAAATTCCTTTCCAGGGGATATCTGGCAACTTGGAAGTTCTTTAATTCTCTTATTACATGTTTCTGGTTTTTCCTTATGCTTTTTGTTAGAACTGGACCTTTTGGTCTTGAAAGGGAGAGCTTGTTCTATATCAGTGTTTCTCAACCTTGTTAACTTGAAGATGGGTGGACTTCAACTGCAGTGCTGGCTGGGGGATTCTGGGAGTTGAAGTCCGCCCATCTTCAAGCTACCAAGGTTGAGAAACACTGTTCTATATGCAGAAGGCTTTTGAGATACGTAGCAGAGTGTTAGCAAATACCAATTTTGCAAGTTTTGCTTTTTCCCAAATCCCTTCCCAACCCTAAAGTTGCACTGAAACATCTTCAGAGCATCTGTGAGAACAAGGAATGGGGAAAATGCTTTCATTCTGTTCATTAATTGAGGCACTGTTGATAGGTTGGGCTGGAGTGTCCCTGCTAACAAGAGTACACTCTAAAATCTACCTAACACCATTTCCCTCTTGTTGGTTGATTTCACATTAGCCATTTATGACCAAGTTGACCTTTGTAATCTCTTTTCTCAGGATTAAAGAATTGAACTGAGATGTTTTTTTTTAAATGCCACCATTTCTGTGGCTCCTCCAAACAAGAAAGCTCAGACTTTTTCAATAGAGCCTGAGAGGTGGAATGAAATCTGGACTAAGAATATTAAATTAACCCAGTCAATAGCATATAAAGAAAACATATATAAAATGGCATATTGATGGCATTTACTACCGGCCAGACTTGCCAAAATGTTCCCTGGAACACCCTCAGTCTGTTGGAAATGTGGTGTTAAAGAGGCACATACTTCCATCAATGGTGGACGTGTCGAGAGGCAATGAAATTTTGGAAGAATATTCAGAAATGACTTAATGAGATGTTAGGGCAGCATATACAACTGCGTCCTGAGGTATTTTTATTAGGGATAAGACCCAAAAATGTAAACAAAATGACATGGTACCTGTTGTTACATATAACAATAGCTGCAAGATTGGCATGGGCCCAGTACTGGAAGATGGATGTCAACCCACCCGAATAAGTAGTAATTCAGAAAATAATGAACTGTGTGGAATCAGATCGGCTTACCATGATACTGAAAGGAAGAGGGGACACAGACTATTATATATCTTGGAGTCAATGGTACAATTGGATGTCAAACTGAGCTGCAAACTGATGTATATGATAAACATGTCATTTGGTATACGCAATAGATTTTTCTTGGCTATCTTATATATGTAATGGGACAATTTTACTTCCTTCTCGCGCTGTGATGTAGACCGCTATAGATTTAATGTTTGTTTGATGTATAAGACAATTTTTTTTTTAAAAAAGAAGACATTATAGGACTAGGTGGTCCAATCATAAGCTTTAAATCCTCAGTTTTACTGAGGTTTTACTGAGAAGGGAAAAAAAGCTGTAACTCAGTTGTAGTGTTCATAGCTTTGTTTAATCCCTGATATGAATAAATTGATGGAGACCCTCTAGCATTCAATGTTGATTATATTGTATAAAATGGACCAATAATCTAATTCAGTGTAGGGAGCTTTCTACGATGGTAATTTACTTAATTCTGTCATTCAGACAGAAAACACAGAACAGCCCACAATGATGTGATTAATGTCTCTGGGTACAGCTACATGATTAATGTGAACAATCAGTTCAACATTCCTTAATATTTCTGGTAAAATGCTTCTCCAGACATATTGAAGAAGTCCAAGAAAAACAGTGACTACTTTCGGCACATCTGATAGCTTGACAACTTGCATGAAGCACTGTCTGTTGAAGAAATAGTTGAGAAAACATCTCCATGGAGGCAGTAAGTATTTCACATGAGTTTGTTCCTTTAGCAAATCTGGAGAGGAATAACAAATAGTTCAGAACTGCAAAAATCTTGAGGACCAGCAGATGGAACCAAAGAGCTGGGATTTTTCTAGGGATTATCCAGAGCTTTGCAGCATAGATATGGAAGTCCTAAAGTAAATGTTATTTCTTCTAGCTTATTTTTTTTTAATGGAAGTTTCTGAGAATTGGTTGGGAGAAAAGTATTGATAACTGCAGACTATGATTTTTAAAAAATCTCTCTATACAGTACATGTTTAATGGTTGCCCATGTCTCCCCCCGCCCCCCAGCTGGTGCCAATCACTGAGAATATTATTTATGTATCATAGTATTAATGTATTTGCTATTTATTTCCAGATCTAGAGGCTGTCTGAATTCTGGACAGTTTTGGGCGGTTGCTATACAAAAAACAAAAACTGCAAAATTTCCTAAATGTCACAAGGGTGGAAACTACATGAATGTCAAGAAGGAGGTGGGGAATGATATTCCAGAGGACAGGTGCTAGGACAGAATAGAATAGAATAACAGAGTTGGAAGGGAGCCTGGAGGTCTTCTAGTCCAACCCCCTGCTTAGGTAGGAAACCCTAGACCACTTCAGACAAATGGTTCTCTAATCTCTTCTTAAAAACTTCCAGTGTTGGAGCATTCACAACTTCTGGAGGCAAGTTGTTCCAGAAAAGGCATGCTTTCTGGATCTCACAAGATGATGCTGTTTGAACACAATTTCTGTGTGTTTAATTAAAAATGAACGAAACACATGGGCTAGAATTATAAAAGTAAACATCCTTAATTAACATGATCAGAAAAACTATGATCTCAACCATATCTATTTGAAACATGTATTTGCCACATTTATCCCATCCCATAAACTTATAAATCTCTGACTGCCACCTGGATAATTTGACTGCATCTTCAGAAGTTAACTACCTACTATATTATTTGTTCCATTTCAGTAAAATAATGCTTCAATGGGTATAAGATACAAAATGATGGGCAAAAGTGGAACTGTAGATCAGACAAATGAGACAAATACAGAAGTACTATGACAGAAAGAGCTAGTTTTCTTTTCTTGTTGGAAACCAGCTGGAATTAAAGTTTAAAAGTGGTTTCACTGAAGCATTTGATATATTTTTATAGACCAATGGAGTATGCTCCCTACAACTAAAATTATTCCATAATATTTTCTCAGAAGACAATTCCATTTTAAAAAGTTCCCTGTAAAGTTAATTTGTAGTTACTTTATTGTAGTTCGTTCGTTCATTCATTCATTCATTCATTCATTCATTCATTCATTCATTCATTCATCTTATATGGTTGACCACTTCACAAAATAACTTTGGGTGGCTTACCAAAACAAATTGATAACAGAATGCCAATCAATAAGCTATAATATTGGTTTATCATTGATTCTTTTCTTCAGATATGAAAAAAATAATTACTATAAAGCAACCCCTAATTTTGGGTAAAAATTGTAAATTATAGCTTTTTCCCATTATTGCTATTGTTATTTTGCTTGCTTATTTTATAACAAAACCTGCCATTTTAAAATACAAATGAAAAGAGAAATTATGGTAAAACCTTATTAATTATATGAACTACTTGCTTCTAATTTTTATCTATTATTTTCTGAATAATATTTTTATTCAACCTATTTTTAAATCAACTTTGTTAAGGAATCTTGAATGTTATTAAGCTGTAGCTCTGTAAAGAGATTTTTAAAAACAGGAGTGCACAACTCAAGATCTCAGGCCTGAATTTTGTTTCCCAAAGTTAATACTGAGTTTTAGAGAACATGAGAATTATTAAAATAAATGTTTTAGTTTAAATTATATCCCATTACATTAATATTCTTCTAACTCTATCCACTTTGACTTGTGGCTATAAATGGTCCACATTTGCTTACAGCAAAGAAATGAACATGAACATTCATCAATAATGAATGCTAATATATACACTTGACTGTAATCCTGTCAGATTTACTTTTGATCCTAGATGAGAAAACAATTAATTGCAAGGGGGAAACTGAGAAACTGATATGATGAAGTAATAAAAAAGAAAAAAACCAAGGAGAGAAACTTCTAATTAAAATCACAATAACACTAACCATCTGCACAATACTTTATGAATATACACAATGTGGCTTGATGGTATTTACTATGTTGTAATTTAAAGAAACAATTGCCTACAAATCAGGTTGCAATAGTCATGAGATGGTCAGTGTCATTGTTCTGTTTCATTGTTTGCTCACCTTTCTATGCAACAGTAATCTCCCTGGTTTTCCATACTTCAATTAAATTCCAAAGAAGAACAACATAAAGAAACTCTTCGTATTAGTTTTCTGATGGGCCAATGTGGATAATGGGAGCAGTGGAAGAATTTATAACAGAAAGGAATGTCAGGAGCATAGGTGGTATTCAGCCAGTTCAGACCAGTTTAGGTGAACTGGTAGCGGAGATCGTGGGTGGGCCTGCCCACCCACCCCGGCGCTATGTCATCCTATTTAGCCACGTTTTTGAGGCTGGGTGCATGCGTGGAAGGCGTGTATGTGAGCAAAAGCCCATGCGCAGAAGACCGGATGCATACACAGGAAGATGCATGCACGTGTGAAGCGAGCGTGCACGCGCAGGGTGAACCGGTGATAAAAATAAGTGAAATCTACTGCTGGTCAGGAGAAACATCCTTCGCTGTTTCCAACAATACTAGAAACTGGGAAAAAAACCAGCAATAGAAATTTGAAAGAAATGTAAAACGATTAGGTTCTTGAGAATAAGGTAATAGATCAGCTGAGGGATCATGGCAGACCAGAGATTGGGAGAAGTGCGCAGAGAGTTTATAAAGCATGTTAACAGATCTATCATCAGCCAACTCTTGGATGATCTGCACCGTGAGGGAATCATGAATGATGAAGAGGTGGAAAGAGTGAATGAGAACGATATGACGCAGGACCAAGCAAGAATTTTGATCGATAATGTGAGAAAAAAGGGGCCTGAAGCTAGCCACCTCTTTATTGACTTCCTCCTGGCCTAAAATATTTACTTAGCTGAACAACTGGTTCTTGAAAACTTTCCTGCTGGACAGTGATGGCGAACCTTTTGGGTTTGGCGTGTCAAAAATTCAGAAAAAGTCTAACTTGACTCTGCTTGTGTGTCATGCCCTCCCCATCAGATAAAGGAGAAACAATTCTTAACAAAGTGTTGTTTGGGATAGTGAGATGGGTAGCATATATATCTAATAAAATAAATAAAAACTCACATAATTGCAGAGAGAGAGAGAGAGAGAGAGAGAGGGAGAACATTCCTTAGCAAGAAAAGAAAACATCTGAGAAACAATACAATAACTTTCAGCACATAATTACTTTGACCTGCCATGTCAGCGGAGGTTTCATTATGTACTTCCTAGTAGCTAGAATGAAGGACAAGTTCCATCTTTCTAAGGATGCATTATTTGCAAACGCTGGTTTGTGTCCTCTGGTCAAATTTTATTTTATTTATTTTATTAATTAAATTTATATACCGCCCTTCTCCTGACGGACTCAGGGCGGTGAACAGCCAGCTAAAAAACCAATACAAAAAAGTTAAAATCGTACTAAAAACAAATATAAATTTGGCTAAGAATTTAAAACAGAATAAAACTCTAAAAATTTTAAAAAGTAGAAGGGATCAGGCAAGAGATCAGAATGCAGCTATTCTTCAGAAAAGCATTTGTTGAAACCAAAAGATTAATGTGGAAATGGTAGGATATCCTTTTCTTCAAGGAAAAGAAACCATGTGACTGAAAATGCTAGATGAGTAAATAATAATGCTGCAGCTGACTGACCTTTAGCCAGCTTCATCTGCAGTGCGTTAGCTTAGCTGAGATCAGTACATGGAGTGTGTTTAACATGGAACAACATGGTTGGTAGTGAGGAAGTGGTTATGGCAAAAGCAGAGTTACAACTTTTAACCATGTAGTCTGACTTTTCTTTGTATTTTAGCTTTTTGTTTTACGCTTTCAAGTATACAGAAGATGTATTGTAGGGGCTATCAATCCCAAAATTTTAAGAGTGGTCCAATTACTGGAGGGTTGTTGCAGGGAACAGTACTGTGGAATCTAAGGCAGGAGAAATGGAGACCCCAGGAGTCGCAGAATGAAAATCGAGTTGGCTGTGTTTAACAAATGCCGGTCTGCGCATTTGGGAATTGCTAAATGGTGAATTGGAAAGTGAATGTGGTTTCAAGAAATGCTTTATTGTAATGAAGAGAAGGAGGCAATTTCATATAGGGATAGAATAACACATTCTACAAAAATAACAAAATGGCTGTTTCCCAATAACCTGTTTTCATTTTTTTAAAATAAATAAATAAATAAATGGCATTCTGCCTGGATGGGAGAAATACATGGATACTGTTGTGCCAAAAAATTAGTCTAAAGGGCACATATTGTTCCATTTCAATCCTGGTTCTTATTTTGGAAACTGCATGATCTTTTCATTGAATGCATGCTTGTCAAGGCATTGGAAAATAATGGCAAAAAGGAAATATAAATTCACGATATCCATGGCTCTGGAAATCACTTTTCCCTGGCAGTCTTTCCAGTTACATGTATTAAAACTTTGCCAGACTCTCTCTTTATTTTTGTACAACCACAATAGCATTATAGGAAGATATTTCTTAACAAATAGGAATTTATTTTAAGAAGACATCCCTGTACAATATAAGCAAATATAATCTCATCTAAAGTTTATTGCATGGAACCATGCATGAAGCATAACCCTGCACAATTCTACTCAGAATCCTGTTCAGAATTCCAAATGAGTCAGCTACCACTTTAATCTTCTTGTGATGGTGGAACAGATGGCAGAGAGACCATAGATGGACTAGTGAAACATAGGATAATCAGATGCCTCTGGTTCTGCGGGGTCTTAAAAAGGAGGGGAATGATATGATATTGACAAGGTTGTTATGTACTGATTTGTCACAAATATTTTATTAATTGCTTCCCTGTCCTCCAGGGCCTGAAGGAATTGAAGAACTTAGCAGTAGCACTTAGCACTTAGACCAGGGGTCTGCAACCTTAAACACTCAAAGTGCCATTTGGACTCATTTCCCACAGAAAAGAAAACACCGACAGCCACAAAACCCTTCCCGTGCCTGACTATTTCTTGAGTGGCCACAAAACTAGCAATTCAACATGTAGTTGAATTAAACATTTGGTTTTCTTCTGAAACTTTTCTTTTCTTGGATTTATCCATGGTTGGCCTACTGGGAGTTGAAAAGCTCAATAAATTGTGTGCCGGCGGGTGTCGCACATTGGCGGTTGTGACACATATTTTGAGTGACAGGGAGCTGCAGCAGAGAGGTGAAAGAGCCACATGTGGCTCCAGAGCCGCAGGTTGCTGTCCCCTGACTTAGATTTATATACCACTTCATAGTGCTTTTACAGCCCTCTCTAAGCAGTTTTACAGAGTCAGCATATTGCCCCCAACAATATAGGTCCTCATTTTACCCACCTCGGAATGATGGAAGGCTAGCAGTCAGCTGAAGTAGCCTGCAGTACTGCACTCTAACCACTGCATCACCTCGACTCTTCTAACTCAGAAACAGTACAAAGGAATCAGCATTGCACAGTATTATTACTGATGTCACTGACAAGATATTTGCATATATGTGTGCATGTACATGTGCATCTAAATTTTCTGAAATCTTAGGCAAAACCTTTTATAGCATTTATAGCAATAGCACTTAGACTTATATACCACTTCACAGTGCTTTAGATGGTTTACAGAATCAGCATATTTCCCCCAGCAATCTGGGTTCTCCTTTTACTGACCTTGGAAGAATAGAAGGCTGGATCAACCTTGAGCCAGTGAGAATCGAGCTGTTGGCAGTTGGCAGAATTAGCCTACAATACTGCATTTTAACCACTGTGCCACCTTGGTTCTTTATAAGATTTAGTAGGCATAAAAAAGCAAAGATAGAATATAAACATTCCTGGATGGAAACTAAAAAAAAAAAGCTATACTTTTAGACCTAGTTCTACTTTTATTCAACATAGCGGAATGCAGAAGCAATGAAAGGTCATAAAATAACTTTGTGCCAGTAGAAAACAGCTCTGTTAATGCAAAATGGGGCACTGAAGTCTGGCAATCTATCCTATCATTGAAGAGAACTACTCCTGAGGCTGGTGAACTTTGGGACCAGGACAGACTTGGTATGAATGCCTGTGGTAGAGTGGACATCATGGGTGATCCATCATGCATATGCAGAAGCATTTTCTGCTAGCCTCATGTCACCACTGGATACATACAGACTATTGTCTGGCCTTTCTTTTTAAAACTCCTTTTAAGCAGCAGAAAAATACTTTGGAAATAGGCCAGTGTGATGCTAACTGAGTCAAATTCTGAGTGTCACCACTACCATTTAATTTGCAGGAAGCACACAGACATTCCTTCACAGCCATATTGAAAACAATAAACAAACAGACCTTTTCTAAAACAAACAAGAAGTAAACAATACTCTTCCATCAGTTCAACTTGAAAATGTGTTAGCTATCAATGTAACAGGAAAAAAAAATCTTTCACCACCTTCAAATGTTTCATACATGGTTGGTTAACTCATACACATTTCTTTTCCAGAAGAGATGTAAATTCTCACATTAAAGTCTAGTGGTAGTGTGAGATATGGCTATATGACATTACCTATTTAAAAATACAGCATTGATTTGTTTTATACATTCATCAATTAAGTTCTATTAAATTATTTGGGGTAAATAATTGTTTTGTATTGTCCATCCCCAGTTCCTGCTGAATTTGTTACATGTTTAGTTGTTTTATAATTACAAAATAAGCAAACCTCAACATTGTTTTATGGATGCCCTTATTTTGAATAAACAGCAGGTTTTCTACCTTAGATATTTCCCATAAAAATGATTGTTTGAGTCAAGATGAAAGCCAGGTATTACTCTAATATACTTGCCCCATATGACAAGTTAATTTCAATAATAAATTCAGACCTCTTAATCTCCCAACTTTTTTAAAAAAAATATTTATTTATCATATATAGGAATCATCCATATCCCTCACAGAGGAACTCTAGCATGCATTCTAAAATTTATGAAATTAGCACAAGAAACAGCAAGGAAAATTTATCTGTATGTTAATTAGAGCATTTCGACACCAATACTCTGGATGGTAAACAAGAATGAATGAAACAGTGATAAATACATCAAAAATAATAACTCCCATTCAGGAAAAGACAAGAGTTCTAGACAATGGGAAACCACCAGGCTCCAGGCTCACTGTCCAAAAATGGCCTTTTTAATGGTCTCATCTGTGCTATAGTTAAACCACAAATTAAATCAGCTGATGAGCTGATCAGAAGTGACAATGGTGTAGGAGTGCCCATCCAACTTGAGAATGGAACAAATCCCTGATTTACAAGTGCCCTTGTACTATGACATGCCTTAATTTGAAATTCAAGTTTGTCACTTTTAAACTTCAGCTGAATTACATTCTTAAATAATATCTAAATATACTTTATTTCCTGCTAGGTCTTCAGACAACGGTGAAATGCACTTACCTTCGCTACCAGTTCGGGAGTTTGAGCATGCGTGCATGCACACTCACTATGCTTGTGTGTCCCTCTTCTGCACATGCACACCTCTTCTGCACATGCACAGAGTAGCGCTGGTGGCAGGAGGCTCCGCCCACCCACCGGGATTTCATTACATCCCGTTTTTGACCCTCTGTGCGCATGCACAGAGGGTCAAAAATGGGATGTAATGAAATCCCGGTGGGTGGGCGGAGCCTCCTGCTGCCGGCACTACTGGTTCATGCGAACTGGATAGATCCAGCCGGATTTCACCGCTGTCTTCAGGCCTTTATGGATTTGAATTTTTGAGCAAAATTCACAGATTCAACTACTCAGAGCAACGGGAGAGGTGCCCTTGCCTCATTGCTCTGTATATACATTGGAGATTCCTATACATGTTAGAATCAAATGCTTCTAGACATAGTTAAATATTGATCTGGAGATCTGAAATCTTCACTAATGTCTGGTCCAGTTGGAACCTGTCTCCTTTCTTAATGTTTTATACAGTGGTGGTATTCTACTGGTTCTGTTCTGCCCCAGCTATGGATTCCAAAGAATGCAGCACACACAAACTTCAAACAAAACTCAGTTTACTTCAAAACACAGTCTTTTGCAAATGCAGGCTGCTAATAAAACGTTCTTAACAACCTGCCAGAAATTCCACAGATAAGATAGAGTCTTACTAGAGTTGGCAGAAAGCCCAGAAGCCAGGTTTGCAGAGACAATTCAAACTCAAGGATCAGCAAACGAACAGACAAACACAGGTTGTTTCCTGCAGCTTTTTACAAGCTGTGTGCAAACTTAAATAGGCTAAGGGAGTAGCCAATTAGCCCCAAATCTTACTCTCGAGGAGACCTCCTCCTGAGTAACCACTCCTGCCTTTTAGCAGCTCTGCGTGCTCGTGCATTGAGAAGAGGCTCCTCCACTTCATCCTCTTCACTTAAAGGAGCCTCTGGAGGTTCTGAAGGCCCTGGCTGAATCCCTGCCTCTGGCACCACATCTTCTTCAGCCTCCTCACTGTCCAACTTGAGCTCCGGCTGCACAGGCTGCTGGCGCGACAGCACACCAGCCTCCTCGTCGTCGGGATCAGCAACAATCTGCGCAGGCTGCTGGCAGGCCACAACTGGTTTGCACTGGTTCGGGTGAACCGTTAGCTCCAACTTTTAGCTATGAGTGAACTGGTTTGCTCCAATTTTGAAGTGGGCCCGCCTGCCCGCCCCTGCATTATACTTTTTAAAAAAAAATTAGATTTATATGCCGCTCTTCTCCGGAGACTCAGGGCGACTTACAATGAGCTAAGCAATAGCCTTCATACTTTTGTATATTTTATAGAAAGTCAGCTCATTGCCCCCATGTTGGGATGGGGGGAGGTTTGCCCCCGAATCGTGAACCAACACACAAGCAAACACACTAGGACTGAAATAAGACTAGCAGAGGAGTCTTGTATAAAAATATACTTTACTACAAAACCTTTAAAAAACACTGCATCTTTAAAAAAGCACATTAAGAACGAAGTCTTATCCTGGTTAAATGAAGCCAGGCTGTCTCCCTAAATTCCTCACCACAATACCAAAACCAGTCCCTGGGAAAAACTAACAAGACATTGAATGGCTTCGGTGTCGATACATCATCGAAGTGGTAGAAGGGCAGCAGCATGGGCTTCAAGTAAAAGTCACCTGTAAAAGCAATCCAAACTGCAAACGTGACTTGAAGCTCTTGGCAGGGAAAACTGTCCAGCGTATCCCTCGGATGTAGCAGCAAATGTCCAAATGTTGGCTTGCGTGCTTCAAAAGCAAAAAGCAAGCCGAACGTAAAACTTCAAAAAGGCTCTTGACTATCTCAGCACACAGCTGCAAGATAGCTACGTGGGAGTAACACAGCTTCTTCTCCGCTGCTATCTCTGCTTCAGGCGTCGGGGCTTCCCAGCAGAGTTCTCCTCCTCTCTTCCAAGTTTGCATCCAGGTGCCTCAGCACAGGTCTGCATTTAGGCCTAAAACAATGTCTAGGCCTGACTAGCAATGAGAAAGGTCCGTGCTTATGTAGTAAGTTAACCTGCAATTAACTAGGGCGGGGAAGGCTTGCAGTTAATTGCAGACAGGAGATGGCTTGATCAAAGTCCATACAGTTCGTAGCTGATCAAGCGGCCACAGCAATCCTGAAAACACTTTGACACCAAGCAAACCGAGTCCTCAGTTTACCTACCTTAGAAAGGATGGAAGGCTGAGTCAACCTTGAGCCTGGTGAGATTCAAACTTGCAATAATTGCAGACAGCTGAATGTTAATAACAGGCTTTTAGTCTGTTGAGCTATCCAGGCTTCCTTACCTATATTTCCGTTTTCTGAAGCCTAGCTGATTGGAGCGGCAGAGTGCATTGCCACGCCTCAGTTGTTTTCCTTGCCAGCAGCAGTGCGGAAGGTGAGTTTTCTGCAAACTGTGCACACGCATCTGGTGCACGCACACTCAGCAAACCAGTTGTTAAACCTGTAGGGTCCCACCACTGGTTTTATATCAAGTAATCTGTGAAAGGTGCCTGAGAGAAAGAGAAAGAAAGGGTTGAAGACAGGTGAAGCCATTTCAGACATCTGCTCTTCTTGAACTCTCTATCCCTTCCTTATTGGGTCAGTGCAATCAGCTTTTCGTTGATTTGTTTTTAATTCTTATTTATTGTATTTTATGTTGTGATTATTTATAATGCTTGAAAGCTGCTTTGGCAGGATTGTTTACATTTCCCAAGCATTAACTAAGCAGATTTATATGTTAGGTCACACCCTGAATGTTATACTTCAGCTTTCCAATGAAAAATGTAGTAGAGTGAAATATGCCAAAAATCTATCTCATAGTGAAAACTTATGTTTATAAGAGTATTAGTGTATATGTAAAAATGCAAGACTGGAATAATACATATACTGTGTTGCATATATTGGTAGAATGTGCAAAAAATATATAGAATTTTTGAATTGTGCTTTTTTAAAATAAACTGTAGATGAAATAAGCAGGTAATAAAATGAACTTAAAGCAGTAAAAATAGACTTGTCCATTTACCTTCTTTCTCTAATAAAATGCTCTGCCCTTTTATTTGTTTCCTGTCAAGTTTGATTAGTTGTTTGATCATTTATTGAGAGGTAAAGTCTGCTTAATCAAAAAAGCCAGCATGCAAGCTTAGAATTACCAATTTAAAGTGTCATTGCCTGCCTGCCTGTCCCCTCGAGTCTGTCTCCTTAAGGTAATGAATCATTGCAAATGGGATTCATGCCTAAGGAAATAGGTTAAGGACTGTATATTTAATTGTATAATGGAGCTGCTGTCTCGCAATGTATCATCAGGTTCAAGTATGTCTGCCTGCCTGCCTGGCATTGTGCTAAAAGAAAAGGGTCTGTCAGATTTGTCAGTGTTTTTTGAAAGCCACCACCCTAGGCAGATGCCCAGTTGAAAAGCTGCCAATGTAGCAGAAGGGAAGAGGCCCATGTTCCTTTTTATATTTCTTAGCTTCTTTCTTAAATTACAAATGCGTTTTTTCTTTCCCCTCTCCCTATTCAAGGATTCTAAAACTAATTGTTTTAACAGAAAAGTTTTGGCTGGACAACAGGAAAATGTTTTCAATGGTAAGACAAATTAGATTCTCTTTTGCAGGATGAGTTTAATATAGAATACTTCCATACTACTCTGTTTGTATTTCACAAGACTGGTGAATTGTTTTGAACTTGTCCATATAACTGATTTCACTGCTGCGCTTCAGGAATAATCATCTTCATCCAGTGGCAACCATGGAATACTATGAATCAATGAATATGCTCTCTAATGAATGCAAAACCTGTCACTCACTCAAATGTCCTGTCCGTAGCCAATACCTGGGCTAATAAAAAAAGCCCATCTCTCACAGAATAAATTGGTAGTCCCATACTCCATTTTAAGCACATATAGGAAAGAAAAGGGAAGGGAAGGGAAGGGAGGGGAGGGGAGAATAGGAGAAAGGGAAAGGAAAAGGGAAGGGAAAGGGAACCCTGAAGATTTTAGTCTGCTAGTCGTTGCCAACTATAGGGAGTGATGCTCATCTACATTTCAAGGCCATTGAGCAAGAGCTGTCCAAAGACATTTCTGCAGTCATGTGGCCAGCATGATGTCATGGAGCATTGTTTACTCTCCACTGAAATGGTACCTATTTATCTACTTGCATTTGCATGCTTTCAAACTGCTAGGTGGGCAGGAGCTAGGTGAAGACGGGCCTCACCCCATCAGGTGACGCTTTCCAGCCAACAAACCCAGTGTCTTAACCTCTGAGCTATCATGCTGAGCTGAACCATCATCATAAAAAACCACCCAGGGGTATTGTTGACTAAAAACAGATTAGAAACATAAAGTTGGGCTTGTTGATAAAGTTGTCTGAGAAATCTACTAAAAAGTTTTGAGTTTAGGCAGCAGAAGGCAAAATAAAGCAAAGGTTCCTGGGAATGAGAAAATAGTCCAAACACAAATCCCCCATTACAATCATGTTTTGCCACAGCTAAGCAAAAAGTGATTTGGCACACATTGTGTGCATTAAGGAGCCTGTAAAATCATTTGCAAGGGAAGCAGGTGGGAATGACTAAGGGTAGCTATTTCAACAGACTTAAAACCTTTGAGGCTTATGGCTACATTAACAATGAGGGGCAACACTATAAATATTGATAGTAGTGCCTTGATATTGGCCCCCATACTTTGCAGTCAATTGTTTTCCAAGTCAAGTGTATTTGGCTCGGCATTTGCTTTAAGTCTTTCATGTAGTATAACTTCTTGGGTTATATATTCAGAGAAAATCTAATCAGTGTTTTTTTTCCCAAAAATCTAAAGCATGCACAAATCAGAAGAGAAGTAAATACAGAGCTCAGTTGTGGAAATATGTAATTAACATTTATTTCCAGCTCTGTTATTATGGTAATAACTGAGGTCATTTTTCACATCTTTGGATTTTATTTCCAATGTTGTACATTTTCAAGATTAAGACATTTCATTCCTCTCTATGACAGAGAGAGAGAGAGAGAGAGAGAGAGAGAGAGAGAGAGAGAGAGAGAGAGAGAGAACATATCATTCATAATCTCTTTGATGTAGACATGAGAAGTTAAACATTTGTGGGGGGGAAGTGCTGAATGTACTCGTTTTTCATGGACTGCTGTATAAAACAACCTTCCCCAGGAGATTAGGTAACATTTCCCAAAATTTCTAGATTGCCTGGATTTGAATTTTTGCCATAGTGACTTAGAATTCTGGGACTGGCAGTCCAACATTTTTTGAAGATGCCAAGTTAGGAAGAACTAATATTAAATCATTTTTACAGTAATTGAAAGCCTGTGATTTGATTTCTGGCATATAAAGCAGCCTTTTTTTAAAATAAAAAATGCAGTGAATAAAAATGCATAGTAATGATTGCATTAGAACAAATAGTGTTGTGCAAAAATGGCCTGTAAGCTTCAGGAATCTTTCCAGATTTCTTCTTGAGTTTATATCCTGAGCATTTTGGCTTTCAATAAACCCTGGAGAATGGACGTACTGTAGTTAGAGGATTATTTGAAAGGCCACAAAGACTTACAGTAACTAAGTTACTAGTTAGAAAATAATATTTTAGTCTACCATGAGGCAGTTCCAATAAAGAATGGACTCATCATTTTGGAAGGTAATATTGATTAGTGTTTCACAATCTCAAAATCTGTGGACTTCAATTACCAGAATTTTCTACCAAGAATATGGGGAATTCTTGGAGTTCCATGAAGTCCACAGATCTTAAAGTTGCTGAAGTTGAGAAACACTGACATACAGTAGATGATTCCTTAGATGGTTGAAAGATTCCTATTCATCCCTCAGCTCTATTGAACATGTATTAGTGATCCTGCTCCTAATATACAATGATGTGATTTTTTTTCAAATTGAAGTTCTTGTTACTACAGCTCTTTTTTTCCCTTATATTACTACTTTTTTGCTGGGATGTAAAAGATAAATTTTCTGCTTTGCATCATACTAGTTTCAATGTATACAAGAGAAATCCTCCTTCATATAGTTGATCTTTAGTAATGCCTATTATTATGTTACCACTTAAAATTAATTCCCATTTGGAAGCTATGAATGTATTATCAAACTGGGTGTATTATGCTTTTATTTTGTAAAGTAGCCATAAATAAATAAATAAATAAATTTTGTAAAGTGTTAGGCAGAGAATAGCCCAATAACAGCTAAGGATGATAGTTACATTAGGCAGATGTCTTACCAAAATTTGGAAAGATTTTACTGTGGAAAATCTGACTAGCTTAGAAGATGCTTCACAGAGGTATTGGACATTTGGCTACCCTTTGTTATTTATACTGTGAAAGAAGAGAGACTAGCAAACATTTCTTTTTCATGCTAAAGTTTTCTCTAATTGTTCTACTATTTTGTTGTTGCATCTCTTTTTGTTAGATGTATAAACTTAGAAAATACTCTAAATCTTATTTATGTGCCTCAATCTTTGTTTTGGCAAAAGCTCCACTTACATCAAAATATTTTCTGTTGCTCATTTATGACCTTCACAATAAATATCAAATGTTCTCTCTTGCCTGTTTATTTAATGGGATTCAAATCATAGCCTGACCTACTGGACCTTGTTTTGCTGCTGAACTGAAGGCGGCTAGAGTGGCCATCCAGAGTTCTGACAATAATATCCATTGCAATAACTAACATCTGAAACTTCTCAAGAGCTATTCCCTGGCTGATCAGCAGCCCCTACTCTTTTGCTGTCTTGTCTTCTTATACAACAAGGGTGTCAAGCTCAAGACTTGGGGGCCTGCCTGGCCCATATGGTGCTTAGATCTTGCCCATGGAGCCACCCTGGAAATAGTGAAGGAACGCCCCGTGGTACTTCTGCCAGTGTAAACGGAGCTCAGGAGGGCTGCGCAAGGCTGTCCTGAACTCTGTTTTCACTGGCAGAGGGTTGCAGGAGGCAATCACAGCCGAAAAGAGAGCTCGGGAGCCTGTTTTTGCTGGCAGAGTGCTCGGGCCACTACAGGTGCTCCCCAACAAAAGTGATGTCATACTGCCCAAGCCCACCCTGGCCATGCCCACCCCGGCCCCCCGAGGTCAAACACAATCCTGACACAGTCCTCAATGAAATCAAGTTAGACACCCCCTGTTATACAACATAAGGCCTCATTAAGGATGATTGAAGTACCAATGACATGGCAATCACCTTCTGCTTTGCCTACTCTTTATCTATAAGTGCCGTTTCCCATCTGCAATGTTGACAGTGCAAATTCAGTACTTTAGCACCTTAGGACATATTGATTATGGGGGACAGTGAGTATAGATAGTTAAAAATTTGGTCTGGGTCTCTGTCACACTGCTTTTCTTCTAAGAGGTTGTGATTCTCAGATCATGTCCTTCCACTGTATGCAAGCCCAAAGTACATCCTCATTGACTTTTCTCCTAGTAGGATATAGTTCATTAGGTGTTAGAATTTGCCTGTCTCTCTAAAATATTTCATTACACTTATAACAGCTGTTTCCTTAATCAGTGGTTAGGTTAAATTCAGATGCTCAGGAATGGTTACAGAATTCTTCTACCTTTAACACCATGACAAAACAGGTTTCTTGTGTATAATAAAACTTCTTCCACCATCTGAAGAACTACAACATAAAGTATGGCCTTAGCTTGAGTTCAATGGAACATATCATTTGAAGGAGGTCCTTCTGGATCACACTTGAATTTTTGCAAATAAAATAAAAATACAACATTTTTATTTCACGCTTATATAACCCTATTTCTTCAGTGTTGAAAAAAGCTGTCCTACAAGAAGATGACCAGCTGAATAAATAGAAAAATAGTAGAACTTGTGGCTATTACTCACTGAGGTCCTAGCTATTTTGATACATGTACCCACATAGCAATACATTGGAGAGAAGGAATGATATTGAGGCAGATGGAAAGAGTTAGTAAAGACTGGCCTAATGCTGGGAATGCACTTCGTGTAAACAGTATGTTGGAACTAAATGTTTAGGGAGAGAAGCTGTAAGGTAAAGTCAGGACAGTTTCTGCTTAACAAGTCTGCTAAAGAGACATTGAAACCAGAGGAAGGAAAAGGGGATATTGCTCAAACTAGTCATAATGTTAGAGTGAAGAGAAAGGACGTGGGAAGAGTGAATAAGAAACCAACAGTGTACTGTATGCATACATACATGTGTGTGTGTATTTCATATACTGAAACTAAAGACATCTGCTGAGGTACAGTGTCTATGTTTGCCAAATAAATGAGGGGAATTTGAACTCTAACAAAAAGGAAAAGAAAAGTGGGTGGGTGGGGTCAATAAATTAAGGCCATGGTAGAGGAGTGTTTTAAATCACTTTTTAAACTTTGAATGGTCACTAAATTAATGTTTATAAATTGAGGATTACCAACTGATCTGGGCATCTTTAGCATCAGATTTCTCTAGCCAGTGGTGGGTTGCCCCCGGTTCGCACAGGTTCTATAGAACTGGTACTAAAACTGGCGGGATGCTCGCCCACTGACCCCGACATCATCAAAATGCTTCTATGCTTGCACTGAAGAGCACATGCACGTGTGAGCGAAGCCCCGCTGTGAACCAGTAGTAAAGGTAAGTAGAACCCACCCCTGTCTCTAGCTCAAATTAAACAACCAGCTTATACTTATGATTAAACTCCTCCTATTAGACACCAACAGTAAGACATCTTGGATACAGGAACCTTACTCAAAATGCAGAAGAAATGGCTTTAAATGAAATAATTTAACTCTAGTAATCCCAATAAAAAGATCCAGTAAGCAGTATATTCCTAAAATGCAGTATGAAGAAAAAGCTCTGTATACTTCCAAACCTTCTCACCATTCTTAGTACTAAAGGATGATACAATTCTATTACCACACTCCAGTTAGTACAGCAGACCATAATACATTTACATTTCAATGCCCCAAGAGTTATTTTGGAATTGTAGAAATGGGAGAATTTATAGCCATACTATTTGGTTCCAGATTATTACTACAGTTGAATGTCTTATCTCTATTCTGATTTAACCCAGTTTCACAATGAATAAAACTGATGCCTCTTACTGTACTCCTGCCGTGCTTTGTGTTATTAGATATTTAAAGACAACCATGATTTTATTTATTTGTAAAATTTATTGGCTGCCCATTTTACCTCAGGATAACTCAGGGTGGCTTAGAATTAATTGGAACTAATGCACTGGAAAGTAAGGATTTATAGAAGGTTGCCTAAGAAAGCCAGTGTGGTCCAATGGTTAATATGGGTGGATATTTATCATGGGCTATTTAATTCTGAGTTTTGCCCCTTAAAAGCAAAATCTGCTGGTAATTTGTGGTATTAAATAAACAGTAAGCAATGTCTCGACCACCTGAGAAAGTTTATAGTTTCTCAAAATGCTTACTTTTTTATCCTTCCATTTCCCAGTATTTTTGTTAACATAAATCATAATTCCTTATAACAAATTAATGAATCAAAACAGCATGTACTTTTAACTTAAAAGTATGGACTAGACAAACAATGAAGGCTAATGGCTTGAACTGATTATTATTATTTTTTGCCTTGTTTGTAGGATTTGCCACACATACAACAAAACTGGCATATATTTCATCTACATTACTGAGATTATCTGAATATATAACTGAAATCATGTTTCAAAATTCATATATAAATGAAATCAGAGATCAAACTGAATTCCATGGGACCTATTCATCAGGGTTTCCCTATTATAAAGAAGCACATTTTCTGTTCTGCTTTGGAGACCTCCTCCATGCCAACATATCCAAAACCTAGAAGAAGCTTCTGTGCCTGCCCAGTATATGTCCAGAACCTTCTTCCTGCACTTCAAGTGATTTATTCAAAGAACTATAACTGGATCCAAATGATATGAACAATCCCAGCTAGAGCAAGTTCAACTTCCTTGCATAGGCTTACAGTGAGTATGCTTTAAGTCCCTGCCTCATTTTACCATAGATGTTCTTACATATTTGGTTACAGTTATGACCTATAACTTATTTTTTTCCTCACATTCTTACAATCATGGGATGGCTTGCTGGCCCCAACTCAGCTTTTACATCCCTGCGGTCTGAGGAAGTGTCCAGAAGGAAATCTGCTGAATAAATTGCCTAAATCAGGGGTTTAACTCGTGGCCTGCAGCTCTGATGTGTTACATGCTGGCTCCGCCCCCCTCTGGTTTAGCAAATGGGGAAAAAGTCCCAATGCATCACGTGACACCGCCATGATGACGCGAGCTTGAAACCCTTGGCCTAAATGATTTAGGATTACAGAATTACAGGGCTGGTTCTTTCCTGAAGATATTATAGAGAAGAAGTTGATGTGAAAGAGAAAGAAACCCACATGATTAGGGGGCTACATTGACTCCCAGATAAGGAAAATTTACATGATTTTAAGTAGGTGATGAGGAAAATGTCAAAGACAGAATTTCTCTCTCCTTAAGGTATTAATATTTAGAGTCATCCCATGAAGCTAATTATGGCAAGATTCAAACTGATAAAAAGAAATACGACTTTATACATTTTATTCTTAAACTATAGATTTTCAAGTAGATGATTTTAAAAGAAATTTGGCAAAGTCTTAGAAGATCAGACAATTAGTAGCCACTAATTAATGATTAATTTGTGTTACTTTAAGAACAGAGACAGTTAAATAATCTTGGGCCAGTTACTTTTTCTCAGACCTCGGAAGGAGGCAATGGCAAGCTATTCCTGAAAATTCCTACCAAGAAAACTGAAGGCACTTGCCCAGACAGTCTCCAAAAATTGGATATGATTGGATTGGAGGGTGGGGGGGGGGGAGATTGATTGATTGACTGATTGCCAATTCAATTTAGTGGTTGAGATGTTAGACCGAGAGCTGGGAGAATAGAATAGAATAGAATAGAATAGAATAGAATAGAATAGAATAGAATAGAATAGAATAGAATAGAATAGAATAGAATAGAGTTGGAAGGGACCTTGGAGGTCTTCTAGTCCAACCCTCTGCTTAGCCAGGAAACCCTACACCACTTCAGACAAATGGTTATCTAATCTCTTCTTAAAAACTTCCAGTGTTTTGAGAATATACAACTTCTGGAGGCAAGTTGTTCCACTGATTAATTGTTCCAACTGTCAGGAAATTTCTCCTTAGTTCTAGGTTGCTCCTCTCCTTGATTAGTTTCCACCCATTGCTTTTTGTCCTGCCTTCAGGTGCTTTGGAGAATAGCTTGGCTCCCTCTTCTTTGTGGCAGCCCCTGAGATATTGGAACACTGCTATCATGTTCCTCTTTGTCCTAGTCTCTTCATCAAACTAGACATATCCAATTCCAGCAACCATTCTTTATATGTTTTAGCCTTCAGTCCCCTAATCATCTTTGTTGCTCTTCTCTGCACTCTTTCTAGAGTCTCAACATCTTTCTTACATCATGGCAACCAAAACTGGATACAGTATTCCAAGTGTGGCCTTTCCAAGACATTATAAAATGGTATTAACACTTCACTTGGAGACTGAGGGAGACCGAGGTTCTACTCTATGCTTAACCATGGAAGCTCAATGAGTGACTTTGGACTGGTCATTTCTTGGCCCAAACAATTTTACATGTTTGCCATTGTTGGGAAAAATAGAAAGGAGCATTATGTACACTGCTTTGAGCTCCTGTAGAAAAAGAGGGATATAAATCTAACAAATGAATAAATAATTTTTGTACACTATGTCTGGAATCAGAGGTGACATGTGTCCTGCTGTTTTACCACCACTGCCAATCAAGCAGCTAACTGCTGAGGCACCAGCACATATAGTCTATTGAAAAATTGAATATCTCAGATAACTGGGAGAGTTGGCAGTATAGTCAATACATACATACCCATCACTTTGTTCTATTGTCACTAAGAAATATGATGGAAAATCCAAAAAAAGAGTATGGAAAACACCAAAGACTTGCTGTGCTTTGAGATGCTCTTATAGTAGTTCCATGTCAACCTGCCTGTGCAATGAGGTCATTTCCAGATATATTCTCTTGACTGATACCACAAATTCAGGTGAATTGTGTGTGGGAAAAAAGAGCTTTCTTGCTTGAGGTAACTTGAGGTGAGTTGCTTTTGGAATACCCTTCATGCATTTGAATTGATGAAAGGGAAAGAAGATTGTTTTGCCTGGAGATGAAATCATTATTCGTTTGACATTCAGATAATTATTTTTTACCTATTAAACTAAATCTTTGACCTAGGCAGACACTGCTTTTAGCTGGATTTCCCCTCATTGATGACTGAAAATGTTCTATTTTTAGTCTTACTTACATTATTCCTAAATCAATCCTGGAACTTTACCATTGAAAGTAGAATATGATAAAGTTGAAGATAAAATAAATAACACTGACATAGGCAGTGATGATGTACTGAGTACAATTTTCCAATAATTTCCCTCACATCATCTTCCAGGCCTTAACAAAACAACCTCAGTGATACTTATTTTAGGAACAAATCTGATATACGATGTTTCTAAAACTGTGGTTTTTTAAAATTTTCAGATTGCTGTGTGCATTTTCTTTGCTTCGCTTCCTGTAGACTTAGTCAATGTTTTGTGGGATAAAGCCCCATATATGTGGCTTCTAAGTTGTGATGTCTGTCCATCACTGATTACAATGTAAAATAAATACACTAAATCTATTCAGAGGCACCAAGGCCAAGATACTCTTGATTGTTTTGGCTTTGCTGGTTGGAGTCTTAACCACTACAGAAACAATAATTTCTTGCAGTCTAATACATCATTGGAATCCAGCAATATCTTGTTTCTTTCTAAACCCAGCTTTCGCATTGTGTGGCCTTTTGCAAACATCCTTTGCTTCTAGTGCTTAAGTTTTCTTTGGGGAAATGTTTTCAGCGTACAAAGATAATTATGTTTAATTGTGAAGATTGTTGAAATGAAAAGTTAGCAGTCTACATTTTTTTTAAAAAATGCCCCTATCAGAGTTTTAAATATCCTTATGAGATGTTTAAGGCACCAGATATGTTAACAAATTACTTGATGTAGTTCACACATCTTCATGAGTCCAGAGGAACAAATACTCTCTCCTATAATGCAAAGGAATATCATAAAAGGCCACAAAAGTAAATAATTGGAAATAGTGTTTTAATGTGTTTGCTAAATTTTGCAAGAGTGTGGTTTTCCAAGGGCAATACTGAGCATATGAATACCTTGATTACATTCTCCCAAATAAGACAAATTTTCTCCTGCCTGCAATTTTGGCGACTTCATGATAATTGAGAAAGAACTGCTGTGACAATGAGGGGAATTTAATTTTCTGATCTTTTCAGAAAGCCAGTAGCAATAGTAGTGTTTGAAACATCAATATGTCAGGTGGAGGACAATAAGTATGCATGAATCCACATTTGGATGAAAAAAAAATTTCAGCATTTCATCTGTAAAGTTTACTGCATGGGTAGAGACTGTTGGCATTTACATATATTTCGGTGTGTCTGGAAGAAGTCTTTATTGCTTCTGGACAACAAGGCAACTAACAGAATTATATTAAAATACATGGTGCCTAAAGCATTTACATATCCTTCAACTCATTTGTTTAATTCCTGAACAATATGTGGGAATTTCCTGAGGATAAAGAAACTAAACCAATTAATGTTTGGAACACTACCTGCTCCAGGGCAAGCTGCGTAAGCAGCATTGTAGCACGTATTCTGATGCTAAAGGACAGGGGGTTTACTAGTAGAAGGAACTCTTGATTCCTGAAATGTTTTCTGGATTACCTGAACCCATGGAACTGTAACTCCCTCCCTGTCTTCAGGAATGCTGAGAGGAGGTGCCTTTGTTGCCCTTACACTATCAGTGTGAAAGAAATTACAACGAAACTTGGATGGAGGGTTGGTTAAAGACCAGCTTGCTTGCTTTCCCATTATCCAGTTAGATGACTTCTTCTTCCTCCTCGTTGACTGAAGTTCCAGGAAGAAGCCCAGAGAACAGGGACAGAAAAATACAGCAGAAGGAAAGAGAACCATTAATTGTGTGGAAATGCCCCCCTTTTATAGCACATTGCACAGCTTTCATCTAATACACACACATGATTTTCTCTGTATGAAGAACAATAAAGTTGCTTGCTATGATCTATAAATGCACATTCATACCTACCATATATAACTGTTGACATTGTTTAATCAACTTTTGAATAAACATCTGAATAGAGAGCCCATCTATGACTACTGACCCTAAATTTTGGAATCTCCGGCTGTTGTCTGGGTCACCTATCCTCAAATCCAGCCCTGGCAACCATTACAATCCACTTATTCTAAAGAAAGTACAGGTAGCACTCCTGAAATAAAGCAAAAAAAAAAAAAAAAAAAGGACAGACCATGATACAAGATTTCTGGAAGCTGCTTAAAACAGATGGAGCCTTTTACCAAGAACTAGTGTATTTTTGTAGAAAGATCCCAAGTAAACAACAGTAAAAGTAGAAGAAGAGCAACCCAGGCAGGGATAATTATCTCAGCCAAATCCATAAACCATGAATTAAACATCATAATGATAAAACACTGGAGTATTGTGGAAATTATCACTTGATTTATTTAGTACTTTCAGATTTCTCTTTAAGATGAGTTGCCAGAGAAAGAACATAGTTAAACAATAAGCTTTATTTAATTTTGTTTTATTGCCCTTAG